>OX336388.2:494565204-495815204 GCA_946902985.2 Meconema thalassinum | reverse complement strand
TTAATTTCTCCATCGCCATGCACACCACTGACGTTACTTATTGCTGTTTTAAGGGACGGAACAGCTGCTGTAGGTCATCTGTCCTTACAACTGACGTCCCATGAGAGGAATTGGAAAACAAAGTTGAGTGGTTCAATGTCCTAGCTTAATGGTCATTTTTCTCCTGGTTAATTAAACACTCGGTCCAGAAAAATATTGGATTGTTACTTTAGTTTCAGTCTTTGGATACATTTCCCAACTCTAGTACCAATAGTAATATAGGTTTTAAATAAATCCCTTAATCTGAAATGATTTGCGCACGAACCCAAGTACCTAGAATTGTTGATCGTATTTAATGAACCAGTTATAATAATTATTATACTGCACCTAAACATACAGATTATTCAAATGTTAGCATTGTTTTCTCAGTTCAGTATACGAGAAGATGAACAGTTCCGCATGCATTTCTTCTATCTACGTTTGACATCAGAATCATCCCACCCTTTCGCAAGATATTTAGCCAGCAATGATAATTTTTCACATAGTGCGAAAGTGAATTACTAGGGAACGAGGACTCCCTGTTCTGTCCCTTCTATCGACTATAAAGTGAATTACTGTGTGGGCGCTACTTTAAAATGTTTTTACTTACCTGCCTGCACGGCATACGAATTTATACGTCTAGCTAGACAATATATTAATTTCAGACACTAACACCTCTAAATATCTAAGCTCGACATGACGCACCAAACTTGACACTCTTGAGTAGCTGACCAAACACACCAGGGCAGCCTAGGCTCTCGTGGCCTTGGCGAAATAAGTGAAGAGATGAGAACGTTATTTGAAGGATTGGCGCATAAGCCGAATAAGCTAAATTTAGGATAATGGAATGCTCTCTCTGTCTTCAGGTATATTCTGAGAACAATACATAGCGAAGCCCCATCGCCTAAGTTGACCACTTTGAGACAGTTTTCTTCCCACAAACGCTTCGTAAAGGAAAATATTGTCCACATGACATAATAAGTTTCTCAATCTTTGTAACATTGTTTACAGACAGTTCATTGCATTCACTAAATGACTGCCAGTAGCAAATTCAAGTCACATAAAGGCAATAATAAATCAATGCCCGATCGGGCCCATCCTACTAGGACGCCGGGCCCCCCTGGGAGGGTCGGGCCCCGGGGCACCAGCCCTGCCTGACCCCCCCTCTCGTCGGGCCTGGCTCCAATCTGGGTAGAGTAATTTGTTTTAAAGGTTTGACTTTTGCTTTAGCTGCCAACAAATGTACGACAACTTCGTCATTGCGACAGCTTCTCAAAAATACTGCTGCAGCATAAACGGATTTGCTGGCATCACAGAAGGTGTGCAAGGAATATGACTCTCCGGTATCCGAAAAGGTGATCCTCCTAGGTACTTCTATAACAGCCAAATCAGATAGTTGCTAAGCCCATTTTGTGAATTTGTCACGAGTTTCTGGCCGAACTACCTCATCCCAACTTATCTTCTGCTCCCAGTTTTCCTGCAATAGAATCTTTGGTAGGAGGATTACAGGACAAGTGAACCCAACATGATCGAAAACTCGCTGATAAACAGAGAGAATACTCCTCCTAGTTACTGGCATGTCAGAAATCACCCAGTCTTTTGTGACACATGCTAAAGTGTCGTCTTTCCTGTTCCACAGCAGCCCAAGCACCGGGGATATTCCTCTATCATTATCTTGGACCAAAGAGCTTCCCCATCCTCTCAGCTCAAACTTAGCATCTGCCATCACTCTGAAAGATACCTACACAAATTTCTGCAGCTCTTCCTCAGAACTCACGGAAGTGATGCAGTTATCTACATGAAAGGAAGTCCTCAGTTTATGAAGTATATTACTGGATGCCGCCTGACAGCTACCCAAATGATGATTGATAACAGTAACTTACCAAGTAGGAAAGGACTACAGTTCACTCCAAACACAACTCGACAATGATGAATGATTTTAATCTTCCTCTGGAAATAGTCTTCCCACCAGAGGAATTTAAAATGATCACGATCTACTTCATTGATAGATATCTGTAGGAACGCCTGTTAAATGTCTGAGATGACACCTATCGACTTCTCTCTAAACCTCACAAGAACGGAAGGTATACGTTCTAACAAGTTGGGTCCTTTATTCAAGCAGTCATTTAGGGAAAGGTCTCCCCTCTTCTTAGAAGACGCATCAAAGACAGGTCGTACTCGTGAGGAAAGTAGGATCCACCAGTACCCTCTTGCTTTTCCGTAATATCTTCAATAATACCGTTTGCCACCCACTCGTTTAGGATTGAATCGTACTCCTCAAATTTGCTCGTAGCGATGAGTTTAGCAGTCATAGTGGCAAGTCTTCTCTCTGTTACATCTATGTTGTCCTTCAGGTCGTCTCTATTTTCTGTCCATGGCAAGCAGACCTCATATCTACCCTCGTTATTAATAGAAACAGTCTTGTTAAAATGATCAAGAGCTGCAATCTCAATTTCGGCCTTTGATTTCTGTTCAATGGGGTCTGTGATGCCAAGTACATCAAGTCTCCACAGATGAGACAAGTCGTGGCTGTGCGTCAACAATGAAGTGGTCATTGCAGCAGCGGATTCTTCCTTCGAACCATTGTTGAGTGTGCCCATCACTACCCAACCTAGACGAGTCTCCATAGCGGTCAAGCCACACTCCAGTTTGTGCATGTTACTTGTGAACAACATACCAGCTGAATCAGAGCCAATCAATATCTATATATTGTGCCCTTTTAGCAAGAAATATGCAGATCACAGTATACCAGCGTAGCTCAATTCGGGATTTTCGGGGTAGCGGTAAGTTCACCCACTCTGTGACTCACATATTTTGGATTAATCAGAGGATACACTTGCAAAATAACAACAAAATCAACTCCTATTTTAACACATTTAATTAATAAAAATTATGGCGCTACAAACAATTAAACAATTAAATTACTGACCCATAATCATCTACTTGTTCCAAATGAACAAGGAATAACACAATAATAAAACAAATATTGTATTAAAACATATGGTTTCCATATAAACCAACAATTCCTAATTATTTTTACTTCCATAAAGCATCAACTGTAAGTTTCATATAACTCCGAGCTCTTTTGGCTCAATGCTTTCTATAATAATGGTGTCATTCTTTGTACACCTCCAATACTACTTTTTTATATTTTCTTAATCATCAAACAAATGTATAATTACATTTAAAATTACATGTTAATTATCTAACTCAATATTTGGGCATTTTCACATGTTTTCAGCTGTTATCATCTCTCTCTAGTTTTACAAATACATCAAGGTAATCAGGAAATTACTTGTGTACTCCAGAGTATGAAGATACTTGACACAGTCAAAAAACTATGGTCACTCCCGGAACCTAGTTGCCTTCAATTAACTCATGGAATCCTACTTCCATACAACATTACAATAGGGATTGTTATTTATCTCATATGTCTTATAAGACCATTATCACATAAAAAAAACTACGATCTGAACAGGCAAGCGGAAATATCAATCTACAAGGACCTCGGTTCAACGCCCGGGTCATTAACAACTTTAAACACTCACGGTGTATTCATTACTCCTTACAAGACGGCCTTCAGACACCCCTCCTGCTCCAAGGGTCTGACCGTGATACTTGAGAGTTATTTATGACTATGCGGGAACCCTCCCGTCTAGCCTAAGCTAGAGCTCTCTTTAATGCTTTTACAAACAGCTTTTCGTTCATTCTCAATTCTTTGGGGAGACCTGGCATTCTACTCCTCGTGTCCATTCAACAATATTATTGGGCTCATAAACCACATTCGTAATCTTGGCATTTATTAATTATGAAAGGTCCTCATTGATTGGGGAAGAGTAATACACATTCTACGACGAATAATAAAGGGGCTTTCACAATAAGAGGATTCTGAGTTCGAATCTCTTCACATGCCTCGGGAACCATTCCCATATAGAGGACTATACAAAATGCGATTTAGGGTCAGCCTATAGCTTATAAGACCTACGCTCAATACCATACATTTGCTCCCTTTCAATACAACATACACTATGGCCTCGTGATACTACGTCACAAATAGAGGACTTACACCAATTCTCAATTCATTACAATCAACTACCTCTCATAAGTAATTTACCAAGTACATTAACTTTTACGCGTTCCTAGCGTGACATTTTATTTTAATCGCGCTCCTTTGCGCTATACTTTATTTTAAGCCTAGCGTCATCCAAAGAACTGATAATACCATATTAACAATTGATACACATCTCAATTTTTATATTATTCTTTTCCTTTGACAATAAATTTCTCTATTTTTAAGAACATGCATTTGAACCTCATGTCTATACTTTTTATTAAGGCTCTAACGCTCTTATATTCACATCAATTAATTTGATCTTTATTTAATATTTCCTTACTTGGTTATTATTATTATTCATTTCATATCTTCATTCTTTACAAAAAGCTCAAAAGCTATTTCTTTCATATAACTCAAATTTACTTTTATTTAAATATCTTTCATGATAATTATTAATATTTCGCTTGCTCTTATGACATTCGTCAAATACACTGACATTTTATTCATATATTTCCTCTACTGGATTTATTCTTTTACATAATTATTTATAGTTTCTCAAATTTCTATTATTGTTCAAACCGCGTTTTTTTAAATTCAGTATTTATTTATTTAAACACATCCCTTTTACTCAAAAACTCCGGTGGATTTGTACACAATCATTTCCCGACACCAAAATATAATGAAATTCATTACTCACATGTTTTTAAGGTCGTCTCATGACCTTTATCCTTGTGCGGTGTTTCATTTTGGCCCACTCTTTAACTTACTCCATATTGTAGAAATTCATCTCATGTACAAACACTTCTTGACACATATTCAATACACTTAACATTGACAACATTTTTAATACACTGGTGTATCCATTTAGAACACACAATAAACACTAAAAAATATTATTTTAACACACAATCTTGATAGATTTACACTTCACAACTTTTGATCACTAGGCCGTATTTTCTTAGCCTATCACACGTGACCTCTTAATCTCCCGTTTCCAAGGGTGAAATTTATTCAATGTCGGCTTCCTATCCTGCAGAATACGAAAGTCTCGAATCATCTACTTTTCCCTGGAATACTAATTCTTCGAATCCTATTCTGGATGACCGGCTATTTCTCTAGCTTGAACGGCTTCTTTTTTAGATCTAGTTTATCGATCCTAGTAAAAGTCTGTTCGGATCGAGGTCCCCTCGATAACCTATCGATGATCGATGGATTTATTTTATAGCCGCTAGTACTTCTCGAGTCTAGTGCTTTAGAATGGTTCGTCTGCTTTCTGGAGATAATGTCTATAGTCTCCGTTCTTCTTTATTTATTCGGTTCTCGCACTCCTACTTTTCTGAAATACGTTGCGAACCTTACTCTGTTTTTCCCTATTTGGGTTCTTTAAATTAGATAACTGTTTATCTTTCTATTACGGTACTTCCGTACGTTATGATATTTTCGGTCGTTTATTTAAAGACCTATCGCCTTAAGTCCAACTTTCGCAGCCTGCTCTGACTATATTTTACGAACTTTTCACTGTAAACTTGTGTACTGTCGGACCTAAATCCTGTAACTAGGATTTTCCTAATTTTTCAACACGGCGATACTTTAATATTTCTTCTTTACAACTCCTTATGGAGGCACGCAAGTTGTTAATACTGCGACGCCTGTGGCTATCAGATATTAATTCTGTGGTGTAATACAGCGGTTCTCCCCTCAAGGAGTACTGGTAAACTGTCTTCGGTGTGAAGCAGAGTAACGCCCCACACGGCTGTCTGAATACGGATGCGTAGCAACGCCCCCCTCGGGCTGTTTTGAACTGCTTGTACTGATGCGTAGTAACACCCCCTCACGGGCTGTCAGAATAACTGCATGTTTGGCTTGGTGATGCCAGGAGCTTTATACTCTTTCGCTACAAAAAGATAAGACTCTAGCCCTTTCCGTGCCCAACTTTTAAAATAATGGTTGCACCATTATAAAAGTTATACCTTCAAAAAGCTCGTCTTCTCAATGTTAAATAATCTCATTGCGCATAAGAATCGATCGTGCAATTCGGAGATATTAATTAATTTCTCGTCCTCAACTGTGTGGGTGTTGCTGTTCATTTGCATTCTCCCCTCTCCACAGGCCTTGGTAAATCCCCTATGACGTCTACTTGCGTTTGCAGTTTTCTCCTGTGCAATTATTAAAGGATTTTTCTTTACACAAAAATCTCTAATTCGAAATGATTCACCGTACTGTAATTGTTTACTTATTTTTATACTCGTAAACGGGTTAAATTTAATTATTCCTCTTCTGGCTCATAGGCGGTGTTGTCGTTTTTAAGCAAGCTCAGCTCGATTTCCAAGTCAGGCTTCCTTGTCTAACAGCCGAAATTTTCCACTCGGTTATTAATACTCGTGACCAGCTCCTTCTGAATGTCAAGAGGCATGATCTCATCTCTCGAACACCTGGCCGGCGCTGCTTGCACAATGTTAGGCTAGAATCCTGGCTTGATCTTTCTCTATGTTACATTAGAAACTGTACGTTTCTTTCATTTCTTCCCCAAATACATGGATTCGACCTCCTTGGACCCTATGGCACATGGGTTCAATATCAGGCTGTCCACAACCTTTGTCAGTGATGATGATATTCTTGGTAGTCAACTCCCTCAAACATGATTCTTGCTTCAGTCTTTGAATCGAACCACATATAAGTGGCTGATCAAACACTCGCAGTTTACAATAATAATTGTCAGATAAACTCTCGTGCAATATCTGATAGCACTGATGAACATTCCTCTTAGACGTAACACCCCCAAACAGAACTTGGACTAAGGTCTCAGATCCTAAATTCCTACAGTTCATGTCGATAGCAGTTTGTTTCAAGGTGTAGGGTCGTTGAGATCCTGTGTCAAGTATTGCTCTCACTATTCGCTGATTGCCTCCAGACTTCAGTTTCACAAGAAGAGTCTGGAGTAAAATCTCATTTGATACACACTCTGAGGCTCCAACAATGCTTGTGCTATCTAGTGTTCCAGGTCCCTTCAACATATCTCCAATCCTATCTTTATTTGCTGGTAGACCTGGACACATAATAGTACCGTGCTTCTTGCCACAGATCAAACATCTTAAGTTAGCTTTACAGTCGTGGGATCTGTGTACTTGCCTCAAACATAGAAAGCAACCCTTCTTACTCTTTAAAATATCCTTCTTCTCTGGCAAAGACATTTGTTGTGCTCGGAAACACTCCTTGCGTTCATGCGTCTTGTCACAGAATAGACAGTTGACCATCCTCCTTTGTTTCTCCCCAGTCAGAAGATTGAGAGCAGTAGGTATCTCCTCCTCATTTTCAGAATTCTTTAAGCATCTTGGCTTCGGTGTCTTGGTCGAAATTTGGAATCCTGCCGTTGCCATGGTTTTTCTTTCTTCCCTCTCTACTTCAGATCTGAGGAAAGATAACAGAAGACTCAGCTTGTCACTATACGTGTCTGTCGACATCTGACTGGACGATGTGGAATTGCGTAGCCAAACCCTCAAAGTCTCTTCCGGAATGCAAGATTCCACCAAGAGGAACAGCATTGCTGCATATTTATCAGACGTCATGCCTATAGATTCCAATGCTCTTAAATATGACTCAAGTTTATCATTAAGCTGAGGTGTGGTTAAGCTGTTCTTACTCGAAGTGAAATTTTTGATAACTAACCCCAAAAGCTCTCTTACCTAATACTCCGTAAGTAATTCGTCTCTTCCAAATCTGCTCCTCAGACTATCAATAGCCTTTTGATAGTTATCAGCAGTTGGTGGAAAACTCTCAATTAATTCTCTGGCCCTAGACTCCCTAACCATCGTCTGTATCAAGTACTGAAACTTGTCCTCCTCAGGCATTTCCTTATCCTCATGGATTCTACCAAACTGGCTCCAATATCCAAGCCAGTCCTTAACATTTCCGTTGAACTGTTTAAGCTCTATTTTAGGTAGCCTGAATTTCCTTCGTGAAGTTGGAGACGAACACGACATAGCATTGTCACTTTGTGCTTTGGACATAACCTTGGCGAGAAACACATTGTACTTCACTTCCACTTCATCGAATTTTTCCTTATACTCTTCTAACTCAGCATATTATGCATCAAAATCGTCATGTGTCCCGCCCTGTAGATTGATTGTCTCTCAATATTACTTAAGCCTTTTGAAAGTCTTATCAATGTATTGAACTTAACCTTAACAGTGTCTTCATCCGGATTACTTTCACCAAATGTCCGATTCAAATGGTTATAAGACCACGTAGAAGACGCTCTGGTCACTCTTCCTTTCTTTGTAAGTATTTCCATTGCACCAAATATTATGATAGGGCTCACTTGAATTTTTCCTTATACTCTTCTAACTCAGCATATTATGCATCAAAATCGTCATGTGTCCCGTCCTGTAGATTGATTCACTCTCAATATTACTTAAGCCTTTTGAAAGTCTTATCAATGTATTGTATTTAACCTTGACAGTGTCTTCATCCGGATTACTTTCACCAAATGTCCGATTCAAATGGTTATAAGACCACGTAGAAGACGCTCTGGTCACTCTTCTTTTCTTTGTAAGTATTTCCATTGCACCAAATATTATGATAGGGCTCACCTGAATTACGAAGTAGAAATCACGAAGTGCATACCCAAGTTGCTCGCCACTATCACTCCAGAAAGTTGACTCGCGTTGAAACAACGAATCACGTCGGGGTCACCACAATGTGGGAGACACTCTTAACCTACCCGGTCAATGTTCCCTTCACAATCCTTTTTATAAAATACATACACCAAATTTTACCGGCTCTGCTTCACTCGCTTTTAATCTCAACGACAAGATCAACATCAGCAATGACTACAATACAGATAACAACATGGCATCCTAGATTGACATGTGTTTTGCCCAGAGTTCATAACGTAGCTAGTTCTTTGGATGACGTAAAAGTCCAAGCGGTTGGGTTTGTTACCAAGCACTCCACAAACAGATCTATTCATATCGTCTTTTTAGATCTCGATAAGGTATTTGATCGGTTTCCACATGGACTGATTTGGTATGCTCTCCGTTCACATTGTGTTCCTGAAGAATATGTCCGCTGGACACAACTTCTGTATCGTAAGTGCAGTAGTGTTGTGTGATGTCCCGCGGGAATCACATCTCATTTCCCCATTGAAGTCGGTGTCCATCAAGGATCAGCCCTGTCACCACTTCTGTTTATTCTATGCATGGATACAATAACATCAGATATTCAATCGCAACATCCATGGACGCTTCTGTTCTTGAAGAGAAACTGCAGGAGTGGAATACGAGGCTGGCTGAGAATGGACTGAAGCTGAATGTCCTGAAAACCGTGTATATGGAGTGTGGGTCACCGACGCCTGGCACCATCCTTGTAGGTAGTCATGATCTTCAAAGAGTCGACCAATTCAGGTATCTTGGCTCCTTGACTCGTTCAGATGGTGACATCCTCCCTGATGCTCGAGCTCGTGTGAGTGCCAGTTGGTTCAAATGGAGGGAGGTAACTGGAGTGCTCTTTAACCGCAGCATACCCACCTATCTTAAGGCCAAGAGTTATGAGACCGTCGTGTCCCCAGTCGCTCTCTACGGTTCTGAATGCTGGCCGGCCTCTGTTAAACACGAGCAAGCTCTGCATGTTATGGAGATGCACATGCTTCGTTCGATGCTTGGTCTGACGCGACTTGAACATATCAAGAAAAGCGATGTCCGAGGGAGGATAGGAGTTGTGCCCATACAGGCTAACATGTGGGAGGCTCGTCTACGCTGGTACGGCCACGTCCAACGTAGTCACGAACAATCAGTGATTAAAACTGCCTTCCTCAACCCGGATGGTAAACGACCTCGTGGGCGACATAAGAAGAGATGGCTTGATCGCCTTAGAGAAGACATGCGGCAAGTTAATCTGTGTCCGCATGATGCCCTTGACCGACAGAAATGGATATTGGCATGTAAAGTAGCGATCCCTGCTCCAAAGCGGGACAAATGGTAGGAAGATGATGATGATGATGTAAAATAGTCGTATTGAGTATTTTCATTTGTACTCCCGGTGATATAGGAGAGTTCTTACAAGTGTTATTTTGAATTTTAACTGTAGAAGACCGACGGTGAGATTTGGCGCCCAACGTGGGAGTCCAAATGAAAACACTGAATAAGACTATTTCACCCTTAAAATACGGTAATGTGTATATTAGATTGTCAACAATGCATCCTTCTCGTCCCTCTCTTTTTAGCGCTTTTGTCCTTAACAGCTGACGGAATTACGAACACTTTTTAAGCCAACATAACAAAATTAATGAATGGAAAAAGAGAACATTCGAGATTGCATAGTGTGGATACCTGATCGAATCACAGCTGTAACTTCGGCTATAGGTCATAACACCCGATATTGAGCCAATGGAATGTGGTGCAAACACATGACTAATTCCTAAAGTACAAAGGATTCCAGGTTTCGACATTTCCAAATTCGTGTTTCTGCACTGTTGTGATCGTCACGGTCAACAATGTTTATCAATTGTTGTGTTAATTAGGGTGATTAACTTATTTTTTATTACTAAATCGTTTGGAACGGTCTAACATTTTGTTTGAAATTCATAGCGATTCACTTTTAGGTATATTCCGTAGGAAAGCTACCTAGCAATGGGTACCATGTAGGAGACTTCTGCTACTTAGGAAGCAAAATAACCAGTGATGGACGAAGCAAAGAGGATATAAAAAGTAGGTTAGCTCAGGCAATGAAAGCATTTCTACAGGAAAAGGGATCTGTTGACATCGAATATAGATTTAGGTGTTAGGAAGTCATTTTTGACGGCCTTTGTCTGGAGCGTGGCACTCTATGGAAGTGAAACTTTGACTATTGGTGCAGCAGAAAAGAGGAGAATTGAAGCGTTTGAAATGTGGTGTTAGAGGAGAATGAAGAAGATCAGGTGGGTAGTGTGCCCAACTGAAGTTTTCGCCCAAGGGTCGAACGCTGGATATATAAGATGAACGGATGGCCTAAGCCCTGCCGAGGAAGGAATATTGTAAGAGGTTATGCAAGCCATGCGTGACTCACGTCACCCAGCTGCGCGATTAGGAGTAATTAAGGAAGCAATAAACATTGTAATCAGTAATAAGTGTCAAGAAAGTATAAACAGATAAGAGAGGTTCTGCAAACTCATGAGCTGTTAATACATCAACCAGGAATCATTAAAAACCTTTAAGGCAAGCACTGTTTATCAAATTTACGAAGGCATAACTGACAGATTTAATGGGATTGAACCTAGCGATTAACGACTATTGCATGATTCAGGCTGGCCCCAAATAGAGCTGAGGCCGAGATAAATTATGATACAGAAATTACAAAAGTCCCAGACAGTAGCGAAACAGTTTTAGGGGACAACATGACTAAGATAAAGTACTACACATTGATATCATGCGTTAAAACTCTCACAGGGACTAGGTCTGTTTAGAGGTTGGTAATCATAGATGCTGACACAGGTTTAAATTACAACGTCAGCAGTGGCGTCATTGTCAATTAAAACGCATGGATACGGAGGTTGGATGTACCATTCCGCTGGCCACGGAGGGAGCATAATAAACTTCTTAATTAATTAAAAATAAGTAGACAATTAAATGGGATTCCGCACGAAATGAACGTCAAAGTAAAAATATTTTACATCCGAAAATAAAGTTTCAAGCAAATAGGGGCTCAAACGTGAAGAATAGACTCCGCACTTGCGTGAGGGAACTACGTTTTGATAAACTAGTATAAATATGAGGTCGAACGAAACTCAAGCACTCAGTTCTACAACGGACCTTTGAGAGGTCGGGTGTTGATTGTCATACTCCAGCCCGCGTTAAAGGAAATATGCCGGATCGCAGCATGAAATTATTAAGTACATCATGTTCGCAGTAACGGAACATACGGGTCATCATACCGTTATTCAAAGTGATCACTATAGCGCTTGGCGCTGGATCAAGTAAGAATCGCGACGAGAATAAGTTACGCCGCGTTGAGTAAAGGAACATTAATACCGTCAAAAAGTGCGGGCTAGTATAAATAAATTACGCAAAGTTGAAAGTATACAAAAATACGTGAAGCAAGAGCGATAATTAAGGAACTTGGAGTTTTGAAGGGACAGTAGTTCAAAACTATAAATCGGTGTCTTAGGAACCCGGATTACAGATAACATTGCGTCAAATAAAGACAGTATAAAGCAACGAATCCTAGAAAGGAATAATATAAACAAGTATTGATCACGAAGTACAAACTAAATGAGTAGGAACCTAGGAGACTGCGGGTTCGAGACTCAAGATATAAAGTGTCAGGAATACGAGCTAGACAAGTTAAGGTTCTCGAATTGGAGACCAAGCTAGGAACTAGATAATTTTGCGAAGCAAAAGTACTGAAAGAGTGAAGGCGAGTACGAGGAACATTTATAACCAGGATCGAGTAGGAACGAGTGAGCAGGGACGTGGAGTTAGAGACTTTAGAGACTTTCACGGAGAACAGGAAACCAGGAGTTTCGAGGAACGAGGAAGGAGCAAATTAGCACTTTCAAAGCAGAAAACGTAAGGGATCGTCAGGGATCAGCCAGTACGGAAAATCATTGCCAAAGCTCTGAGATAGGGTCGTGTGTTGAGAAGAGAAGTGCTATAGTGTTAAAGTGTTATAAGATGTTTTTATGTGTCAGTGTAATAATGTATAAGTGTAATATAGAAATGTTAGCGAAAAGTGTTGTGATGAAGTGCTAGAAATGCAACATGATGGGTGAGCCTATCTAGGAATGGAATCGTCGCACGGGTGAGTTAATGAAATTTCATTAATATCTTTGCTGTTGTACTGTGTACTGATATCAATAGAACCGATCTTCGACTGGGGAGTTTGACGAGTGATTCATTGATGAAATGAATGTGCAAATAATTGAAATGTTGGAAAAATGATAATTGTTAATCACGAGGACCGCCTCGGTGAAAATAAAGCATTGTTGGGATCAGTAAAGATAAAGGAATGGAAGCCCGATAATGGAATATATGATAAATAAATGAATTTGAAAGAAGGAATAAAAATGATAACTTAAATGGCTTAAATTGTTGCCTAGTTATGAAGTAAATAAATAAAATTATAAAAATTGAAGGGGTAAGTTAAGTAATAATGGTTAAAATTTATACCAAATAACAAAGAACGAAAGAATGAAGCGTTATAATGGAATGAGTTAAAATTTGAAATAATAAGAACGAGGATAATGATGATCAAGTTAAGAACAAAGTTATATTTAAAGATCCGTGTCTAGGAACTCAAAATGAAAATAGAGCGAGAAATAATATGTCAATAAATTAATGAAGTTATAAATATCCCCCCCCCCTCAAATGGCGGAACAAAACACCCAACAACGATTATATTACCTTATAGGCTATTAGGCCAAGGTCGTGAAATAAATATTAAGAATGCCGAAGTCGAGCCAATGTCGTAAAGTTATCCAAGCAAGTTGTATTACCGTAAGGGTTAATAATAATAATAAAAGTATAGTTTCAAGCTGAATATAATTATGCGTTAAACCAGGATATATTTATTCGTGAGATGGAAAATGTAGTAAAAATCGTCGAAATGCGTGGAGGAAAATTCCCACCGAATGTATTGTTGTAATGAAGAAGCCTCGTATTGTATGTCGTGGAGGAGTAAATTCCCACCGAGTTATTGCCTAATGAAGCGTTGTATTGTTGTGTATTGTGGAGGAATAAATTCCCACCGAGTTATTGCCTAATGAAGCGTTATATAGTTGTGTATTGTGGATGAATAAATTCTCACCGAGTTATTGCCTAATGAAGCGTTATATTGTTGTGTATTGTGGATGTGCAAATTCCCACCGAAAATGTTGTTGAATGAAACGTCGTATAAGTTCCGCTGTAGGATGGATATCCCAGCTTGGCATTGTTGTAGTAAGGTATTGTTGTGAAAAGGCATTGTTGTGATAAGGCATTTTTGTAGAAAGGTATTGTTGTGAAGAGGCATTATAAGCGTCGTAAGAAATTGTAATAAGGAACTACCGTACAGCCTCTCCAAATTAAATACTAATATCCTGGGAACGAAAGATAAATAATAATAATAAATAAAAGACGGAACAAATATCCGTGGTGAAATGAATTTTAAGTCTTGGAAATCATATAGTTGAAAAGTTACACTAGCGTGAAAGCAAGAAGGGCTAGCGAGCCATCATAAATCTCGTTTTAAAGTACCACAGGAAGAGGGAGGCGGCCTTGAGTGCGCGACTTTGCCTCTTATGAGGGAGAAAGAGTGACATCTTAATGAGTTCGGTAGTTAAGTGAGGTCTAGCAGAGACTGGAGGAAAGGGAAACTGTTACACGGAAATAATAGAGTTCAAAATAAAAGGTGCAAGATTAAACTGAGTATAAAATTATCAGGCGGGAATTAAAGAAATCTTCCCGAGCCTATTTCTGAAATGATATATAAAATTTGACGAATTTTGTCAAATAGTTAATTGTTGGTAAAAGAAATTCCTTCTTTCATAAATAATGATATAACGGGTTAAGGAATAATAAAGTTTTGTTATAAATAAAGATCCCATTTTAATAAACAAATGGTGCACAGTACAGCACAAAAGCAAATCGCCTAGATGCACGGATGGTAACTGGATGATTGGGGGTTCGATCGATAGACATGGCACATTTTTGTACAGTATTGTATTGCATTTTTAAAAACCTAAGGCTTTGTGAAGAGTTGTGTGAAGGTCCAAAGAATTTAATAAAATAAAGATCATGTAAATATAATGAATAAAGGAAGCTCTGAAGGGTAAATAAAGAAAATGTAAATATCCAAAGCCTTGGACGAATGATATGACTAAAATGATAGGCGCGCTCGACGCCTGAGTAGAGTAAAACTTAAATAATGATATAATGTGCGGAAATGATAAATTAAGCAAGACAGAGTAATCAAAACTTCACGAAACAATGAAAAGATATTATGGTGAATTTTGAAGTGTTTTAGTGATTTTTATGAGGGACATTTGAAGAGACAATACCAAATGATCTTGAATTTTGATGATTTTTAGTGATTTTTATGAGTGACATTTGGAGAGACAATACCAAATGGTCTTGATTTTAGATATGTTTTTGAGTGATTAATTTCTTTTTATATGAATAAAATAATATATAACTGTAATGTTGAGTTTTTCCTAAAATCTTGTTAACCTGATTGTATTTACATATCGGATGTGAGGTCAGTGGTGGAGGGAACGTAACGCGCCCCGATACCGGAGTAAGCTAAGCCGAGTACTGACTAAACATCCTCCACTAAGTGGGTACAGTAGATAGGGTTACAAACGAAGAGGTATTAAGACTGGGAGAGGAGAGATGTTTCTGGCGACTGCTAATGAAGAGAAGATATAGGTTGGTAGGACACATTCTAAGACACCCAAGAATAGCAAGCTTCGTTATGGACGGAAGGGTCGAGGACAAGAACTGTACGGATAGGCCAATGTTAGAATATGTTAAACAGATTGTTCGGACGTACAGTAGGGTGTGGTAGCTATGTAGAGATGAAACGATAAGCTCAGGACAGGGAGGCATGGAGCGTTGCACAAACCAGTCAAAAGACTGAAGACTCAAACAACAACAACCATGTTTCGACTTCCGTAAAATTTCGACATACTGTATAGCGTACTCGCTTTTCACATTCTTCAGACTCCAAAACCACAGTCAGTCAAAATTTTATATGTGTATAATATATATGTGTGTGGGAAGACGGGCAGGAGTTTCGAGGTTTTGCCGCGACTGATATAAGGGTGCGCGGGCATAGACAAATCAGGGGCCATGGACTTTATTATTGTTGTTCTTTGGAGCTGGGAAGGCATCACCGTATTCTGTATTGATAATGTAATCTATTTTATTTGCATTTGTTAAGTAAACAAATATTATTTTTCCATAAATCAAACGTGAGTGTTTTCGACACCGGTTCCCACAAATTGGGGGCACGTCCTGGATTGAATCAACGACGCAATTCTTAGGTTATGTTCTCTTGCCTATTTTGCTGACAGCGAAACGACGAATGGCCTACGACGAATTCAGCTCGAATTGACGACGGATGTTAGAGACTGAAGGGTTATCTCATCAGTGAAAGGATTGCAGCTGGACAAAGACGTAAAGAAGTTGAAGACGATTTGATAAAAACGACGAAAGAGCGTTGGGATCGGTGTTGGCGCAGATAAGTACCGTAGCCTAATATTTACAAAATGATGACGTTAGGAGATATTGATATCATAAACAAAAGCATTTCAACTGTTCCAGTGTGCACCTGTTAAAGCTTTACATAAGATTTTATTTGAAGACGCTCCAAATGGTCGAAACAATAGAAAGAGATTGCGAGAATTTTCAGGTTCAGTGAACCAGGGGACAGCTCAAGTGACGGTAGCGAAGCATCGATGTATTCCCAGAAGTTTGCTTTGACGTTTCGCGACATCGATGGTTCCGTCAGGTCATTTGATGGTAGCAGTGGATATCCAGTCAACCGATGGATCACCGAGTTTGTGGAAACATCTGCGTTGATGGGATGGGACAAACTGAAGAAGTTGATCTTCGCTAAGATATCTCTAACCGGCTTGGCAAAACTCTTCATCCAGGGCGAGAAGGGAATTACCAGCTGGACGATGTTGAAGAAATCTCTTCGAGAGGAATTTGACGTGCAGTTGAGTACAGCGGAGATCCATTCGAAGCTGTTTAGACAAAGGAAAAAACAGGGACGAGTCGCTCCAGGAATATTATCTTACAATGAAGGAGATATCAAGATATATACGATGACTCGCATGCAGTACGTGATAGACGGAATAGAGGATGACTCTGGCACCAAGCTGTTATTGTGTGGCACTCAGTCGCTTAGAGACTTCAAAGAGAAACTACGTCAGTATGAACGTGCCGCGGGAAGGATTACTTCGAAGAGGTCTTCCACGTCGTCGCAGCACAAAAAGAAGAAATCCGGTGGAGCAGATTCAAATAAACATAAGGATGACGATACAGGCAAGGATAAGGGCAAGGCGCAGAGATGTTACAACTGTGGCAAGTCAAGTCACAAATCTGGCGAGTGCAAGGATAAGGACAAGAGTCCGAAGTGTTTCCAGTGTAACAAATTCGGACACATCTCCGCAGATTGTACCAATACAAAGGAAGATGAAGAATTAAAGAAACAGACGGTGGCCTTGAACACGTCGAAGGAAGCAGTCAGTAATTACAAATACAAGGACGTCAAAATTAGCAATCACAATTTATCAGCCCTGGTAGATAGTGCTTGTAATTTCAACTTGTTGAGGCAGGACGCTTACAAGGACATGGAAAACGACACCCCAGAGCTGCAACCAAGCAACCGGATCCAGACTGGCTTGGGCGAAAACATAGCGTCCGTGCTGGGATGGTTCAACACGACGATCACCGTTGACGATCAGGATTTTTGTGTCGAAGTCCACGTTGTTCCCGACGAAGCCATTCCAGTGTCTATGATTATTGGAATCGACTTACTGGATCAGGCTAAGGTGTTGATTTCTAGAGAGGGCGTTCAGTTGAAGAAGAGAGAAGAGACGTTGGTCATGTGCATTGACGGTGGTGAAGACGAGAACGAGCTGGACATTGAGAAGACTGTATCTGACGAGGCCAAGGCAACAGTCGAGCACATCGTAGCGAGTTACACCCCAATGAAAATCAAATCCCCGAATATCCAGATCAAGATAGTTGTGGAGACAGAAGAACCGATATGACGCAAACCGAGACGATTGGCACCGAGGGAAAGAGAGGTGGTTGAGAAGCAGATTCAGACATGGCTGAAAGATGGAATTGTGCAAGCAAGTGCATCCGAGTATGCCAGTCCTGTTGTAGTCGTGAAAAAGAAGGACGGTTCACATCGTGTCTGCGTGGACTGATGATGATGATGATCAGGTGCCATCAAGTCGGCGTCGACTCCTAGCGACTGCATGGATGGACACTCTCCATATGATTCGATCTTCAGCCATATACTTCAGATCCTTCAGTGACATATTCATGTTGGATTTGATGGATTCGATCCATCTCAATGCTGGCCGCCCTCGTCTCCGAGAACCTCCCACCTTTCCAAGTATAATTGTCTTTTCCAACGAATCAGAACGCCTCATAATGTGTCCAAAATATGACAGCTGTAATCGTGTTATTAATGCTTCAAGAGACACATCTGGTTTGATTTTTTGAATCACCCATACATTCGTCTTCTTGGCTGTCCAAGGAATACGCAGAATCCTTCTCCAACACCAGAGCTCAAAAGCATCAATATACTTCCTATCTCGCTTCCTTATGGTCCTGCTTTCGCAACCATATGTAGCTATGGGAAAGACTAGTGCCTTAACCATTCTAATTTTAGTAGACAAAGAAACATCGGAACACTTGAAGATCTTATCCAGGCTTTTAAAAGCTGCTCTTCCTAGGGCAAGTCTTCGGCGAATCTCTTGACTGCTTGACCCACTCCTACTAATGGTTGATCCCAACAAACAGAAACTATTCACCTCTGTGATTATCTTATTATCTATCATAATGTTTGATGGTAAACCTGTTGTCATTAGTTTTGTCTTGTTGATATTCAAGTACAAGCCCATGGTTTCACTCTGTTCTTTAACTTTCATAATTATATCCTCGAGCTCTTCCTTGCTTTCAGCAACCAAAGTGGTGTCATCTGCATACCTCAAGTTGTTTATATTCAATCCACCAATCTTAAAACCATGAGGTGACTCATCCAATCCAGATTTCCTCATGATGTACTCAGCATACAGATTGAATAAGTAAGACGAAAGTATACAGCCTTGTCGCACACCTTTACTAATAGGGCACCACTCTGTTTCACTGTGCTCAGTTTTAACATTGGCTTCTTGTCCCAAATATAGGTTACGCATCAGGACAATGAGATGTTCAGGTATGCCCATCTGTCTAAGTACATTCCACATCTCCGCATGATTCACACTATCAAAGGCCTTCCTGTAATCTATAAAGCACATGTACAGCTCCTTCTGGTATTCCTTTGCGGTTTCCATCATCCAACGTACATCACTAATAATGTCCCTGGTTCCTCTACCTTTCCTAAATCCAGCTTGAGTAGCGGACATTTCACGTTCCATGTAAGGTTCTAATCTTCGTTGTATGATTTTCAACATCACCTTGCTGGCATGTGGTATCAGAGCAATTGTGCGATAGTTGGAGCAGTCCAACTGGTCTCCCTTTTTGGGTATAGGAATAAAGATGGATCGTTTCCAATCTGTGGGCCAAGTGAATGTTTTCCAAATCTGTTGAGATATTGCAGTTAAAATTTTAACAGACGTTTCGCCTGTTGCTTGCCATATTTCAGATGGAATTCCATCAGTTCCTGTGGCCTTGTTTTGTGCCAATGACTTTAAAGCTATTCTGACTTCATCTTCTAACACTGGTGGTTCTAGATCAAAATCTGCCTCTTGTAATGAGTCGTCACTTCTTATCTCTAGACAATACAAGTCCTCTGTATAATCTTTCCATCTCTGTTTAATCCCTTCACCATCATTAATCGCATTACCATTAGCATCCTTGACTACAGACCACTAAATAAGATCATCGTCAAGGATCACTACCCCCTCCCTCTCATCGAAGACTTGCTTGACAAACTCCAAGATGCTCGTGTATTCTCTACTCTTGACTTGAAGAATGGTTTCTTCCATGTATACGTTGAAGAAGAGAGTAGAAAGTATACATCGTTTGTTACCCACTCAGGTCAGTACGAGTTCAAGAAAGTCCCCTTTGGTCTCACTATCAGCCCATCTGTCTTTCAACAATTTATTAACGCTGTGTTTTGGGATCTGTTAAAGAGAGGACTCATCTTCATCTACATGGACGATTTGATAATTCCGGCGGAAACTGTACTGGAAGCTATTCAATTGTTAATTGAAGTACTTGACATTGCACGGGACTACGGATTGCTGATAAATTTCAAGAAGTGTCAATTCTTGAAAAGGAAGGTTATTTTTTTTACTACCAAATCAAGGAAGGAAAGATTCAACCGTCAAATGAGAAGACAGCAGCTGTACAAAACTTCCCGGAGCCGAAGACGATCACAGCTCTCTAAAGCTTCTTGGGATTGACAGGGTACTTCCGGAAATTTATTCCAGGCTACGCTTCAATCGTCAAACCTTTGAGCGATATGCTCAGAACCGGCCATGGCTTCCGGTTTGGAGACAAGGAGAGAGAGGCATTCGAGGAGTTGAAAAGAATCTTGCCATCCAGTCCTGTGTTGATAATCTACAACCCCAGATATGAGACTGAGTTTCATACAGACGCTAGCAAGTTCGGCGCCGTGCTCCTGCAGAAGCTACCTGAGGATGGTCTACTTCATCCGGTCTCATACATGAGCAAGGAGACTACGCCGCAAGAAGAAAAATATTGCAGTTACGAGATGGAAGTCCTCGCCGTTGCTCGAGCCTTGAACAAGTTCAGAGTCTACCTTTTGGGAGAGGATGTTAAAAATAATAGTGACAGATTGCTCGGCGTTCCAAAAGACTATGCAAAAGAAAGATCTAACACCCAGAGTTGCTCGATGGGACCTGTCGTTTAAAGAATTCTCCTACACGATTGAACATCGTTCTGGAACGAAGATGCGACATTCAGATGTCTTGAGTCGGTGTACCGCAGCCCTTTTCGGATTCCCTGATAGTCTGATTGCTAGAATCAAGAGGATTCAAAACAAGGACGAAGGACTACTCGCCATCAAGACTATCCCGACGGAAGGACCCTATGAAGATTACGTGTTGAGAGACCAGATGTTATTCAAGTTTGTGGCGGCTGATAACCTCGTTGTTAGGCCCCTTAAAACAACAATTATCGTCATCATTATTCAAGTGTGTAGACGGCCGAGAACTTCGATGTGCCCGAGGGCATTAGGCTGACTGGTGTTGAACCTGGCACACTGGGAAAGTGAGAACGGAATAGAGATGCCAGCGAGGTATGAACCCAGGGTCTCAGAGGGAGTTTATTCAAGAGAAACCCCTAGAGATAGGACACATTAAACCACTAATGTGATATAAATAAATTCTGGCATTATTTTTTAATGTAATGAAGAAAAGATGGAAAGAATACGACAATTCTTGGCTGTAAAATGCATACAATTCTGAAGTTAGCACTGAGAGTTGGAGCTCTTGACAGTTTTACAAATGAGTTTAGAAACTGGGCGTGTTTTCAAGGCACCACGTCAGTCACTCGGATCTATTTACGCCGTCTAGAAGAGGGTGAGGATGGCAGATGTGTTACAGTAAAACCTCTTACCACAAGAGAGGAGACCAGTGGAGTGGGGAACTGCAAGGATAATTTAATGATTACTCGCGATTGGAGTACGCCAGAGAAATAAAGATTGCACCTGCGTGAATGAATTGCAAGGAGGCTAATCATCAAGCCAACAGACATCGAAATTGAGGCAGATTTAAGGTATTGCGGATGTACACAGCAGGAATGAGTCCAGCGCAGAAATACTAGCGGGTCATTGGGGATTCACCACCCACGCCACGTTGGCACGCTCAGAGGGAGGCAATTAATTATAATTAATTGACCGATCGATTCTCATGCACGCGGACAGATATGGAAACAGTGATGCAGGACGCATCTGGAAAACATCATTTCAAGAGAGGGAAAGCATGTATAGAAGAAATGAAGCTCCAAGGAATTTACGGACCTACTTTGCTTGTGAAAACAGATATAAGGTCACTGGAGCAGGCAGTCGAGGTCAGTTGTGCCAGATTCTAACGCGGAGCGCATGTTGCCCGGATCCAAGAAAGGGACGCGCGCCAACAAAAGACTTTAACATTTTTAGTGAAGTATTAAGTGTATTAGCCGTGCAGTATAAGTATGTACGAGGTAGAAAAGCATCATAATAGGTCAACTGAACCTCATAACGAAGAGATAATGCATTGTTATATAAATGTACGTGGGACTGTACAAGGCTTTGTTAAAAGTGTACCGTTCAGGAAAACTGTAAGTGCAGTCAGAGGACATTGAGAATGGTAATTGTACAAGTACAATGTACGATGGACAAGCGCAGTATAAAATACATCTGTTAGATATGGATACAGTAGTTAGAATTGAGCAGGTATAAACATTTTTGTTAATACGGGTAAAGTATTTTCACGGAAGTACAACTTTGATTAACATTCTGTACGATATGGAAGCATATCTATGCTAGTATTGGGTACATTCCACTGGATAGGAGTTGACGATCATTGGGAATCACGAGGGATTTTCAAGGAACAGGAAGTCCACTAGGGAACTGCAGGCAGTGTTACGAGACTCTCAAACGGGATGCAGGGTTATTCGTGGAGGATAGATCTACAACACCTGTGTTTCTGAGATTCTGCAAGAAGTGTCAACCAGCGAGAAAATGTATATAGTTATCGTGTGTTTTTAAGTGATTTGTTATTTAAATATGTGTATTCTACAAGTGTAGTGGTCAAAAAGGAAACGATAGCTTCAGCATGGAAAAGCAAAGTGCAGTGTATTTCTCAATGGAAAAATTATATGAAAAGTGTGTAAATAGTGTAAGGATGCCTTGCTAAAATGCAACTATGGCAGGCATTAATGGAGTACGTGTTTGGTCGATGACGCCAGGATAATATGTAAGTACAAGTATAACCGTGATTTTATTGTGAACATGTAGCCCACTGTATGTCGGTAATATCAAAAGTTGTAAAATATGCCAATGAAAATTGAATTTGGAAGGTAGAACCTTCATACATTAATTTGTGTTGATTTTTGTCAAGTTAAGATGTTCGTTTTACATCGAGTTATGTGTAAACCCGTTACAAGTAACGTGGAAATGGCATTTGAGTTAATAAGCTTCATAAATATAATGAACACGGATGTTCAGTTGTTGATGATATAACTAAAGCTGCGGTGTGTCGAGATAGGGGAAACATGTCAGTAATAAAAATAATAAATAAACATCAGGGAAATTGTACACAAATATATGCTAATTTGAATAACTGTATATCTAAGCAGTATTATTGAAAGTAGAATGGATCGCTCAGAGAAAATTAATATCAGAGAATCATATGATATTGGGCAGAGTTACGCAAAGGAGGTCGGAAATGGAAATGTTTGAAAGATAATTGAATTGCAGCTTGATAAATAAGCTTATAAGATTAATTGGTAGATATTATCTTATTAATTAAGGACGGGATCAGCTTCACAAGAGTCAGGGGAAGTCAGGTAGCTTAATCGACGTATGGAATCTCGTATAGCCAAGGGGCGTACGGAGATATAAACTGCAATCGAGCGTAAATAGTGGGATCACTAGCTCTGATTATTGCTAATAAAGCGTTCCGGGTTCGAATCCAGTGGCGCATGAGAGGAAAACGAGGACACCTCGCCATGACGCCTGATATCGACCGAGAACTAGCTAATTGTGTGAATTAATTCATCTCTTTGGGAGTGAATTTGACGGCAGGAAGTTGTGCCCTGACCGTGGTATTTAACAAAAGCGCCGACTTTTCCAAAAACTGACTTTGTGCATAGTGCATCTCGTTTCCTTGGCCTAAGTAATTGCGCCTGTTGCGGCCAGCCTTTAAATCCTAAATGGTAGGAGTACATGTTTAAACAATTCCATATTCCGCATTGCATTCTGTAAGACTTGTGTCAGTAATATTTGATGGGTCGTTAAGACGCCACATTGTGTATGTCTGGGGGTAACAGACAATTGCTTGGAGCGGAGCAAAAAGAGACGGGAGGTACGGCATGTTGTCTGACCACCCGCGGCGAGGGTCCAGTGTACTAAGCGAAGGGACAGGAGAGAACTCACCCTTGTATTCTTGGAGTAGGATGTATGAATTTCAAGTCTATGAAACTCTGATTGTTAAAAAAGGTTGAGTGTACTAATGAATATATAATATGTGTGCAATAAGACACACTGCTAATTAAGAAGCGTTCTGATATCTTAATATTTGGCCAAGTTATAAGATGGTAAAAGTTACATTTTTATACTGACAACGACACGTATTTCCGACAATGGATACTATATCAATTACCCTACGCCCAATTGACGGATAGCAGGATAAATATATGAAAGAAAACTCATTACGGCACACAGTGGAGGTTACAATTCATAGATTGGTTAATGCATGGTAGATTCGAGTATTTTGGCGGGAAGAAAAGGACAAGGGATCCTCTTATGCACATTGTATAGTTGAAAGTGTTCACTATCATTAACGAAAGATTGTAAGATTGACATTGTTTGTGTAAAGTTTACCAGTGCATTAGCGCACATGGAGATGATTTTTATGGTAATTTCAATGTAAAGTAAAATCAACAATTATTTGGATTTGTGTGAAGATAAATTGCGAATAATGAATAATAAGTGAGGGTAACAGTATGTTTTGTATATTTTGTGTGTAATATAATTGTGTTGCTGTTTCGATGTGTGTGAAGCCATGATTTAGACTTCAATTAAATCTTTTAGAGTAGAGTTGTGTGTTATTATTGTAGAGTTGATACCTCCTAGTCTCAAATCCAAAATATGCAACTGCTCAGTGGGTTGAATGGCACACGCCCGAGTACTGCTGCTAGCTGGAAGCGGGAGCATATTTTCCATGGAAATTCTTCACATGGGTACAGTACTAAAGTCGATGCAGCAAGAGATCATGAGATCAATTCATGACAAAGGACACTACGCGGTGAAGAGAACAGAGGAGGAGATAAAACAGCAGTATTACGTTCCAGGATTGACACAGAAGGCGAAGAAAGTGATCGGAAGCTGTGCGAAATGCCTGATTGTAAACAGAAAGTCTGGAAATCAGGAAGGATTACTTCACCCGCTGTTCAAGGAAAGTTAGCCTTTACACACCTATCATCTGGATCATGTAGGACCGCTGGAATCAACGCATAAAGGCTACAACCACATCCTTGTGGTCGTGCACAGCTTTACCAAGTACACCTAGTTGTATCCAGTCAAGACCACCAAGTCGAGCGAAACCATCAGCAAGCTGGAGCTGCAGAGGATCCTCGTTTGAAACCCTGCTCAGATGTTCACGGACCGAGGGCCATCTTTTACCTCAAAAGAATTTGAAGCGTACTTTGAGGACCAAGGGATCAAGCAATGCTTGGTGACCACTGGGTTACCCAGAGTCAACGGCCAGGTAGAGCGTATCAACGCGATTGTGACGTCCATCATAGCCAAGCTGTCCGCCGAAGATCCAACCAAATGGTACAAAGTCGTCCCGTCGGTTCAACTGGCACTGAACTCGACTTATCAAAGAAGTATAGGTCGAACACCGTTTGAACTCTTGACCGGGGTCAAGATGCGAAACAAAACAGATCTTCAGATCATGGAGATGTTGGAAGAAGAAGCCATTAATAATTTTGAGGATCAACGTGACCAGATCAGGCAGGAGGCAAAACTACAGATTCTCAAGACTCAAGAGGAGAACCGCAAGAACTTCAACAAAAACGCAAAGAAGCCTAGACTTACAACATCGGAGACTTAGTGGCTGTCAAGAGGACTCAATTCAGACCAGGTATGAAATTGAAGACCAAGTACCTAGGGCCCTATCAAGTCACGAAGGTCAAACTCAATGGTACGTAGGATGTCGAAACATGAGGAAGCAACGAAGGACCCAAGACCACCACCACCTGTGCGGAATACATGTAGCCCTGGCCTGAGGAAGGTTTATCGTCCGGGTCGGACGATGATGATCAGGACGGCCGAATGTGGGAAGACGGGTAGGAGTTTCAAGGTTTTTCCGCGAGTGATATAGAGGGCGCGCGGGCATAGAGAAAACAGTGGCCATGGACTTTATTATTGTTGTTCTTTGGAGCTGGGAAGGCATCAACGTATTCTGTATTGATAATGTAATCTATTTTATTCACATTTGTTAAGTAAACAAATATTCTTTTTCAACAAATCAAACGTGAGTGTTTTTGACACCGGTTCCCACATATATATATATCACTTTCTTATGGACACGGTAATTACCGCCATCTTGCAACAATCACTGTCAAATTTATACATAAACTAGCAACCTGCTTATCCCGGTGTCTTTAACGGTTTACCCAGTGTAAGCTTAAAAGGCGCTGGACGGCAGGTCCCAGACGCAATTCATAAAAGCCGAGGGGAACAGCGAAACTCCAAACAAATACTTTCTTCTCTGAAGTCTTAATTCGACACAACTCGACAGTTTCATGCTGGCCGAAGCTGGGGTGATAGGCTCGCTCACTAGCTCGTGAACTCTCCCCGAAGCTAGTAATTTAAATTTCCACTGAATGGAGATTGTTGGAAGAAATCAAAACGAAAAATCGCTTAAAGTGGGCGATGCATTAAAGATAAAGGTATGCTGTCACGGACGTTTTGGTAGTACTTGTCATGCTGAACAATTCGTACTCAAAGTGTATACTGTAGATATTTTTAACGGTTTACCCAGCGTAAGCTTAAAAGACGCATGGACAGAAGGTTTTCCTTTGACTCGATTCGCTGAAATCGTTACTGCTCTGCTTCCTTTGGTCACAAATGAATGGTTTTCTACAAAAACCTTCCTCGAGAAATCCTTTACTACAGAATGGTGAAAACAGCGTCAAAATCCATCCAGTGGTTCTCGAGATTACCTACTGTATAAAATTTCGGCTGAGTTCGTTCATGGGAAAGAACAGTCCAAAAGGGTGGGATTTTTCGAAAAAGTGAAATATCGCTATAACTTTCTTAATACGGTATGTGAAAAATCGATTCCATTCAAAGTTCGTACTATAAGTATTATTTGGATGAGGGCCAAACACTATCTCAATAAAGTTTTTTGATAGCTCCAACCATTGACGAAAGGGGTGGAAAAGATTGAGTGTTTTTAGAAAAAGAATATATAGCCTACCTTCCGTAATAAGCACAATATCAGAATCGTTCAAAATGGCCAATAGTTCTCTAAACATTCTCTAAAATATGTCTTAAATTTTGATATGACCCACCCTTACGCAGAGGGATGAACAAAATGTTCTCGACGAAGTTGCCAAATTGATAAGTGAAGGTCTAAGCCGAAGATAGGTATCACAAATTATTGCTGACTACTAGGGTTGTCTTCAAAGCAATATTCTTGTTGTTTTGACGGCCGTGCGGTTTCACAGTCGAGCCAAAGATAGCGTTATCTCCAACTCCTGTCCGGCTGGTAGGTAGTCGTGCTAGTTCAAGGTTGGTGGATTATAATATAAGAAGATGGGGCTTCCTGCTCAACATGTAGAACAACAATTATTGGAAAATTTAGTGAATTCGAAATATATTTCTTTGCCCGGTGAAATCCACCTCCACCTTCCGTCGTGCCGAGAGGGATTTCTTTTTGCCGGTGAGTGTATATTGAATTTGTCAACTTATTCTTTACTGCTGAGATTTAATTTATTTGAAATATGTTGGTAGATTTTGTCCCTTAACGCTAGTCAAACCCCCCTGGCATAGGTGACAATTAAGCTATCACTCGTTTTCGAGTGAGATTCTCTGAAAGGTGAGTCAGATGACTATACAGTACAATCTTGGAACACTAACTCATCCACGGTAGTGACAAATTTGGTGAAGCCATTGGTTCTGAAGGTTCGATCCTCCTGTAATTCGCACACTATCCTAAAATTGAACTTACCAACAATCCCAGTGGCGTAGAAATTGTGCTGGGCATAAGCCTTCATATTTTCTTATGGCTCGAACAAATTTAGAACCTACACCGAAATGATAAATACAGTAAATGCGTTGACAAATAATGTACTAACAATCTCTGCACGGCCAGACATAATTATCCGTGTCTGCACTGCTTGAAGGAACTGAAATAGCAGGGTAGCAATTAATTAGGATTGTGCCATTATGGAATTTTCCAAGAAATGGGGATTCAACCAGGTGATGATGACAAAAGTCTACCAAGAAATTACGAGATAGCCAATTAGCAAGAGACCTCTCTGGAGGGGACCAGTTATAGCTCGTCAGATTACACTCTCTTGTCACCTTTCAATTTCCATTTCCTGGAAATAGCAGTGTTAAAATGTCCCAGGCTACAATTCTGGCACAGCGTGGTTGATTGTCGCCACTGTCGGCATTTATGGTGGTTGTGTATCTGTGCGAGAGGAGAGATACAGTTTGTAAGTGGTAGTATTGGGGAAGAGTCACAACTCGCAAGTAGTTTATAGTTGTTCTTTTCCTACTTTTAGTCACATTAGCGAGTGTTTAGAAGATAGACCGCTTTGTCATAAATAAGCCAAAACTGGATACATTTTTGGTAAGTTATGATTTTTTTTTAATTGTAGGTGTAGCAAAATGAGGCCTCCATTGCATTATATAGGCACAGCTTTTACAAATATATTTCTCTGCACGAGAAAGACAATAGTAGCTGATAGAATGAAAAGTTATTCGATTTTTTGAATATATTTATTATTATTATTTACAGTAATGGGTGTTACAGTTTCCTCTCAATAATAATAATAATAATAATAATAATAATAATAATAATAATAATAATAATAATAATAATAAACAAGAATGAGGTCCACGGCGACCGTTAGGCTTACCATAAAACAGCGCTGTATAAATTAGACTAACAATACTAGACCTAAATGTTTTGCAACTTACCTTCTTTGTTTAATGCCTTTATGAGTGTCCCTTCTTCCTGTTATTTACTGCTGATGGGTTTTTGTTTCAACATATTCATGCAATTGACTAAAAACATTTCTGGTAAATTAATTATTTAAAACATACCAAGACATAATACGGTGATAATGTAAAGAACATTCTGAACTGAAACGTGTGAGTATGCCATAATAGTAGTATTCTGATAACTGATAATTGAAAATCTGTGTGACAGAGACAAATATAGACACTGACACAGCTGTGAGCTGCCTCAAAACAAAGCAACAAAGAGCGGAATTCAGACATGAACAGACTGAAGATTTTGTCCTAAGCTAATAATGAACCCTAAAGTAGGCTACTTATAATCAGAACAAGTAGTTCCGTGAAGAACTACAGTATATAGCCTATTTTCATATATCCTATTGGTCTTCTCTATTAAAAATTATCCCGCCTAGGAAAAGGAACGCCATGTTGGATGTTCTGTATGTAGGTCATAGAGTTATGCACCATTCGATAACGGTTATTGCGTAGCTTCATTATTTAAACGTTCACTTCCATCGCATGATTAGGACACAAGAATTAAAAACTATATTTTAAAATTTCGTACGACCACCATCTTGGGATTATGAAAACAATTGAATTTAATTAGATGCCAGTAAACATTTTGTATGGATATTTACCGTACCAAGTTTCACTGCGCTAGGATGATTAAATCGCGAGTCAATTCCATTTAATTGTTTTAACTTCGCTTGGCCGCCATGTTGGTATTGTGCTCACTAGGTTATTGAAAGTCCAATAGGTGAACTTATATTTATTATCTCTATCAACATACAAAATTTCAGTTTGATTGCTGCAATAGATTCGTAGATATTGGAACCATCTAAATATTTCAGATGGTCGCCATGTTGGATTGTTATCTGGGCCATAGAGTTATGTACCATTAGATGAAGATTAATGCGTAGGTTCATTATTCAAACTTTCATTTCGATCGCATGATTAGGACACAAGAAATAAAAACTTAATTTTTAAATTTTGAGGTTATTTAAACAATTGAACTAAATTAGACGTCAGTGGATTAGAATTCGTATAACCATTTATTGCACCAAGTTTTACTGCGCTCGGATGGTTAAATCGCGTGAAAAATCCATTAAAATGTTTCAACTTCACTTGTCTGCCATGTTAGTTTTGTACTTAACAGGCGTTTTATAATTGCATAGGTGAACTTTTAGTAGTACCCTTTATCACTGTACAAAATTTCAGGGTGATATCTGTTACCGTTGTCGAGATATAGAATGCCAGCGAAATATTTCGTTTGGCCCCCATTTTGAATTGGAGAAACGAATCAAAATTTGAAAGGCACGGTCGAGGTAGTACAGGGAGTATGTGCTTACGGAGTTTCATTGAAATCGCTTCTGCTGTTCAGATTTTATTAGGGGTGGAGAGGGGGGGGAGGGGGAGGGGGGGGGGGGCACACACACACATATGGACAAAACGTGATCACATAAGCCTATTTATTTTTCATAAATGAAAATTGGCTAAAATATATGAACTGCTGCAATAATAGATGTGGAACTAATGCCCCCCTCCCTCCCCAAACTAAAATCCTGGCTACCGCTACTGAATCGTCCCTACCGTACCCTTGCAAAATGTTAGGAACATGTTGGCCTTTGGTATGCCTCCCGGAAATACCCGATGTTGATCTATCGAACAGTGCCCTGTTCAAGAATTTTATTCGAGACCGACCTTGACTTCCGGGGTTAGATCTCGCTTCCTTCCCTAAGATGACATGAATTTATCATTCATTGCTTCTGGTCTACTTGTGTAGCTCGCGACAATCGCTAGGTAAGCATAGTCAAGAGAGAGAAAAGTGACATTGCTGAGTGAGTGCAGAGATCTCTATTATGAAACTCACGCCATTATTCCGACAACTCTTAAACAAATAAAATGGAATTTTCTGAAACTGAGGCAACCACATAAACAATGATTAATCCTTTTGATGCCATGCTATTATGAGTGGTTATTTGTAGTTGGGTCCTTTGTTAGAGTGTAGAAGGGTGACTTGCTCTAGATGGGGATGCTGTTGCACCCTTTCGTTTGGGCCGTTGCGCAGCTTTCTGCGATAGTTGGTTTGGAGGGTCTTGGGTCCGTGGCATGGTGGTTGATCACTGATTGAAAGATCTGAGGCAATAATCAATAGTTGATAAATAGTGGATTGGATGGTTAAATAAGGGAAATTGTATAGGTACGTAATAAAATTCTTATTAAATAATAATAACTGTCTGGTGACAGTTACCAGTTAGATTGTTTATTAGATATAGACTAGTTCATTGTTTCATTAGACTGTGATGTGCGAGGGTCCATGCGAGTGTGTCTGGTGACAGTTACATTGTTTATTAGATATAATTCATTGTTTCATTAGACTATTGTTTTAGATCCCTTATTGGGGGGTGGTTGGATCTAAAACGGAAGAGTTATTGTGTTAATTTATAAGGAAGTGCCTAAAAGGGGGTAGCTTCCCGTAGTCGGGCAAGCTGACCAGTGTCGAGTGTTGTTTAGTGTTAGGATGCTAGGGGGCTATCCTATGAAAGATGTAAGTGTATCTTAGGGGATGGAACTTAGCGTACAGGTCAACGCGCTGGTCTTCCAGCTGGCTGGCTGGTTATGTAACCGATGTGCACGCGTCAGCTTTATGGCGCGCGCTGCTCCTAGCAGTCGGGCCTATACGGGAATACAATGATACTTGCGCTAGCAAGTGACGGAGAGTTCAGGAAGGGAGTTAGGGTGTAAAGAAGCGTGTAAAACAGTAATACAAGTGTAGTGTACTGACCAAGTATTTATTGGTCAGTAATATGGAATTATGAGTCCCTTTTAAGGGATGTAGTAAATGTTACAATGTAAGTGTACAAACTTGTGTATACAATTTGTGGGTAAAGGTTACAAAGTACAGGAGTAGGGGGGTGATGGCGCTTCCAAGCCACCCGGCGTTGCTCGGGCGGCGTTCATATTAAATAATTAATAACTCTCGAACCCGTGGTCGGAGATTCACGAACGAGGTGTCGTTGGACTCGGGCTGACGGGGGGCTTTGCTATGGACCACTCGTTATATTTTTGAAATTTTTTTGATTTTTTTTTGTTTTCGAAAATAGGCGATAGTTTGAAAACCAAACATGGTAGAACGTTGTGCCATGGCCCAAACGAATGGTCTTTATGACATTTATTTTCCATAATGAAACTTTTTTACTTTTTATGTTTTTTTGAAAACACTCGAATTTTGAAAATCCTATATTTTGGAAACTAGGAACTCTACAAAAAAAATTGTTTAACGTAAATCAATGGTCCCTACCCCGTCTACCCCCAAAATAAATTTCAAGTCTCTAGAATGAAAACCTGTAGTAGTGGGATGAGGGGGGAGCTGCTCCACTTAGGAAGTGGTGAGCCCCTGCGACCTTGGAATGGAAGGAGTGATGCTAGGAGGGCGTGCTTGGATTCGTTTTTTTCGTCTCGTTGTGCTCTTTACGGGAATGTAGGTGTCGAAAAGATGAAAATTTGGAAACACGGTTTTTTGGGTGGGAAAACCATGATTTTGAACTTTTTGCTATATCTCGCGAACCAATCATGCTAGAGGTGTGTTCGACAGGTCCAAGTACTCGGGGTGATGTCCTCTTTGCTATGGACCACTCATTGTAATTTTAAAAAATTTGGGAAACTCGATTTTGGGGTAAACACGTGTTTTTTGTGATTTTTGCCGATATCTCACGAACCAATAACGCTAGAGATGTGTACGAGGTGTCCTAGGACTCGGGCTAACGCCCCCTTTTAAATGTGGTAGATATTTTTTTTCCAAAAAGATAATTCACAAAGGGCCTAACGGCATACATGTTGAAATAACGTTTTCTTTATCTTTGCCTGTTTATAATGTTCATGAAGCGTGGCGGTTGAGAGAGACGATACGGCTGGGTGTGTGTGTGTTTCAACGAACCTGTCGCTAACCACAAGGACCATGCTTAATAGAACAATCGCTATTTCGACGGGTCGGTTTATGACAGAGCGAGGGTGCGTTTTTCTGATATTTTACCTTTGACGTGTAAACGGTGATGAGAACTTGATTCTATGTTGGTCGAAGCGAGTACAGAAAACAAACTTGCCGAGGAGCAGGAGGTGAATGTCAATTGAGCTTATTGGAAGGCATTGATCTGACTTGACAACAAGTGCAATGGAAAATGACCATGACGCTTGAAGGTGAAATAATCTGACCATCGTGGTGGCAGGGGAGTGTGAAAGGCATGCACACACATTTGTGAAACCACATGTAGGCTAAACCAGTGACATCCTGTTTTGCTTCGTACGTGACAAAATGCAAGTTCATGTGAAATTTGACCTTCCACAGTTGTTCGCTTGGGTGTTATCTGTCCACGTGCGCGATAACTGTTAACAAGTTACATCCTGTTTTGCTTCGTACGTGACAAAATGCAAGTTCATGTGAAATTTGATCCGGCACAGGTGTTCGCCTGGGACGTTAGCTGTCCACGTGCCTGATAAGAGAATGTTCAAAGCGTGGGAATCGCTGAATCAGTAAAAAGTATGATGCATCTTGTGGGAATGATGTCACAACCAATAGATAGGCAAGAGCTGCAAACAGCAGTGGTGGGAGGTAAAGGGAGGGAGAGGGGAGGGGTAATGTATGAGAGAACACAGGAGGAAAGGGAAATACAAACATGTATGAATATGCACGAAGCGCGGAGCGCTGTACACATAGAGCTATAGGTGGTGTACAACATGTGTGAATAAATAAAAAGTACACAGGTTCACACAACATGTAATTTATTGATCCAAGAATTAAACGTAGAGTTAAACCCTAACCATTTGACGTAGAGTTTATTTCCTTTTTGTTTCAACACTTTTTCCACAAGATAATGCTGAGGAAATGATGTTTTCTGTAGTTCATGGAGATAAAATCTACCTTTTATGGGTTGACGGTTGAGGTCCTCGAGTAAATAGGTGACTGGACTGTCCAAGTTGACTCGACGAATTCGAAATAGTTCAGTCCCCCACTGAGGCGTGTAGCCCTTATTGAAGGCAGACTTAAATTTGCTCACACGAACAAAATCCCCAATGTTCAGTCGGTGACGTTTAGGATCGGCTGTTTTTATGGGGTTAAACTGTTTATCCAATCGCTGAATATTTTTAGTCACGAGGAGTGGCTTGGTCCCAATCGTTCTATGTTTGGTGTCATTGTAACGTGATACTAGCTCAGGTAACATGTCCAACCAGCGATACGTACCCTGAGCGGTAAACGCTTTCCACATATGGGTTTTCAATGTTCGGTTGAACCGTTCGACCACACTGGCTTTGAGATTGCTGTACGTGGTGTAATGGTGAATATCCTTAGATTTGAGAAAACTGGAGAAGTCCTTGTTGAAAAATTCTTTCCCCTGGTCGGTTTGTAGCAACTGAGGTTGACGTTTGGAGTGTTGGATAATATGTTGAAAGGCCTTGGTAACTAGTGGGCCAGACTTGCGACGCACAGGCTCAACAAAGGCCATTTTGGAATAGACATCAATGACTGTCAACATATAGCGTACACCGTCGTTAACGCTAGCATAGGGTATCATTTCAACCAAGTCAGCCTGCCAAAGTTCATCCACACCTCGTGAAATCACCTTGAGTCGTGGATAGTGACGCCTAGCTGGGCGATGCAACTCGTGAGCAATACCCATTTTAATGGGTGAGGGCTTAAACAATAATTTTGGCATTTCGAAGTTCTTGTTCAATTTCTTGAATTTCCCAATCGTGACCGGTATGGCCAGCTTGACGTGAGGCATGCAACAACTGTAGCCGCTGGACGAGCTTATTGGGATTGTGCCAGTAGGTAACATCCACAAGGGGTTTTAATGGTTTAAATGTCACTCCCGAAGCGGATGCTTTACGACGAGTACTTTGACTGGTGGGAAACATTTTTGCAATGATGGTTTTATATTTTTGAGATATATTGGCATTCACTTGTTGAGCGGGATCATACTGTCTTTTGTGGGCATGTGTATCCAATAAAATGGATTTATATTTGTTAAGATCCTCTGACGTATAATCATGGGGAGAGGGGGTCCGAGAAAAGAGCAGCTTTAACAGTCCTGGCGTTAATTTATAGTTGATGTTTTTAATGACAGCTTTAGTACGAGCAAATTTAATGGATGAATCGCCAATTTTAAAACTATCATCCTCATAGCGAACACCATACGTGGTATCTGTGTTTCCAATAAATAGATCGGTGAAATAGGGTTCCAATGTTGATCCATAATATTTTATTAAAATGGTTTTCAGTTGAGCTTTATGTTGAGGGGTGGCCAAGAGTTGTGAAAACGGAGACGCTCTGGAAGGGCAAGGTGTTTCGACCATGGCCAAGGATTTCTTTTTTCTCAAAAACTCTGCAAGGGGTGCGGCCTTTTTTTGAGGCGTAAACACTTGTTCCTCCTCATCCTCAACTTCACTAACACTAGTCAAATCTTCCTGTTCCTCTTCCTCTTCCTCAGGGTCCTCGTGCAGCGTCTGCGTGGCTTGTGAAACGGTGGGTAGCGTTTCAGATGGCTTGAAAGAGGGTTTCAACATGGCTTTTAGTGGAGGTGCTAAATGTTGCTGAATAAACAAAGCATGATTGGCACGTGATTGTTTCAATTGACGAAACTTTTGGCGAATAGTATTTTTTGCTCTAATAATATGCTTTTTCAATTGACTCTCTGCTAACGCCATGGTGTCTTGACAAATGACTTGACGGGGAATGAGACAGGGCCTTAAATAGCAATAAAATGATCAAACCCTAAGCGATACCGTCCTTGGTTGAGTTCACTTTGTTTGTCAATCACTAAACAGGCATGACGTTGAGTGTTCCAGCACTTGGCACACAATTCTGTAAACATTTGAAAGGTCATATCTGGATTCACATGTTCATTATAAATGTGACGACTGTTCCTCTCGTCCTGACGAAATAAAACAATGACATTGGCATTGTCACGAATCAACTGTTTGGACATTTTTGAATACGTTTGTCCAAGATAGAAGCAATCGATATGTTTGTGACGACCCATGCTGAAATAGCTTTGAATGATGCCTTGACGTTCAGTGGATACATCATCGAAAATCATGAGTGAATCAGGCTTTACCTCATCCGGTGAAATCACATTTTCTTGCATGGAAAATGTAAAATAACCCATATTCTCTTTTTGTAATCCAGACATGACTTGATCCAGAAACACGTAGAGGGGTTGGTAGAGAGATTTTGCAAAAATATAAATATTTTGAAAACGCAGACCATTGGGCGCTGTGATGAGCGTTAGCAAAAGATTAGTCTTTCCACAGCCGGAAGGCCCCACAATGATGCAGCGAATGAAAGATGGAAACAGTGAACCATGGCGTTGTTCACGTGATGTGGGACAGAGATGGGAAACCATGTCCCCCACGGGGAATGACTCTTGCTGCTTAATAATCTTCATTTCAACTAAGGCTTAGACAGGCTAGCAGGCTGTCTATATACAGGACACCGAGCCTTGTCATAGAAACAGTAGACTGGTACTACAGGTTGACGATGGATGTCTTTGGACGTGCGTTGATGGCCAAAGCTAGGCCTGTCCCCATACATGATCCTAAACAAGAAACAGATCCTGCTAATAAACACTATGTGGATAGGTCAGTAGTGCCACGCACAAAACAAGGAGATTATGACTTTAAGGGAAAGCGGTTAACCCACGTAAAACATCCTCAAGTGTCTACAGACGTTACTACGAAAAGGTATGTGGATAACAAAGTGTATGAGTTTTATGACAAAGTGCCCCAGCTTACGGTGAATGGCTATAGCGCTAATCACCATCGGATTATTCACGTGGAAGACCCACAAGACGAAGACGATGTTTGTACCAAGCGTTACGTGACCCATGAAATGAAAAGGCTTTATAAATTTATCCCATCTGTATTTTTAGTGTATTTGACAAATGATAAACCTGTGAATGACAGAAACCATTTACCGCTAGTCCATGATCAGTACTCGACCTATGTGCTTGCTTCGGGTTTAAGCCACTATCGATTACACTATGATGGAACCATTCACATCAAATATGCCATACCTGATGAGAACCATTTACAAATAAAGATAAATGGTCATAGGATGTTGATCCATAACCATGAAATGGTCAATGCTGGTGACGAATTATCCTTTCACCTCATGTTGACATGGGATGAAAAGCAAGCGGGAAAAACCATAAACGATTTCCCACTTTATGTGGAATTGGAATATACAGCCATGAAATAACCATCTGACGTTAGTTGTGATTTAAACTTTCTTGTGAAAGGTTGTTGGTCATTATCATCATGGTGAAACAAAGGTATGCGGTGAGAAAGACTAAAAAAAGGACTTTGTCCTTGGCAAAGCCTGGGCTTACAACATTCGTGGACAAGCCCTTGCGAAAGAAAAAAAGAAAAAATAATGTATTGACCATAAGGAAAGCCCTTCGAGCAGCACAGAGACATGTTATTCCAAAACGTCGGCGACAGGTTTCAAACCAAGGGCGAGTGATTCCCGTCCCAAAACGAGCTGGATTTTTACCTGCATTATTTGCTGGTTTGGCTGCTCTGGGTTCACTTTTGGGCGGTGCCAGTGCAGTGGCGAATTCCATTAAAGCCGCGCAGCAGGGCAAGCAACAACTCAAAGAAAGTCAGCGACACAATGAAACGATGGAAGCGATTGCCATGGGGGCTAGAAATGCCAATTTAAAGCCAGCCTTTTATCAACAAGGATTTGGGATTTCACCATTTCGAAATAGCGAGACATGCCCTGACGCATCAACAAGTGGAAAGCTATGCTAAACAACTAAAGCTTTCTCATTTTCGAGGTGTGTTTATGCGAAACCAATTACCCCCACGACCCTGGAAACAGGAATGTGCTGTTGTCAATTTGGATGATCACCGAGGACCAGGAACGCATTATGTAGCTTATGTCAAAGAGGGATCCACGGTATGGTACTTTGACAGTTTTGGGAATTTGCCCCCGCCCATGGAACTAGTGACCTATTTTGGAAACAGGATCAAGATATATTATAATGTGAAACGTGAGCAAACGTTTAACAGCCAACAGTGTGGACGTTTGTGTTTAATTTTTTTTATATAAGACGCAGCATAAGCTAAAACGCCACCAGTATGTCGGCAGAAAGTAAAACGTTTACAGTGCATGGACGTGGACCTGAAGTCAGCCTAGACTTTTACCCGCCTATCGAATTGAGTGAAAAACCCTATGGTTTAGGACTTGTTTCTCTTGAAACGTACAATCGAATATACAACATACGTGAAAATGTGAACAACAAGTTTTACTATGATGATTCTGTGCTCACCCTGAACTCTGGTGGATACACGATCGATGATATTTATGAACACATTTATGTGGTGTTGATCAATCAATATGGTTTAAAGTCATTTCTCGACGGAACGCACAAGTTTGAACTTGTAGGCAATACCAACACTCATCGCTGCAGTATTTTCTCTACCTTCAACATTGACTTTAAAACACACCCCGATTCCATTGGCCCATTACTAGGATTTAAACCACGTGTGTTGGAGCCCAACAAAAAACATGAATCAGACCATGAAGTGAAATTCATTGAGGACCATCATGTGTCGGTGACGTGTAATATTATTAGCCAAGTGTACACCAATCAGGAACCATCGCATTCACTTTATGACTTTATTGTGACATCGCCCAATGGCTATATTATTCGTGAAAACCCTCCAGTGGTGCTTTTTCATTCTGTGGCTGTTGATAGTATTAGTAATATAACATTAAGACTGATCAATAGAGATCAACAACTTATTGATCTAGATTCTACCACACCAGTGACTTACAAGTTGGTGCTAAAGCCACTATGAAGTTTGTGTATAAAGCAACAACACCGTCTAGGAATGGTGTTAGTTGTTTGCCACGTGAATACACGTTAACATCTCAAGGCAAGCAGATTTTACAGCATTTGGGTTACCACGTCAACCCTCATAATGAATTCTATCCTAGAGATAGCGAACCACATCGAGGAGCAACCAGGAGTGGTAAGAATTGATCTCCATTCCTATCAAGCTCAAACACCTGGACTCAATAACAATGATGAAATTCAATTTGTTATCAACAACCAAGATATTTACACCCTACCGCATGAAAGTGTCATTCAGATTGAAGGTCGGCTCACCAAAGCCGATGGCTCTACACCCACCACATCCAAGTTGGCCAACCATGGTTTGGCCTTTCTGTTTTCTGAAGTGCGATATGTCATTAACGATATCGTGGTGGATAGCACTCGAAATGTGGGCATTTCCAGTGTCATGAAACTATACCCCTCTTATAGTGAGGAAGAAGGTAAAACACTTTGCATGGCAGGTTGGTGTCCTGACTCGACCAATGACTGGATGGTACACACCGATGGAACCTTTACTGGATATTTACCTCTTAAACTGATTCTAGGCTTTGCTGAAGATCACCAACGCATTGTGGTCAACGCAAGGCAAGTGCTTTACCTAGTGAGAGACAGGAGTGATAATAATGCACTCAAGGGAGCTGACAATGCCCCCATCGATTCAAAAGTTCAACTACAACGCTTGCTATGGAAAGTGCCTCATGTGACCCTTGAAGATAGCAAAAAACTGGACGTACTCAAAATGGTAAAGAGAGATATGCCTCTACCCATGGAATTTAGAAGCTGGGCACTCCATGAGTATCCGCTATTGCCCACTACCAACACACACAGTTGGTCTGTAAAAACAGCTCGCTATACAGAGAGACCTCTCTACCTGATCGTGGGTTTTCAAACGAATCGCAAGTATCAACAAACCAAAGATGCCTCGCAATTTGATCACCTGCAATTGAGAAATGCACGTCTTTTCCTCAACGGAGCTGTGTTTCCCTATGAAGGACTGGATTTGGATTTTTCAAAAAATAAGTTTGGGCCCCTGTACGACTTGTTTTCTAAATTTCGATGGTCGTATTATCAAAAAGAGAACGGCCCCATGCTACTACCCCAAGCGTTTAAGGCAAGAGCACCACTGATTGTTTTTGACTGTTCATACCTGGAAGAGTCTGTCAAGCCATCCAATATCGACATTCGACTAGATTTTGAAACGCATGACAATGTACCAGCCAATACGACGGCCTACTGTTTGATTATTCACCACAAACAAGTCAACTATTATCCACTGTCCAACCAAGTGACGAGTGTATAAATAACAGGTCATCCCACGTCAAGCCGCTCAGTCATGTCTTGCTTTAAAGCCTCAAGAGACGTTACATCCATGAATTTAAACTCTGAGGAACAACGTTTCAAGACTTTTGCCACATGGCCAGTGCCTTTCATAAACCCTCAAGCCTTGGCGGCCGCTGGATTCTACTATTTAAAAACAAGAGATGAAGTGAAATTTGCCTTTTGTCCCATCATCATAGACCAATGGCAGGAGGGCGATGAACCCATGCAGGAACATCAGCGCTGGTCACCCACCTGCCCCTACCTGTGTAGAATGGAAGAGGGAAATATACCCTGTCATTCAAGCTATCCCTCACTTGTGTCTCTGGGTGATGAAAAAAAAAACAAGTTACGATACGTGTGGACCGTATGGTGTCCATGGTGCTTCGTTGAGCAGCTCACCATCAAAAACGCCTAGTTTAGAGACATTGGGACATCATCGGTGTTATGGACGTTACAAACACAAGAGACTATATTGTTGTATCAGTTGCTATCGTCCTTATCCTAAAATGACAAAAGCCTGTAAGACGTGTAATGATAATAAAATGATGTAATTCTTAAATTCTTATTTTTGCATGTCCCCCCTGTCCTACCCTAACCTTAATTTGAAACTAGCATGGCAGGTAAGTCCATGTCATGATCACACCTGATCGTCAGTCAGTCGTCAGTTGAACTCGGTCCAGGCAAGCGTCAACATGTTGCGCACACTCATTGTGGATTGCCAAGGGTTTAAAATTGGTGACAACAAATTTATATTTAAACAAGTGACCATGATCGATTGTACCACGTTTTGGATATCGCAAGCTACGCATTTGCTATTTAAACCACCCCATGCTTTTGATTTGTTGTGTGAAAAAGACCGTAAACAAACCCAGTGGATTGAAAATCATAGGCAACTAGACTGGAATCAGGGAACCATTTCCTATAAATATTTGGACGTGGTCATGAAAGCACACTTGTCCTCGGCCAATGTGGTATTTGTGAAAGGTAATGAAAAACGTCAATGGTTGCAACCATTTTTGGCGTCTTACTGCCAATGTATCGACCTCATGGAGTTGGGCTGCCCCTCCCTGCAAACGCTCATGGATACTTGTTCCTGTGGCAACATTACCCATACAGCCCTATCACATGCGTGGCATCTCTTTCATTGGTTAACCACCCATGCCTGCTGGGAGTTGTTGAACAAAATTATAACTCAAGATTTACCTGAGAATGACGTCAGTGAGATTTCTACAAGCGACGTGTAAACATCTACAGCACGTATACCATGGAGAAAGGCAATGCTACGGACAAAGCCATCGGCAAGTTCTTTGTGTGTAAAAAGAAACTAGACAGTTTTACCAAAGAGGAACTCTTGGCGCTGCCCAAGTCGTTCATTTATTATGTGGCCGCCAACGCAGTGAAAGAAATCTGGCAACATGTACCAAAATCATGGACTCAAGACCCTGTGTTGAGTGAATTGCAACCCTGTACGGATTACGATCACCATAAGCAAGTGGCCATGGCAAAAATACCGTCTATGCGTCAGTGTGCGACTTGCCAGCTAGTGAAACTGTATCACGGTCATAAAAGTCCATGTAAAGACTTTGTTGAATCATTCCATGGGTGTCATGGCGAGAAAAAGCAACAACAACAACAAACACAAACATCGTCCACAGAAGAGGAGGAAGACCAAACCTTTTTACCATCGATGGAAAAGGATGTGCCAGACCTGTACTGGCAATGGCGTCATTGACAAAGTGATTCAATACTTACCTTTCGAAATCCATCTTCCAGGTTATCGTTTTTGTGGCCCTGGAACTCGTCTCGAAAAACGTTTACAACGTAGTGATGTACCCATTAATCTTTTGGATCAAGCATGCAAGGAACATGACCTTTCTTATCGCCATAGTCATCCTGGTTTAAGACATGTGGCCGATAAATTGTTATTGAAGAAAGCTAAACAACGTTTCACATCCAATGATGCCTCAGTGGGTGAAAGAATGGCAGCCCTGATTGTCATGAGTGCTATGAAAGGAAAGTTGATGATGCATGGACATAAACATTGAGGAGTGAGGAATTGGGATTTGTTTGTATTCTATTTTTCTTTTGTCAATTAACTATGACTATGAAATAAAAACAAAAGTTTTCCAGAGCACGATGTTTTGTTATTTTTAATTTTAAGAAATCGTGATGTTGATGGCTGATTTTTTCATTTTACACATTTCACACATGATGAATTCCACACACTGTCATTTATCATTTTGCAATTTACAGTTTTTGAAAACGTTCGTTTCAAGTTTAACGTTTTTGATGATATGGATTTTTACATTTTGCTGATGACACATTTTAAACAATGTCCGTTTGAAGTTTTTGAATTTTCAAATTTCACACATGGCCATTTCCAGTTTTTAAAAATGTCCGTTTTAAGTTTTGCTGTTTTGGTGATATGGAAACATGGAATTTCCATTTTGCAGTTTTCATATTTTTTCCATTTGGTGTATGTCGAAAGTTGAGATTTGACAATGATGTTGATGCAAGTGCTTGACCTTGATAATACTGCAATGTGTTGATGTGTGTTTGGAGAAACGTCGAGGTCTACGACTACTGCAGGTAAGACTGTTTTTACAAAAATAATGTCTATTGTCTGCCACATTTCAATGAAAAAAAAACGAAACTATTTAAAACAAAATGAGTATATAAGTGAGCATTTACCCCCTCCCCACCCCCCCACCCTACCTCACCGTGTTTGCTCTGGTCAACCATATACATGAGCTTTCTCTTTCCACTCATACATTCACACCTGTCTTTGGGAACAAACACAACCACTTTATTTATTCCCAAAAGCACATTCTCGACATGTACACTCATCCCAAAAGAACTTTTTTTAGTTTACCATTTTACTATTTCAAAAAATAATTAAATACTAGTTATTAAAGTTACTAAAAATCTTACTTATTTCATATTTACAAAAAATCAATTTTGTACAGCATTACAAGAATCACACTATTTACCAATCAAAAAATTTAAAAAAAATAAGGTTGCATAGAACGTTTTAAGAGCAAAAGGTCCAAGTGGGTTGCCACTATTTACAAAATCTACTATTTACAATGACAAGAAAACAATATTTACAAAATACTAAATCTACAAGTTACATAAAGCTATGTCCCATAAACGATTATACAGTGAAATCACACCTCCTCCTCCTTGCGATTATAACCCCAGGGCTGGCTGGTGAACAGGTCATCAGCCCACACACGCTTGTTATCCATGGAGGCGAGGGTGCGTTTTCTCTGTTCCACAAGATACAAATGATGGTTGCTGGATTGTATCCTGCACTGTGTATGAGACATAGCTTTGCCAGTGCGTAAAACCGCTAGATAGTCATCAACACGTAGCGATTTTACCACTGCCCTACCTACACCTTTTGCTCTCTTGGCTTCCTTACAGTCGAGTGTGCGGTAAGCATACATTTTTGAAGCCAAACCTACGAATTCCGTCATAATGGAATCACCGCATTCATCTTTTAAAACGCCCATTTCCTTCTTGTTTTTTAGGGGCAGCTGAAACACGTTGTCAGCGCTATAGCAAGAGGTGTCGAACCAGTCACTATGTTGCCTCATGACGTCATAGGGGTTGCAGTGGCGAATGTGGTAAATGAATGAGTCCGTGTCCATATACAAAAGAGAGACGTCCTCAAAATGGCGTTTGGAAAACTCATAGTGGAATCGATACATGACCGATTTAGAAAAGTCTAAAATGACTTGACCCAAGTAAATGGGTTTATCCATGGTCACGCTGGTCTTACTCATTTCAATAGTAGCCAAATCCTCATCGATAATTTTGATCGATTTGAAATTTGGCTTGGCAATGTACCGCCGGGCACCTCACTGCCCCTCCCAGACATTCACCAATTTAATGTCACGGTATTTGCGGACATTCTCCATAGACTTGCCATAGATGCAGTTGTTCATTAATTTAAAAAAATTAATTTCAAACTGCTGTGTTGCCATTTGTCGGTGCTCTGTGTTGAGTCGCATGTATGGCTCAAGCCATGCTTTTTGAGCAAAAGAAATACCCCTGTGGACTTTCTTCAACACCAAGCCTTGGGCGAGGCATTGCACCAACATTTGGATATGTAGCACATGCCGATTTTTGTTGTAAAGTGTGCCCATGAGTTTTTCAGTTTTCACTTTACTGTCAGGGGGAACCATTTGCTCAAGACAGAATGGGAAATCGGCATGTTCATCATACAAGGATGAGGGATATTCAATATCCACTTCTAGCACATATCCACGGCCTGTTTCTTGGCTAGCCTTGATCACATCAAATTCTGACACTTGTTTGTCTGTCAGCCAAGCAAACTTCCCATAGGGCAAAGGCTGACTCATGGCGTAACCGTACAAATTATTCACGTCATAGTACATCAAGTACGATTCTGGTTTGTCTGGTGAATAATCAGGCATGTAGACATTGTTCGCTTCAGCATGGCGTTGGTTAAGCGATACAAAGCCGCCACGAATGCCCTTTTCAAAAAATAGAACCATGTCTACATCAGTGAGTAAATCCAATTCCACTTGAGTGTATTTCAAAGCGGCATCGAACGAGAGTCCAGGACTCGTATAATAGTGAGCCGGGTCAAGACCGTAAATGTGTTGACACAAGTTACGGAATTTTTCAAACACATCTGTGAGCAGCAATACATCCAGTTTTAGGTAATGCATAGCATATTCACTTAGCGTGTTCATGCCAAACACTCGCCAAACTTGACATGCATGTGCATAGTCTTCATCGGAAACGGTACTGCGTGTTAGTTTGGAGTAAAATTTCTCTTGTGGTGGGAGTTTTCTTTGCTTTAACACGTCCCAGCTGTTGCAGAAATCATACGGGAATATACCTTTCCGAATGCACAATTGAAATTGCTCAGGATCATTAAAATGCATTCTAGTATTTTTTAATTCCTCCTCATTCAAGCCATTCACAAGGCTGTCTAGCGAGGATGCCATAAACTTAAAGGAATCCAAAAATCGAATGCTAAAGTTGCTCAACCTCCATGTCAGGGCTGTAAAACGCTCATGGTTTTGGGGGATAATGGTAAACGAGCCCTTGTTGACATGGCCCAATTCACGAATCAAAAACTGAATGTCATAATTCGCCAGATTGTGGAAAAAGACACTGATGAAACGAGGAGCTGGAAAGTTCAAGTTGCATTTACTATGCGCAGCTCCACGAAACTCCCCTGTAAAATGCGAGTGGTCTCTGACTTTTTCCTCTCCACTTAAAATAGGCTTTTCGCAAATATGGCATGTCCTGGCATGCTCATACTGCTGCTGTTGTTCTGGAGATAGGCTCATGGGTACTGGGTGGTCTAGTAATTCCTGTACATGGTCGGCCAACTTGACAAGTTCATCCAAGAACCATTTGGCACAATCTGGCCCCTCACGGTATTTGTAAACGGATTGCGTGGGGTCATAGGCACACACCACATTAAATCCTATGGCAAAGGGTTCATGTTTTTGAATGGCTGTGGTTGAGCTCATGGAGGGATCTGGTTCACATCCCGCCATGGGTGTAGTGAGAGCTTCAAAATCTGCATATACCACATAGGGAACAGTGTCACGCTTATGAATGTCCTTATACTTTAACACAGCCTTATCCCCTTGTGGCAATATCAGTCTCACCGCTTCCAGAGAAACACAATCTACCCTATGACGTTCTAAGAGCGTAGGGGTTGTAAAATATTGCAAGCAACGATCACAAATATGTTTTACACCAGTGTGCTTAGACACTTGTCTGCTTAGCAATCTACTCAAGCTTTTAATCAGGCAATAGTGATTCACCTCTCCTACAGATAAATATAAAAGATGAATGTGGTGTCGTTTCGGTTCTTTTGTGGCATAAAGAGGACCCACAATCTCATCACCATTAAGGCCATACACCATGAACGAAAAGTCCTGGTTGTCTTGTTCAAACCTATGGATCTCGGTTAAGTCCATAGGGAACGATACTCGAGTTAAATTTAAAGTTTGTTTCAATTCTTCAAACTTGGCCTTGTACTTCCCCGGTCGACAACCATGATGTTGTACCGGCTGCAAAAACGCAGCCACAGACCACAGAAAGCAATCATTGTCACGATTCTTTATATTGACCACAGCATTTTTCGAAGCTATTGCTGGTGGTGTTTTAATATAGCTAGACCCAGCATTCAACGGGTTGAATTGACACATGTTGATTTGCAAATGATGAATTTTGTCTAAGGCTAGACCACTCGGTCCTTGTTGCAGTTTATCAAATTTTGATAGCAAGGCATTCACCACGTGGGTTTCATACCACTGTTCCAAATTATGGGCTATGAATAACTCTTGCATTTTACTGCAAATATAAAATGTCTCTTTATGCTCTACGTCCTTCTTTTTACATATGAAATCGCACACCAGTTCTGTATTCACCTTTAAAGCCGTATGCAACCTTTGCGCTGTGCAAATTTCATTTTTGAAAATTTCAAAACAAGATTCTAAAAATTCTTTGGGAATCAAACTTTTTCTAACATTGACCACACGACCAGAGCACACACGTGATTTGAAACAACTGTTTAGGGGTTCCCAAGTTAACGTATCCGCAGCAGTAAAAGACATTATTTTGAAAGAACACTCTCACCTGAGTTTTCAGCTGTAGACTGCTTGACAATGGTTCCACTCTAAAGCCACTTGGTTTTCAACTGTATTTGCTGTAGCAGTGAACCCTTTTTTTTTTCCAAATATCTAAAAAGAAATAAAAATAAACCACCATAAGTATAACCATTCCATGTAGTTTATGCTTTTCATAAACAAAACAAAATCAAGCAGGTTATATATTAAAAAAAAACAAATCTCACCTTGACGTGTAATGCTTTGCTATATTCTCGTCTCGTGGGCTAGTGTGGAAATGGTTTCCTTTTCTATCTGTCTGTCTTTCTCTTTCTTTAATATATTTCCCACAGACACACGACAGGTAGGCTATACACGTTATCTGCAAACAAATAAATAAATAAAATCATTAATTACCTAATCAATAAATAATTGCATGTATTTATATAAAAATCAATAAATATATAAATGAATAAATATATACCTACCCCACAACAAGGTTAAGTATTTTCCACCAACACCAAAACTGTTAAACAAGACCAGGAGTTTCATGCAACGCAGTGTGTTCAAAGGTAGTCACCTAAGTGAGCTTGGAAATGATAACGACATGTCTTTATATATGCTACGTTGCATGTATAATCTTTTTTTTTCCACGCTTTAAACATTCTCTTATCGTGCACGTGGACAGCTAACGTCCCAGGCGAACACCTGTGCCGGATCAAATTTCACATGAACTTGCATTTTGTCACGTACGAAGCAAAACAGGATGTAACTTGTTAACAGTTATCGCGCACGTGGACAGATAACACCCAAGCGAACACCTGTGGAAGATCAAATTTCACATGAACTTGCATTTTGTCACGTACGAAGCAAAACAGGATGTCACTGGTTTAGCCTACATGTGGTTTCACAAATGTGTGAGCATGCCTTTCACACTCCCCTGCCACCACGATGGTCAGATTATTTCACCTTCAAGCGTCATGGTCATTTTCCATTGCACTTGTTGTCAAGTCAGATCAATGCCTTCCAATAAGCTCAATTGACATTCACCTCCTGCTCCTCGGCAAGTTTGTTTTCTGTACTCGCTTCGACCAACATAGAATCAAGTTCTCATCACCGTTTACACGTCAAAGGTAAAATATCAGAAAAACGCACCCTCGCTCTGTCATAAACCGACCCGTCGAAATAGCGATTGTTCTATTAAGCATGGTCCTTGTGGTTAGCGACAGGTTCGTTGAAACACACACACACCCAGCCGTATCGTCTCTCTCAACCGCCACGCTTCATGAACATTATAAACAGGCAAAGAAAAAGAAAACGTTATTTCAACATGTATGCCGTTAGGCCCTTTGTGAATTATCTTTTTGGAAAAAAAATATCTACCACATTTAAAAGGGGGCGTTAGCCCGAGTCCTAGGACACCTCGTACACATCTCTAGCGTTATTGGTTCGTGAGATATCGGCAAAAATCACAAAAAACACGTGTTTACCCCAAAATCGAGTTTCCCAAATTTTTTAAAATTACAATGAGTGGTCCATAGCAAAGAGGACATCACCCCGAGTACTTGGACCTGTCGAACACACCTCTAGCATGATTGGTTCGCGAGATATAGCAAAAAGTTCAAAATCATGGTTATCCCCCCAAAAAAACCGTGTTTCCAAATTTTCATCTTTTCGACAACTACATTCCCGTAAAGAGCACAACGAGACGAAAAAAACGAATCCAAGCACGCCCTCCTAGCATCACTCCTTCCATTCCAAGGTCGCAGGGGCTCACCACTTCCTAAGTGGAGCAGCTCCCCCCTCATCCCACTACTACAGGTTTTCATTCTAGAGACTTGAAATTTATTTTGGGGGTAGACGGGGTAGGGACCATTGATTTACGTTAAACAATTTTTTTTGTAGAGTTCCTAGTTTCCAAAATATAGGATTTTCAAAATTCGAGTGTTTTCAAACAAACATAAAAAGTAAAAAAGTTTCATTATGGAAAATAAATGTCATAAAGACCATTCGTTTGGGCCATGGCACAACGTTCTACCATGTTTGGTTTTCAAACTATCGCCTATTTTCGAAAACAAAAAAAAATCAAAAAAATTTCAAAAATATAACGAGTGGTCCATAGCAAAGCCCCCCGTCAGCCCGAGTCCAACGACACCTCGTTCGTGAATCTCCGACCACGGGTTCGAGAGTTATTAATTATTTAATATGAACGCCGCCCGAGCAACGCCGGGTGGCATGGAGGCGCCATCACCCCCCTACTTACAGGATTCTGAACACTGCTGACTCACCTGATGATAACAGCGATAGCCTCCGGCCGACGCACTGTAAGACTGGTAATTGAGAGAGCTTGTCCTCTTTAAGGCTCCCTCTTATATTCTCCGGCGTTGTGTTGTCAGCATTCCGCTGCATAGATGCCCCAGTTAATTGTGTGTCGCTGTTTGTGGTAGTGATGCAAGTATTGGGTAAGCTTTCCAGACTGGTTAGCTGCCCTTGCGGTGTTAATAGATGTTGGTCTGGACTTACAAGATTTGCCAGTTAGGGGTGATTTAAATAGATGATGGGGGGATGGCCTCCAGGAGGGTGCATACCCCTGGGGGACTGTACAAGCCTCTTCCCCTATTTAGTTCGCGTCCCCGCGAACGGGAACGGAACTTGAGGTTGGGATGTTGATGCAGCAGTTAGTTCTTGAAGCCCCCTCGTATCTCCTGTTGGTGTCCTCTTCTTCGGCGTCGTATGATGTGGTGATGTCGGGTTGATGTGTAGGTGTGAGATCAGCTCGTGTTCAGAGGGGTGGGTTATGGGATATACATATATATATATAACATTGACATTGGCATAGACATTATAAAAATAGTGCATGAAAAAAAATCGATATTGACATGTTGAAAGTTTGAAGAGAAAAAAAATACATGGTGCTGATAGTTATTCGGTACATTGTTGTGCAGGGAGGAAAAAAACCTAGGGCTGGACGGATGATTGCGTCGTCCGCCCTATCTTAGGGAAAGAGTGCTCCCTGCAATGAGAAAGAGAGAAGAAATAGACAAAAATGGGTGTTCCAGGGTATAATTTAAGGGAAATATTCAAAATGCATTTATTGATTTGGGATAAAACGGAACACCCTGACAAATGGGGAAGTTAGAAGAAAGAAAAATGAACGAAAACAAATCATAGACACTGTGTACATGTGATTTTAACAAACAAACAAAAAAATATACCGTTTAATGTGCTATGTTGAGATGTTCATATGTTAACATTTAGGAATATTATTGATCACCGCCGCCGACATTGTGGGGGTGCGAAGTATTATATATATATTGATTTCTAGTGGAATAATTGCCCGTGGGCGCATGAATTCGTATTAAGTTACCCTTTAAAATTATCAATTACAATGATCTTAGATCTAACTTAAGCGCGCTAATCTCTTATGATACTAGTTTTTGGTACCTCGCGTGCACGCTACCCCTTTGTACGTATGCTTGCCGTCTCACGGCTAATCCTGTACGGCCACTTCCTGTTATGGTTTAGTGGTCGTACCGCTTGAAATTTATCCTTAATCCTTAATCTGTGAAGCATTCCCTGTGGGTGAATGCTTGCACACTTGACAATGAGAGTCGCCGCCACAAATCGGTTGCGCCCTCATTGCCGTAATTTGCGCCGCATTTTTGACGCCTTATGTTTCTTGTGTACGTTGATCTGCCAGCGAGCCTGATACCCCACAAGTATCAGCCGTGCTGTGCAGATTTTTAAAGTGTAGCTGTAAAAATGTGGTGAGCCTGTAAGTGAAGATGAATATTAAATATAAATTAGTGCGCACAGGTGTAATACAATAATAAGAGGGCATTAATAGCATGCTACTGCTATATGGCAGCAAAATCATAGTCACCAGTGCCATATTCCTGGTGACGATGCCTGGAAAAAAATGGAGAGATTAATAAAACATTTACATATTGCCTATTTTCTATGCCGCTTCCTGTGGTAGTGTGTCCACAGTCTGAAGCTCTTTTGACCTGTGAAAAAAAAATGGCATGGTTAGTGTTAATCGATGTATGGCCGGGCTTACCCTATACGGTGCCGTAATGTCGTTTCTTAATGTGTTGTCGGTCTTACCCCGGTAGCGGAATTTTGGTTACCGGGTGCCGATATATTACACCTCAATTATACTTATGCTAATGTATTATCATGTATTCTAATGTATTATAATGTATTCTAATGTATTATAATGTATTATAATGTATTGTAATGTGTTATCGGACTTATCCTGATGACGGATTTGTCGGCCATCAGGTGCCGAGCGGCGTTACTTAACACTATCTATCTTAATTATGATTAAAAATAAAAAAATGGCTACTATTACTAAGCCGAATGGGTGGCCTTACTCTATTGCCGAAATGTGCTGTGCCATTACTCGGCAACAGCGGTTAATGAATTTGCTTAATCCTAAGTTGCGTACCAAAGTGCAACTGTCTTATTTGCTAAATTTGGACCAGAGCGATCGCCTGAGGCAATTTACTTCCTCAGGGCACCACCCGTACGAATCCTAGAAACACCGGTTGTCTCTAGAATCGCCGGATTCCGCTCCCTTAATTCTAGTTGTCGACGTCTATTCTAGGTCTTACTAACTAGTACTAATCTAGTCACAGGCGGCTTACGGTGCCACGAAGCAAACCGTTTCGCCTGCTGTACTTTCCTGCTCATTACCGTTGTTTTTTCCATACGTTGTCGTAGTTGGGTCGCCCACTTTAACCCCTTTGAGTTGCTCGCTGTGCTACCCATTTAATGCCCTTGGCTGCCCACTGCGTCGCCATTTATGTGGGCATTGGACATCGTCCAATGGCATAATATTATCTTCGCCTTTATTGGCAACCGTAGTATGCTTTACGCAGTAGTAATAATCTCTTCGCCTTTATTGGCAACCGTAGTATGCTTTACGCAGTAATAATGATCTCTTCGCCTTTGTTGGCAATCGTAGTATGCTTTTCGCAGTAATCATGATCTCTTCGCCACTGTCGGTCGCAATAATATTTCACTCCCGCGCGTGGGAATCTTGCTTCCCGCTGTAGAAACCGTACTTACTTACATTTACCTAAGAGTCTAGTCCTAGCTTGGTCGTCTCTAGGGTCAACTTCTGGGTCCGGCGTGGAGCGAGCTATTTCTCTCACCATCCTCAGAAAGTCTTCCCTGCAGGTCTTGGCGTCGATGACCGTGGCACATAGTGGGTGTAGCATCCCTTCCTCCCAGGGGCAGTTTAGGCGCACCTAGGATTCCAGAGCTTGCCCGGCCAGGCCGCGAGTGCCTCAACCTTACGTGGTTCGTCTGTTTGGTCTAGTCGCCAAGTTACTAGGATAAGGCTCATCATCGCCTTTTTTCTCTCAAAGTGCGGTGCCTTTGGCCTTTTGCTCGTGCCGCTATCACCAATCAGAGTGTTTCAGATTCCTTTTCATGTAATAAAAAAAATATGGGCGTAACCTGTGTAAATAGTTTATTTTGTGTAAAATGTAAAATATTTCAAGTGTTGTGGGGTTGTAGAGCTTCTAAGTGCATAGACTACTTTAGGTCTACTGTTGCTATGTCGGCTTTCCAGCGATAATGCTCTGTTAACCTTTATGGAGGTGTTAGTAGGGTCTATGGCGTTAGGTACCCTGTTATTAGGATCTGGGGGTAGTTATTCGTAGAGTAGGCTGAAAGCATGGTAGGAAGAGGTTGCGCATCTTTGGGCTCAAATAAATGGTGGCCTTGAGCCGGTAATGCTGCTAGGATTGCTCTTACAATGAGTGGACGGGGGAGGTAATTCCCGGGATTGCAAAAATATGAAAATTCCATGCAGGTTTGAAAGTGATACCGTTGGTAAGTGGATGGGATACTCATGCATGTGTCTGGATATGAGGCATCCGCACTCATGTAAGGATAGGTGTAGGGTGAGGCGTAATAATAATATATCCCTGTCATGCGGGACTATTTAATTTAAAAAATGGTTAATATGAGATTGTGGCCTCATCTCTCATTTGGAGATGCGCATTATGCTTATTTGTTGTTTGCCGACCCACCCCTAATACTCAGGTGGTAGCATCGAGATCCAAGGCGTAGTAAGCCCTCTCTTTAAACGCATGAAGTCTATCAACCCCTATGTATACTTTGTAATGTAGTGTAGCTGTTTTCATCGTGTTCATGTGTCTGCGTTGGTCATGTTGGACGTGGGAAGGTTATTGGAAAGGAGTAAGGTATTCAAAATGGTGCCTTTGGGTGGTATGTCGGTAATCCCGCTGGGATTATCCACCTATGCTTCAGTCATTCTCCCTTTGTCCATGTCTGCTCGCTATCCGCTTCTTGGGATAGTAAAGCGTCGTGACGCTGTGACGTCACGACTTAATCTGGTCTGCCATTTGTAGTGTGAATGTGGCCAGTGGTCGTAGTGCGACTGGCCATGTCCTAATCGCCTGGAATGATTTCTTTTAGAAATAAAATCGCTAAAGGAAGTTATTAGGGGGGAGGTCTTGTTTCCTCAGAGCCCCTGTCTGTGTTCGCTACTGATTAGTGAGCGCGTGTGTGTGTGACTATGTTCCGCTACACCATGCGGACGGTTGGTCTGTTATAGGGTAAGTCCTAATGTGTACCGCGTGTATGGGCAGGAGGTGCCCGTGGCCTGTCAACGTCTTTGAGAACGTGCTCCTATGGGCCCAAGATAAGTTCCGGTCTGTCACGTCTGTCCATTGCTAAATGTCACAATTGTTTTTGCAGTGTTAAAAAATGTGTGGCATTATGATTGCTTTGTGCTTGTAATTTCATGGTCAATGCCGATACAACAATAGTGTCTGTCACCAGCAGTATTGCAATGTGACGAAATCTGCAAGTCAGTATTTTCGTCATGTTGTGCTTACATTTGTTTGTGTACGTGATTTTTTGCCAGTATGTGAGTGTTGCCATTGTTCTAGATTCCGGGCGGACCAATGTAGCAATTCGTCCTAATTAGCTAGTACTGTTGTGTGGCCAATATACCATAAGACCTTTGTCTTACGAAATTTCTATACCTGTGTCTGGGAAATCTATTTTCCATGTCAGGTGTAATTGAAATTTTATGCCTGGCTTTTGGCCGAAGGAAATGTGGTATTGTCTGGTTCTGTAGTTGTATGGGCCAATTTCGGTGTAATTGAAAGCCTGGATAGTTGTTTTCCCTGGTGTCCAATTTTTGCTGGGATTTGGACCCGTGATCTCATGTCATTCTCTGTGTTCTGTGTCTGCGTTGTGTTTCAGGGATTGAGGTGTCCTCAGTGTGGTTTTGCTTGTGTCTCTCGTACCAAAAATACCGTTGGTTAGTTAGTTTTTGGTACGAGTGTGGTGTGTGATCATGGGTTCGGACCCGGCTTACTGTAAAGGCTTGTTACGACGCTATCTGTGCCGTATATATTATGGCACATGTACCGTGTATTTGAAATGCGCAGATGGGAATACGCATTCCTGTGAAGAGTTTGTGTATTTTTGAATTCTCCTCGTAGTGTAATTCGGGGAGTTGTGTGGTTCTGAACTCGGCGTAAATGAACGCGTATTTCCCAGGTTCGTCTGTAGTTCTCCCAGTCAGTCTGTGCCAGCATAGGTCGCCCACGGTGAGTGCGTTATCGCTGACGCGATAGTCTCTAGTTTCACTCACGTGTGCGTTATCTTGTTAATTGCTTGCCAATGCTCCGTGTCTGTATGTTTGTGCCTCTTAGCCTGAGTGCTAACTCTGTAATTGCGAGTGGGGTTTTCCGCCATACAAAAGAACCTCTCACTACTACATTCGTGTCCCCAAGTTTTGTGTTAACTGTAATGTGGGTCGAATATGTCCCTATCCATTGTACAAAATGTCGTTATACACGAGTGTCTCCGGGCCGCTAGTCGCGTGTTTGGTGACTAGGTGCCGGAGGCGATTTTGTTGTTTCTCATTTATGAACATCTGTTAGTGGAACTGTCCCAATCTGTTTTAGCTTCCTACTTTTCTATCCTGCAACTGGATAGCTACCCGACCTGACATTCCTGGTATTCAGAAGGTTGCGGGTTTTGAGACCGTCTTTGCCCAGAGTAATTGTTTCTGGTGCCGTTCTAGGCTTTGTCTCCGGGACAGTTCTGTCGAGTGTTAGGATCGTATCCCGGTGCGGTCAGTGAGGTCCGAAGGCTATTTCTTGGCCTGCTTTCCACGTCTGCCAGCGGGATCATTTCCTTTTATTTTGGTAGTGTTCCCGCCTGTACGTGTAGGTGTGGGAGCTTTGCGTGTATGATATGCCTTCATACGGCGGGCGTGAATAGTGTCTTTAATGAGTATTCTCCCATGGCGCACGCTGACTATATAATTTAGGTCAGATACCTTCCTGCAGACTTTGAAGGGACCTGACCAGCGTGGCAGGAGGAACTCGGACACGTTTTTCTTACGGGCAGAATTGGAAACCATAACCAATTGCCCGGGTGTGTATTCTACGGTCTTCCTATGCCGATCGTACCGCTCTTTCTGTTTCTTCTGCGCCGCGGCTATGTTCTTTCTAGCGTTCATTCGCGCTATCTGTAAGTGCTCTAGCCGGGTAGCATTGTCCGTGTAGGTGTCCTGTGGGATACATATATTATCTATGGGACTTCTGGGTGTGTACCCGTGCAGTAGGAAGTGTGGAGAGTGTTTCGTAGCCGTGGATATAGAGGTATTATAACTAAAAGTAATGGACTGCAGGTATTCATCCCAGTCTGTTCCTGCGTCCTCTGTAAATTTAGCCAACGCTATTCCGAGTATTTTATTCATACTCTCCGTGAGTCCGTTGGTTTGCGGGGAAAAACTCGTGGTAGTGTATGCCTTAATCCTGAGTATCTCCAGAAACTGTTGGAGCACTCTCGAGGTGAAAATAGTACCTCTGTCGGATAATAAGGTTTGGAATAGGCCGTATCGTGTAACTATTTCAAATAGGAATTCGGCTATGCTGTTCGTGTCTGCTTTGGGAACAGCCTTCGTAATCATGTATCGTGTGAGATACTCAGTGGCCACCAGGATATATTTATTGCCTTTCTGACTTATCGTGATGGGGCCTTTCACATCTATCCCGACTCTGTGAAATAACTCTCCCACGGGAATTGGGTTGAGGAGTCCATGAGGCTTGCCAGGTCTTGTTTTGAATCGCTGGCAAGTGTGACATGTCTTTACAAAGGTGTCTATGTCGGCCTTCATGTTTACCCAATAGTACTTGTCACGGATTCTAAGGTATGTTTTATGCGTACCTAAGTGTGCCACTGCCAGTGGGCTATTGTGGTGTCCGATCATGATATTTTCTTTCAATGATTCCGGAACCGCTATAGGTGCGTTATCGTTAATGGCTGTGGGCTTAAATTTCAGTACCCCGTCTTTGTCTAGGAAAAATCGCCTAGACAGCCGTGCTGTCTTGGAGTCCACTTTATCCAAGTTTTCTAGTGCCAATAGAATCTGTTTCAAGTACGGATCACTTTCTTGCTCCTGTTTGATGTTAATCACCGTCAGGGCAAAAGTGGGCATGTCGTCCCAGTCGTGGTCCTTACTGTCATCCGGGGGATCGGCTACTGGCAGCCTAGACAACCCATCTGCGTCTAGGTGTGTAGCGCCTTTCTTGTGTTTGACCACGAAGTCATATTCATACAGGCGGAATATAAACCTGTTGAGCCGCGAATTTGGGTTTTTAAATTTGTCCCAAAAAAGCAAGCTCGCGTGGTCAGTCACTACCGTGAACTTGATACCATAGAGGTATACCCTGAAATAGTTCACTCCCCACGAAAATGCCAGCATTTCCCGCTCTGTGGCAGAGTATCTAGTCTCAACGGCCGTTAGCTTCCTGCTAGCGAAAGCGACGGGCCGTATGCGCCCTTCTGCGTCTTCCTGCAATAGGGCCGCCCCCAGCCCATAAAGGCTGGCATCCACGTGTAAAAATGTGGGCCTATCACTGTGGAAGTGTTGCAGTAATGGTGGTGAGGTCAATAGTTGCTTCAGTGTGTTGAAGGCATCTATATGTTCCTGCTTGATGCTGAAAGGCGTTTTTTCACGTGTGAGCTCGGTTAGGGGATGGGCGATGTGTGCAAACCTGTAGATATACTTGCGATAGTACGAAGCCAGCCCAATAAAACTGCGCAATTGTTTCAAATTTGTGGGCATTGGGATGCCCGTTATTGCGTCAGTTTTCGCTGGGTCGGGAATAATGCCCTCTCTGTTTACAATGTGGCCCAATATGTTAATCTGCTGTCTGGCAAATTGACATTTCGCAGGTTTAAGCCTTAACTTGGCCTCTCTGATCCTTGCGAAGGCCTCCTCCAAATGTACGATATGTTCGTCGAAGGTATTGGAGAAAACTGTTATGTCGTCCACGTACACTAATACGGAACGCCACTTAAGCCCTGAAAATGTCTTATCCACCAGCTTTTGGAAGGTTTGGCTGGCGTTACGGAGGCCCATGGGTAACCTTGTGTAGGTATATAGCCCGTTCTCTGTAACGAACGCCAGCTTGTGCCTATCTGGTTCATAGACGGGGATTGAATAGAATCCACTATAGCAATCCATCGAACTGAACCAGCTAGCTCCGCCATGGGCGTCCAAATAGGTGTTGTAAAACTGCAACATGCTTCCTTAAGCATTTAGCTGCGTATATACTCTTATATTTCGTATTAATATCCTTATAAACTAACTTCCAATACATAGTTAAATCCACACAGTACGACAACACACCATCACTCAGTACCGACATATCAGGTGACGAGCCACCTGGTAACATAACACAGGTGTCGTACACGGGAAGCGAGGCTAATTCCCCTCTAAATAGCCCAAACACCTCGGCACACGATAGTGGTGCGAACAGCATAGACAGACCAGAATCACTACACAGCCAACGAGACACTGCCGAAAACGAGATGAATAGACACACAGAATATCCCATGATCCACCCCACAAAGAAGCGGGGGAAGGCCAGGATCCCGAGGAATACCTCAAGGCCTTCAATAGAACGGCCCGGATCAATGGTTGGAGCGAGGAAGTAAGGAAACGGCTCCTTCCTGCATACCTCACAAAGGCGGCCATGACATGGTATGAGCTCCATGAGGACACACTAGAAGCTGCCACATGGGAGGAAACCGCTTTACTGTTGAAGAGTGAATTCCAGCTCCTACCAGACGATGACGACCTCTACGACCAAATTAGACAGAGGTCACAGGGACCCAAAGAAAGCGCCCAGGCATACATCAATGTAAAGTTGATAATGTGCGACAAGTACAATGCAGCCATGACAAACAAACAGAAAGTCAAGCTGTTAATGCAGGGCCTCAGACCAGCCATAGTGGAAAAGCTGTGTATAATGAACAACCCCACGGTCCAACACATGTTAAACAACATAAAGACCATAGAGGAGGGGAGAAAGATCACGGAAAAGGCTACGGAAAAGGCCGTGGATCTGCACTTCCAAACACAAAAAGACGACACTAACGATAAAATGGACGAATTAGTGGACAGAATGGAGAAACTGACCATAGCTGCCATCCAAGCAGGCGGGAGACCGCTAAGGGATGAGCACGCAGACACACAAGGGCGCTATTATCCTGAGAGGGACAGGGGGTACACAGAGAGGAGACGCTACGGGAGGGAGGAAAATTACTACCATCCACAGCGGCCAACAACACCTCACCCACAGGATAGGCCGCACTACCCTCCTCGGTATTCACCGATATCGTACACGGACACAGAACCGACATACCCCTCACGGCGATCACCATCCCCGTACACACAGGAGTACTACCCTGAGGAGTACGACCACGACATCCCCCGACGAAACAGCCCGCCACCAAATAGACAGTCCTACGCACCGCCACAATACAGGGCAGACAGGGAGTACCGGGAAAACTCGCCCCCACGCAGGCAAGGCTATGCAGCCCCACAGTACAGGGGAAATGGGGAATATCGGGAGAACCCGCCCCCACGCAGGCGAAGCTATGCACCCCCACAGTACAGGGGAAATGGGGACCGTCTAAAATAATTTACAAGAGGATGGAAAACCAATTAGAAACGGAATTGCGTGAAGACCAGTCTTCAGTAGAAATGTAGGAACAAGGGAAGCTGTACTAAGTCTTAGGCTGATTTTGGAAGGTAGAATAAGAAAAGATAAGAGAACGTTCATGGCATTTGAAGACTTAGAAAAGGCTTTCAAAAATGACTTCCCAATACCTAAATTTATGTTCGGTGAGTGTGCTGGTAGCGTGTTACTGTATGGAAGTGAAAATTGGACTATTGGTGCAGCAGAAAAGAGGAGAATTGAAGCGTTTGAATTTTGGTGTTACAGGTGAATGATGGAGATCAGATGGGTAGATAGGGTTACTAACGAAGAGGTATTATGACGAGAGGGAGAGGAGAGATGTTTCTGGCGACTGCTAATGAAGAGAGGAAATATGTTGATAGGACACATACTAAGACACCCTGGAATAGCAAGCTTAGCTTTGGAAGGAAGGGTCGAGGACAAGAACTGTAAGGGTAGACTATGGTTAGAATATGTTGAACAGATTACCTCGGATGTGGGGTGTGGTACCTATGTAGAGATGGAACGATTAGCTCAGGACATGGAGGTATGGAGAGCTGTTTAAGATCCCTTATTGGGGGGTAGTTGGATCTAAAACGGAAGTGTTATTGTGTTAATTTATAAGGAAGTGCCTAAAAGGGGGTAGCTTCCCGTAGTCGGGTAAGCTGACCAGTGTAGAATGTTGTTTAGTGTTAGGATGATAAGGGGCGCTCCTATAAAAGACGTAGGTGTATTTCAGGGGATGGAAATTAGTGCACAGGTCAACGTGCTGGTCTTCCAGCTGGCTGGCTGGTTATATAACCGACGTGCACGCGTCAGCTATATAGCGGCACGCTGCCTCTGGTAGTCGGGCCGCTGCGTGAAGTGCAATGAAGCTTGCACTAGCAACTATTTGGCTACTGTATGTCACGGCTAATCGTGACGGGAATTAGGAAAGGAGTTAGGGCGTAAAGAGGCGTGTAAACAGTAATACAAGTGTAGTGTACTGACCAAGTGTTTATTGGTCAGTAATATGGAATTATCAGTCCCTTTCAGGGGATGTAATAAATGTCACAATGTAAGTGTACAAGTTTGTGTGTACAATTTGTGGGTAAAGGTTACAAAGTATAGGACTTCTGAACACTGCTGACTCACCTGATGATAACAGCTATAGCCTCCGGCCGACGCACTGTAAGACTGGTAATTGAGAGCTGCATCAAACCAGTGAAAAGACTGAAGACTCAAATAACAACAACATGTTAAAAATGCCAAGTTAAGTGATATTGCATTTTTCTGATAAAAATTATCTCCTACCTATTTTTTAGATGGAATGTTGATATTTTTTCGTAGCATGTAAATATATTTAAACGTATGATATGTTAAATAATTAAACTGTGTTTTATTAAAAATAATTCATTTATTTTTTAAATATTTGAAATAGAAATTTTTAAAGTCATCAGTCGAAATCCCCTTTCACATACTTCACTCCGCGTTAAAACCTTCTTTCTTCTTTCAAAGAGTTAGCTTTATTTATCACCAAGTATCTTAATTAGCTCCGAGTAAGAACGTAAACAATCATAGCTTCAAAAGTTCAAACGTGCGGTTAGTCATCTGACTGCAGCATGTTCAAAGCATACTTCTTATGAATCCAGTTGTTCACCGAACTTAAACACATCGATGTCCAGAGAGAGAATAATTCTCTCATTGTGTTAGTTACTTCACTGATAGCACTGCTTGAAGAATACAAAATTTATAAAACTTCGGCCCCTAGCATTTTTAGAAGAAGCGCACACACTACAATCTGAAAAATCACATAACTCACCATGCCTTTATGGTTGAACATTAAGTGGAAATACTCTCCAACTAAAGGGCAGATGACCTCGTAGTTCCTCCCCTTAAAACAACACTAACTAACTCTCCAACTAGCAACAGAATGGCTGGGATTTGAACTCTATTTCAAATAAACGTAGCCGACCCGCCGTCGGACTAATTACAATTTAGCGACAGGGCAAAAATTACGAACCTAAACTATGGGACAACTTCTCGCTGATATGGGTACTGGCTACAAACATGGCCTCAAAATTCCTAAGTTGGTCATACACCTTAAAAAAACCTGTGTCGCACTCGCAAACACAAAGCTCATGATAAAAATCAAATTCAAACAGAAAAGAAAACCCAAATAACTCACATCAAAATAACACTGGACCAAAACCTTTCATCACCAAAACAAAACAGAAACAACCGGGGAAATACCTTAACCATTGCCGTCTGAATTCTCAAGCCATGCTCTTGGTAGAATTGGCAACACAGGAACTAGGCTCTGAGGTGTATAAACACGTATGCTCACATGCAGGGGCGCACCCACACTTTTGGTTTGGAGGGGGCTTTCCTCAATAACATGATTTCACCTATAGAAAGAGAATTTGTCCATTATTAATCTTGTATGTAAGTATGTATATTTGAGATCATATGCTTAAAAAGATATTCTATAAGATCAAACATACTGTAGAATGCTCTGTAAAAACCAATACAAAAATGCTATTGGACTGGAGATTATTTAAACAACATGTGCGTTGGTTTTATACAAATTTTAGTTACAGTACCATTGAGCTAAGTTTTATTTATTTATTTATTTATTTATTTGTTGATGGTACACAACAGGGCTCAGTGTGCGGCCCAATAATAGTGCACCTACACAGTAAGATACATTTCATGATATGTCTGCATTAAGTATTAATATCTTAATGTATTTCTTAAAACTAGGAAGTTCACATAGATCAAAATGCATAGTAGTAAAAATATAATATAAAAACTAAATCTAAATTTGATCTAATGCCAAATATAAAAACAGGTTCTGAAATTATTGAATAATAAACTAAAAGGTAACATTAATAACTAGGGAACAGACCTATCCACATATATACATTGTTGATTCTGTTCTGTGTGTTAATTTTATTTCAAGTATGAATTAGAGTGACTGGATTATAATTTCCAAGAACGGTCTGATTGAGAGACAGAAATCTAGTTTCCAGTTTACACGAACCGCATCGTTGTAAATACCGAAAAGCCTCCATACAGGTGAATTGTTATGTGAAGTGGTATTGGTTATATCTAGGGCTCGGATCGATATGCTCGATAAAATCTCCAGATATGCTCGAAAACCATGTGTTTTATGCTCGATAGATATGCTCGAAACCCCCATTTTATGCTCGAAAAACATTATATGCTCGATAGATATGCTTGAAACCCCCATTATATGCGGTTAAATATGCAGAATATGCTCGAAAAACACCGTTAACAAGTATAGAAAGGAAAGCAAAACGAAAAAACCAATAACATACCTTTATGTACGAAGTTTATTTTCTAATTGTATGTATGATACACTGCAATATACTCGCATTTAAGTTTTTCAAGTATATATAAGAGAAGTTTTCTTATAAAAGTTACAGTTTAAAAGTTCATTTACAAAATGTTCAGAATTAGGCGTATCAATGAAGTAGATCTGCATTGGTCTGTACAACAAGAATTTTTTCTATGTTTTCAGTTTTGAATGATTTTCTTAAATCAGTCAATAAAAGTTTCCATGACGAGAACGACCTCACTAAAGGTTAAAGACCTGCGGTTCTATTATTCGCACCAGACAGGCTTTTCAATAATTATTTCTGTTTTCGAACCTTAAGGATGGTCAGGGCCCGAATTCAGGGGAGAATTCGAAGAAAAACAAACTATTTTGACGAAAACCACAAGAATATGCATTTATATGCTTCTATTCTGAAAACCGCGGTTTTATGAATACCACCGAAAGGCTTTTTTCAATGTGTACTATTCAGGAAAAAAAAATGCAAATATGCTCGAGTCCGAGCCCTAGTTACATCATTCTTGAATGTTATGGTTGATCTTGTAATAGCGAGGGATGTTGAAATTTAGGAGCGATAGGAAAAATGAGTTATCAATTTGACCGTTAATGACTTTATAAAAGGAATTTCATATCATTCACTTGCCTTCGAGACTCCAAACTAGTCATGCCGAAATTCAACAAAAGTTCACGGTAGGGTACCATGTGTGGGTAATTACCCGTTATTTTGAGGTGTAAATATCTGAGGAATTTCTTTTGAACTTGCTCAATGGACTTAATGCATGTTTTCTGCCAGGGACTCCATACTTGGCTGGCGTACTCGAGCTTGGATCTCACCATGGCAGTATAATGTTTTATGCAGGTACTGGTCCTGATGAATGGCTTAGTGTTTCTTATTATAAACCCTAACATGCGGTAAGCATCCCCGACCGTCTTTTGCACAGGATAAGTGAAAGCAAGCTCTCGGTCAAACAGAATCCCTAGATCTTTCTTCTCGCTTACTGTTTTCAATGACTTAGGTCCAATTCCATAAACAAATGTGATTGGGTTCTTCTTACGTGAAAAGGTCATAACAACACACTTCGGTACGTTTAAGTATAATTTGTTTTCTATACTCCATTTGTGTATATTATTTAGGTCATTTTGTAGTAGAGTGCAGTCATTAGTGGAAGAAATTGATTTAAAAATTTTGAAGTCATCTGCATATAAAAGACTATTTGAGTCCAGTATACATCGTGGCAAATCATTGATCATTGCTAGAAAAATCAAAGGTCCAAGGTTCGAGCCTTGGGGTATTCCGGAATGAACTACGTATTCCTTTGAGACAATTTTCTGGAACAAAACAAATTGTTTCCTGTCTCTGAGGTAGGAGATGAATAATTTGAGTAATGGGTGGGGGAATCCCTAAATACATATTTTTTTAAGAAGGATATCGTGATTTATTGTGTCGAAAGCTTTCTCGAAATCTATAAATATGACATCCATTTTCCCTCCTTTATCTAACTCTTTAGATATAATTTGAGTAAATTAATTGCATTCGTCATTGTAGATTTCCTGGATAGGAAACCATGTTGGTTATCTGTTACGAGTGGTCTAAGAAATACTGATATTCTTCCGTGCAATATGAATTCAAATACTTTGGCTACTGCAGATAAAATAGATATAGGACGGTAGTTATTAATTAGTGATGGAACTCCCGATTTTAGTATAGGGCAGACGCGAGTGATTTTCCAGGCGTCAGGGAACGTACAAGTTTGTATGGCTAAGTTAAATATAAAGTGTAACGGGTCCCTGAGACTTTCAGCACATCCCTTAACTAAATACGGTGGAATATTATCAGGACCAGCCGACGACTTAGTTTTTAATTTTTTAAATGCCATTTCCACCTCTTCCTTTGAGACAAGTTTTATGTGAAGGGTGTTGGGCGTATTCGAATTGCAGGCTGGGACTTTGTATTGGGCTGACTGAGAGTCATACACTGATTTGAAATATGTCGCGAAACCTTCAACAATGGCATCACCCCTGTCCAATTCTTCATTATTATATTTAAAAGTGTCACATGTGTTCCTATTTTTTTCTTGTTTTTAATAAACGTCCAAAATTTCTTTGAGTACCTGCTAATGTTTTGTTCAATATTACGGATATATTTCTTATAAGATAAGAGTGGGTCTGTGTTTTCCGTTACATTTATGTTGGGTTTGTTGGATAGAACTAAGTCCAGCGTCCTCCCGTTACGGTTTAGTACTGAATTATAAGATTTTAACTGAAGATAATTAATAAAATTTACGTGTTCTCTTGTGTGAATATTGTCATCTTTAATTGTTGTACTTTGTATTGTTAGGATATTGAAGACACCAAAGATTAATACATTTTATCATATATTTTGTGCTGGATTCCAACCACCGGTGTAATTACCTGTATGTTTCTACTTTTGAAGCTGGTGGAATGTAAACATTACAGACGTACCAAATATTTCCTCCAACAACCAGTTTCACTAATAGTCATTCCAAGCTGCCAGTCATTCTTTCGACCTTGAGTACTGTTAATCCGCCCCTGACCAAGACAGCCACCCCACCCCCTGCTCTAGCAAGCCTCTCAGCCCTGTATACTCTGTACATATCACAACAGACCTCACTGTCAGCGATTTTACTAGCTAACCAAGTTTCTGTATTTAGAATTAAGTCATGCATTTTGGTGATCAGGTTTTCATTGAATAAATCTAATTTTGTATTCATTCCTCCTACATTTTGATAATAAATGGATAATCTGGGTTTTGATACCATTAGAGAGTGTTCAGGTCACCCTCATTTCGAATTACGATGACTCGAGAACCTTCAGATTTGCGTATTTTAATGTGTCCATTTTTTACCCACAAGAAAGAATACTCCTTATCTCTCCTGATGTTCCGAGCTTGTGACAGTAATTTCCTCTTCTCTGGTGATAAACTCTCGTTCACATAAATTACACTGTCGCCAGGAAGACCGACGTGACGAGTGGAGAGATTCCGTTTCACCCGGCGACGCTCCATGAAATGCTCTTTGTCGTCCCGCCGAACGAATTTTAAGATGATGCCACTGTGTTGATGATTAGGTGATTTAGGCAGTCGATGACAGGCATCTAACACTGTTTCAGTGATGACCACATGCAGAGCTTGACCTACTTTCTTCACAGTTTCAATAATATTTTCGTTAGGAACTTCCGGGACACCGTGTATTTCCACCTTATTCCTGCGTGTGTACTGCTCAGATTCTCCCAGGCGGTTTTCTAGGGATTTTAGCTTCGCCTTGAGATTGACATTTTGCTGGGTTAATGTGTCAATCTGTCCTTTACATTCCTTAATTTCTATCTGCTGGTTAGAAATTAATGTTACACAATCGCCTAGTTTCTTATGGCACAATTCCATTGAGTTACCTAGATCAGTCTCTCTCGCTCTTTGTTCGTCTTTTATGATTTTGAGTTGTTCTTTTAAGTCTTTCAGCATTCCATAAATATTCTCCATTGATGGAGTGTCTTTGTTACTTACACTGTCACTTATAGTTGCACTATAGTCCACACATTGCACACACAGCCACTCGGTGAATCTGTTCAATGTATTCACGCACTTCTTGTGGAACCACTTTTTACATGAACCACACTGTACCTTTCCAGCCTTCCCCAAGTTACCACCACACTCTCCACAGTCGCCCATGTTGCCGATGCAGGTGAAAACTCCTATTTAACCAATTTACGAGGAAGGTAGTAATTCTAATTGATGTTCTTCTTAGTTACTGGGCTACGTATGCACTTATATTGTCGGGTGACAAATATGGTTTAGGTTCTTCCTCGAATCTATATATTTAAAACAGTAAGGTGATTTTTGTTACCACGAGATTGAGAGAACGACAGAACCGATTTACTTCGTAGAGCACTCTAACGAAAGCTCTTGGCCTCTAGATTTGCAGAGTGTCTCTAAAATAAACAAATATATTACGGTATATTTTTGAATTAATATAGTAAATAGCAGAATTCTTGCCCCTCACGCATGCGCACAATCCGCCTAGGGTCATGACAAAATGGCGGTGAGAAGTCCATTAAAATGTAAGTTATTTAATAAGCTTCCATGTAATTGAAAACATACATTAACCAAGTTCTGACAATAAAATATAATAACAGTATGAACGTATACGAATGTGCAACATTGATTTATTTGGATAATGAAATGGATTTTTTCCTTCAGATAGCGGCTTTTGAAGATAATGATTGGCTGCGTCTGCTGCTGAACAAGCGTACGCGAGTAGCTATGTGGTTAAGGCGACTGACTGTGGTTACAAGGTTCACCGGTTCGATCCCAACCCTCGCCAATATTTTTTTTTTTACCACTGAAATATTGTTTAATCAAGGAGTATTAGTAAGGTTTTATGTCTGTTAAAGATACATATTTCTACATTCCCTCTCAATACGTTTTATTTCCCTGTTACCATTGCATTACAGCATGTGATCTAAAGAGCAAACTGTTGTCCTCAGTACGCCGTTTAAATATCTGCAATCAGTTCCTATAACTGACAACAGATGGCAGTACATCGCCCATATAGTTCCAGTAACTGACAGCAGATGACAGCACCATTGCATCGATATATTTAAAACACAAGACATGGCACGTTTTCAAGTGATGGAGAATTATAAGAGGGGAATATTTAAGAAGGGACATTTTGAGGAACATTAACCGACAGTTGAATATGTAGGCTATGTTGATTTTGTACCTTAATATTTCAATTTCTTCCCAATGCTTCGGTGGTCAAGTTATTAGCGTCCTAGCGTTATAATTATGCATCGTCGATATACTCTTAAATTATTAAAGAAAAAGTAGTTTTCCAGGCACTCGCGCGTGTCCACAATTGCTTTCGCCATGAGAGACACTTGGCAAACATAATTCGTTTGAAGGGCTCCGACATCGTGGTCACTCAGCCCCGTGTACTTGGTTGTGTGTGTGTGTGAAATTTTCTCTCATAACCTGTGTTATTGTGATGGCTGCATTACTGTGTGTATTTGTAATTAAGGTGGTAAATGGCAAGGAGACGGCCAAGGCCTTTAGTTAGGAACCATCCTGGTATTTGCCTTAAGTGGAAGTGGGAAACCACGGCAAACCACATCCAAGATTGTCGAGGTGGGAATTAAACCTTCCTCTTCTTAGTTATACCTCAAGAGACTGAATGCGACCCGTTTTTGCCCTCAGACCAGAATTAAATTTCTTGGCAGAGCAGGAAATGTAACCCGGGTCTCCGGGGCGATAGACAAGAATAGGTGGGCCTCCATGTGTTAATACGATTTTTGACATGCACGGGACATATAATTCAAAAACTGCCTCAATTAAGGTGACTGCCGAAGTGAGTATTGAGTATAGGCCTATGGTCGTTCCAGTAGTTGGCGAAGTGATTCTATGTTCCCCTGCAAAATGTACTGCCATAACCTATAACAGATGATGGAAATTGCTTATTTCGAGCAGTTTCGTACTGTTTATAACAAAATGAAGAACGTCATTCTGAGCTGCGTTTTCAAGCTATTGCAAAAAATTTCGCTGGCAGGAACAATTATAAGGAATTTATTTTAAGCGATCAGTCTCATCGCATTCTCCTCACCAACCAACTTGAGTATGAAAGTCTCTGGACGGTCATGTTGAACTTCATTGTATAAGACAGTTGTTTAATGATTATTTGTTTAGAGTACTGAGTCTAACTACGCAGTTGATTTCGGCAATGGAAGTATTATTTGCCATTTAATATTTAGCGGCTCCGTTATTGCAGGACACTATAGTGTTATCGAATAATACGAAGCCACATTTAAAATCCAATATAAATAGGCCATTTCAGAAACAATTCTAGATATTATGCAGTACAGTGTACTGTAAGGTCTTTGACGATCAAATGTAAACATTGTTCTACATTGTATTTCTCTTGCGTAAAATCTATGCGTGGTTACTTTGGTCTTTACTGTTGTGAGGGTAAAATTGATCTGCTGGAATATAATATATTTGCCATGCTGCAACAATGTAATGATATTAATTGAAAAGTCATTCAAAAGTAGTTCAAACACATACATCAGCGTTAACAGATTGGATACTGAAGATGAAAGCCAGCTACTTCATTTCCCTATTATTAAATTTTTAAATTCCTTGGGATTAAGTGATTCGCCTCCACATACTCCGAACGTTTGAGCCATAGTTATGCTCCTTAGAAATCTGAACGTTTCCCAAGGACTCATATATGGTAATATATTAATTGTAAGAAATATGTAAGAAATTGCTTGGATTCGGATATAATAGGTGCAGTAATATTAGGCAGAGAGCTCAAATCCTACGACTTGATTTAACACCTTCCGATAAAACACTTGCAGGTACAGTACATTTTCTTTTAATAGGCAACAATGTCCTATTCGCTCGGCTTACTTTATCAAAATCAATCAAGCTCAAGGAGAAACTCTTGAACGTATTGGGCTATTTACCTCATCACGTTTTAAGTCATGACCAGCAGGATAGTAAAGGTACAAAAATGGTCCTGTATGGGATGGTAAAGAATAAGAGGCGAAAGGATCCTACGGATTATGTTAGAATGGTGAACAAAAGGGGACAAGAGATAGAAAATAGGGAAGAACTGAAGAAAATGTGGAAAGAATATTTTGAAGAACTCCTGAACCCAAATGGAAACCACGGCGAGGAGGAAGAAATTGGGTAAGAGGTACAGTAGATGAACTGCAAACAGAAAAGGACTTAACATGGAAAGAAGTGGAAGATGCAGTGAGGAAGATGAAAGGAGGGAAGGCACCGTCTGTGGATGAGTTGAGTGTGGAGATGGTGAGAGCTGCAGGAGAGGTGGGGATACAATGGTTGTACCGAGTGATGAAGACAGCATGGAAGGAAAGGAAGACCCCAGAGAACTGGAAAAAGGGAATAATTGTGCCGATCTGCAAGAAAGGTAGTAGAACAGAATGCAGAAACTATCGGGGAATAACACTGATGAGTCAATGTGCAAAGATGTTTGAGAAAGTTTTGGAAAGGAGAATTAGGGCAAGGATAGAAGGAGGGATGAGGGAAGAACAACATGGCTTCAGAGCAGGAAGGTCCACAGTGGATTTGATTTTTGCTGTAAGGCAGTTACAAGAACAGCACTATGAGTATGGAACAGATCTACTGATGGCCTTCCTGGACATTGAGAAAGCATATGACAGTGTATGCAGAAACAAAGTATGGAAGTCCCTGGAGGATAGAGGAATAGAAAAATGGACTATAAGGAGGATATACAAGGGAAGCGTGAGCTGTGTGAAAGTGGGAGGAGAGAGATCGGACTGGTTGGAACAGAGAAACGGCCTGAAGCAAGGAAGTGCACTGTCACCGTTACTTTTCATTGTGGTGATGGATGACATACTGACCCGAGTGGCACAAGTAATTGGGGAAGGAAAGATGAAAGCAATGGTGCTTGCAGATGATTTGATGATTTGGGGAAACAAGGAGGAGGAGGTACAGGAACAGTTGGACGTGTGGGAAGGAATAATACAAGGTTATGGGATGAAATTTAGCATAAATAAGAGTGAGATGGTGATCACAACAAGGAAGAAGGAAAGAACCACAACAGGAATAACAATTGGTGGGGAACCGCTGAAGAAAGTGGAGAGTTTCAAGTATCTGGGAAGCCTGATACAAGAGAATGGAAGAAACGATAGAGAAATAAATGAGCGGGGAGACAGGCAGAAGCATTCCGGAGGAGTGTGAGAAGCATGTTATGGAGCAAGGATGTCCCTCAGAACAGCAAATAGATCATATATCGGACGTACTATGTCCCTATCCTGACGTATGCCTCGGAGACCTGGGTTATGAAAGGAAGGGAGAAGAGCAAAATACAGGCCAGTGAGATGAGGTTCTTGAGAAGCAGTATTGAAGCTGCAAAGAGGGACAGAATAAGAAATGAGAGGACCAGAGAATTAATGAAGGAGGAACAATTACAGGATGGTATAGAGAAATCTAGACTTAGATGGTATGGACATGTAAAACGAATGGAGGAGAAGAGGATACCCAGGAGGATACACGAGACGAAGTGGGAAGGAAAGAGACCAAGAGGGAGACCGAGAGACAGGTGGCTGAAGGGGGTGGAAGAAATCGTGAAGAAGAGAGGAGAAGACTGGACAAGGGTGGAGGCTGAGAGATGGTGGGAAGACAGAAGACGTTGGAGAGGCTTGTGTTCCAAACAGACACGGCCAGTGGCTGGAAACTGTGCAAGATGATGATGACCTCATCACGTTTTCAGTCATGACCAGCAATATATTTCAATGCTGAGAGTGCTATCTTTTGACGCCCTTAAAGTTGCAATAGTGCTAAAAAGTAATCGTACAAAGAATGTAACTTATATAAGAAGCTTCTTTAGTAAATTTGTTTTCCATTGTCCGTCATGTTTTGACGGGTTTCTTCTAGTACACTCTTAAATACACAATGTTTTCGGAACTACTCACTGCCGTGTTGTTCACTCAGCCGCCATCAAGCTAATGTTGTACAAGTAATAAAAAGGAACAGCATGATTGTTTATCAAGAATTAACTTTTGATCACGATCAGAGTGATAACGACTGGATTGCTCTGCTCACTATTATCATAACTATATATCCAGCTACCAGGATCGTCAGATTGATGTGTAACATCAATTATCTGCAATCATTTACTAAGTTTTGAGTTGTTTATACCAAGAACTAGTATAGGTTTTAGGAAATTAATAATAACATTTTGATTTCGAATATGTAAATTTAATTGGAACTAAAAATTACTTTTTAAAATTTACGAGATGTAATTGTATACCATAGTGTTATGGATTGTAACAAATACTGTATGTACTGTACGTGAAAATATATAAGTTATTTTAATTTTCCTTAAAAACTAACATTATAATAAAAAATCTTCAACATTTCTAGAATTTCAAGTTGAACTTAATTACACAGGCTGAATGCAAGTTTAAACAAATAGTTGAATACAAATCATGTATTAATGAATTAACATTAACGTTGTTTGAATAAAGTGGAAACTCAAATTTCACAGAACAAAATCCAGCAGCCTAGCAGATTTTTTCAAAACGGAAACTACAACTGTACTGGTGACTTCGATTTCCCGGTGAATTTTCAGTGCTGCTAGTCCAGTCAGCCTCTCTGCACCCATGGTATTCCTAAGGTACGTTTTCAGCCGACGTAGTGTAGAAAATGACCTCTCAGCAGTGCTTGTAGTCACAGGGATGGTACACAAAATTCTCAACAATGCGTGGATATTAGGAAACAAGTCCTTGTCACATAGGTTCAACACATCGATTGCGTTTTTAGGGATATTAGCGTGGGTCTTGAAGCTCTTGTGCCACAGTTCAAACTCAGCCATAAGCAGGTCTTTGTTGTTTCCTCCACTTTCAATTATGTCATTCTTAAAAAAAATACAGAGCTGTAAGAAATCAAGTTGCATTTTTTCTTGGAAGGTTTCTTTATGTGTTTGTGATGCATTGGCTGATGGCAGTAAGCACTCAAAACTCTTTAATAAGTCTTTATGCTTGATGAATCTAGATTCCAATAAAATAATGAAAGAGTCAATCCAAGGGATAGTATAATTCTGGAGTTTCTGCTGGTATGTTGCTTCTGTTCAGTTGTCTTCCAACTGTTCGAGCATCGAAATTATTGAACCGCAGTTATTAGCAATTTTGGTAGCTTTTTCAAACAACGAGTGAAATTCTTGATCTGCATTTTGTGGGGGGGATTAAGCCCCCAAGCCCCCCCCCCCTGGGTGCGCCCCTGCGCACATGCTAAGTTTTGTTCATAAATATCGTTTATTCTGGTTAGACAGCATCTAAAAAGCAGTTTTTATTAACTATTTCAACACCCGTGAAATTCATCGTGGTAAATCAGACCTGTTGAAAGTTGTAGAAGTGAGTAATTCCCGTATTAAATTGTATGTGTAACCAATGCCTGGTAATGAATTTAACAAACAAATTTTTCACTAACATTTCATTAAATTATTTCATATGCCTAGGAAGTGTGAGTGCCAGGCTGTAAGTCAAATTATGGCAGCACTATTAAAATAACTGGTTATATTAGTACGTTTTGGTCACTTACAGCGAGGTGGACTTTGAGTGCCTAGTAATTTAGTTTTGGTACACCAGTACTGTATATCTTCATGCAGTTGGGTTGTCATTGCCTGTTATGACGATTGTCTGTAACGTGTACTTTCCGCCGAACCAGCCCCTTGATATTAACGATGTTTTTGATCTTGTAGATCAACTTCCAGCCCCTTTACTTATCGTAAGTGTTTTCAACGCCCATCACCCATAACGGGGATCACCATCTTCATGCCAAGATGAAGGGACGTGGAGGGCTTAAATCTAGGGTTGGATTTATCGCTATGAAATACAGGGGTAACCCACCTATTTAGCCTACTGCACGGCAAGTACTCTCTCATTGACCTGAGTGTGAATAGCCATGCGCTATTGCGCTAGTTCTCTGTTTGGTTGGTATATACACGACGACCTCTGTGACAGTGATCATTTCCCGATAGTTCTTCCTCTTCTTAACCAGTAACCCGTGGAGTTCCCCAGTCGTTGGGTACTTAGAAGGCCAAATTGGCCATCGTTTACAGAACGAGCTGTTTTTGCTGATTTTGGATGCCGGAGCGTCGATGACGAAGTGATGTGCTTCTTGCTGCCGCCGAGGAGTCAATTCCATCCTTTTCTGGGACCCCTCGTTGCAAACTCGTCCCTTGGTGGACTGAGGATATTGCTGCGGCAATAAGAGACCATCGTCACGCTCATAAGTGCTATCGTCGACACCAATTTGGTGGTGTTTAAGAAATTTTGTGCCAAGGCACGGATAATTATCCGCCAGAGTAAGAAACTATCGTGGAAATGGCATGTGTCGTCTAGAACGGTACATACCCCTTCCTCTCAAGTGTGGAATAAACTACGACGTATTTCGGGAATTCAGACATAAAGTACTGTACCGGAAATTTCCATTGAATGAATTTGTTACAAGTCTTTATCGCGTTGCAAACCATCTCGCATCGCATTTTGTGGATAGGCCTATAACCGATTCCGGCAATTATGACCCAGTTTTCGTGGCTATGAAGCGCGAAGCCTAACGCTCCCACCTCAGTTTTGCCTCCCGCGCTTGGTGGCGTTTTAGAAATTTCGTGCCAAAGCACGGATAATTATCCGCCAGAGTAAGAAACTATCGTGGAACCCGCATGTGTTGTCTAGTACGGCACATACCCCCTCCTCTCAAGCGTGGAATAAACTACGACGCATTTCGGGAATTCAGACATTAAGTACTGTACCGGGAATTTCCATTGAACTTCTTGGTACAAGGAACTTCCAATAGCATTTGCTTCAGGAGCTATATTCATTAAGGCAACCGGGACGTGTGATAGTCTTAAAATTGAAAATTTTTTGCTTAAAGAAGATCTCCCACCTTTCCTGAAGAACTTGGTGTATCAATTATTGTGCTAAAGTGATATTTGATGCAATAATGTTTTAAGGCTGTGCTGTAGCTACTAGTCAAACATTCTTTTTGTGTTTTCCGTAAGTCAACATTTTTAAACTTCATGTACCATTTACTCAGAAACTATCTAATCAATGTATTTGAAACTTGGTAGTCTATGAGACCCTATAGAGGTCTACTAGTGGAAGTAAATTTATTCAGGTACCGTATCTTGATTAGTTCATAGAGCTCAGCTTGAAAAGCACTGACAATATTACAAAAAATCAGTTTTCAACTAGGGTGTGAAAAAAGAACTCAACTCCTGTAAACAATAGGTCAATGCTTTTACTTCATTACAAAAATGGTTCAAATATTATGCATGCAAAATTTGCTGGGTCTGGTTTGAGTATTTGCTAAGAAAAAGGGACATGAGTTAAGGGAAATTTTAACAATAAATTTCTTTAAGATTGTGTTTGTAATCCTGTCTCTGACACAAAATATTCTACATAGATGCTTCAAATTCTACCTAAATAATGATGAATGTACTTTGAATATACCAAAAGAACATTCACGGATATATCGATGTAGTTTCTGACATATGTAACTAAACATCGGAAGCTACAATATTCTATAGATTCACACGTCCCGGATCCCTTAATTCAGCTTGGTTATGTAGTTAGGAAACTCTGCCATGAATTGTTTGTTCGACGAAAAAATTGACGCTCTTGACATGATTGTTTAGTCAAATATTAGCATCCAGTTATGTTGCAATCTCTTTTAAAATATATTAATTTTGAGCCAGTAAGAAGTTTATATTCGCAAATTTACATTTTTTCTTCATTGTGTCACTTCATCCCCGAAGAGGAGTAGGCGAAAATTGGTATAGCTACAACGGAAGCAATTTTGTGTGAAACAAGTAGTTCCGTGAAGAACTAAACAGTCCATTTTATATATCCTACTTAAGTTAATTGCCTCTATCAACAAACAAAATTTTAGTTTGATTGCTGTAATAGATTCGTAGACATTGAGAAACGTCTAAATATTTCAGATGGTTGCCATGTTGGATTTTTGTATATGTAGGCCATAGAGTTATGTACTATTAGATGAAGATCGTTGCGTAGGTTTATTCAATCGCATGATTAAGACACAAGAAATAAAGAAATGAATTTTTACAATTTCACACACCCGCTACCTTGAGGTTATGGAAACAATTGAATAAAATAAATGTTTTTGGATTAAAATTAGAATAAGCATTTCCCGTACCAAGTTTCACTGCGCTCCGACGGTTAAATCGTGAGAAACGTCCATTTAAATATTAAAATTTCGCGTCGCTGCCATATTGGATTTGTGCTCACCAGGTTATTAAAAGTCTCATAGGTGAACTTATGTTAATAGCCTTTATCAACATACAAAATTTCAGTTTGATTGCTGTCATAGATCAGTAGATATTGAGAACCGTCTAAATAATTCGGATGGTCACCATGTTGGATCTTTTTATATGTAGGTCATAGAGTTCATAAAGTTCATTAATTAAACGTTGACTTTGATCGCATGACTAGGACACAAAAAATAAAAACATTATTTTAAAATTTCGCACAGCCGCCATATTGAGGTTATGAGAACAATTGAACTAAATTAAATGTCAGTGCATTGCAATGCGTATAAACATTTGCTGTACTATGTTCCACTGCGCTCTAACTGTTAAATCTCGAGAAATGTCTATTTAAACGTGTAAATTTCGTTTGGCCCCCATGTTCGTTTTGCACTTAACAGGTTTTTGAAAGTTACATAGGTGTAATTCTATTAGTGCCCTTTATTAGCGTACATAATTGCAGGGTGATGTCAGTAATACACTGGCAAAAAACAAAAAAAAAACAAAAAAAAAACGATCACTTGAAAAAAAAACAACAACATTACTTTCATTTATATCATAAATATGAACGCTCTATGCCTAGTACATAAGTTACTGTTTATAGCATGGACATAATGATTGTTTTCCTGGATATAGTATCATTCTTCATGTCATTGTTTCACATAACAATAGTGATTCATTGACATGATGCTGTTTACTGCGGAAAGATGTGCACGCCACCATTTTCGATCAGGCCACTGCCCTGGCAACATCCTCAAGCGCATATTCGTTTCTGAATAGCACAAGAACAACTGAGGATATGGCTGTATTGATCTTTTCATATGCCAACAAGTGGCAAAAGAAAAAAGTATAAAACATTGCATTGTTGACGATAGCGATGGCGCGCAATCTTTCCGCGGGAAACAGCATCATGTCAAAGAATCGCTATTGTTAAGTGAAAGAATGACATGACGAATGGTAGTGCATCCAGGAAACCAATTTAACCTTACTTCCATTCTATAACTACTGTATGTACTGTACTAGACCTATACCGTTCATTTTATGATTTGAATGAAAGTAATGTTGCATTTTCAAGTGATCGTTTTTTTGCCGGTCAGTGTAGTTTCGTAGATATAGAATGCCATTAAAATATTTCGCACAGCCGCCATGTTGGATTGGTGAGACTTAATATATTTTGAAGGGTTCGGTCGGGATTGGACAATATAGTACTATGCCATTACCGAGTTTCATTGAAATCGCTCCAGCAGTTTAGATTTTATTAGGGACACACACACACTTACGGACAAAAGGTGATCTCATAAGCCTATATTTCGTAAATGAAAATAGGATAAAAATGGTGAATATTTGGAGCTGAAGAGACTTCTTCATTCGAAGAATGTCAAGAAGGATGCTTCTGAGTTCACAAGACAACTCATACTGTAATTGTTATTTCATTCCTTTTAGCACTCCACACTTTAGAGGACAGTGGAAAACAGAGGTAAAGTCAACGCAGTATCATCTTAAACGAGTAAATAGAAACTCACTTCTGACTTTTTGGCTCTGTAGAATTATATCTAAATTCAAGAAGTCTCATTTTTCTCAGTCGTGATCCACACGATTCTCAGATCTTAACTGCTGAACATTTTTATATCCGGTTCAGCCATAACAGATCTCCCTGAAGCGCCCAACCGATATAACTATCGATCTACTTTACAATGTGGCATTTGATCCAAGAAATTTTGCAATACATATTGCACCCTTCAATAAAGCAGTGTTTTATCAAGATTCTTCCTACGGGGTCGTGCTCAGTCCTGAATGCTTTTCACAGCAAAGTTCGCAAAAACAACATGCTCTAATGAATAGAAAGGTCTATAACAGAGGCTCTACTAGAAATAAAATGAATAACAAGTAGAATAAAAAAGTATTTAATGACTGAAAATTATGTGCATAATAATAATAATAATAATAATAATAATAATAATAATAATAAAAAGAAGTCCTCCCTGACTTTCACTCCCATATGAAATAAATATATTACTGAGCGGTAAGAACTCGCTCCACACAACAAAACAATGTGAATACAGCTTCACTCAAAATGATTAATCATAACATAAAATTGAGCGGTAAGAACTCGCCCCTCACAACATATGGATGCAAGTCCATTTATCCTGGTCAAAAAGTTATATAATGCGTGGTGTTCTGCTCCTTAATACGAAAATGAGTACTGATGCGAGTCCGTTCACAACTGAAACAGTCATATTGCTCACGGACTTGCATCTTTTAAATCACAATACGGCTATGGGACCCACCCTTAATTAACACACTATAATTACTACTGACACATGCAAGATCTAAAAATACTAAAAACATGATGAACCGCCCCGAGATTCTAGCCCGTGCCAAAACACACAAAACATAAAGAGCATGCCGAAAATAGGCCAAAAAGCTCGCATCACAAAATTAGGAACACAGCCTCGCACACCCTAATGCCACACGGGGTCATTGAACGCGTAAAATAAACACACAAGAAGTGAAGCAACAACAACAAAATACAAGCCTAACGGCTGAAAATTATATTTACATGAATAAAAGCCAGACAAACAGATGTTTCGGAAGATACATTAAAACCATGGACAACACCCATTTAATCAATCAAATACTCTTTATAACCGATCAGGGTTTTGTGAATTTTTACCAACATCTTATATCGAAATACAGGAACTTAGCCTGCTACTAATGACCAACAGTGGTTATCTGATTTGAGCGCTCCCCTCCTTGGATGAGTCATCGCTGCCTCTACTCTCTGTCAGTCTTTCAAGCTTGGTGCTAATTATACATGGAACCACACTGATCCCGATATCCATCTGGAAACGCAAAACGACATATTTCACTCATCCACTTGGATGGCAAGAAACACAAATATTTACCACAAGCTCAGCCTCGCGAGGTTATGAAATGGGCTGATGTGCAGCAAGCCGGAATAATCTCAATGATATATTTCCCGCGAACACATCGTAAAATCACAACATACACCATAAAGCTTGGACTGACTCACTCATAAACATACCATCTGGGTCGGCTCAAAACAGATCAACCTACATTGCGTCCATAGACACATTAAACAAAATAAACAACAAAAACTCGGGTGCAAGAGTGTCATCCCGTACAGACCTGCTAGAAAAGCAACTATCAAAATAATCCTGATCCATCATAAATTCTGCTCACAAATAATCTTTACCCTCCAAATTCTATTTTAATCTCAAAATTAATTCAGTTCCATTTTTGTTATAAGGCATACTTCCGAATTTACAATGCTTGACCGCGATTTACGCAAGCGAATGCGAGCACGAGCTGCGCATAGCCCCGTACACTTGAACCAAACAAAATCACAATATTTACCAAATACAAAGCGCTCAGCTTGTCCCATACTTAATGTGTCAGTAAACAAGAACTAAGAATCTACATTACCAAACAGGCAAACGAATATATCTACAAAAATACGTCCCATAAAACCATAGCTGATTTAATAAATACATACATTCATTTGTACTCATTCCTATAGAACAGCGTCAAGGAAATATCTCCAGCCATCACTCCTTTAAAATGCTTAGCTCGCCATCGACATCTTCTGGCAAATGTCCTGCTGGTTCCAAGATCCGCCCTCGTTCCTAGACGTCATCTCGTGCTGAATTAAAATAATGTTTGTCAGATACACACACGATATATTTCCTATTAAATTCACCGATCAAGTACTAAATTCCTTGACTGTCTATTGGTGAATTATTTCGATGAACTCGCCCTATCTGGTAGTACTGGGACTACAAATAAATCACTGAAGTTACACTTATAACTTGACGAAAATGTTCCATGTTCACACACATGAAAAATATGCAGTGTATCCGCGACACATAAAATTAGAAGTTATGCCTCGTGTCCTCAGACACCTGAATACAGGCCTTACGTCCTCAAACGCTCAAATAAAAGTCATCACTTGAAGCTTCCTGGACCATTTATAAATGAAACTGGCTAGAGTAGGCATGGAAGGGGATTTATGGAAAAATATTCCATAATAATTATCAGACTAGCATGCGATCGGTATCATTGAGTTCGTAGCAATGTGGAGGTTACGATTATGCTGTAGCTAGCTCGAATCGATCGTGATATTAATCCGTAGATAACTCCCGCGTTAATTCACCAGGATGCGTTATAACGCCGAGTTGCCGATATTATTGGTTCAGACTCTTGTAGATCTTCGCGAGCTCTTACTTGTATTCCTGCCACAAGGAGTGGTTAACATGAAGATTGACCATTCACATCGTAGCATTCAATTTTCTTTTTGGCGCCAACTCTCATAGTAACAAGCCATATTGTGCGTACCCAAGCCTCTCTTCGCGCTAAAAGTTGCACCTGTCCTATGCGTCATGATTTCTATGCTACTTTCTAAAATACCACAGGAGCTTAAACCTTTGTGTTCTCTCTGCCACTGATTATTCAACATTTCCCAACTCCGTCTGGCTCTCATATCTGCTGTCTACAGAAATGTATCAAATGATGATGAATAATCTATTAGAATCCTTTATACGGCCTGTGGATAAAGGGTTCAATATGAAAGAAATGGTCCTCATACTGTATTATCTGTGTGGATTACAGCAGAGGACTAAACAGTGCAGTCCTGGGACAGCAGTGTAGCCAGGAATGGCAGTAGGCTACTTCTAAAGGAAGCTGTTGGATATTACAGCAACGAGCTAGAGAAAGGTATATAGAATGGAAAAGGCGCCACCATTTTGGAAGAAGGTTGAATTGACGTCCGCCATGATATACACCGTCAAGATGGTGGGAGAGGCGTGACTAACGAGGCGTAAGATTACGTAAGAACTAACAATTTAATTTGTACATTGAACGAAAACTAACACAATCATCTTACAACACTATAAGCTACGTTGCTTATTCACAGAATAGTGCATGGATTCATTGTCCTTTAAAAAGAATAAGTTTTGTGTAGAACTGACGCACCTGTTGACCTCTCTCACGTTGAGCTGTATTTCTGCAGAAGTGGTGAAGCCTGCATGTACTGTATAATACTGTTTCACAATTCACTCGATAAGTGATGCATAGTGAGGCTTTTCCCCAGGTTCAGTAGCTGTACGTAGATGGTCAGATTTCTGAAACAGATAACCTGGCAGCATAGCATAGGCATCAGTCTGCAACTTCAGCAAGAGATTCTTCGTGTTCTTTCGCAACATACTCTCATTCTTCCTGATGACACTCTCAGCAGTTTTACCTAATTTCACTACATCATTTGATGGACTCAAAAAGCCATCTTTCACGTCTTTCTCTTTAATCAGCCCTTCTTTCTCAACATCATGACCTGATAAAAGCACTTCTAGGCATTCAATACAAGTTTTTTTAGCCACTTGTCAAACGACAATTCCTGCTATGTACCGAACAACATTTTCTTCTCACAAGCTCAGTGAATTATAATCTGCACAGTAACCATGATCTGTTCTCCCAGAATTGTCTGTCAGCATAGTATCGTCCTTCCCATTGACACCATGAATATCTGCAGTTGCAGTTGTCACATAGGCTTACAGTTCGAATTCATGGATTGTCTACCCTCGCAATTGAACACTTCCTATGAGCTGATTTAAATTGTACTGCATTTGGATTATTTCTATTCCCACCTCTGGAGTGAATAGGAGAAAAAATAGCTCTAAGTGATCCTGACATAATCTGCGTGTTAATAAGTATCTCAATACAGAATTTTGTCCCCGCCCGTATGTTTTTGCTAGTTGTATCACACTTAAGAGATCAATAATCAAACCGTATATTGGCATCTTTCTGCTAAATTCGCAAATAAGCTTTCCATCTGAAACTTTCAGTTTCTTGAGGTAGTCAACACAATTGGCTACTTGCTTAAGAATCGTGGCTCGGTTCTTCTTCGATACTGGTGCCTTTTTTTACCTTTTCCCAAAGGATGACAGGAATTGAGTATGTTGCATATAACATCTATCATTTTTCGAAATATCACAGTACACTCACAGTCATTGAACTCCGTAAATCCTATTCCTTACAAAACACTATGACATAAGCAACAGGTCTGCTAAGTGTTTCTGCTGCTAAAGCAACCTTCATTTTTTGGTAGTGATACTGTAGTGCTGTTTCTTTAATTTATTAGCAGCACATAAACCTTCCTTTTTATGTACAGTATATTATGCAATTCTTCCAGATAAACCCACTTAATACGAGTATTTTCAGTCTCTGTATCATCTCGAAGAATCTTCTTATCAGCTGATAAATTTCGAGCCAATTTTAACATGTGGGCAGCATCAAAAAAGCAACACACTTTGTGTTTAGTATCTGAAGGGTGGGGGAACCAGCACTGAATATTATCTACATTAAATGACACTCCTAGCTTCTCCATGACAGATCTATTTGTTACAGTGCCATCATATACCACAGCGACAATGTTTACCTCGATCTCATGCAGTTTCCGTAAATATTGTTCTACTAAATTTACTTTCATAGTTGCAGACATACCACTTATTAGACAATAACCCACCGGTATTTTCCAGCTGCGTTTCAAATATGTGACCATAAAATCCAGAGATTCTCTAGCTAGTGGACAGTCATCACTTTCTATGCATCCCTGGCCTAAATCTACGTAACCAAGAATTTGATTTCCGTCCCATACTAAATATTTCTTTATGGCCATTTCATAAAACGTCAGCGAAGCCAGTATTGGCCCTGTACTTGCCTGCGCCTCTTGGTGCAATTTCAAAATACTCTCCTCCGTAAATCAAGGATTTCCATAGAGAACAGAAGCCCAATAACGTAGGATCCTTGGATGTAGTAATTTGATGAATTTTCTAGGGTATCTACAGTATATGCCTGTGCTGAATAAAAATGAAGAGTCAAAGCAAATTTTCACACTTCAATACTATATCTTTGACACCACCATCCAGGGTAACCTGTACGAGTTCCTTCAGAACGCCTTCAAAACACTTAGTTATCAATTAAGATCCTGCTTCACATGTCCTGCTATTTAGCCCTTTCATAAGTTACTGATAATTAATTATTTTCTGTTCTTTTCGGATAACAGTCTGCTTAGCAGTTTTGAGTTCCCTCTTTAACTCGGTCTGTCCACTACACGATCGAACATCTTCTTCATCTTCCGTGGGTTAGGGACACAATATGTGTGATCATGGCTAGAACCTTGCTGTAGAACTTCTGAGAAGAAAGAAAAGATAAATAAAAGAACTTAACTTGACTGTGTATTTTTCGGAACGGAAAGTTCACAGGCGGTATGAAGAAAAGCCGAGTTGCACTCCCAGGGAAACTCCAAACACAACCACACTTCTCTAAAGGTCGACGGTTTGCTGCTGGCTGTATCTGGGGTAATAGATTCGCCCGCTAGTTAGGCTGTTACAGGTGTTGTAGACTCGCCCTTAGCTAGCTCGTAAACTGTCGCCTCAGTATTTGAATGGACATGTTTGGAAGAAATGAAAACGTAAAAACACTTATAGTGGGCAAAGTATTGAAGATAGAGATATGCTCTCGTGGTCTTTTGTGTAGAACGTTTCATGCTGAACAATTCTTACCCTCATAGTATTTATATATTTTTAACGGTTTGCCCAGCGTAAGCTTACAAAGCGCTCGGACGCCAGGTCTTTTTCTACTTTTTCACTGAAATCGTTATTGCTCGGCTTCCTTTGATCATAAATAAATTATTTTCTACATAAATCATCCTCGAGATATCCTTTACAGAATGGTGAAAACCGCATCAAAATCCATCCAGAGGTTCTCGAGATTACCGTGACATCCAAGAATCGGGGACTTTGTTTTATACTAAGTAGAGATACAAAATAAATTATTTTAATGAAACAAATGAAACTTAGTTTTTATTATTTAGGATGTAATACGTTGAAAACACATTCACCTGCTACGAAAAAATATCAACATTCTAAAAATATATAGGTAGGAGATAATTTTTATCGAATACTTGTAATTTCACGGAATTTGTCTTGGCATTTTTAACATAACCACTGATAATAGCTTGGCATCTAAAGGTTAATAATAATGCCTGATTGGGAACTCCCAGTTAAAATTCTACAACTATAGAGTTGTTAAAATACAAAGCCACCCGTTTGCTACGAACCGGTTAAACCACCTTCACACTTCCATTTTAAATACTGTTGTTTGGTCCTACATCACCCCATTACGAGAGAGAACAGTTATAGCTGACTTTGATCTCACGGAATAGCTGCCGTCTGTGTGGTATTCCCTGGATAACCTTCATGTGTGTGATTTAACTCACAACAAGAGCCAACTGCTAGATTTAATTAACTTTCTAAGGATTTTTTAAATATTAAGCTGTCTACTCAGATCTCTGGGTACATATTGAGATTCCGGTCCCAAAGATACCGGTGTTCGTTTCCCGACTCTGCCTATACATTCAATTGTAGTCTGAATGTTGATATACTCAGCCTCGCGACGCAAAACTTAGTAGTAGTGCTCCAGTGGGAGCATTCTTCAGTAACCAATAAACACCTAGTTGGGAGCCCTTTTGAACGGTTACATGAATTTGATCTTTCCAGACGTCAATGGAGGATCTTAAATCGGATTCGCGCAGGACAAGGCAGATGTGCGTATTCACTGCATAAATGGGGCTGGTCTAACTCTGCAGATTGTGACTGTGCTGCCTCTTTACAGTCAATCCATCACATTGTCGCTGACTGCCCTCTCCTAGCATTCCATGGAACGTTGATGGATGTTCATCAAGCATCAGTTGAAGCACTTGAATGGGTCAGAGATCTTGACCTAGAACTGTGAGATTTTATGAACTTGTGTGTTGTTGTTGTTTGAGTCTTCAGTCTTTTGACTGGTTTGATACAGCTCTCCATGCCTCCGTGTCCTGAGCTAATCGTTTCATCTCTACATAGCTCCGACACCCTACATCGGAGGCAATCTGTTTAACATATTCTAACCTTGGTCTACCCCTACAGTTTTTGTCCTCGACCCTTCCTTCCATAACTAAGCTTGCTATTCCTGGGTGTCTTAGTATGTGTCCTACCAACCTATCTCTTCTCTTCATTAGCAGTCGCCAGAACATCTCTCCTTTCCCACTCTTAATACCTCTTTGTTTGTAACCCTATCTACCCATCTGATCTTCATCATTCTCCTGTAACACCACATTTCAAATGCTTCAATTCTCCTCTTTTCTGCTGCACCAATAGTCCAAGTTTCACTTCCATAGAGCGCCACGCTCCAGACAAAGGCTTTCAAAAATGACTTCCTAATACCTAAATCTATATTCGATGTCAGCAGATTCCTTTTTTGTAGAAATGCTTTCTTTGCCTGAGCCAACCTACTTTTAATATCCTCTTTGCTTCGTCCATCACTGGTTATTCTGCTTCCTAAGTAACAGAAGTCTCCTACTTCCTTCAGCTTTTCACCTGCCAATTTGATCTCCATAGAGGTTTCTGATATATTTCGGCTGCATTCCAGTATTTTTGTTTTACATTTATTTATTTATTTATTTTCATCATGAATTCTTTCCGTAAGACGGAGTCCATACCATTCAAAAACTCATTCAAATCCTCAGGCTTGTCGGCCAAGATGACGATGTCATCAGCAAATCTCAGAGTTGAAATTATTTCTCCTTGAATCTTCACTCCCACTTTAAATTTTTCTCTAATTTCCTTCATTGCTTGTGTGTGCACATTCTTATTTGTATATATTGTACATATATTCATCATACGATAAATAAATAACCTCATCATAGAAGTGGTTTTTCTACTCCAGGCATCCCGGTGCAGTCAGTTGGCATTATTGAGGGTGCTCAAATGCGAGGAAGCTGTGTCAGTAGATTTACTGGCACGTTAAAGATCCCCTTCGGGGCAAAATTTTGGCACCTCGGCGTCTCAAAAGCCACAGTAGTTAAAGGGGACCATAAAAACAATCACATTATTGTTATCTACTCCAGGAAGATGTCGGGAATGTTTTTAATTTTTAGCCATGGCAGACTCCTTCCCATAGACTACTACAGAAACCACAATTATACATGCATTCTGCACATGCTCAGGTACAGAGAACTGATTACAATGATGTCTAAGCCCTTAAATAAAAATAGGTACACATTGAAATTGAATTATGATATTTAGTGTTATCAGTTAAATTCCCTTTAAACTGCTATAGCTTTGAAGACGCCGGGTTATCACAATTTTTCCCTGGAGAGGATTTTTTTACACTACCACCTCGTGGTGTAGTGGCTAGCTTTCGTGACTGTCACCCTGGAGGTCCAGGTTCGATTTCCGACTCTCGATTCACACCTCAGCCATCTGGAAGTGTATTTCTGTGGTTTCCCACTTCATCTCCAGGCAAATGCTACGACTACAAATATACAAAAATTCACACTAGTATCACTACTGCTACTACATACATCACAATAATACAGATGACACACACCCAATTACACGGGGATAAATTTTCAAGATGTCCAAGCTCCTCAAATAAAACAACACCAACAACAAGAAGTGCACATATTAGTTCCCCTCAGTGATCACAAAACTAAGAAAGATCCCAAGAAGTTTCATAAAGGACTATAATGTCTACGTTTCTTTTCATACAGCAAGTTGTTGTTGTTGATTGATTCAGGAGCTTTGCGACATCGTGTTCATGCAGACCCGTGTGTGTGGAATCCGTCCGATAACCTGTGTCATTGTAATGCCTGTATTGGTGTGTGTAATTATAACTGGGACTGGGATTTGGTAGGAGGTAGCCGTGGCCATATAGTACATTATGCAACGAGCCGATAATGGCAATAATTAAGACACGAGTATGTTTATAAAACGAGCGAAGCGAGTTTTATAATTTGCATACGAGTGTCTTAATTACCATTATAGGCGAGTTGCATACGACTGTTTATGTTCGACAATAATTATAACTATTTTATGTTCGAACACAAATATTCATAAATATCTGTCGAGATTTCGTCAGTTTTATGCACTGAGCAGAGCACATGGGATGCAGAGAATACCATGGCCTCCTGGAATACCCCACTATGACACTAGTAGCCACGCAGTGAAATTTTAAAATAGAAGGCCGTGGAAGTCAGCGCAGGTGCGATGCTATCCTTACCTAATTGGTCACACGACTGTTTCTTGAGCTCTGATTGGTGGGAGAAACTGTTTCATAATGAAAATTAGTGTTATAATGACCCTCATTAGGATACCGTTTTCTGACATATAATATTTACATTTCGACATCATCGAACATAAAATTAGTTATCTTCCCAGCATTTGCCTAGAGAAGAAGTGGAATAGAAGCCACAGAATCGAATCTGCCTAATCCCAATCTACCTCAGTTACCCCGCTCCAGCGCTCAGACCAGAATTAAATTTCATGGCAGAGCCGGGAATTGAACATAGTAACAGCTAAGAATGCTAGTCACTACGCCACGTGCGATATCACATAGCAACCATTTCACAAAATGTACACACTAAACAATAAAATACCAAACCCTAAGCCCACACTTGGGCCTCTGAGGACTGAGTGTACTGTAGTATGACTGTTGTCAAACCCATAGCCTATGGATTATGGAGGATGCGTGACCCAAATAACGCCCCCCTCAGCCCTTTTACCTTGAGTGTTACTTTTCATACCAAAGGGATGTGGATAAGTACACTTTGTTCCATGCCTCACTTCAGATGTTAAACCTCTGGCGGAACCATAAATCGAACCCGGTAGGTAAGAGAATAATAATATTAATGTTGTTGGTTTTGCGTCCCTTTTAACTATTGCGGCTTTTAGAGACGCCGGGGTGCCGGAATTTTACCCAGAAGGGGATCTTTAACATGCCAGTAAATCTACTGACACGGCTCTCTCACATTTGCGCACCCTCAAATGCCAAATGACTGCACCAGGATTCGATCCTGCAACCTTGGTGACAGCAGGCGAACACGTTACAGCTGAGTCATGCAGCCAGCCCTACGTAAGAGACAAGCGTGCTATACGTACACCACGGGGACAGAATGTTACACGTTAGTGCGCTTCGTTGCGTAGTAGAGGCTAGCACTCTTGGCTGTCACCACGGAGGCCTGAGTTCGATTCTTGGCTCTGCCAAGATATTTAGGTCTGGTCTGAGGGCTGCAAAATCGATACAGCCTACAAAACGGCATATACCGTATCAAGGGTTATTAGTGGGTATGTCCTTCATACAATGTTATATGCAAATTTAATTAGCGCTTTACGAGATATTCACTGGTTGGTATTAGCTTTTATTTACGATTGGCAGCTCTACCTCAAAAGTATAAAAGTCAGATGTTATTATTGATATACATGAAGTCGTTCAGAAGTTATAAGGGGGGCAGGCATACAAAAACACACACACACCGACGCAAGCAAACTCGCCCAAGATTGATTGCGGAAAACTATTTTTTTACTTTTTAAACGATGAAAGTAGGCTAAAATTAGGCAAATGTCACACACAGCCAAGTGAACAGTACTGAAGACCACAATGTCTCAAGCCCCTAAGGGGATGTGATACATTTTAGTGCGCCGTTTGTAAAAACTGTTCACATATCACAATTATATTTCTCTACCCTTGTTCAACAACTCAGTAGTTCACATTAGTTCAGCTCTCAGCTAGACACAATAGGCCTCCATTATTAACTCACCTTTTATATTCTTTATTCCACTAAAACTTTTGTTCTCACTCGTATTTTTTTAACGAGATCGTGGGATGTGCGAGTATTTTGAAGTATAGCCTATATACACATCCAGCGTCATGGTTTTAATAAAGGCAGATTTTTTTTTAATAACGTACCCAGTGGTAGAGGAGACTTGGTAAGTTGAGCTACAGTTGGACAAACAAACAAATTGCAGGCGAAGCGTAGTGGCCACTTGTGGTTTAAGTAGGGGCCAGTAATTGGTTCCTGGTCTGTGATGCGTGTACAAAGCAAGATGGAGGCAGAGTCCACCATCCGCACTCTGATTTAAGTACAATGGCTGAAAGAAATCCAGCATCATATCAAGAATGACGAAACAAAAGACCGAAGTAAAGTAGTGACTTTCGATCAGAGTTCGATCAATTGAAGAAAAGAATAGGGTGGAGGAGTGGTAAGGGGGGTTAGGAATTAGGTATGCAGTGCGGGTGTCCTACTGCCGACCGCTAATTTCCATATCAAACGAGGCACTATATCGTTCCTTTCACACGACTTCACTTGCCCCGGTCTCTTCCATTCATTTCTCGGCCTCTAATGGCAGTTATTTTCATTACCCACCCAACCTGAAGCATTTGGATCTCCGGGACCCGACTCTTTGAATGCGGAAAGACATTCGACTGAATAGAATGCTAAAAATTATATTTACTACGGAAACCTCTCATTCTATTGCAGTTCTTTACAATGCAGGCCTTGACTTGAGGGAAGAATAGAGACCTCCTGTTCTTTCTTGTCATTTAACGCAAGAGCGGACTCGTATCAGCGAAAATGATGCTTGGCTGCTATCCGGGAAATTTCCGATTATTGAGGAATGACTCCGTGACTGGACATGGCTCGTGAATATCTGACGATACGCAAGTAGTTCTTGGCTTAACCACTAGTACGTAAAATATTTTGTATTGAAGAATATAACTTGGAAGTTTTATTTAAAAATTTAAATCGGTGATAGTACAGCACATTGCACAAGGGAGCAGGGATATACTGTAAAGATTTGAGCAGAGCCGGATTTATTAAAATTCTACAGTTTTGTTGATAACTTGGACTTTTATTGCAAAATATGGTGTTTCAGCGCATCTGTGGTGTGACAAAATAATCAGCGGCCCTCTACATCTTTGGCGGTTTTCGAAAGACGGAACTGTGGTGATGCTCACTCTTATTACTGCTGACTTTGAGCGATTCCTTATAATAAATGTTGTTTACTATGAAAACCTCTCATTTTATTGCTGTCATTTACAATGTAATCCTTGATTTGAGGGTAGAGTAGAGACTTCCTATTATTTCGTGTCATGGATACTGTGTACCGTACTCTTTATCTTGTGAATTGTGAATAATACCAGGCATCATTATACTAAGCATTTCCTTGTTTTGTAGTAAGGTCATGGGTGAGGAAAGCAATGGCAAACTACCTCACTCCTCATGTTGCCTAGTACGCCTCAATATAGCGCTGCCTTAGGTTTTTGTGGGTATCTACTCACATAACCTAACGGCGGTACTTTTGAGGATCCAACCAGCCTTCGGGCTGATTACCTAACAGACAGACAGACATGGGTAAGATTCTTGTAACGTGAAAAAAGTAACTTATTCTGAACCGGATGATAACCGTATGATGATACTTTGAGATTAGGAAATCTAGAAAATTAATACATATCGATTGTAACAAAAGAAAATCCTGAAGAAGGTAACATTGGTTTATTCAGGAACACTTATCGCAGTTGTTTATCAACCACATGCTCTTATTTTTCCCACATAGGTACTGAGAATAAAAAATAACCACAATGTTAACCTACAGTAGTTAGTTGATTAATATTAGAATAGATTCAAAAAAAAATAATCATCGCAACCAACTTACTTATAGTACTTTTAAATTATTTTTAATGGATTATAATTTCTTTCTCGGTTGGCTAATATATAATTAAACATTATTATAGGTTAACATTCTGAAGTTAGCTATTCTCGGTATGTGAACAAAATTTGAGAGTATTTGGTTGGAAACCAACTAAGATAAGTGTACCTTAATAAACTAATTTTTGTTTTCTGAAGTTTCTTTTGTTCCCAATTTGTACTTCTTTTCCAGATTGTATAACCTCAAAATATCGTCATAAGGTTATCATCCAGTTAAAAGTAAGTTACATTTTGCACGTTACAAGAATATTGGTCATGGCTTACCGCAAAACGATACACTGCTTAGAATATGATGCCTGATTTCCACAATTCACATGTTCAAGAGTAGCCTACACTGAATCTACGCAAGAGTGGACTCGGATCAGTGAGAATTGTTCTTCTTAAATATGTTAGTGTCATTTATAATATTTTAATATTTACCCATTGAACTGATACAGAGAGGTTGTGGATCCTGATGGTCGTGTACCAATGATGGATCCTGAAAAGCCAATCACTTGGTACACACGCAAAGCAATATAATTACGCATTAAGGATGAAAGCCTAGTAGCCAAATAACACACTAGTGTCCAAAAGTTTAGCATAATCATTAAACGAGGCCATACCGCCTGATAGGAATGTCAGACGGATTGCTGAACAAACGGAAGCTGAATCACACACCATATGTCACACAACTTGTCCAAAAGAACAGTGTCATTAAGGTTCTGATAGCTAAGGTACACCTTTGACAACAACTAAAAAAACTTGGCAATGTCTTCCACAACAAAATATGTTATTAATAGGGTGTATGGTTACCCCTAACGGCCACACATGCTTCGCAGTGACGTGGCATGCTCTCTATCAGATGATCCAAGAGCTCTTGTGGCAGTCGATCACATTCCTCCAAAAGGGCAATGCGAAGTCTTGGAGGGTCCTTGGTGGAGGCTGACGGGATGCAATTCACCTCCCCAATGCATCCCAGGCATGTTCTATAGGATTCAGATCTGCACACCTCGCTGGCCAGTCTATGCGATGGATGTCTTCCCCAGCGAGAAATTCATCCACCAGAACAGCGCGGTGTGGTTGGGCATTATCGTCAATTAAGAGGAGGTCGGGACCAACCGCACCTCTGAAGAGTCGAACATGTGGTCTCAGTACCTCATCCCTGTATCTCCGAGAGTTCACAGTGTTCCTCGGACCATCCATGAAGATGTGCAGGTCCGTACGGCCATTCAATATGACGCCGCCACCACTACCATTCGGGTCTCGTACCGGCATGTTCCTGTGGTTGCATCGGCTACTCGGTTCTCTCCAGATTAATGTGCGACGGGAATAGTTCTGCAAACTGAAGTGGGATTCATCTGTGAAGAGGACATGCCTCCATTCATTCAAGGTCCAGTTTCGAAGTTGACGGCTCCACAATAAACGGGCCCGTCTCTGTGCTGGAGGGAGTGGGACGCACACCGTGGCGTCTAGTAGCTAAGTTCTGAACTTGGCCTAGTAGTCGTTGACGGTGGCGCTTGGCGGCAAAAGTAGGAACTATTTGAAAAATTCTAAGTTGCAGTACCTATATTAAAAACAGATAACACACACTAATACAGTCTTCACAATTAACACCGGTTATCAGACAGATTCTACACACACCCAAAGTACACGGGGCTACGTGACCGCGTTGTCGCAGCCCCTAAACTTAAGAACCAACCAACCACCGTGTCTCGAAATCGTCTCCAAGGCCTGGAAATGACACTTTGTGGCACATTCAAGGACACGGTGACTTCGGTCTCTATCTGGCCGGCTTCCAGCAAATAGTATAGCATCTAATTTTTTTAGATGCCTGCTGATTGGTATTGAATAATAATAATAATAATAATAATAATAATAATAATAATAATAATAATAATAATAATGATAATAATAATAATAATAATAATAATAATAATCATCATAATCATCATCATCATCTTCATCATCAGTAGTTAAGGTTCTTGCTGACACATGTATTGTCCGGTAGTGCACCTTACTTGATTTGTATGCCATAGGGGTTGCGTGGTTAGTGAACTCCTTCATTAACCGGTAGTGTATACGTTGCTATGGAGAGGTGGCTGGGTAGATTATTGGCTGGGGAATAACCTAACCCCCAAGAGAAGATGATTAAGAAAAGGAAGTGGGTTTCGGACCAGAGAAAAATGGATGGAGAAATAGGAAGAGAGTTTGACATAAGTTATAATTATGAGTACTTGCTCAAATGCGACAAGTGGTGAAAACCCTATTAAGAGATTTATTTGCATTAACGAGGGCATGAACCTAGGAAGAGTCAGGGAAGACAGGATCTTGCCTAACCGTTGTGTTAGAGAAATGATGAGTCAAAGAAAGAAACTTTAAATTTATTTAACATGGCAAAAGAGCGTAATGAATTTAAAAAATAGGTAGTAGTTTTTGACAAATATATAATTTCAATTTGGTTAACAAATGGGGTCACAGACCTCCAAAAAACATCTAAAGATAGCGCCAGGCAATTAACAATTCTTTTGGTTTCAATCCTTTATATGTTTTAAAATCCTCGCAAGATTTTGAAATAGCGAAGATAAAATACAAAAGTTAAAGACAATTAAAGTGATTAAAGTTAGACAGTAAATCGAGTACAAGGTGTGTACTTTAAGAAATTTCTAAGAAAATATCCTAGAAAGAGTAACAACTTCGAAAATAACAATAACAAAAACAGGAAGAATAAAATACAAGTTCCTATAACTTCTTATATTTAAGCTAAATTACTTTTTGTAGTTATACAATTAGGGCAGGTCACTTAATGTGAAACCTGAAGAGAAGGTCGAAAGGAAGTTTCTAGACATCCTATGTTTAAGTAGGAATCACGAGACAAATGGAGCAAGTTTCCCTTTCGTGAAACCTAGAAATAACTCACTCATGAGTTGAAAAAATTGTATTCCCTAATTAGAAGGGAGAAACAAGATAATTTAAAACGTGCACCAGACACGTGGTTATACAGACATTAATTAATGATATATAAGCAAAATGGGAGGGCACGTCTTTAGAGTGACACCTCATTGAAAAATACCTAAAGTAACAATTTTGTTATGGTTTGTTAGTAAGAGGTTTAGAAAAGATCAACTGGGATTGGGGATAAATGTTCATAGTATTTATAGTATTCGGACGAACGCGACGCGGAAGAAATGTTGAACAAGCACTATTTTTCACTATAGTCTGTTGGAATGGATGAAAAGTTCACTGTAGTAGCAAAAAGGTTTATGGCAAAGAAAGTTATTGCAGTTATGGAAACTAACTGGTTGCACTAGATAGGCGAGAGTCTATTGCTTGAGAATGTTGTAGATCGTCATTAAATACGCCAGAGAAAAATCCAACGGAGGAAGAAAAGTTAGCTATTGAGCGTTAATTCATAAGGAAGATTCCTTAGTTTAAAAAAGTATTCACACATGTGAGTGGAAAATACATGACGGTATGACTGGTAGATTCTGGAAGGTTCCAGAGCGATTTTGACTGAAGAATGGGGCAAAAGTTATTCCAGCGGTGGAACGAGCTGAGTGTTTTATAGACAGTGGGTATTCATTGGTATCCCTCGTTGTGAGAAGATCTCTCATTTAATTAGCATAAGAAATGCTGCTTTCTTTTAAGATTGGCATAGACAGACAAAAGCTTAACATGCAAAATCCCGCGAAGGGTGATTATTGCCCCAAATATAGTAATCTCACACTGCCTATAAAATGATCGTTCAAAGCATGTAGATATTAAAAACGATGAAGATGAGGTTAAAACCTGAAGTCTGTACTTATCTTTGCTGCATGGCGAAGGTGAAGTTCCCTTTGACGATTTACATTAGAGTTCCAACATGGCGTGGAATGAAGAGAATGCCTCTTTAATTGAGGAGGCTGGCTCAAGTTGAGCTTTGACTGACTAAGTCGACTGCCGACGTACGAGTGAGACACACTCAGCGAAGCGCAGAGGAACCAGGAAAGGGAAAAGAGTGGGGGTAGGAGACAAAAGGAAAACATATAAACCTAACCAACATTGAAAAGTTAATTTCTCTTGATGAGATGGTCTTCAAAAAGTTGATAGTAGGCGACACTATCGCAGCCTGGTGGGTGAAAACGTAGACGAAGTTCTCTTGATCACGGAGATGATAGCTGGCGATGGCGACGAGATCTGGTGGCCAGATTGATAAGGAAGTCCTCTTGCACCGGGAAGAATTGAGGAACTTCAGAGATTCGCTGCTAGATGACGCTAGGTGGGTCATGGAAGATATATATCTAGAACAGACTCACGAGTAACATAAGAGACACGACCAACAAAGAGAAATTAGAAGATCACTGTTGGTGTTTGAAAAAGAGGAAGGAATGAACAAGCAAAGAGCATTAAAAATATACTCTATCTTACCGTGTATTCCAAGAATACACCAAGCTGGGAGGGGTAAACACCAACAGAGAGCAGGATAAACAATTAAACATTTAAAGGTAATGGAGCAATTAAAGGCAGTGGTCTTGTGATCTGACCGTTAGTGGTCAAGATTCTGGCCACCCTGACTCTCCCATCCCTTCCAGGATAACACTCGGTCACTCTACCAGAAATCCAGACCAGGGGAGGAGAAACATCCCTAACCGGGACCAAGTCCCCCGCTTTAATGTCGGGACTGGAAAGATACCACTTTTGTCTCCGTTGCAAGGAAGTTAAATATTCCAAGTTCCACCTCTTCCAGAAAGAATTGCGGAGGGCTTCAAGTTTACGCCAAACAATAGGTAGATTAGAATCCCTGTAAGAGCTGGAAAGGGGAGGAGGGGCAGAAAGAGAAGTGCCTATAAGGAAGTGCCCAGGTGTGAGTGGAAGCAGGTCATCAGGGTCATTGGAAAGCGGAGTTAAAGGGCGAGAATTATCAACACCTTCAATCACAAAGTAGCTAGAAGCTGCGGGAAATATAGCTCTAGTAAAGATTGCGATAAGATGCGAAAGGAGAATTAACAAGTTTAAACAAAGCGTATAGAAACAAGTACATCTATTAAGGATAAGAATATACCGAACAAACAAAGGAACTATGCGAGTAGGAGGCAAGAACGCCATAGGTAACAACAATCTAGTAGCCATAAACAATGACCTCAAGTTATAATAAGCATCAAAGGGGTTAATCAGAAAAATACTTAAGTCAGCGAGAAACGTGACATAACAAGCATTAATGCAAAAACACATCGAATGTAACGACAAGAAAAAACAAGTTTGTTCATCAATGAACAATAAAGGTGCAAAATATGTAAGCAGAGTGCAATACATGAGCGCGTAAAAAATATGCAACGATGTTATGAAACAAGAATCGAAGCAGCTATAGGATACGAGCGTGAGCAAGTGAGAGACACAGGCAAACACGGCCTTGACCCACATAGTACAGCGAGATAACGAATATAAATAGCTGAAAGAGTCCTTGACCAGAACAAGTTTATTTTGGGAAGGAGGTGAGCAGCTTCTGAACTTACGGAAGCAACTCGCAAGACAATGGTTGGCAGTCAGCCAGAGTTGAGATAAGGAAAACTTGCTCTGACCTTTGGCAAGCATAAAGGAAATAAACGGCAGCTTGGCCTTACCCGAGCTTGTATACAAACAAGATTGACAAACAAGCAGTTCGAAATAAACAAACAAAACTAGTTCAGTCAGCTGTGACTTAAAGCGGAACCAGTAACACGTCATGCAGTCATCCGTAGCTTGGACGTGAAACACCAATTTAGAGACATATGAAATAAAGTAAGAAATCAATATCGCATAACTTTGAGAATCACGGAATCCGACAATTTTCAACAGAAAAAAGCTTAATTCTTCCGAACAAAGAAGAGAAGCTGGGACATTGAGAAGGAGTTTGTGCGTAAGAATAGTTATTCTAGATGCTAGAGAATTCAGATTTTCAAGCGGTTTCAAAAGCGGCTTCCGATTGTGAGGAAGGGGGAAGGAGCCGGCCGTGGCCATCCTACTAAATAGCGAAAAAAGTGAAACATAGCTTACAGCGAAATGATGGTGACTGATAGCCATGGTTTTACACAAGGGGAAGATAGTTTTCGATAGAAAGTTTAAGCAATTACCTGCTATAAAAATGACATGAGAAAGTAAACTAAGTGACACAAGGCGAGGCTAACTTGAATTGCCATTTTGTGCAGAAATAAGGCAAAACCATTTAAACAACTTACAAAGGTGGCGTAGTTGTTTACAATAAGACATCGTTTCGGCAAGTGTTTTTCAAATGTATCGAGATCAGAAACATAAGCGTTCTCTGTTTCAGAAAAGGGATTTATATCAGCAGTAACAAAATGACATTGTGATTTGGTTTGAAGACTGGGATGTTGGATTTCACCAGTAATAACCCAACCAAAATCGGTGTCTCTGGCGACCACGTTTGAGGATAACCTACGGCTTTGTTTGCGAAGGCAATTCCAGAAAATATTGGCACTGAAAAGTATATCAATGGGACCTTGAGCATTAAACTGAGGATCAGCTAACCTTAAGTGCGAAGGAATCTTTATACCGGAAGTATTAATAGAGCTGCTAGGAGTGTCCTTGCCAATACTGGTAAGAATGAGACAGTTTAAGTTAAGATTGGTGTTTCTTTGACAAATGTCTCTGAATTTCAATTTTGAAGACTGCAAGGCTTGAGTTTTCAAATTGCCAATGCCGGATACATTGATGGAAGTAGGTGATGAAGAAAGACTTAGTTTTTTAATTAACGATTGCGAAACAAAGTTGTGAGTTGAAGCGGAATCGAGAAGACCACGGGTTCGAAACCAATTTCCAAATTTATCTTGGATTTCGAATTGTACAGTGGACAAAAGGACATGCGCACTGTGAGAAGTTTCGGCGTTAGAAATGCAGGAAGAAGCATTAGTTTGTTCGGAGCTGCTCTGCATGGAGTTTAAAGCAGCGGGTACTAGTGACCTCGATTTATCATGAAAGTGCAATAAAGAATGATGCGTTTTTTGCAATGAAAACAGAGGTTGGATGACGTACAGTTAGAAGAAGAATGCTTAGGTGACAAGCAGTTGAAGCAATGTTTACTATTGAAGACAAACTTCCTTCGGTCTTCAATAGACAATTCTTTAAAGGATTTGCACGAGTACAAAGTGTGAAACTTTTTACAGAGCGTGCATTTTAAAGATTTGTTGAGCGGCCTGATATGTTCTCTTGGATGGTTGAAAGAAGCAGAACGAGTTTGCTTGTTCTCGACAGATGGGGGCTGATGTCCATTTGAAGAGACAAGTTTTTTCTCAAGAGTGTGACACTGATGACTCGTTTCGACATTTTCGCACTGAAATGAGAGTGCTGTAAGGACTTGGCACCGGCTGTTCAGAAACGAGATAAGGTGTTCAAACGAATATTCCTCCTTCCGAGTGAGTTCGATTTCCCAAGCCTTTAATGTCGAAAAATCGAATCTGGATGTAGCTAGATGAATAAGGACGGTGTCCCAAGTTTGGACTGGCTGCTTGAGTTGATATAACGCTCTAACATTTAATTGCATGGAGTCTAACATGTCTCTTAAAGAGGTGACGTCATTAGGTTTGACGACTGGCAGGTTGAACAGACATCGAATGAGGCGAACAGCACACTAACGTAAATTACCATATCTCTCTTTAAGGAGATTAAAGGCGATGTGGTAGTTATCTGCGCTTAAAGGCAGTGACTCAACCAAGGCCAAGGCCTCGCCTTCCAAGGACGCACGTAGGAAATAGAACTTATGAATGTCGACAACGTCTGAGTTTTCATGAATAAGTGAGCAGTAAAGTTCGTAAAAAGAATACCATTCACCTTCCTGGCCTGAGAAGTGTGGTAGGCTTATCTTAGGAAGTAAAGGTTTCGGTTTGTCCTTATGAACTGAAGCGGGTGCGAACTGGGCCGGATTGATGACCCTAGTGTCCGGTCCTGAGATACTGCGGATCAGTTGGTGGGCCTTGGCAATCCCTTCAAAATACAAGGGTTCAACCTCGTTCCGATCCGATTGAAGTTCTGGGCAAGCGGATTCAATCTCGGTTTGAATTTGATCGTAGTAATCATAGGACCGTTCGTTCAACTTAAGGCGTTGTGTCAAGATGTCTAGATCACACTCGGCGGGATTTATTTTGTTGATGAAATTTCTAAATCTGGTGAGTTGCCCTTTGTAGGAAGAACGTCTGGCAATGAGAGTTTCATCCTTTTCAGTAGGAGCCATGACAAAGTAGGTAAATTAAAGTATAACTTACGAAACTGTGGAACTTTGGATATGCTGTCAGGCTGGCAGCAGCGAATAAGTTGAAAGAAAGGGACACACCAAAGGAGACAGGAGCGACCTCTTTCCACTTCACAGGCTTTGCACGATGTAGTTATAGCTGAAAGATTCAAAGCAGATATTAATAATGTGCAAAGTATTGTCAAATAATCCTTGAGAAAAAAAAGAGAATGACAAATGGACTCTCCCGGGTTTCAGGGACCAAATTTTGGGTAGATTATTGGCTGGGGAATAACCTAACCCCCAAGGGAAGATGATTAAGAAAAGGAAGTGGGTTTCGGACCAGAGAAAAAAGGATGGAGAAATATGAAGAGAGTTTGACATAAGTTATAATTATGAGTACTTGCTCAAATGCGACAAGTGGTGAAAACCCTATTAAGAGATTTATTTGCATTAACGAGGGCATGAACCTAGGAAGAGTCAGGGAAGACAGGATCTTGCCTAACCGTTGTGTTAGAGAAATGATGAGTCAAAGAAAGAAACTTTAAATTTATTTAACAAGGCAAAAGTGCGTAATGAATTTAACAAATAGGTAGTAGTTTTTGACAAATATATAATTTCAATTTGGTTAACAAATGGGGTCACAGACCTCCAAAAAACATCAAAAGTTTGCGCCAGGCAATTAACAATTCTTTTGGTTTCAAACCTTTATATGTTTTAAAATCCTCGCAAGATTTTTGAAATAGCGAAGATAAAATACAAAAGTTAAAGACAATTAAAGTGATTAAAGTTAGACAGTAAATCGAGTACAAGGTGTGTACTTTAAGAAATTTCTAAGAAAATATCCTAGAAAGAGTAACAACTTCGAAAATAACAATAACAAAAACAAGAAGAATAAAATGCAAGTTCCTATAACTTCTTATATTTAAGCTAAATTACTTTTTTTTGTAGTTATACAATTAGGGCAGGTCACTTAATGTGAAACCTGAAGAGAAGGTCGAAAGGAAGTTTCTAGACATCCTATGTTTAAGTAGGAATCACGAGACAAATGGAGCAAGTTTCCCTTTCGTGAAACCTAGAAATAACTCACTCATGAGTTGAAAAAATTGTATTCCCTAATTAGAAGGGAGAAACAAGATAATTTAAAACGTGCACCAGACACGTGGTTATACAGACATTAATTAATGATATATAAGCAAAATGGGAGGGCACGTCTTTAGAGTGACACCTCATTGAAAAATACCTAAAGTAACAATTTTGTTATGGTTTGTTAGTAAGAGGTTTAGGAAAGATCAACTGGGATTGGGGATAAATGTTCATAGTATTTATAGTATTCGGACGAACGCGACGCGGAAGAAATGTTGAACAAGCACTATTTTTCACTATAGTCTGTTGGAATGGATGAAAAGTTCACTGTAGTAGCAAAAAGGTTTATGGCAAAGAAAGTTATTGCAGTTATGGAAACTAACTGGTTGCACTAGATAGGCGAGAGTCTATTGCTTGAGAATGTTGTAGATCGTCATTAAATACGCCAGAGAAAAATCCAACGGAGGAAGAAAAGTTAGCTATTGAGCGTTAATTCATAAGGAAGATTCCTTAGTTTAAAAAAGTATTCACACATGTGAGTGGAAAATACATGACGGTATGACTGGTAGATTCTGGAAGGTTCCAGAGCGATTTTGACTGAAGAATGGGGCAAAAGTTATTCCAGCGGTGGAACGAGCTGAGTGTTTTATAGACAGTGGGTATTCATTGGTGTCCCTCGTTGTGAGAAGATCTCTCATTTAATTAGCATAAGAAATGCTGCTTTCTTTTAAGATTGGCTTAGACAGACAAAAGCTTAACATGCAAAATCCCGCGAAGGGTGATTATTGCCCCAAATATAGTAATCTCACACTGCCTATAAAATGATCGTTCAAAGCATGTAGATATTAAAAACGATGAAGATGAGGTTAAAACCTGAAGTCTGTACTTATCTTTGCTGCATGGCGAAGGTGAAGTTCCCTTTGACGATTTACATTAGAGTTCCAACATGGCGTGGAATGAAGAGAATGCCTCTTTAATTGAGGAGGCTGGCTCAAGTTGAGCTTTGACTGACTAAGCCGACTGCCGACGTACGAGTGAGACACACTCAGCGAAGCGCAGAGGAACCAGGAAAGGGAAAAGAGTGGGGGTAGGAGACAAAAGGAAAACATATAAACCTAACCAACATTGAAAAGGTAATTTCTCTTGATGAGATGGTCTTCAAAGAGTTGATAGTAGGCGACACTATCGCAGCCTGGTGGGTGAAAAAGTAGACGAAGTTCTCTTGATCACGGAGATGATAGCTGGCGATGGCGACGAGATCTGGTGGCCAGATTGATAAGGAAGTCCTCTTGCACCGGGAAGAATTGAGGAACTTCAGAGATTCGCTGCTAGATGACGCTAGGTGGGTCATGGAAGATATATATCTAGAACAGACTCACGAGTAACATAAGAGACATGACCAACAAAGAGAAATTAGAAGATCACTGTTGGTGTTTGAAAAAGAGGAAGGAATGAACAAGCAAAGAGCATTAAAAATATACTCTATCTTACCGTGTATACCAAGAATACATCAGTGGGGGATAAACTGACCACCCTACCTATTTTATCTCTTGGCTTACCATACTTCTTTTGCACATTTAAAGAATTTAGGGTACATAACCTGCACTTGTGATTGAGGGAGGTCAAACCAGCTTATGAACTGATAACTCAACAGTTATTTCAAAGCACAAGTACTATATGGTATGATACACGATCTTTTTATTAGCCTACATACATTGCTGAAAAATGTATGCGCCACCTAGGTTTCGCGTCGTGCCAATGGCCCACAGTTTATTGGGAGCCTTGTGAAACAAATCTGAAACACTTGACTGTACAAAAATAACCAAAACAAAAGTAGTCAGTTGGGAAGAGATTCGCTATTTAAACTTGAAATCCAGACCTCCTCCTGGGAGACTCTTACTACTTTGCCCCTGACATTGATCATACCTTGCATCCTCCACTACATGGTCGAGGCGATCTGGTCTAACCAGTCCAACTCTTTCATGGTAGTTCTTCTAAGATCGGACAGTCTTCGGGGTGGGTTTTCGTGGCATAACACTGAACACTTCCAAAAGTCTCAAACATGTTCAGCTGGGTTTATGTCTGGAGACATCGCTGGCCATTCCGTTCTGTAAACGTCAGCCTTCTGAATGAAAGTGTTTAAGAGTTGTGCGTGATGCATTTGCGATTTGCTGTCTAGATAGATGAATTATGAGCGCTCCAAGGGGAATTACTCCCTTAAGTCACTCCTATGATTATAATAACTTATTTGTAGTTGTTACTTCAATTCGAGACGCGGGGCATGATTAGTCATCAGCACCACGTACCTGTGTTTGCACGATAGCCTGTGTTATTGTGGTGAGCATATTCGTGTGTGTAATTGCAATTACAGTATTCAGGTTTAGGATAGGGTAGATGTCCCAATATTTGAAACGCAAACAAAAGAAAGGCTAAGTCCAGTTGGATCGTGTTCCGTATTAATATGACCAAGAACTTAGGAAATTCGTAAGTTCAATGAATATAACTGTTAAAAAATTGAGTAGCTAAGTGAAAAGCATTCATCACGTGTGTAGCAAAGTGACGTACTTCGATAATAGGAATATAATTGTCTTATTGTCTTTACTGTGAGATAGACACATACTGAGCGCCATTTTGGGATCTGGTGAAACATCACAGCCACATAGATCGTAAGGTCAGATCACCAGTACCGGTACATTGCGGAACGAGTGAGTTTGCAAGGAGTGTTTTAGGCTGCTGGAAGACTGCGAGTATACGGAGAGATGGATGCACAGCGCTCGGTTTCATTGAGTGATCTCAGGATGGAAAATAGAGATGACAAGGATAATGCCTGTAGGAAACGAGTCACATCCGCAGACCCTTGTAGTATTTCCCAAGAGTCATATGCTAAAGGGAATGAGGATATGTGCCCAATATGTGAACGGAGGGTGGAAGAAAATGGGACTGTTGTTGGTTGTGATGGTATATGCCAGAAATGGCATCATCTTCACTGTGCTGAATTGCAACAGGGACAATTTAATGCCCTTAAACCATCCAATAAAAGAAAATCTAAGCTGTTATGGCTTTGCTCTGGATGTCAAGTGGATTTCATTTTATACAAAGCAGGGAAAACTATGAAGAATGAACTTGAAGATATGAGAACAGAAATCAACATAAAAATAGATCAAATGACAAGCGCACTTAGTAAATTGCACAACGAACGTCGACCTTCCATCTCATCAATCTTAGGAAACGAATATCATCGTGGTAAGGGAAACAGTAAGCCTGGGTCTCTGCCCAGCTATAGATCATACCAATCAAGGAAACAATACGGTAATATCATCCCAGAGTGCACCAGCTGTATGCAGCACCATATCAGATCATACCAATCAAGGAAACAATACGGTAATATCATTCCCGAAAGCACTAGCTGTTTGCAGCACCATATCCCATGGAGAAGCTAAGCAGAAACCAAATGAGGTCAATGATGGAAGCTTGGAAATTCCTCGGTCTCCAGTCGAACAATTGATTAACAAGGTGGGTTCAATAAGCAAGCCACAGGGCGTTCATAAAAGCAATGAATTTCAGTACACAGATGAGAGGAGAATTGAGAAAGAGGATGGTTTTATTTTGGTAGAGAGCAATAGGAGGACAAGAAGAAGTCAGCAGATCATAATTGGAACAGACACATCTTCAGTTTTAGCACTACAAGCAGGAGAAAGATTCGCCTGGCTCTATGTAGGACGATGTTCTCAACAAGCGACGACAGAGAAATTGATAGGCTTCCTTTCGGAAAAGGGTATACGTGGTAACACCACTTGTGAGGAACTGAAAACAATGGGAACGAATAAGGCGTTCAAGTTAGGAGTACCATATCAGTATCTTCAAGTAACAGAGAAACCAGAGTTTTGGCCAAAGGATGTACTCGTAAGGCCCTTTCGTATTCGAAGACAGGGACTGTACAACAGAGGAGCCGATTTGGAAGGAAATAGAGCATTTTCCACACACGAAAAGTAGATCAGAGATTTTACGAACATTTCTATGGAATGTGGAAGGTCTAAGGAGCGTCACAAAGATTGTACCCGACTACGTTTTTGCGGAGCATGATGTTGTGATACTTACAGAAACAATGCTGACAGTAGAATGGACGGCAAACTATGCGTATACGTTTAATATACTAGCGAATCAGGGACCTCTGGGTAGACCAAAAGGGGGAATTACATGTCTGCTTAAAGCCAAACTAGCACCATTCAGAATTTTACATAAAACAGACAATGTACTAATGATAAAATCAAGACTATGTGTAATCATGGGAGTTTATTTTCAACCTGACAAGTCAGCTGTTGATATAATTGAAGAGATAGCCTATGCAATGAACAAGACAACAGTAAATGATGCTTTAATATTGGCCGGAGACCTTAACTGTCGCATCGATAAGACATGTCACAAGACGTCTTCAGTGCTAGACTACTTGGAAGAGGAAGGATTGACTCTTGTGAATGACGCGCAGCAGATGACCTATATATGCTACAATGGATCTAGTGCTATTGATTTAGTCCTTACAAACAGGAGACATATCGTTCCTGTAAGCCAAATAATAATAAGGGATTCAACGAGGAAACACCTTCCTGTTGTAACGGTTTTCAGTTTGAAACCAGAGAATTTCCAAAATGAAAATGTGCCTGTGAAGATCTCGAGAAAAATAGATACGAAACTGATAAACCTCACGGACAACCAGGCCATTTTGAAATTAATATCAATGGGTGATCTTGACGCAGCGACGAATGAAATTGAACAGCTTATTCTGCATGCAGCATATCCTGTACATGATGTGGCGAAGAAATCTAAATTGTGGTTTCATGAAGAATGTTATATTGCCCGTAAGGTGGCTTTAACAGCCTTGCATCAGGCCTTACAATATTCCTCACCAGAGAATCTTAAAGCTTACAGCGAAAAAAGGAGACAATATAAGGTCATCTTGAAAGCAACACGGATGTCATACCAAGAGAATGAAGAAAGAAAACTTGTTGAAGAAGCAGAACAGAACCCCTACAGGGCTTTAAACCCAAGACAGCCCAGATTCCCAAGGAGTATCCCAATGGAGATCTGGGAAGAACATTTGTCGCTTATCCTCCAAGACAGGGAAACACGTCCATCAGGAAACTCCCATGTAACAGATCATTTACAATTATTTACAGAAGAAGATGTGTTGAGAGTGATAAACAGTACGAAGAATAACAAGGCATGTGGTCCAGATTTTATCTATAATGAACACCTTAAGAGCGTAGCACCAGTCCTTAAAGAGGGAATATTGTCTATTTTAAATGAATGCATCCGCCGTGGTAATATACCGGACAGCTGGAGGAGATCTACAATTAAGATGCTTTATAAGGGAAAAGGGGATACCAGTGACCCGAATGCATACAGAGGTATAGCTCTTGAGTGTACACTCTTCAAAACTTTGACGAAGCTGATATGTGAACGTCTGACAGAGCATGTGGATATAAAAATGCCAGATATGCAATTGGGTTTCCGGAGAGGTAGATCCACCTTACAAGCTATTCAGTGTCTTCAGATGGAAATAGAGGAGGCATTAGCACCACCAAGTGGAAAACTTTACGCAGTGTTCATTGATTACAGCAAGGCTTTTGACACATTAAACAGAACTATCCTATTGAAAGAATTGGAGAAATTCATAGGCGAGGAGCACTACCTGACCACTATAATACGTAATATTCTTAGCTGGAATTGTGTGGAGATTAATGACAACATCTCCAAGTCTAAGCCGATACAACAAACTAATGGTGTACTACAGGGGGACCCTCTAAGTCCCCTGTTGTTCAACATCGCCACTGCGGACATAGTAGAAGCAACATTGACGGACAAAGTCAGGATATATACAGTATATATGCAGACGACATGGTTCTATCATCATCTAGTATGGAATATCTCCAAAGAGCTTTCAACAAGTTGGTGGATTGGGTTGAAGTCAATGAATTACGCTTAAACGAGGACAAGCCAGTTATGATGACGTTCAGGAAAGGAGGGAAGCGGGGAAAGATAAGCTATAAAGACAGACTTCTTCCATCGGTGACTCATTTTAAGTATCTCGGGATAACTTTGCAGACTCTGGGAAACGTTTTTACAATCCATATGAGAGACAAGCTGACCGCTGCAGTGAAAGCGATGAGTGACGTAAAACAAATTCATAAATTGTCCCTAAAGACTGCAATCCAATTGTTTCATGTAAAAATAGCACCAATTGCATCGTATGGATTGGAAAATATATGGATACACCTCAAGAGAAAACACCTGGCAGATCTGGAAAGAGTAAAATCCATCTATCTCAAGAGAGCTTTGTGCCTTTCAAAGTACACGCCATCCCGTTTGGTTTACTTGCTAGCTAGAGAGCCATATTTTGTTGAAGACCTGTGACTGAACCTACTGCTGCCCGTTACACCTGGATATGAGACCCTACTGACAGAATTGAAAAGGAAGAGAGAAGACATATGGGACGACTTTTACGGCACTGACGCGATGCTTTCAACTGAATGGACAAATGCATTGTACGATTTGCGTCATATAGTCACGAGATCTTCGGTGCATGGTTTTCACTTTAAAGTATGCACCAAGAAGAGATTTCATCAGCCGGACCAGCAGTGCATCTGTTTGCTATGTGGAGAGCATTGTGATAGGTATCACGTGATGTTGTGCAAATAAAGACGGGTCACACTTACAATGTTTTGTAGTGAAGACTAAGGCAATCATTTTTGTCTTTTAATGTTAATGTATTAATTTGGCCATCGGCTGCAATAAAATTCTTATTAATATTTGAAATACGGTACCATCGCGGTATTTTCATGGAGTGTGTGTGGAAATACTCGAAAAAATATACACATCATCATCTTCCTAGCGTTTGTCCCGCTTTGGAGCAGGGTCCGCTACTTTACATGCCAATCTCCATTTCTGTCGGTTAAGGGCATCATGCCGACACAGATTAACTTGTCGCATGTCTTCTCTAAGGCGATCAAGCCACCTCTTCTTAGGTCGCCCACGAGGACGTTTGCCATCCGGGTTGAGGCACAAGGCAGTTTTAGCCACTGATTGTTCGTGACTACGTATGATGTGGCCGTACCAGCATAGACGAGCCTCCCGCATTTTATCCTGTATGGGCGCAACTCCCATCCTCCCTCGGACATCGCAATTCTTGATATGGTCAAGTCGCGTCAGACCAAGCACCGAACGAAGCAAACGCATCTCCATAACATGCAGAGCTTGCTCGTGTTTAACAGAGGCCGGCCAGCAGTCAGAACCGCATAGGGCGACTGGGCGCACGGCGGACTTGTAAATATTGGCCTTAAGATAGGTGGGTATCTTGCGGTCAAAGAGGACTCCAGTTACCAAGGAGTCAAATCTATGTTCTCCAAAGTGAAGCAATCTATTGCACTCGTGGAGCGTGACTTCACTCCCTTGGCCACGTTGCTAGGTTTCAGCATTGGATCGAGATCACAGGCCTAATTTGACTATAAATGAGCAGGTGGTACTATCTAAAGACCTTAATGTGTTAAAATCATGAAAACACCCATTACAAAGATAATATTCGCCTGCTTGACAAAATCATGTATTTTAGTAAATAATTTTAAGTCGGGCTGGTAGGTTTCAACATTAGATTGAGGCCACAGGACTAATTTGACTATCGATGGGCAAATGGTGATACGTAAATATCTTAATGTGTTCCAATCATGGAAACGCCAATAACCAAATGCATGAACTAGAGGAAATGGGGTGAGCTAACTAAGGAGGGAACTATTTTTGATGTGATGATATTGAATGTAATAAATAACCCCTGGCACTACAGCCCACGAAAGCCTAGGCCTACCAAGCGACCGCTGCCCAGACATTTGGCCTGTAGATATTAGGTTGACGCGTGGTCAGCGCATCTGGTCTCCTCGGCCATTAATCTTGGTTTTCATGACCGGGGCGCTGTCTCACTGTCAGAGAGCTACTCGATTGTCCTCACGAGACTGAGTGCACTCCGTACCAGCCCTCACGCTAGTTCTAAACACCCTGACGGAGCCGGGAATCGAACCCGAGGCCACCGGGTGAGAGACAGGCGCGCTACCCCAACACCATGGGGCCGGCGATATTGAATGTAGAAACCATAAAACCAATATTCAGTTGGTTGAGCGTAACGAACAGCTAGATTTGAGCCATGAGGAGATTGAATGATGAGACTCAAATTTATCTCGACTCTGAATTACGAGAAGGATTAATCGATTGGGTGATTGGCATTCGTTTTGTAAGTGATACATCTTGCCTAAACTCTCAATCTTCACATTATTGCTAAATATAAATGAATGTTCTTAAAAGTGAACCGTTTTTATCAGGTTCGTTTTTTTCTCATGTTGTTATTGTTATTATTATTATCTTCCTTTATGTCGCATTATTGTGACATAAGTTTCTCTGTCTTTCGTACTGCGTCTAAACTTCATACTTACCTGCAATACCTCGCAACATGGTGAAATATTTCACCCTTCTGCTAACTCACTTTAAATATAATTTTACCCATTGGTTGAAGCACTACTTGTTGTCAGGCTTTGCCTTCGCTATTGGACCCCCTCCACCCATGTATACGGAGAGGGGATGTTTGTCGTATCTACGACTTACTTTTCTCGGGCGTGTTACTGCGTTCTTTAAGGGAAGGTTTCTTCCTTCCAATTCCTGCCGTCATGTAAGACGGTCGTGTGTGCAAGTAATGTAAGTACGATTCAGTTACTAAATTTATTTAGCTTGAAGCCATTTTAAATTTCTGTTTCTCCATTTTTTTTCATTTCGTGTCTCCTTTGGTTCACTTATATATATATTAGCCTACTTTCGATTTTTGCAAAAAATGAAAGTAGACTTATGAGATCGACACAGGGCGAAAAAAGTGTGTCTGTCTGTGTGTGTGTATGTGTGTGTGTGAGTCTGTGTGTGTGTGTGTGTGTGTGTATGTGTGTGTGTGAGTCTGTGTGTGTGTGTGTCTGTGTGTGTGTGTGAGTGTGTGTACTCTGAATGTCTGTCCCCCCCTATCAATTCGAACACGGTGAATGCGAATTGAACGAAATTTGGTACAAAGGTAGCACTAGCAAAGGACACCTCAGTGTCATGTTTTATTTCGCCGCCATCTTTACTAAAACTGAATGGCGGCCACTCAAACGTTCAAAACGTAAAATCAAATAACGACTAACCAAATCATCCGATCTCTACCAAATTTGGTAACAACATACCTTCGTATAGGATGCGTCTTGTGACCAAACTACAAGGTCGTCCGCCATACCCTTTCAGGATGGCGGCCGTGCGAATTATGCAAACTTTATAATCCATATCATGGGACCCACCAGTTCCGATTATCGAGCCGAGAATCGTTTTAACTGTTCTAAAGGAAGAGGCACGTTCGAAATTAAAAGTTTATTTTGTAATACTATAGTGCAGACGTGATTTTAAAAAGCTGAGCTGATTCAGTAATAAGACAAGATGGCAGCGGATATCTTGTGCCTGACTTATATTTCACTAATTTGAGTATTGAATGCAATATAGCGTACTGATACAAAATAAATAAACTTTGTATGAAATGCTTTATGTATAAATAATATACTCCAGTGATGAAATCGTTTAGTATAAATCATTATTTGCTAACAAGTTCTATGTAAGTCATTTTATATAGAACGATATTCGTTGACACAATTAGCTCAGTGGTAGAGCGTTAGCATATCGCTCAACTGCCTATGGATCAAACCCGTTCAGAGCTAGATTTTTTGCTTGAAATGTTATATGTTTATTGTTTTGTAATGACTCAGATGTTTTAAAATTAAGCGTTATATTGTGCATATTATGGTGTAAAATATATATTTAATTATAATATAATTCGCCAGCAGATTTACTCGAGACATCTAGCTGCCAAAAAGGTAACTGCACGCCGACATACATACTTGAAAAGTTTCTTCTTCTGGCCGCTAGAATGCACTCGCTCTGTTAGGATTATATTGTTCGATATTTCACCACTAGAAGTCACGACTAGTCTACGTGGGGCTCCATTGATTAATATACCATTGGCATTCTATGCGCATCGAATTTGAAGAATGACAAGATGATACTACGATACATTTTTACTTTTTATTTTAAAGGGTTTGTAACAGCCTATTTTGCGTTACTTGAAAATGTTATTTGAAGTAAAGAACAAAACGATTTCACATAGTAACTGAGTTCAAGCCGTTGGTGTTAGTTCAGGTATTAATTTCTACTTTTATTTCAGGCAAATAGCAATCGAAAATATCCACATAGTTTGTATACACACGTCCCTGTAGGGTCATGGAAAGATTTGTTAATTCAATTAGGGTTTTCGATTCCCGGTCAATGCATGTGAGATTTTTGAAGTGAAATGCCATGTCCTGTGGTTCGGATTCCACGTAAAAAGGAGGTCCCGTGGCTCATAATCACAAGATTCACGGCCACGTAAAACTACAATCTTCCTTCCTTTTTTTTCAATTAGGGTTGTGAAAGCCCTGCACAACCAGACGTGTAAAGACATGCCTCAACTCAAAGTTGGATGTTGCCCACGGCAGGTCGATTATGTAATAATAATAATAATAATAATAATATTTTTTTTTATTTTTTTTATTCTTTTTAGGGCAAGAAATGCATTTACGCACAGAGTGTCGGGCTCCTGCTGCTGAGTAGCAGACTACCGACTAAAACTCCCCCTTTACTTCTGAACACTAGCCTGGAACCGTTTAGCACATTAAAACAATAATAATAATAATAATAATGTTATTGGTTTTACATCCCTTTTAACTACTGCTGCTTTTAGAGACACCGGGGTGCCGGAATTTTGGCCCGAAGGGGATCTTTAACGTGCCAGTAAATGTACTGACACGGCTCCCTCGCATTTGTGCACCCTCAAATGCCAGCTGACTGCGCCAGGATACGAACCTGCAACCTAGGGCCCAGCGAACGAGAACGTTACCGCCGAGCCACGCAGCCAGTCCGGTCGATTATGTCTCCAGATCCATAACATTCTTGAGATACTTCTTATCTTTCTTTCTTCAATGATGGTAGCAGTTTTTATCTAGATTGTGGCGTTTAGTAGAGGTAAATCGTTTCTATGGCCTTCAACAAAGAATAGTTCTATTATACTCTTTGATAATAACAACGAGTTATAACTATACTCATACATTTAGGAGAAAGTAGGCTATATGTTCTTTACTGAACATCTTGTTTTTTCTTATGATGATGTGAATCCGTTCCATGACTCCAAGTCATTATTTATCTTGAAGCCATATTAAATTTCTGTTTCTCCATTTTTTTTTCATTTCGTGTCTCCTTTGGTTCACTTATATATATATTTTTTCTTATGATGATGTGAATCCGTTCCATGACTCCAAGTGTTTTCACCTTTGGTTATTTCAATTTAGCGAAGTCTCTGTGTTTATTTGTCTTCCCTCCCTTTCACGTAATCGGTTTTATTTTTACATAAATCTCTCAGGTCTGAAATATCTGCTATTTTCCTGCGAGGCTTTCTAACGCTCTGTATTACGCCACAAATTGATGTGCACTCTTTCGAGGCATCTTTCATTTGATTGTCGTATCAGAGTTTTTTTTGGGTCAAGGTATCATTGAAGTTACGGAGACGAGTCTCATTCGTATTCAAGTTGATCCTTCGCTCTGTTTCATGAAAAGTGTGTGAGCGATGGTCTTTGTGGTAATCACCGTCCATTCGCTACATCCACTTTCTTTATATCATCGAATGTCGCTGTGTATCGACATTACTACCTCTACGTAAGCCTATATTTTCCTACAAAGCATACATGTATTTCTTAGCTGATTGTTTTTTTCCTTTCATTTCGTGTCCTGGTAATGTCAAGTAATTTAATGTAATTTTCATTTCTTTTATTTTTAGGTGTTAATTTTGTGTTGCTTCCTCTGACTTCGCTATATTACGTAATTCAGTTTTTCCCCCAACCCCCGTTTCCCTACATACGCACACCTCCACTCCCCACTCTTTTACCCCTACCCCATGAGTTCACAACATCATAAACGCCGTAGTTCTGTTTTTATGTTGAGAGTCCAGATCATGTCATCTCCGTAAGTAATCGTTCTTGTATCCTATCCCGCGAATTTCTTTGATTTCATTAATCTTGCTTCATCCTTTTAAAATGTTATTATTTAATCGCGTTTCCAATTAGTTGCTATTATGATTTGAATTTATTTCTAGATTCCTTTTATTTTTACATTTAAGTTGCTCGTGTTTTACTTCCATTTTTAATTTGTAACCTGTACACATGTGTTCATTTTATTATTAACACATTTTTATTCAGTAATTACATTATTTGCTTCAGTCTCATGATTTCTCGTATTTGAGTTCCTCGTTAGTCTTTCGATTCGACTTAGTCTTGGCTTCGCACTTTAGCGAAGTTACGACTATCACGACCTCTGGGACCTTTGCTCAGTTATTTAACTTTAATTTTTTCCTTTTGATTTTGTCTTAAACATTTTGTTTTGGCTTACTTTCTGTGGAAGTCATCTTTCTTTCGATTCGGAATCTTGGGCCCAGCACGCATCGAAGGAGACATCCTTTCCCTCGCTCCTTAGCGATCCTGTTTTTTTAAATTTATTTGCTCCTACTGTATTAACTGCAACTCTGCTATCTTTAGTAACGTAAAAGCACAGTCGGTGAAAAAGCTAGGGAGGCATGATGGTACAGTGCTGACGCTGCTTACATCTCACCAAGGCGGACCGGGTTCGATTTCCGGTTAATGCATGTGAGTGAAATATCACGTCCTGAGGTTTGGATTTCACGTAGCCTTGATAGAAGAGGGCCCTTGTATAAAACTCTCTAAATGCCGTACTGTAAACATTAATGTGTTGGATCATAAGTTATGGATTATAATGTCTGCTTGTTGTGCACGGCCGCATATTGAAATTGTTTGACTGATGAGCTTGTCATTTGGCGCCAGACGCTTCCCAAATGAAGGTATATTTTTCCAATATTTGGAAGTGGACTGATCGTTAGTTTAGTCGTAACTTGATTTAAACTTTGGACATTTGGGTGACCACCATTTTGTTTTAGTTAAGTTGGCGGCAATATAAAACATGACACTGAGGTGCCCTTTGCTAGTGCAACCTCTGTACCATTATTGGTTCAATTCGATTTCGTCGTGTTTGAATTGATAGGAGAGACAGACACACACACATTTGCCCTTTATAGATCTCAAAGTCTACGGTAATTTTTCTCAAAAATCGAAAGTAGGCTAACATACTTCCTTTGAAAGACGTATAATATATATATATATTTAGGGGAAGAAATGCATTTACGCACAGAGTGTCGGGCTCCTGCTCCTGAGTATCAGACTACCGACTAAAACTCCCCCGTTACTTCTGAACACTAGCCTGGAACCGTTTATCACATTACTTCAGGCTAGAGTAATTTTATATTTGCCCGTACGGCACTCTTCCGTAATGAATCATCTTCAGTGGCGATCCAGATCCGTCTTCTTTGTTCGGAGGATATCTTCAACAAACCTTGCTACCAGTTTCAAATTTTCCTCATTTTGTAGCATCACTGCAACAATATTGACCGGGGATATCTCTACATCAATGTGATCTTGAAGAGACTGCTTATTTTGGACCCATCGTCCACAAGGGAAGAAGGTGTGATTAGCATTATCTAATTCGTTGATACATTAGATGCGATCTGATGAATCCACCTTCCCCATCTTCTTAAGATAGGAACAGAAGTACCCATGACCAGTCAAGAACTGAGTGAGATAGTAACCAACCTCACCATGTTTCCTCTCAGTCCAAACGTCCACCTGAGGGATTATTCTCTTAGTCCATTGGCTTTGATCTCCTTGCTCCCATTTGATCTGCCAATTTTGAAAGGTTTGTACTTTTGCCGATCGTCTTGCTTTTTGTAAACCCATATCAGATTTCCTCAAGTAAATGTTCTTGCATTCTTAAAAAAAAAAAAAAAAAAAAATCGGAATAATCTCGGCAATAACGAGAACTGCTTCCTCTGAGACTGTGCGATATGCAGATGCCGCGCGCAAAGCATCCTCCTCTGCACTTGCGCCAGTGACTTCATATAAATTTCCTTATCCAGGGCATCCGCCCATATTTCCGCTCCATACAGCAGAACTGAATGGATGGCTGTCATCAATAGTCTTCTCTTACTAGATATTGGCCCACCAACATTGGCCATGAGCCGACTGAGGAACATTACTCCTCTGGCTGCCTTATCTGCAGTCCGTCTAATCTGTTCTCCAAAATTCATTTTACTGTCGATCATGATGCCCGGGTATTTTGCTGCTGGCTGCGTCTCTACTTGAATTCGTCCTACCTGTATTGGAAGTATTTTCTGAATTCTCTTCTTTGTTAGGATGACATGTGCTAGAGACAGACCATGTTCCACCATCCATCTATTGATTTTGCGCATTACCATATTGAGTCGCTACTGTGCCTGCTCGACACTTCTTCCTGTAGTAGCAACATCATCTGCATAACTTACTAGAATAGTTTCTTCAGGCATTTCAAGCCTCAACAAGCTGTCGTATGTAACATTCCAGAGATCAGGTCCTAGAATCGAACCCTGGGCAGCCCCAGCCGTGACTTGTACTCTACGGATCCCTTCCGTAGTATCGTAGAGCAGAGCACGATCCTGCAAGTAAGAGTCTAACAAGGGAAGTCTCTGAACCGGGGAATCGCGGATCCTGCTGAAACTTAGCAAATATGTTGCTTGAGCCCAACTAGGCAGAACCATGAAGAAAAATCTTTCGGAAATTAACTCCTGCCCTCCGTAGACGGCAATAAGTACAACAATTTTGAACTGCGCGCGCTCGTCGAGCGCGGGTGTGCCTCACGCCTGATTGGTGGCTCAAAAGGTCATGCTCCAAACGACTGCCCTCCCGTACTCGCGCTCACAACCTGCGCTGCGGCGTGGACATTAATGCTGCATCTTTATAATATATTGCACGTCGTGCTTTATTAATAATCATGCAATGTAAGGTATCACAAATACATAGCATTACAACACAACACAGAGTAAACTGAACCAATAGTCAAACAAGTGAGTAAGTGACCAAGCTACTTCACATAGTTCTGACAATAGTGATGTTCGTGGTAATAATGTTGGAAACACAAACTGGTCTTACACCATCCACACCGTATGAAACACGGGCGAGTGCAAGTACTACATTGCATTGCACTGGTATCGAAACAATATGGCACAGGGTGTTCAAACCCACCGGGATTGTCGGACAGGTACTGACTTCGGTACCATGCGTATTGCCACATTGAAGTAAAACGAGGGGACGACAATTGGTGATATGTCAGAGACTGCATTTTCAAGATTGTATTTCTCTGGGCCAAATTGATGTCAAAATTCAATAACCGAACGGTGTTCGAAAATCTACGGACAAAACTTTTCCAGACCCTAAAGCCGTATACATCCAATGGTTGACAATAGGTTGTGGCTCCAGGAGGTATCATCATCAGTCGTATGCGCTCTTCACTTTCTAACGATTTATGTCCAGAAAAGGAATCCAGAAGGAGTGCCACATTGCCGGACGGTACATGCTGTTTGAAAACATTGTGAAACCAATCCTTCAATTGTGCGGATCCCATTTTGCCAGATTTTGTAGGAACAACGTAAATATTGTCATGTGCAAACATAGTTTCTTTCACCCTTTTTCCAAACACACCTTTTGGTTCTTTCATAGTTATGAAGAGAGGTCCTAGTAGCTTGCCGGCTGCTGTTATTGTTGGCATTATTGTATAACTGTGCGTTGTGGCCCCCACTGATTGCACTTTGGAGCAAACCGTTTTCGACCCTTTTATAGCCAGTGTCCTACCCGAACACATCTCCAAATTGAACCCACTTTGATCACTATTACATACGTTCCCAGGGCCGAGAGAATCAAGAACCGATGTAACCTCTTCTACGAATATCCATTTCTCGATGGGCATTCTTTGATGTCGTCACAGTTGTTATTTTTCGCGAAATGATATTATAGCGATCCTTAAAGTGCTGCACCCAGGAATGGCTGGCTTTAAACCCCGTACATTTTATGTCCTGTGCAGCTAGCATAGCCCATTGCTGAATTGTCACGTCATGTATAACTTCATTATTCTGATGGGCAATGTCAAATTGGGCTTTTACGACACATGTTATTCTCCTCAATTTGTCGCGGCGGGTGCCTCCCCTTTTCACTTGCTCTGCCCACAAATATAAATCTTTCTTGCTTTTTAAACGGTGAAACTTACTTTTTACCGACGAAAAGGAAAGCGGGCGCCTCTTACCGCTTTTCCAATAATCAACAGCATTTTGTTTGTATTCCATACCTACAGCTTCATCTGACACATTCCTGGGTGAGCTATCGGTGGCAGTCCAAATATTATATTCATCAGAGTTGTTGGTGTTACTGGTGTTACTGTCATCCGGTAGCTCATGTGTGGCGACAGTAAGAGTAGAATAGGAGTCCACGTTTATAGTGCTGTTCTCTATAAAACCAGTTATGATACCTGTAAATATCAATTAGCACGACAAATAAACACACTTGTTACAAGAGACGAACGCCAGAAAGTCAGATAGGCACAAAACCATCAATAGCCTATAGCCTACCATCCAAACTGTCAAACAGCTCCTGTTCTTGAATGCTGAGAGGCCTCTCCATACATTTTCCATATTTTTCCTCCAGACAACATATAACTTTTGCAATGTTAATATTCATAATGCAATGCATGGGACACTCTCCGTATACGGATATAAGCATATGCCGGGTCTGTCGCCTCTCATTCGGTGACTGTACGCCGTAGGCCGGGAAGCAACCTCTGACGCAGCCAATGAAGCTCACGCCGCTGGCGCGCCAATTTAAACGTGTAAATCTTAATATTTCATCTAGTACAAGGGGAAGTTAATTTCCGAAAGATTTCTCTTCACGGTTCTGCCTATTTGGGCTCACGCAACGTATCTGCAAAGTTCCAGCAGGATCTGCGATTCCCCGGTTCAGAGACTTCCCTTATGATCCGAATGAGATACCTTGGAACATGAAATGAAAATTCCAGAGCATCCATGATATCTATCCATTTTACAGAGTTAAAAGCGTTTTTAACATCCAGTGTAACAAATAGAATCACCCGGCGAGTGTAATGATTATAACTCTCCGCTCTTCGCACTTTATCGGCGACTTCTTGCACTGCATCCAGTGTCGACCGGCCTACCCTGAATCCAAATTGTCTTGGTGCTAAATCGCAGGCTGCGATTATTGCTTCAAGCAATCTCCGTCTTATGAGTTTCTCAAATAGTTTGCCTGTTGTGTCAAGCATACAAAGTGGGCGGTACGATGATGGTAACTCAGGGTCACCCATGCCCTTACTAATGAGCACTAATCGACAGATCTTCCAGCGAAAGCTAAAGATTCCTCCTTTCAAGCACACATTGAACATTCTCAACAATAACAACATATCTTGATCAACTATTATTTTCAGAACCTCATTAGGAATCCCATCCGGCCCCGGGGCCTTGGTGTTCCGTAAAGAATGCGTTGCAACCCGAAGTTCATCTTCAGTAAACAGTGGGAAATCTAGATCACTTTCAAAATTCCTCTCAGGTCTTGTGGGATGAGTTGGAAAAAGGGTTTTAACAATGGTATTCATAATATCATCCTCCATGATGCACGATGTTCTGCGACTTCCAAGTTTCTGTGCTACAATTTTGTAATCCAAACCCCATGGATCAGTGTCTATATCTTCCTGAAGCTTTCTCCAACTCCAAACCTTGCTCGTAGTTATGGCTTTCCGAAGTAGCTTCTTTGCTGCTTTATGCTCCGCTGATTTTTCATTAGCTTCTTCCCGATTTCTTGCTCTCTGGGCAAGACGGCGAAGCCTGAGATAGTTCTTCCTTTATTCTGCTATCGCTCTGGCCCACCAGTATACAGGATTCTTTCGGTGACGTGGTACTGAGGAGGGCATCGAAACATCACAAGCTGACGTAATAATTTTCATGGTTGCCGAGACCAGATCTTCAACCTTAAACTCTCTCCGTGCTTCAGCACTTCGAATCTGTTCTGCACCTTTCCCAATGATATCTTTGAACTTGCCCATGCTAATCCTATTTACATTCCACCGTCGACATTTCTGGGGAGGTACTTCCCGTCCCTGAACATTTGTTTCAAAGTCAAAGGCGATGAATTGATGATCGCTAGCAGAATAATCTTCCAACACTTTCCATCTCTTAATGAATGGCACAATTACTTCTGATGCCAGGGAGACATCCGGAATTGTTCCTTCACATCCTGGACGTCGGAAAGTTGGAACTGTACCAATATTTAATATTAGAAGGCCTATCCTGGATGCCATCTAGAATGTACTTACCCCGGGAATCTGTACTTGGCATACCCCATTCCACTGCTTTGGCGTTAAAGTCTCCAGCCACTATGACACTATCTGTGGCGTTTAGAATTGCATCTTCCAAAGAATTTACTTTGCGGTGGAAGTCCTCAATTGCCTCATTAGGAGTTAGGTAAACACTAAAATAGGTGACCCTTCTGATCTTCACCCAAACATAAACAACAGAACTTCCATGATCCTTTATAAGAACTTTTCTAGAATCCAACACCAAGATTGCAGAAGTGCCAAGTGTGTCACTGAACCAAAGAGATGACTATTTTTATACTATTGTCATTTAGACTTTCACGGCCCGTGTTATTATTCATAATGTTGAATTTTGGGCTTATGCCGTGTTTTATTATATTGCAATTCGACGCGTTTCGAAAGAAACCATGTCTTTCATCGTCAGGAATAATCTGGAATACGACAATGTTGCTAAGAGAAAGCAACGAAGAACATATAGAAGGTGCCCAAAGATGGACGCCATTATAGCCCCATGTTAGGGACAACGGAAAGCAGCAGTGGATTACTTTCTCAGGGTTCTGATAATAGGTAGCCAGGATTCACTGAGATTGTAGCCGGTGTCGCGGTTGAAATTATCTGGGTGTTTACGTATTTCAACCGCCTCCCTGATGATTCTGGGACGATATTGCTTTATACGGGCAAGAACATCCACCCCTTGGAACATGACATCATGGCCAGGTGTTAAAGCATGATCGGCAACAGCTGATTTATCAGGTTGAATGAGCCTGATACATCTATTATGTTCCTTAATGCGAGTGCATATTGTTCTCGAAGTCTGCCCGATGTAAACCTTGCCACAAGTACAGGGAACTCTGTAGATACCCGGTTGTTGCAATTTAGGCAAACTGTCCTTAGTTGGTCGCAGGAGTTGCCTAATCTTAACAGAAGTTCCAAATACAGTCCGTATGTTGTATCGACGTAGGATTTTAGCAATACGATCCGTTGTGTTATGTATGTACGGAAGGTAAGCAGTTCCTCTTACATCTCTTTTCTCAACTGACGTCCTATTATTATTTGTTGGTTTCAGAACCGTAGAAATCAAAGCCTTGCTATAACCGTTGCTCTCAAAGGTGGTTCGCAGGGTGTTAATTTCTTCTTGTAAAGAAGACACTTCACAAATCCTCCTAGCCCTGGTAGTTAGAGTTGTAAGGATACCATGTTTCTGGGCAGGGTGATGGTGAGAACTTGCGTGGAGATATCTATTGGTGTGTGTTGGCTTACGAAAAACGCTGTGTCCTAAAGATCCATCCTCTTTCTTGGTGACGAGAACATCTAAAAAAGGTATTTTGCCGTCAGATTCCTTTTCCATGGTGAAACAAATAGAAGGGTGCTGGAGATTAAGGTGATCCAGGAAATGGCTAAGATTTTCCTCACCTTCCGTCCAAACAACGAACGTGTCATCCACATAACGCCACCAAATCTTCGGTTTGAAAGGAGCCGACGACAAAGCTTTCTCTTCAAAGTTCTCCATGAAGAAATTAGCCACAACAGGAGAGAGAGGACTACCCATGGCCACACCATCAGTCTGCTCATAAAAATTCCCATTCCATAGAAAGTAGGAGGAGGTCATGCAGTGATAAAAAAGTCTTGTGATGTCTTCAGGAAAAAAGCCATTAATGAGAGACATAACACCATCAATAGGTACTCTCGTAAACAGAGACACCACGTCGAGACTCACTAGAATATCACCCGGCTGAAGTGTTATAGCTTTTAACTTTTCCACGAAGTGTGTGGAATCCTTAATGTACGAAGGCGTGTTACCCAGAAGTGGCTGAAGTAGTCTTCCTAAGTATTTGGAAAGGGCATATGTAGGAGAACCAATCGTACTAACAATAGGTCTAAGAGGAACATCTTCCTTATGTATTTTAGGAAGACCATAGAGTCTCGGAGGAATAGCATCCCCTGGAAGGAGAGTCTTCGCTGCATCCGCTGGAATAGATGATTGCTTGATCAATTTGACGGTGACATTTGAGTAGCGAGTAGTAGGATCACGACTATTAATCCTATATACAGGATCTGATAACAAAGACGAGATCTTGGAATCATAATCAACCTTATCCAATACCACTGTCGCGTTACCCTTGTCAGCGGGGAGAACGATAATATCAGAATTGTCCCTTAGATCTTTAAGTGCCCGGCTTTCGCCTTGTTTTAAGTTGGTGTTAGGTGGCTTAGCTGTCTTGAGAACTCGGGAACATTCTTGTCTGGCTTCCTCGGCCTCTTCAGGTGTGAGGTGATGAACTGAGGATTCTACGGATGTAATAAGTTCTTCAATAGGAATTCTTCTAGGCGCTACAGCAAAATTGAGACCTTTAGCGAGAACTGCCTGTTGGGTATCACTAAGGGGCTTGCTGGACAAATTTACGACAACCTTGTTAGCATCAAGTCTAATGGCTTGAGATTTCTGCAACTGACATAACCTATCATATTTGGAAATATGTCTGTCCCTCACCTGATCTAGAACGCTGTTAGCTTGCACTGAAGAAATACGATCAAAGATATTCCATAATTCCTCACTTACGAAGTTTGAGAGGCGTAGATGTAGCTGTAGTAACTCCCTCGAAATAAAATCCAACTGCTTACGAGTATGCTGTAACCTCTCTATCAATAACGCCTTGCTTGCACGACGATAGATTCTCGTTGCCTTAGGTGTTCTGAAGGAATGCTTCAACATAACAAAATTCGGTAGAATATCATGATCCCGGCATCTTAGGAGAAAAGCGAGTGAAGAGATTAGACACACCTTCTTGCGTCGTAACCTACTGAATCTAGACATCAGTCGGAAAATATCCTCCCCATAGAGGTTTCTAATATTGTCATTTAGACTTTCACGGCCCGTGTTATTATTCATAATGTTGAATTTTGGGCTTATGCCGTGTTTTATTATATTGCAATTCGACGCGTTTCGAAAGAAACCATGTCTTTCATCGTCAGGAATAATCTGGAATACGACAATGTTGCTAAGAGAAAGCAACGAAGAACATATAGAAGGTGCCCAAAGATGGACGCCATTATAGCCCCATGTTAGGGACAACGGAAAGCAGCAGTGGATTACTTTCTCAGGGTTCTGATAATAGGTAGCCAGGATTCACTGAGATTGTAGCCGGTGTAGGAAGCCAGACAAGAATGTTCCCGAGTTCTCAAGACAGCTAAGCCACCTAACACCAACTTAAAACAAGGCGAAAGCCGGGCACTTAAAGATCTAAGGGACAATTCTGATATTATCGTTCTCCCCGCTGACAAGGGTAACGCGACAGTGGTATTGGATAAGGTTGATTATGATTCCAAGATCTCGTCTTTGTTATCAGATCCTGTATATAGGATTAATAGTCGTGATCCTACTACTCGCTACTCAAATGTCACCGTCAAATTGATCAAGCAATCATCTATTCCAGCGGATGCAGCGAAGACTCTCCTTCCAGGGGATGCTATTCCTCCGAGACTCTATGGTCTTCCTAAAATACATAAGGAAGATGTTCCTCTTAGACCTATTGTTAGTACGATTGGTTCTCCTACATATGCCCTTTCCAAATACTTAGGAAGACTACTTCAGCCACTTCTGGGTAACACGCCTTCGTACATTAAGGATTCCACACACTTCGTGGAAAAGTTAAAAGCTATAACACTTCAGCCGGGTGATATTCTAGTGAGTCTCGACGTGGTGTCTCTGTTTACGAGAGTACCTATTGATGGTGTTATGTCTCTCATTAATGGCTTTTTTCCTGAAGACATCACAAGACTTTTTTATCACTGCATGACCTCCTCCTACTTTCTATGGAATGGGAATTTTTATGAGCAGACTGATGGTGTGGCCATGGGTAGTCCTCTCTCTCCTGTTGTGGCTAATTTCTTCATGGAGAACTTTGAAGAGAAAGCTTTGTCGTCGGCTCCTTTCAAACCGAAGATTTGGTGGCGTTATGTGGATGACACGTTCGTTGTTTGGACGGAAGGTGAGGAAAATCTTAGCCATTTCCTGGATCACCTTAATCTCCAGCACCCTTCTATTTGTTTCACCATGGAAAAGGAATCTGACGGCAAAATACCTTTTTTAGATGTTCTCGTCACCAAGAAAGAGGATGGATCTTTAGGACACAGCGTTTTTCGTAAGCCAACACACACCAATAGATATCTCCACGCAAGTTCTCACCATCACCCTGCCCAGAAACATGGTATCCTTACAACTCTAACTACCAGGGCTAGGAGGATTTGTGAAGTGTCTTCTTTACAAGAAGAAATTAACACCCTGCGAACCACCTTTGAGAGCAACGGTTATAGCAAGGCTTTGATTTCTACGGTTCTGAAACCAACAAATAATAATAGGACGTCAGTTGAGAAAAGAGATGTAAGAGGAACTGCTTACCTTCCGTACATACATAACACAACGGATCGTATTGCTAAAATCCTACGTCGATACAACATACGGACTGTATTTGGAACTTCTGTTAAGATTAGGCAACTCCTGCGACCAACTAAGGACAGTTTGCCTAAATTGCAACAACCGGGTATCTACAGAGTTCCCTGTACTTGTGGCAAGGTTTACATCGGGCAGACTTCGAGAACAATATGCACTCGCATTAAGGAACATAATAGATGTATCAGGCTCATTCAACCTGATAAATCAGCTGTTGCCGATCATGCTTTAACACCTGGCCATGATGTCATGTTCCAAGGGGTGGATGTTCTTGCCCGTATAAAGCAATATCGTCCCAGAATCATCAGGGAGGCGGTTGAAATACGTAAACACCCAGATAATTTCAACCGCGACACCGGCTACAATCTCAGTGAATCCTGGCTACCTATTATCAGAACCCTGAGAAAGTAATCCACTGCTGCTTTCCGTTGTCCCTAACATGGGGCTATAATGGCGTCCATCTTTGGGCACCTTCTATATGTTCTTCGTTGCTTTCTCTTAGCAACATTGTCGTATTCCAGATTATTCCTGACGATGAAAGACATGGTTTCTTTCGAAACGCGTCGAATTGCAATATAATAAAACACGGCATAAGCCCAAAATTCAACATTATGAATATTTTTATACTGTTCACTGATTATCAAGAGATCGCTTTGCTTCTCTGTGACTAGCTGATATAGCAGGTCATTGGCTGTCTTACTTCTATGTAGATTGGCTTTTCTTTGTCCAAAGCTTCTCTGAAGACCTTACACTGGCCAGATCCCATAGCATGTGCTAAATCTTTGAGAAAACCTCGTTCTTCACAAAGAACACATTTCTTTGAGGCCATACATCCTCTAGCTTTGTGATCTGTCCCGCCGCAATTGTAGCAAAGTTTACTTCTATCCGTGCCTTTGCAGTTGCTAGCAACATGTCCATATTCCAGACATCTATAACAGCGATATACCATGATCCTCCGTCTAATCCTGCAATTGACCCATCCTATGGTGATATGATCTTGCTTCAAGAGTACATCTGCATCACTAGTTGTTAATGTTACAACAGCCATCTTCGCTTCCCTCGTATTCGTCCTCGTCACCAGTACCTTAGTATCTGGAGAGAGTTGTGGGATAGTTCTCTGGATAGCCTTCATGACCTCTTCGGAAGTAGTTAGAGCATCAAGGTCTCTGATTTCAACAGTTGCCTTCGCTTCAAGCCTACGAACTGAAGCATTGGACCCCAGCACATTTCACAGAGAATTACCAAAAGCTGTTTTATCCCTGGAACTTGCTCCCAACTCGACAAGGACGTCTCCCGCTTGAGTTTGTCGAATGGACCGGACTTCAGTTCCTGTATCATTAGGGTTTGCTTTTTGGCGAATCTCCTTCAGAATATCGGCGTATGATTTATCTTCAGCTGGTCTGATCAGTAAGGCTGCTCGCCTTGGCATACTAGGTCTCTTCTGTCTGTTCGGGGTTGCTTGGTGGGTAGATATGCCAACTTTATCAGCAAAATCCTCCTGCATATTCTCAGCGTTTTCTCTAACCTTTACCAATCTTCTGTCTCTCCTCGATGTAACAGGAGTCCATATTTCTGATGACTCTGTTTCATTCTTCTTATCCCCCTTCCGAGCAGCTACAGTTCCCGAAGTAACTTCGTTCCAGCTGTTAGAATTGGGGGTCATGTCCTTCGGTAGGTCATTCACTACAACCTTGTGAGCTTCGTCTTGTGCCGCATGTGAAGTACGATCACAATAGGCTATAGAATCAATGGCCTCTTCTAGTTCCACTATGTCATTCTTCACATCTTTGGACATATTACGCTGCCTGTCGGCTGCAAGCTTCATCTTATTGAGAATGTTTCGACACCGTTGCAAAACATCTTCCATACTCGGTCGAAGATTCCCAATGCTCTCTTGTTTTGGCTGGTCCTCAATAACAGGAACTCTCTCCAGGCGCTCTACAACATTGCCAATAGGTGTCGCAATATCCATGCTTCCATTAGCGTTTGACATATCACATTTCTGTCATCTGAGGGGATTACATTCATCATAGCATCCATAATTATAAATTTCTCTCAATCAAGGTCACTGTCCCATTCCCTAAATGCAACCTAGGCAAAAACAACAATTGCCTCCTGTTTCCAAAAACGTCTGATGTTGGGTGCTGAACACGAGAATCTATTATTACGTAGAGGGTGGTTGCTGCGTACCCAAGGTAGCGGGGCTCCAATGGCCGCCGTCGCCAAGTAGGCCACACCAACACCAACTAGGTGGTGTTGGCCAGACCTTCTTACAGCCCCCTGACGACGGAACCTATAGGCTCTGTTGACTATATTACTACTCTAAGCTCGGATGTCTTTGAATAATACGAGTAGATGACGTCACTTCCTGTCACAGAGGAAACTTCATGCTCTCTGTTCTATGGGCCAATAGAACACGATAAAACTTAACCCCAAAATCACGAACGGTAACAAATAGAGTCTACACTCGATAAAGTTGATTTCAGGAATACAATTTAGTGAGCACCGTAGGTTAAACTATGAACTACGATGCACACTGACCTGTTCCCAAGCTGGAATACAATTCTCACTTCCACTATCTAACAATTTTTCCGTTAAATACTCCTGTACCACACACAGCACACCGTATGCCAATCATGGCCACCACAACAATCCATAATAATAATAATAATAATAATAATAATAATAATAATAATAATAATAATAATTATTATTATTATTATTATTATTATAAAAGGCAGATGGTTCAAGCTGCAAAAGACGTAGCAGAGGTTAAAAAGTAGAAGAAACATGCCTGGTGGAATGAAAGTTGCGAACAAACCTTACTGGACCGTTTACATACCTAGAAATTGTACTATACGTCCAATAGAGAGGAAGATTGGAACATCTACAAACCCCAACGGGCACAAACGGCAAGGATAATACGGAGTGAGAAACGCAAGTACGAAAAGGAACAATTGAACAAGATTGAGGAAGAATTCCAGTGAAGTGAGTTCCGAGCATATTACAGAGGTTTAAAAAATAAAATACAAGGGTATATGCCTCCCTCCCTCTGCTTTCAAAGGAATGATGGAACTTTTGCAACCTCAAACGAAGAAAACTGTAGGCTACTTGCCGAATACTTCGACAAGCTTCTAAATTGTGAAAAACCAGTTCACCCCATCGGAACCAACAAATCAACATGCCAAAACCTGCCATCTTCTCCCCCGGACCGTGATGAGATCAAACGCCACATAGGGAGGCTGGAAAACAACAAGGCCTCTGGCGAAGACTCCATGATAGCGGAACTATAGAAATATGCCCCGGATGAAGCAATATACGTCTTGCCTAAGACCATCATTGACACATGGGAGAAAGAACAATTACCGGAGGATTGGAAGGTAGCTTTAATCCATCCTTTACATAAGAAAGGAAATATTAAAGATGTAAACATCTATCGTGGTACTCATTACTCCCCGTAGAGTACAAGATTCTATCGTTATCCATCCTAGAACGACTAGAACAACAAGTTGAACGTTCGCTTAGAAAATACCAAGGAGGTTTACGGAAAGGCCAATCAGCAGCAGAGCAGATTCACAATCTTTAAACTACAATAAGATATCATATGCTGAGAGGCCGAACATACGTGTGTACTTTTGTAGACTTCAGAAAGGCATACGACTCCATTGATCGCAATGTGTTGCTTCAAATAATTGTAGAAATGGGAATTGACGAAAAACTGCCAGCGGTAATACGAGCAACCCTGACAAATACCATCTCCAAAATAAAATTCCAAGGTTGCTACTCAGCACCCTTTGAAATTAAAACGGGTGTTAGACAGGGAGATGGACTTTCACCCTCTTGTTCAACTGCGTACTGGAGAAAGTAATACAGCAGTGGCGTCAGATACTACAAGACAGAAACTTGTTCCGACCGTTAAGGATTGGGACGAAGAAGAACGGAGTAGAAATCGACTGCTTAGCTTTTGCGCACGATATGGCCATACTGACAGAAAGTTTTGAAACTGCAACAGAGGAAATCAATGTGCTGAAAGAGGTAGCAGAACAAACAGGCTCGCGGATATCCTTTGAAAAGACGCAAGTAATGTCAAACATCAAAGACAACACTACCCAACTGAACACCGAATATGGAACAATAAACCGTGTGCATAAGTTTCAATAGCTTGGTGAGTGGATCAAATCAAACAGACCAGATACAGAGGCCATAGCGGCCAGAGCAAAAGAACTAGAGGTACCTTTTAAAACCACCCGGAACATATAAAACAAAAGGTGCTTTTCTATAAATACCAAAATTCATCACTACATCACTGTCGTCAAGCCGGTATCCCTCTATGCGTCAGAATGTCTTATCCTCTCTCAGAAATGTGCGCTTGCTAAGTTAGAGCAAAAAAAGAGAAAGATTCTCCGCAACATTCTTGGTCCAAACTACAAAAACGGGATCTACGTAAGAAAGTCCAGGCAAGAAATCTATTCTAAGATAGAGAAGATCACGGACACAATGCGTAAACGAAGGCTCGCTTCTACGGTCATTTGCGACGAATGGACGACTCTAGATGGACAAAACGTACATTTAACAATTTCGACTCAAAACCAAAAACAACAGTTCCCTGGTACGTTAACGTCAAGAAATACCTCAAAGAAATGGGCCTACAAACTGGTGACGCGCACAAACGAGACCTTTTCCGAAAAAGCATCGTGACTTTTGGGACTTTCCGCGACAACCGGTGCAAAGTGGTCGAATGAACGCCGTGCTCGACACAGCAAGTTAATGAAAACCTACTGGATCAATCGTAAATTGAATAAAAGCCAGAATGTATAGTGGAACGTATCGTGGTCCTTAGTTGTCCGATTAGCGAATAATAAATACATAAATAATAATAAATAATATTAATAATAATAATGACTAATTTGACTATTGATGGGCAAATGGCGACACGTAAATAAATGCGTTCCAATCATGGAAACGCCACTAACCAAATGCAAGAACTACAGGAATTGGGGTGAGGCTAACCAAGGAGGGAACCATTTTTGATGTGATGGTATTTGAGAAGGCGGTTTAGGACGTGGACCATAGAGACCTAAGTCGAGTTGACTCGCACCTTAAGAACTAGATGGAGAATCGATTACTAAAAAATTACTACACTCTTCGAGTAAAGGTTGTAGACAAAATTTTAATCATATAAAAGACATAACAAAGGGGACGTGAGTAGCGCATGAAATGGTAAATGAGGGGTGAGGGGGCTGTAAATAAAAGTATACAAATTAGCAAGAGGTAAACATAAAAATAAAACACACACAATGAAAAAACTATCAAAAGGGAGAGCAGAGAAGCCTAACCCTAGTTAGATTGGAGATCGTAGCGAAATTACCATTTGTGACTTCAATGGGAAAGCTTATTAAAATAAATAAGAAATAATACGTTCGTCCCACCACAGGCTGATTACAGAAAGTAACCAGAAGAGATATTCAAAAAGCATATGAAGTCGTACCAACCAAGAACAAAACCCCTTAAATGAACTAAAATATGTCTCACAAACAAGTACTACAGTAAACAGATAACTATCGGTCAAAACATCATCCACTTACTACAGTATAACACGACGACGACCATAAATAAAAAAGAAAAACATACACAACCCTTAAGAGAAACAATTTACAACCCCTCAAAACAAAACAGCACCTGACTTCATAAACTCTCTGAATAAATCTTCTTCTCGGACGAAAGTGTGAGATTCAATCATCCTGCCGAAAGTAAAATGAGCATCAATGACAGTCCCCGGGTACTTGCCACAAACACACATATCACAAACCGCAAGAATAATCGATACACCTCATTTAATAAACATAAAGAGTACACACGTTGTTTCCCGACCGAAAGCAACAAACACAAACCCATAAATTACCCTCAACTTTCGGTCAAGGTCCCATTTAAACAAGACGTTAACCCACCCTTAACCACATGTCTAGAAACGTGATTATACCATGAAAAGCCTTTCGACACAAACCAATGAATATGTCAGCCCAGTCCTTAAGGAAAATAAGAAAACCTAGTCGGTTATCCTTAAGGTTGCACGAATGACTGACATCTCAAAAGAAACACAATAACCCTTAATACATAAGCAAATAAAATATTGATGAGCGTTCCGACTATCAGACAAGGACAGAAAGTCATCTGAAGCACAAACACACACCCTCCACGTCGAGGCCCAAAATACGCGAACTAACTTAAAATTACTAACCCCTCAAAAATCTTGTAACATCCCATACTATTACAAGGAGTAGACGTTAGTAAGAAATACCTCCCAAACTACAATCACGTTTCATGACGAACAATGAGAAAAATACGGCAGAAAAATAACACCAATCAAACTAAACAACAACAACGGCAATAAACCTAACATAAATAAAAACCCAAACAACAACGCGTTTCCTCTCCACGCTATGTATACAAACTTACTTACTTACTTATTTCCTCTCGCTCCGTGCGGAGCATAGGGCATCCAAGAATGATTTCCATCGGGCTCTGTGTGTTGCCAAGTTCTTCACTTCCATCCAAGTCTTTCCCGCTTTTCTGGCCTCCTCTTCAATGGTGCGTTTCCAGGTGTTCCTTGGTCTTCCCCGTCTCCTAGCCCCTTGAGGATTCCAGTCCAGAGCTCTCCTTTCTACTGCATCATTCTGTTTCCGCAGAGTATGCCCAATCCAGCCCCATTTCCTCCGTTTAATTTGGACTTCTATAGGTTGTTGGTTAGTCCTTTGCCACAGGTCTTCGTTTGGGATTATATCTGGCCATCGTATACCCAGAATTCGACGCAGACAACGATTGATGAATACTTGAAGTTGGTGGCTGATAGGATTGGTAACTTTCCATGTTTCACATGCATACAATAGGACAGCTTTCACATTGGTATTAAAAAGTCTGATTTTCGTCTTCCTGGATATGTTACGGTTTCTCCATACTGGATAGATCTGCACAAAAGCCCCATTTGCCTTTCTTATTCTGCTCTTGACATCCTCCTCAGCCCCTCCACTTCTCGTTACCACGCTTCCCAAGTAAACAAATGTATCCACCTGTTCTACATCTACACCTCCCACAGTGAGACCAGCCTGTACTGTGGAGTTCACTCTCAGCTCCTTTGTCTTCTTTGGGTTTATCTTAAGTCCAACCTTAGCAGCTTCAAGTTCTAAGTTTGCCAGTTTTCCCTCTATGTCTCTAAAGCGCTGTGCTAGCATACAGATGTCATCAGCAAAATCAAGATCCTCCAACCTGTCTCGAAGTCCCCACTGTATCCCTCTCTTCCTTCCTCTCCCCACCTTCCTAAGAGTATTATCAAGAACAATCAGGAACAAAGTGGGAGAAAGTATACATCCTTGTCGTACTCCAGTCTGGATGGCCAATGGCTGGGATAGCTGACCCTCATGCAGGACTTGACATTCATAACCAGAATACATCTCTCGTATAATGTTAACTATTTTACTTGGTATACCATATTCCTTTTAGGTCTCCCACATGACCTTCCTATTAATGGAATCAAAGGCCTTCTCAAAATCTATAAATGTGATGTACAGTGCTGCTTGCCAATCGTTACTCTGCTCCACAATAATCCGTAAAGTGTTAATTAAGTCCACACAACTACGGTGTTCCCTAAATCCAGCTTGTTCTTTCCTCAACTTCGACTCGATAGACTTCTTAACGCGATTCAAGATTATCCTGAGAATTACTTTGCTTGGTACGGATAGTAAGGTAATACCTCTCCAGTTGTTACAATTCGTCAAGTCACCCTTCTTTGGGATTTTAACAATCACACCTTTCTTCCATTCTGCAGGCAGCTTCTCTTCAAACCAGATCTTTTCCATCAATGGCTTCAGGATATTAGCTGCGGTGTCCATGTCTATCTTGAGGACATCTGGCGAAATGTTGTCGACACCGGGGGCTTTTCCATTCTTCAGTTGTAGCAAGGCTTCTTTGATTTCAGCACAAGTTGGACTGTGCAAAAGAATATTTGGATCAGAATTATCAGGTTCATCATTCCTCTCTTCGTGGTGTTCCTTAATCCCTCGATCAACATTAAAAATTTCGGTGAAGTATTCCCTCCACCGTTCTTGTTGTTCTTCTTGGGTTGTGAGTAAATTTCCCTGTTTGTCTTTTATGGGCCGGTTCTTTCGGAAACTTTTCTTGGACAGCACTTTTGTGATGCGGTACATTTCTTTGCTGTCACCTTTTGATGCAGCATCTTCTGCCTTCTTCGCCATCTCATCGATCCAATTACTCTTATCTCTTTTCACACTCTTTTTGACTTCTTTGTCAACGACCGTGTATTCTGCTTGCACTTTTGCTTTCTGATGTCGAGTCTTACACATATTCAACCTCTCCTTAATAATTTTCCTATGACTTATTGCCTCCCAAGTTTGTTCTGACATCCAATCCTTCTTGAGAGGATTGCTCTTTCCCAGGACTATTTCACTTGTATCAAAGATGATGTTCTTTACATTACTCCAGGAAGATTCAATATCAGTTTCTGCTATATCAGATTGGAGTACCTGAAAACTATTTCTTAGCTCCAATTTAAATTCATCTCTGACCTTCTCCTCCTTCAACTTCCTCACATCAAATCTCTTGCGCTGTTTTTCAAACCTCTTCTTTGCCACCATGATCTTCATCTTGAACTCAGCCAGCATAAGGTGGTGATCACTGCTAGCATCAGCTCCTCTCTTATTCCGAACATCGGTGAGCGATCTTCTGAATCTCCTACTCACTGCGATGTGGTCAATTTGGTTCTCAGTGTCATGATCAGGGGAAATCCACGTGATCTTATGACACCTCTTATGAGGAAACAAAGTACCTCCAATAACAAGGTCATGGCTAGCACAGAAGTTTGTGAACTTTTCCCCATTTCCATTCCTATCCCCAAGGCCATGTACACCCATCACATGTTCTAGTCCCTCGTTGTTCTCTCCTACCTTAGCATTAAGGTCTCCCATTATTATAATCACATCTCTCTTACTGCTTTTCTTTACTGTCTCATGTAGAAGGGAGTAGAATGCTTCTTAAAGTTCTTCTTCTGATGGTTCCGTGGGTGCATAGCATTGTATAATCGTTACATTGCGAATGCGAGTCTTAAATCGTGCTGATAATATTCGCTCGGAAATGGGTTGCCAACTTATAAGGCTTTTCTTTGCATGTTCAGTAAGCAAAAGACCAACTCCATCTCTGCGTTCCGCATTCTCCTCGCTCCTCCCAGAGTATATGAGGGTAAGTCCTTCATAAGTTTTTATCTCACCAAAATCTGGCCATCTTATCTCACTGAGCCCAAGTATATCAAGTTTATACGAGATCATTTCTCTGGTCACCTGCCTCAGCCTACTACTCTCACCCAGAGTCCTCACATTCCAGAAACCTATTCGTGTCTTCCTTTTCGTGCCGAAAGTTGTCAACATGAGATCCGTCCGGTTTTCATTCTTTTCAGTTTCTTTAATAAACAATTTTGGAGAGTGCGAGTTATTAGCCCACAGCTTCCTAGTTTTCTGGTAGGGCTGCCACCTTAAGGACTGAAAACGAGCCCCCGCAGTTTTCCAACCGTACCACTGAATTACAGCTCCGCCTGGAAATAATCTACTGATGACGCTGCTGCCCACCATCATGGTGTAGTCTGTCATTTAGTCTGGTCTCTCACCCTCGACCTTACCGGCATGGGTGACCCTGCCAGGAGCCGAAGCTCCCGCCGGCATTGCTCTCGGGATCACTGAAACACACAAGCCTCCCCACCACGTCAAGGTACCAGACCATGGGGGAGGTATGTATACAAAGGGGAGGACAATAGACAAGCAAGTATAACCAAAAACAAGTACAATCTCCAATCTAACTTAAATACCGCAGGAACTAGGGACATACTATCACCAAAGGATGGGAGGACATGACACTATTTGCTTAACTGCATATTACACTTCACTCTTTGATAATAGGCTTCAAGATAAAATATGACACTTAGCTTTGGATACGACGTTCTGGATGTTCTCGATGATATAACATTTTAATAACAATTCCATTTTCCTGTCCATTTAAGTTGTGGTATCAATAGCCATAATCCCGTCATGTCCCATCGATCGTTTCCAAATCCGGTAGATATATTCATAACTAGACAACAGCATCTTTAAGCAGACCAAACGGTAGTAGAAGTTATGTCTCCGACCCTCACTTCTTCTCTTTGTCAACACGATTCTCTCGACATAACAATAACTGCAGTCGAGTTCCACAGAGCCAGAGCACAAACTCCACAGCGGGCGCGTTTTATTTACTCCAGAACAGGTTGCGCTTCAAATATAAACCTACAGATGGCAGACTATACAACAACTCGTATCTCATCGGTCCGTTAATAACGTAGTAACGGATCAGTATTGAATGTAGAAACCATAAAGGAAGTTAAACTTTTTGTTTTTATTTTGACGGGGCCGGAGATCGGGTGAGATGAGTTTTCTATGTGGTGGAAGGATTTTACGCAAGGATGCTCTTACCGCCCACTAAATAGGAGGAGTTAATGATAGATGAGATTAAGGATGAAACTGAGCAAAGATGGAAGAAGACGGCCGTGGCTCATACGAATATACCATCTAGGCATATGTCTGGAGTTGTAAGAGGGAAACTACGGAAACCAATTTCGAGAATAGATGATGGTGGGGGTATAATCTATTTGTCTTTAGCGTCTGGCGAAAGCCTGGCTCATGTTCGTAGCTACCACGGTGTGTCATCTATAATATTATAATGTCTGATGAAATAGTCATGTACATCTCGTGATTAAGGCTATTGGATGCCATCGCGGAGGCTGCGTTCAATCCGGGTTCTGCCAAGACAGTCAATTCTAGAAACATAGAAAGCTCCCTGTCATGTCTATTGAGAATTGTTTGAAAATGTGACCCTGAATCACAGTCTTCCTCCATAGATATAACCGTTTTTGGGGAAGCAGTGCTTTAAAGCCATGTCTATGTTTCAAAATCCTAGTCAGGTTCATACGCTGACCCACAGGTGTATGTCGTCTAGGGGATCAAGGATATCGTCATGTCATTCCAGATGCCGCCGCAACAGCGCTTCTCCTTGAACATTTACCGTGGTTGGAGTGTGCTCGCATTCGTATAAGTAATTAAACGTACCGACCGGGCAGCAGTTGATTCCGGTTCGATTCCGGACGGTGTCATATTTTCAGATCTTAATCAACAGTTCAATTATTCTAGCTGAGGTACTGGAACAATATAATAATAATAATAATAATAATAATAATAATAATAATAATAATAATAATAATAATAATAATAATACTTCTAATAATATCGTATGTCCTCGGGTGTCGGGTGCAAGCTTTGTTATTTGACGCCTAGAGGGTAGCTTTCATGTCAAATTTCGTTGTTCCTTCAAGCACTATGAAAGTCAAGGAGGTTAGATATCTAAGCTCCTTGAACACTATAGCGCATTCTAGTAGAGAAATGAGGAACTTTGAGTTGGCGGAAACTCCCGAGATTAATGTTGCCATTATGAACACGGCCTACTGAATTCAAATGGGTTCTTTGAAATGCCAACATCGTATGACATACGTGCCGTAATTTTTGCCGCCTTTCAAAAATCACTTACCACGGCCAGGAGTGAACCTGCAAGCTTGGGGTTAGTAGACCGACACGTTAACCACTCACCCACCGTGGCAAGCACTGGAATGATATCATTGGCATCTCCTAGCCCAAGAGATGGTGTGGCCATCTATAGGAGCCCGCCCACACTTCATGGGTGGGAATGAAAAGACTTCTATGGATGTCATTGGCATATAAGTCATCCAAGTGAAGTCAATTTAAAGACTTGCACCAGGCCAGTTTACTCCAAGATAATAAATAAAATAAATAAATAAATAAATAAATAAATAAATAAATAAATAAATAAATAAATAAATAAATAAATAAATAAATAAATAAATAAATAAATAAATAAATAAATAAATAAATAAATAAATAAATGAATAAATTAAAACAGAAACGATGGTATGTGGCAGAAGAGGAGAAACGAAGATTTCTACTGGCAGGCAGATAAAATCACAGATACCATACGGAAGAGAAGATTAAAGTTTTATGGTCACCTCACAAGAATTAGCGAGAGTCGACTACGAAGAAAATCTTCAACTACATCACCAAGATAAACGCGACTACAAAATGGGTGGATGAAACAAGAAAGGACATGGAGGAAGTTGGGGTCAGTCTAAAAGAGACCTGGAATAGAGAGGTGTTTCGAGCTACGATTGATAAATTCAAGGCGTTCCAGGAAAAGCAAAGTAAAAAAGCCAAGACAATATGGCCGGAAGAGAGGAAGAGAAACCACAGCGAAAAGATGAAGAAGTTCTGGTAAAAGAAAAAAGGACTAACCAGCAAGTCAATTGTTTCCTGTGGTCCAAAGTAGGCCAAAATCGAAGATTGAAGAGAAGAATAAATAAATATGTAGTGCTTTTGTAACAACTCATATACTTGATTTATTTACAATTCCTTTCAATGAAATTGAGAAAGAACCAAGAAATATCAAGTAGTTATTGTAGAAGACGTATCATTCTTGAACGATGCCCGTTTGTTTGGAGGTGAATGTACCTGCTTTAATTAACGGTATATGAACTAAGTTGGTGCCTGAAGCATTAATAATGTGAGAAGATATTGCTGCGTCTTGAGCGACCTCTTAGTCGTTAAAGTAGCGCCGAGCTTATGTTCATTAACATCTTATAGTCTGCCTCTTTTGGCTCAGTTTAATTAGACCGCAGGTGCTAATCCTTCTATTCTTCGGCGAGATCCACGGCCCCAAACTTGTGAGGTTGGTGGCACTTAAACTTGTCCTGCATGAGGCATGTTCCCAGTATATTAGTCCTACGGGGAACACGTGAGAGATCTTCTGAACCATCACAGTTATTGTCATGTTCATTAATTCCTGCAGAGTTCGTTAGTGGAGACCAAATCATGCATTATAACTAGAGTTAGAGCAAAGATACTTGACGGAAATTTTAAAAGATTATGTTAATATTCTAAATTGATCACTTAAACAACAGCTCGTAAGGTACATTTTTGAATTATCACTCTGGACTTCCATGGTCATCTTATCTGTAAAGCAGGGTCCGCTATTTACGGATAACTAAAAGCACAAAAGTCGCTCATAATATGTTTGTAAATATGCCATACAAACAGAAAAATATATGATAAAATAGAAGAATATCCAAAAATTACGCGAGATATGCCAAAAATGAGGGGAAAACACCCATGACAACAAAACAAAATGGTGATCATTAATGTAAATTTACTTTATTGTTCTGTTCCATAATCTGAGTACCATATTAACAAGGGACGTAGGTGACCCGATCAGAATCCTCGACTGTGGTAATAGTTTTCTGTTCCATAATATAAGTATCATACCCACAAGGGACGTAGGTGACCCGACCAGAGTCTTTGATTGTGATAAAAGTTCTCAGTTCTATAATATGAGTACCATATTCACAAGGGACGTATGCGATCCGAACAAAGTCCTTGACTGTGGTAACAGTTTTCTGTTCCATAATCTGAGTAGCCTACCATATTCACAAGGGTCGTATGTGACCAGAACAAAGTCCTTGACTGTGTTAAGAGTTTTCAGTTCCATAATCTGAGTAACATTTTCACAAGGGACATATGTGACCAGATGAAAGTCCTTGACTGTGGTATGAGATTTCTGTTCAATAATATGGGTGCCATATTTGCAAGGGACGTAGGTGGCCCGATCAGAATCCTTGACAGTGGTAAGAGTTTTCTGTTCCGTAACAAGCCTGCGACTGAAAAATTGTCTGCAAAGTAATCGCTGATTTACACAGTTTCTTGGGTGCTGAATGCAGGAGAAATAATTTTAAAAATCCACCAAGCACCATTTCCGCACAAATTAGTATTTAAATTCGAAAGCAGGCAGAAAATACATGTCTTTGTCATGCCATTTAATAATATATTTCAAAAGCGCACAACGTGCATAATACAAAGATTGACACTGATGTCACTGATATACTTAGCCTACACATCGTATGTTCTCCAAACCATTGATCAGTCATTTGTACAGTAAGCTGTTAGGGATACAACACTCTTCTGACACAATATGACATAATAGCGGTCGCAATGTTCAGCACACAGCTAACAAATCTATAGACCTCGTGCGCATGGCGATATTTTACCTGCTGGCGCTCCTAGCGGCAACTCGCTCAGAACATCCATGTGGCGAGTGTGGGCTTGTGCGGGAGAATCGAGTGTGATAGTGAAGGAAGCAATTTAAAGCTGAAATGTCGTCGTCCATAGAGGTTCACGTGGGCTTTCAGAAGATTCGGTGGGATAAGTCGTATTTTAGAGCTTCTACGCTAAAGAAAGACAAACAGCTCAATGAAAGTAATCACATATTTAAGGTGGAGGAACGATTGGGAGAAGAAATATCCAGCTTCTGTTTCAGAGAAACGAGCATTAATCAACCGCCTTATGCTGTTAAACTTAAGGAAATATTTACCTTTCTTTTTGGTCCACAAATCATATGTATATTTAGACTATTAATTTTAAACATAACTTTATTATATATATTTCCCGAATCCATTGCCGTTATAAATTATTTTTTCATTAATTAATGCTAGTCTTTTTTTAAAATATTTAACAGATTGATTGCAACAGGAACATTCAGTCAGCCTAGTGTGAATGCAAAGCAGGCCTTTCCAAATGCTGCAAGCACATTGCAGCGCTTTGCATTTATGTTAATACCGAGAGAGATTCTTCGAAGAATTCCTTCCTGTAACAATGGGAGAAACCTAAGAATGTTATCGCGGAATATTCTAAAGGAGAACATTTAGGAGAAATGTTCAGGGACAGATTACATAAGCGGACAGTTTGTAGCGTGTCGGAAAGTGTGGGATTAGAAACATGCACCAAAACTGAACTATACGAGAAAATTAAAAATATAGACTGTGCTTTTACAAGAATTTTGAAGGCCGAGTGTGAAGGTGAATCCATAATTATTTCCACTTCTATTGTTGAAGCTATCGTGGATGATGCTGTAGAACAGAGCGAAACAAGACTTTTACTTCAGTGTCTTCAGCAATTAGACCATCAAAACGTTAATAAACTGTTTAGATACTATGGAATAAATTACTTGCCAAGTGGCAAAATATCACTAGTGCCAAACAATATGTTCAGTAAAGAACATATAGCCTACTTTCTCCTAAATGCATGGGTATTGTTATAACTCTTTGTCCTTTTCAAGGAGTATAATTGAACGTTGGTTGTAGTAGCTTGTTGAAGTACATCGCGCTATAGGGATATTAAACATGAATATGAGGTGCCCTTTGCTAGTGCTACCTCTGTAAAAAAATTCATTCAATTCGGTTTCACCGTGTTTGAATTGATCTGGGGAATGGATTTGCACACATACATGGCCGCTATTTGCAAACTATTGGGCTGATGACCTTGTAGTCAGTCATAAGATGCTTTCCACAAAAAGGCATGTTGTTGCAAAATCCGGTAGAGATCAAATTATTAGGATGGTCGAAATTTGATTTAAGCTTTTAACATTTGGGTGGCCGTCATTCCGTTTCCGTCAAGATGGCGGCGATATAAAACATGACACTGAGGTGCCTTTTGCTAGTGCTACCTCTGTACCAAATTTCGTTCAATTCGGTTTCACCGTGTTTGAATTGATAGGGGGAATCGATTTGCACACATACTTGGCCACCATCTGCAAACTATTGGGCTGATGATCTAGCAGTTTGGTCAGAATATGCTTCCCACATAAAGATTTGATGTTGCAAAATTTGGTAGAGACTAGATTATTAGGTTGGTCGTAATTACATTTTAGCCTTTAACATTTGGGTGGCCGCGATTACGTTTCCGTCAAGATGGCGGTGATATAAAACATGACACTGAGGTGGCCTTTTCTAGTGCTACCTCTGTACCAAATTTCGTTCCATTCGGTTTCACCGTGTTCGAATTAATAGGGGGAATCGATTTTCACACAAAGATGGTCGCCATCCGCAAAATATTAGGCTAATGACCTATTAGTTTGGTCAAAGGATGCTCCATCCATAATGGTATGTTGATGCAAAATTTGGTAGAGATCGGATGATTAGGTTAATCGTAATTTGATTTAAGCCGTGAATATTTGTGTGGCCGCCATTACGTTTCCGTCAAGATGGCGGCGATATAAAACATGACACTGAGGTGCCCTTTGCTAGTGCTACCTCTGTACCAAATTTCATTCCATTCGGTTTCACCGTGTTCGAATTAATAGGGGTAATCGATATTGACACAAAGATGGCCGCCATCCGCAAACTATTAGGCTAATGACCTATTAGATTTGTCAAAGGATGCTCCCTCCATAAAGGTATGTTGTTGCAAAATTTGGTAGAGATCGGATGATTAGGTTAGTCGTAATTTGATTTAAGCTTTGAACATTTGGGTGGCCGCCATTACGTTTCCGTCAAGATGGCGGCGATATAAAACATGACACTGGGGTGCCCTTTGCTAGTGCTACCTCTGTACCAAATTTCATTCCATTCGGTTTCACCGTGTTCGAATTAATAGGGGTAATCGATTTTGACACAAAGATGGCCGCCATCCGCAAACTATTAGGCTAATGACCTATTAAATTTGTCAAAGGATGCTCCCTTCATAAAGGTATGTTGTTGAAAAATTTGGTAGAGATCGGATGATTAGGTTAGTCGTAATTTGATTTAAGCTTTGAACATTTGTGTGGCCGCCATTACGTTTCCGTCAAGATGGCGGCGATATAAAACATGACACTGGGGTGCCCTTTGCTAGTGCTACCTTTGTACCAAATTTCATTCCATTCGGTTTCACCGTGTTCGAATTAATAGGGGTAATCGATTTTGACACAAAGATGGCCGCCATCCGCAAACTATTAGGCTAATGACCTATTAGATTTGTCAAAGGATGCTCCCTTCATAAAGGTATGTTGTTGCAAAATTTGGTAGAGATCGGATGATTAGGTTAGTCGTAATTTGATTTAAGCTTTGAACATTTGTGTGGCCGCCATTACGTTTCCGTTAAGATGGCGGCGATATAAAACATGACACTGGGGTGCCCTTTGCTAGTACTACCTCTGTACCAAATTTCATTCCATTCAGTTTCACCGTGTTCGAATTAATAGGGGCAATCGATTTTCACACAAAGATGGCCGCCATCCGCAAACTATTAGGCTGATGACCTATTAGTTTGGTCAAAGGATGTTGTTGCAAAATTTGGTAGAGAACGGATGATTAGGTTAGTCGTAATTTGATTTAAGCTTTGAACATTTGTGTGGCCGCCATTACGTTTCCGTCAAGATGGCGGCGATATAAAACATGACACTGAGGTGTCCTTTGCTAGTGCTACCTTTGTACCAAATTTCGTTCAATTTGCGCTCACCGTGTTCGAATTGATAGGGGGGGACAGACATTCAGAGTACACACACTCACACACACACACACACACACACACACACACACACACACACACACACACACACAGACTCACACACATACACACACACAGACAGGCACACTTTTTTTTCGCCCTGTAGTGATCTCATAAGTCTACTTTCATTTTTTGCAAAAATCGAAAGTAGGCTAAAAATGACGAGTCCATGTTGCTAAGTGACGTACTGAATTTTTATTGTGACAACGTGAAAGTCACAAAATCGCAGAAGGATGCTATTGCGATTGAGATTAGGGCTCAATCTAAGATTCCTGCTTGGTTCCATCAAAGAAAATTACGCATATCGGCCAGCCAGAGCGTACACAAGATCATGAAACTGCAGAGTGGAGATTTTAATAAACTGGCATCTCAGCTTCTTATTTCTAAAGACATAAACAGTCCTGCAGTGAGATACGGAAGAGATAATGAGCAGAGGACACTTCAGGAATTCTGTGTATCGTCCCAATGTTGCGTGTGACAGCTGGGTTTGTTTATAAAAGAGGAGCAACCCTGGCTCTGCTGCAGCCCGGATGGGATAGTGCTAGGCCAGGAAAGCCTTTTGGAGGATAAGTGCCCTTACTCGTGTCGGGAAAACCTGTGGTTGATTACAATACGTGTAATGTTCCATATTTGTAGATTAAGATTGATGGTGATATCAAGTTAAAGGAAACTCATGTATATTACACCCAGGTACAGGCATCAGTGTATATTTTGAACCTCAACTTCTGTGACTTGTGAAAGTGAGTGTCTCCAGAAACGAAGAATTCCTTTCAAATATTATTCCCACAGAAGAGATGTTTTATTTCGAACATTACCTCCCGCTAATTTTCAAGCCTTATACATAGTGTGATATTGTTACCATTCTCATGCTGGATTTTACCACTATTCAACCGACAGTAGTGGCTTCGCTGGCTAAAGCACAGCATTAGGTCATGGGGCCAAGCTCACTGCTGACTCGGTAGACGCGTGGGTTCGAGCCCCACCGTCGGCCGTCCTTGAAATGGTTTTCCGTGGTTTCCCATTTTCAACACCAGGCAAATGCTGGGACGGTACCTACTGACAGGCCACGGCCGCTTCCTTCCACATCCTTGCACAATTTCATTCATCTTCCATCTCTCATCCCGACGCGCAGGTCGCCCACGGGCGTCGACTAGTAAGACCTGCACTCGGCCTCTCAGGAGGCCACAAAAAAAAAAAAAAAAAAAAAATTCAGACATTTGAAACATTACATAATTTCTACTCGAGTTAGAAATATAAGAAACAGTGAATTAGATTTAGATTGGTGTAATCATGTACAATTCAATAATAATCATGTCTAAGTTGAGGACCTGCCTAAAATATACCAGTCGTCTAATTTAATGATAGGAGGACTGAAATTCACTAAGACACCTATGAGATGAACAAACTTGTCTAAATGAGGTACCAAATCCATAGTAACTCGGTTACTTAATATTTTATAAACCTTCAGTCTATGTATGACTCATTCAACATGAAATCTGACAGATGCTATATCATATCTTTATTCTACTTCCTCAGCTGCAAACTGTGGATTAAATGCAAATGGTGGCATTACTATTACTGCGTTCTTATTTTCAATGCACGTTTTTATCTGTGGGAACCCTTTATCACACATAACAAGATCTCCTGCTTGAATTTGATTTAGTATACCGGAATGTGCGATAATGTAGCTGTCAGTCACTCATCCACCCTAATAATGTTGATGATAATTATTGTTTTAAGGGGCCTAACATCTAGGTTATCGGCCCCTAATGGCTTGGGTGATCGTGAAGATGATAATGAAATGTAAACTATATCTAAAACTAACTACTAACCTACTTACTAGAAGAAGAAATTGAAAACAAAAGGAGAATAAGGCAAATAAAGGACAGGAGGAAAAGAAATGCCCTCAACCCTCGAAGAATGCGGATTGAGGGACTTGGAAGGAAGGAGAGCCATGAAAGGCAGATAGGAAAGTGAAAGAAGAGAGGGTCCTCCCCACAGGTAATGGATAAAAGGGGGAAAACCGGACCCAGCTCAGGAATCCCTCGGGGTCGCCAACTCCCGAACGCACCAGCCGTGAGGCGCTGAGGGTGTAGCAATATCTAGGGTGCACCTTGAGGGCCTTGAGCAGAAGGCAGGAGATAACAGGAAAAGAAAAAGAAGGCTGACCCCTCGCAGAAGGAGGGTGTCAGAAAAGATGGGACAAGGGCCAACTAAGGCGGGAAAGGAAGAAACCCTAGGCCTCGATACTCTAATACCGTCGGGGTTGGTAGAGAACAAGAGTTGACCAACTGAGGTCGACAGGAAGGAAGACGGAGAGGAGCCCAGCACGAGTAAGTGGAAGCAATGCAGGACTCAGCTGGTGCCCCGTGGTCGCCAACCCACGCCCCACTAGATGTGAGCCCCAGAGGGATCTTCCACCTTAACATTTAGAAAGAAAAGAAATATAACCTGAGGGAGTAATGGCAACCAGAAATTTTACAGTGAATGCATTTTTGTAATGAGAGAACATTAACATTCTTTTGCCGGCCCCGTGGTGTTGGGGTAGCGCGCCTGCCTCTCACCCGGACGCCCCGGGTTCGATCTCCGGCTCCGTCAGGGATTTTAAAACTGACGTGAGGGTTGGAACGGGGTGCACTCAGCCTCGTGAGGACAATTGAGTAGCTGTCTGACAGTGAGACAGCACCCCGATCACGAATACCAAGATTAACGGCCGAGGGGACCCGACGCACTGATCACGCGTCACCCCAATATCTGCAGGCCAAATGGCTGGGCAGCGGTCGCTTGGTCGGCCTTAGCCCGTCATGAGCTGGATGGTGCCAGGTTTTTTTTTTAACATTCTTTGACGAACACTTTGCGGACTTTCACAGTATACTTCAGTACAATCTATAATGCACGTGCAATTTTCAAACTGACGTTTAAAGAATTTGGCATAGTACATTTAACAGTGCATAATTGTGGCCAGAAAATACATTCCTTAGTTTTCTCAAAAGATGGCAGAGTGTATATTTAAAGGCAGCAGAAGCCGTAGTCCTGTGACAGTTAAACATAACGCCGAGTGCAGTGAAACTACCGTAATATCCAGTTTGCACTTCATTAACAGGAGAAGTAACAAATTTTTCTTGTCAAAGGTACAATTATGATGAACAGAAGGTAACAACGATAACAGGATATGACACACTGCCAGATTTACACCCGCTATTTCAACAAGATTATGTTCGCTTTCTTTCACTGACCGGTATCCACAAAAAATGCTTCTTATCCACAAGGTCCACATTAACACTACAGTCTTGTTTTAAACAAGTGTCAGACATTGTTTGTTTGTTTTTTTTGTTCGCACGGGGCATTGGCAGATTTGTCTAGACTTCTGCTTCGCAATTATTTCTCAAAGAAGAAAACAATGTGTTCATTTCCGTCTTGTCACTATATACGGTCACAATATCCGTCTGTGTTCTCGCGTCACTGAATGAACCATACTCCATCACACTTCCTTCACCCCCGTCATTTTCATGCCTCATTTTTAGCCTCTTGCATCTCGCAGTTACTCTACTGCCCTCTCGTTGCTGGTGCTGATAAATGTGGCTTCATGTAGATCCTCGGTATGTAACAGGAACTATCAGGATCTCTTGTCGGTGTTCCGTTTATAAAATGCCGACTACAAACACGTGAATTATTTGTAGGATGCCATGGTTTACTATCACTCGTGTCCCGTTCTAAAGCCACAGTCCAAGCGTTCCTTCTATGAATGTGCTATTTATTGTTTGGGAATACGAAGAACTTCGTCCCAGCCGGACAATTTCTGTAGGAGTAGTTAAATCCAAACACAGAACAATTTGTTTTACCCTTTGTAGAACTTTCTTCCATCTCGAACTTTAATTCGCACCTCAACAAACGCAGCCTGGTAATCACGTTGCTTTACTTCACTAACAAGCGCCACATGGACTATTCGAACGACTTGCCGCCAGAGCGCAGCAACATCCATGCGCACGTATCCGTGAAAATAACTCTTATACTGTATCATCAACATGAAGTTAACGTTCTCAATAGGTGCCAATAGGTGATCAATGAGGCTAAGTAATTTTTATCGTATCCGTGAAAATAATGACTTACTTAGCCTCATTGATCAAAACGGTGAACATACTGTATGTTGCATATGTTATTTACATACCACGATAAAGCTATAGAAGATAGAATACATAATAATATATAAATGCAGTTAACATTTCTTCAATCATCTAAACATGTGCTTCATATTGCCAACTATTCCTTCACAGACATTTGCGCACAAGAAGTTTTTATCTAACATTGTCGCACCTATTTCTTCGTTCTCTTACATCAAGGTATGTTACAATTAAGTATAAATGTAGATCTCTACCACATTCATATATCTATCAATTTTATTATTTTAATTACATACAATTTTTCTCTGACATATTTATTTTCTTAGCAGGCCACTTAATGTCAACGCGATTAATTATTGGGCACATATTCAAAATTTTAACTCCATCATGAGTGATCTCCTTATTCGTCTCAAGCACTGATCCATTTACTTAATATTTCAAGCTCTAAACTACATTCATGTTGGCACACTTTGTATTTGGCACCTATTGAGAACGTTAACTTCATATTGATGATAGAAGAGTTACTTCTTCATTACGCATTTAACCATGTGCTTATTCAATTTCACTGATCTATATTAATTATTGGTTACAGAACTTTACTTTTAAATTATTTAAGTGTATTAATTTGATAAGAATTATTATATCGTTTAATATTTGTTTACATTCACCAATATTATTTTCTCGTTTTGAACTACATTTTGAAGAAAAAAGACAAGTATTTTATTTTCATTTTTAAAATTTGATTTGTGAGGATATCCATTTTAATAGTGATTCATTTTATTCAATTTTAACATTTCTTTTGTTATTAGATTTAAGTAATTTTATAATACAGTAGTTTAACTTAATTCTTAATTAATTTCTTGTTTAGCTGAAGATGGCCTCATCGACGGCCGAAACATGTCCTATTTATATAGAATTATATATAAATTGAGTTTTGATATGGCGTATTAGTTGAATAGTTGATTTACAGATACCTTTCTCAAGAAATCCTTTACAGAATGATGAAAACTGCATCAAAATCCATCCAGTTGTTCTCAAGATTACCCGTTACATAAAAAAATCGGGAACTTCGTTTTATAGGTAGATTACCAGTGCACACTCAATGGAGCAGTAACCACAATAACATACGCCATCGGACAGATTCGATACACGAGAATGATGACCACGATGTCCAAACTCCTAAATGAAACAATTACACCACCACCACCATCAAAGAATAATTCTGTATTCCATACGTTTACTTGAACGCCATGATGAGTCGAGTATTGAGTGATACGTTGGCATTGACTCTACGCGGCTAGAAGTGATAGTAATCAGGACTAGTGCTCATATGTTTGCTTTGTCACCAGTATTACAATCGATTTAATCACATATTTTGTGTACCTACTGAATGTTTGTACTAGTACACGGTAATCCTGCACATTACACTCACTCTTGAATTACTTACTGTCCGTATAGATTCTACTCCACCCTGCACATACAGGGAAATAGGCAAGAACGCAAGCATAACGCAAATAGCAGCAGAGTTCCTGAATGCGAAGTTTGTGAATCATTATAAGTTTTACTGCAGCTAAACGGCCAAGGAGTTACAGTTGAAATAGAACAATAGAACATAAGTGAACATTTCCACTAAGTACATCTGCACTGTCACTCTGAACAGAGTTATTACATAAAATACGCACAAATGTACAATTCTTTGTACAATATTTGACACATTTAGATCTAGTCTTTGCTATAGTCGATGATTGACTTAATCCTCTTATGACATTTAGTTAGGTGGTATTTTTCACAATGTTCGTTGCATAGTACGCATACACATGCATTGCTTGGTTCGTGAAATGTGTCGTTTCTACATATCTTGTGGTGATAGCCGTGCACTGAAAGTCTGGTTAGCACCGATCGCAGTTCTTGGTTAGCTTTTGCCCATTTCCTGTATCATATGCTATTGCCTATATTAAAAAGCTAAGGAGTATAATTCACAAAACTCAAGCTCTTAAACCAGAAGGAGTTAGAAGGCGCGGTTTGGACCAAAATCTTTCAAACAGTCTCAATAGCTCAGGAAAAATCTTACATTTCATGAAAAGTCAACGGAAATATATTTATTTGTTTATCAATTGTGTTTTTGAACAATTAAACAAGACGATAGCCCCTGTTAGAGCTTTGTCGCGTCCAGCCCGCTAAACAGTAAACCCGGGCGGGTGGTATATACAAATGAGGCGCTCACAAGTAACCTAATGTTATCGGTTTTACGCCCCTTTTAACTACTGAGGTTATTAGAGACGCTGGGGTGCCGGAATTTTGCCCCGAAGGGGATCTTTAACGTGCCAGTAAATCAACTGACAAGACTCCCTTGCATTTGCGCACCCTCAAATACCAAGTGACTGCGCCAGGATTCGATCCTGCGACGTTGGTATAAGCGGGCGAGAACGTTACCGCTGCATCACGGAGCCAGTCAGTGAAGGAGATAGAGCCAAGCTCTTGAAAAGCCAATGCAGTGAGCTCCCAGTTGCGATCTACTGCATTCTTCAATAAATCAATTAGTATATCGACGAAACTCTCCCTAGGGGTAGATGACCTCACTGTTCCACCCCTTAAAGTAACAATAACTAAACCCTCCCTACACCGCTCAATATTCTTACCGACCTTGCTGTATGGGAGAGAGAGGTGGGGAGGATTCTCCATATCTCATACGGGGTCATTGTCTATGTGCGCGCGAGTAGACACGGCAAGCTAGGCCGGCTGTGACCGGCGCAGATCGCGGCCGCGCGTACCCGGTTCAGCCAGTGGTAGGCGCGTACTTTCACACTTTTACCAAACATGTTCAATAATGTGTACTTACAGTGCTCATAGGCGATGCTGAAAATGTCCTCCCTCTCATGTAACACACACCTGGCATCTTTTGATGAAAGAATGTCTGCCAACTCTTTTATTACTTACGGAGCCTGTTTCCTTGAACCATTTAGCGAGCCTCCTAATTATACTGGCATTAGGCACAGGCTTTCCAGGAAACGTGATTCGAAAATTTCGTCTCGTTTCAGAACAAGATTTTCTGCTTTTCATATAAGAATTATGGATATACACACGTACGCGCAATGTGAATTGGTGTCTAAGCATGACCAACAATCACAGTAATCACAATACTCACAAAACATGCAACACTAACGTCTAAGCTTTGCAGATACATGTTCATATGAATGACAAAACACGTGTGAACTAACGATATGAGTCAGCGGAGCGCGCCACCACCGGCTGAACCAGGTACGCGCGTCCGCGATCTGCGCCATCACAGCCGGATTAGCTTGCCGTGTTTATCGGGGCGCACATAGATAATGACCCTGTACATAAGCTGGAGGTAACTTATTTGAGGGTAACACGAACGATTGCTGGGACGAATAGATGGGAGCATTGGTAGGAGTTTACTCGTAATGAAGGCCAAGTTAGAAATGAACACGTTAGATGAGGCTATTCGTATGAGCCGACTCAGATGGTGAGGCCATGCGATGTGAATAGATCATATAGGAGGTTAATGCACTTAGCTACAGTGCGCAAGGGAAGCAGATATAGGCGATAGTTAAATTCAGTGTTTATTGTTTTCCAGGTGAACGGCGAAGAAGCGGAGGAGGGCACAGTGTACACTTCTAATAGGAGATATTGACTGTTGCCACGGAGGCCCGGGTACGATTCCCGACTATGCCAAGATATTTAATTGTGGTCTGAGGGCTGGGACGTGGTACACAGCCTGTGAGGCACAACTGAGAATAGGTGTGATCGATTCCCACCTCGGCCACCCTGGAAGAGGTTTTCCGTGGTTTCTCACTTCTACTCCAGGCAAATAACAGGATGGTTCCTACTTTAAGGCTATGGCCGCCTCCTCGCCTGAATTACAAATACACATACTACTACTACTACATACATCACAAGAACACAGGCTATCAGACACATTCTATACACACCCAAGTACGCGATGCTAAATGACCACGATGCCCAAGCCCATCAAATGAAACAACAACAATAATAAATCTAATAGGAGAGATCTTGGAGGTGACTCGTTCACACACAGAGGCTTGCAGATTAGGCTAGACGCTAAAAGGCAAAACAGCCTCAAATAATAATAATAATAATAATAATAATAATAATAATAATAATAATAATAATTTTCTAATCACTTATCCTTCCAGCTCGATTTCACCCACGGGCTCTGCAAGGGATCATTCCTCTACCGACGCAAGGAGCTGAACACACTTTGACAGCAGATACAACTGGGGATGGTGGCAGGTCGATCCCCTAGGTGACGGCTAACTTGGGTCAAGGAACGGATTTTGGAAGGAAGTCAGTCGTGGAACCGTCCCGGCATTTGTCTGGTGGTGAAAATGGAAAGCAATTTTCAGGACGGCCGAGGTGGGATTCGAACCCACACTCTCCCGATGCCATCGAGGCACGAGGTAGTAGGCTACGTTATTGCACTTGGCCACCATCCAGGTATGATACTACTACTGCTACTAATAATAATAATAATGTTATGGCTTAGTGTCTTTTTTAACTGTTTTAGTTCTATAAATGTTGGAATTTTCAGTTAATCTACTCACACTTGACTATCGCATTTAAACACTCTTATATGGAATCAGAATGAGCCAGGATCGAATCCGGGTTTTGGGTTCTGAAGACTAACGGTCCACCAACTGGGTCACTCAGCTCGATAATACCCACTTAATTCTGTACCTTACTGAAGGAATTGAGAATTAATACTCTTTGAGTGTAATTCACCTTGATTGATGGTTTGAACTTCTTGACATGGACATGTTTGAAGCTGCGATCTTATTACCTTTACTTGTTGAGTAGACTGCTGACGGAAGAATCCAGGCTACTTTTTTCCCCACCCCTGTTTTAGACGTGAGCTAAAAAATAGCCGCACATATCTGCGATATGAAGCCATCCCATTCATGAAGAAGCTGCCGTCTCGCTATTGAACACTCCATAATTACAAATTGGTCTCTTTTCAGGGCCCCAAATGGACACATAATGAACCTTCTCTACTTGCAGCGTATTGGCTTATATCTGGGCTGCCATTGGTCGAGCAAACACATTGGTCACGTTACGATGGTTACTGAGAATCAATCGTCGACTCTGCCTTTTGTACGGCCTGTCACAGCTCTAGGATAACATAGTAATGTACCGCCAGCCCCTCTCTCCATAAGCCTTCACTGCTTTTAGGGCGTCTCGGCTCAGATGCTGATGGTATTCTTACTGCAAAAGAATGAATCGGTAAAGTGTTCTTGCAAGTTGACAAATGTTTCTCTACTCAATAATAATAATAATAGTAATAATAATAATAATAATAATAATAATAACAATAATAATAAGTAGTGGTTTTTGGGGGATTCAGATACCTCCTCCTCCTCACCCTCCTCACAAGATGGCGGCAGCCCGATAACTCCCGAACGCATGGTCGGATATAGACGAATGAGGTGTCATTGAACTCGGGCTAACACCCCCTTTCCAATGGACAACATATTTCAACCCCAAAAGTAATACCTACCCCTACTAGGGGGTGAAATTGTAATTTTTTAGAGAATCTCTGTTACCAATTGCAACATGTGAGCGTTTGAATGCCGATATGGAATGAAATGTTGTTCCACATAAAGTGCATATGTTCGGTGGAAAGCCACTATGAATTAGCATGTCCACTCATGGCTTTTGAAGAGGGTGGGGGAGTGGATCCCTATGGATGGGTTATTGTTGACGGGTCATTGTTGGCGGGGTCATTGTTGTTGAGTCATTGTGGACGAGTCCTTGTGGACAAGTCCTTGTGGACAGGTCATTGTTGACAGGTCCTTGTGGACGAGTCTGTGTGGACGAGTCCTTGTGGACAAGTCCTTGTGGACGAGTCCTTGTCCCTTTGGACTGATCCCTTTGGACCGGTCCCTTTGACCTGGTACCTATGGACTGGCTCATGAATTTATTTAAATTATGTCAAAGGGTCTAACTACATTTGTGTGTGTTGAACTGACGTTGTTCACCACTACTATAATGGGATAACGATATGAAAGGAAAGTGACGAAATACATGTGAACACGTGTGAAATGACCTTATTACCGTCCTCCTTTTGAAACAAGTCACATCCTGTTTTGCTTCATACGTGAGAAAATGTGAGTTCGAACCCGTGGTCGGATTTTGACGAATGAGGTGTCATTGAACTCGGGCTGATACCCCCTTTCCAATGAACAACATATTTCCACCCCAAAATAAAACCTACCCCTACTAGGGGGTGAAATTGTATTTTTTTTAGAGAATCTCTCTTTCCAATTGCAACATGTGAGAGTTTGAATGCCGATATGGAATAAAACGTTGTTCCACACAAGAGACATGGGTTTGGTGGATAGCCACTATGAATTAACATGCTTGTTTTTGTTTTTTGTTTTTTACGCATGCCCACTCATAGCTTTTGTAAGAGGGCAGGCTTTTTAAAAGATGGCGTCTGTAGTGTAACCTAACCTAACCCAACCCACGAGTGGTGATCAAAAAGTATTTTAAGTGACGCTTATCGATTGGCAAACCAATAATCAAAGAGGGATATGTCAGGCCTTGAGGTGATAACCCCTTTTGATTGATCCCTGTTGATTTATCTCTGTTGATTTGTCCCTTTGGACTGGTCTCTGTTGACTAGCCCCTTTTGGACGGGCCCTTTTTGACAGGGGGTCATTTTTGATGGATCCTTTTTGACATGTGCTTTTCGACGGGTCCCTGTTGACGAGTCATTGCTGACGGGTCCTTGTTGATGAGTCCCTGTGGACGGGTCATTGTTGATGGGTCCCTATTGACAGGTCATTGTTGACAGGTCATTGTTGACGGGTCATTGTTGATGGGTCCTTGCTGACAAGTCCCTGTTGATGGGTCCCTGTGGAAGGGTCCCTTTAGACCGGCCCCTTTGGACTGATCCCTATGGACTGGCCCATGAAATTTATACAAATTATGTCAAAGGGCCTAACTACATTTGTGTGTAAAGCAGTGTGTTGAACTGACGTTGTTCACCAGTCCTTACTACTACAATTGGATAACGATATGAAAGGAATTGATTAACTAGACATGAGTTAACTACCAACGAAACACTTTGGCGACTCTGCTTGTTATTGACCAATGAGTAGGGTTTTAGAAAAACTGTTTGTTATTTTGGGTTATATACAAAAATGCTTAGACCTTTTGAGTGACTATGTTTGCTAAACAAGACATTATACCAGACACGATTAGGATTCTTATGTAGCTCAGACAAGGAAAGAATTTCTACAGAATCTGTTGACATTGAATATAGATTTAGGTATTAGGAAGTCATTTTGAAGGCCTTTGTCTGGAGCGTGGCACTCTATGAAAGTAAAACTTAGACAATTGGTGCAGCAGAAAAGTGGAGAATTGAAGTGTTTGAAATGTGGTCTTACAGGAGAATGATGAAGATTAGATGGGTAAATAGGGTTACTAACAAAGAGGTATTAAGACGAGTGGGGGAGAAGAGATGTATCTGGCGACTGTTAATGAAGTAAAGAGATAGGTTGGTAGAACACGTACTAAGACACCCAAGAATAGCAAACTTAGTTAAGGAAGAAAGGTTCGAGGACGAGAACTGTAGGGGTAGACCAAGTTTAGAATATGTTAAACAGATAGCCTTGAATGTAGGGTGTGGTAGCTATATAGAGATGAAACGATTAGCTCGGGACAGATAGGCGCTGAGATCTGCATCAAACCAGTCAAAGGACTAAAGACTCAAACAACAACATGTAAGTTCACTAAAATAATGTTGTGTAACGGTATATGTTAGTCAACGAACAGTAATGCATTACTGAAACCCATGACACGATACCTAAGAGCTTTTCTAAAATGATTTTAAAATGCCTTTAACCCTATATTGAACACCCAGTTCACAAGACTCATAACTGCAATGTTATGGTAAAACAAAACAAAATCTATATTTCAAAACAAGCAAGTGGTTTAGTCAATGTATCCTGGAAAAAGTTTTGTAAACACTCAAGTCCTCAAGACTAATTAAATTAGTAAATGTCAGGTTGACCGAGTGGTTAAGGTGTTTGACTTAAGATCAAATTTTCTGTATAAGGAAGCAAGGGTTCGAATCCCTTACCTGACATAACTATTGCCTTGACATGGCTTGGCCACACTGCATTATTATGACACTCGGTACACAAACCATAGATATAGTGTATTGTTTAAGGCCACTCTCTTTCTGAACATAGTCAGAGACTGTTGATGGTTAACAATTGTATTAATAGTGGGACATGGGGATAGTAATTAAGAAAAACAGACAATACCCGTACAATATTTTTATTAAATTCATTTTATAATAGTTACACACTGAATTCAAGTCTATCTCTTTACCATTGTTCTATGTAGATTTTTAAACACAACGCTTGTTGTAGATCCTTTTACAACTTTCTCCAGGTACTCTTGCTCTTAAAAACTGGGGAAGCCGCAATGGTTTTATAAACATAAAACCCTCATCCTCTTCTTTTTCATAATTATCATCATCATCATTATTATGAATATTATCATCAAAATTATTATAGTCATTGTCACCATCATTATCATCATCATCATCATCATTCTCAACATCACTAGAACTATCCAATTCCTCTTGTTTGTTTTCCACAGGGACCTCTTGTAGAGTATGCGTTGCTTTTGATGGTGTTAAGGGTTTTTTGAACGATGGTATTTGTCCTAACATGTCTTTTTGAGGTGATGATGAATGCTTTTTAACAAACAATGCACTATCTTGAGCAGCAATATATTTTTCTTGGACTTGCTTTTTTATCTGGGTTAGAGTATTTTGCGTATTTAAATGTGTATTAATTTGAGATTCACAATGATGTTCTTTTGAAGTAAGTACGTTGGAGTCTTTTGTTTTAATCATTCCTCGACACTTTTTGGATCGTTGTTTTGAACATCGCCAAATAACAGTTCCATCTTTATTGGTTGTTTTTACAATATATGTATATCCTTTATAGAAGACACATGGCTTGCCATGACTGGTTGTTGAGACTTCCATATCAACTAATACATATGAATTAAATTTTAGTAAAGTCACATGAACAATCTTTAGATTACAAGTGATTTACACACACACACTTTCCTATATGTCAAGATTTATGGATGTTGTTTTCCGCCAACAGCTGCTTACTGCGTATGACAAGGCTGGAGACTGGTAGGTGAGACGGTCTTTCACGATGTGAACACTGTAACAGGCAGTAGTCAACTGACAATATTCTTATACCCTAGTCAAGGTTAACAGGTACTTACTGCGTATGACAAGACCGTACACTCGTAGGTTAGACCGTATTTTTTGTTTGTTGCTAAGGATCCCATATATACTCTAGACATGTTAGTTCTGAACACTTAGTGGTTAATTGTATATATTGAATTTAAATACACAGCTCATACAAGCACGTTTTGCGGATGGGAGGGGTGAGAGGCCGGCAAAAAAGGAAATGTTTTAGTTTAATGAAACGTTCTGTCCTAGTAGGCGTGATTTATAGTAGACGCAATTGATAGTAGACGTAATTGATAGTAGGTGTAATCGATACTAGACGTGATTAATAGTAGACGCAATTGATACTAGGCGTGATTGATAGTAGGCGTGATTTGTAGTAAGCGCGATTTATAGTAGACGCAAATGATAGTAGGCGCGATTGATAGTAGGCGTGATTGATAGTAGACGCGATTGATACTAGGCGTGATCGATAGTAGGCGTGATTTGTAGTAAGCGCGATTTATAGTAGACGCAAATGATAGTAGGCGCGATTGATAGTAGGCGTGATTGATAGTAGACGCGATTGATAGTAGGCGCAATTTGACATGGGCGCGACTCAGATCATTTTTGATATCATAAAGTTACAGTGTCAATATTTATACAAAGTACAAGGTAGAGGGTATTTTAAGACATAACCTCAGCTCACTTAACATAACCTAACTTTACCTAACCTAACTTTGTCACGTGACATGTTCTACAAGTTTAGACTTGCTTTAAGACTGATTATGACGTCATAGATTGATGGGAGGGGTGAGAGGCTGACAAAAAAGGAAATGTTCTGGTTTAATGAAACGTCATGTCCTAGTAGGCGTGATTTATAGTAGACGCAAATGATAGTAGGCGCGATTAATAGTAGACGCAATTGATAGTAGACGTGATTGATAGTAGGCGTGATTTGACATGAGCGCGATTTATAGTAGACGCGAAAGATAGTATGCGCGATCGATAGTAGGCGTAATTAGACATGGGCGAGATTTATAGTAGACGCAATTGATAGTAGGCGCGATTGATAGTAGGTGTAATTGGTAGTAGGCGCGATTGATAGTAGGCGTGATTTGTAGTAAGCGCGATTTATAGTAGACGCAAATGATAGTAGGCGTGATTGATAGTAGACGCGATTGATAGTAGGCGCAATTTGACATGGGCGCGACTTAGATCATTTTTGATATCATTAAGTTACAGTGTCAATGTTTATACAAAGTACAATGTAGAGGGTATTTTAAGACATAACCTCAGCTCACTTAACATAACCTAACTTTACCTAACCTAACTTTGTCACGTGACATGTTCTACAAGTTTAGACTTGCTTTAAGACTGATTATGACGTCATAGATTGATGGGAGGGGTGAGAGGCTGACAAAAAAGGAAATGTTCTGGTTTAATGAAACGTCATGTCCTAGCAGGCGCGATTGGTAGTAGACGCAATTGATAGTAGACGCGATTAATGGTAGACGCAATTGATAGTAGGTGTGATCAGGTACTTACTGCATATCAAAAGGCTGTACACTCGTGTGTTAGACACTCTATCTTGTTAAGGACCCCTATATATTCCCTATACAAGGCTATACATGTTAGTTCTAAACACTTAGTGGTTATTTGTATTTTAAATTTATATACACAGGTTATACAAGCACGTTTTTTCACACAGTAAAACTTTGTCAAATAGCCACATGCGATACGCAAAGTATGTTTCCGCTATCTAGCGGTGACTATGGAAACTACCTGAACATATCCTAATCTAATCCTAGCTAACTTCACCTGACGTGTCCATACCGGTTTGTAAGCAACAAGAACAACACACTAAGATTCCATGAATTCCAGAGTACTTTTAGATTAATTATCGACTCTCAACTCTTATAACTATGTCTATCCCACTCTGTCAAAAACACGATTTGTTTTTTTAATTTTTGCTTGATGTCAATACTAAAGTGATAATGGGTTTTCCGATCCTATCACTATAAATTCATTACCCCCACTCTTATCTCGGTCCCGACAACAACCATGCCTATTTTTATTATGTCAGATGATGTAATGTTCGAGTGCAAAGTGGGTGTAAAAGTGAGTGCAAAGTGAGTGCTAAAGTGAGTGCAAAGTAAGTGTAAAAGTAGTTGTAAAAGTGAGTGCAAAGTGAGTGCAAAAGTGAGTGCAAAAGTGGGGTGTAAAAGTGGTACCCTATTTGTAATGGCTTATTTGACAAGTTATTTTGTGGTACCCAATTCGTAATGGCTTATTTCACAAGTTGTTTTTGTCAATGTATTTAGAGGATATTTCTCTTGTTCATGGAAAGTATCTCAGCCCTTTTTATGATAGCATAATGCTTACCGTCATGTTTGTAAGCAACAACAACACACTAAAATTCCAAGAATCCAAACTACTCTAAGGTTAATAATGGTCTCTCAACTCCATTCCACGCCTAGTCAAAAACATTATACATTTCAAATTTTTCAAAAAAGGTAAATTGAGAAAGTAGGCTATATATTGTGCCCAACTGGTCACGGCAGTCTGGTACGGGTACAATATTTAAACTAAAAAATCATATGCTAACTCCAACACCTACGTCTATCCCATTCTCAGTCAAAAAAAATATATATATTCTTTAAATTTTTCCAAAAAATATTTGGAAAGTAGGCTATAATTTGAAAACTAATCATCCTAAAAAAAAGTCATATATAGACTCAAACCAATGGCTTTTATGTCCTTAATCGTTAGAACAAAACATGGAATTTGACATTTTTCCAAATATTGATCATTTTTAAAAATGGGCTATATTTTGTAAACTATGAATTACACAAAAAATGTGTTTGACATAAAAATGACAGGTATTTACCCCCTCTACCCACAAACCAAGTCCCAGGTCTCTGGGACAAAATCCAAAAAGGTTCAATTTTGAAAGTAGACGATATTTTGAAAACTAATCATTCTAAAAGTCATATATAGACTCAAACAAATGTCCTTTAAGTCCCTTAACGTTAGAACAAAACTTAACATTTTTTTCATTAAAAAAAAGTCCAATTTTCAAAATTGCCTATATTTTGGAAACTAAGAATTAGTTCCAAAATGGCGGTCGTAGCTTAACTCAACCTAACCTAACCCTACGAGGTGTGATCAAAAAGTTCCAAAATGGCTGCCGTAGCTTAACTTCACCTTTGATTGATCCCTGTTGATTGACCCCTTTTGATTGATCTCTGTTGATGTATCCCTTTGGACTGGTCCCTGTTGACTAGCCCCTTTGGACGTGTCTTTTTTAAAGGGGGAGTCTTTTTTTTACGGGTCCCGGAGGACGGGTCCTTGTTGACGGGTCCCTGTGGGCGGGCCCCTTTGATATAATTTGGATAAAATGCACGGGCCAGTCCATAAGGATCAGTCCAAAGGAACCGCCCACAGGGACCCGTCAACAAGGACCCGTACTCCGGGACCCGTAAAAAAATGACTCCCCCTTTAAAAAAGACCCGTCCAAAGGGGCTAGTAAACAGGGACCAGTCCAAAGGGATACATCAACAGAGATCAATCAAAAGGGGTCAATCAACAGGGATCAATCAAAGGTTAAGTTAAGCTACGGCAGCCATTTTGGAACTTTTTGATCACACCTCGTAGGGTTAGGTTAGGTTGAGTTAAGCTACGACCGCCATTTTGGAACTAATTCTTAGTTTCCAAAATATAGGCAATTTTGAAAATTGGACTTTTTTTTTTAATGAAAAAAATGTTAAGTTTTGTTCTAACGTTAAGGGACTTAAAGGACATTTGTTTGAGTCTATATATGACTTTTTAGAATGATTAGTTTTCAAAATATCGTCTACTTTCAAAAATGAACCTTTTTTGGATTTTGTCCCAGAGACCTGGGACTTGGTTTGTGGGTAGAGGGGGTAAATACCTGTCATTTTTATGTCAAACACATTTTTTGTGTAATTCATAGTTTACAAAATATAGCCCATTTTTAAAAATGATCAATATTTGGAAAAATGTCAAATTCCATGTTTTGTTCTAACGATTAAGGACATAAAAGCCATTGGTTTGAGTCTATATATGACTTTTTTTTAGGATGATTAGTTTTCAAATTATAGCCTACTTTCCAAATATTTTTTGGAAAGATTTAAAGAATATATATATATATATATTTGACTGAGAATGGGATAGACGTAGGTGTTGGAGTTAGCATATGATTTTTTAGTTTAAATATATAGCCTACTTTCTCAATTTACCTTTTTTGAAAAATTTGAAATGTATAATGTTTTTGACTAGGCGTGGAATGGAGTTGAGAGACCATTATTAACCTTAGAGTAGTTTGGATTCTTGGAATTTTAGTGTGTTGTTGTTGCTTACAAACATGACGGTAAGCATTATGCTATCATAAAAAGGGCTGAGATACTTTCCATGAACAAGAGAAATATCCTCTAAATACATTGACAAAAACAACTTGTGATATAAGCCATTACGAATTGGCTACCACAAAATAACTTGTCAAATAAGCCATTACAAATAGGGTACCACTTTTACACCCCACTTTTGCACTCACTTTTGCACTCACTTTGCACTCACTTTTACAACTACTTTTACACTTACTTTGCACTCACTTTAGCACTCACTTTGCACTCACTTTTACACCCACTTTGTACTCGAACATTACATCATCTGACATAATAAAAATAGGCATGGTTGTTGTCGGGACCGAGATAAGAGTGGGGGTAATGAATTTATAGTGATAGGATCGGAAAACCCATTATCACTTTAGTATTGACATCAAGCAAAAATTAAAAAAACAAATCGTGTTTTTGACAGAGTGGGATAGACATAGTTATAAGAGTTGAGAGTCGATAATTAATCTAAAAGTACTCTGGAATTCATGGAATCTTAGTGTGTTGTTCTTGTTGCTTACAAACCGGTATGGACACGTCAGGTGAAGTTAGCTAGGATTAGATTAGGATATGTTCAGGTAGTTTCCATAGTCACCGCTAGATAGCGGAAACATACTTTGCGTATCGCATGTGGCTATTTGACAAAGTTTTACTGTGTGAAAAAACGTGCTTGTATAACCTGTGTATATAAATTTAAAATACAAATAACCACTAAGTGTTTAGAACTAACATGTATAGCCTTGTATAGGGAATATATAGGGGTCCTTAACAAGATAGAGTGTCTAACACACGAGTGTACAGCCTTTTGATATGCAGTAAGTACCTGATCACACCTACTATCAATTGCGTCTACCATTAATCGCGTCTACTATCAATTGCGTCTACTACCAATCGCGCCTGCTAGGACATGACGTTTCATTAAACCAGAACATTTCCTTTTTTGTCAGCCTCTCACCCCTCCCATCAATCTATGACGTCATAATCAGTCTTAAAGCAAGTCTTAACTTGTAGAACATGTCACGTGACAAAGTTAGGTTAGGTAAAGTTAGGTTATGTTAAGTGAGCTGAGGTTATGTCTTAAAATACCCTCTACCTTGTACTTTGTATAAACATTGACACTGTAACTTTATGATATCAAAAATGATCTAAGTCGCGCCCATGTCAAATTGCGCCTACTATCAATCGCGTCTACTATCAATCACGCCTACTATCATTTGCGTCTACTATAAATCGCGCTTACTACAAATCACGCCTACTATCAATCACGCCTAGTATCAATTGCGTCTACTATTAATCACGTCTAGTATCATTTGCGTCTACTATAAATCGCGCTCATGTCAAATCGCGCCTACTACCAATTACACCTACTATCAATCGCGCCTACTATCAATTGCGTCTACTATAAATCTCGCCCATGTCTAATTACGCCTACTATCAATCGCGCCTACTATCTTTCGCGTCTACTATAAATCGCGCTCATGTCAAATCACGCCTACTATCAATCACGTCTACTATCAATTGCGTCTACTATTAATCGCGCCTACTATCATTTGCGTCTACTATAAATCACGCCTACTAGGACATGACGTTTCATTAAACCAGAACATTTCCTTTTTTGTCAGCCTCTCACCCCTCCCATCAATCTATGACGTCATAATCAGTCTTAAAGCAAGTCTAAACTTGTAGAACATGTCACGTGACAAAGATAGGTTAGGTAAAGTTAGGTTATGTTAAGTGAGCTGAGGTTATGTCTTAAAATACCCTCTACCTTGTACTTTGTATAAATATTGACACTGTAACTTTATGATATCAAAAATGATCTGAGTCGCGCCCATGTCAAATTGCGCCTACTATCAATCGCGTCTACTATCAATCACGCCTACTATCAATCGCGCCTACTATCATTTGCGTCTACTATAAATCGCGCTTACTACAAATCACGCCTACTATCAATCACGCCTAGTATCAATCGCGTCTACTATCAATTGCGCCTACTATCATTTGCGTCTACTATAAATCGCGCTTACTACAAATCACGCCTACTATCAATCACGCCTAGTATCAATTGCGTCTACTATTAATCACGTCTAGTATCGATTACACCTACTATCAATTACGTCTACTATCAATTGCGTCTACTATAAATCACGGCTACTAGGACAGAACGTTTCATTAAACTAAAACATTTCCTTTTTTGCCAGCCTCTCACCCCTCCCATCCGCAAAACGTGCTTGTATGAGCTGTGTATTTAAATTCAATATATACAATTAACCACTAAGTGTTCAGAACTAACATGTCTAGAGTATATATGGGATCCTTAGCAACAAACAAAAAATACGGTCTAACCTACGAGTGTACGGTCTTGTCATACGCAGTAAGTACCTGTTAACCTTGACTAGGGTATAAGAATATTGTCAGTTGACTACTGCCTGTTACAGTGTTCACATCGTGAAAGACCGTCTCACCTACCAGTCTCCAGCCTTGTCATACGCAGTAAGCAGCTGTTGGCGGAAAACAACATCCATAAATCTTGACATTTAGGAAAGTGTGTGTAAATCACTTGTAATCTAAAGATTGTTCATGTGACTTTACTAAAATTTAATTCATATGTATTAGTTGATATGGAAGTCTCAACAACCAGTCATGGCAAGCCATGTGTCTTCTATAAAGGATATACATATATTGTAAAAACAACCAATAAAGATGGAACTGTTATTTGGCGATGTTCAAAACAACGATCCAAAAAGTGTCGAGGAATGATTAAAACAAAAGACTCCAACGTACTTACTTCAAAAGAACATCATTGTGAATCTCAAATTAATACACATTTAAATACGCAAAATACTCTAACCCAGATAAAAAAGCAAGTCCAAGAAAAATATATTGCTGCTCAAGATAGTGCATTGTTTGTTAAAAAGCATTCATCATCACCTCAAAAAGACATGTTAGGACAAATACCATCGTTCAAAAAACCCTTAACACTATCAAAAGCAACGCAGACTCTACAAGAGGTCCATGTGGAAAACAAACAAGAGGAATTGGATAGTTCTAGTGATGTTGAGAATGATGATGATGATGATAATGATGGTGACAATGACTATAATAATTTTGATGATAATATTCATAATAATGATGATGATGATGATAATTATGAAAAAGAAGAGGATGAGGGTTTTATGTTTATAAAACCATTGCGGCTTCCCCAGTTTTTAAGAGCAAGAGTACCTGGAGAAAGTTGTAAAAGGATCTACAACAAGCGTTGTGTTTAAAAATCTATATAGAACAATGGTAAAGAGATAGACTTGAATTCAGTGTGTAACTATTATAAAATGAATTTAATAAAAATATTGTATGGGTATTGTCTGTTTTTCTTAATTACTATCCCCATGTCCCACTATTAATACAATTGTTAACCATCAACAGTCTCTGACTATGTTCAGAAAGAGAGTGGCCTTAAACAATACACTATATCTATGGTTTGTGTACTGAGTGTCATAATAATGCAGTGTGGCCAAGCCATGTCAAGGCAATAGTTATGTCAGGTAAGGGATTCGAACCCTTGCTTCCTTATACAGAAAATTTGATCTTAAGTCATACACCTTAACCACTCGGTCAACCTGACAGTTACTAATTTAATTAGTCTTGAGGACTTGAGTGTTTACAAAACTTTTTCCAGGATACATTGACTAAACCACTTGCTTGTTTTGAAATATAGATTTTGTTTTGTTTTACCATAACATTGCAGTTATGAGTCTTGTGAACTGGGTGTTCAATATAGGGTTAAAGGCATTTTAAAATCATTTTAGAAAAGCTCTTAGGTATCGTGTCATGGGTTTCAGTAATGCATTACTGTTCGTTGACTAACATATACCGTTACACAACATTATTTTAGTGAACTTACATGTTGTTGTTTGAGTCTTTAGTCCTTTGACTGGTTTGATGCAGATCTCAGCGCCTATCTGTCCCGAGCTAATCGTTTCATCTCTATATAGCTACCACACCCTACATTCAAGGCTATCTGTTTAACATATTCTAAACTTGGTCTACCCCTACAGTTCTCGTCCTCGAACCTTTCTTCCTTAACTAAGTTTGCTATTCTTGGGTGTCTTAGTACGTGTTCTACCAACCTATCTCTTTACTTCATTAACAGTCGCCAGATACATCTCTTCTCCCCCACTCGTCTTAATACCTCTTTGTTAGTAACCCTATTTACCCATCTAATCTTCATCATTCTCCTGTAAGACCACATTTCAAACACTTCAATTCTCCACTTTTCTGCTGCACCAATTGTCTAAGTTTTACTTTCATAGAGTGCCACGCTCCAGACAAAGGCCTTCAAAATGACTTCCTAATACCTAAATCTATATTCAATGTCAACAGATTCTGTAGAAATTCTTTCCTTGTCTGAGCTACATAAGAATCCTAATCGTGTCTGGTATAATGTCTTGTTTAGCAAACATAGTCACTCAAAAGGTCTAAGCATTTTTGAAAAGGAAAGGAAGCTTGTAGTTTAACGTGACCGTTAATCTTGAGATCATGAGCCACGGGACCTCCTTTTTACGTGGAATCCGAACCACAGGACATGGCATTTCACTTCGAAAATCTCACATGCATTGACCGGGAATCGAACCCGGACCGCCTTGGTGAGAGGCATACAGCTAGACCGCTGAGCCACCACGCCCCCTAAGCATTTTTGTATATAACCCAAAATAACAAACAGTTTTTCTAAAACCCTACTCATTGGTCAATAACAAGCAGAGTCGCCAAAGTGTTTCGTTGGTAGTTAACTCATGTCTAGTTAATCAATTCCTTTCATATCGTTATCCAATTGTAGTAGTAAGGACTGGTGAACAACGTCAGTTCAACACACTGCTTTACACACAAATGTAGTTAGGCCCTTTGACATAATTTGGATAAATTTCATGGGCCGGTCCATAGGGATCAGTCCAAAGGGGCCGGTCTAAAGGGACCCTTCCACAGGGACCCATCAACAGGGACTTGTCAGCAAGGACCCATCAACAATGACCCGTCAACAATGACCTGACATCAATGACCTGTCAACAATGACCTGTCAATAGGGACTCATCAACAATGACCCGTCCACAGGGACTCATCAACAAGGACCCGTCAGCAATGACTCGTCAACAGGGACCCGTCGAAAAGCACATGTCAAAAAGGATCCATCAAAAATGACCCCCTGTCAAAAAGGGCCCGTCCAAAAGGGGCCAGTCAACAGAAACCAGTCCAAAGGGACAAATAACAGAGATAAATCAACAGGGATCAATCAAAAGGGGCTATCACCTCAAGGCCTGACATATCCCTCTTTGATTATTGGTTTGCCAATCGACAAGCGTCACTTAAAATACTTTTTGATCACCACTCGTGGGTTGGGTTAGGTTAGGTTACACTACAGCCGCCATCTTTTAAAAAGCCTGCCCTCTTACAAAAGCTATGGGTGGGCATGCGTAAAAAACAAAAAACAAAAACAAGCACGTTAATTCATAGTGGCTATCCACCAAACACATGTCGCTTGTGTGGAACAACGTTTTATTCCATATCGGCATTCAAACTCTCACATGTTGCAATTGGAAAGAGAGATTCTCTAAAAAAAATACAATTTCACCCCTTAATAGGGGTAGGTTTTATTTTGGGGTGGAAATATGTTGTTCTTTGGAAAGAGGGTATCAGCCCGAGTTCAATGACACCTCATTCGTCAAAATCCGACCACGGGTTCGAACTCACATTTTCTCACGTATGAAGCAAAACAGGATGTGACTTGTTTCACAAGGAGGACGGTAATAAGGTCATTTCACACGTGTTCACATGTATTTCGTCACTTTCCTTTCATATCGTTATCCCATTATAGTAGTGGTGAACAACGTCAGTTCAACACACACAAATGTAGTTAGACCCTTTGACATAATTTAAATAAATTCATGAGCCAGTCCATAGGTACCAGGTCAAAGGGACCGGTCCAAAGGGATCAGTCCAAAGGGACAAGGACTCGTCCACAAGGACTTGTCCACAAGGACTCGTCCACACAGACTCGTCCACAAGGACCTGTCAACAATGACCTGTCCACAAGGACTTGTCCACAAGGACTCGTCCACAATGACTCGACAACAATGACCCCGCCAACAATGACCCGTCAACAATAACCCATCCATAGGGATCCACTCCCCCACCCTCTTCAAAAGCCATGAGTGGGCATGCTAATTCATAGTGGCTTTCCACCGAACATATGCACTTTATGTGGAACAACATTTCATTCCATATCGGCATTCAAACGCTCACATGTTGCAATTGGTAACAGAGATTCTCTAAAAAATTACAATTTCACCCCCTAGTAGGGGTAGGTATTACTTTTGGGGTTGACATATGTTGTCCATTGGGAAGGGGGTGTTAGCCCGAGTTCAATGACACCTCATTCGTCTAAATCCGACCATGCGTTCGGGAGTTATCGGGCTGCCGCCATCTTGTGAGGAGGGTGAGGAGGAGGAGGAGGTATCTGAATCCCTCAAAAACCACTACTATAATAATATTACATTTGCTTTTCTCCATGAGAAAAAGACAAAGGGTTCCTGGTTCAGTAAAGTAGAGAAAGATCTGTTGGAGTTTGGAATAACATGTGAAGATATCCAGGAGAGTGTGAGTTAGCCGAGGTCGTTGCGGCATGACTGTTGGCAGTCGCTCACATCCGGGAGGCGAGGAGGTTCGAATCCCCCCGCCGGCAACCTTGAAGATGGTCTTCTGTGGTTTCCCATCTTCCTTCCAGGCAAATGCCGGGGTTGGTCCCTAACTATAGGCCACAGCCGCTACCTTCCAACTCCTCGACCCTCCCTTCCAACTTTCCTCCCCAACGGTACTTGTAGCTCACCCATTGGGTATCCGTCTCGAAGCAGCTACAAAACTGGCGAGCCGAACATGTCCTCGGACACTCCCGGCACTAAAAGCCATACGCTAAAAAATCCAGGAGAGTGGCCCTCTTAGGGAAAAACTTCAAAAACATCGGAGTTTTCAACCTAAGCCGAAACTAAAAACCAGGTAAACGTGGACGACGGAGAGAAAGGTGCAACATCGATTGCAAATGAAAGAGTACTGGGGCAACATTAAAATGCAGAAGAAACAGTTGTCATGACGTGGTCCTTAGTTGGGCGTAACGAAGCAAGAAGGAGAAGAAGAATAGTAATAATAATTCCTCTGTCATCACCAACAAGACAATAGCTGCCAATAAACCGGACCACATTGTCACAAAGTACACAAGAGCACATGGCTTATAGACATTGCAGTATCTAACTCCCACAACATCAGAACTAAGAACCACGATAAGATAAGTAAATGTATGGACTTGGCAACATAAATAAAACGCCTTTGGAAACAACAGTCAGTCACTGTCATCCCAGTTATAATCTCAGCCACGGGAGTAATACCGAAACACTTTAAATCAGCTCTACACCCTACATCGATAAGAAAATGCAGAAGGCAGCAATACTGGACAGCTGTAATATTATCAGAAAATTCTTGAATAATGATTATGAACCAGCAAAGCTTCTCGTGTACGCCCACCGACGTTTTGCAGAAGACCAGAATGACTGTGTTTAATGAATAATTTGTGTAATAATAATAATTATGATAATCAAGGAGGCAGTGACTCAGTAGGTCAGCTCGTAACGATGCTCCTGAATTTGTTCATTTTAAATGGTTATTTTGCGTTACCAAGGTTATTTTACAGTTTAGATGTTAATTTTGGATGATTTACTACCGGTAAACACTGCTAACGACGTCTGATCCCCATGTTAGGGGTGGTCGAAATCATATCCTGGCCGTAGGTATAAAAGACACACCAACATCATGACGAGAAGAAATAAGAAAAGTGGAACTAAAAGGCCGCTACCCGAAGAGCGTCGGGGCACCCTTGGAGCCATCGCTGGGGGTGACAGCGTACAAGCCGGTGGTGATCAGGAGCTGAACAGGCGGGCCCTGATCGGGGAACACCCCGAACATGTTACAGCCGATGTTGATAGTAGCATCCTAACAGCATCCAACGCTACACCTGCTCCTAGTGTTTCTTCTGATACTCAGGAGACCACAAGAGCAGGCAAACCGAGAAAGCGCATGAAATGGACAAATGAAATGTTTATGTACATCATGCGTTCATATTATCAGATAAAGAATATGGAAACTGACACTACTGCATATAGACAGAAGTTGCACACTGCATTCTGCCAGGAGTTCCCTGATATTAATGTTACGGAACAGAGAATAGCAGATCAGCGCCGTGCTATTGTTTTGGAGAAACTTATCCCAGAACATCACCTCAAGCTGCTAATGGTTGACGTAGCTGCCGACAATACTCATAACTCTGTAGACGAATCCATAGATCAGGAGAGTACACGTCTGGTCAATGAACAAAGGCACAACGATCTTCCTTCAGATGACAAAGATGTAAGTATATCGCCGGAAGCACTCTTAGAACCAGTGCGGAAACAACTCGAAGATGAATTTGGGAAGGCCCTCATAGAATTTGAAGGGACTGATCCAATAGAGCGGCCAAAACATTCCTCTAAGAAACTTGCTACCGCTGTTGTAACAATGAACGACATTCTCTCTCAGCATCTGTCCCAGAAATCATGATGTTTCAACCATCTTCAGACTGCAATTCACGCTAGAGCGATAGCTGTGATACGAGTGACAGGAGGTAGATTATGGCGACCGAAATATACCTCAGGTCGACAGACGAAGATGCCAGCTACGTTTACGAAAGTCTGTTGATGAACTGAGAGTAAATATTGGAAGAATGCATCAGTATGTTGCAGGAAATAGAAGTAAGAAGGTTGTTCAATGTGTTCAAATGTTGAGACATACGAAGAGTAAACATGCAAAGTACAATCCTCCGAACCGTAGCCCCCTTGAGATCCTAGACACATTAAAGCAACAACTTGAGGCAAAGGCACAGAGATTACGTCGATATAAAGAATCGAACGAACGAAAGCAACAGAACAAGCTATTTGTTAACAATGAGAAACGGTTCTATAGGAATCTTGACGATCCTGGAACACAAATGGGCAGTTCACCGCAAAAAGAAGAGGTAGATAACTTCTGGTCTTCGCTATGGTCGAATGCTGGAGATTATAATAGCAACGCTAAATGGATTACGGAGGAGGAGGAAAGAATGTCAGAAATTGACACGATGAATGACTCTTCTGTATCAACTGAAGATGTGACCCGTGTGGTTAAGGAGACCCAAAATTGGAAAGCGGTAGGACCAGACAACATCCACAATTTTTGGATCAAACGTTTTACTTGCACTCATGTGCATCTTGCCCGCTGCTACACAGATTTCATCCAAAATCCACAGCTTATACACTCTTACTTGAATCAAGGTAAAACATACCTTCTGCCAAAAGGTGATAGAACCAATGACCCTTCCAAATATCGAACTATCACCTGTCTATGCACCCTTTATAAGATATTTACATCTTGCATTGCACGTAGGATTTATGAACACATAAATCTTCATAACATCCTGGCTGAGGAGCAGAAGGGGTGCATGAAGAAGTCTCAAGGTTGCAAAGAGCAACTTGTAATCGATGCAGTTACTATAGAATAAGCAGGAAAGATGATGCGTAACCTCTACATGACCTTTATTGATTACAAGAAAGCTTTTGATTCAGTGCCACATTCCTGGTTAATCCAAACCCTGAAGATATATATAAAGTTGATCCTGCCATCATTATAAGTCTGCAACATATGATGTCTCATTGGGGGACCAACTTATTAATGTCTAATGGAGACACATGTATGGAATCGGGATTCATTCAAATCAAAAGAGGTATCTTTGAGGGTGACATCTTGAGCCCTCTATGGTTCTGTTTGGCGCTCAATCCGCTATCATCATTGCTGAACAATGCAAAGTGAGGTTTTCCAATTAATCACCATGGTATGAAATACAGAATTTCTCATTTGATGTAGGCCTACATGGATGACATTAAACTATATACATCCTCTGAGAAACACATCGACGATCTAATTGCAATAACTGCTTCATTTTCTTCTGATATTGGAATGTCCTTCGGATTAGATAAGTGTCGCACCCTCACCATTCGGCGTGGAAAATTTGAGGCCCGAGCATTTCAACTTGATGACGGTTGTTTCATAAAGCCTATGGAAGGTAATGAGACCTACAAATATCTTGGTCTCCTGCAATCTAATCGAATTGATCATTGGTGTGTGTATTTGTAAATCACATGAGGATTGGGAAGGAGGTGGCTCTGACCTTAAGTTACGACCCATCCCGGCATTTGGCTGGAGTAGAAGAGGGAAACCATGGAAAACCACTTCAAGGATGACTGAGATGGGAATCGAACCACCTTCTTCTCAGCTGTATCTCATGCGTCTGAGTGTACCCTGTTCCAGCCATCATACCACAATTTAATTTCTTGACAGAGCCGGGAATCGAACCTGGACCTCCGGCGTGACAGCCAAGAATGCTAGCCGCTACAGCATGAGACGGACATTTTGAAAGGAAGGCAGCCTGCAGTTTTACGTGACCGTAAATCTCTTGATCATAAGCTACGGGACCATCTTCCTAACCACAGGACGTGATATTTCACTTTAAAAATCTCAATTGCATTGACCGGGAATCGAACCCAGTCGGCATTGGTAGGAGGCAAGCAGCTTGGTATTTTACCACTACGCCCCATTTCACTTTCGCATTTTACCGTAAGAGCTATGAAACGTGCGCAGAAATCTCATTAAAAAGAAAAGAAGCACGTTGTTATTGGAATTGTATTTATTTGAAATTGTGCAGAAAACATAACATATTTTTATACATACAGTAGACTGGTTGAGTCTCGGACAAGAATTCATGTGTAGCCTACAGTAAGTCCGACGTTATAATGGAGATTGCTGGCAAACTCGGGTGGGTAGACTATGAATAAGGCCATATGATACTCGAAGCGCAGTAGGCGGATAAAAGTGGAACTTATACGGGGCTGAAATGCCAATATCTATCTCAAACAAAATTTGGCTGCAGTAAACCCAGAATTTGGTACGCAAATGTATGTCCATCCCTTATTATTCAACGGGGTCGGGGAAGAGATCCAATGAAAATCTATGTGACGGGTGATTTTTACAGCCGGATGCCCTTCCTGACGCCAACCTCAGGAGAGAAGTTAATGAGAGGTGAAATATAATAATAATAATATCGTATGGCCTCGGGTGCCGGGTGCAAGCTTTGTTAATTGACACCCAGAGGGCAGCTTGCATGTCGAATTTCGTCGTTCCTTTGAACGCTATGAAAGTCAAGGAGGTTAGATTTCTAATCTCCTTGACACTACAGCGCTTTCTAGTAGAGAATGGAGGAACTTTATGTTGGCGGAAAATCCCGAGATTAATTTTGCCATTGAACACGGCCTACTGAATTCAAATGGGTTCTTTAACATGCCAACAACGTATGATATCCATGTCGTGATTTATGTCGCCTTCCAAAAATCACTTACCACGGCCAGGGGCGCACCTGCAAGCTTGGGGTTGGTAATCCGACACGTTAACCACTCACCCACCGTGGCAAGCTAGAGGTGAAATGAATGAATATGAATGGAATTGGGCAAGGATGTGGAAGGAAGCGGCCGTGGCCTGTCAGAAGGTACCTTCCCAGCGATTGCATGGAGTAGAAAATGGGAAAACTCGGAAAACCATTTCACGTCTACCGAGTCCACAGAGAGCTTGGCCCCATGGCCTAGTGCAGCGCGTTGGCGAGCGTAGCTACCGCTGTTGGTTTATTTGGTACACAAATGATTCCTAATAACAAATCATGTCGTAGATATTGAATGCCGGTGTAATTATTCGCGTGGTCGTCATGGTGAATTGGTAAACGTATTAAAATGTGAAAGGAACAGTCGTGGTTGAACGAGATAGTACAGTAGTCTACCACGACCTCAAAAAGTTTAATTATAATCGCTCTAGCCGTTTAGTTTTTATGATGACTAGGGCTCGGATTTTTAGGTAAATAAATATTTTTTTTTAAATACATATTTTAAGCATTTTTTCCTATAAATACATAAATACCTGCTTTACACTTATTAGCACGGTTAAGTGAAAGAGAAAAGTAATACTAATAATAATAAAGTAGCCAAAGAGGCTCAAGAGACGCTATATGACATCTCAGCCAAAACAGGGCTTTAAATCTCATACGAAAAATCACAATACATGGACACAAAATCTACAGACTGACACCCACTAGAACCAAGTATGAAAAAAAAAAACGCAAGTGGAATGTTTCAAATACCTGTGAGAGATTATACAGAAAACAGGGCTGAACTTGGCGTCCAAAGGATCACAAAATTACAGAAGACATACAGACTTACATGGAACCACTACAACAACAATAAATATCTTTATCAATGCCTAACTACGGCACTATAATACAGTAGTCCTACCGGAAGCCTTATGCACTTCAGAAACGACAGCAATCAAGGGAAGAACAAAAATCAAGGAACTAGAAGAGCAAGACAGAAAAATATTTAGAAAACCTACTGACCAGTTCACAAAGAGGGAATATGGATAGAGAGACCGACAATAGAACTATACAAAGAGACGTTTACAAACAACATTATGAAAAGAAGGGGAAAAATTATGGACACATACATAGGATGAACGAAGATAGACTGAACAAGAAAATATTTAATATAGTTATGAACATGCCACTGAATACCAATTGGGTAAAAAAAACAAAAAAAAACGAGAAAGATCTCAAAACCTGAACATCTCTTCAGAATATATGGCAGCTCAGAAACCATACAGAGATAACATCAGGACAACAGAAATTTGAGCAAACACTCTAAGAGAAAAAAACGGGAAAAAAGTGGTCAAAAGAGAGATTGAGGAAGCATAGTGAATACATGAGAGATTTTTGGGAAAGAAGAAGAAGAAGAAGAAGAAGAAGAAGAAGAAGAAGAAAGGGACAGAAAAAATAACCATGAAAATTGATTGTATTTTAACGCTCTCCTTAAGGGGGAATTAACGAAAATGATGATGATAATAATAATAATAATAATAATAATAATAATAAAGTGGGCTATTAATGTACTCGTACCATAACTTGCTAACTGTGTGTCACACAGTCAAACACTTGTAACCTCCATCAATATTTCAAAGTACAGTAGACCAAGAAATTTCAGTTTAAACCGACATCCTTCCCATATTAGCTGTGGTGATTGTTTTTATGGAGTGGAACAGTGAGGTCATCTGAACCTCTTCTGTTATTAGAGCAATGAAATGTAATCTGTCCTCTACTGTGGTCTAGTGGTAAGTTCTGAAACTCCTGTCTTAAAAGTCTTGGGGTCGATCGTCCGATCTGCCAATGAATGTAATTCTGGTCTGAGGGCTTGGATGGGGCTCACTCATTCTCAAGATGTGGGTTCTATTTCCAGCTTAGCCATTCTAGCAGTGATTTTACATGATTTCCTTTCTATCCAAGCAAATGCCGAGAAGGTGCCAAACATAAGGTCACAGCTGCCTCCCTCCTAATCCTAAGCCAAATTTCAAATAAACACACTCTTAGAAACACCACAGTAACTAACAAATGTTATTGGTCAGGTTTCATATAAACACTCTAGTACATGGGGCTGATGACCACGATGTTGCAAGCTTCTAATAAAAGCAATTATTGGACAACGATTTTGAGTATAATGCAAATTGTTCCACCTATTGTTGTTGTTGTCTTTGTTGTTAATGATGCTGTTGTTCAGTTTTGGCGCTAAGGTTATCTAGGCTAACAATCCCAATCAACCTTTGCTAGAGGCTAGAGTGAAAGATGGATATCCTGAAACTTGCAATTACGTACAGTTCTCACGAACCCGGAGTTAAACTAAAAATCCTAGGAAATAGAACCGACTCAAGATACCCACTGAATATAGAGGCCCGGAAATAAATCCCTCAATGTACTCGTAGGTAGCCTACCCCGAATCGCACGCGGTATGCGTCATAAAGGCCATATGATCGCAGAATAGACTATACTTCGTGCTGCAGTGGTGAGCGGGTTGCTTCCGGTCATTCAGCAGGCGTTTCCAAACCCGTCAATTTGCATTTATTGAAGTGACATCTCGTATACTAATTTGAAAAATAAAATACATCGAGGTTTTATGATCGATAATTAACTAAGCTGTAAAAAGAGTTAAGCCAAAATATTCAAAGAGCGTGCAAACCATTAAATAAGATTTCATGAATCCTTTGTTATAAAATGGTAATTCCACCCAATATTATTCCTGTTTCCACGGGATCGGGGATGCGGTAAGATGAGTTTTCTGTGGGGACGATCGTTTTTACTGCTGGATACCCTTCATGTCGACATCCTCATCCGAGGTGTTAATAAGAGATGAAATTACATGGCTGATAATGGACAAGGAGTTGGAAGGAAGTGGCTGTGGCCTGTAAGAAGTTACGATCTCGGCATTTACCTGCAGTTTCTAATAAGTAACCCACAGAAAACACTTTTAATGATTCCCGACGTTGGGGTTTGAACGCACCTGTCTTCCAGGTTGAGAGATAGCCAGAACACTTGTCCTTGCACCTTCACGCGCATGGCTATCCGGTTGGTAGTATTTATGCAGGAATGCAAGAGACTTGAGTTATAATTCCGACTTCAATCCCATTTTCATGTCTCTTTATAATTCTTTGATGATTCCTGTTACCTTGAAAACACATCTATGTGTTGCCGCCCACTGAGGGTCTTGGCCTACCAAGCAGCCGCTGCTCAGACACATTCCTTGCGGATTGTGAGTCAATTCGACGTGTATCATAGCGTTATTGGCTCACGAGGATGAGCATGCACTTTTCTGGAACACACGTTGGCTCTAATATTCCTGACGTAGTATACAAATAAATGCTTTCAGTAGAATGGGAGTTACATGCAGTTCAACATTGAGCATAACGCGTCGATTTATGTTGGTCACAAAGCTACTAGTAATTTAAAGAAACAGTTCCATTTTACTTGTGAAATTTGGTACAATTGAATCAGCTGTAGCTGAAAAGTATTAAGTCAGTTTTCACGACTTTTCAGGAGACAGATAAAACATCATTGACAGAACAGAACTTAACAAACACACTATGTTAGTCATCTGTGTTGTGAATCAACTCTTAGGTTAATTTGTGTTAGCGGAATATCAATTTTATATAATAAACATATTTTTCAAATCAATTTTGGAAACGTGTCTTTATGCCTTTTAGCTCTGTGGTCAGTTTAGTGCAGCATAAAGCCATCCAGAATGAATATTTCACATGATATTTCATTTTAAAATGGATTTGTTACATAAAAACCACCTAAACCCTGTTTAAATGTAATTTACAATAGCACTGTATCACGCGGGAATCTTGCAGTGCGGCCAACATTAAGTACGGAATACGGCGCTGAAAGGCAGCAAGTCATTGACTTAATCATTTTCTCCTCTGATCGCACTACATGTAGCAGTGGTTTCTGACTTGAACAGAAGGCTGACTTAATTCTTTCCTATACCGTTCCAAGGCCCTTGGGTCGATACTTCAGAATACTAATTGTTTAAAATTGGCCATTTTTGACTTAATGATTTTCAGCTCCGACCGATTCAATTCCATTTAATATAATGGATGATACATTTAGTTAAGCATTGATATTGTACGCCTGCTTTGAATTGCGTTGGTAACATTGACAATAACAATAAATACGTGTGGAAAATCTTGACCTCACAGTGAGCCACATTTGAATACACTCAGAAAATATTGAGATTAGAAAGAGCATTAGTACACGGTTGGCAAGTCTCGTAGCTCTGAAAATATGCTTGGTTATATTTCAACAGGTATACATTACATATACAATATTTTCTTAAAATCCATTAAATAGTATGGAAGTTGCATGAAATGTTGGTTCCATACATAGATTATAAATTAATATTATTGTTATTGCTGTTTTAAGGGGCGGAACTACGAGGTCATCTGCCCATTCTAAAGCAATAAATCCAGAGTTCACAACATTAATAGACAGCTTGCAGCCATGGCGAATTAGTAAATTTATTGTAGAATAGATTGCATATGCAACATTTGGTTGAAATCCATTGGTTAGTTTTGAAAAAGTAAGGAAGCTCTTAATTTTACGTGTCCGTCAATCTCATCAATCTGCCATAAAACCTCCTTTTAGATGAATCAAAACCACCAGATTTTACCTTGAAAATCGTGCATGCATTATCTGGAAGCTGAACCCACTGCGCCACCACACCTCCAGTTTGTATGGAACCTACATGCATCTAAAGATTGAACCTTTCAGTATGCTTAGAATTATGACGGCAACTCTGTTATACATGGATTTCTAAAACTTAATCTGCCTGACGGAACTATTTCTCAACGCAAACCTTCCAAGATATAGTCCAAAATTCAATTGATATTTTTCAGCAAATGTTCGTTTAAAATATAGCTTCGAAATGTCTACCAAAGAAATTCACTCGTATTAAATTGGGTTTTGATATCTGCAGCCGTTCGGGAAATTATCGGGGGGAGGGATGCACAGACAGAAGGACAATGTCACACACAAACATGAAATGATCTTAGAGTCAATTTTTCAATCAGCTTTAGTCTGTTATCATCTTATGAAATATAGGCTTATGAGATCACCTTTTGTCCGTGTTGTGTGTGTGTGGCTAATAAATGTTGATTGACTTCAATGACACTTGATAAAGACCTACCACTACCCCGTTCAACGTTGACCGTGTTTTTGAAATGTCAATAAGTGTCACCAATCGAACCTGGCAACCATGCGAGTTATTTTCCCACTACTCAATACCTCCTAAACTATTGCAGCAATCTTCCATGTGGACACCAGGAGAAGTGGACAACTTGGAAAGCCCTTAATAGACTCCGTACTCGAGTCGGCAAAAGAAGAGTAAATCTGCGGAAGTGGGGGTTCTCAAGCGACTCATCACTTTGTGACTGTGGAGAGCAGCAGACAATCCAACATTTATGTCAGCGTGACTTATGTCCTTGAAAGTGCACTATGAAAGATTTGATTGCAGCCTCCTCCAGCGCTATTGACGTCGCCGAATACTGGGCAAAAATCATCTAGCTCAAATTTGTTGCTTCAATATTTGATTTGTTTTGTATAATAGACCTGTATAATTACATGTATGGTAGAAATGTACATATTCTGTGTTCAATATTCATGTTGATACTTCTGACACGCGTAACGAAAGAAATAAAGAACCTGAAACTTTCTATAGTGATGGAAGACTGTAAAGTAAGTTCATATACCGATGTGACTTGAGAAAATACAACAAGCACAACACCAATATGGCAGCCACGCGAAATTCAAATATGGTACTAAATCGGTTTCTCTTGTGATTTGATCATCCGAACGGAGTTAAACTTGGCACAGGAAATCTTTATGTAGGCGTTAATATATCGGTGACTAATATAATTCAATTCTTTAAAAGAAATCAGAACAGTAGCAGTGCATTTTTTTAAACTAGTTCTGGTATCTTGTATCCTAATCAAGTGATCTAAGGGTAACTTTGTTTAATAAACTAGTCTACTACTATAATATTTATCTACTGGTATGTAAATCTGTTGTTTACAGGTGATAAATTATAACTGGCGCATATGTCACTTCCTGAGATATGAATTTCCCTAACCCATCAAGAAATTATTCCATATCTGTGAAATTTCTTTGGTGGACCACTACTATAGGCTAAAACTACAGGTATATAAATCTAATCCTTGCATTTCATAAATTGTAGGTGAGATACATGTCGATTCCTGAGATATGATTTCCTCTAACTCGTCAAGGAATAATGAAATACACTGTTCCGGTTTCGGTTATATTATAACCTTCTTCGGCAGAAGAAACCGGTGCGTTTTAGTACATTATGCAACGAGCCTATAATGGCAATACTTAAGACACGAGTATGTTTATAAAACGAGCAAAGCGAGTTTTATAATTTCCATACGAGTGTCTTAATTACCGTTATAGGCGAGTTGCATACGACTAATTATGTTCGACGATAATTATAACTATTTTATGTTCGAACTTAAATATTCATAAATATCTGTCGAGATTTCGCCAGTTTAATGTACTGAACAGAGCGCATGGAACGCAGAGAATACCTTGTATTTGACCATGGCCTCCTCAAATACTCCACTATGACACTAGCCACGCAGTGAAATTTAAAATAGAAGGCCGTGGAAGTCAGCGCAGTTGCGATGCTATCCTTACCTAATTGGTCACACAACAGTTTCTTGATCTCTGATTGGTGGGAGAAACTGTATCATAATGAAAAAGAGTGTTATAATGACCCTCTGACATATAATATTTACATTTCAACATCGTCGAACATAAACTTAAATATTACATTTTATTGGCTTAAGGTATCCTTTCCTATTTCATTGAGCTCTGTCAATAAGGATTTGGGCACACATGGTCCGTTTCATCTCATTTCGTCGTCAAGGAATGATTCGATCTCCGTGAAACTTACTTTATTGAACCAAACACATGATCCAAGCCTACAGGTAAGTTACATAAATATGTACAAAATGAACGGCGGCTTTGGTGACGTAGTTGGTAACATGCTGAGCTTCTATGCCCAAGAATGCGGGTTCAAACCCAGTTGAAGACGTTGGACTTTTTAAGAGCGTCAAAATCCCTCAGTATGCCATTCTTCGGAGGGAAAGTAAAGTCGGCGGGCCCATGTCATAAATTTATTGCATGTAAAAGAACCTTCCACTGACTACAATTGCGTGAAACTAAATTTGTAGGTTAGATTTGATTATGGTTCATTAAGTTCGAAGTTTCGCCACCAGGTGATGATTGCGGTGGCATCTAGTAGCCAAGTTCGCAACTGAGCGTGGTTGACGGTAGCATTTGGTTGCAATAGTAGGAACTACTTGAAATTGATCGTCTGCAATCCTTACCTGAATTACAGATAGCACACACTAATACCGCCATCACAATTAACACCGGTTATCAGACAGATTCTACACACCCAAAGTACACGGGGCTACATGACCGCTTTGTCGCAGCCCCTAAATTAAGGAACCAACCACCCATACTAAACGAAATGCCATGGGTATTTAATAATTTTATTACACATTATGTCAATAAATTGAGTTAATATACATTAATGGATTACACTAGTTTCGCCCACATTGTGGTCCTCCTCAGTAATTGTTCTTTAAACGAAACTCGTATAATATCGAGCAAAGCTAGAATATATTATATACAAATTTAACTATTTTGATATATTTTTTATTAATTTTTCAAAGGAAACAAGATGTTCAGGAAAGAGCATATAGCCTACTTTCTCCTAAATGTATGGGTATAGTTATACCTCTTTGTCTCTATCACCTTCTATTTTCTTCCTATTCGAAATATACATTCTCACACTGGATTTGAGCAGCGGCGTTCAAACCATAGTTTATAATTTACCCCAGCATTTAGCAATTTCATCAGCAAACACTCCAAACAACTTAGGAATTCAGTACATTAACACCGACTACTAACAATAATTGAAACTTCGTTGGTCTAAACGTATCACTGGGAGAAACACATTTAATATACCTACTGTACACCTAATTTTTAATCGCGCCTATACTTGCCAGTGCTCTCTTTCGGCAACCCAGGCCATTTTCAATAACACCGCTGGCATGGGTTCACTAACTGGCCGGTATAGAGCGCAGCTCGCATCTAGTAGGCAGTGGATAGTAGCTCCCGCATACTGTAGTTCAACTAGTTGCTATTAGATGTCACTCCTGCATTTTCATTGAAGAACTTTGTGTTAATTAAATATATATTTTCCATTGCAAAATGCACAATATAACGCTCAATTGTATAACGCCTCAGTATTCAAAAAACAATAAATATAAAAAATCAAGAAAGAAAAACCCCCGCCGGCCGGCTCTAACCACAGACCTAATTATGTCCTCCCATGTTCAATGTTATTAATCAATTTAGATACAACGCTTAGCAAATAATGACTTTGACTAACCGATCTAATTGATGATCATTCGGAATACTCTCTAGCAAACAGATTACATTGTTTGTTATGTTTCTATCCCGTGTCTAAGAAAAATAAGTCACACCAATCCGCAGTTCTCTCATGAACCACTGTACATAATATAAGACTGTTAAAATTCTTTAATGTGATGAACTATCCTACAGGGTAAAATGATTTAGATATTAGCTTACAATTAAAACAATTGTTTGGATTCTATAGAGATAATCAGTTGGTGCACAAACAAATAAAGCAAAATAGTTAGTCTAACATCGCTGTTGACCATGTACAAAACATAGTTCCAAAATTACCATGAAATATATCACACAAGTAATGAGAATAATGGTGAACTGTTCCAGATGCTTATATACTAGAACGTGTGATTTCAAGATTTCTTGATCTGGTTACGTTAAACTCTCGCCGGACGAAGATCGCTTAGCCTCATTCAAGTACAGTGATCGAGAGCCTAGGCTTTTGCGAAACCATGCCTCGAGAGCCATACACAACGTCTCAGTTTCACGACGACCACATCCTGGTGTAGTGGCTATCATTCTTGGCTGTCGCCCCGGAGGTCCGGATTCGATTCCCGGCACTGCCAAGAAATTTAATTCTGGTCTGGGGGTTGAAATGGGGTAGATGATGATGATGATGATAATTGTTGTTTTAAGGGGCCTAACATCTAGGTTATCGGCCCGAATGGGGTAGACTATACTCAGCCTCGTGAGGCAAAACTGAGACGAGGTGGGTTCAATTCCCACCTCAGCCATCCTGGAAGTGGTTTTCCGTGGTTTCTCACTTCTACTCCAGGCAAACTAAAGGCCGCCTCCTACCAAATCCTCACCTGAATTACAAATACGCATACGAGTACTACTACAGACATCACAATAACATAGGTTGTCAGACACCCAAGTACACGGGGCTAAATGACCACGATGTCCATTTCCCTCAAAAGGTTTCACTTCGTATCGTCGGTGAATTACAATGCAATACATTAAATGATTACATAATTTTAACTCGGATACAATGCCAGCAATGTGTTTATTAAGTGAAACTACAGAATCCACATTGCAATCAGTTAAGAAACAATCAAACTAAACCCATTTTTAGGGAGGAATACCATTTTACGGTGAATGAATATCGTAAATTTCAATGAAATAACTTGATGCCTATGTTATTTCACCTAGAAATATGAATTTAGTGTTATTTTGTATCACAATAATATAGGATCACGAACTCGCTATACTGCATACTAACAATTCCTACTAAAAATAATAGGTCTGCTTCCCAAATCAGATGTTAAGGCTGTTGTTAAACAATACTGGCAGTTGTGCATTTGGAATTACTTCTCCCTATGGTAGGCCTAGGCCCTTCAAGGGCTGTAGTGCCACGGGGTTAGGTTAGGTTAGTTTATGGTTACTAATATTGATGTAATCTACTGTAGCATTAACACTTCCGAATCTACATGTTAGGTAATGAAGTTAATCACAATGATAATTCAATAGATCACAAGAAACATAATTAAACCACATTAATAATAATAATATATATTATATTTATTCGTTACGGCCAACTATGGACCACGTTTGACAGTTCTTACATTATTGTTTGTCTTCGCTCTCTGCCAATATCTCTTCATCCTGTCTCCCACTTTCCTCTTCTCCGTGTGAGATCGTCCTTTCCTCACTGACAACTCCCCTGTATCCTGGAAACCTGTAAACTCCTTAACTAGTCGTCTAAATCGCTCCTTGCCCGTAATAATAATAATAACGCAACAACCATAAAAGTGAACTATACTGTCGGTAAATAGGTATTGCCCCCGGAAATTGAATTATATTGAGACCACGATGGCTGTATTGGAAAATATCAGTAAAGTTATGGATGTCATAGTTATGACGTGGATATTCATGACGTAGGCACGGATGACGTAGAATTCATGCCAGTAGGCTGATTGAGCTGAGATTCTTGGTGACGTCATGATTTTCTTCGAGAAAGATCCGAGATTTACGACGCAGTCGCAGGAAACAAGGTATTGTGCTAAGGAAGAAGCTACGCTATTGGAGGAGAGACGTGAACCAATGAACGATAGTTTGGAAGGAAGACGGAGATTGCTGAAACTACGATATTCGATTACTTTTGGCATGCAGATTTGTGGAAATCTATTTTCAGTTCTGGCATTGATTTGGAATTTTGAAGAAATTAATTTTGAGTTTTTGAATTTTGAAAATCCATCAAGTATAGCCAAAGTTAAAACTTCCAGCAATGACGCAGCAACAGGCTATGGAAGGGATGGTTACGCCCCTTAAGAAGTTGATAAAAGGTCGTGCACAGGAGAGAGGAGCTCTCATACTCATACTCAGATCTCATACGCTCAGATCTTATACTTGTGATCGCATATATATTTCTGGTGATATAGAGTTATTTTCAAGTGATTCAGTGAAGTAAGGTGTCTTTAGCGTGAGGTGAAAGCCTTGCCGCATCGAACGAACTCGGGGCAGTTCCATTTCACGCTGCTCAAAACTAGGTGAAGTTGAAACCCGCACATTAACGTTTCCACCAGTCAAGATATCAAGCGCTAACTTCAGCCTGTATGATAATTCTATTAGGCAGTATAACATTGAGGTGTATACAAGATTTGAACGATTTCACAGTGATACTTCGAAAGTTATTGGAACTTTTAGGCTGCCAACAAAAGTGATTTTCTCGCCACAGGAGAAACACTTTTAAATTCCATATTATACACTACGGCTGACACGTGGAGTGCAACAGTTTGGTATTACAACGATACATTTGACTATGGAACACTATAATATTGCAGTGCTTTTGATCATTATAACTGCAGTTGAGATGAAAGGCTAAGGCGTTGATGCAATTGGGACATATATCATTGGAGTAAAGTAACAGCATGGAACTTCGTTAATCGTCTTTCTACAAAAGCGAGCATGTAGTGAACATCCAACTACACTCATGCATCGTTAATCCATCGCTGAATTATACCAGATAACAGTGGAAATATTTTCATACTCCACAACTGTGAATATTTCTGCGGAAATAACTACATTAAACTTCATGACGAATTCCTGCAAGAACTTCAGAGAACTTTCAAGAGAGGCCAGGGTTATCCCGGCTCACAAAGAAGATTATTGCCGGAAGGATGTCGTTCGTCTTCGTGAAGCAGTTCGATTCTCCGATGGTGCTGTTTTTGGTTTCGAGGATGGAGCTCAGCTTTAACTTGGTGAAATGGATCCATCAACAGTCTTCTTTGGGGAATTTTCCTCTGGAACGTCAATCGGCAGATAAGGTAGTCGTGAACGTTTATTGTATTTGAGTTTCTTAGCAATATTTGAGCAACCATTTTTCCCATATTTTTGTCCTCATGTATTTTGCCCTATATTCTTGTTTGAGATTCATATTCTCAGTACACCTTGATGAGTTATGCCTTTTTCGACGTTTTATTAAGACATTGTTATGTCATGGGCATAGTTAAACGATTTTGGATCAGTTGAGACTGATATTTAGATTTTTCAGTAATTTGCTTATTATTTTGTAGTCACGATTTGACTGTAAGTTAATGATTTTTATGGCAGATTTAAATTCAGACAGCGTGTCACTTTATTAAAGTAATTCTACCCCAGTTTAATTACTTTGAACAATTTTCTGTCATCATCAAGAAGGAAGAACATTTAAATGATTTTAGAGCGTTAAAATCCAGTACGTTGTCGACGATCTTGGAAATACTAGTCGTTATTTGAATGGATTGCAACACAGACATTTATCGTCAGTTATGAACGATCATTGCATCATAGACCATTTTGTGAAAGATGAACTTTAATTATGAATTATTGAATGCATTAAATTCGTGAAATTTTGTTAGGTTTTTTTTTCTCATTTAGAGATTTATATAACGATGTTTGCATTCCCCAGTCTAATTGGATTCTTTTCGACTATTTTGCAGTTAGTCGCACTTTGTTTGATGATAGTATTTTTATACTACAATTCTTTGAAGATGTTAATCTTAAATTTTGATAGACCAGACAGGCGTATATAAGCGTATTCACTATTAAATTTGTTTGTGATTGGCAAATTTTTATTTCAATTCGATTCATGAATGAAATCCACGAAAGTTAAATGACAACAGTTTTGAAACAATTAATGATTATAAGAATTTTTAAGTGGAACTATGAATGTATAATCGATAGTGCAGCGGACATGTTGAAAGTCGCTGATGTATAATGCCCTTAAATAAATGAAGGAGATTCCCACAGTAATGATGATAAAGATTGTGTTAGTGGAAGTTTTTGGTAAATTCTGTGGAAGATTTTGATGCCGTATATTTTAATATATGATGAATTTTGGGCCTATTTTTAATGCAGTGTGTGCATTATTTTGTAAGCGAAGTATTTTCCGCTAGAGTGTATTGTCATAGTTCGTTGAAAATTAATCAAGTGAATTTACTGTTTTAATTAACAAGAGTTTTGAAAGAATTTGAGATAAGATTTTGAATGAAGATTACCGTCACAAATAATAATAATTATTACAACCTTTATTAAACCAGATTGTGACATTAACATGTATAACTAACCTTCATTGGTCGATTATATTAAACACGATTATGAAATTACCAACCGGATGAACATGTGGTTCAATGTATTTCTTAAATTAATAATTTAAATAATTTAAATGTTGATATTGTAAATAATGAATGTATATATCTTTGACAATAATGTGGAACGAAAGTAATGTTAAAGGCGTGTTTAAAATTTTTGTAATTATCTTCAACAATATTATAAACAATTTCTAATTGTTATAAATAATTTATGTGATTTTGTTATAAACATTTAAGAGTGTGTTTTATACTCTAAACTATGCTTATTAAATATTTGGATGATAACTTAACAAGTTTAGGGATTGTCAGAATAATCCAGTGGTATGTGAGTTAAGCATTTGAAAGATTTGCGTCAATATATATGAGTTGTCTTGTAGACATTTAAAGCTTTGAGAGGAGCTGAATTCTTACGTAGTGTGGCGAGACGAGTGAGCCCCATTTGACAGGTGTGAGCCAAGTTGAAGGGTAGACCAGCCGGCCAGACATCTGGTTATCAGCGGGCGAGGTCGATACTCTGGCCTTGCGCCTATTAATACAAGTGTTATGTTTATTAAAAGAAACCAAATGCTCTATATATGTCGTATCCTGACTTCCTCATCCAATCCAAATGTGTTTTGAATGTTACGTTATTTTGAGCTCATGGGAGCTAACATATTGTTTGATAACTTTGCAAGTCCTTTAGGAGGACGTAGTCAGATTGACATGGGCTACTGATAGCCACATTTATTTTGTTGAGTTGTTAAAATCATGCTCTTTATTTGAAATAAAGCTTTTGTACAGTTCAAAGTTCTTGCCGTCGTTCTGGTTCATTTTTAAATGTCATGGTGAAGGTTATTGTGAGAGCATACTTTAGAGATCCTGTTGTCAACCCAATCCCCGAGATTATTTATAAGAGGTAAGTAAAAGTAAGTATGAAACCCCGTCTATTTTGGTGTGTTCCACAATAATTTTCTTGGTAACTTCTGTGTTCAAACCTCGGTAGTATCTGTCAGTGCCATTTTCATTGATGTAGCTGAGCCGGTGCGATTGATTGTTGGCAATCCGATTGAGGGGGCGGATATCTGACAGCCTACTATCCGGAAAACTGGATTACCAGTAGGATTGGCAACCCTGAAACGTGGGGCATGTTCTACAAAACTGGATTACCAGGAGGATTGCCGCAATTCGGTGGGGCTCGATTGTCTCGATTGGCATGTTCTACAAAACATTGGATTACCAAGTTATTGCAGTAGAATTGACACAGCAATTTTGTGGAGTGTTCGAATAACATTGGATTACCAAGTTATCGATGTCAAAGGGATTGTGAAGACTCAAATAAAGAGGTTGATTCTTTGTTAGATGTCTTAGCCAATTGTAGAATTTGAGAGTGTGATTATATAGGAATAAATGTTGTGTTGTATTAGGAAAATTACACTCAGAAAAGATCAGATCTTATACGACTTGAGAGAGGTTAAATAGGCTGGAAACTTAGAAAAATCGCCTATGATCTGGAATCTTATTTTATTTGACCGGCTTATGACATGTATAGTCATATTAAAGATAAAATTAAACTATTTGGATTATAAATGTAAATTATTTGTGTTAGGATATTTTAAAATGAACCAAAGAAACTTGAACATGTGCTTGATTTTATTTCAACATGAAATGTCTACGAAGGTTAATTATAAGGTAATTATAAGTTAGATTTAAGACAGAAAATTGCTCAAATTTATATATGGTGAAGAATGTTGCTCAGATGTTGTTATTTTACTCTGTTTGATGTATGTCCCTAAAGCAGTTTATTATTGAATATTATTGAAATGGCAGATGAAAGTATTAAGAAAATGTTGGAAGAGATGGAAGCTAGGAATGCTAGTCGAATGCAGGAAATGGAAGCTAGAAATATTAGTCGAATGGAGGAGAATTCTAGTAATATGTCTGCTAACTTGAAAGCTAGCATGAATGAAAGTGTGAGGGAGATGGAAGCTAGGAATACTAGTCGAATGGAGGAAATGGAAGCTAGGAATGCTAGTAATTTGAGAGATAGCATGAATGAAAGTTTGAAAGTTATTCAGACCAGTTCTGCAAACCTAGAGGATAATATGTCGCGTTTACAGATTAATACCCAGGGAATAGAGAATGCTGTAACTGACATGCGCACGGACGTGTCCAATGTGCATAAAGATGTGTCTGTTGTTAAAATTGATGTGTGCAAGGTACAAAAAGATCTTACTATGTTGAATCTTGATGTTGCTAATGTCCGGAGTGATATTTCTTGTGCTAGGGCTGAAGTAGTTGTTGTTAAAAATGATGTTGCGACTGTCCAAGACAAGGTTGAGGAAGTCCAAAGAGAAGTCCAAAATGTTAGAACTGATGTGTCCAATGTTCAGGTTGATATTAATAACATTCATTCGGATGTAAATGAGATGCAAAGTGATATAAATAAGATTCAAGTAGAAGTCAACACAGTTTTCGTAGATATTGCTAAAGTCCAAACTGATGTAAATAAAGTCAGGGAAGAAATAGAAAATTCGAAAACACTTTGTACGCGGAATATGAGTGCATTAACGACTAGGCTAGTTGATGAGTCAGTTAGAACGACAGCGTCTTTAGCAGGTTTAAAGTATGATGTAGAGGTCATGAGAACCCAGGTATTAGACCATAATAGATTACTCAAAGAAGATATCGAAGGAGACATAGCAGAAATGTTAACGGCAAATGTAGCAGTATGGAAAGACGAGTGGAACAGGTCAAGTGGGGAACATGTAACCCAAATTCAGGAACGTATTGAAAGAAAACTTGCCAGTACTCAAATAGATATTAACAATGAAGTAGTACAGATTAGGAAAGATTTAAGCGTAAGGATGGATTCGCTATCCGAGAGACAAGTAGAAGATAGAACACAAATAGGTCAGGATGTGCAAGCATTAAAATCTGCGTTAGAGGATCAGATTCATAAAGTTGTCTCTGATGTAAATGAAACGACGAGCAAACTGCAGAATTTGAAGCTAGGAGAAGCTAGTTTGATGGAGACCTACAAAGAAGAGTTAATCAGGAAAGTCTTAACAGAAATCACTGACAAGGACACAGAAGGCTTGGCTTGCGAAACCAATAGGAATTATGCCAGAAGATATAACCTAGATCCAGAAGAGAGAGATGTGACTCCTGACGAACGAATAACCAGATTCAGGGAGGAAGATGACGAGAGGAATAGGGAACCTGAGTGGAACTATCGAGATAGTGGGAAAAACTACCCGGATTCATATCCGAGGAATGTAACGGTCATCAGGAATTTTGAAGACAAACCGCAAAAATTCAGCAACACTGATAGTTTGACGCCTATAGAATATGTCAGGAACCTCAAAGATTATTTCATCGAAGCTCACATTCCCAGAGAGAGAGAGAGGTGAAGATAGTGGAAAGATTTTTGATTGGAGGACCCCTTGAATGGTTTAGAGCTTTTAGATACACATTCAGTAACTTTGACGAGTTTGCAGAGGCATTAATCAAACGATTTTGGTCCATAGAAGCGCAGAATTCGTTAAGAGCGGAGGTTTATTCAAGAAAATACTCAGGTACTCTTCCAACACGGTACGCTGATTTCTTTACGAGTCAATTGTCCCGCTTGAGATTTTTGCAACCCCCATTGTCAACGGAGCAATTAATTGATGCGATTTCTCGTATGCTGCCTGTGGAGGTGAGGAGACTAATCATTTCGTCAAACATCAGGGATTTGACCAGCATGGACGAATTACTGAGGAGGTTAGACTACACAAGTCCAATGCCTAACGTGGTACAGAAAGGTCAAAGGCATGACTTCAAAGAAATAAATACTGTATATATGGACCAAGTTCAGCAAACTGACAAGCCAGATGAAGAGAAAACTGACAATGTAGGTCCTCACAGGAATAATCAGCTTAGGAATAACAGATCGCAAGGTTACCATCCGTATCAACAGAGAAGAGGCTGGAACTATAATCGAGGCAATTACAACAATGGAAGAGACAGATATTACAACAATAATGGTTATAACAGAAATTATAATAGAAATAACCAGAACCAAAATAGAAATCAGGATTCTCAAGGTCAGGTTATGACACCCGATCAGTATCAGGAAAGAGAGAAGGAAAGCCAGCAATACCTGAAGGAGTTACGGGAAAAAGAAGCCGAAAATCAAAAGAAAAGGCAGGATGTTGTGATTGATCCTGGGCCTTCTACGAGCCAGCATAATTCGGAAAACAGAAATTCAGGACAGAAGAGAAAGTAGAGAGGAGAGAATACATTAACCACACACAAACCAGAGAAGAAGAGACTTATGATTAAGGAACATAGAAGAAATATCATATAAGAGTAAGCCAATAATAATTCAATTTCGTGTTCAAGTGAATTGAGATATTTATAACACAGAGTTTAAAAACAATTTGCAACTGTTTTTAAAACGTGGTGAAGGGAGAATGCCCCCGGAAATTGAATTATATTGAGACCACGATGGCTGTATTGGAAAATATCAGTAAAGTTATGGATGTCATAGTTATGACGTGGATATTCATGACGTAGGCACGGATGACGTAGAATTCATGCCAGTAGGCTGATTGAGCTGAGATTCTTGGTGACGTCATGATTTTCTTCGAGAAAGATCCGAGATTTACGACGCAGTCGCAGGAAACAAGGTATTGTGCTAAGGAAGAAGCTACGCTATTGGAGGAGAGACGTGAACCAATGAACGATAGTTTGGAAGGAAGACGGAGATTGCTGAAACTACGATATTCGATTACTTTTGGCATGCAGATTTGTGGAAATCTATTTTCAGTTATGGCATTGATTTGGAATTTTGAAGAAATTAATTTTGAGTTTTTGAATTTTGAAAATCCGTCAAGTATAGCCAAAGTTAAAACTTCCAGCAATGACGCAGCAACAGGCTATGGAAGGGATGGTTACGCCCCTTAAGAAGTTGATAAAAGGTCGTGCACAGGAGAGAGGAGCTCTCATACTCATACTCAGATCTCATACGCTCAGATCTTATACTTGTGATCGCATATATATTTCTGGTGATATAGAGTTATTTTCAAGTGATTCAGTGAAGTAAGGTGTCTTTAGCGTGAGGTGAAAGCCTTGCCGCATCGAACGAACTCGGGGCAGTTCCATTTCACGCTGCTCAAAACTAGGTGAAGTTGAAACCCGCACATTAACGTTTCCACCAGTCAAGATATCAAGCGCTAACTTCAGCCTGTATGATAATTCTATTAGGCAGTATAACATTGAGGTGTATACAAGATTTGAACGATTTCACAGTGATACTTCGAAAGTTATTGGAACTTTTAGGCTGCCAACAAAAGTGATTTTCTCGCCACAGGAGAAACACTTTTAAATTCCATATTATACACTACGGCTGACACGTGGAGTGCAACAGTTTGGTATTACAACGATACATTTGACTATGGAACACTTTAATATTGCAGTGCTTTTGATCATTATAACTGCAGTTGAGATGAAAGGCTAAGGCGTTGATGCAATTGGGACATATATCATTGGAGTAAAGTAACAGCATGGAACTTCGTTAATCGTCTTTCTACAAAAGCGAGCATGTAGTGAACATCCAACTACACTCATGCATCGTTAATCCATCGCTGAATTATACCAGATAACAGTGGAAATATTTTCATACTCCACAACTGTGAATATTTCTGCGGAAATAACTACATTAAACTTCATGACGAATTCCTGCAAGAACTTCAGAGAACTTTCAAGAGAGGCCAGGGTTATCCCGGCTCACAAAGAAGATTATTGCCGGAAGGATGTCGTTCGTCTTCGTGAAGCAGTTCGATTCTCCGATGGTGCTGTTTTTGGTTTCGAGGATGGAGCTCAGCTTTAACTTGGTGAAATGGATCCATCAACAGTCTTCTTTGGGGAATTTTCCTCTGGAACGTCAATCGGCAGATAAGGTAGTCGTGAACGTTTATTGTATTTGAGTTTCTTAGCAATATTTGAGCAACCATTTTTCCCATATTTTTGTCCTCATGTATTTTGCCCTATATTCTTGTTTGAGATTCATATTCTCAGTACACCTTGATGAGTTATGCCTTTTTCGACGTTTTATTAAGACATTGTTATGTCATGGGCATAGTTAAACGATTTTGGATCAGTTGAGACTGATATTTAGATTTTTCAGTAATTTGCTTATTTTTTTGTAGTCACGATTTGACTGTAAGTTAATGATTTTTATGGCAGATTTAAATTCAGACAGCGTGTCACTTTATTAAAGTAATTCTACCCCAGTTTAATTACTTTGACCAATTTTCTGTCATCATCAAGAAGGAAGAACATTTAAATGATTTTAGAGCGTTAAAATCCAGTACGTTGTCGACGATCTTGGAAATACTAGTCGTTATTTGAATGGATTGCAACACAGACATTTATCGTCAGTTATGAACGATCATTGCATCATAGACCATTTTGTGAAAGATGAACTTTAATTATGAATTATTGAATGCATTAAATTCGTGAAATTTTGTTAGGGGTTTTTTCTCATTTAGAGATTTATATAACGATGTTTGCATTCCCCAGTCTAATTGGATTCTTTTCGACTATTTTGCAGTTAGTCGCACTTTGTTTGATGATAGTATTTTTATACTACAATTCTTTGAAGATGTTAATCTTAAATTTTGATAGACCAGACAGGCGTATATAAGCGTATTCACTATTAAATTTGTTTGTGATTGGCAAATTTTTATTTCAATTCGATTCATGAATGAAATCCACGAAAGTTAAATGACAACAGTTTTGAAACAATTAATGATTGTAAGAATTTTTAAGTGGAACTATGAATGTATAATCGATAGTGCAGCGGACATGTTGAAAGTCGCTGATGTATAATGCCCTTAAATAAATGAAGGAGATTCCCACAGTAATGATGATAAAGATTGTGTTAGTGGAAGTTTTTGGTAAATTCTGTGGAAGATTTTGATGCCGTATATTTTAATATATGATGAATTTTGGGCCTATTTTTAATGCAGTGTGTGCATTATTTTGTAAGCGAAGTATTTTCCGCTAGAGTGTATTGTCATAGTTCGTTGAAAATTAATCAAGTGAATTTACTGTTTTAATTAACAAGAGTTTTGAAAGAATTTGAGATAAGATTTTGAATGAAGATTACCGTCACAAATAATAATAATTATTTCAACCTTTATTAAACCAGATTGTGACATTAACATGTATAACTAACCTTCATTGGTCGATTATATTAAACACGATTATGAAATTACCAACCGGATGAACATGTGGTTCAATGTATTTCTTAAATTAATAATTTAAATAATTTAAATGTTGATATTGTAAATAATGAATGTACATATCTTTGACAATAATGTGGAACGAAAGTAATGTTAAAGGCGTGTTTAAAATTTTTGTAATTATCTTCAACAATATTATAAACAATTTCTAATTGTTATAAATAATTTATGTGATTTTGTTATAAACATTTAAGAGTGTGTTTTATACTCTAAACTATGCTTATTAAATATTTGGATGATAACTTAACAAGTTTAGGGATTGTCAGAATAATCCAGTGGTATGTGAGTTAAGCATTTGAAAGATTTGCGTCAATATATATGAGTTGTCTTGTAGACATTTAAAGCTTTGAGAGGAGCTGAATTCTTACGTAGTGTGGCGAGACGAGTGAGCCCCATTTGACAGGTGTGAGCCAAGTTGAAGGGTAGACCAGCCGGCCAGACATCTGGTTATCAGCGGGCGAGGTCGATACTCTGGCCTTGCGCCTATTAATACAAGTGTTATGTTTATTAAAAGAAACCAAATGCTCTATATATGTCGTATCCTGACTTCCTCATCCAATCCAAATGTGTTTTGAATGTTACGTTATTTTGAGCTCATGGGAGCTAACATATTGTTTGATAACTTTGCAAGTCCTTTAGGAGGACGTAGTCAGATTGACATGGGCTACTGATAGCCACATTTATTTTGTTGAGTTGTTAAAATCATGCTCTTTATTTGAAATAAAGCTTTTGTACAGTTCAAAGTTCTTGCCGTCGTTCTGGTTCATTTTTAAATGTCATGGTGAAGGTTATTGTGAGAGCATACTTTAGAGATCCTGTTGTCAACCCAATCCCCGAGATTATTTATAAGAGGTAAGTAAAAGTAAGTATGAAACCCCGTCTATTTTGGTGTGTTCCACAATAATTTTCTTGGTAACTTCTGTGTTCAAACCTCGGTAGTATCTGTCAGTGCCATTTTCATTGATGTAGCTGAGCCGGTGCGATTGATTGTTGGCAATCCGATTGAGGGGGCGGATATCTGACAGCCTACTATCCGGGTAAACGGGGACAGTATGACGCGTTACACAAGCTTTTACAAAAGTATGTAAAGTAAACATTGTATGTATACATTAAGCGCTCACTAATCGGACGTTCAATAGTCCGACATCCCCAGTAATCGTACGTTTTGAACGCTTTTCGTGTGGGAATGGTCAGCTCTATACTTGGACGGTTTCGATGGGTGACCGCTCGGTAATTGCACTCCTGTTGCTTGGCGCCACTATAGATACAGTAGGTTATTATTAGGCAGTGTCAGTCAGTCTTAGCGAAGTGTAGCATCATAACCTTAACGAGTGTGTACTTAACTGTTAAGAGATTGTGTTACAGTTTAGTTCAGTGTGTTTGGTGTTAACGGGAGTTTACGTAAGTAATAGTAATATACTGTACAGTTAGAGTAGAATTTTGTGAAATGTCAACGGTCAAACGGAAACATGAGACTATAACACTGAGTGTTAAGGTATTCATCGACCCTTCATTAGTCATTTTCAAGAGAAATTTCGTTTTTTTTTAATTGTCTCATTCGAAAGTAGGTCCTCGCTAGTTTCCAGAAATATATAGTTAATACTAGTTTTATTGTTGTTTAGCTCATTTATATTCACTTTAATGATCGATGTGCACGCTTTTAAGAAGCTGTCACTTTGACGCATAGGTGCAGCAGATAAGGCACACATTAATCAGGCTTTGAAACAGTCTACTCCAGAACTATAACAATGTAAGAGATACTCACGGGTCGGGGAATGCAGAAGATTGACCCAAAATCCAAAGAAAAGGCAGTTTTGAGGAGTAGAAAAATAAGATTCTTTACTCTAAATGTGTACCTCAACTTTAAATTACGTTCTCTCTCACTTCATTTTTTTTCAATATTTGTCCTAACTTGGGCAGTTAAAATGTCCACATAGAATGCAGATATTAGTTTCAATTTAAAACTAAAATATAGACAAATAATGCAGCTATGTTGTAAAGCAGAATTATGCTGTTAAATTGAAAATAGGGGCCGCGGCCCCCACAATTAATTTTTTTTTCAATCAAAATAACGTAAATTTTAAAACAAAGCTAATATAATTGACTCAATCAATGTTACATAAACGATTCTGCTATATAACACTCTGAACATAGAGCAGATCAATTTGCAACAATGACTCGATTAAGTTGAAAAAGAGCGAAGATATCGAGTCCTAAAAATGCGCGTTATTTTTGTAATTAAACTTTGAAAAACACCACCCAATTTTTATTTTTGTTTCTTTTTTGGCAAAAATCCACTAGTTTATATTCTTGGATTCAGTGATATCAATTTCAAGAAAATAAGATAACTTGTAATGAAATGTCTTCGCTAGTGTCGATGAGTACCGGTACCTAAAAATTGAGATTTTAAGAAAGTTGGACAAGGGAGAGAAGGTTGCTAACATAGTTCGAACACATAATATTCCGCGCACTGCCATCTATTCGATCAAGGGTAGCAGAGAGAACATTTAGAAGTTTGTAAAAGATGCTGAAGGTGGTTCTTCTTTACGGTAAACTGTGAAAGCAGGTGAATTTCCTAAGATGGAAGAAGCACTCTACTCTTGGTTTATAAAAGAACGTGCTTGCCACTCCCCCATTAATGCTGAATTGTTAAAAGAAAAGTCTTTATTTTTTTTAAACAAAATGTATCGAAAGGATGATTTTAAAGCAAGTGATGGTTGGTTTGCAAAATTTAAAGTGCGGTATGTTATTCATCTGTAGACTGTGACCGGAGAAAAATTGTCTAGTGACGATGCAGCTGTAAAGCCGTTTATTAAACTTTTTCTAGAGCATGTTTAGATGAACTAGGTATTACAGGTGTACAATGCAGATGAAAGTGGATTGCTTTGAAAATTAATGCCACGAAAAAGTTATCTTCATCAAAATGAAGCTTGTGCACCTGGTTTCAAATTTCCAAAAAACCGTATAACCATTTTACCCTCCTCAAATGCCTCTAGAATACACAAATTGAAACTTTTGGTTCTTGGTAAGGCTAAGAATCCGTGGTCATTTAAAAATGTAAATTTGCCTGTCACGTATAAAGGTCAAAATAAGGCAAGGATGACAAAAGAAATCTTCCATGAATGGTTCCATTCTGATTTTGTATCCCAAGTACGCTCGTTTCTCAAAAAATGAAATTTACCTGAAAAGGCGCTACTCGTCCTTGATAATGCTCCAGTGCATGAACCAAATGACGTGTTAATGTCAAAGAAAATGGACGCATTAAGGCTCTTTTCATGCCTGCAAACAGCACTCCCATGTTACAACCAATGGACCAAGGTGAAAAAGAGGTACAAAATATTTTTTTTTTGCTTGAGGCTGTTAGCCGTAATAATGACATCACTGTGAGTTTGAAATCCATCAACTTGGTTGCAGCAGCCTGGGATACTGTACCTCAATCAGCAATAAGATCGTCGTGGACGAAGTTATGGCCTCCACTGGACTCAGCTGAAGAAGAGCAAGATTCTTTTGATCCAGAAGATTTAATGCCATTAGCAGACCTGTGTTAAAGTGTCAGAAGTAGTTCTTGCCATGTGTCAATGTAAATGAAACAAGAAGATAGAAGCCATTGTTAAAAGTGAACCTGATAAGATTGAAGCTTCAAATAAAGGTATGTATACATTAAATACGTATATTTCAACATAAAAGGTGTTAGTTTGTAAGGATATCTCGTTTCTTTCAGGTTAGGGTATGTAAATACATGTTTCCCGCCTTATGTAGTTGGGAACAATTTGTGTTGACCGACTGGAAAGCTTCCTTTATCATGTTAGTCGAGTGTAAGGGTAAACTGCTTCACGATAAATGCATTTCCCAGCGTCCGTCACTCGCAAAAACTACTGTAGGTATCTCTGTTAGTATTACATGTATTTTGGCACCGCCAAAAATTATGAATACCCAAGGAATGTATTCTGGATATTAAATTCAAAATCTCCGCGCACAAGACTACTCTACATAGTATGTGTAATATAGTAAAGAAAATCAATATGCCATGACATATTGTGTGGTTTGAAGCCATGTTTTCAGTGTTTCCTTAGTAAACAAGTGTATTTATTAATCTCATGTAATTTATTTCTGGATTAGGGCAAAACCCAGCTCTTTTGGGTACATTCGTGTTGACCGGCTGAAGAGCACTAAACTCTTGCCATGGCATAATTGAAATACATTTAACTGTTTTAGTATTTAAATGAAATTCTAATTCTCAAACAGAACGCAAGTTTCAATAAAATCAAATAACGTTTGCACTTTTGCCAACGCTGAATCATACATAGTCCTTGTAATTCAACTTGTGTTTAGTAGATTCCTCTCAAGTGTTAATAATTTTGAAATTTGCGAACATAACCTACATGCACAGAACAGACCCCTGCGTGAGTGGAAGAAGCGCGCCAAACGCTCTCTCGAAGTCCTCAGCGTTCCGCTGTCAGACATGCCTTGGCGCTACAGAAGTCTTCTTGCTCTTTGCTACTCAGCATCTATGCTGGCCTGAAGTTCCATCCTTAAAGAATATGTAGAGCGTGCAACAGATGACAGAACGTGATAAACTTGACCGAAAAAACCTTCGCTAACCATTTTTTTAGATGTGTAACTGCCGACCCGCAGATCATCAGCAACCTCGTCATGTTGGATGAAGACCATTTCCAACTGTCCAGATTCTTAAGATAATTAAGAGTAAAGACTTTGCTACTCGCCGTGCTACATTGCCTGGATACCGAATACCGTGCCATGCGTCAAATACCATTGGATAAGCTTGGATGTGCTTCAGTCTGTCATTCGGCGCTTGGGGCAATGTGTCCAACAAAATTATCACCTATCCGATGTCATATTCAAAACGAAATAACTAATTTGCCACGACAAAATAACAACTCCTTTCCTATATATGCAAGGTAATCTCTCTCTCTATATATAAATGAAAGTTTGTCTGTTTTTTCTGAATTTCCGCGGAAATTTGCGATATTTGCGCGTTTCAGACTGTTTTAAGATGGATGCGCGCAAAAATATTTTTTTTGTCTGTCTGCCTGTATGTCTGTTTGTTTGTCTGTGGACAACTTCGTGTCCTTATAACTCGAGAACGGCTGGGTGGATTAACGTAAAATTTGATACAGATATCCATCAGAGGCACGACACTAATCATTGATGTACCTCTTCTCCATACCTCTCATAGAAGGGGCCTACCCCCTTAAAGTACATGCTGAAATAGGCGTAGAAGGGCGAGACAAAGCTCATTTTCAGCCCCTCAATTTGAGAAACGAAACTCCGAAAACCACATTTTAAAGCCCTAAAACCAACAGTTTTTGAGATATTCCCAGAAAACTAATTTCATTTACTAACCTACTGAAAGAATGCAAGCCAGTAACCATGGCAACACAATCTCAGAGGTCCATACATTTTCTGTAAGACGCAATGCAATTCCATTTATTACATCACTGTGAAGGTTTGCAAACGGCTATAAGGTTATAACGGATCCAAATTAAGCTGAAATATCCATCAATACATATAATGCGATTAAGGGGGTTAAGGCGTACTCTAGAATTTTTACGCGATTTACACGTGCGGGTATGGTACAGAAGGTCTATTATATCCCTATCCCTATATTGTTATATTATTAACTTATTATAATTTTATTATTATTATTATTATTATTATTATTATTATTATTATTATTATTATATTATAGCGCACAACGACGAGACAAAATTCATTTTCAACCCCTTGGTGTCAGAAACAAACCTCGGGGCACCTAAAGAGCCGTAAAGGGTCCTCGAAAATTACATTTTAAGGCTCTAAAACCAACAGTTTCTTAGATATTCCCAGGAAACTAATTTTATTTTATAAACTAATGAAGGAATGCAAGCCAGTAACCATGACAACAGTATCTCAAGAGGTGACATCCAACTTTCCATCTATTTCTGCAAGAAGTAATGCCACTCCATTTATTACATTTCTGTGAAAGTTTGCAAATGGCTAGAAGATTATCACGGAACCAACTAAAACTGTAAAATTTATCAATGCGCTTAAGGGGTTCAAGAAGTACCCGAGATTTTTTCACACGACTTATACGTGCGATATGTCGTACAGAAGGTCTATTATATCTCCAAACAGCAACATTATTTTCAAAATATCCTGATTTGAAATAGTATTTTTTGCTGCTTTTAGGAATTTGGGTCATTGGGGGCTAAAGAACTTGAATTTTCATGCACCACAAGCCTTTATAATTTATAAAAGGGGTCTTCCTGTGGTTGGGGACTTGCCACAACGGTGAGGGTCAGTTTGTATGTGACGTGTATTGCGATTCGTCTACGAGGTTTTCAATTTTATTTTCACGGCAGGAAGAACACGTTAGGTAAATTTAGTTTGAGAGAACATTTTAACTAATCATTTTTATTTGTCTACAAACAGGTTCCAAGCCCCTAACCATTGCAACAGTAGATCAATTGAATACATCTGGTTATTAATACCGAAGACCGTTCGAAAAATGGGTACTTTTGCTAGTATTAAATATAACTTTCAATTACTGACAATATGCTACCTTGTTTACATCCTACTATTCATTACGTACAACCCTATAGGCCTACATCAGAAGATTAAATTTATGTCTAGTTTGAAGGGAATAAATAAACGATTTTTCTGCATCAAACATGCTCAAAAGAAAAAGAATACAATTCTGACAAACGATGAACGTTTTCTAGAATTGCGTGTGTAACTATTAGGGACAGGGATGGGGTTGGTGCCCCGGGACTTGAAATAAGGTACTATCCTGGCATTAGCCTGGAGGGAGTGTGGAAGAAAACGCAAGACAACCACACCCAAGATAGCCGAGGTCAGCGCCGGGATTCAAGTCTGCAATCACCGGACTTGATTCAGCTGCCCTCGTGGTCGTGGTTCGCGATTTAACAAGCACGGCTACGTCTCAAGAATTGGTAAGTTAACACAATAAACATAAATCTTCTTCAACTGAATATTTGTTCCACTATTTAGTGAATGGAAATGGAATAAAAGGTTAGGAGGGATAAACCTTATGAGAGTTAGTTTAAGAATGGTGGGATAGGACGATTAGACCGCCTACGGAAACTAGCAGTGGATTTAGAAAACGAAATAGGCGAATTTGTTTACGATTCATAAAACAAGGGAAAACATGTTTTGCGCATCTTGAAACAACGCAATAAACTTTAAAACTCAGCAATTTTTATAGGATTATGCAGTGTCTTGTGTGGGGTTTGCCTAGGAACACCAAGCTGGCTCATCAGCGGGCTCTTGGTGTCCGTGCCCGGACTCCCACGGGAGTAGCGAACTGCGCTCTACCTCCCTTCTTATGAATCAAACCTGCACTTCTTTACTGTGAGAGCTAAAAGCTCAAGCGGCCTTTCACCTCCCTGTAAAGGCTTCCAGAAAGCCGGTATATTGGCTGTCATGACCAAGGAACTAAAACTCAGCCTATCTTGGTGCTCCTAGGCGAAACCGCGCACACGACATGGCATAAACGTAGAAGAATTGCTGAGTTTTAATTACTTGGCCGTGAAAGCCAATATACCAACTAGGGCTCGGAATTTTAGGTAAATATATTTTTTTTTATGTAAATACATATTTTAAGCCTTTTTTCTATAATTACATAAATTCCTGCTTTTCACTTATTAGCACATAAAAAGACATAATATTTACATTTTTTAAAAGTCAGTATGCTGATCTTTAAGTTTATTGCTTTTTTGTACCGTGTTACTTCAACAGGGAAGAACCTGCGAGCTATCTAATCTTCATGCAGAGCGTATGCGAGCTTGCAACTGTGTTATTCTTAACTTGTCGCCCCGTGCCACTCATTGTGGAAGCCGGGGATATCCTTATCCATAGCCATATTGCACCAAGTGCTAGACCTTTCCCCGCCAAGCTACCTGGAACCAGTGCCACTCACATGCAGTTCATTTCTGGCACTGTGAAGTGTAAGGCAGTTCTACGATGCCTAAAGTAAAGGCAACTACACGTTATCATCTGCAGCAGTATGTTTAAGGGTAATTTACTTCTGATGGGGACGTTCTGTTCTGCCAACCATGTGGGAAAGCAATAAAGGCCGAACAAGAAGGAAGGAAGCTTGTAGTTTAACGTGACCTTTTAATCTCGAGACCATGAGCCACGGGAAAGGTTGAACAGCGATCTCAAGTTTCACAACACCTCAAGGGCAAGAAAGATATTGCCGCAGTTTTGAGCCTTCGGAATAAGTATTTCGCGATAATCGTCGGTCATTTGTGAGGAAAACCTGAAGATGTATCTCGTTGTGTATTGTAATGCTTCAGCAGTCAGTGAGACAAAGAATAAATTGCATTTGTGAATACTGCATATTGTTTATATTCACATAATAAACTAAATTATAATTTAGTAGGGTCGCCTCCGTAGCGTAGCGGTCAGCATGGTTAGCTGCCGCCCCGGAGGTCCTGGGTTCGATTCCCGGCTCTGCTACGACATTTGAAAAAGTGGTGCGAGGACTGGAACGGGGTCTACTCAGCCTCGGGTGGCCCAAATGAGTAGAGGGGGTTCGATTCCCCCTCAGCCATCCTCGAAGTGGTTTTCCGTGGTTTCCCACTTCGTCTTCGGGCAAATGCCGGGATGATACCTTCTTCAAGGCCACGGACGCCTCCTTCCCTCTTCCTTGCCTATCCATCCTCACCATCCCTTACCTTCCCTGATGAGGCCCCTGTTCGGTTTGCAGGTGAGGCCGCCTGGGCGAGGTGCCAATCCCACCTCACCAGTTGTATCCCTTTCGATTCGATGTTCCCAGCTCTAGGACACTGCCCGTAGAGGCGGTCGTGGTGAGTTCCCTCGCTGAGTCCGTGGGTTCCACCAACCTGGAGGGTAAAAAATAAAAAATAAAGTAGCCGCCTCCGCAGCGTAGCGGTCAGCATGGTTAGCTGCCACCCCGGAGGTCCTAGGTTCGATTCCCGGCTCTGCCACGAAATTTGAAAAGTGGTATGAGGACTGGAATGGGGTCTACTCAGCCTCGGGTGGTTCAAATGAGTATAGGGGGTCCGATTACCACCTCAGCCTTCCTCGAAGTGGTTTTCCGTGGTTTCCCACTTCGTCTTCGGGCAAATGCCGGGATGGTACTGCACCCGTATCCACGTGGTATTACCTGATGAAATCCAAAATAAAAAGCAGGATCGTAGAATCTGGAAGCCCCGGCTGAAAATAACCCCCAAGACACCACCACCAAGGATAGACCATGGATAGGAATACCACAAACAATAAAAAGAATGTGATAAGAAGATGCCAGTGGTCTATAAAAAAATGAAAAATAGCCCAAAGTGAGCTACCAAGACTCTTAAAGATAATTAAATTAATCTAATCTCGGGCGCGTTAAAAAGCATCCTAGCTAATAACCCACTGTTCTCGAAGCACATTCTAATTCGAATAGAAATCACTAAGTCATTCGTATGAATTTTTAAAATTTAACAAAAGTTTATTAACTGAAACCGCAGTGTCGTGAAGTAGAAACTCCACTGAACAAAAGTTTATAATCTTATGCCTCTACCGAAGCATGAAAAATGTTTAAGTAACAACCGCCTTAATTAGGCCACACAAACTGCCTATCGTCTCATCATTATGAACGAAGTTCCAAAAAAAAAAAAAAAAAAAAAAAAAAAATACACACAAAATATTCTGATATTATCGTAAACCTTTTTTGATATATTTATAAAAATATTCTATTCAATCGTAGCAATTAATATATACATATTTTACATAATTACATTTTATTTCTGAGATTTAGTTGCGCCTAGAATTATTCATCACGTTAATTTCATGTATTCATATGAATTTATTTGGTTTCAATTTTCAAGTCCGTGCCGTCCTAAATAACAAACAATTAAGCTAATCGGACGTTGTATTGTTAATTATATTGATTATATTTCATTTCACTTTCTCACAGATATTAGATTTTCTATCACTCAATATTTTAGTTATAAATAGCTCAAGTTTATACAAGTATTAATATTACAGTCTTTCCAATTAAACTCTATTCTAAAAGCAATTGTTACTAAAACTTAACAAATATTAACGATGTTGTTACAATACTTGGTTTCTTAAATGTTGGATTCAAAATTGTATATCAGCTTTCCACTAGCTAAAATCGTGACTCAATTTCACGTTCAAAATAATACACCGTAGTGCACTCAGCAATAGCTCTAAAGCTAATTCAATGCTGGAAAAATTCATATTGACTATCAACATATGTCAAATATCTCCTAAAATTGCAATCCAAATTTGCATACAAAATTCCATTATTACCATATCATCGCTAAACAGCTCTTAATAAATTCCAAACATTACGAATATTACACAAGTTTTTATACAATCATGGATAAATATGTTGCTTCAAATTAGCCAAAAGTTAAAGTGTCGAGAATAATCTTTATCAGAACAATGATAAAATATTGTATTCACAAGTCCAAATAACTGTGTGAGAATTCGAAGTCTGTCACCTCGATTATGACTTATATATTTTAAACATTTTTCTCTTTACATTACATATCATTACTAATTACATTTTCTCAAACAAAGTGTTTCTTTCGTATATCTCAACCGACCATTGTAAAAAGAACGATTCAGTGTTCGCATAATTGAAAATAATTCCACTGGAGATCCTCCTCAAAGGAAAACACGTCAAAACTACAGCATGGGAAAGAGCCTATCTTGAGAAGGTACAAATTAACCATTAGATTTGAACGCTAAACCAAGTTGGAGTTTCCAACAAGAATCCACAAAAATTTAAAAACTGAACGAGCTCACAAAGGGAGTCAAAATTAAAAGAATTTCAAAAATCTGGATTACCAGAAATAAATTCGCACAATCAAACAGAATCATACTAGAAATCACTATGTTACATGTCTATGCTCAATCTGACAAAAATATAGACCTGAATGTCTATCTAATAACTTGCATGAGCTTTCAAAGAATACATTCGAAGTCAAATTCAAAAAATCCAGAGAATTTGTTCAAAGTCGAATTCACGTATACGACGGATTTTGGGACATCTGCTTGAGTTAGAATTATTCTTATATAATTTTAACGTCGTCTTCTCCCTATATTTTTTCTCATGTTGTCTTCCCAACAAACTATATTCTATCTTATTCCCAAATTACATCTTAATGAAAGCAAGGTAATGTTCAAAGTAACTCTGCAATAACTACTAAATTGAACTACAAAGAGAATTCCATACTCGGACAGAAACGATTAAAGAATCACCCTAGTCCTCGTCTGTAATTCTTAACTACTCTAATCAAAATTGGTGAAAAGGAACATTCAAAACCATGACAAATTCATACTGTCTACTAAAAGAGAACTTCCAGCTACCTTGTTGAAGTTCTAGTTGAATGAAGTGAGAATGCTATAACACATACTCCTGCCTGGGATCGAACCATATCTGCTCAGCTGTACCGATCACGAAACGACTGGATATCAAGTAGACCCGATTACCGTTCGCGAAACGAGACGAAGCTAACAGATGTTCATTTGATAAAGTTCATAGTTCTTTCACTTGCTAGAGAACACGACAACATTGTTGTAGTAAGCCAAGCCAGTTTCATTATGTAGCAGTACAAATCGTCATTCAGACTTTCACAGTCTCTTCAATCTTCTCTTATAAAGTCTCATACTATAGTCGCTCATATTGGAATCAAGTAATCATCCTGAGTATTCAACGCTGCTATGTGTTACATTTCTTGCCTGTGTTTAGCCCATATTCTGCATCTTCAAAACGTAGCAATATCTCTCTCTCTTTATATCATCTATGACAATCATGGCTAAAGCTGTTTATTCTGTACTGCAATGTAGAACACGATGTTGTACCATTGGCTTAATAAGAAGTTGTCATACGTGACTGCAAGTTTTCTGTGACGAATTGAAGGTTAACACTGTCTGAAACTATAATAAGATCAGACGAAAATCCTATCACGTTATACTGTAACACGTATATGTCGGTTCAACTCCACGATTACCGAACCAACACGTCTTCACGGCAACGCACGAACAAGTCTTAGACCAGAGAGCTCTACGACCCTCCTCTCTGAAGGTGTATTCACTAATCAACTCTACGTTTGCTCTCGCAAATCATACTGCCTCCAGGTGATCCACAATGCACCTTGTTCTCTGATCGACAGCAACTATCGATACATATATCATTGCCGAGTTCAATAATCACATGTTATAATACTGTATGCATTTATACTCATATAAAAGTTCTCAGTTATATTCTTTTATCCACAGGATGCGTTTCCCATTCTTTGTTTCATACTGCATTGTGTATATTGCTCTACCACGATGTTCAAAATAACGACCGCGGTGCTGTGTCCATCTGGTATTCAATACAAGTATTAAAATATCCAACATGTGGTCGTCGGCATGTACGGCGGGTTGCTGACAGCTCCTGACCTCGCCACAGTACTACCGCGCACCTGCATTCGAAAGGAATTTCGCCATGCTGCCATCAGTGTTATTGCCAACTTATCCTATATCCAACTAAATACAAAATACGGTCTCAGTACCTACTGTAAGGCCACGGCCGCCTCCTTCCCTCTTCCTTGCCTATCCATCCTCACCATCCCTTACCTTCCCTCATGAGGTCCCTGTTCGCTTTGCAGGTGAGGCCGCCTGGGCGAGGTGCCAATCCCACCTCACCAGTTGTATCCCTTCCGATTCGATGTTCCCAGCTCTAGGACACTGCTCGTAGAGGCGGTAGTGGTGAGTTCCTTCGCTGAGTCCGTGGGTTCCACCAACCTGGAGGGTAAAAAAAAATATATAATATATATATATATATATATATATATATATATATATATATATATTCCCGATTTTTAGATGCTAAAAATCCGAGCCCTAATGATGACACACCCACGTACACACATACACACACGGATATAAGGTGATCTCACAAGTCTAAATTTCATAACATAAAAGTAGGCTCAAAATAATAATCAGGAAAAATAAAATTGATAAAATGCCTCAGGTATTAGCATTATATCACAGAATCTCATTGGAGTGTATGGCTCCGTGGGTAAATGGTTAGCTCGCTAGTCTTTGACCCGACGAATCCGAGGGTTCGATTCCCGGACGGGCCATGAAGGATTTTATTCTCCTGGGGTTAAGTCCCACGGCTCAGGGTCTGGGTATATGTGACCGTCTTCATTATCACTTCATCCTCATTACGGTGTGCTGGTCGCCTACGGTCGTCAAATAGAAAGACCAACACTCGGCCTCTCAGGAGGCCATACGGTCATCATTATTCATTGAGAGAACCATTCCGCGTGTGGATTATATTTCACTTCATATTTACATAATCATTAAATTCTACTATGGATGTCTTTTATTCACGTCGGAATGTAATGAAATGCTCGTTGGAATTAAAGTGAATGAATTTAATTTCACTCCGGCAGGAATAGAATTAAATTGTATGAGTTTAATTTCACTCCGGCTGGAATAGAATTAAACTCTATGAATTTAATTTCACTCCGGTCAGAATAGAATAGAATTGTATGAGTTCAGTTTCATTCACAGTTTCATTCCGACAAGAATAGAATTATATTGCATGGATTTAATTGCACTCCGGCTGGAATAGAATTAAATGTTCGGTCATAGTTTCATTCCAACAGGAATGAAATTAAATTTTATGAATTTAATTTCACTCCGGCCCGAATAGAATTAAATTGTATGAGTTTAATTTCACTCCGGCCGGAATGGAATACAAATTGTATGAGTTTAGTTTCACTCTGGCCAGAATATAATTAAATTGTATGAATCTAATTTAACTCCGGCCGGATTAGAATTAAATGTTCGTTCGAATGAAGTGTATGGATTTAATCTCACTCCAGCTGGAATAGAATTAAATGTTTGTTCACATTTCATTCCAACAGCAATAGAATTAAATTGTATGAATTTAATTTCACCCTGCCGGCGTAGAATTAAAGGGTCGTTCGAATTAAATTGTACTGATTTAATTTCACTCCGGCCTGAATAGACTTAAATTGTATGGAGGTAATTTAACTCCGACCGGAATAGAATTAAATATTCGTATGAATTTTATTCCCTGGATATAATTTTACTCCGGCTGGAATAAAATTAAATGTTCGTCCATAGTTTCGTTGCGAGAAGAATAGAATTGAATCGTATGGATTACATTTCACTCCGGCCGGAATATACCAAAATATTTTGTTCAGAGTTTCATTTCGAGAGGAATAGAATTAAATGCCACGCATTTAATTTAATTACTGTCGGAATATACATAAATACTTTGTTCAAAATTTAATTCCGAGATAAATAGAATTAAAGTGTTTGGAATTAATTTCATTTCCACCGTAGTGGAACTCAATGTTTCCTTCAGAGTTTCATTGAGGAGAATTACATTAAATTCTTTTGAATTAATTTTATTCCCTTCGGAACAAAATCGAGTGTTTCATTCAACATTTAATTGCAATGGAATGAAATGGATTTAATTTCACTCCCAGCGGAATTGAATTGAATTTCATTCCGAGATTTATTCAGAGAGGAATAGAATTCGATATTTAATTCCCAGTTTAATTCCTGGACGGAGTGAAACTATATGTTTTACTCCAGGTTTCCTTCTAAGCAGGAATAGTATTGAATTGGCTGGCTGAATTTAATTCCACTGCTGCTCCAGAGTGAAATATAAAGTTTCGTTCACTTTACCATCCCTGACAGAGGGTGGTTTAAACTGTCCTCAAGGAGGTGATCTGTAGGATATTCACATTTTATAATAGAACTAGCAGGTACCCGCTGCTTCGCTCGCGTCATAGTCGTGTCATATTGTTATTCAATGAAATGCAGGTTTAACCCCGTTAACACCCCTTTAGAACATGAATATCCAAAAATCCCTCCTTAGTAGACGATTTCGACACACAACAAACCTATCCCCAAAATATCATTCTTCTAACTTAAATAGTTTTGGTTGGTCGATGAGAGTGAATATCCAAAAATCCTTCCTAAGTGAACGTTTTTCTTCCAGAATTTCCCCCTCCCCACGGGCCCCTTAAATTGGATTTATGAAAAAACGGCCGTACACCTATTTATTTAATTATTTATTCGTTTATTTTTAAGCTGATTGTTTTCCATTGACTTTGAAACTTCTCGCCTATGTCGTTTAAGAGATACACGATCCGTTAGGAATCTTTCAACCCCCACTTTTCATCCCTTTCACCTCATAATTCACACCACATCGAAAAACCATGAGACATGTGTCAGCTTATTTTTAATGATTAGTTTATATGCCAAGTATCACATCCCCCAAGGAAACCAATCGGGAGATATTGTTATTCAATTAAATGCAGGTCTGCCCCCTTAACACCACTTTAGAACCTGAATATCCAAAAATCCTTCCTTAAGGGACGTTTTCGACATACAATGAACATAACCCAAAAATTTCATGTTTCTAACTTCAATAATTTTGGCTGGGCGATGATGAGTGAGTGAGTAAGTCAGGACATTTTCTTACATTTATTTTTCAGAATTTCACCCCTCTTATGAACCCCTTAAATTTGATTTATGAAAAAAAAAAACGGTCGAACACCTATTTATTTATTTATTTATTTATTTATTTATTTATTTTTAAGCTGTTCTTCCCCCCTGAGTGTGATGAGTGAGTGTATTAATCAGTTAGAACACTTTCTTTCCTGTTTTGTTCCCCGAGAATTTCACCCCTCTCCAAGGGTCCCTTAAATTGGATTTTGGATTTATGAAAAAAAAAAAAAAAGTCGAACACCTATTTACTTATATTTCAAGCTGTTTCTTCCGGTGAACTTCTCGCCTATGTATTTTAAGAGATACGCGCTCCGTTAAGAATCCTTCAACCCCCAATTTTCACCCCTTTCACCACATAATATATACCACATCGATAAACCCTTAGACATATGTCTGCTTATTTTTAATGATTAGTTTATATGCCAAATATCACATACCCAAAGAATCAACTCATGAGATATAGTTATTCAATGAAATGCACGTTTACCCCCTTAACACCTCTTTAGAACCCGAACAAACAAAAATCCTTCCTTAGTTGAGGTTTTCGACATACAGCGAACTTATTCCCAACATTTCATGTTTTCAACTTCAATAGTTTTCTCTGGGCGATGATGAGTGAGTCAGTCAGGACATATTCTTTACCAGAATTTCACTCCTCCCGATGGGCCGCTAAAATTGGATTTATGAAAAAACGCTCGAACACCTATTAACTTATTTTTTAAGCTGTCTTTTTTCCCTGAGTTTGATGAGTGAGTGAGTTTGTCAGTCAGTTAGGACACTTTCTCTCCTTTTGTTTTCCAGAATTTCACCCCACCCCATTGGCCCCTTATATGAATTTGAGAAAAAAAACCAGTTGAACACCGATTTACTTATTTATTAAGCTGATTTTTTTCCTCTGAGTGTCAAACTTCTCGCCTATGTCGTTTAAGAGATACACGCTCCGTTAGGAATCCTTCAACCCTCACTTGTCACCCCTTTCACCTTATTATATACACCACATCGAAAAACCCTTAGACATATGTCTGCTTATTTTTAATGATTAGTTTATATGCTGAGTATCACATCCACAAATGAAACCACTCATGATATATTGTTATTCAATGAAAATCAGGTTTAACCCCCTAAAGACCCCTTTGGAACCTGAATATCCAAAATCCTCCCTTGGTGTGAGATATTGACATAAAACGAACATATCCCCAAAAATTCATGTTTCTAACTTCAATAATTTTGGCTGGGCGATGATGAGAACGTGAGTCAGTCAGGACATTTCCTTTAATTTTATTTTTGAGAATTTCACCCCTCCCCATGAACCCCTTAAATTGGATTTATGAAAAAAAAAACTGTCGAACACTTATTTACTTATTTTTAAGCAGTTGTTCCCCCTGAGTTTGAAGAGTGAGTGAGTGAGTCAAGGACACTTTCCTTCCTGTTTTTTTCCCCCCAGGATTTCACCCCTCCCCATGTGCCCCTTAAATTGGATTTATGACGAAAAACGGTCGGACACCTATTTACTCTTTTCTAAGCTGATTTTTTCCCGCTGAATTTCAAACTCCTCGCCTATGTCGTTTAAGACTTACACGCTCCGTTAGGATTCCTTCAACCCCCACTTTATCACCCCTTTCACCTCATAATATACACCACATCGAAAAACCCTCAGACACATGTTTTTTTTAAATGATGAGTTTATATGCCGAGTATCACATCCCCCAATGAAACCAATCAGGAGATGAAATGAAAATCCACAGCCTGCTTCCAGTCTCCGACCGGGTCAGGAATGGAATGAATGAAGCCCCCATCTAGCGGCGAGGATATGAACTGTGCCGGCTGCCGAGGCCTGACGCACTCCTCTGGGGCAATGATTAAATGAATGACAGATGAAATGAAATGATAGTGGAGAGTGTTGCTGGAATGAAATTTTGACAGGGAAAACCGGAGTACCCGGAGAAAAACCTGTCTGCCTCCGTTTTGTCCAGCACAGATCTCACATGGGGTGACCGGGATTTGAACCACGGAACCAGCGGTGAGAGGCCGGCGTGCTGCCGCCTAAGCCACGGAGGCTTGGGAATCGGGAGATATTGTTATTCAATTAAATGCAGGTTTAACCCCCTTAAGACCCCTTTAGAACCTGAATATCCGAAAATCCTCCCTTAGTGGATGGTTTTGACATACAATGAACATATCTCCAAAATGTCATGTTTCTAACTTCAATAATTTTGGCTGGGCAATGATGAGTGAGTGAGTCAGGACATTTTCTTTCAACTTTGTTTTTTCAAAATTTCACCCCTCCCCATGAACCCCTTAAATTGGATTTATGTAAAAAACTGTCGAACATCTATTTACTCTTTTAATCATTTTTTACCCTGAGTTTGATGAGTGTGACAGCCAGTCAATAAGTTAGGACATTCTCTTTCCTGTTCTTTCCCCCCCAGAATTTCACCCCTCCCCATGGGCCCCTTAAATTTGATTTATGAAAAAAAAAAACGGCCAAACACCTATTTACTTATTTTTTAAGCTATTTTTTCCGCTGAGTTTCAAATTCCTCGCCTATGTCTTTTAAGGGATACACGCTCCGTTAGGAATCCTTCTACCCCCACTTTTTACCCCTTTCACCTCATAATATACACCACATCGAAAATCCCTCAGACACATATTTTCTTATTTTTAATGATGAGTTTATATGCCGAGTACCAAATCCCCCAATGAAACCAATCCGGATATATTGTTATTCAAAGAAATGCAGGTGTATCCCCTTAACACCCCTTTAGAACCTGAATATCCAAAAATCCTTCCTTATTGGGCGTTTTCGATTTACAACGAACATATTTCCAAAATTTCATGTTTCTAACTTTAATAGTTTTGGCTGGGCGATGATGAGTCAGTCAGTCAGTCAGTCAGTCAGGACACTTAGTTTTATATAATAGACTCGCTTTGCTCGTTGGGGCTCCGCCCCCAAGCCCCCGGTGCGTTTGACGATCCGTGTATTTTTAGGGAAAGTAATGGGTTGAAGTGTTTAAAACATATCGTTCTGAATTTACGGGTTTTATGTTTGCTGTGACTTTGTAATAATAATAAAGACGAATATGTTGCATGCAGATTTTCCATTGATGTACATTTTTTAGTTGATTCGTGGATGTCACCTACCAAAATAAATTATGCTAATGGTCTGAATAAAATCTTAGTTTTGCTTTGTTATAATTTTTCTATAAGTTTATAGTGTCTTCAGTGAACGAAGTCCCGCACATTTGTTGCGTGTCAAATTTTCGGACTTTTTTTTGCACTTGCCCTCAAGTCCATAAAATGCACTACTTAATATATGATAATGTTTTGTTACGAGTCCAAATTTTAATTCTCTATAGTGTTATTGCCTCTTTTGACATCTCTTTTCCCACTTTTAAAATATATTTCCAATTGAGGGTGGAATGTGCGCACTGATATGTTTAAGTCTGTTAGGACATGGCTGGTCCTCTAGTATACTTCTAGTTATAATAATATGGGGGGGGGGGGGAGTTTTGCCAAGGCATGTCCCCTAGCCTACTGCCAGTTTTATCATGACAGGAAGTTTCGTTAACGCAGATCCCCTAGCCTAACTGTAATACCGTTTTCAGGAGTTTTATTATGAAAAGTTATTTAGCCTACTGCCAGTTACTGTATATTATGGCGGGAAGATTTGATAAAGCAGGTCCCCTAGCAAAACAGTCTGTTTTAGATTGTGTGGTGTGGCTAACGGGTTCCAAAATGCCGATGCGCTGCTGTTCAGTACATGTAATATATTAACCCATTAACATATCACAGAAACTGTAAATTTCTTGGAACTAAGAGACTTACATGAACGCATAACCTCCAGTAATTAGTTTACAACATTACGCATATTTGCAAATATAGATTCTTTTCCCCATTCAGTTCTATATGTGTTTGGCAATAACATTCGACTTTCTATTCCGATTATTATTATTATTATTATTATTATTATTATTCTATTATTATTATGAAGGTGACGTGGTGATGCTGAAGTCATGACTCTTGCCTCTTACCAAGGCTGACTGGGTTCAATTCTCATCGAATGCATGTGAGATTTACCATCTGAAATATCAAGTGCTGTGGTTGAGAATCCACGCAAAAAGAGGAGGTCCCGTGCCTCATGTTCAAGAGATTAACGGCCATGTCAAATTACAAACTTCCTTCCATTTTCACTAATATGATGTGTAGACTATATGGGTATTTACTCACCCGATTATTAATCACAGGAAGAACAAGAAGTTCCGTGACGAATTAAAGTGCCTACTTTTCTTAAAATTTAAGATTCATGCCAATGATTAATCTATATGCATTTGTCTAGAATAATGACGAAATTAAGTTGGAAATATCGAAATTTCTAATTAGTTCGAAATACTGTATACATGGCATAATGTAGCCTAATAGTGCACTACAGTTGGCAGCCCTGGTGACTGAATATATTCTTAGTTCCATCTCTTAAGGTACAGAATACAAAATTTGGTTCAAGACCAATGGATTGCATGGACGTTACATGCAGTTAAACATTGGATCTAACAGCGTGCGTAAAATCATGTTGGCATCAATGTCATGCTTGTATTGGTCAGAAATAACCTGAAATAATATGATCTATTGTTGTGCCAATTTTGAATTAAATCCATTAGTTAGTTTAGAAGTTACATGCATTTTAAAATCGGACCTATCAGCAGGCTTAGAATCAAGTTGGCAGCACTGAAGTATATTAGTTACTCCAAATTAATCTAGAATGCCAGGTACTGTACATGTGGAAAGTTTAGAGCTATTGGCTTGCATACTTTCTGATTTATTGATATTAGGGTAACAAAAATAGAAACTGCATTTATTAACTGTTGCAGCTTTGGTTGCTCTTAAGAATACGCATAGACATAATGTGTTATGGTATATAACACATACGAAATTTGGTTTAAATCCAATTGATAGTATAGAAGATATATGCATTTAAAAATTCGACCTATCAGCAGGCTTATAATCATTTTGGTAGCAGTGACGTATATAAGTTACTCCAAATTAATATAGAATGTCAGGTACTATACGTGTGCATAGTTTAAATCTGTCGGTTTGCATACTTTCTGATATATTGGTATTTGGATAAAATAAATTGTGAGCATTTATTAACAGTTGGCAGCCCTGGTGGCCCTTAAGAATACGCTCAGTCATATATGTTTATGTACACATAGCACATACGATATTTTGTTGAATTCCAATTGATAGTGTAGAAGATATATGCATTTAAAAATTGGACCTATCAGCAGGCTTATAATCATTTTGGCAACACTGCCATGTATGTCCTCCTAGAAATTAAACTGAAATATTATTATGTATACGTGTGCCAATTTGAAAATAGGTCCCATTCATACCTTTCAAGGTATCCAACATGGAGCTCAAATTTCAATTGCGATTTTTCAGCAGTTGGTAGCACTGACATCATTTTGAAATACGACAATGAGATATTCAGGTATAGATCTTTACTCCTACCAAATTTTGTTTCGATTGCTACAGCCGTTTAGGAGTTGATAGGGGTGGACACACACACAGCCAGCCAGCCAGACAGACAGACAGACAGACAGAAGGACAGACAGACAGACAGACAGACAGACAGACATACGGAAGGACAGACAGACACACATTTGCCCGGATCGATCTCATAAGTCTACCGTTTCCTCATTTTTGCAAAATGTGAAAAGTAGGCTAAAAATACGTACATGTCAGTTTCTATGTGGTAGAATGTAAATTAATTTTCTACAATATTGAGCACCTCTAAATATGCCCCTCTAAATATGTACCTCGATTAACGTCCTAATATGATAATTTGAAAACAAACAAAAAAAAACAACAACAAGTAGTCCGTGACGAACCAGAGAGCCTACTTTTCTTAAATATTAGAATTCATGCCAATCTATATAGACCTATCTAGAATAATGACGAAATCAAGTTGGTAATACTAACATTTATAAGTACTACAGTTTGAAATACACCTGAAATAGTGAAGCCCAATGGAGTAACTTACTACAGTTGGCAGCCCTGGCGACTCTAAATATATTCTTAGTTCCATCTCATAAGGTATAGAATGCACATACAACATTTAGTTGAAGTCTAACGGATAATATGGACGTTACATGCTGTTAGATATTGGATTAATCAGTGCGCGTAAAATCATGTTGGGAACGAAGTCATGTACACACATCAAAAAAAGTTTTGCATCACCTCGGTTCCAAGAGTTCCGGAACCGTTAAATACAAAGGGAATAGAGATCAACACAAACAACATTTCAGCTCGTTTTATTGCTCATGAGACCCACACATTGCATGTTGTACCATCATACAGCTAGACTTTCAGCATTTATGGTCCAGATTTCAGTACACACCACTACCTCTAATACCCAGTAGCACGTCCTCTTGCATTGATGCATGCCTGTATTCGCCGTGGCATACTATCCACAAGTTCATCAAGACACTGTTGGTCCAAATTGTCCCACTCCTCAACGACAATTCGGCGTAAATCTCTCAGAGTGGTTGGTGGGTCAAGACGTCCATAAACAGCCCTTTTCAACATATCCCAGGCATGTTCGATAGGGTTCATGTCTGGCGAACATGCTGGCCACTGTAGTCGAGCGATGTCGTTATCTTGAAGGAACGCATTCACAAGATGTGCACGATGAGGTCGAGAATTGTCGTCCATGAAGACAAATGCCTCTCCAATATTCTGCCGATATGGTTGCACTATGGGTCGGAGGATGTCATTCAGGTATCGTAAAGCCGTTTCGGAGCCTTCCATGACCACCAGTGGCGTACGTCGGCCCCACATAATGCCACCCCAAAACATCAGGGAACCACCACCTTGCTGCACTCGCTGGACAGTGTGTCTAAGACGTTCAGCCTGACCAGGGTGCCTCCAAACACGTCTCCGACGATTGTCTGGTTGAAGGCATATGCGACACTCATCGGTGAAGAGAACGTGATGCCAATTCCGTGGGGTCCATTCAGCATGTTGTTGGGCCCATCTGTACCGCGCTGCATGGTGTCGGGGTTGCAAAGCTGGACCTCGCCATGGACGTCGGGAGTGAAGTTGCGCATCATGCAGCCTATTGCGCACAGTTTGAGTTGAAACACGACGTCCTGTGGCTGAACGAAACGCATTATTCAACATGGTGGCATTGCTGTCAGGGTTCCTCCGAGCGGCAATCCGTAAGTAGCGGTCATCCACTACAGTAGTAGCCCTTGGGCGGCCTGAGCGAGGCCTGTCATCGACAGTTCCTGTATCTCTGTACCTCCTCCATGTCCGAACAACATCGCTTTGGTTCACTCTGAGACGCCTGGAAACTTCCCTTGTTGAGAGCCCTTCTTGACACAAAGTAACAATGCGGACGCGATCGAACTGCGGTATTGACCTTCTAGGCATGGTAGAACTACAGACAACATGAGCAGCGTACCTTCGTCCTGGTGGAATGACTGGAACTGATCGGCTGTCGTACCCCCTCCGTCTAATAGGCCCTGCTCATGCATGGTTGTTTACATCTTTGAGCAGTTTTAGTGACATCTATGAACAGTTAAAGGGACTGTATCTTGGATACAATATACACAGTCAACGTCTATATGCCGGAGATCTGGGAACCGAGGTGATGCAAAACTTTTTTTGATGTGTGTATGTGATGCTCAGAAATAAACGAAAATATTACGATCTAACATAGTGCCAATTTAGGATAAATCCATTTGTTAGTATAGAAGTTACATGAAATTAAAATTTAAACTATCAGAAAGCGTAGAATCATGTTGGCAGTACTGAGGTATATTAGTTACTCCAAATTAATCTAGAATGTCAGGTGCTATACGTGTGCAAAGTTTAGAGCTGATGACTTGCATACTTTCTGATATATTGATATTAATGTTAAAATATATAGAGACCATTTATCAACAGTTGGCAGCCCTGGCGGCTCATTAGAATACGTACAGTCATATCTGTTATAGTACACATAGTACATACGGAATTTGGTTCAAATTCAATTGACAGTATAAAAGTTACATTCATTTATATTATGGATCTATCGGCAGAATTTGAATCATGTTGGCAACACTGGCATGTATGAACTTCTGAAAATTAATCTGGAATGTTATCGTCTATTTGTGTGCCAATTTTGGAAGAGTTCGCATCCATAACTTCTGAGATATCCAACATAGAGCTAAAATTTCAATTGCGTTTTTTCAGCAGTTGGTAGCACTGACGTCAATTTCAAATATGGCCGTGAGATATTCTGGTGTAGATCTTTACTCATACCAAATTTGGTTTCGATAGCTGCAGCTGTATAGGAGTTGATAGGGGAGGACACACACACAGTCAGATAGACAGGACAGACAGACACATTTTCCCGGATCGATCACATAAGTCTACTTTTTCCTCCTTTTTGCAAAATGAGAAACGTAGGCTAAAAATACAGCAGAATGATTAAAACCAGTTATATTAAATACATTTGTGCAATACAACCGTAAAGTTAGGGCAGAAAAATAAAAAAGTACCCTGGAAGTCGGTAGGATTCGCCGCATTCATCTGTGAATTCAAGTTGCTCGTTCCTTTCAAAAAACGGCTAAGAAGAGTCAAGTACTGGCAAACGAAAATATTCAATTGACGAAAAATAAAACCCTTCATCAGAATTAAAGCACACAGCGGAAAATATTGGGTACCATACCTTCTTAAAAAAGTCTACAGGGACAGTAACTTACATGATACAGACTGCATGAAGAGTATAAAATTAGACTCAAAATCAGACTTATAATCACACATTGTTTCCAATCCTTCAAAACCCCTCTATGAATAATACAATACATAATCAGATCATACTGGAAATTAACCAATAAACAAAGCTATATAGTTGAGCATGGGTCCTAATGGAAAATAATTCTATCACCTGAAACCAAAAATGCATGGGACGAAAAAGTACATCAAAATATCATGTTGGTTTCCGACCCTACAAGACGTAAAAAATATAATAAAAGTATAAAAAACAATTTTTTGAAATTTCATTCGAATCAATTTTTAAGTTATTCGTGGGACAGAAAAATTTCGGCCAAAAATACAAAATCATTAATAACTCCCTAATTAAACGTCGTATGATGAAATAGAAAGAGACAAAAAAGATGTAATGTGTTAATGTCTACAACATAGGCCATGTACAATATCACACTCAGAGAAAAATTTCGGCCAAAAAGTACAAAATCATTAATAACTCCGTAATTAAACGTCGTATGATGAAATAGTAAGAGACAAAAAAGATGTAATGTGTTATTGTCTACAACATAGGCCATGCACAATATCACACTCAGAGATATTACTGGAGATATGTAGCTTCCCCCTATTTTTTTAATCTTTTGTAGGGTTCAAATTTTTAAAAATGTATCTTTTCGGAATTTTTCTGTTGGTTGCAAGGTGAAAGGAGTGTTTTTGCCAAATATCAAGTTTGTAACTCATTTGGAAGTGGGTAAACATTTATGTCAGTGAGTGAGTGAGTGAGTGAGTGAGTGAGTGAGTGAGTGAGTCAGTCAGTCAGTCAGCCATGTGGCTTTATATAATATAGATAAGCATCGGTCCTAGTGGAAAATAATTCTATCACCTGAAACCAAAAATGCATGGGACGAAAAAAAAACATCAAAATATCATGTTGGTTTCGGACCCTAAAAGACGTGACAAATATAATAAAAGTATTAAAAAAACTATTTTTCGAAATTTCTTTCGAATCAATTTTTATGTCATTCCTGGGACTTAGAAAATTCCGGCCAAAAAGTACAAAATCATTCATAACTCCCTAAGTATTCGTCGTATGATGAAATAGCAAGAGACAAAAAAGATGTAATGTGTTATTGTCTACAACATAGGCCTTGTATAATTTTACACTCAGACATATTACGTCCCCCCCCCCCATAATTTCACCCCTCCCCATGGGCCCCTTATATTGGATTTATGCAAAAACGGTCAAACACCTATTTTGTTATTTTTATGCTGATTTTTTTCCGCTGAGTTCCAAACTCCTCGCCTATGTCGTTTAAGAGATACACGCTCGGTTAGGAAACCTTCAACCCCCACTTTTCACCCCTTTCACCTCATAATATACACCACATCGAAAAACCCTCAGATACATATCTTCTTATTTTTAATGATGAGTTTATATGCCGAGTATCAAATCCCCCAATGAAACCAATCCGGAGATATTGTTATTCAATGAATTGCAGGTGTGCCCCCTTAACACCCCTTTAGAACCTGAATATCCAAAAACCCTTCCTTAGTGGACGTTTTCGACTTACAACGAACATATTCCCAAAATTTCATGTTTCTAACTTTAATAGTTTTGGCTGGGCGATGATGAGTCAGTCAGTCAGTCAGTCAGTCAGTCAGTCAGTCAGTCAGGACACTTAGTTTTATATGATATATAATATTCAGTAGTAGTGCCTAATAGTTCAGGGCTTCAGGCTGACCGTACAGTATTGTGCTGGGCCGTGCCGTCCCGTTGGGGCAAAATGGAGGCTATTGCTTGTTTAGTCCATATTTCAGTAGATTGATATCCTTTTAGGAATGTAATGAGCAAAATAATACAAATTTAGTATCAAATGGTTTATAAAAACGGCAGAAAACGCTAATTAAATCCTTCTTTCCAAGACAAAATATTGTGTACAGTTATACTAAACCAGCTGTTTAGAAACGGGTTAGCGTCTTTAACTCTTAACCTGAAGGTTCGTGGATTGAATCCAAGAGGGTTCAATTATTTTTACCAGATTTTATGTAGTTATTGATTTATAACTACTCACACATTATAATGTTTAGCATATATAGTGTGTATTTGCAATCAAAAATATTATATATACTTATAACACCACATATTTCAACACTGGACTACAGCGATTAAAATTCGTTGTCGATCCGCGGTACAGAATGTTGTTGTTTTTGTTGTTGTTGTTGTTGATTCTTTAGGGACTTTGTGGCATCATGGTAATGTAGTTCTCTGTACTTGGGGGAGTGTAGAAGTTGTCTGATAACCTGTGTCACTGTGATGTCTGTACTAGTGTGTGTGAGTACGGTAAGTCGTACACCATCAAGAACGGCCTCCCTCAGCCCAATTATTATTCAACCTATATACAAGCGATACACCAGAAACAGTGTCCCATAAGTTCTCCTATGCTGATGACTCTGCCATAGCAATCCAAACCAAATATCTGGACGACGGGGAAGAAATCCTGACACAGGACCTGCAAAAACTAGAAAAATATTTCAAACAATGGAGGCTTCGCCCAAACACATCAAAAACTGAGGTCACAGCTTTCCACCTCAATAATGGAATCTCCAAACAAGAGCTGAACATTACATTCTGCGGAAAGAGGCTGAGAAACAATCCCAACCCCAAATATCTAGGAGTAACTCTGGACCGTTCTCTGACCTACAGTTAGCACTTTGATAATACTGCAAGAAAACTTAAGACCAGGAACAATATCATCCGCAAACTGGCTGGCACAACATGGGGTGCCCAGGAAAGTACTCTTCGTATAGCAAGCCTTGCGCTAGTCTACTCTGTTGCCGAATATTGTGCACCAGTATAGTATAGAAGTGCTCATGCCCACAGAGTGGATACTCAGCTCAATGAGTCCTTAAGGATCATAACGGGCACATTAAGAGCAACACCTGCACCATGGTTGCACGTCCTGGCAGGCATTCCAACTTCACAACTGAGACGACAACAAGCAGCTGCCCACTCTTGGAACACTTACAACTGTTCTGACTTTAAGCACCTTCCGGTTCACTCAGTACTGAGTAATCCTCTACCCGTGCGCCTGAAATCCAGGAATCCTATTTGGGGTGATAACATTATTAAGCTGTCAGGGCCTTACAACATCAATAAAATCTGGAAAGAAAGGTGGAGAGATTTCTTTTCACCTCGCCAAATCCACTTGGATGATCCTTCCTAGCATATCCTAGGAACTAATCTACCAAGAGCTACGTGGAGCCAGCTAAATCACGCTCGAACTGCTCATGGAAGGTGTAAAACAATGTTACACAAATGGGGATGGATAGAATCACCAGCTTGTGACTGCGGAGCTCAAGAACAGATTATGAACCACATCATTCGGGAGGGCCCATAGCGTAGCTTTACAGACGATTGGGAAGAGTTAATGAAAGCATCATCTCCAGCGCTTTTCTGGTTGAAGAGCCTTGATGATCATTTCTAATTATTATGTACATATTTGTTTGTTTATAATGTAGATCATTTGTACCATACGAAATATATATACTTGTAAATGAGGTAGGATTTGTGTAGGAAGCTGTCCTTCATCCACGGTAGAGTATGTTGTTGTTCTTGTTGTTAATTCTTTAGAGGCTTTGTGACATCATGGCCATGTAGCACCGTGTACATGGGTGTGTGTGTTGAAGTTGTCTGATAAACTGTGTCACTGTGATGTCTGTACTAGTGTGTGTACATTTATACGATGAAGGATTTGGGTAGGAAGCTGTTGTTGTTGTTGTTTCACCGGAGAGGCTTGGACATCATGGTCATTCACCACCATGTACTTGGGTGATAACCTGTGTTATTTTGATGGCTGTATTAGTGTGCGTGTTTAAAATTCAGGTAAGGATTCAATCAATCAACATATAATATAGCACGTTATATTTCAACAGACTACTACAACCAACATTCAATCATACTCCCTGAGAAGGACGAGGAGTTATAACTATACTCATGTATTTAGGTGAAAGTAGTCTATATGTTCTTTACTGAACATCTTGTTCTTGTTTCACTTTTATTCATTTTCATCATGAATTCTTTCCTCAAGACAGAATCCATACCATTTAAAATCCATTTAAATCCTCTGGCGTGTCGGCTAAGATGACGATGTCATCAGCAAATCTCAGAGTTGAAATTATTTCTCCTTGAATCTTTGGTTGGTAGGTTCCTCAGTTAAGGGGCTGCGATAACGCGGTCATGTAGCCCCGTGTACTTTGGGTGTGTGTAGAATCTGTCTGATAACCGGTGTTAATTGTGATGGCTGATTAGTGTGTGTATCTGTTTTTTTAAATTTAAGCCAGACTGCAACTTAGAATTTTTCAAATAGTTCCTACTTTTGCCACCAAACGCCACTGTAAACGACTACTAGGCCTAGTTCAGAACTTAGCTACCAGACGCCACCACAGTCGGCTCTTGGCAACGAACGTAGAAACCTAAGAGCGTTGTTTACATTCTTAACCTATCCAATTTAGCTTCACACAGGTGTAATTAGTGGAAGGTTCTTTAACATGCCATAAATCTATGACATGGGACCGCTGGCTTTACTTCCCCTCCAAAGGAAGGCATACTGAGGGATTTTTAACGCTCTTAAAAATCCGATGGCTTCGGCCGGGTTTGAACCCGCTATCTTGGGCATAGAAGCTCAGCATGCTACCGACTACGCCACCGAAGCCGCTAATCTTTACTCCTACTTTGAATTTTTCTCCAATTCAATTCATTGCTTGCTCAATGTATAGATTGAAAAGTATGGGTGATAAGTTGCAGCCTTGACTTACATCGTTCTGAATACCATCATATTTACTGTAATATGTAAGACCTGAGCAGTTCCATACAAACGAAAACACCCACAGTATGGTCTGTATATCCATTTCAAATTATGGCTCCACGAAGACAATGTTTCATAGGTGTAAATAGGTAGAGACTGTTTTCTTAAATACCAGACAAATAAAGTGTGACGGATCATTTCTCTTACGAGGTATAAAAATGGCGGGCCAGTGCTGGTGTACATTCCCCTGGGCTTTATCAGCAGTGTGCTCGCGCTCTTCTTTGATTTAGATTTCCCTCCAGGGAGGACGAGGAGGGTGGTGGGCAGAGGAAACGAGCAGCCATCTCTGTCTTATCTCCTTCTTTTATCGGACCTCCTCTGGATTTATAGAGATGGTGCACGAGTCAAGTCGCTCCATTTCCCAGACGGGGATTCCCCCCAGAGATAACACCCTGCCTGGCATTAGTTTTTAATGTCCATTTCCTGCTTGCAATGGGAAACAATTCTACAAGAAAAGTTCTTCTTTCAAAGAAGTTCATTTTAAAACGAGTCTCGCATTATAATTCACTGCCCCAGCAGGACCAACACCTCTCCTGCTAAAAGTTACTGCAACTCTTACGTTGTTACGTACAATTCTAATCCCACGTATTAAAGTAGGGATCTTTAACCTTTACTTATCCATTTACTTAAGGGTCGCAAGAAATTGAAAAATATTCGTTGGTTAGCACAAATTTTCAGAAAAAAAAAAAACATGTTTTATGAATAGGGCTCGGATTTTTAGGTAAATAAATTTTTTTTAATGTAAATACGTATTTCAAGCATTTTCTCTATAAATACATAAATTCACGCTTTTCACTTATTAACACATAAAAATACATAATATTTGCATTTTTAAAAATCAGTATTCCAGATCTTTCAGTTTATTGCATTTTTGTTCGGTGTTAATTCAACGGGGATGAACCTGTGAGCTATCTAATCTTCATGCAGAGCGTATGTCAGCTTGCAACTGTCTTATTCTTAACATGTCGCCCCGTGCCACTCAGTGTGGAAGCCGAGGATTTCCTTGTCCGTAGCTATATTGCACCACGTGCTAGACCTCCCTCCCCCCCCCCCTACCCCAGCTACCTGGAAGCAGTGTCACTCACATGCTCTGTGAAGTGTAAGGCAGTTCTACGGTGCCTAAAGTAAAAACAACTACAAGTTATCGTCTGTTGCAGAATTTAAAGATAATTTTACCTCTGATGGGGGCGTCCTGTTCTGCCAACTATGTGGGAAAGCAATCATGGCTGAACAGCGATCTCAAGTTATACATCACCTCAAGGGCAAGAAACATATTGCCGCAGTTTCGCGCCTTCAGAAGAAGTGTTTCGCGATAATCGTCGGTCATTTGTGATGGACAACCTGAAGATGTGTCTCGTTGTGTATTGTAATGCTTCAGCAGTCAGTGACACATAGCATAAATTGCATTCGTGAGTACTGCATATTGTTTATGCTCACATTAATAAACTAAATTATAATTAAATATTTTTAATTTTTTGTCACATATTTCAGGCATTTTTGATACATAGAAAATAAACATTTTCCAGATTTTTAGCACCTAAAAATCCGAGCCCTATTTATGATTATTAACATAAGAATCTATACAGAAGTCAGACGGCAGTTATTTGAGCCGAAGCACATGAGAGAGAGGCTGGTATTCAAAGAGGAGTAAGGCAACTTATCATCAATGCTTTTCAATATACAGGGTGTTTCGAAAAAAGTGTCCAATATTGCAACAGGGGTTGCGATTGGTCAAAACGAGAAGAAATATTCCTATAAACATATGTCCGGAAACAAATACCTGTTGAGATATGAGCCATTTTACCGGCGTGGAGGAGGCGTTGTGTTCGGTGGTGCAGGCGTCTTTCCGTTGAAGGTCTTTGCATGAGTCGGATGTTCAGTCGTAGTATGTGGTTGTGCGGTTCACTGGACCTTAATCCATTGGATTTCTGACTATGGGGACATTTAAAGGCATTGGTGTATGCCACACCCATCGACAATGTGCAGATGTTAAAAGAGCCTGTGTGCCCACATCCGCGAGCAGCCAGCCGTGATTGGACGAGTTCGGGATTCCTTGCGAAGAAGAGCCGAAGCATGTGTACGAATTCGTGGTAACCACGTGGAGCATCTCTTGTAACGTGCAGTTGGTATCCGAGGACAGATGGCCGAAATCATCACAGCTCCTGGTTGGAGGTGTTGATGGATGTTTGCCCAACGCGTGCTCTGTTGAACGTGGGTTCATTAGAAGTAGCTGGTAGGATGACGTCCATTGTCTGAAGTGTAAATGCACAACACAAATAAAATGGTTCATATCTCAACAGGTATTTGTTTCCGGACATATGTTTAGAGGAACATTTCTTCTCGTTTTGACCAATCCCAACCCCTGTTGCAATATCGTTTTTTTTTCTCGAAACACCCTGTATAGAATAAGAGTAGTCTACATTGAACAATCAATGAGGGAAATTAGAGAAATCTTTAAAGTAGGAGTAAAGATTCTAGGAGAAGTAATTTAATCTCTGAGATTTGCTGATAACATTGTCATTCACCAGAGTATTTGAATGCGTTTTTGAATAGCATAGACTCCGTCTGGAGGAAAGAATTAGTGATGGATATAAATAAATGTGAAGAAACAAAAATAATGGAACGTAGACGATATAAATGGACGTCAAATTGACAGGTGAAAAGCTAAAGGAAGTAAGAGACTTCTGTTAATTAGGAAGTAAAGAGGATAAAGTAGGTTGGCTCAGGCTAGGAAAGCATTTCTACAGGAAAGGAATCTGTTGACATAGGATATAGATTTAGGTATTAGGAAGTCATTTTTGAAAGCCTTTGACTGGAGCGTGACGCTCTGTGGAAGTGAAACTTGGACTGTTGGCAGAGCAGAAAAGAGGTGAATAGAAGCATTTGAAATGTGGTGTTACAGGATAATGATGAAGTTCAGATGAGTAACATTAAGATGATTGGAAGAGGAGAAATGTTTCTGGCGACTGCCAATGAAGATAAGAGATAGGTTGGTAGAACACATACTAAGACACACATTAGTTGTGGAAGGAAGGTTCGAGGACAATAACTCTTGGGATAGACCAAGGTTAGAATATGTCAAACAGCTTGTCTCGGATATAAGGTGTGGTAGCTATGTTGAGATGAAACGATTAGCTCAGACAGGGAGGCCTGCATCAAACCAGTCAAAAGACTGAAGACTCAAACACACAACATAGGAAACGTTAATGCCACACATACAGTGCAGAGAAGACTTTGTACATTGCACATTTCTTTATAAATAAAGTTGGCATTGCGTCTGAAAATGTTAAATTTTCGGCTAAAACTTTCATTTTGCTCCGGGTGAGATGTATAATTATCAAATAAATCGCCAGTTTCGGTTAGTCTATTTGTCATTTGTTATGTGAAGTCAAAACTCCTACTGGAGAGAATGGCATGAAAATTCGTAATTAAATAGAAGGCATCCCTAGAATGAAATTAGGCTGCAATTTTATAAATGTATAAAATAAAATTAATTGTAATTTAAACTATGAAAACTCTATGTAAAATAACAATTTGGTCAAACAAATCCTCGCTAAGCTAATGCTATAAGATATGTCCAGGGTAGGATGGCATAGCAAGCGTTTATAACTTATTGCAGCAACAGGTTACCTCAATCCACAACATCTGTAAGTAAGACTGCAATAAATCATTAATTTCTCACAAAGATTTGACGTACAAGTTGTAGTTGTTAATAATTCATTTTAGGAGCTTGAGACATCTTGGAGACCTTGATACTTACTGAAGGCAAATTGGTCAGCAGTTCAGTTAGCTGAGGGGTGACAGTGAAACAGACACGGCACGTTCTTTTTTCATCATTTCCCAAACAAATTAAAAAAATAAATAAAAATAAATAAATAAATAAACAAATAAATAAATAAATAAATAAATAAATAAATAAATTACGAGCCTTACAGTAGTCGCATATGATGTGTAACATCTGACATAGAAGAAACCTCACGTGAAATTGCTGATACACTGGTATTTTATACTATTATTGGCACAGATATTAATCTATTGTAGAAGGGAGTGTTTTACAGATATTGTAGTTTATAATACGGAACTCATTTTATTAGATGATTTGTAGCTTCCACCAGCACTAGCCTAAATAAAGAATACGATATGGATCAACTAGATTAATAGACCCGACACCGCTCATAACCTTAAATTCCTTATAAACAGGTCCTCTTCATTTACAGACCAACACGTAATTTCATATGGATTCTGTTAAAATGAGTCATATTGATATGATAAATATCGTTTGAAATGATAATCTGGTAGCAAGAATATCTACCCCGTCCGGGATTCGAACCCAAGATCTCTAGATTCACAGTCATAAGCGCTAACCCCACGGCTATTTCGACTACGCAAATTTTGTGCACAAGATGGTGACTTATTTACACGTTCCAATAATACTACATTACGGAATTAAGTTTCATTTCTATTTTGCTCGTTTCGATAATGTTCCTGCGTGAAATTGAGTTTAAAATGCCTTATGAATAGGCCCTCTTGTGAGTAAAGAGAATGTATTCAGTAATAGTTCATGAAGGCTTGCTCAATTCTCGAATAACCACAACGATTATACATGTATTATATTGTATTTTTTATATTTTATTTAGTCAATTTACCCTCTAGGTTGGTGGTTCCCACGGACTCAGCGAGGGAACTCACCACTACCGCCTCTATGGGCAGTGTCCTGGAGCCTGGAACATCTGGTCAGGAGGTGTGATCAGCACTTCGCCCAGGTGGCCTCACCTGCAAAGCGAACAGGGGCCTCATGAGGGATGGGAAGGGATGGAAGATTGGGATGGATAGGCGAGGAAGAGGGAAGGAGGCGGCCGTGGCCTTACAGTAGGTACTGTGCCCGAAATACCTACCCTTTACCTGTTGAAATCCCTCGATGGTAGCTGGATCGTAGGACCTGAAAACCCCCCGGCCTAGAAAAGTCCCCAAATCCTACCAACAGGGAAAAGGAGTAATAGGGTGCAGTAAAACCTAACAGAGGTGGCATTAAGCACGACCAAAGCATAACAGCGAACAGCTCTAAGAATACGAGAATCGTGGGCAAACACCCTCTCAGGAGTGTGGGAAAATCTAGAAATGTCTAGCTGTGGCCCCCCTTAATGCGACCTCTTTATACTTCTATAAATCATCACATCACGCGATTAAAAGAACTGACGAAATATTTTATTTCAAAAGAAATCTGACAGAAGGTCAGACTAAATTGTCCTTGACTGGACACAAACAAAGAAACTGGGCACTAGAATCATGCCAATAAATGCATTAACAGTCCCCATGGACCAAGAGTGCATTTAACCCTCAATAGAAATTGATAATCATGAGAACAATAGAAAAACCCAAGAAAAAATTAAACAAATCACCTTAATGGTTCTTCCACTCATTCCAACATTAAAGAACACGTGGATTATTTCAGATATATATATATATATATATATATATACATATTTACTTATTTACAATGTAATCGTTATTTATGTTATTACACCCTTAGATGTAAATGTCTTTCCAAACATGTAATTCTGTACTCCTTATCTGCTTTGTCAAAATTGAAATTGTATAACTCATATTGCCTTAGCAATGTATTCAAAATGTATTTTTATCAATCAAGCACTCAAGCTAAAAAGATGTGAAATTCGAAATTCAGAATCTCTAAAGATTCAATAATATTTCAGAATGAATGTACTTATTTAAATTCCTCCAGAATTTAAAATATAACGATCGTGAATCATATTTAGCATTGCCTAAATCTTATAAACTGAACACAACCGAAGAATTAATTAAATGGGGATGCCACACAAAAACAAACTCTGAGGCTTGACAAAAGAATTACTGTCATAATAATGGTCACTCATGACCTCGATTTCTGAAAACGGTGGGCATAACCACCAACATTCCCAAGTTTATATTTTATAATTGCATTACACATGATGCTTTTACTATCATTTTAATATGAACGTACTTCAACGAGTACCATCGTAAATATATATATCACGCCCATTGACGTTTTTTCACACACTACCACCCACATGGTGATTATTTTATTCGATAATTAGTGATCAGACATGATCAGCTGTATTTCGTAATTATTATGATTTCTCAATCCAATGCAACATAAACTTAACATGAGTGGCTACTTAATCAAGTGCACTGGATCACAGAAGCTTGCCTTACAGAGTTGTATTGACAGTCACATAAGAATTCATTTCCCCTTAAAGTTAATCTCTGGGATGTGTCTCCTAAAAGATTCTTGTTCTTCAAATAGTTCTCTAAAGCAATGTTCTAAACAAGAAAAACTCGAAATACTGAATTAAAGTTCAGTTATAGCAATGTTAATAAATATAAAAAATTAACGAGGTGTATCCAAGTACACGTGGCTACAAAATCGAACGTTAACGTTGATCAGACAAAAAATAGAAATGTCCCTTCAAGAGAATTCACGAAAATCAAACTGAATCTACAGCATGTGTCCAGATAACGACTCCAGTTAAATTCTGTTGACACATTAGAATTGCAGTATGACCTCGCTTACCCTCAAGAGAAAAGAAAATTCCCATTCTAAAAGAATGATCAAACTCCTCATTCTATACTGTAATTTAATAATAATAATAATACATGAGTGCATAAGAAAAATTCGAAGCTCGCAATTGTCGAACACAAAAAGAAAAAGGGAACGATGACCCCTCAAGCCAAAGCTTGATGAAAAAAAAAAAAGTAACAATTCCCTATGAGAATAACGTAGATTTCTTCCCCTACGAAGATCTGTTCTTCACAATCAAGAAGGGGCTTGGTGGCTCAGCGGTCTAGCTGTATGCCTCTCACCAAGGCGGTCCGGGTTCGATTCCCGGTCAATGCATGTGAGATTTTCGAAGTGAAATGCCATGTCCTGTGGTTCGGATTCCACGTAAAAAGGAGGTCCCGTGGCTCATGATCTCAAGATTGACGGTCACGTTAAACTACAAGCTTCCTTCCTTCACAATCAAGAAGTTCGGAATACATTAATGAATTTAATTTAATAGATTATTAAGCTGAAAAATGAACAATTATTTCATAATAAAATATTATGAAATGAGTTCACCTGCTTAATCAGGCCTAAACTCGACTGGAAATGAAGTCACACATGACATGGAATAGCCATGCATAAACTCCACTCGACAATCATACTACTCAAAATAAAAAAATAAAAATAGATGGCAAAGTGTTTAAACTGGACTATCTACCTTGCAACGCTACATGAAAAGTAGGTTCTCTACCTGGCTGGAGATTCTCGAAGACAATATGGAGCGTGAAGATGCCCACCATCTGATACCACCATGGTGTAGCGGGACTACACGGTTCCATTCCAATTTCCAAAGAACGAGCTCGGGATCCCTTACTCCAATGTCCCAAGTCCACTGGTAGTAAACGAACTGCTTCCTCATCTCAGAAATTGTCCTAGCCCGAATTTCGAATAGTTCCAGACCGGTTCGGAAATACAACACGCGCGCGGATGCAACATTTCGATAAGAAAGTGAATACATGACGGTAGCCTGAGTTATTTTCGGCTGCATGTTACCAAAAGTTCATGTTGCACAAGCCAATAGCCCGCGTCGCGAATATGCTATGATCCACTTCGCACACATGCAGTGTGGTTACTCGTGACGTCCACTGCATTTGCTTGGAGAGCGATGTCCACACTAAAATGCCTAGCCGCTCAAGGGTAATATGTTTATATGCATTCTAAATATCTCCCCCAACACATCGGACTTCCAAGCACTGTACATTGTTAAAAAAGCTTCACTCGGAATGTACTTGATATTTAGTTGCAATAGTCTTGGCGCAAGAAAAGATAGCACGCCTTCCCAGTATGCATAGACTTCAGAAACAAGCCTCCTCTATGTAACACTGCATTTCGCTCCGTAACACGAGAAAAGAGTGATTCCACTAACAGAAAACTGCCCGCATACAATGCCAGGCGCTCTGACGACTGAAGTTCTCATTCGACACTGATCTTTTATGATAATGACCTTAATCTGTCACCACACGATGTATAAAATATCAACTAGCACCGCCGTGAATTCAAAATAGCTTGACACTTCTTTCAGCCGAAACAACATTGCGATACAAGCTCTGCTTAGGCGTGAATTCGTCTGAGTTGAAACGTGTTCTGTCTGTCGCGCACCTGTGACGGCCTGCAGGAGGAAACTCACGCACCGTCTCTACTGCGCATGACAGGGCGATCTCTGAGACAGGTCGATATAAAAATCTATATTCCTGATATTACAGATGCCATAACTAAAAAGCACGACTGCATTGTCCCTCTCTGCTGTAAAAAAGAACTCCAGTATATACTTGACATCATATCTGTATCACATTTCCAAAAAAAAAAATTCAAATGTACATGTCAATCTCCCACTCCTGCCAGCTCAAGGACACCTGCGCATCCTCGCGGCGTATAAGCGAAACACTCCCTTCCGAAGGTTACTGATGGGACAACAGCTGAGCAAACGATCACATGGCTATGCGCGCTGTCAAAACTAGGTCAAAACCTGCCGTGTGGTGTAGCGGTTCGTATAGGTACATGTACCGTAAACCAGGCCGAATAAAGGAAAACGGTACAGTACCATCCCGGCATTTGCCCGAAGACGAAGTGGGAAGACCACGAAAAACCTCTTCGAGGATGGCTGAGGTGGGAATCAAACCCCCTCTACTCATTTGGACCACCCGAGGATGAGTAGACCCCGTTCCAGTCCTCATACCACTTTTCAAATTTCGTGGCAGAGCCGGGAATCGAACCCTGGACCTCCGGGGAGGCAACTAACCATGCTGAACGCTACGCTACAGAGGCGACTGTATTATATTGATGACTGCATTACCGTTATGTGGGTTAATATTTGAATAGCCATGTGCAGAAACATAATACTGGCAATGCCGACTACTTACAATGTTTGATATTAAGGCATTTTACCATTTAAATACTGATACGGAGCCTTCGAACATGTACCATGTCATTTGTTTCAATCACTTGACACCAGAGTTCGCATGAGCGTTTTCAGTTCAGTATGTCATATACATTCCACATGGCCGAGAATACGTTATGGTATCAATTAGCGACACCGCGCGCTCATTGTTTCTCGTACCACTGCCAGCTGGGTCTTACCACTGCTCGCTGGATCGATCGAGTGGGCAGTGCATACTTCCGTTTTCCACCACTGCCAGCTAGTACACTTCCAGTCGATCGATCGAGCGGGCAGTGCATACTGTCGTTTTCCACCACTGCCAGCTAGTACACTTCCGTTCGATCGATCGAGTGGGCAGTGCATACTTCCGTTCAATCCACCACTGCCAGCTCGATCGTTCCGATCCACTTCCGTCCCCAATTTTCAAAATCACTCCCACAAAACTATCCAGCAACCGAGCGGAAAGATGTTACACGTAAATAAATAAATAAATAAATAAATCTATATATATAACAAGATGTTCAGTAAAGAACATATAGCCTACTTTCTCCTAAATGCATGGGTATTGTTATAACTCTTTGTCCTTTTCAAGGAGTATGATTGAATGTTGGTTGTAGTAGCTTGTTGAAATACAACGTGCTATAGGGATATTAAATATGAATATGAGGTGCCCTTTGCTAGTGCTACCTCTGTAAAAAAATTCATTCAATTCACCGTGTTTCAATTGATATGGGGAATGGATTTGCACACATGCATGGCCGCTATTTGCAAACTATTGGGCTGATGACCTTGTAGTCAGTCATAAGATGCTTTCCACAAAAAGGCATGTTGTTGCAAAATCCGGTAGAGATGAAATTGCGGCTTCGGTGGCGTAGTTGGTAGCATGCTGAGCTTCTATGCCCAAGATAGCGGGTTCAAACCCGGCCGAAGCCGTCGGATTTTTTAAGAGCGTTAAAAATCCCTCAGTATGCCTTCCTTCGGAGGGGAAGTAAAGCCGGCGGTCCCATGTCATAGATTTATGGCATGTTAAAGATCTTTCCACTAATTACACCTGTGTGAAACTAAATTGGATAGGTTAAGAATGTAAACAACGCTCTTAGGTTGCTACGTTCGTTGCCAAGAGCCGACTGCGGTGGCGTCTAGTAGCTAGTTCTGAACTAGGCCTAGCAGTCGTTGACGGTGGCGTTTGGCGGCAAAAGTAGGAACTATTTGAAAATTCAAAGTTGCAGTCCCTACTTGAATTAAAAAAACAGATACACACACTAATACAGTCATCACAATTAACACCGGTTATCAGACAAATTCTACACACACCCAAAGTACACGGGGCTACATGACCGCGTTGTCGCAGCCCCTAAACTAAGGAACCAACCAACCAACCAACCAGAGATGAAATTATTAGGATGGTCGAAATTTGATTTAAGCTTTTAACATTTGGGTGGCCGTCATTCCGATCCGTCAAGATGGCGGCGATATAAAACATGACACTGAGGTGCCTTTTGCTAGTGCTACCTCTGTACCAAATTTCGTTCAATTCGGTTTCACCGTGTTTGAATTGATAGGGGGAATCGATTTGCACACATACTTGGCCACCATCTGCAAACTATTGGGCTGATGATCTAGCAGTTTGGTCAGAATATGCTTCCCACGTAAAGATTTGTTGTTGCAAAATTTGGTAGAGACTAGATTATTAGGTTGGTCGTGATTACATTTTAGCCTTTAACATTTGGGTGGCCGCGATTACGTTTCCGTCAAGATGGCGGCGATATAAAACATGACACTGAGGTGCCCTTTGCTAGTGCTACCTCTGTACCAAATTTCATTCCATTCGGTTTCACCGTGTTCGAATTAATAGGGGTAATCAATTTTGACACAAAGATGGCCGCCATCCGCAAACTATTAGGCTTATGACCTATTCGTTTGGTCAAAGGATGCTGCCCCCATAAAGGTGTGTCGTTGCAAAATTTGGTCGAGATCGGATGATTAGGTTAGTCGTAATTTGATTTAAGCTTTGAACATTTGTGTGGCCGCCATTACGTTTCCGTCAAGATGGCGGCGATATAAAACATGACACTGAGGTGTCCTTTGCTAGTACTACCTTTGTACCAAATTTTGTTCAATTTGCGCTCACCGTGTTCGAATTGATAGGGGGGGGGACCGACATTCAGAGTACACACTCACACACACACACACACACACACACAGACTCACACACACACATACACACACACAGACAGACACACTTTTTTCGGCCTGTAGTGATCTCATAAGTCTACTTTCATTTTTTGCAAAAATCGAAAGTAGGCTAAAAATGAATTGCTGTTCGTTAGTCTCGCTAAAACTCGAGAACGGCTGGACCAATTTGGCTAATTTTGGTCTTGAATTATTTGTGGAAGTCCAGAGAAAGTTTAAAAGGTGTATAAATGTGAATGTTATAGCGCACGAGGAGATTCAACGAATGAGTGACGGCACGCGAATCGCTTAAACAAAGGCCCGTATGCGTTCATATACCATTCATCCGATTGCTATGAAACTTTGGTTGTATTGTTGTACACACTCCAGGAAAGGTTTCTGACTTAGTAAATCCTTTTTACAATAGGTAGCGCACGAGTAGATTCAACAAATGAGTAACGGCGCACGTATCGTTTAAAAAAATGCCATATGCGTTCATATACCATTCATGAGATTACAATGAAATTTTGAGAAATGCTGTTTCCACTACCGCAAAGATTTCGGATTTAGTAAATCCATTTTACAATTGGTAGCGCACGAGTATATTCTTTTAAAGAGTGACAGCACAGGAATCGTTTCAATCAAGTCCCGTATGCGTTCATATACCATTCATTTCATTGCGATGAAACTTTGGTGAGCTGATGAGCACGCTCCCATGATTATTTTGAGATAGTAAATCAATTTTACAATAGTTTAGAGGTGGTTAACGGAAATAGAAAAAAATATTGGGAATCCAAAAGCACTTCTACAAACAAAGTTACATCGCCAGCTGTACCCGATTTGGCTAATTTTGGTCTTGAATTATTTGTGGAAGTCCAGAGAAGGTTTAAAAGGTGAATAAATATGAAAGTTCTTAACTATCTTTCAGATTATTTTTAAGTAGATTGATAAATCTTAAGTTTTGTCACAAATTAAATTTCTGAACGCAACCATAATATTTGACATTTGACAATCAACTATATGTAGATTGATAAATCTTAAGTTTCGTCACAAATTAAATTTCTGAACGCAACCATAATATTTGACATTTGACAATCAACTAGAACTTTCTTTACTCTTTACTTCGGTGATCCTTTGTGATAGTGACATTTCAAGTTATGTGCTTTTTTTGTTGTTGATCTTTTGTGATAGGGACACTTTACTGCTAAGTGCGCGAGAACTTTTCTCACTTTGATTAATTACAATTTACGATGCCGAGGAGAAGACTTAGGTCGTCGCAGTCAATCAAATGTGCGAAGAGCTACCTCACGTGCTAACCGCACTGATGACCAGAGAGAGACAGATCAAGAAAATAGTCGTATTGCTATGTCAGAATTGCGTTCTTCAGTGAGTGACAATGAATTAGATAGGCTTAGAATGCAACGAGTTCGTGCACATCAAACACAACAGCGAGCACGACATAATGAAATTGAGCGATTCCGCAGACGCAGTGCTCCTGTGATTCTGGAACGAGCTGGCGACAAATCGGTAACAATTGGGGAAATGACAATAATTTGTAAATATTGTAAGGCGTTAAAATACAGTGGTGAATCTACTGGATTATGATGTGCTGGAGGCAAAGTAAAATTGCCACAATTGGTCCCACCACCAGATCCTTTACGCTCTTTAGTTTCTGGGATTGGAAATGATTCTAAGCACTTCTTGGCCAACATTCAGAAATATAACAGCTGTTTCCAGATGACATCGTTTGGCGCTACACATATTATACAGGACAATTTCATGCCCACTTTCAAGGTATTATACCATAATATTTTATATAATATTCAAGTTTGTATTATATATATATCGGAAATAATTATTGGACAAATCTTTAAAGATTACAGATACAAGGACAAATTTATCACTAACTGGGGGCGCTGTTACCACTACCAGATGCAGATCATCAATTTTTACAAATTTATTTTATGAGCAATTCAGATGCGGAAGTTGATAAGCGTTGTGCTCACAATCCAACAGTAAAGAGAACCATTGTCCAAGAATTACAAAGGTTTCTTCATCAGAACAATAATTTAGTAAACATGTTCAAAATAGCATTGGATCGGATGCCATCTGACAGCCATAATATTGTCATTCGTGCTGACAAAACACCTGCCGGTGAACACACAAGGAGGTTTAATTCACCTACCATTGACGAAGTGGCTGTTGTCATCGTGGGAGAAAATTTACAATCTAGAGATATTGTGCTTCATCGTCAGAATAATGATTTAAAACGTGTATCTGAAACACACCGGACTTATGATGCGTTACAATATCCTTTGAACTTCTGGCAGGGGGAAGATGGATACCATTTTAATATCAAAATGATAAATCAAGTAACAGGTAACTAGATTGAACAAGATTAAATAATATTTTTAAATTCAATTCATCTACTGTAAGTAACAAATTAAAAATTTGTCATTTTTGATTGCAGGTGCTGAAACCAACGAAAAAGTTAGTGCTATGAATTTCTATTCATACAGACTCATGATCCGTAAAGGTGAAGTAAATCATATTTTGATGTGTCGACGACTTTTTCATCAGTTTGCCGTTGACATGTATGTCAAAATTGAGACTGAACGATTGACATACATCCGTTTGAACCAACGACAGCTTCGATCAGAGGAATACATTCATCTCCGCGATGCTATAAATGCCGATGGCAATGTGAATAATGTGGGAAGAATGACAATTTTGCCAGCTTCTTACATAGGAAGCCCGCGCCACATGCACGAATATGCTCAGGATGCTATGTCATATGTAGGCATTATGGCCGCCCAGACTTATTTGTTACATTCACCTGTAACCCACAATGGTCCGAAATCAAGAGGGAATTGCTACATAGCCAAACACCAGTTGATATACATGACATCACTGCCAGAGTTTTTAAACAAAAATTAAAATCTCTCATGAATTTCTTCATAAAGCATCGCGTCCGATGTTGGATGTACTCTGTAGAATGGCAGAAGCGTGGTCTGCCACATGCGCACATTTTAGTCTGGTTAGTGGACAAAATAAGGCCAGATGAGATTGATTCCATAATTTCAGCTGAAATTCCTGATGAAACAGTTGACCAAAAATTGCATGCAATAGTTACCAAACATGGACCTTGCGGAGCTTTCATCTACAATTCACCCTGTATGGTCGACGGCAAGTGTTCCAAGCGATACCCAAGAGACCTGATTGCTGAAACCAAAACGGGAAATGATGGATACCCATTGTATCGTCGGCGATCAGTTGCGGACAATGGGCGATCGGTAGTTGTGAAGGTAAGAGGACAAAATGTTGATGTAGACAATCGTTGGATTGTGACATACTCGCCAATATTGTCCAAAGCTTTTGAGACTCACATCAATGTGGAATATTGTAACTCTGTGAAGTCGATAAAGTACATATGTAAATATGTTAACAAAGGTAGCGATATGGCCGTCTTCGCTGTAACCAATGCAATTGACGAAGTATCACAGTACCAGATGGGTCGCTATGTAAGTAGCAACGAAGCAATTTGGCGTATCTTTTCATTTGCGATCCATGAAAGACACCCTACAGTAGTCCATTTGGCAGTCCATTTAGAAAATGGTCAATGAGTTTATTTTAATGAATCGAACGCGACAGACAGAGTGGCACGTCCACCGTCGACAACATTAACAAGTTTCTTCACGGTCTGTCAAACTGATGATTTTGCTCGCACTTTGCTGTATGCTGACATGCCACGCTATTACACATGGAATGCATCATCGAAATCGTTTCAGCGTCGAAAACAAGGAACACCAGTTGAAGGACATCCAAATGTAATTGATTCAGACGCTCTGGGTCGCATCTGCACAGTACATCCAAATAACGATGAATGTTATTATTTGCGGTTGTTGTTGGTGAATGTTCGTGGTCCGACATCGTTTAAACAACTGAGAACAGTTAATGGACAGCTGTGTGCGACTTACCGTGAGGCATGTCAACTATTACATTTACTCGAGAAAGATTCGCACTGGGATGATACGCTCAAGGATTCTGTAATATCTTCATCGCCGCATCAAATTCGTACATTGTTTGCGATTATCATATCGACATGTTTACCCTCGAATCCAAAAGATTTGTCGGTTAAGTATAGAGATGACATGTCTGAGGATGATTTGCATCGTGTGCGCCGTCAAACTTTGAATCCTACACTACAAATGACTGCAGAAATTTACAATGAGACATTGATCATGATAGAAGATATGTGTTTATTGATGGCAAATAAAGTATTGTCATGTTTGGGAATGACAGCACCCAATCGTCGTATGCACAATGCATTAAACCACAAGCTGCAAAGTGAACAACAGTATGACATTGAAGCACTGGCCGAAACAGTTCGTACAAATGTTCCACGATTAAATCGACAACAAAGAATTGCGTACGACACTTTGATAGAAGCTGTGAACAGTGGATCTGGTGGAATTTATTTCCTTGGTGCTCCCAGAGGAACCGGAAAAACGTTCTTAATTTCATTGCTTTTGGCGAGTATCAGATCGCGAAATGATGTAGCTCTAGCGTTGGCTTCATCCGGAATAGCTGCGACTCTGCTAGAAGGCGGGCGAACTGCACATTCTGCATTGAAATTACCATTAAACATGCAAATCAACGAAACACCAATTTGTAACATCGCCAAAAATAGCGCAATGGCCAAGATCCTACAGGAATGCAAATTGATTGTTTGGGATGAATGCACAATGGCCCATATGAGGTCACTGGAGGCACTGGACAGAACGTTGAAAGATCTTCGTGACAACCGAAATATTTTTGGTGGGGCCATTATTGTGTTGTCAGGTGATTTTCGTCAGACTCTTCCAGTTATTCCCCGATCAACTGTTGCTGATGAACTAAACGCATGCCTAAAATCATCGAATTTGTGGCGGTACGTAAAGACACTCCAATTAAAACTAACATGCGAGTATTTTTGCAACAAGATGAAACTGCAAATGTGTTTGCGAAGCAGTTGTTAGACATTAGAAATAATAAAGTCGCAATGGACACCTCGACCGGATTCATCACATTACCCACAGATTTCTGTCACATCACAGACTCAAAAGAGGAGCTTATTCAGCGTGTTTCCCCAGATATAGCGCAACAGTTCAATAACGAGCAATATTGGCGGCGAAAAATAAAGATGTCGAGGATCTCAATGCGACCATTCAGAATTTTCTTCCGGGACCGTTGGTTTCCTTCAAATCAGTCGACACCGTTATGAACCAGGATGACGTAGTCAACTATCCCACGGAGTTTTAAAATTCACTGGAATTGCCTGGATTACCACCTCACAATTTACAGTTAAAAGTAGGATCAGTTGTCATCATGCTGAGTAACATTAATCAACCTCGACTGTGCAATGGAACAAGACTGGCTGTGAAAAAGGTGATGAATAACGTCATTGAGGCAACAATCATAAAAAGAAAATACAAAGGAGAGGATGTCTTGATCCCGCGTATACCGATGATTCCAAAGGATTTACCATTCGATTTTAAACGTTTCCAATTTCCAGTATGTCTGGCCTTTGCGATGACCATAAATAAATCGCAAGGCCAGTCGTTGGAAGTTTGCCGAATCAACTTGCAGTTTCCCTGTTTCGCGCATGGACAATTATACGTCGCGTATTCGCGCGTCGGAAAACCGTCATCTTTGTTTATTTACGCACCACAAAACAAAACAAAAAATATACTGTATTTTATCAGAAAGCTTTAAAATGATTAACAGACTGTATCATAACTGTGTGTGACTGTCAATATCAAATTGAAACCTAATAAATAGCCAGTATTTCAGGAAAACTCTGTTTTGTAAGTAAGCAACATCATGTGTAATTAATCGAAAATAATAATAAAACTTCATTCATACCGAGCATTTTTTAAATTAATTATGGATTACTTTTGTTTGTTTTAAGTTTATTTTATACAAAAGTTTAGGTCATTTATTTATGGATTGAGGCAGTACGAAGTCTGCCGGGTCAGCTAGTAAATAAATAAATAAATAAATAAATAAATACATAAATAAATAAACAAATAAATGCACCACCTGTCAGATGCCATTCTGTTAGTATCCTGGTGTAAGTGATACTGGTATAGTGTCCTTTTAGAAAGGGAATAAAATTGTGATGCAGTTAGTTAATGGCCTACTTTTCACATTTTGCGAAAATGAGGAAAAAGTAGACTTATGAGATCGATCCGGGCAAATGTCTGTCTGTCTGCCCTTCTGTCTGTCTGTCTGAATGTGTGTCCCCCCTATCAACTCATAAACGACTGCAGCAATCGAAACCAAATTTGGTATGAGTTAAGATCTATACCAGACTATCTCGCGCCATATTTGATAATGATGCCAATGCTACCAAATGCTGAAAAAACACAATTAAATTTTGAGCTCCATTTTGGATATCTTGGAAGGTATACATGAAAGCTATTCCAAAATTGGTACACATATAGATAATAATATTTCAGTTTAATGTCCAGGAGGCCATACATGACAGTGTTGCCAAAATGATTCTAAGCCTGATGATAGGTCCAATTTTCAAATGCATATAACTTCTACACTATCAATTGGATTTCAACCAAATTTCGTATGTACTATGTGTACATAAACAGATATGACTGAGCATATTCTTAAGAGCCACCAGGGTTGCCAACTGTTAATAAATGCCCTCAATTTATGTTATCCAAATACCAATATATCAGAAAGTATGCAAGCCGACAGCTTTAAACTACGCACATGTATAGTACCTGACATTCTATATTAATTTGGAGTAACTTATATACGTCAGTGCTACCAACATGATTCTAAGCCTGCTGATAGGTCCAATTTTAACTACATACAACTCCTATACTATCATTTGCATTTCAACCAAATTTCGTATGTGCTATGTGTACCATAACAGATATGACTATGCGTATTATTAAGAGCAACCAGGGCTGCCAACTGTTAATAAATGCTGTGTCTATTTTTGATACCCTAATATCAATATATCAGAAAGTATGCAAGCCAATAGCTCTAAACTTTGCACACGTATAGTACCTTGCATTCTAGATTTATTTGGAGTAACTAATATGCGTCAGTGCTGCCAACATGATTCTAAGCCTGCTTATAGGTCCAATTTTAAAATGCATGTAACTTCTATATTATCTAATGGATTTCATTCAAAATTGGCACAACAATAGATCATATTATTTTAGATTAATTCTGACCATCACATGCACGACATTGTTGTCAACATGATTTTACGCGCGCTCATAGATCCCATGTCCCACTGCATGTAACGTCCATGATATCCATTGGACTTCGACAAAATTTTGTATTTTGTACTTTAAAAGATAGAACTAAGAATATATATGCAGTTACCAGGGCTGCCAACTGTAGTGCTCTATTAGGCTATAGTGTGGCAGGTATATTAATTAGAAATGTGGATATTAACATCTTAATCTCGTCATTATTCTAGATAGCTCCATATAGATTAATCATTGGCATGGATCTTAAATTTTAAGAAAAGTAGGCTCTTTAGTTCGTCACGGAACTTCTTGTTTATCGTATGACTTTTAGTGCCGGGAGTGTCCGAGGACACGTTCGGCTCGCCAGAGGCTGCTGCTTCAAGCAGACACCCAGTTCCGTTCAATTTTTAGTAGTTCCAACTTTCGCTACCAGATGTCACTGATACCTAGTGGTGAACGTTGGAACTTTGATAGAGCGTTCCAATGAAATCTAACCTAGAAATTTAGCTTCACACAAGTTTAGTCTGTGGAAAGATCTTTTACATGCAATAAATCTATGACAAACGTCGAGGTATTAAGACTAGTGGGAGAGGAGAGATGTTTCTGGCGACTGCTAATGAAGAGAAGAGATAGGTTGGTAGGACATATACTAAGACACCCAGGAATAGCAGGCTTAGTTATGGAAGGAAGGGTCGAGGACAAGAACTGTAGGGGTAGACCAAGGTTAGAATATGTTAAACAGATTGCCTAGGACGTAGGGTGTTGTAGCTATGTAGAGATGAAACGATTAGCTCAGGACAGGGAGGCGTGGAGAGATTCATCAAATCAGGCAAAAGACTGAAGACTCAAACAACAAATCTATGACATGTAAACCGCCGGCTTTACTTCCCCTCCGAAGGAAGGCATAAGGATTTTAACGCTCTTAAAATATCCGATGACTTCGCCCGGGTTTGAATCCGCTATCTTGGGCACAGCAATTTAGCATGATACCAACTACGCCACCGAAGCCGCTTGTGATTGAGTAGTTAGTGTATGTTCACAACATTCAGTGAACCAAAACTTCGTATAACCCGCGTTTCCTCGAAGAAGGATTTGAAATGCTCGCTGTTTTTTGCTTTAAGTGGTTAATTTTCAAACTTTTACACATTGATGGGTGAAAAGACAACGTGTAAAATGATACGAAAATCAGCCACGAAAGATGCGTACATACGAGGTTTCTAACTTTTCTTTTCCCTGTAAACGAGCAGCAGTGTATAAGATCTATTAATGCTTCTAGTCTTATCTTACTGATTCATCAAACTGCACAGTTGACGAATATTAATATGATCACTGTGTAAAATACTCACAAGTTATTGGTAGAGTTCTGTTAAAATATGGGCAAGCTTTATCGTAATAATTGAATGCTCACACATTTAAGTACCGTGCTAATATGCATATGTAATTTTATACCCTCAGTTTAAGTCAGTGATAACTAAAATTTACTTAATACTAATAATAACAATTATAGCCTAATAATAATAACAATAATATTAACTCCAAATAAAAGCCATGGTAAACATTTATGTTAGGGATAAATCATATCTTGGTGGGTTGGTTCCTTAGTTTAGTGACTCCAACAACGCGGTCATGTAGTCCCGTGTATTTTGGGTGTGTGTAGAATCTGTCTGATAACCGGTGTTAATTGTAATGGCTGTATTAGCGTGTGTTATTGTAATTCAGGTAAGGTCTGCTGACGATTAACTTTTCAATAGTTCCCACTTTTGCTACCTAGTTGCAAACTTGGCTACTAGATGCCATCGCTACCAGCACATGGCGACAAACGTTGGAACGTAGAACGTATCAAATCTAACTGACAAATTTTAGCTTCACACAGATGTAGTTAGTAGAAGGTTATTTTGCATGCCATAAGTCTATGACATGGGTCCGCCTGCTTTACTTCCCCTCCGAAGGAAGGCATACTGAGAGATTTTTAACGCTCTTAAGAAATCCGATGACTTTGGCCGGGTTTGAACCTGTGGCCTTGGGCATGCTACCAACTACGACACCGAAGTCGCCTAAATCATATCTTATCAACTGCATGTTTGGCAAAATCTCAAAATGCAGATTTTTAGATATTTAGTATATTATTAAATCCACGATATAGGGTAAGAGAAGCTAGCGCTCCTAACGGAGGGTTAAGGCTCTTCTCCACTCGGCTGTGCTGTGATGAGCTTCGGAAACGGCGCCGGGACTCAGGAAGTCACCGCGGTACGGCGCGCTGATAGCATCGGACCCAACTCGTAATGAGGATGAAGAATTATTATTATTATTACTATTTGGTGCGAGATTAGAACGCGTTTAGCTGGCGGAAATGAGTCGAAGCGAGAGAGCGACCCACACAGAGAAACTTGGAGCATAAATTAGATTTTCATTAGGCCATTGCTTGCGGTAATAACAATTGATTATGTGGAGAGAGCGCGCCAGATGGCAGGACGGTCAGTGCGCTACAAGAAGGCTGACAAAAAGTCCATCCTGAGGAACACTGTGGGAAAGGAGGTGAAAACCAACCATTGTAGGTCACAAGGTCTGGCCAACCGCGATGAATTCCAAATTGAATGAGAATAAATCATGTTAATCACTATAATGACCTTCCCGCCTCCGTAACATAGCAGTAGCATGCTTGACTCTTACCTTGGGCACATTACTACAGACACCTCAATAACAGTGGCTATCAGATAACTTCTACACTTACCCAAGTACACAGGGCGAAATAACCACGATGTCCAAGCCCTCAAATGAAACAACAAACACCTCCTTTGGAGTCACTGAATTCGATTCGTGGCTCCACCATAGATTTTAAATCTGACGTGTGGTCTGGAACAGGGCGCACTTACCCTTGTGAGGACAATTAAGTAGCTGTTTGATGTGGAAAGTAGTGCCTCATGTTAAAAACCTAAGAAGAAGTAGCTAAGGGCGTGTCTTCCAACACGCCCGCCCATAATTCTCAGGCTGGGTGGGTGTTCTTCTAAAATGCGCATGGCTGATTGTAAATTACAGTGATATTAAATAACGGACATGCAGTATTAGTGAATAAGTAAAATTAGAGACTAAGCGAAAGACAATACATTCGATTACAAACACAGAGTGCAAACCCAATGCGAATAGCTCACAGCATTAGAGAAATAAGAGCTACCCTCTAGCAGGAGGCCTACTGTATGTCCTTAAAGCCGGGCCATCCAGTCATTGCGCTCCAGAGCGTGCCGCGCTCGGGGAGCACTGAGCAGTCAGACTAGCGCTCCTTCCCCTACCACCACTACACTGTGGCAGCGAGGAGACGGACGATGTTCGGACCACGCTGACTAGATACGTACGTACAGTCGTGCGGCCGACGCGACGGCTCTTGTGGGATTGTTGACATATTAATAGGGCTGTTTTGCCATAACAAATATACCGCATATACAAATCGATTGGTACTCCGATGTATGGAATGTGCAGGAAACGAACACAAGTGTTAAGTAAAGAATATTGTGATTTATTCCAAACAGAAATGTGAACATATTAGATAGGAATATTCAACAACAAATTGTGTTCTTTTTAACATATTACATCTCTGTTGCGCACTAAACATTTGGCATGCCATTTATAAGCTTTCGATAAAGCTGCTTTAAAGACTGCTGCTTCACCACTTCTTTTTTTGTATGCTGCTCAGTCATGACCAATGCGAAACTGATTTACTTACACACTGTCAACGAAGCGCATTGGACTAGACTAGAGACTGATGGATCGGCTGCACACTTCAGCGCGCTCAGTCAGCCAAGCTCCTCCCATTACTTCTGAAACTACCTTCCAACAAAGCGCTCGGAGCACTTGCTCAGAGCGCGGTCGGAGCGCTGCCTGGATGGCCCTGCCTTAAAGGAACACTAATGCTATATTTCAAATTAGATTTTAGAGAAAAACATCGGTGGTACACAGTTTGGATTCAGGAGTGGTTTCGGAACTCGGGAGGCATTGCTCAGTCTTCAGGTGTTGATTCAACGATGTCGTGTTGTTCGTGTCGATGTTTACATGTGTTTCATCGATTATGAAAAAGCCTTTGACACTGTTCAACATAAACTGATGAACATTTTATGTGACCTGGGACTAGATGGACGTGACATCCGATTAATTGGAAATCTGTATTGGAATCAACGTGCTGCTGTACGTGTTGATGGCCAGCTGTCTGAAGAAGTATCGATTTTGAAGGGAGTTCGCCAAGGTTGCATTCTTTCTCCACTCCTCTTCAACATCTATTCTGAAAAGATTTTCCAAGATGCTCTTGATGGAAATTCTCAAGGAGTAATAGTAAATGGATCTATCATTAATAACATCCGATATGCGGATGACACTGTTATCCTTGCAACAAGTATAGATGATCTACAAACAATACTGGATTCTATTTCTGAAGAGAGTAATGCCATGGGATTACATTTAAATGTACAAAAAACCAAGTGGATGGCTGTTAGTAGAAACAAAGATGAAATTCAGGCATTCTTACACTTGGTAATGAAAGAATTGAAAGGGTTTCATCATATAAATAGGATGTCAAATCAATGATAACTGGGACTTAAGTCAAGAAATTCGCTGTAGATTTGAGCAGGCCAGAAGTTGTTTGATGAAAATGAGAAAAGATTTGATCAGCCGTGATTTAAGTCTGTCATTACGCACCCGACTGCTTCGATGCTACGTTTTTAGTGTCCTGCTCTATGAAGCTGAATCATTCACATTTACCGAGGTTTTAAGTAAGAAACTGACAGCATTTGAAATGTGGACGTATCGCAGGATTTTAAGGATATCATGGACAGCTTAAGTCACAAATGTGGAAGTACTGCGGCGTATGAACAAAGACTTGGAAATTCTCAGTATCATCAAAAGGAAAAAACTAGAATACTTTGGTCATTTCATTCGCAACAACGAATACCACCTCTTGCAATTAATTATCCAAGGGAAGATTGATGGCATTAAGGGTCCAGGACGCAGACGAATATCCTGGCTAAAGAACTTAAGCCAGTGGTTTGGACTTAATACAGTGTCACTGTTTAGAACAGCAATGGACAAACAGCAGATCATGCTACTGATCGCCAATGTTCTTGGAGGACGAGGCACTTGAAGAAGAAGAAGAATGGATCATTCGTGAGTATTGCGTGGTATTGAGATGCTGCCTTTTTAAATTCTGAGCACCTGTGGCCTTAGACTTAGAAGCAGTTGTTTAGTTGGACCGGAAAGGGCCGGAACGCCGTTCCGGAAAATATCTTCCCGCTTTAGAATGACGTAACAATTTTACATTCAGTAAGAAAATCGTTTATAATCTATACATAGCGCTGAAACGTCACGGGTGTACTCTAGCGGACTAATATCGAACCTTACGGTTTTATGTTCATAAAATACGGTCGCTTTTACACTCCTGGGCGTTTTTCTGGTTCTCTAAGGTTGGCTACACTGCTATTGGACACGGAGAGCGGGAAGTGAGCACAACAACTTTCTTACGCTCGTTATGTTTGTGTGAATCCAAGTTTTATTTTATGTTTTGCTCGATGTGTTGCTGTGAAGCAGATATTACGGAATCTCTCTGCAGTTAATGAACATCAGTAGCCCCGTAGTACCTTTCAAGTTTTCCAGTGACTGTGAAAGTGAGTTGTGAGTCACAACTTGTGACAATGAGTTTACTTAAGTGGCTGGGTTCAAAAAAACGTGCTGGGGATGAAGACGAAGAATCAAAGAATACTAAAAAGGTGTGTGATGGCTCAAGTAAAAACGAAACTGAATGGAGTTCCGAGAACATTAGTTTCATTAAAGACGTGAGTATAGAGATAGACCCTGGGTTAAATGTTGCTGAAACGTGTGATGCAGATTCAAGGGAGAATCTGGGTTATGGTTCTACACCTTCTACCATCGACTGAAATTCAAGGACCCACCTACCGAAAACAAGATTTTCCAGACTGTTGGAACGAGTCTCAGTACCCTTATTTTGTTGTTGTCAGAGAACGAGTGGTTATTTGCAGGAAATAAAATTTTAGGCTGCAATATATGTAAAGAGGAAAGTAAATTAGGATTAGGAGTTTCTAAAGGGGCAGGACTTAAGCTAATGAAAGTATGAGTAGAATGCAAGGTTCATCCCAACGGAAATAATATTAATCAACAACAAACAAGCCATAGGAAAAACATATTTGAGCACAAAAATTCAGAATCTCACAAAAAAGCTATGTTACAAAAATCAGAATCCAATAAAAAGATATTTGAAAGTTGCCTGGACACTATGAATGTCAAACACCTAGAAACCACCGTTCGAGTATTTCGAACAGCATAAATTGCGAAAAGAAATAGACCCTTCGTAGACCTACAGGCTTATGTTGAACTTCAACAATTAAATGGTTTAGATGTGGGACGAGTTCTTCATACAAATTTTAGTTGTGCTAATATTATTGAAAACATTTCACAGGAAATGAGAAATAAAATAGCAAAATCTATAACAGAAAATCAGAGGAAAATCAGTATTATGATTGACGAATCAACAACAGTTAGTGTAAAATCTGTGTTAGTAGTATGTTTGAGATGTGCTCTTTCAGATAACTCTGAAGCTGTTTCCTTTTTCTGGGACTTGATAGAACTTGAATCAACTACAGCAGATGTTATTACTCGAGAGATATTGAAGAATCTTTCTTCATATGGGATGAATGAAAACTTTCTGGCAGAACATTTAGTTGGTCTAGCATGTGATGGGGCCTCTATAATGTTAGGTAGAAAAAATGGAGTTGGAGCACAGTTTTTAAAGTTATTTCCAGATATAGTAATCTGGCACTGTTTAAACCATCGCTTGGAATTGACCGTTTCTGGATCAAGGAATGAAGTTACAGGTGTTAACCATTTCCATTCTTTCTTTGACAAATTGTATTCTTTATACAGCATGTCTCCCAAAAATCAAAGGGAACTCAACATTTGTGCTGCTTCACTGGAACAAAGAGTTAAGAAGATTGGGAAAATATTTACAATAAGATGGGTAGTTTCAAGCCAGAGAACTGTAAAAGCTGTCTGGGAAAACTAGTGCTCTAGTAAAACATTTTAGTGAGGCCAAAAATGACCACCAGAGAGACTCCAAAGAAAGGGCAAAATTCCAAGGTCTAGAAAATATGTTAACTTGTGTAGAATTTCTAGAAAATATTGCAATTATGTATGATGCTCTTGTTGAGTTAGCTGATTTGTCATTAGAGTTGCAGAAAAGAGAGACAAGTCTGACAGAGGCTCAAAATGCAATCAAGCGCACTATAAAAGTGTTTGAATCTATGTGTAACTCAGCTTCTGGAGAATACTACAGAACAGTTCTTAAAGCAGCAGAAAACAAAAAGTTTAGAAACATAGGATTGCATGATTCTAAAAAAGTTGTAAAAATTGACAGAAAGCAGTTTTTCAGAAGTCTTGTGAACAATTTAAATAACAGGCTTATGGAAAATGTGTCCACATCATCTCATCTTGGTTCCAGCTCTAGTCAGCAGAGACATGAGAGAATGTCACAAGTTATCAGTGATTCAAAGGTACTATACAAAAATAATTGTCCCTCCACTTCTACTTTGGATATCTGCTATGGTGATGAGAGTGTCGGCAACCTTTGTGACTTTATCCACATGTCAGACAAGAGGAGGTACATTAATGCTTTTAGAAAGTATGTCGAGACCAAGGAAATTCCAGTGGAGCTGATGCCTTTAATCAAGACTGTACAGACCATTCCCATCTCTTCAGCAGAAGCTGAAAGAGCTTTCGGTACCATGAATGAGATCCACACCGAAAAGAGAAATAGGCTGCTGGTTGAAAGATCAAGCGGACTTATTTTCATAAGCAGCATAGGACCTCCTGTGCATTAATTTAACCCACAACCATATGTCAAGTCATGGCTACGAAAGGGGAGACGTTCAGCTGATGAAACAACTTGTCGGAAACACGAGGCCGCTGATTTTGACACCCAATACGAATCCATTTGGAAATTGCTGAATTAATAAGGTGAGTTCCTGTAAATATTTTTTTCCCAACTAAATCACTGCTTAGAAGTATCCTTGGAACTTTCACATCAAGTTTCTAGTTTTGTGCACATTTTTTGATTTGACAAATGTTTTATTCCTGGCTGGCTGCGTGACTCAGTGGTAAAATTCTCGCTTGCTGAGCCCAAGGTTGCAGGGTCGTATCCTGGCGCAATCAGCTAGCATTTGAGGGTGCGCAAATGCGAGGCAGCCACGATAAAGATCCCATTCGGGGCAAACTTCCGGCATCCCGGCGTCTCTAAAAGCCAGAGTAATTAAAAGGGACGTAACACCAATAACATTATTATTATCATTATTATTATGTTTTATTCCTTTAGTTTCTTTATTCATTGAAACGTAATAAAATGTTTTTTATGAGTCTACTACCCACTCCATTGACATTGGGAAGAATGCAGTCGTTTGAGATAGAACAGCTGCCCTATTAAGGTCACCACGTACTCTTACACGATGAAAAAGTCTATTTTTGTGGCATCATTTTACTAAGTATTTTCTGGGTTTATGCTAAAGGTACAGCTATGATTCTTGTAACATATGAGAAGCGGTATATTCTGAGCTGTTTTTGACCATGTAGTGCTACTTTGCTTTTATAGGATGTGTGAAATGAATACAAATTTGAACAGATACATTTTCAAAAAAATGTTGTATAAGTTGATTCAGGTACACATTTCTCAGTTCTTTTTCAATCAAATACTCTTAAATTTTGTTCACTTACTTGGAATGGATCATGGCAGATGAGTAACCACTTTGTTTCATTATTATTGGGACAGAATGCAAGAAAGAAAATCCGAACTCTTTTTTTTTAATTTATTTAAAAATACGTATCAATTTTTCTCTTCCCAATCCATACCTGCTATGATTTGGAAGTGAAAATAGGTTAACATTCAAGTACTCCATTAGACAAGTTAATGTAAAAAATTAGCCCTCTATCTTAAATGGTTTCCTAAACATGAAAAATGAGTATTAACGGAAAACAGCTGGCAAAGTTAAAAGTGTATTATTCAGAGCATGGGATGCTAATTAAAAAAACGAATTTAAGGTAGTTGTAGACATCAAAACCCCAACAAACTATATATATTTGTATTCAGAAAAGAATGAAGAATTTTATGGCGCCAGAATCAAACAAGATGTTCAGTAAAGAACATATAGCCTACTTTCTCCTAAATGCTTGGGTATTGTTATAACTCTTTGTCCTTTTCAAGGAGTATAATTGAATGTTGGTTGTAGTAGCTTGTTGAAATACAACGTGCTATAGGGATATTAAACATGAATATGAGGTGCACCTTGCTAGTGCTACCTCCGTAAAAAATTTCATTCAATTCGGTTTCACCGCGTTTGAATTGATATGGGGAATGTATTTGCACACATACATGGCCGCTATTTGCAAACTATTGGGCTGATGACCTTGTAGTCAATCATAAGATGCTTTCCTCAAAAAGGCATGTTGTTGCAAAATCTGGTAGAGATCAAATTATTACGATGGTCGTAATTTGATTTCAGCTTTTAACATTTGGGTGGCCGTCATTCCATTTCCATCAATATGGCGGCGATATAAAACATGACACTGAGGTGCCCTTTGCTAGTGCTACCTCTGTACCAAATTTCGTCCAATTCGGTTTCATCGTGTTTGAATTGACAGGGGGAATCGATTAGCACACATACTTGGCCACCATCTGCAAACTATTGGGCTGATGATCTTGCAGTTTGGTCAGAATATGCTTCCCACATAAAGATATGTTGTTGCAACATTTGGTAGAGACTAGATTATTTGGTTGGTCGTAATTACACTTTAGCTTTTAATATTTGGGTGGCCGCGATTACGTTTTCGTCAATATAGCGGTGATATAAAACATGACAATGAGGTGCCCTTTGCTAGTGCTACCTCTGTACCAAATTTCGTTCCATTCTGTTTCACCGTGTTCGAATTGATAGGGGGAATCGATTTTCACACAAAGATGGCCGCCATCCGCAAAATATTAGGCTAATGACCTATTAGTTTGGTCAAAGGATGCTCCCTCCATAAAGGTATGTTGTTGCAAAATTGGTAGAGATCGGATGATTAGGTTAATCGTAATTTGATATAAGCTTTGCACATTTGTGTGGCCACCATTACGTTTCTGTCAAGATGGCGGCGATATAAAACATGACACTGAGGTGCCCTTTACTAGTGCTACCTATGTACTAAATTTTGTTCCATTCGGTTTCACCGTGTTTGAATTAATAGGGGGGATCGATTTTGACACAAAGATGGCCGCCATCCGCAAACTATTAGGCTAATGACCTATTAATTTGGTCATAGGATGCTTCCTCCATAAAGGTATGTTGTTGCAAAATTTGGTAGAGATCGGATGATTAGGTTAGTCGTAATTTGATTTAAGCTTTGAACATTTGTGTGGCCGCCATTACGTTTCCGTCATTATGGCGGCGTTATAAAACATGACACTGAGGTGTCCTTTGCTAGTGCTACCTTTGTACCAAATTTCGTTCAATTCGCGTTCACCGTGTTCGAATTGATAGGGGGGACAGACATTCCGAGTCCACACACTCACACACACACACACACACACACACACACACACACACACACATACACACACACAGACAGACACACTTTTTTCGCCCTGTGTTGATCTCATAAGTCTACTTTCATTTTTTGCAAAAATCGAAAGTAGGCTAAAAATCGATTTTTTGTCATCATGCAAGAGTACGAACAGCTGCCCTGATGAAATTCGGAGTGTTGAGTTGTGTTACGATAACGCTTGAATGTGGTGTTGGAGGCCGACTTTATTCTTATCAAAATTTGTAGGAACTAAGTTTGCACTGTCAACATACCAACGTTACCCTTGAATAACTCGTATTGGTTGACCCAATTTTGAACTAACATTTTGCGAACAACACAACGGCAGCAGCATCACTGTTACCGCCATCGCTATCGCCAGCACCACCACCACCGCCATCGTCACCGCCATCGCCATCGTCTTTACTCCCTTCATCGCCATCGCCACCACCACCATCTTCATCGCCACCGCCATCACCATCTTCATCACTCCCACCATCGCCACCGCTATCACCACTGCCATCATCCTTCCCATCATGCATCGCCATCGCCATCACCACTCACACATTATTTGTGATGTATTAGTGCTGCCAACCAACGTTAGGTTATTCAGGCCAGCGCAACCAATATGCGTGCAGTTTGTACAGTTCCTGAAAACTATTTCCTTTTGAAGTAAGATGAAAAAGAATTTTGCACACTTCTGGTGTAATTTAAGTTCTTTTTTTTCTTGGTCTACATTATCAACAGATTTTCTAAAATCTCAAGTTTCTAGTTGTCATGCTTATCTCATAACAAAGCTTTTATTAAACAGTTGCATTGTTGGCTAATCTACACTACCCGGTTCCTTCAGAATAATTAATAGTTGACTCTCCGACAACATGGCATCCCAGAGTACCTTGTCAACTGGGTACGGTTGCTCTACGCGGAGCCAAGAAGTTACGTCCAAGCCGCCGCAGAAGCGTCGGAAATCTTCCATGTAACAGTTGGTGTTCATCAAGGTTCGGCCCTGTCACCATTGCAGTTCATTATGGTCATGGACACGGTTACTGCAGATCTACAACAACCGTTACCTTGAACCATTCTGTACGCTGATGAGGTTATGTTGGCCGCTCAAAACAAGCTTGATCTCCAACATCAAGTCCAGGAATGGAGTGATCGTTTAAGTCAATATGGCCTGCGGCTTAACAGAGCTAAAACAGAATATATGACAACGGATGCTGGAGAAATCGGAACAATCCAAGTCGACGGCGATGATCTGCCTCGAACGACAAAATTTTAGTATCTTGGCTCTACGATAACTGTTGAAGGTCGTCTCGCAAATGAGGTCAACATAAGAATTAATGCTGCGTGGATGAAGTGGCGAACAACGACAGGTGTCATGTGCGATCGCCAGAGGAAAGACCACCTAAAATCGAAGATTTACCGCACTGTCATTCGTCCAGTAGCGCTTTATAGTACCGAATGTTGGCCGACCACGAAGGAAGCAGAACGTCGGCTAAGTGCCATGAAGACCAAGATGCTTAGATGGACAGCAGGCATTACTAGGTTGGATCACATCCCCAATCAAAGAATAAGGGAACGATTTGGTATCGCAGCAATCAGTAACAAAATGCGTGAGGGTCGTCTGCGATGGTTTGGGCATGTGCTACGGTCAGGAGCGGACACCATTGCAAAACAGGGCTACACACTGGAGGTCGCCGGGAAAAGACCAAAGGGGCGACCGAGACAACGTTGGACCGATACACTGCACAGGGATTTGAAACGCGTCAACCTTCATCCGGACATGGCCCATGACCGAGTAAAGTGGAGACAGCGGATTCAAATAGCGGACCCTGCCACGAGGTGGGACAAACGCTAAAGAAAAAGAAGAAGAAGAAAATTATTAAGACATTTGTACAAGTATTCTGATGATGATACGTTTTGATTCCGTATGTTGGTCTTTTAATGCAACAACAATGCAGATGATCACTTTAGAGAGCAAGCTCCTGTAATGTAAATTATAACTTTTGAAATCACACGAGCGTTGTTTTCTACGAGTTTTGTACTTGCTGGTCAACGTCATATGATTGGATATGATCGGAGAATCAAAAGGCACTTGTAGCTACACGCTCGCTTGCTTTTTGGTTATGCGATGGATATGGAACCCACGCTTGACATTCATGGCGAATAAGTTGTCGATCTGTCAGGCGTTTCCTCTTGCTTGGCCAGCCGTCATATATACATAAATGACTAGCAGTAGTGCCCGGCTTCGCCCGGTGGATTTATTTGTTTATGGATGATAAGGCATACTACTACTGAACGGGCACATGATACTTAAACTAACAAAAAATATTTTAAAAATATAACTTTTCGTGGTAGTGGGGGGTGATAAGTAGTGCAGTATAATGGACGTAACATTCAGGTCATTTTCCCCTAATGATAATGATAATAATAAACAGGGAAACGGCTAGTTATTAACCACAATACTGACATGTAATTTACAAACGAATAGAAAAATATAATTAGAAAGAGGAGTAAGTGAAATAAAAGACACTGCCTAGGGCCTATATCTCATTGGCTGTTAGAAAAGTAGAGAACAATAGTGTAGTCTTTTGTCGCATAGCACCGTAGGAAAATATGCAGAGTCCTTTGGAACACGTTGGCTGTCCAAAATTCCTGAGGTAGCAATAGTGTCATTTATCACAACATAGCGCTGAAGGATAAGGATCGGAATAAATTAAAGTGAGTTTGAAAGCACAAACGCATATTGAGGCTGATAACCTCAATGTACTGCACCAACAACATCGAACTTATACAGAGGCATAATATGTTCATGATGATAACTGTTTTAAGGGGCCTAAGAAATCTTTTTGCACTAATTACTCCCTGTGACTGCAATTTATAAGCAGCGCAAGATATAACTATTTTCGAAACTCTGCACCAGAACACGGGTAGGGGCGGTGTGATGCAGACCGCATTGCCAGCCAACAATAGACTCATTAGAATATTTTTAGAGTTACACTAGTACGGACATGAATGGTTCTAGGAGATAGAAACCAGGTTTTCAAGCTACTTTTGTCTGTTACTCTAAATGTAGGGAATGGAGAGGGTTGTTCAAAATATCAAGTGGACAGTGCTACCCGCAGGGTTTCAAACGGTAAGTATGTACAATTTAATGCAATTTAGTAAAACGGTGAAGATTTGTGCCATAGAGCGTAAGTGCAGGGATTGGAGTGGTCTGTCCGAAATTTCAAGTAGATAGTGTTTGTTAGTGTTAGTCGTCGGGTTCCAAATGGTGATTATGTAAAATTTGGTTCAGATCAGTGAAACGCTGTAGATTTGTGCTAAAGGACCTAAATGCAGGGAATGGAGTGGTCTGTCCGAAATTTCAAGTAGATAGTGTTAGTGTTAGTCGTCGGGTTCCAAATGGTGATTGTGTAAAATTTGGTTCAGATCAGTGAAACGGTGTGGATTTGTGCTAAAGGGCCTAAATGCAGGGAATGGAGTGTTCTGTACGAAATTTCAAGTAGACAGTGTTACTCGTCGGGTTCCAAAGGGTAAGTACATAAAGTTTGTTTCAGATAGGTGCAACGGTGTAGATTTGTGCCAAATGGCCTAGATGCAGGGAATGGAGTGGTCTGCCAGAAATTTCAAGTGAACTGTGTTACTCGTTGGGTTCCAAAGGATAAGTATACACATTTTGGTTCAGATCGGTGAAACGGTGTAGATTTGTGTAGGCTAATTAACAGACAGACAGACAGAGACAGACAGACAGACAGACAGGCAGACAAACATGGTCTTTATATTCTTTCTGCGATGATAGGAATCTCCCTGCTAAATTAATTACGGACAAAATTCTATTCAACTTTTCACTATATTATATAGACATATTAATAATTTACTAGCCGGCCCCGTGGTGTTGGGGTAGCGCGCCTACCTCTCACCCGGAGTCCTCGGGTTCGATTTCCGGCTCCGTCAGGGATTTTAGAAACTGACGTGAGGGCTGAAACGGGGTGCACTCACCCTCGCGAGGTCAATTGAGTAGCTCTATGACAGTGAGGCAGCGTCCCCGTCACGAAAACCAAGATTAACGGCCAGGGGGACCTGGCGGGCTGACCATGCGTCAGCCCAACATCTGCAGGCTAAATAGCTGGGCAGCGGTCGCTTGGTAGGCCTAGGCACTTAATGGGCGGTAGTGCCAGGGGTTATTATTTGTTTGTCTGATCCTATTCAATTCTATGCTGTTTCACCGATCGGACCCAACTTTTGCATACTTATGCTTTGGGACTCCATGGATAACGCTGGTTACTCGAAATGTTGACATCCTTAAGATTTAGGCATTTGACTCAAGAGCAGAGGCTGAAATATGCGAAATATCGAAAGTCTGTCACCCCTGAGTTCCACCTGAGGTCCAAGTTTGATTCCTGGCTCTGTGAAGAAATGTAATTCTATTCTGAGGGCTGGATAGGGGTGCACTCAGCTTCGTGAGGCAAGACTGAGAAGAGGTGACTTTTATTCCCACCGCAGCCAACCTGCAAATAGTTTTCAGCGGGTTCTCACTTCTACTCCAGGCAAATGCCGGGATGGTTCCTAACTTAAGGCCACGTTGCCTCCTTCCCAAATCCTCAGCTGAATAAAGACATGACGACGGTGATAATGATAATTATGATACACTATCTATCTATCTATCTATCTATATATCTATCTATCGTATGACTTTTAGTGCCGGGAGTGTCCGAGGACATGTTCGGCTCGTCTGAGTCTGTAGCTGCTTCCAGCGGACACCCTTAGGATGAGCTACAAGTTCCTTTCAATTTCAAGTAGTTCCAACGTTCACCACCAGATATCAATGATACCTAGTGGTGAACGTTGGAACTTTGATAGAGCGTTCCGACGAAATCTAACGTAACAATTTTGCTTCACACAAGTTTAGTCTGTAGAAGCCATAAATCTATGACATGGTCCGCCGGCTTTACTTCCCTTCCGAAGGAAGGCATGCTGAAGGATTTTTAACGCTCTTAAAAATCCGACGACTTCAGCCGGGTTTGAGCCCGCTATCTTGGGCACAGCAGTTCAGCATGCTACCAACTACGCCACCGAAGCCACACTGATTGTGAAAGAAAGAAAAATGCTAGATTTGGATGGGATGCAGTAGACCGGTATATCAGTGATAGGTACGAGAAAATTCGATTTTCAAGGGGTTGGTGTGCCGAGAATGGTCACCAGAGAGCATGCGTGGTGTTATAACAATAACTCACTGCATATGTAGGACGTAATGCACGGTTCAATATCCTTGCGGGATTCAGGTAGGGTGTGTTAAAAGCCTGCTGATGAGCCTAACTTGGTACAGAGGCACATGACATGACATGACAGGCACAACAAAAACCTGGATGATTTGCCGGAATTTAGTAATAACTAGCGGACCCGTGCGAGAACTCGCGCATAATGGGTTGTGTGTGCCCCATGTGTACAGACTACCCGCCCATCTCTAGTGCTATGCGGGCTGTACGCGACACAGTTTTGCCAGGGGCTATCGTCTTGTTTATTTATGTTCGACCCTGACTCTTATATGCCAGAACACTGTACTATAATGAGGCTCATTATAACACTATTTTTCATTATGAAACAGTTTCTACCAACAATCAGAGCTCAAGAAACAGTTGTTTGACCAATTAGATAATTAGATGTGCTGAGTTCCACAGCCTTCTAATTTAAATTTCACTGCCTGGCCTAGTGTCATAGTAGGGTAATCGAGGATGCCATGGTCAAATACAAGGCATTATCTGCGTCTCATGCGCTCTGTGCAGTACATAAATCTGGCAAAATCTCGACAGATATTTATGAATTATCGTCGAACATAAACAGCCGTATGCAACTCGTCTATAATGGTAATTAAGACAATCGTATGGAAATTTTAAAAACTCCCAAACGCTCGTTTTATAAACATACTCGTGTCTTAATTATTGCCATTATAGGCTCGTTGCATAATGTACTATTAAACAAGATGTTCGGGAAAGAACATATAGCCTACTTTCTCCTAAATGTATGGGTATAGTTATAACTCTCTGTCCTTATCATCTCCTAATTTCTTCCTATTTGAAGTGCAAATTGGCACACAGGATTTGAACAGTGGCGTTCAAACCATAGTTTATAATTTACCCCAGCATTTTGCAATTTCATCAGCAAACACTCCAAACACCGACTACTTACAATAATTGACTTCGTTGCTCTAATAAGGCCCATCTACAATGCGCAGTCGGCAGTCCGTAGTTGGTAGTCCTCGGTCGGCAGTCGCGATCGACTCCGTGTATACTATAGGCACCATACACAACATGAAGTTGCAGTTGGTAGCTGGCAGTTGGCAGTCGCGAATTTTATCCTTGACTGCCAAATACCCGACTGCAGCAATGTAATAGCCAATCAGAGCAGATCAGAAACTGACGTCACGTTGTTGTTCTGTGTCGTATACGAATGATATAGGACTAAGTGAAGTAACTTCGCAACCCGTTAATTTATAGGCTAATCTTAAATACACGGTATAACAAAATAATCCATCTCCAAATCATCCATATTGCAAGTTTTGAGGTTATCAACAACGCCTCTGTGCACAAGGAATGAACGAATGTTACTGTATTATTACTCCTAGCAGTCGTTAAGACTGGGTTCACTAACTGGCCGGTATAGAGCGCTGTTCGAATCTATAGTTTCTGCATAGTACAACTGAAGGCTGGTAGATGTCACTCCGGTGGAGAATGTCGTTTTTTTTTTAATATATAATTTCCATTGCAAAAAGCACCATATAACGCTTTATTTTATAACGTCTCAGTACTAAAGAAACAATGAATATAAAAAAATCAAGCAAAAAAATTCTACTCTGATAGGATTTGAACCCCGGCCAGCCACATGAGAGACGGGAGCTCTAACCACACAGCCAATCGTACATTCATAACTCACGCGTTATCGATCAAATACATATAACGTACTGTATTAGCAAATAATCACTTGGACTGAAGATTTCTTCACTGGAGTGTATTTCAAACCGAGTTCATTTCATATTAAGTTCATATAATTTTTGTCAGTAGGTTATATTGCATGCAACATACTGAAATTAGTAAAATGTAGGTCAGAACGAGAGATCAGCTGCCATCTTGTCAAATAGCCGAGACGATTCAGATTTTTAAAGTCACTTCTAGATTATAATATTACAATATAAACTTTTAATTTCGAACGTACCACGTGGCTTAGAACAGATTAAACGATTCTTGGTTCGATGTGCACAAGGAATAAACGAATGTTACTGTATTATTACTCCTAGCAGTCGTTAAGACTGGGTTCACTAACTGGCCGGTATAGAGCGCTGCTCGAATCTATAGTTTCTGCATAGTACAACTGAAGGATGGTAGATGTCACTCCGGTGGAGAATGTCGTTTTTTTTTTTAATATATAATTTCCATTGCAAAACGCACCATATAACGCTTTATTTTATAACGTCTCAGTACTCAAGAAACAATAAATATAAAAAAATCAAGCAAAAAAGTTCTACTCTGATAGGATTTGAACCCCGGCCAGCCACATGAGAGACGGGAGCTCTAACCACACAGCCAATCGTACGCTCATAACTCACGCGTTATCGATTAAATACATATAACGTACTGTATTAGCAAATAATCACTTGGACTGAAGATTTCCTCACTGGAGTATATTTCAAACCGAGTTCATTTCATATTAAGTTCATATAATTTTTATCAGTAGGTTATATTGCATGCAACATACTGAAATTAGTAAAATATAGGTCAGAACGAGAGATCAGCTGCCATCTTGTCAAATAGCCGAGACGATTCAGATTTTTAAAGTCACTTCTAGATTATAATATTACAATATAAACTTTTAATTTCGAACGAACCACGTCGCTTAGAACAGATTAAACGATTCTTGGTTCGATGTGCACAAGGAATAAACGAATGTTACTGTAGTATTACTCCTAGCAGTCGTTAAGACTGGGTTCACTAACTGGCCGGTATAGAGCGCTGCTCGAATCTATAGTTCTGCATAGTACAACTGAAGGCTGGTAGATGTCACTCCGGTGGAGAATGTCGTTTTTTTTTAATATATAATTTCCATTGCAAAACGCACCATATAACACTTTATTTTATAACGTCTCAGTACTCAAGAAACAATAAATATAAAAAAAATCAAGCAAAAAAGTTCTACTCTGATAGGATTTGAACCCCGGCCAGCCACATGAGAGACGGGAGCTCTAACCACACAGCCAATCGTACACTCATAACTCACGCGTTATCGATTAAATACATATAACGTACTGTATTAGCAAATAATCACTTGGACTGAAGATTTCTTCACTGGAGTATATTTCAAACCGAGTTCATTTCATATTAAGTTCATATAATTTTTATCAGTAGGTTATATTGCATGCAACATACTGAAATTAGTAAAATATAGGTCAGAACGAGAGATCAGCTGCCATCTTGTCAAATAGCCGAGACGATTCAGATTTTTAAAGTCACTTCTAGATTATAATATTACAATATAAACTTTTAATTTCGAACGAACCACGTCGCTTAGAACAGATTAAACGATTCTTGGTTCGATAATCGGAACTGGTGGGTCCCATGTTATGGATTATAAATGTTGCATAATTCACACGGCCGCCATCCTGAAATGGTACGTTTGATGACCTTGTAGTTTGGGCACAAGACGCGTCCCATATGAAGGTAGGTTGTTACCAAATTTGGTAAAGATCCGATGATTAGTTTGGTCGTAATGCATTATTAAGTTTTGACCATTCGATTGGCCGCCATTACCTTTTGGTAAAGATGGCGGCAATATAAAACATGACACTGAGGTGCCCTTTGCCAGTGCTACCTCTGTACCAAATTTCGTTCAATTCGGTTTAACCGTGTTCGAATTGATAGGGGGGGGGGGGACAGACATTCAGAGTACACACACTCACACACACACACACACACACACACACACACACACAGACTCACACACATACACACACACAGACAGACACCCTTTTTTTTTCGCCCTGTAGTGATCTCATAAGTCTACTTTCATTTTTTGCAAAAATCGAAAGTAGGCTAAAAACTTTATGAACAAATAAATATATTTCCGTTGACTTTTCAAGAATTGCAAGATTTTTCCTGTACTCTTGAGATGATTTGAAAGATTTTGGTACAAGCCACACCTCCTAACTCCCTCTGGTTTAGGATCTTGAGTTTTGTGAAACATACACCTTAGCGTATTATATAATAAGATAATACTAATAATAATAATAATAATAATAATAATAATAATAATAATAATTATTATAATAATAATAATCTTCACAGTTGCAGGTAGAGTGAAAGCCTCCAGGAACAGGTGGATTTCTACGGTCAATCGGACCTGGAGCAACTGGGGATCCCACATGAGTTCATACATGACCACCCATAGTTCTGCCAAGCCATTCAGCGGGAAGTTTTTCCCACATCACTTACTTGTAGGAACAACACAGGGAACAGCAGAACTTAACGGACGGTTGAAAGAAAGCTGGCTCATAGTCAGAAGATGAAGGAGTACTGGAAGTGGAGATAACAGAAGTCCCAAGCGACGAGAAGATACGAACTCCGTGGTTCTCAGTAGGCTCAAAAGACAAATAATAATAATAATAATAATATTTGTAATGATACGCAGGGCATACGATGTTGGCATGTCAAAGAACCCATTTGAATTCAGTATGCCGAGTTCATAATGGCAAAATTAATCTCGGGAGTTTCCGCCAACACAAAGTTCCTCATTTCTCTACTAAAAAGCACTATAGTGTTCAAGGAGCTTAGATATCTAACATCTAACCTCCTTGACTTTCATAGTAAAGGAACAACGAAATTCGACCTGCAAGCTACCCTCTGGGTGTCAAATAACAAAGCTTGCACCCGGCATCCAAGGCCATACGATATTATTATTATTATTAGTATTATTATTTGTAATAATAATTATTATTATAATAATAATAACCGAGAGAAGTAGCTACGCTCGCTGATGTGCAGTAATAGGTCACGAGGCCAAGCTCTCTGCGGACTTGGTAGATGTGGGTTTGAGCCCCACCGTTGGCCGTCCTAGAAATGGTTTTCCGTGGTTTCCCCGTTTTCAATTCCAGGAAAATGCTGGGACGGTACCTTCTGACAGGCCACGACCCTTCCTTCCACATCCTTGCCCAGTTTCATTCACCTTCATTCATTTCATCTCTCTAAATCCTCTCATGAGGTTGGCGTCAGGGAGGGCATCTGGCCGTAAAAACCATTCGCCGCATAGACTTTCATCACATCTCATCCCCGACCACGTTGAAAACGGGAATAATAAGGAGAAGACACTTGCACGAAAATGACGCTTGGAATTCTACGGACATATAGCTCAAATGGACGACTCCCGACTGAACAAGAAAATCTTCCTCATAGTCAATGGAACCCGACAAACCAGACTACGCTGGCTAGCAGACACCCAAAAAAAAACTCACTGAAATCAACATTCATCCACTAACAACGACACGGACTGCATATAGACAGAAAGTAAATGCATATAAGTTTCCACCCAAGCTCCCTATGGGACGGAATTTGATACTCAAAGCTGCATTGACACAAGAAAGAAGACAAGCACATAGCGAAATGATGAGGAAGTTTGGGGAAGATAAGAACAACAAGAAGACCAATGCTTAATAATGGTTCCATGTGCTTCTTAGAGGGCCAAACGCATTATATATAATAATCATATTATTATACTACTAATAATCATTTAATCAGTGCTTCGTCTAAATAGGTTAAACATTATACTCCAGGAAATAAATTACGGATGAGTTTTGAAAAATCCACGTTTTAATACTTTTTATTTCTGCTTGAGTTGAGCTAAGCGTTTGTTTATATTATTCACGAATATCGGCCATCATTGTTCTTCTGGTTTTAATCAGTCATCTTGTAGTTTCTTAAGTTGCGACACCTGTTCTCCCGGGCTTGGCGCTAGTGTAGCAAGCAGCCTGCTCGCCTTTATGCATCGGACACAATGTAAAGGCGAGATTAAAAGAGTGAATAGCTATTGTGATGGCTTGGTTCGTTGGTGTGTCTCGATTCAGCGGAGGAAATGCGACGTGATCGCACAATAGAGTGAGCGGGAAGAGTCATCCCCCTCCCCATACCCCGAACCCTCCCACTCACTCGAACAAGTGAGGATCGTTTGGCGCAACCCTCTCAAGCTCCAACTAGTGTACGCAACTACAACACAAATAATAATATTCACTGTTGTGCAGCTTTACATATTCACCGGGGTAGGTGAAAAAATGACAACCTTTTTCTTGAGTCACTGCTTCTGATGTGGGCTATCTTCTTTACCTCCAGGCTTCCTGGCCGCAGGGTCACAGAGAGCGATCTCGGGACCTAGGTTGAGGACTTCCGGGCTCCTCCAGTTTTTAGCCTACTTCCGATTTTTTGTAAAAAATCTACACAGGGCCAAAACTTTGTGTGTCTGTGAGTGTGTGTGTATTTGTGTGAACTCTGTATGTGTGTGTACCACTATCAATTCAAACTCGACGAAACCGAATTGAACGAAATTTGGTACGAAGGAAGCACAAGCAAAGATCACCTCAGTGTCATGTTTTATATTGCTGCCATCTTTACCAAAACTTAATGGCGGCCACTCAAATGGTTAAAACATAAAATTAAATTACGTCCAAACTAATCATCGGATCTTTACCAAATTTGGTAAAAACATACCTTCGTATAGGATGCGTCTTGTGACCAAATTACTAGATCATCAGCCGTACCGTTTGAGGATGGGGGCCGTGTGAATTATGCAAACTTTATAATCCATAACATGGGACCAACCAGTTCCGATTATTGAACCGAGAAACGTTTAAACTGTTCTAAAGGAGGTAACCCATTGGAAATCAAAAGTTTATATTGTAATATTATAGTGCAGAAGTGACTTTTAAACGCTGAGTCGTCTCGGTTACAAGACACGATGGCAGATGGTCGCTCGTTCTCACCTATATTTCACTAATTTGAGTATGTTGCATGCAATATAGCCTACTGATAGAAATAATATGATCTTTGTATGAAATTGGTTATAATGGATATATACTCCAGTGAAGAAATCGTTTAGTCAAAGTCATTATTTGCTAAGACGTTGTATGTAAATCAATTGATAACGTTTAACTTGAGAGGACATGTTTGGCTCTGTGGTTAGAGCTTTGGTCTTTCACCCAGCCGACGGGGTTCAGAACCTATCAGAGTTGTATTTTTTTTGCTTGAATTTTTATATTTATTGTTTCTTGAGTACTGAGACGTTATAAAATGGATTGTTATATTGTGCTTTTTGCAATGGAAATATATATCTTATTAAAACAACATTCTCCACTGGATCTGCACGAGTCACATCCACTAGCAACCAGTTGAAGTATGCCGACGCTAACCACGGCCTACTAGATGCGAGCTGCGCTCTACACCGGCCAGTTAGTGAAACCAAGCCTAAGGTGTAATTTAACAATTTCCTCTTGTTGCCGATAGAGCGATATGCGCGATTAAAATTAGCTGTGCAGTAGGTATATAAATGTGTTTCTCCCGGTGATACGTTTAGACCAACGAAGTTTCAATTATTGTAAGTAGTCGGTGTTATATATAGAATTCCTACATTGTTTTGAGTGTTTCCTGATGAAATTGATAAATGCTGGGGTCAATTATAAACTATGGTTTGAACGCCGCCGCTCATATCCAGTGTGCCAATTTGCACTTCGAATAGGAAGAAAATAGGAGGTGATAAGTTCAAAGAGTTCTAACTATAGCAATACATTTTGGAGAATGTAAGCTATATGTTCTTTCCTGAACATCTTGTTTAAACCTGTGACATTATTTAGGAAGTATTAAGCTTGAATTTGCTTAACCCATAAAAATCTCCGTGGAATTTAACATCTCCATATTGAATATCAATTGGCTTGGTTTTCAGTTCCTAAACCTCTCTTCTGTTTTTTTTTGCCTCACATCACTTCTTGTTTTAGGGGGCGTGGTGGCCCAGCGGTGAAGCTGTTGGCCTCTCACCACGGCGTACCGGGTTCGATTCCTGGTCAATGCATGCGAGATTTTCAAAGTTAAAAGCCATGTCCTGTGGTTCAGATTCCCCGTAAAGAGGAGATCCCGTGGCTCATGATCGCGAGATTAATGGTCACGTAAAACTACACACTTTCTTACTTCCTTCCTATTTGTTTTACTTCAATATTTTGATCACTGTGCATTTAAAATGTCTTTTTCTTTATATCTGACCGTGTTCGGGCTTCACAAGAATAAGCCCTGCTTCTTTCAGAAATCTATGAAGTATTTATGGTGGAAATTTTTAGTGATTGATTTAGAAGCTACCACCTTATAAAGATAATCATCAACTTCCGAACGTAATCTATTAATAGGAAAATTCTGACAACCCGGCTGAGAAGCAGAAGACACAATGTATATTTATAAATAACATTATAGTTCCCCTTTTAATATTTTGGATACTAATTGGTTGAATTTACATTGAACATAGTCATATCAAAAAATTTCAATAATGGTTTAGAAATGAATTTGAATAATGGCGTCAACTGTGAGCCATCACGGACCCCTTTAGCAAGACCGGGCTGCAGCCCCACTTGCCCTCCGTCTCGTTCGGCCTGCCCCGCCGTTCCAGGGTTGATATCTGAGAGTTGGGACTGGGTGTACTCAATCCCTCCTGAGCAGTGGCATAACATAACATAACATAACATAACATAACATAACATAACATTGCATGACATGACAAGACAAGACAAGACAAGGCATGGCATGACAAGGCATGGCATGACAAGACAAGACAAGACAAGACAAGACAAGACAAGACAAGACAAGACAAGACATGACATGACAAGACAAGACAAGACAAGACAAGACAAGGCATGACATGACAAGACAAGACAAGACAAGACAAGGCATGACATGACGAGACAAGACAAGGCATGACAAGACATGACATGACATGACATGACATGACATGACATGACAAGACAAGACAAGACAAGACATGACAAGACAAGACAAGGCATGACAAGACAAGACAAGATAAGACAAGACAAGACAAGACAAGACAAGACAAGACAAGGCATGACATGACATGACATGACATGACATGACATGACATGACATGACATGACATGACAAGACAAGACATGACATTCAAGACATGACATGATATGACATGACGAGGCCGAGTGTACTCCGTTCCAGCCCTGAGACCTGAATTACATTTTTTGACACAGCTGGGAATCCAACCTGGGCCTCCGCGGTGACAGCCAAGAATGCTAGCCAATACGCAACGAGGAGGACCGGACAAAATCTTAAAAGTGCGCATAATACTGTCTTAAAATACTAAACCGTTAATATACAGACAATGATAACTACAGTATTTTTAGCCTACTTTCGATTTTTGCAAAAAATGAAAGTAGACTTATGAGATCTACACAGGACGAAAAATTGTGTGTCTGTCTGTGTGTGTGTATGTGTGTGTGAGTGAGAGTCTGTGTGTGTGTGTGTGAGTGTGTGTACTCTGAATGTCTGTCCCCCCCCTATCAATTCAAACACGCTGAAACCGAATTGAACAAAATTTAGTACATAGGTAAAACTAGCAAAGGGCACCTCAATGTCATGTTTTATATCGCCGCCATCTTTACCAAAACTGAATGGCGGCCACTCAAACGTTCAAAATGTAAAATCAAATAACGACTAACCAAATCATCCGATCTCTACCAAATTTGGTAACAACATACCTTCGTATAGGACGCCTCTTGTGACCAAACTACAAGGTCATCCGCCGTACCATTTCAGGATGGCGGCCGTGCGAATTATGCAAGCTTTATAATCCATATCATGGGACCCACCAGTTCCGATTATCGAGCCGAGAATCGTTTTAACTGTTCTAAAGGAAGAGGCACATTCGAAATTAAAAGTTTATTTTGTAATACTATAGTGCAGAAGTGATTTTAAAAAGCTGAGCCGTCTCAGTAACAAGACAAGATGGCAGCGGATATCTTGTGCCTGATTTATATTTCACTAATTTGAGTATTGCATGCAATATAGCGCACTGATACAAAATAAATAAACTTTGTATGAAATGCTTTATATATAAATAATATACTCCACTGATGAAATCGTTGAGTCTAAATCATTATCCGTAGCGTAGCGGTCAGCATGGTTAGCTGCCGTCCCGGAGGTCCTGGGTTCGATTCCCGGCTCTGCCACGAAATTTGAAAAGTGGTACGAGGACTGGAACGGGGTCTACTCAGCCTCGGGTGGCCCAAATGAGTAGAGGGGGTTCGATTCCCCCTCAGCCATCCTCGAAGTGGTTTTCCGTGGTTTCCCACTTCGTCTTCGGGCAAATGCCGGAATGGTACCTTCTTCAAGGCCACGGCCACCTCCTTCCCTCTTCCTTGTCTATCCATCCTAACCATCCGTTACCTTCCCTCATGAGGCCCTTGTTCGCTTTGCAGGTGAGGCCGCCTGGGCGAGGTGCCAATCCCACCTCACCAGTTGTATCCCTTCCGATTCGATATTCCCAGCTCTAGGACACTGCCTGTAGAGGCGGTAGTGGTGAGCTCCCTCGCTGAGTCCGTGGGTTCCACCAACCTGGAGGATAAAAAAAATAAAATAAAAACAAGTAGTTCCGTGAAGAACTATACAGCCTATTTTCATATATCCCACTTATGTTAATGGCCCCTATCAATATACAAAATTTCAGTTTGATTGCTGTAGTAGATTCGTAGATATTGAGTACCGACTAAATATTTCGGATGGTCGCCATGTTGGATTTTATATATGTAGGTCCTAGAGTTATGAAATGTTACATGAAGATTATTGTGTACGTGTAGCATTCAAACTTCAATCGCATGATTAGGACACAAAAAGTAAAAACGAGATTTTAAAATTTCGCACAGCTGCCATCTTGTGGTTATGGAAACAATTGATATAAATTAGATTCCAGTGGATTAACATTCGTGAAAGGATTTACTGTACCAAGTTTCACTGCACTCGGATGGTTAAATTGCGAGCAACGTCCATGTGAATATTTATACTTCGCGTCGCCGCCATGTTGGATTTGTGATCACCAGGTTATTAAAAGTCCTTTAGGTGAACTTAAGTTCATAGCCGCTATGAACATAAAAAATCAGTTTGATTGCTATAATAGATTCGTAGATATTCAGAGTCGTCTGAATATTTCGGATGGTCGCCATGTTGGATTGATAAATGTATAGGCCATAGAGTCATATACCATTAAAGGAACATTATTGCGTAGGTTCATTATTCAAACTTTCACTTCGATTGCTTGATTACGACACAAGAAATAAAAACTTAATTTTTAAATTCGCACAGCCGCCATCTTGAGGTTATGTAAACAATTGAACCAGTGCATTACAATGTGTGTAAACATTTCCTGTACCAGATTTCATTGCGTTTGGAACATTAAATCGCGAGAAAGGTCTGTTAAATTTTTTAATTCGCTTGGCCGCCATGTTCGTTTTGTAGTTGACCGGGTTTTGAAAGTCGTATAGATGAACTTCCAGTAGTTCCCTTTATCTCCGTACAAAATTTCAGGGTGATACCGCTAATAGTTTCAGTGATATAGAATGCCGGTGAAATATTTCGCAAATCCGCCATCTTTTGGTTATGTAAACAATTGAACGAAGTTTGATGTCGGTGCATTACAATGTGTATAAACATATACTGTACCAAGTTTTATTGCGTTTGGTTGGTTAAATCGCGAGAAACGTCTATTTAAAAGTCGCAAATTCGCGTGGCCGCCATGTTGGTTTTGTAGTTACCAGTTTTTCAAGAGTCGCATAGGTGAACTTCTAGTAGTCCCCTTTATCACCGTAAAACAATCCAGGGTGATATCGGGAATAGTTTCGGAGATATTGAATGCCGGTGAAATATTTCGCACTGCCGCCATGTTGGATTGGTGAGACGTAACAAAATTTGAAGGGCACGGTCGAGGTCGCATGGAATAGTGCTATGAACTTACCGAGTTTCATTGAAATCGCTCAAGCCGTTTAGAATTTATTAGGGGGGGACACACACACACCTCACACACACACACACACACACACACACACACACACACACACACGCACACACACACACGGACAAAAGGTGATCTCATAAGCCTATTTTTTCAAAATTGAAAATAGGCTAATAAAGGGTTTGTAACAGCCAATTGTGCGTTATTTGAAAATGTTAATTGAAGTAAAGAACAAAACGATTTCACATAGTATCTGAACTCTAGCCGTTGGTGCTAGTTCTGGATATTAATTAATACTTTTATTGCAGCCAAATAGCACCGACAGTAGTGGCTACGCTGGCTAAATTCAGCATTAGGTCATGGGGCCAAGCTCTCTGCTGACTCGGTAGACGCGTGGGTTCGAGCCCCACCGTCGGCCGTCCTTGAAATGGTTTTCCGTGGTTTCCCCATTATCAACACCAGGCAAATGCTGGGACGGTACCTTCTGACAGGCCACGGCCGCTTCCTTCCACATCCTTGCCCAGTTTCATTCACCATCATTCATTTCATCTCTCATTAACTCCTCTCGTGAGGTTGGCGTCAGGAAGGGCATCCGGCCGTAAAAATAATCGCCACAAAGACTTCCATCGCATTACATCCCCGACCCCGTTGGAAAACGGGAATAATAAGGGGTAGACATACATTGCAGCCAAATAGCAATCGAAAATATCCACATAGTTGGTATACACACGTCTCTGTAGTATCATGGAAAGATTTGTTAATTCAATTAGGGTTGTGAAAGCCATGCACAGCCAGACGTGTAAAGACATGCCTCAACTCAAAGTTGGATGTTGCCCGCGTCAGGCCGATTATGTAATAATAATAATAATAATAATAATAATTTCGTGATCTTATCTTAAGATCACCACTAGTTGTATATTCAACTTGTAACTATGGCATGATGGAACACACACTGCTAACGCAACTACCCCAGGCCCCGGACACACGTCCGGTCTTTCCCGATCATCGGATTCTGGGGGATCGGGAACGAAATCATGCTTCAGAGAAAGATCGGAGCTTCTCAAAATCTCTTCGCCCCAAGAAAAAGAACTTCTTGGGTACTATTAACATCAATACCCTGTTGAAAACAGGAAAGCTCAAACAACTGACTGACGTCCTGGACAAATTTGATATTCAAATCCTAGCAATTCAGGAAACACGATTCCAAGATGAGAACCATTTCGACTCTGAAAACTTCAGGATATTTAAGGGTAAACCAGCCATTAATATCACAGGCAATTTATTAATGTTTGGGACGGCTTTTGCAGTGAGGAAAACTATCTTAGATTCAGTTATCGACTTCACATCGCCATGCGAAAGAATTTCAGTGCTTACAGTAAAATCAAGCAACAAGGCATATGCCTTGATAAATGCCCATGCTCCCACTAACATAGACAATAAGAGAAATCCACAGAATGTAGAAGACTTTTGGGAATTACTAGAGGAAACTACAAGTAAAATCCCCAAACATCACGTGAAAATCTTATTAGGGGATTTCAATGCACAGGTTGGCAGAGAGAAGATATACAGATCAATAGTAGGACTCCATCCCGCACATCGGCGGACTAATAAGAATGGAGAGCGTCTAATAAACTTTTGTACATTATTCATGCTGAGACTCATGTCCACGCACTTTATGAGACCATTACACAAAAAGAAAACCTGGAGATCACCTAACCCGTTATTAGGGGAATTTCAGATAGATCATGTGGCTATTTCCGCAAAGAATATGCTGGAGATTCAGAATGTTAAGGTACGGAAGGGAGGGGTAGATTCGGATCACTACCTCACGCAAATTAAGGTTCGGTTTCAACCAAACAGATCCAAACCTAAAGGCAACCGGTTTCCAAGAGTTGATCCGGACTGCTTGAGGAAGAACGCCGAGGTTTTCGTACGAGATTTACAGGAAGAAAATCCTAGGAAGTGGCCAGACCTTCGCAAAACATTACAGTCATCAGCCACGAAATTAGGACAACCACCTAGGGAAAGAAAGCACAGATGGTGGAACACAACGTGCGATGAAGCCGTTAATGACCGAGTCAAAGCATGGCATCAGTGGAATGGACATCGAACAGTGGAAAAATGGGAGAACTTCCTAAAAACTCAAAAACTGACCTCTAAAAGAATCCGGTGCGAAAAACGTGCCTACAACAAAATCAGACTCGAAGGGTTAAAACAGGATTTCCAGAAAAAGAACACTCGAAATTTTTACAAGACATTCCGTGAGGACTTGTCAGGGTACAAACCACCAACATTAAGTTTCCGTCGACGTAATGGACGACTAGAAACAAACAGTAAGGAGAACTGCAAGATACTGGCTGATTATTTCCAAACTCTACTGAACTGTGATTCTCCAGTGGAAAGACTGCAGTTTGAAAAACCTGTACCAAACCCAGACTCACTTCCCCTAACAACTCAAGAAATAAAAGAGATAATCCAATCGCTCAAAAATAACAAAGCCCCTGGGAACGATGGAATAACTGCTGAGATGTTGAAAATAGGAGGAGATGACCTCATAAGGAGAATTCACAAACTCCTAACAGAAATATGGGAGAGCGAAATAATTCCGAAGGACTGGAAGAATGCCATTATCCATCCGTTGCATAAAAAGGGCGACCGAGCGGACCCCAACAACTACAGAGGTATATCACTTTTACCAATTATATACAAGGTATTATCTAAAGCACTCTTAAACAGAGTAGAACAACAAACTGATCATTTGATTGGTGAATACCAGGCGGGCTTTAGGAAAGGTAGATCGTGTTCGGAGCAAATTTGGAGCCTAAAGACGATATTAAGGATACGCCGCAGTACCAACACATTTGTCACCTTCGTGGATTTTAAGAAGGCGTATGATTCTATTGACAGACAAACTGTTCTGAACACCCTAGAAGAGCTCAGAGTTGACAGGAAAACCAGGGACTTAATCCGCCAGACTCTCACTGACACAACATCTCAAGTGAAGTTCCTAGGTGAACTATCAGAGCCTTTCGAAGTACATACAGAAGTTCGTCAAGGTGACGGCCTCTCCCCACTGCTTTTTAACTTAGTGTTAGACAAAGTCATCAGGGAGTGGGAAAACAACATCAAAGGCATAAGCATTGGTACTCTGGAACAGAAAATAAAAGTAAAATGCCTAGCTTTTGCTGATGATCTAGCTCTCTTTACCAAGACTAGTGAAGAAACCAAGTATGCCATAGAGAAGTTACATGAGTTAGCATCAAAGACAGGACTCCAAATATCGTATGAGAAGACGCATTTCATAGTAAATGGAGACCAGAATATCCCGAGATCTCCACTACAGACCAACTATGGAATGATTAGACACGTACCTTCCTTCAAATATTTAGGAGAAATTATTGTACCGTCTGGATTGGACAGGAAAGCTAATTTAGAAAGAGCTACCAAACTTCAGAAAGCATACCGAATAACATGGAATCACTATAATAAAAGAGTGATGTCACGAAATGCAAAACTACGACACTACCAGACAGTTGTTCTTCCGGAAGCATTGTACGCCTCCGAAACTATATCTCTAGGAGGCCACTCTCAAATTGGTGAAATCGAAATCCAGGAACGTAAAATTCTCAGGAAAATATATGGCCCCGTTTATGTTAATGGTATATGGATTAAAAGGAAAACCACAGACTTGTACACAGTAATCAATACGTTCACTGATACCGTGCGTAAGAGACGATTGAAATTTTATGGTCACATCTGCCGAATGGACAACACCAGATATGCAAAAAAACTGCTTGATATAATTAATTCAAAGAAAGTCAAAATCAGTTGGTTAGAAGAAATCAAACAGGACTTAAAGGAAATAAACATTACAGAAGATAGCATCATGAATCGCAAGGCTTTTGGAACCCGAGTTACAAATCACTCTTTCGCCGAAAAAGCTAAAAAGACCACTGGAAAAAAATGGACGGAGGAACGTAAGAAGGGGCATAGTGAGTTCATGAGGAGATTTTGGGAGGAGAAGAAGAGGAAAGCTCCATCAACCCGAGTCAACAAGTTCAAGCGCGCTCCCTGAGTGGGCAAAACGAAGAAAGAATAATAATAATAATAATAATGTTATTGGTTTTGCGTCCCTTTTAACTACTGTTGCATTTAGAGACGCCGGGGTGCCGGAATTTTGCCCCGAAGGGGATCTTTAACGTGCCAGTAAATCTACTAACACGGCTCCCTCGCATTTGTGCACCCTCAAATGCCAGTTGACTGCGCCAGGATACGAACCTGCAACATAGGGCCCAGCAAGCGAGAACGTTACCGCTGAGCCACGCAGCCAGTCCGGTCGATTATGTCTCCAGATCCATATCATTCTTTAGATACTTCTTATCTTTCTTTCTTTCTTTCTTTCTTTCTTTCTTTCTTTCTTTCTTTCTTCAATGATGGTAGCAGTTGTTTTCGAGGTTGTGGTGTTTGGTAGAGGTAAATAGTTATTAAGGTCTTCAACCAAGAAATGATTCTATTATACTCTTTGATAATATCGAGTTATAACAATACTCATACATTTAGGAGAATGTAGGCTATATGTTCTTTACTGAACATCTTTTTTTTAGCCTACTTTCGATTTTTGCAGAAAATGAAAGTAGACTTATGAGATCACTACAGGGCGAAAAAAAGTGTGTCTGTCTGTGTGTGTGTATATGTGTGTGAGTCTGTGTGTGTGTGTGAGTGTGTGTACTCTGAATGTCTGTCCCCCCCCTATCAATTCGAACACGGTTAAACCGAATTGAACGAAATTTGGTACAGAGGTAGCACTAGCAAAGGGCACCTCAGTATCATGTTTTATATTGCCGCCATCTTTACCAAAAGGTAATGGCGGCCAATCGAATGGTCAAAACTTAATAATGCATTACGACCAAACTAATCATCGGATCTTTACCAAATTTGGTAACAGCCTACCTTCATATGGGACGCGTCTTGTGCCCAAACTACAAGGTCATCAAACGTACCATTTCAGGATGGCGGCCGTGTGAATTATGCAACATTTATAATCCATAACATGGGACCCACCAGTTCCGATTATCGAACCAAGAATCGTTTAATCTGTTCTAAGCGACGTGGTTCGTTCGAAATTAAAAGTTTATATTGTAATATTATAATCTAGAAGTGACTTTAAAAATCTGAATCGTCTCGGCTATTTGACAAGATGGCAGCTGATCTCTCGTTCTGACCTATATTTTACTAATTTCAGTATGTTGCATGCAATATAACCTACTGATAAAAATTATATGAACTTAATATGAAATGAACTCGGTTTGAAATATACTCCAGTGAAGAAATCTTCAGTCCAAGTGATTATTTGCTAATACAGTACGTTATATGTATTTAATCGATAACGGGTGAGTTATGAGTGTACGATTGGCTGTGTGGTTAGAGCTCCCGTCTCTCATGTGGCTGGCCGGGGTTCAAATCCTATCAGAGTAGAACTTTTTTGCTTGTTTTTTTTATATTTATTGTTTCTTGAGTACTGAGACGTTATAAAATAAAGCGTTATATGTTGCGTTTTGCAATGGAAATTATATATTAAAAAAAACGACATTCTCCACCGGAGTGACATCTACCATCCCTCAGTTGTACTATGCAGAAACTATAGATTCGAGCAGCTCTCTATACCGGCCAGTTAGTGAACCCAGTCTTAACGACTGCTAGGAGTAATAATACAGTAACATTCGTTTATTCCTTGTGCACTTCGAACCAAGAATCGTTTAATCTGTTCTAACCGACGTGGTTCGTTCGAAATTAAAAGTTTATATTGTAATATTATAATCTAGAAGTGACTTTAAAAATCTGAATCGTCTCCGCTATTTGACAAGATGGCAGCTGATCTCTCGTTCTGACCTACATTTTACTAATTTCAGTATGTTGCATGCAATATAACCTACTGATAAAATTATATGAACTTAATATGAATTGAACTCGGTTTGAAATACACTCCAGTGAAGAAATCTTCAGTCCAAGTGATTATTTGCTAATACAGTACGTTATATGTATTTGATCGTTAACGCGTGAGTTATGAGTGTACGATTGGCTGTGTGGTTAGAGCTCCCGTCTCTCATGTGGCTGGCCGGGGTTCAAATCCTATCAGAGTAGAACTTTTTTGCTTGATTTTTTTATATTCATTGTTTCTTGAGTACTGAGACGTTATAAAATAAAGCGTTATATGGTGCTTTTTGCAATGGAAATTATATATTAAAAAAACGACATTCTCCACCGGAGTGACATCTACCAGCCTTCAGTTGTACTATGCAGAAACTATAGATTCGAGCAGCGCTCTATACCGGCCAGTTAGTGAACCCAGTCTTAACGACTGCTAGGAGTAATAATACAGTAACATTCGTTTATTCCTTGTGCACAGAGGCGTTGTTGATAACCTCAAAACTTGCAATATGGATGATTTGGAGATGGATTATTTTGTTATACTGTGTATTTAAGATTAGCCTATAAATTAACGGGTTGCGAAGTTACTTCACTTAGTCCTATATCATTCGTATACGACACAGAACAACAACGTGACGTCAGTTTCTGATCTGCTCTGATTGGCTATTACATTGCTGCAGTCGGGTAGTTGGCAGCTAAGGATAAAATTCGCGACTGCCAACTGCCAGCTACCAACTGCAACTTCATGTTGTGCATGGTGCCTATAGTATACACGGAGTCGATCGCGACTGCCGACCGAGGACTACCAACTACGGACTGCCTACTGCGCATTGTAGATGGGCCTTATTAGAGCAACGAAGTTTCAATTATTGTAAGTAGTCGGTGTTTGGAGTGTTTGCTGATGAAATTGCAAAATGCTGGGGTAAATTATAAACTATGGTTTGAACGCCACTGTTCAAATCCTGTGTGCCAATTTGCACTTCAAATAGGAAGAAATTAGGAGATGATAAGGACAGAGAGTTATAACTATACCCATACATTTAGGAGAAAGTAGGCTATATGTTCTTTCCCGAACATATTGTTTTATATGTATAAGTTTGCAAGATTGAGAAATAATAATCCTACCCACAGACAGTTGCTCTCCATCAAGTGTGATATACTTGAGCGATATGCCCCAAACTAGAATTACCAACACAAATGCACAGTGATTGTGTATGAGTACTGTGTTGAAATATTGATAAAATAAAATGAAATCATGTAAGGAAATTCCTGGTCAATAGCACAGTGCCTCTAACAAATCCCGTGTTATAATGCTTGTTATTGTGATGTCAGTAGCATTGTTAATACCGGCAATTAATTGAAAATGTTGCCTCAAACTTAAAATATAGAAATTGCCATCCTCACCAAACACTGGTGAAGGGAAGTGGAAAGCTTGAATGCCTGTTGTTATTGAGAGACTCCAAGCACGCTCCATTGTGTTATGCTGATGATGAGGGGGATGATGATACGCGATCTATAGGAAGTTTTTCAGATTGTCGAAAACTAGAAACTCATCACATTGGCTGTGATGAATAAGTGCGAAGCTCGCAGCAGCCTGTGGTTGTGACACCGGCCCTGCTATTGTGCTGTTTAAACTTCACTATTGACGGTCGGTTAGCTGTTTTGTTGCCGCAGTAATCGTTGTGTTTACATCACCACATACAATGGCCCTGCTCCAAGTACCTTCACAAAATAACCATCCACCATTGTCATCAGAATTGGATTGATTTTGAATAGTACAGCTTACCACATGCCTCTATCTTATGGCATTCAACAAGGAAACCAGATTAATAGAAATTAATTTGTTGGTGTAGCTGGCTGAAAGAGTGTATTTCAGTGCCCTTTCAACAGAGTTAAATCCGGTTGAAAACTATTGATCAAGTAAAACCAAACTTTTCTTCCCTCGTTAGATAATACGTTCCGTCTACACTTTTGGGGTTAATGAACCAATAAGCACCGTTAAAATGCTACACGTTTATGCATCTAACTGCTGTTGGTGTACCTTTCCGAAGCATTTATCCCTTTAACTTCTTAAATCGTCAACATAAGAGGATTTTGTTGTTTAATTTTTAAGGGCTTGGACATCGTGGTCATTTCAGCCCCGTGTATTTGGGTATGTATGTCTACCCCTTAATTTTCCCGTTTTACAACGGGATCGGGGAAGAGATGCAATGAAAGTCTATGTAGCGGGTGGTTTTTACGGTTGGATGCCTCTTCAAGAAAGGAGTTAATGTGAGATGAAATGATTGAAGACGAATGAAACTGGGCAAAGAGAAGTGGCCGTGGTCTGTTAGAAGGTACCGTCCCGGCATTTGCTTGAAGTTGAAATTGGGAAAACATGGAACTCCATTACACGGACGGCCGACGATGGGTTTCGAACCTATCCCTACCGAGTCCGCAGACAGCTTGGCCCCAAGGCCTAATTCTGCACGCTAACGAGCGTAACCGCCTCTGTCGGTTACCCTGTATGGAATTTGTTTTATAACCTGTGTTATTGTGGTATTTGTAGAGGTGTGTCTATTTTTATTCAAGCGAGGATTGGGAAAGAGGTGGCCGTGGCCTTAAGTTGGGAGCCAACCCAGCATTTGACCGGGCTAGAAGTGAGAAACCACGGGAAAACCACCTCTACTAAGTTTCACCTAACGACGATGGATGTACCCCGTTCGAGCCTTCAGACCAGATTTAAATTTCTTAATCGAGAATTGAACCCAGGTCTAGGGAGGTGACAGCCAAGAATGCTAGTCACTACGCCACGAGATGGTGAACAAAAAATTGCGTGGATTTGTAGAGCTCTACATTTTTAGCCTATTTTCGATTTTTGCAAAAAATGAAAGTAGACATGAGATTTACATGGACCAAAAGTGTGTGTGTGTGTGTGTGTGGTCCCGTATATGGTACTTCTTTCTTACTGAGTTTCGTTATATTCGCGCAATTATATGCTGACTGATTCACTATTACGTTTCAATATCACGCCCAGAAGAGTAACTCCATAGATTTAAGATGGTGGCTAGGCGTACTATTAAATTACACAAATTAATAACTCAGAATGCTATTGCACAATTAAGGTAAAACTTCGTAGGAGAGGAGTATCATATAGCGATCCCATAAATTCAAACATGACGAAACCTAAATAAACCAAATTTGGTACAGAGGTAGCACAAGGAAAGAACACCTCAGTGTCATGTTTTATATCACCGCCATTTTAACAAAAAAAAGTGCCGGCCACCCAAATGTTCAAAGCATGGATCAAATTACGACTAAACTAATCACTGGATCTCTACCAAACATTGTACAAACATACCTTCATGTGCGAGGCGTCTTACGCCCAAACTACAAGTTCATCAGCCAATCTATTTCGAGACAGCGGCCGTGCGAATCAAGCAAGCCTCATAATCCCTAACTTATAATGCAATGAATTAATGTTCACAGTACTTGGCATTGAGATAGTTTTATATAACTACCCTTTGTTACCAACGTTATTATGACTATATGAGCGTGAATATTAAGCGTAGCCACCATCTTGAAATTATAAAATGTAATGATAAATAACCTCAACACTTAAGAGCTACTGTAACTAAAATGTAAGACAAGATAGGACCGTATATGTGGCTTTGTATGCCAATGGCAAAATAACTACCCCACCATGTATTGAAGATAGTGGCTGAGCATACTACTTCATTAAAACTTCAAAATCAGTAAGTCAGGATTCAATTGCGCAAATAACACGCAACTTTGTGCATTAGTCATAACACTATCACACTGCATATAGCACGCAGTCACCACCTTTAATGTATAAATTAATATCGACAATCCACTATTTATTACGGTTACAGTGACGAAACGCAGCAAATATGTATTCATACTTAAAAAGCTTTCTGTGCAGTAGGTGCAAGATAAACGGTTCCATACATTCAAGATGGTGGATGGGCGTACTTTTCTAACGTTCCAATCAATTCCTCTGAATGCAAACGCGAAATTGCAACGAAACTTAGTAAGCGGGGAGTGTTATGTAGGGTACATAACTTAATGTGCATCACAAGAACGTTCAATTATACTCCTTGATAAGGCCAAAGAGTTATAATTAAAACCATACATTAAGGACTGAAAACCCTGTTTATATTTCCAGAAATACACTTTCCCTGACCAGTAACTGCTCTAAACTGACTGGAGCGTTGACATATACGATGTCACATGCAGCTGGAAAGATATTGACGGGTAGATTTGAAATATAGTCCAAAAAGAGGTTGTAAGATGGAGACAAATAATACATTCTTTTGGTCCCTCCCCTCTGTTTTTCTTTGCAGAGAAAGCCTCTACCTACTTGCTAATTTTCATCATTGTAGCTCTTATAGATGAAGAGGAAGATTGTAGTTTTACGTGACCGTTAATCGCTCTTATAGATGACTAGCTGAAGTACCCGTGCTTCGCTACGCGTCATACATTAATTAAAATGTGAAGGTGACAGTTAAAACAGGGGATAGGCGAGGTGCTGCGAAGAGGGAGATTAAGGATGGAACATTTTGTCCAACTACACCGTTCGGCGTTGACCGTGTTTTATAGCACAAATTTAGGTTTTACTCGCTAACCGTTGGAGATACCTTTCGGATATAAAATGTAATTTTAAACCTCGTATATGCCATCAAAAGTTTGCTATTTCTTAGAGTTCACTTTTTATTTGAAATGGAAATATGAAAGTTTGCAACCAAAGGGTGTAGTGACGTCACTAAAATGGTCGCCATCTTTAAATAGTGCAAAGTATTGAAATCAAAAGTAGCCAATATGTTAACCAGGTAAATCAGCTACTTCCATGTAAAATTCATGTAAATCGGACCAGTGGTTCTTGCGTGATTGAGTAATACACAGACACACACCATCTCATTTTTAGCCTCGCTTCGCTCGCGTCATAGTCGTGTCATATTGTTATTCAATGAAATGCAGGTTTAACCCCGTTAACACCCCTTTAGAACCTGAATATCCAAAAATCCCTCCTTAGTAGACTTTTTCGACACACAACAAACATATCCCCAAAATATCATTCTTCTAACTTTAATAGTTTTGGTTGGTCGATGAGAGTGAACATCCAAAAATCCTTCCTTAGCGGACGCTTTTCTTCCAGAATTTCACCCCTCCCCATAGGCTCCTTAAATTGGATTTATGAAAAAACAGTCCAACACCTACTTATTTTAATTATTTATTCATTTATTTATTTTTAAGCTGATTGAAACTAGGAGAAAATCAAACTCCTCGCCCATGTCGTTTATGAGATACACGCTCCGTTAGGAATCATTCAACCCCCACTTTTCATCCCTTTCACCTCATAATATACACCACATCGAAAAACCATTAGACATGTGTCAGCTTATTTTTAATGATTAGTATATATGCCAAATATCGCATCCCACTCGTGAGATATTGTTATTCAATGAAATGCACGTTTACCCCCTTAACACCTCTTAAGAACCTGAATATCCAAAACTCATTCCTCAGTGGACGTTTTCGACATACAATGAACATATCCCGAAAATTTCATGTTTCTAACTTTAATAATTTTGGCAGGGCGAAGATGAGTGGGTGAGTCAGTCAGGACATTTTCTTTCATTTATTTTTGAGAATTTCACCCCTCCCCATGGACCCCTTAAATTGAATTTATGAAAAAAAACCGGTCGAACACCTATTTATTTATTTAAAGCTGTTTCCCCCCTGAGTTTGATGAGTGAGTAAGTGAGTCAATCAGTTAGGACACTTTCTTTCCTGTTTCCCCCCCCCCCCCTGAATTTCACCCCTCCCCATGGGCCCCTTAAATTGGATTTATGAAGAAATGGTCGAACACCTATTTACTTAATTTTTAAGCTGCTTTTTCCGCTGAATTTCAAACTTATCGCCTATGTTGAATAAGAGATACAGTACATGCTCCGTTAAGAATCCTTCAACCCCCAATTTTCTCCCCTTTCACCTCATAATATACACCATATCGATAAACTCTTAGACATATGTCTGCTTATTTTGAATGATTAGTCTATATGCCGAATATCACATCCCCAAATGAAACAACTCGTGAGATATTGTTATTCAATGAAATGCAAGTTTAACCCCCTTAACACCCCTTCAGAACATGAATATCCAAAAATCCATCCTTAGTGGACTTTTTCGATATACAACGAACATATCCCCAAAATTTCAAGTTTCTAACTGGGGGATGATGAGTGAATATCCAAAAATCCTTCCTTAGTGGACTTCTTTCCCCAGAATTTCACCCCTCCCCATGAACCCCTTAAATTAGATTTATGAAAAAACGATCGAACACCTATTTACTACTTTTTCAAGCTGATTTTTCTCCCTGAGATTCATACTTTTTGCCTCTGTCTTTTAAGAGATACTTGCTCCGTTAAGAATCCTTCAACACTCACTTTTCACACATACACCTCATAATATACACCACATCGAAAAACCCTCAGACATGTGTCTTCTTATTCTTAATGATGAGTTTATATGCCGAGTATCCCATCCCAAAGGAAACCAATCGGGAGATATTGTTATTCAATTAAATGCAAGTCTTCCCCCTTAACACGCCTTTAGAACCTGAATATCCAAAATTTCTTCCTTAGTGGACGTTTTCGACATACAATGAACATAGCCCCAAAATGTCATGTTTCTAACTTCAATAATTTTGGCTGGGCGATGATGAGTGAGTGAGTAAGTCTGGGCATTTTTTTCAATTATTTTTCAGAATTTCACCCCTCTCATGAACCGTTAAATTGGATTTATGAAGAAAAAAACCGGTCAAACACCTATTTACTTATTTCTGAGCTGTTCTTCCCCCCTGAGTTTGATGAGTGAGTGAGTTAGGTCACTTTCTTTCCTGTTTTTCCCCCAGAATTTCACCCCTCTCCAAGGGCCCCTTAAATTGGATTTATGAAAAAACGGTCGAACACCTATTTACTTATATTTTAAGCTGTTTTTTACCGCCGAATTTCAAACTTCTCGCCTATGTCGTTTAAGAGATTCACGCTCCGTAAAGAATCCCTCAACCCCCAATTTTCACCCATTTCACCTGATAATAAATCTTTATTGCTTCCAAATAGCCAAGATGAAATAGAAATTTTACATGTTTGCATATTCAGATAATGACTTTGTCCTTTTCACCTCATAATATACACCACATCGATAAACCCTTAGACATATGTCTGATTATTTTAATGATTAGTTTTTATGCCGAATATCACATCCCCAAAGAAACAACTCATGAGATATCGTTATTCAATGAAATGCACGTTTACCCCCTTAACACCTCTTTAAAACCCGAATAAACAAAAATCATTCCTTATTTGACGTTTTCGACATACAGGGAACATATTCCCAAAATTTCATGTTTCTAACTTTAATAGTTTTCGCTGGGCGTGGTGAGTGAGTGAGTCAGACAGGATTTTTTCTTTCAATTATTCTTACCAGAATTTCACACCTCCCCATGGGCCCCTTAAATTCGATTGATGAAAAAACGCTTGAACGCCTATTAACTTATTTTTAAGCTGTTTTATTCCCCTGAGTTTGATGAGTGAGTGAGTTAGTCAGTCAGTTACGACACTTTCTCTCCTTTTTCCCCCCCAGAATTTCATCCCACCCCATTGGCCCCTTAAATTAATTTATGAAAAAACGGTGGAACACCGATTTACTTATTTTTAAGCTGATTTTTATTCGCTGAGTTTCAAATTTGTCGCCTATGTCGTTTAAGAGATAGGCCTACACGCTACGTTAGGAATCCTTCAACCCCCACTTTTCACCGCTTTCACCTCATAATAATACACCACATCGAAAAACCCTTAGGCACATGTCCGCTTATTTTTAATGATTAGTTTATATGCCGAGTAGAACATCCACAAATGAAACCACTCGTGAGATATTGTTATTCAATGAAATGCAGGTTTAACCCCCTTAAGACCCCTTTAGAATCTGAATATTCAAAAATCCTCCCTTAGTGTATGGTTTTGACATACAACGAACATATCCCGAAAATGCCATGTTTCCAACTTCAATATTTTTGGCTGGGCGATGATGAGTGAGTGAGTGAGTCAGGTCATTTTCTTTCAATTTTATTTTCTTCGGAATTTCATCCCACCCGATGAACCCCTTAAATTTGATTTATCAAAAAAAGACTGTCGAACACATATTTACTTATTTTTAAGCAGTTTTTCCCCCTGAGTTTGAAGAGCAGGTTAGTCAATCGGTTAGGACACTTTCTCTCCTTTTTCCCCCCAGAATTTCACCCCATCCCATTGGCCCCTTAAATTAATTTATGAAAAAACGGCAGAACGCCTATTTACTTATTTTTATGCTGATTTTTTCCGCTGAGTTTGAAACTCCTCGCCTATGTCGTTTAAGAGATACAGGCTCCGTTAGGAATCTTTCAACACCCACTTTTCACCCCTTTCACCTATAATATACACCACATCGAAAAACCCTCAGACACGTGTCTTCTTATTTTTAATGATGAGTTTATATGCCGAGTATCACATCCCCCAATGAAACCAATCGGGAGATATTGCTATTCAATGAAATGCAGGTCTGCCTCCTTAACACCGACAGCAGTGGCTATGCTGGCTAAAGCGCAGCATTAGGTCATGGGGCAAAGCTCTCTGCTGACTCGGTAGACGCGTGGGTTCGAGCCCCACCGTCGGCCGTCCTTGAAATGGTTTTCCATGGTTTCCCATTTTCAACACCAGGCAAATGCTGGGACGGTACCTTCTGACAGGCCACGGCCGCTTCCTTCCACATCCCTGCCCAGTTTCATTCATCTTCATCCATTCCATCTCTCATCCCGACGCGCAGGTCGCCCACGGGCGTCGACTTGAAAGACCTGCACTCGGCCTCTCAGGAGGCTACACGACAAATAGAAATAAACCTCCTTAACACCCCTTTAGAACCTGAATATCCAAAAATCCTTTCTTAGTGGGCGTTTGCGGCCCTTGAGGATGCTGCATACCAAATTTCATTCCAATCCGTTGGGTGGTTTCTGAGATTTCGTGATGAATGTGTTAGTGAGTGAGTGAGTGAGTGGTATTTGACAAATATCTAGTAGATAGTGTCAAGTCTTTGTTATGCTATACTCGGTTGACAGTGCTGTGTGAGCAGTTGAGTAACTAACGGGATTTCAAGTAAAGCTCCTAATTTTCTATACCGGTAGGGCAGAGCGCAACTGGCATCCAGTCGGCTGTGTCTCGACTTGAGCTATGTTGCCATGGAAACTATCTGCCTTGCCATTCCTTCATGAGTATATTTTATGAATTTATTAGCCTTTGCTCGAGTACAAAAGGGCCGAAATCAGAAGAATGAGAAAGACTATCGAAAATTCATGTAGGCAGCCGTTCCTTCTGGGTCCAAAACTATGTGTATGCAAAATTTGGTTGAGATTGGTGGAACGGTGTAGATTTGTATACGAAACCAACCCACCCACATACATACATACATACATACATACATACATACATACATACATACAGACTTTCACTTGTATATAAAGTCATGAATCCTGGGATCAGGTAGCAGTGTATGTAGAAGGTACTTTTCGCCAAAAGAAGAGGGACTTATGAGTGATAAAGGAGAATTGAAAGATGAGGAAGAAGCATAAGAGTCTTCACGCATGACACCGCCCTGAAGTAATACGAGTGCGGTTCTGGGGCGGAGACACACGTCGTGGGGGAAGGGTGTGTGGTTTTTAATGGGTAAGAATCCCACACACTAGTGGAGTGCGGACCCCCACAAGTGTCTCATGCAAGATTTTACACATTCCCTCGTAAGAAGAAAAAACAATAATGCTGAAAGATGCAATCATCTGCAGGTTTGATAATAAAATTCGTACTTATGTTATGTGGTTGGTTTACAAACCACTATCGTACAGTGGTATTAAAAATTCATAAAAGTATTTGATTTGCAAATACTAATTTTGTTTTGTTTAATTTGTGTAAAGTGCACTGGTTGAAACAACGGAAAATGTTTTTATTAAATACACAGAAATAAAATAGAAAAACTAAAGAAGAAATATATCTGATAATTTCAATTCGAAAAGAAATTTTCTATAACATATTGCATGAGTAAATTCATTGAAAATGAACAGAAGACTCCTCGACCCACATCTCATTGCTGTGAAAAGCATCCATAATTCGATGTTTCTCAGTGTAATGGAGGAACTTGAACTATTTAATGTGCCCGTCGCGTTAGGTGAGCACATACTGCTGCACTATTGCTCTGTGTGAAAACTGGTGACAAAACCATTCATAGTTATGTTCAATATCTCCCATATATTATTTCACCAAGGATTGCAGACGGTTCAGCACGCATATTGAGGAAACCACATAACGAAATGACATGAATGAGCATTCAGGACTCAAGGCGTTCCGCAAAATTATTAATTCAACATTTCATGATTCCGAGTGCTAATAAAACTGACCTAAGTACAGTAATGAAACTTAGAAGAATTTCACTTTCATCCGCCAGGTGGTACCCAGGGCTGCAGTCAATGAATGGTCAGCCAGCCCCTTTTTCCAAACTACTCAGAAATAAACCATAGAACGTATAATAGTAATGGCATCATAGCTATTTCTGACAGATTATGTACGAAATTATCAAAGGCAAATGCTCGGTGACATTCCGTATGTATCCATATTACTGAAATCACTTTGTGAGATACCCATGAACTCATTATAAGTGATTGCAGTAAAATGGAGTTTTGGCAGATCCACTCGCCGTACACAGATCCACCCTGGGCTATATTTGTTATGCTGCACAACCTGGTGCAAACACAGTCTATTGGATGAACAATTAGCCTGCTAGACATGTGATGAAAGTATTTTATCCCGATAAATCACGCATATTTCACCATACGTTATTCACTACTTTTGCCACTTCTTTACATGGGGAATCGTAGGTTTCCGGCTGCTACCCACGGTATTAGGTAGATTTCACGAGGAAGCTACCTATTGCAATGGACACGATAACTACCGCCAGTCACTTTCAAATTTATACATAAAATATTACCATTGAAAATCTCGTTCGAGTTCGTTAATGGGCAAAATCGGACCAAGAGGGTGGAAATATCACTATAACTTTCTAAATATGTGAAAAATCGAATCCATTAAAGTACGTACTATTCTTCGGATAAGTATAAAAAGTTATCTCATTATTTTTTTATAGGGCCAACCATTGACCCAAGGGGTGGGAAAAATTGAGAACAAAATCATACCTCCCTTAAATTTTCCCGCCCACATTTTCAAATTGCCTATCCCCAGGTTTTACCCTATTATTTAGAAATAAATGAACCTAAATATACACATCAAAAAAAGTTTTGCATCACCTCGGTTCCAAGAGTTCCGGAACCGTTAAATACAAAGGGAATAGAGATCAACACAAACAACATTTCAGCTCGTTTTATTGCTCATGAGACCCACACATTGCATGTTGTACCATCATACAGCTAGACTTTCAGCATTTGTGGTCCAGATTGCAGTACACACCACTACCTCTAATACCCAGTAGCACGTCCTCTTGCATTGATGCATGCCTGTATTCGCCGTGGCATACTATCCACAAGTTCATCAAGACACTGTTGGTCCAAATTGTCCCACTCCTCAACGACAATTCGGCGTAAATCTCTCAGAGTGGTTGGTGGGTCAAGACGTCCATAAACAGCCCTTTTCAACATATCCCAGGCATGTTCGATAGGGTTCATGTCTGGCGAACATGCTGGCCACTGTAGTCGAGCGATGTCGTTATCTTGAAGGAACGCATTCACAAGATGTGCACGATGAGGTCGAGAATTGTCGTCCATGAAGACAAATGCCTCTCCAATATTCTGCCGATATGGTTGCACTATGGGTCGGAGGATGTCATTCAGGTATCGTAAAGCCGTTTCGGAGCCTTCCATGACCACCAGTGGCGTACGTCGGCCCCACATAATGCCACCCCAAAACATCAGGGAACCACCACCTTGCTGCACTCGCTGGACAGTGTGTCTAAGACGTTCAGCCTGACCAGGGTGCCTCCAAACACGTCTCCGACGATTGTCTGGTTGAAGGCATATGCGACACTCATCGGTGAAGAGAACGTGATGCCAATTCCGTGGGGTCCATTCAGCATGTTGTTGGGCCCATCTGTACCGCGCTGCATGGTGTCGGGGTTGCAAAGCTGGACCTCGCCATGGACGTCGGGAGTGAAGTTGCGCATCATGCAGCCTATTGCGCACAGTTTGAGTTGAAACACGACGTCCTGTGGCTGAACGAAACGCATTATTCAACATGGTGGCATTGCTGTCAGGGTTCCTCCGAGCGGCAATCCGTAAGTAGCGGTCATCCACTACAGTAGTAGCCCTTGGACGGCCTGAGCGAGGCCTGTCATCGACAGTTCCTGTATCTCTGTACCTCCTCCATGTCCGAACAACATCGCTTTGGTTCACTCTGAGACGCCTGGAAACTTCCCTTGTTGAGAGCCCTTCTTGACACAAAGTAACAATGCGGACGCGATCGAACTGCGGTATTGACCTTCTAGGCATGGTAGAACTACAGACAACATGAGCAGCGTACCTTCGTCCTGGTGGAATGACTGGAACTGATCGGCTGTCGTACCCCCTCCGTCTAATAGGCCCTGCTCATGCATGGTTGTTTACATCTTTGAGCAGTTTTAGTGACATCTATGAACAGTCAAAGGGACTGTATCTTGGATACAATATTCACAGTCAACGTCTATATGCCGGAGATCTGGGAACCGAGGTGATGCAAAACTTTTTTTGATGTGTGTACATTGTTTCAGAAAAAGTTTAATATAATGAAAACTACTGACCAAATTTTGAACAATATTAGAAAACATACCATCACATCCATATCTCCCTTCATGAAGTCCTAAGGTTGTTGGTTCAAACCTCCACCCCCCTCTCTTGGTGATACTGGAGGAAGCATCCTACTCGACACAGATGTCACATTCCCATGTTGTTTGAATCCCTCTTCCTGATGCTGTTTTTTCTTTCAACAGTAGGGGCCGATAACCTAGATGTTAGGCCCCTTAAAACAACAATTATCATCATCATCATCTTTCAACAGATGCACAGTATGCACACACTTTCTTCCTTCCAGTTATCTTCGTAATTTTGTGGAGATGTTTGGGAGAAAGCGTTGACCTTTAGCTGCCTGACGTCCACAATATGAACATATTTTGTGAGAATCTTCTATCTCCTAAAAGTCATACAGTTTTTTTTTAATCACAGGTCACTCAATGTCTTGACTTAACCAATAATCGCTTGTTTCTGGAAGCGGAAATATTCTCTTGTATATAAGAACTCCGATGTAAGCTTTTATTTCCTGTAAGCAAGTGTCTTCCCATTCGGTAGCTATACTACCAGATTGTGACTGCTTGAATGCTGAATTGATATTTGTGTACTTGGCAATGTCATTGAATAGTGTGTCCCCTCCTAGCATATGCAAAAAATAATCTATTTCTCACGATCCACTTTCCAAATTGTGAACAGGTCCAACATCACCAAAAAATTCATTCGGAGTAACGAAACGAAATGTTTGTGTTACCTGAAATGCCGGAGCATCGCCATCAGGTCCGATTTCTTAGTCTCCGTTTCCACTTACATCACTATTATCACTGAAATTATCATAGTTAATATGTTCTTCACTAACTAAAATCTCACTTTCAGCACTACTAAACGATTCTGCGTCACTTTCTTCGCCTATTTTGAGCTCGGATTCAATATCTGCATTACTCAAACCCGCTATGCTTACGAACGAAACACCTGATCAGTGTGCACGGAGTTCAAGATAGATTAACGCTATTATTTTGTTTTCACTGCCTCGTGGATTGTACTGCGCGTTTGTAAATGCTTTATAAACACTTTACTGCTGAGAAAACTACAAACCTGACGCAAAGATGGCAGACGTGTGCAGATAATGCGACCGGGCGCTAAGGACAGGAAGGTTAAGTGGAGAGACGGGAGCTTTCGGGCGCTAAGGGCGGGATAGGGTTAATAGGCTCAATATCAAAACCTTTTGAAATGGTCAATATCCTTCTAAAATTTACTTAAAACTTTCGTCTGTTTTTTTTGACATGACGCACCCTAACGGCAAGGGTTGAGCAAAATGTTTTCGGAATTATAAGAATGTGGGACTTCTCGTATGCTACACATGTGTAACTTTGCAGGTATACAGCAATATTGGCAAATGCAGTGGATTCGGAATATTGCCCGGTGCCGTTCCGACGTGCCGAGAGTGATTTAAAAAAATCTTTATTATAAATAATTGTATTATCTTTGGATGAACCTAAGCAAACTCATTTCCTCCTAAGTTTTCTACTGGGTAAATAGTGTTTGGAACAAACAATATTCGAGATGGGCTCATCACAGAAATTAGCCTGCTTTTGTACAATTTTTTGTTTCAATAGCAAGCAAATCAGGTTTATTTCGAGCATGACTGATTGAAACGGCAATACAGCACAGTGAAAATGCAACATAAAGTTTTCAATTTAAATCTCACTTATTAATAATCATATATATTATTTCAGTATTATAGATCCCTCATGCGGCGCTCACAAGCGACCGATCGTGACAAATGAGCATTCAAATGAAAGAAAATAGACATTAGCAGTGACGAATTGCACTCTAATTTCATAAATATCTATAATTTCTTAAAAAAAAAAGACTTAAAAATTACGAAGTGTGCGATTTGCAGATACTGTTGCTGTAGGAAAATACGCTCCATAATTGCTGTCCACTTAACATTTTGGCCGCTGTGACGCCTGTTACATGTCATTTTAACATTCTGAGGTCTTTGCTTTATCATGTTGCATGGATTTCAGAAACAGTAAATCAAAGGAATGAGTACTCAAATCGTATAATTTCGTATCGAATAACCGGTGAGTGTTATGATGATCCAATTTTCAGTGATTGCCTTCTTAAGTTAGGGAACGTAGAACTTGGAATTCTAACTGAAATGTATAATCATTTGGTTGAAATAAAAACATAACCTTTCTCCTTAAGTCTCTCATTATAAACCTATTGAGGAAAGTGTGGTTTATGAACATGCGAGATTTATCGCACGGGACCGCTAGTAATAAATAAAAAGAATAATAATGATAATTCATGACTAATGACAAACATGGTCCAAAATTCCTTGAAACAGAGATTGGACGAATTGAGAGGGTAAAAGAGTTCAAATATCACGGTGAGACGATACAAGAAAACGGGCTAGAGAATGCTGCTGGGGGAGATCGGATCTCAAAAATGGAGAGTGCTTACGAGCTAAATAAAACATTTAAAACAAGAAAACGGGCTGGAGAATGCTGCTGGGGGAGATCGGATCTCAAAAATGGAGAGTGCTTACGGGCTAAATAAAACATTTAAAACAAGAAAACGGGCTAGAGAATGCTGCTGGGGGAGATCGGATCTCAAAAACGGAGAGTGCTTACGGGCTAAATAAAACATTTAAAACAAGAAGTGCATCTCTTGGAACGCCAAGATAAAGCACTCTAACACTGTGGTTGAAACAGAGTGTTTGTTTATATGCCAGCGAATGCCTCTCAGTGAACTACAAGTCAGAGAAGCTGGAGCTCCTAGAAATAAGAATACTTTGGAAACTCATGGGTCCAGTCCAGACTGGAACCGTGTGCAAACTTCGGATCAACAATGAAGCCTACAAGAATGTAGAGAAGATCTCAGAAACCATGAAAAGGAGGAAGTTGCCATTTCTAGGACATTTGTACACAATGGACGAAAACAGAATAACTACAAAGATATTCGACTACCTATGGAACAAGAAGACAACTACGGCATGGATTCAGGAAGTTCGTCAAGATCTAGAAATGTCCAACATTCAGGAAGTTCAGATGTTAGATAAGGATACATTTCGGACCATTATTCGAAATTTGGAAGGACTCCAAGACGGAAAAACTGCGAAGACTGGAAGAACCTGGATGAGCTGTAGCAGCAGCACAGCGCCCATATGAAAGAATACTGGAGGAAGAGGAAGCTTAAGACGAAGAAGAAATGGAATTGTAGCGTGATCCTCAGTATTTATTCGCAAATAAAATAATAATAAATAATATGAGGCGTGGTGCAGGCCGTTTGACTCAACGCACGCGAGAGACGTTTGCATCACGGTGAAGAAGACGACTTGATGATGAAGACGTCACTACACCTAGTTCATGAGCTATGGAAATTATCCATTGGATGGTTGGTTGGTTCCTTAGTTTAGGGGCTGCAAGAACGTGGTCATGTATCCCCGTGTACTTTGGGTGTGTGTAGAATCTGTCTGATAACCGGTGTAAATTCGGATGACTGTATTAGTGTGTGTTATCTGTTCATAATTCAAGTAAGGACTGCAGACAATAATTTCAAGTAGTTCCTATTCTGGCTACCAAATACTACCGTCAACAACACCTAGCTGTGAACGTGGCTACTACGCCTGGTGACGAAAGTTGGAACTTTCGAGCATTAATAAAACCTAACCTACAAAATTTGCTTCACACAAGTTAAGTTAGTGGAAGGTTCTTTTACATGCCATAAATCTATAACATGAGCCCACCGGCTTTACTTCCCCTCCGAAGGAAGGCATACTGAGGTATTTTAACGCTCTTAAAAATCCGACTACTTCAGCCGGGTTTGAACCCGCGATCTTGGGCCTAGAAGCTCAGCATGCTACCGACTACGCCACCGCAGCCACTTATCCATTGCAGGTTGAAATCCTATGCCATGAGTGGGACGTACACCTGGAACACTTCCCGCTAAAGCCTAGAAAATCTGAATAACTACTTAGTACTGCAATTTAGAGGGTGTGGTCTCATCTATATTGCGGGATTTACTACGGTGCATATATTCTTGAAACTGGTTACACTTTTTGATGTGTAACATCTTTCCGCTCGGTAGCTGCATAGTTTTGTGGGAGTGATTTTGAAAATTGGGGACGGAAGTGGATCGGAACGATCGAGCTGGCAGTGGTGGATCGAACGGAAGTATGCACTGCCCGCTCGATCGATCGAACGGAAGTGTACTAGCTGGCAGTGGTGGAAAACGGAAGTATGCACTGCACGCTCGATCAATCGAACGGAAGTGTACTAGCTGGCAGTGGTGGAAAACGGAAGTATGCACTGTGCGCCCGCTCGATCGATTGAACGGAAGTGTACTAGCTGGCAGTGGTGGAAAACGGAAGTATGCACTGCCCGCTCGATCGATCGATCCAGCGGGCAGTGGTAAGACCCAGCTGGCAGTGGTACGAGAAACAATGAGCGCGCGGTGTCGGAAATTGACGTATTCTCGGCCATGTGGAATGTATATGACATACTGAACGGAAAACGCTCATGCGAACTCTGGTGTCAAGTGATTGAAACAAATGGCATGGTACATGTTCGAAGTCTTCGTATCAGTATTTAAATGGTAAAATTCCTTAATATCAAACGTTGTAAGTAGTCGGCATTGCCGGTATTATGTTTCTGCACAATGTCTATTCAAATATTAACCCACATAACGGTAATGCAGTCATCAATATAATATAATTGAGCAAGTCTTCGTGGACTATTGCTGAATACATTCTCTTTACTCACAAGAGGGCCTATTCATAAGGTATTTTAAATAATTCAATTTCACGCAGGAACATTATCGAAACAAGCAAAATATAAATGAAACTTAATTCCGTAATGCAGTATTATTGGAACGTGGAAATGTCACCATATTGTGCAAAAAATTTGCGTAGTCGAAATAGCCGTGGGTTAGTGCTTATGACTGTGAATCTAGAGATCTTGGGTTCGAATCCCGGACGGGGTAGATATATTTGCTACCAGATTATCATTTTAAACGATATTTATCATATCAATATGGCTCATTTTAACAGAATCCTTATGAAATTACGTGTTGGTCTGTGAATGAAGAGGACCTGTTTATAAGGAATTTAAAGTTATGAGCGGTGTCGCGTCTATTAATCTAGTTGATCCATATCGTATTCTTTATTTAGGCTAGTGCTGGTGGAAGCTACAAATCATCTAATAAAATGAGTTCCGTATTATAAACTACAATATCTGTAAAACACTCCCTTTTATATTTTTTTATTTTTTATTTAGTCAATTTACCCTCTAGGTTGGTGGTTCCCACGGACTCAGCGAGGGAACTCACCACTACCGCCTCTATGGGCAGTGTCCTGGAGCTTGGAACATCTGGTCGGGATGGATGCAACTGGGGAGTTGTGATCAGCACTTCGCCCAGGCGGCCTCACCTGCAAAGCGAACAGGGGCCTCATGAGGGATGGGAAGGGATGGAAGATTGGGATGGAGAGGCTAGGAAGAGGGAAGGAGGCGGCCGTGGCCTTACAGTAGGTACCATCCCGGCATTTGCCCGAAGACGAAGTGGGAAACCACGGAAAACCACTTCGAGGATGGCTGAGGTGGGAATCGAACCCCCTCTACTCATTTGGACCACCCGAGGCTGAGTAGACCCCGTTCCAGTCCTCATTCACTTTTCAAATTTCGTGGCAGAGCCGGGAATCGAACCCAGGACCTCCGGGGCGGCAGCTAACCATGCTGATCGCTACGCTACGGAGGCGACTCTCCCTTTTACAATAGATTAATATTTGTGCCAATCTATATATATATAAAACGTGATAGTTTGTCTGTGGGTATGTATGTCTCCTATGCGTTCATATACCATTCGTCCGATTGTGATGAAACTTGGGTGAGATGTTGTGTACACTTAAGTGAAGGCTCCTGACTTAGTAATCCATTTCACAGGAGGTTGCGCACGAGTAGATTCAACAAATGAGCGGCGACGTGCGAAGCGTTTCAACAAAGTCCCATATGCGTTCAAATACCATTCGTCCGATAGCTATGAAACTTGCGTAAAATGTTGTGTACACTGCAGGGAAATTTTCTGGCTTAGTACATCCACTTTACAATAGGCAGCGCACGAGTACATTCAACAAATGAGCTACGACGCGCGAAGCATTTCAACAAAGTCACGTTTGCGTTCATATACCATTCGTCCGATAGCGATGAAACTAGGCTGAGATTTTGTGTGCAATCCAGGGAAGGTTTCTAGCTTAGTAAATCTCTTTAAAAATAGGTAGAGCACGAGTAGAATCAACAAATGAGCAACGGCGCGCGAAGCGTTTCAACAAAGTCCCATATAATTTCATATACCATTCATCCGATAGCGATGAAACTTGGGTGAGATGTTGTGTACACTCCAGGGAAGGTTTCTGGCTTAGTACATACATTTTACAATAGGTATCGCACCAGTAGATTCAACAAATGAGCGATGACACGCGAAGCGTTTCAACAAAGTCCCGTATAATGTCATATACCAGTCGTCTGATAGTGATAAATGTTTGGTGAATTGTTGTGTACACTCCAGGAAAGGTTTCTGGCTAAGTAAATCCATTTTACAATACGAAGCGCACGTTTATATTCAACAAATGAGTGACTACGCGCGAAGCGTTTCGACAACGTCCCGTATACGTTCACATACCATTCATCCGATTGCGATGAAACATGGGTGAGATGTTGTGTACACTCCAGGGAAGGTTTCTGGCTGAGTACATCCATATTACAATATGTAGCGCAAGAGTAGAATCAACAAATGAGCGACGACACGCGAAGCGTTTCAACCAAGTCCCGTATGCATTCATGTACCATTCGTCCGTAGCTATGAAACTTGGGTGAGATGTTGTGTACACGTCATGGAAAATTTCTGGCTTAGTAAATCCACTATACAATATGCAGCGCATAAGTTGATTCAACAAATGAGGGACGACGCGCGGGGCGTTTCAACAAAGTCCCGTATAAGTTCATATACCATTCTGCCGTTAGCCGTGAAACTTGGGTGAAATATGGTGGACACTCCAAGGAAGGTTTCTGGCTTAGTAAATACATTTCACAGTAGGTAGCACACGAGTAGATTCGACAAATGAACGACGACATGCGGAGCGTTTCAATACAGTCCCCTATGTCTTCATATCCCATTAGTCCGATAGCGATGAAACTTGGGTGAGATGATGTGGACACTTACGTGACGGTTTCTAACTTAGTAAATACATTTTACAGTAGGTAGCGCACGAGTAGATTCAACAAATGAGTGACGGAGCGCGAAACGTTTAAACAAAATCAGGTATGCGTTCATATACTATTCATCCGATTGCGATGAAACATTGATCAGTTATTGTGTACCCGCCAGGGAAGGGGACTTAGTAAATCCATTTCACAATAAGTAGCCGAAGAGTAGATGCAAAAAATGGGTGACGACGCGAGAGGGGTTTCAACAAAATCCCCTATTGCGTTCATATAACATTCTTCGATTGCGATGAAACCTTGATGGGTTATTGTGTATACGCCAGGGAAGGGCTTCGACTTAGTAATACATTTCTCAATAGGTAGCGCACGAGTAGATTCAACAAATGAGTGACAGCGATGAAACTTTTGAAAGTTGTTGTGCACGCTTCCACGAATGGTTCTAAATTAGAAAATCCATTTTACGATAGCTTAGAGGCAGTTAACATGTTGTGTATCCAAAAGCACTTCAAGAAACAGAATTTCAACGCCAACACTTTCTTTGATTGGCATTGCAACGCATGCCGGGTACAGCTTGTCTATCTATATAACTAATGTTATAACGGGATTCCAAATGTTATTGCGGGCGAAGCCGCGGGTAACAGCTAGTAATAGTATAAAATACAGGTGTATCAACAATTTCACGTGAAGTTTCTTCTATGTCAGATGTTACACATCATATGCGACTACTGTTAGGCTAGTAATTTTTTTTATTAATTTTCACCGCTTATGTTGTTAGCTACAACAGCAGCAACAACATTTTATAATAACTAGTGATTGATCTCAGCCGCGAAGTAAGAAGAGGTGTCCTCATCAATTGCAAGTAGTAAAATCTTCACAAATTAGCAAGTATATTCGAGAGGCACTTGAGGGATTAGTGGCCTTCAAGCTTAAGCTTCATCACTTACTATGAAGCCACCTTCTGTGGTCTCGGGGTACATACTGAGACACTGGTCCCAAAGGTCCTGTGGTTTATTTCCGGATCTAGAAAGAAGCATAATTCTGGTCTGAGGGCTGAAACGGGGGAAAACTCACCCTCGTGAGACAGAACTGAGTGGTGGTTGCACGGTCCTTGAAGGGCTTTTCTATGGTTTCCCCATTTAAACTCCAGGAAAATGCTGGGATGGTCCCTAACTTAAGGCCAAGGCCACCTCCTTTCAATTCGTCTCAATTACAAATGCATATACTATTACTACTGGAACATTTTGTTAATAGTACTTTCAAAGAACATTTAAAACATCAAAATGAAACAAGATTTAAGAACTTCCTATGACAAAATAATGAATTTGGCAAAAGATCATTAGTTTACCTGGTGCCATTTCTATTTAAGAAGCAACCACATTCTCTGCTGGTATTTGAGAGTATGGCAAAAACCAAAAAAGGTATACAAATTTGATATTAAATAACTCCTTAAATTAAGTGGACAACTGCTTGTATACGTTATGGACTCCTATTCATAGACTGTTGCAATATGAAAGGAGAAATTAATAATAGAACATGATAGTAAAATTTGTTTTAAGTTAAGTTTTAAAATTAGTAACGACATAACTGTTGTATTAATGTAGGAAGAAGCAATATTATAATATACAATTGCTTTATTGTATTAATAAAGGCAGTAAAATACATGACAGCACTTAGTAGGCTGATGGGCAAGTAAAAGACGCCTCCTAATGACGACGGTTCAGTCAGTGCTCCTGTATGGCTCTGAAATTTGGGCCGAATCATTGAGATTTGCATGGTATCGGAGAAGGATAGCTTCCGTACAACGGAGAACAGCTTTACGTATTGCATACCGCACGGTTTCTGAACCTGCAATCCTCACGGTGGCAGCATTAGCCCCAAAAGACTTACTTGCATTGAGCGACAAGAAATCTGGCGTACCCAAGGAGAGTTGGGAAAAGAGTGTGCAAAGAACTGTGCCTTTAATCAACGGATGAGGCGATGGCAACTCAGATTGGAAAGTGACCCTCGTGGTAAATGGATCAAGTGACTGATACCACGCCTTGATACCTGGGTCGAAAGAGATAATGGCGAAGTCAATTATTACCTCACACAACGTCTAACAGGACACGGATATTTCCGGAGATTCCTGCATATAGTGGACGGAGCGAGTGGTGCAACATGCATATATTGTGACGACATCGATGATGTACGTCACACCTTCTTCGTGTGCGGCCAATGGATGATAAAAAGAGAATATCTGGAAACTGAATTGGGATGTATGTGGAGAATATCCTTCGCCAGAAAAAGCGGGATATGGAAACGTACGAACGCCCTTAAAAAGAAATGAACAAAGAAGAAGTCTGAAAGGCTAAGTAAGCACGACATCACCCTGAAGTAATGCGAGAGCGGTTTCGGGGCGATGAGCGCATCGTGGGAAAAGGGATGTGGTTTTTAGTGGGTAAGAATCCCACACTCTTGTGGAGTGCGGACCCTTCACAAGTGTCTTTTGAAGATTTTCCACAGTCCCTCGTAGAATAATATTAATAATAATAATAATTGTATTAATATTAACATAATCATTATAATAATCATAATTAATAAATTGTTATGAGGTGATTGAATATTTTTAGCCTACTTTCGATTTTTGCAAAAAATGAAAGTAGACTTATGAGATCACTACAGGGCGAAAAAAAGTGTGTCTGTCTGTGTGTGTGTATGTGTGTGAGTCTGTGTGTGTGTGTGTGTGTGAGTGTGTGTACTCTGAATGTCTGTCCCCCCCCTATCAATTCGAACACGGTGAGCGCAAATTGAACGAAATTTGGTACAAAGGTAGCACTAGCAAAGGACACCTCAGTGTCATGTTTTATATCGCCGCCATCTTGACGGAAACGTAATGGCGGCCACACAAATGTTCAAAGCTTAAATCAAATTACGACTAACCTAATCATCCGATATCTACCAAATTTTGCAACAACATACCTTTATGGAGGGAGCATCCTTTGACAAATCTAATAGGTCATTAGCCTAATAGTTTGCGGATGGCGGCCATCTTTGTGTCAAAATCGATTACCCCTATTAATTCGAACACGGTGAAACCGATGGGAATGAAATTTGGTACACAGGTAGCACTAGCAAAGGGCACCCCAGTGTCATGTTATATATCGCCGCCATCTTGACGGAAACGTAATGGCGGCCACCCAAATGTTCAAAGCTTAAATCAAATTACGACTAACCTAATCATCCGATCTCCACCAAATTTTGCAACAACATACCTTTATGAAGGAAGCATCCTTTGACAAATCTAATAGGTCATTAGCCTAATAGTTTGCGGATGGCGGCCATCTTTGTGTCAAAATCGATTACCCCTATTAATTCGAACACGGTGAAACCGAATGGAATGCAATTTGGTACAGAGGTAGCACTAGCAAAGGGCACCTCAGTGTCATGTTTTATATCGCCGCCATCTTGACGTAAACGTAATGGCGGCCACACAAATATTCAAAGCTTAAATCAAATTACGATTAACCTAATCATTCGATCTCTACCAAATTTTGCAACAACATACCATTATGGAGGGAGCATCCTTTGACCAAACTAATAGGTCATTAGCCTAATATTTTGCGGATGGCGGCCATCTTTGTGTGAAAATCGATTCCCCCTATTAATTCGAACACGGTGAAACCGAATGGAACGTAATTTGGTACAGAGGTAGCACTAGAAAAGGCCACCTCAGTGTCATGTTTTATATCACCGCCATCTTGACGAAAACGTAATCGCGGCCACCCAAATGTTAAAGGCTAAAATGTAATTACGACCAACCTAATAATCTAGTCTCTACCAAATTTTGCAACAACAAATCTTTATGTGGGAAGCATATTATGACCAAACTGCTAGATCATCAGCCCAATAGTTTGCAGATGGTGGCCAAGTATGTGTGCAAATCGATTCCCCCTATCAATTCAAACACGGTGAAACCGAATTGAACGAAATTTGGTACAGAGGTAGCACTAGCAAAAGGCACCTCAGTGTCATGTTTTATATCACCGCCATCTTGATGGAAACGGAATGACGGCCACCCAAATGTTAAAAGCTTAAATCAAATTTCGACCATCCTAATAATTTGATCTCTACCGGATTTTGCAACAACATGCCTTTTTGTGGAAAGCATATTATGACTGACTACAAGGTCATCAGCCCAATAGTTTGCAAATAGCGGTCATGTATGTGTGCAAATCCATTCCCCAGATCAATTCAAACACGGTGAAACCGAATTGAATGTTTTTTTTACAGAGGTAGCACTAGCAAAGGGCACCTCATATTCATGTTTAATATCCCTATAGCACGTTGTATTTCAACAAGCTATTACAACCAACATTCAATTATACTCCTTGAAAAGGACAAAGAGTTATAACAATACCCATGCATTTAGGAGAAAGTAGGATATATGTTCTTTACTGAACATCTTGTTGTGAATTATTATTAGCGGCACTGCATAAAACAATTGGACGGTATAGATGTAAATGTAATTGTTTTTGTTAACATACGTAATTGTAATTATAATTGGCACCTGTCGACAAGCCTAGGCTTGGCAGGACCAAAAATTGTAAAAATTGGCTTAAATAAACAAACTGTATACTGTAAACTACTACTGCTATAGTACTATTACTACCTATTTCCATTATTTCTGCAGTGTGGAAGATAATAGAAACATTCTTAACAAATACAATTATGGGGTTCTTGGAGGAAAGTAAGTTACTAACAGATGAACAATTTGCATTCAGGAAAAGTATGTGAACCAGGTCATTACTTGAAAAATTTGCTGATAGTAAATAAGAAACTTGATCAAGGGAAACAACTTTTGGTAGTCTTCATTGACTTCAGTAACGCCTTCGACACCCTTCGCCATGAGATTCTTATAGAAAAACTAAGAAACATTGGTATACGAGGCCCAGTTCGTGAACTAATGGAAGATTATCTAGAGGAAAGGAACTTTCTGGTGAAAATTGGCGAGACATATAGTGAAAAGAAAAGAATAAGAATGGGTATTCCACGAGGTAGTAACTGGGACCTTTGCTGTAGTTGATATATGTAAATAATCTTGCTCAGCATATGAAGAACACACAAAAACTACAATATGCTGATGATACAATATTGGTAACAGTTCAGAAGGATTTTAACAAGGCAGAAAATATCTTGCTAGCAGACTTCAATGTGCTACAGAGATGGGCACATGATCATGGCTTAATAATAAATTAACAAAAATAATTAGCAAAAACAACAACAATGCACATTCGGTCTCCAATGATTTTATAACAAGAGGTACATTTAAAAGTACATGACTGCGATTGCATGGCAAGTAGCAACAATCTCTCTCTCTTCTCTTCTCTTAGTCGTTTACCCTCCAGGTTGGTGGAACCCACGGACTCAGCGAGGGAACTCACCACTACCGCCTCTACGGGCAGTGTCCTAGAGCTGGGAACATCTAATTGGAGGGGATACAACTGGTGAGGTGTGATTGGCACCTCGCCCAGGCGGCCTCACCTGCAAAGCGAACAGGGGCCTCATGAGGGAAGGTAATGGAAGCTCAGGATGGATAGGCAAGGAAGAGGGAAGGAGGCGGCCGTGGCTTTGGAGAAGGTACTGAGACTGTATTTTGTATTTAGTTGGATATAGGTTAAGTTGGCAATAACACTGATGGCAGTACGGCGAAATTCCTTTGAAATGCAGCTGCGCGGTAGTACTTTGGCGAGGTAAGGAGCTGTCAGCAACCCGCCGTACATACCGACGACCAAATGTTTGACATTTTAATACCTGTATTGAATACAAGATGGACACAGCACCACTGTCGTTATTTTGAACACTGTGGTAGAGCAATATACACAATGCAGTATGAAACAAAGAATGGGAAATGCACCCTGTGGATAAAGGAATATAACTGAGAACTTTTATATGAGTATAAATGCATACAGTTCTATAACATGTGATTATCAAACTCGGCAATGATTCATGTATCGATAGTTACTGTCGATCAGATAACAAGGTGCATTGTGGACCACCTGGAGACAGTATGATTTGCGGGAGCAAACGAACAGTGGTTTAGTGAATACAATTTCAGCGAGGAGGGTCATAGAGCTCTCTGGTCTGAGCACATGTACGTGCGTTGCCGTGAAATCGTGTTCTTTCGGTAACGTGGAGTTGATCCGACATATACGTGTTACAGTATAACGTGATAGGATTTTCGTCTGATCTTATTATAGTTTCAGACAGTGTTAACCTTCAATTTGAGCACAGTGAACTTGCATTCACGTATGATAACTTCTTCTTAAGCCAATGGTACAACAACGTGTCCTACTTTGCAGTACAGAATAAACAGCTTTAGCCATGATTGTCATAAATGATATGAGGAGAGAGAGATATTGCTACGATATGAAGATGCAGAATATGGGCTAAACACAGACGAGAAATGTAACACATAGCAGCGTTGAATACTCAGGATGATTACTTGATTCCAATATGAGCAACTACAGTTTAAGGCTTTATAAGAGAAGATTGAAGAGACTGTGAAAGTCTGAATGACAATTTGTACTGCTACATAATGAAACCAGCTTGGCTTACTACATCAATGTTGTCGTGCTCTCTAGCAAGTGAAAGAACTATGAACTTTGTCAAACGAACTTCTGTTAGCTTCGTCTCGTTCGCGAACGGTAATCGGGCCTTCTTGATATCCAGTCGTTTCGTGATCGGTGCAGCTGAGCAGATATGGTTCGATCCCAGGTAGGAGTATGTGTTAAAGCATTCTCACTTCATTCAACTAGAACTTCAACAAGGTAACTGGAAGTTTTCTTTTAGTAGACAGTATGAATTTGGCATGCTTTGAATGTTCCTTTTCACCAATTTTGATTAGAGTAGTTAAGAATTACAGACGAGGGCTAGGATGATTCTTTAATCATTTCTGTCCGAGTATGTAATTCACTTTGTAGTTCAATTTAGTAGTTATTGTAGTGTTACTTTGAACATTACCTTGCTTTCATTAAGATGTAATTTGGGAATAAGATAGAAGAATATATTTTATTGGGAAGACAACATGAGAAAACTTATAGGGAGAAGACGACGTTAAAATTATATAAGAATAATTCTAACTCAAGCAGATGTCCCATAATCCGTTGTATACGTGAATTCGACTTTAAACACATTCTCTGGACATTTTTGAATTTGACTTTGAATATTTTTGAAAGCTCATGCAAGTTATTAGATAGACATTCAGGTCTATATTTTTTTGGCATATAGAGCATAGACTTGGAACATAGTGATTTCTAGTATGATTCTTTACGGTTGTGCGAATTTATTTCTGGTAATTCAGATTTTTGAAATTCTTTTAGTTTCGACTCCCTTTGTGAGCTCATTCAGTTTTTAAATTTTTGTGGATTCTTATGGGAAACTCCAACTTGGTTTAGCGTTCAAATCTAATCTCAAGATAAGCTCTTTCCCATGCTGTAGTTTTGACGTGTTTTCCTTTGAGGAGGATCTCCAGTGGGATTATTTTCAATTATGCGAAAACTGAATCGTTCGTTTCACAGTGGTCGGTTGAGATATACGAAAGAAATACTTTGTTTGAGAAAACGTAATTAGTAATAATATGTAATGTAAGGAGAGAAATGTTTAAAATATATGTAAGTCATAATCGAGATGACAGACTTTGAATTCTCACACAATTATTTAGACTTGTGAATACAATATTTTATCACTGTTCTGATAAAGATTATTCTCGACACTTTAACTTTTGGCTAATTTGAAGCAACATATTTATCCATGATTGTATAAAAACTTGTATAATATTCGTAATATTTGGAATTTATTAAGAGCTGTTAAGCGATGTTATGGTAATAATGGAATTTTGTTTGCGTATTTTAATTGCAATTTAGGAGATATTTGACATATGTGGATTGTCAATATCAATTTTTCCAGCACTGAATTAGCTTTAGAGCTATTGCTGAGTGCACTACGGTGTATTATTTTGAACGTGAAATTGAGTCACGATTTTAGCTAGTGGAAAGCTAATGTACAATTTTGAATCCATCATTTAAGAAACCAAGTATTGTAACACCATCGTTAATATTTGTTAAGATTTAGTAACAATTGTTTTTAGAATAGAGTTTAATTGGAATGACTGTAATATTAATACTTGTATAAACTTGAGCTATTTATAACTAAAATATTGAGTGATAGAAAATGTAATATCTGTGAGAAAGTGAATTGAAACATAATCATTATAATTAACAATACGACGTCCGATTAGCTTAATTGTTTGTCATTTAGGACGGAACGAACTTGAAATTGAAACCAAATAAATGTATATGAATACATGAAATTAACGTGATGAATAATTCTAGGCGCAACTAAATCTCAGAAATAAAATGTAATTATGTAAAATATGTATATATTAATTGCTACGATTGAATGGAATATTTTTATAAATATGTCAAAAAGGGTTTACGATCATATCAGAATATTTTGTGTTTTTTTTTTTTTTTTTTTTTTTTTGGAACTTTGTTCATAATGATGAGACGATAGGCAGTTTGTGTGGCCTAATTAAGGCGGTTGTTACTTAAACATTTTTCATGCTTCGGTAGAGGCATAAGATTATAAACTTTTGTTCAGTGGAGTTTCTACTTCACGACACTGCGGTTTCAGTTAATAAACTTTTGTTAAATTTTAAAAATTCATACGAATGACTTAGTGATTTCTATTCGAATTAGAATGTGCTTCGAGAACAGTGGGTTATTAGCTAGGATGCTTTTTAACGCGCCCGAGATTAGATTAATTTAATTATCTTTAAGAGTCTTGGTAGCTCACTTTGGGCTATTTTTCATTTTTTTATAGACCACTGGCATCTTCTTATCACATTCTTTTTATTGTTTGTGGTATTCCTATCCATGGTCTATCCTTGGTGGTGGTGTCTTGGGGGTTATTTTCAGCCGGGGCTTCCAGATTCTACGATCCTGCATTTTCATCGGATTTCACCAGGTAAGATCACGTGGATACGGGTGCAGTACCATACCGGCATTTGCCCGAATACGAAGTGGGAAACCACGGAAAACCACTTCGTGGATGGCTGAGGTGGGAATCGAACCCCCTCTACTCATTTGGATCAACCGAGGCTGAGTAGACCCCGTTCCAGTCCTCATACCACTTTTTCAAATTTCGTGGCAGAGCCGGGAATCGAACCCAGGACCTCTGGGGCGGCAGCTAACCATGCTGACCGCTACGCTACGGAGGCGACAAGTATCAACAATAACTGTAGAAACTGTACAACAGAAAGAATGTAACTGTTCAAAAATACTTAGGTGTGTATATCGATTGTAATTTCAGATGGGACAAGCATATTGACCAAGTTACTTCCAAATTAAGAATAATTTTAAGTAAATGTTTCCATCTGAGGCAAAGTATTCCTACCTCAGTGCTAAGAATGGCATACTATTGATTAGTGGAAAGTATAATTCGATATGGAATAAATGCCTGGGGACTTGCTTCAAATACATATATTGATAGAATTACCAGTATTCAGACATTGTTCCTAAAATTCTTTGTAAGACATAGTGAAATGCATGGATTATACTCACCAGTGATATTGTTCTCCAATTGTCAGATAGTGTATTGTAGGGGCCTAATATATTTTATGATAATTAGGGAACATTTTTAAATAGTACTTTCAAAAACAATTTAAAACATCAAAAGGAAACAATATTTAGGAACTCACATTTTGTAATTCCTAAAACAAATAATGAATTTGGCAAAAGATCATTAGCTTAAATGGTACCAATTCTATTTAATAAGCTACCACATTCACTGCTGGTCTTTGAAAGTATGGCAAAAACAACAGAAGGTATAAAAAATTGGATATTAAATAACTCCTTAAACTAAGTGGACAACTGCTTGTATATGTAATAGACTCCTATTTATTGACTGTGCAATATGAAATGAGAAATTAATTGAACATGATAGTAACATTTGCATTCTAAGTTTTAAGCTAAGTTTTTAAAATAGTAACGACATAACTGTTGTTTTAAGGTAGGAAAAAAGAATATTATAATTTACTACAATTGCTTTATTGTTTTAATATTAACATATTATAATAATTTTAACTATAATTAATTGTTATGGCGTGATTGAATATTTTTGTGAATTATTATTAGCGGCACTGTATAAAATAATTGGAGGGTGAGAGATTGGACTGAATACGTGTACATTTAATTGTGTTTGTTAACATATATATTGTAATTATAAATGGCACCTGCCGACAAGCGTAAGCTTGGCAGGACCAAAAAATGTAAAATTTGGCTTAAATAAACAAACTGTAAACTGTACACTACTACTAATACCGACAGTAGTGGCTACGCTGGCTAAAGCGCAGTGTTAGGTCATGGGGCCAAGCTCTCTGCTGACTCGGTAGACGCGTGGGTTCGAGCCCCACCGTCGGCCGTCCTTGAAATGGTTTTCCGTGGTTTCCCACTTTCAACACCAGGCAAATGCTGGGACAGTACCTTTGTCTGACAGGTCACGGCCGCTTCCTTCCACAACCTACTCCAATTTCATTCACCTTCATCAATTCCATCTCTCATCCCGACGCGCAGGTCGCCCACGGGCGTCGAATAGAAAGACCTGCACTCGGTCTCTGAGGAGACCACACGACCAAAAAAAAAAGAAACTACTACTAATACTACTACTACTACTACAACTACAGAAACAGCGGAGCCGCTATATCACAGGTTATCAGAAACTTCCTCTACACACACCCAAGTACACCGGGGTTATGACTATAATGTTCCAAGCCCCGAAATGAATCAACAACAACATCAGTTTCTATGAGTATCCGCCCCTCCACAAAAATGCATGTCCATCTCGATGCGTAGTGGCTAGCATTCTTGGCTGTCACCGCGGAGACCCGGGTTCGATTTCAGTCTCTGCCAAGAAATTTAATTCTGTTCAGAGGAATGAAACGAGGTTCACTCAGCCTCGTGAGGCAAAACTGAGAAGTGGCGGGTTCGATTCCTACCTTAGACATCCTGGATGTGCTTTTCCATGGTTTCCCACCACTTCTATTCCAAGCAAATGTCGGGATGGTACCTAATGTCAGGCCACAGCCACTCCCTACCTAAATTATATCCTTAATTGCCAATACACACACTAGTTCAGATATCACAGTGGCACAGGTTATCAGACAAATTCTACACACACCCAAGTACACAGGGCTACATGCCCATGATGTCGCAAAGACCCTAAAGGGTTCATAATAATAATAATAATAATAATAATAATAATAATAATAATAATAATAATAATAATAATAATAATAATGTTATGGGATTTACGTCCCTTTTAACTACTGATGCATTTAGAGACGCCGGGATGCCAGAATTTTGCCCCGAAGGGGATCGTTAATGTGCCAGTAAATCTACGGACACGGCTCCCTCACATTTAAGCACCCCTAAATATCAGCTGATTGCGCTGGGATTCGATCCCGCTATCTTGGGTTCAGCAGGCAAGAACGTTAAAGCTGAGTCACACAGCCAGTTCTGAAAGAATCAACAACGATTGTAAGTACGGAAGCTCATGAAAATGTAATGGTCCCCAATAGTAAGACTACTCGGTGAACGACGATGATCTTACACTGAAATAGATAATGTTGGGAGACAGAATACTAAGTTCTGAAATGAAAGGAGGCAGTGAACATCTTTAAATCGCCTTCTTTATACCCACACGATCGTTGGCATCTGTACTGATTAAAGGCTAAATAACCTGATATCTCAATTTATCCGTCCTTATAAAACTTCCTTCCTTACTCGCTCGTTGGGTCTAGTCAGAACTAACAGCATTCGAGATTCATTTGGAGTTTAATTTATTCTTTACGGAGTCTTTCTTCACTCGAGAGGCTCTCTCATTCGCCAGCGGTGGTGTGGTGTGGTGTATGACGTATTTCCTCGACAGCAGAAGCCCCTCTTTCTGCAAATCGTCAATTTAAAATCAATACGGTCCTATAATTAAACTCGTTTTACAAGCCTAATTGAAATCGTCGGAGCATAATATAGACTCACAACAACAAACATTATATACCAAGTCTTTGTAGTTAGAAGTAGGGATAACTTATATGAAATTTCTATCCGTCTATCCAACCATCCATCCATCTATCCATCCATCCACCCTTTGCTCCCACCTCCTCCTCGTTCCAACACAACATAAGGTTCAAAATCACTTGCTACGGGACACAAAAGCTTCCTGCGCACGATACGGTACGAAAGTCCATTGAGTAAAAGGCAATTATGGGCCCTATTGTTGTAGTATAACTGTCATCACAAGGCAGGCAGCTTCAGCAGCGCCGCAGCGCGCGGTGGCCGATCTGGAATGTAGGCTTGGCCTGCTGAAATGCGCCCCAACGCATCGCGCGCAGTTGGCGGCGGGCGCGCGTCCTGACCGCATGGTGCCGTTGTGCTATTGTCTGTGTGTGTTTGTGAGTGCGCGCCCACGTGTGAGTGAGTGCGTGTGTGACCTGCCAGCCCGCGACACTGGTCATCTCCGTGTCTCAACCCTTGACTATTGCGTGTGTCTGTCTGTCAGTAGTTTAATGCTGTCATCGTGTGAGATACTAAAAACAACCTGCCATTCTGTGATATTTGTTTAAACTTATTTTCAACAAAGCAAGGCTGAGACAGACGGAGGTTTCCAACATCCTAGGCTTGGCAGGTGCACTTCTGTGTTTTTATAAGTGTGTGCTTATGTGCCCTTCTTAGTGTATCGAGATCTAGCAGTTCTTGCCCCAATGGATTATATGCAGGTCAGTGAAGACATTTTCCGTAGTTAGCAATGATTGTTATTAAAATGAATAGTCGGAAATTATGCCCTTAAAAGTCTCTTGTCTGTCTCCATTAGTGTCACTTTTGACATTATAAAATATATTATCTTATTAAAACTGCCCAGTCAAACATTAAAGAAACGTTTAATTACATTATTAATCGTACATGTTTCGGTATTTCATTGATACCTTCCTCAGCGTGATTGATATTGAATCTTAAACCTAGTTAACAAAGCCATAAAGAAATGGATATCCTTACAAAAATTGTTTTAAAACAAAACATGGAAAAGCTTGCGAATAATTAAATGCCATGTATTAAAAATGATAGTAAAATGATGCTATTAAAATAAGAGATCTACCTTATAAACTGCCTACGTCAATATAAATTATGAAATCTTACAATGGTCCTGTGAACATCCACAGTACGTACCAAAGTTATTTTTAAGATCAATATGCATTGTAATCCTTATTGAATTATGCTCTCTTATTTACTCTTTTCAAGCCATGTGAACATAACTCAAGAACTCTGGTCTTGAACATGTCGAATCCTCTCCAGGTGATTGACAGGAGATGTCCCAGCTGTTGATGTCAGATTTCTGTCTAAGATAGGAAAGTAGTATTCGTCCAACAGCTTCTTCAACTATGGAAACTATATACACGTACTATTTAATTTCTGACTTCACGCGAACATGATATGTGGTAGTAAGACGTATTACATCGAAGTGGGCTACGTTTGGTGTAGAAAACATTAGTTTATTTCGTGAATGCAACATCTCCACGCACAATATCTACGATGTTGTTCGTCTTCTATCCTCATTCATAAACAAATCCAAAACCTTGACATTATCCACGAGTTATGGTAACTGACAATACAATTCTCTAGTTTTTCACTTTTAACATTTATAAAAATATCTCACCCATATTAACTACTACTTATAAACGTAATGTGGAATGCATCACGGCAAATCACAGGTGCTTTTTTTAGATTCTTCTGCAGTGATTTCTTACATTGTGGGAATGATGATTACAATACCCAAATCCTCTTATTGAAATAACAACAACAACAACACATTTCGCCTCGTGCTAGCTTAGAGGCCACCAACTGCTCTTATATTGGGTGAATGCAAGCAAGCATAACAATATACTTAAATTGTATAATTTTTCATGTCTTTCGGTGACCTCTGATATTGTGCACTTGTCGGTCACCAGTAACTACATGGTGATCATGGGCACGCCCCCTCCCCCTCCCTTTGGGGGCGTGGTGGCACAGCGGTCAAGCTGTCGGCCTCTCACCAAGGTGGACGGGATTCGATTCCCGGTCAATGCATGTGAGATTTTCGAAGTGAAATGCCATGTCCTGTGGTTAGGATTCTACGTAAAAAGGAGGTCCCGTGGCTCATAATCACACGATTCACGGTCACGTAAAACTACAATCTTCCCTCGTTATCGCTGGAGGAAAACAGAACTTGACTCTTGAGTTGTCTCTACGGCTTCATTTTCGGAGACTTCTTATCGACCAGTAGCATTCACAGTCATTCACTTACTCTACATACCATATGGACAGAGATATGATACAATATCTTGCAGAGACGAGTGACTCCGGGGTTGATTACGCATATTCTACATATCTAGTATCTGCCCCCAGAGATTGAAGAGCCACCACTGCCAGGAGGTTAAAAAAGAACCTTCTTGTCTCTAGTAGCGTTTCTTTAAAAAGTCCATTGAAAACCTAAAGTTATGCTCGAAAAATGAATGATGAAGAGCTGGTAAGATCAAAACATAACCATCGACTTCATTTTGGAATAAATGATCGTGCATTTCAAGTTCAATTGATTTCTAATCAATACATATTGCAAGCTAAGGAAAGAAAGCGAAACAATGAAATACCTGGAAATATGGTACACTTAGCTTTATAGAAATCCAATAGGCCACTGAAGAAAATATGAATTTTCACGAATTTGCAGAGAGAAAATTGACTTCATTCGAGTATTCTGATAATAGACAAGCTGCCAACATAACATTTATACACACTAGAATATTTGGTACACGTCATAAAACGTGGTGTACCGAATTTTATAGAGTAACCTACATGAACTTTATCGCCATGAAAGTTTTTATAATATAGCATTTAAACTTGCTTGTGACATGAAAATGTTGAAATTATCTGCTTTCTTTTTACCAAGAAGTAGTTCTAGAGTTATGTTTTTAATAGGATTATTGCCTATAAAATGACTGAAATTGGATTAACTTACTGTCTTTAAAACTTAAGAAAAAAAATGAAAATCTTAAAACTTCTTCTTATTATTATTTCCGATGAGGCCTGCTAGGGACCACGTGCCAATTTCAATTCTTCACACTTTGTTGTTTTCTCTTCCGTTCCCTCCAGTACTCCTTCATCCGTTCACAAAATTGCTCCTCTAATATTACTTTCTTACCTACCGTACTTAAAATAAATATTTTCTTTCCAATTCTTGTTATTTCATCAATTCAAGGATTAAATGAAACCCATTTACGATAATTAATAGCATATTCATCTATTAATCACCTAGGATGAATAATTACAGCTATTATTTCAGGGGAACAGTTTTAAGTCCTGCAATATTTCGACGTGATGTGGACTTGACGTTATCATACACAAAGACGTTCATTGTACTATCCCGCGGCGAGTCGTACTTCTTAAATCGGGCACCACGGCCGCAAGGGCAGCTGCAGCAAATCCCGAGATCGCAGACTAGAATCCCAGCGCTGACAGCGACTATTCTGAGTCTGGATTTTTCACGTTTTTTTTTCACACTCCCTCCAGGCAAATGCTGGGAGAGTACCTTATTTCAAATCCTGGGGCACCTACCCCAACCCTGTCTCTAATACAGTTACACACACTACTACAGTCAGCACTTCTAAATACAGGTCATCAGACAAGTTCAACACCAACCTAACTACATGGGGCTAATGACCACGATGTCCCGAACCCCTAAAATGAATTGACAACCACCACCACCACCACAACAACAACAACAACACAAAGTTTACTGATGGTATATTGGCTTTCACGGCCAAGTAATTAAAACTCAGAAATTTTTCTACGTTTATGCCGTGTCTTGTGCGCGGTTTCGCCTTGGAGCACCGAGATAGGCTGAGTTTTAGTTCCTTGGTCATGACAGCCAATATACCAGCTTTCTGGAAGCCTTTATAGGGAGGTGAAAGGCTGCTTGAGCTTTTAGCTCTCACAGTAAAGAAGTGCATCTGCGCTTCATAAAAAGAGATGTAGCGCGCAGTTCACTACTTCCTTGGGCGTCCGGGCACGGACACCAAGAGCCCGCTGATGAGCCAGCTTGGTGTTCCTAGGCAAACCCCGCACAAGACACGGCATAATCCTAGAAAAATTGCTGAGTTTTAAAGTTTATTGTGCTGTTTCAAGATGCGCAAAACATTCTCTCCCTTGTTTTATGATTCGTAAACAACTTCACCTATTTCGTTTTCTAAATCCACTGCTAGTTTTAGTTGGCAGTCTAATCGCCCTATCCCACCATTCTTAAACTAACTCTCATACGGTTTATCCCCCATTACCTTTTATTCCATTGCCATGCAGTAAATAGTGGAACAAATATTCAGTTGAAGAAGATTTATGTTTATCGTGTTAACTTACCAATTCTTGCAACCCCACGACGTAGCCGTGCTTGTTAAATCGTGCACCACGACCGCGAGGGCAGCTGAAGCAAGTCCAGATATAGCAGACTCGAATCCCGGCGCTGACCGCGACTATCCTGGGCGTAGATTGTCCTGCGTATTTTTCCTCACTCCCAACAGGCTAATGCCAGGATAGTACCTTATTTGAAGTCCGGGGCACCAACACCATCCCTGTCCCTAATAGTTAAACACGCAATTCTAGAAAACGTTCATCGTTTGGAAGAATTGTATTCTTTTTCTTATGAGCATGTTTGATGCAGAAAAATCATTAATTTATTCCCTTCATACTACAGATAAATTTAACCTTAGAATGTAGACCTATAGGGTTGTACGTAATGAATACTAGGATGTAAAAAAGTTAGCATATTGCCAGTAATTGAAAATTTTATTTAATTTTTCCTTGAATATATAGGAAAAGAGTTGTAATTTTGTCGTGGCATACTAGTTACTTCGATTTGAATATGACACCGGATAGGTGATAATTTTGTTGGATACATTGCCCCAAGCGCCGAATGACAGGCTGAAGCACATCCAAGCTTATCCAATGGTATTTGACGCACGGCTTCCCGTATTCGGTATCCAGGCAATGTAGCACGGCGAGTAGCAAAGACTTTACTCTTAATTATCTTAAGTATCTGGATAGTTGGAACTGATCTTTATCCGACATGGCGAGGTTGCTGAGGATCTGCGGGTCGGCTGTTACACATCTAAGAAAATGGGTAGCGAAGGTCTTTTGGTCAAGTTTATTACGTTCTGTCATCTGTTACACGCTCTACATATTCTTTAAGGATGGAACATCAGGCTGGCAAGAGCGAGAAGACTTCTGTAGCGCCAAGGCATGTCTGACAGCGGAACGCTGAGAACTTCGAGAGAGCGTTTGGCGCGCTTTCCTTACTAACGCAGGGGTCTGATCTGTGCTTCTAGGTTATGTTCGCAAATTTTAAAATTATTAACACTTGAGAGGAATCTACTAAACACAAGTTGAATTACAAGGAGCCGATGTATGATTCAGCGTTGGCAAAAGTGCAAACGTTATTTGAGTTTGACAATTAGAATTTCATTTAAATACTAAAACAATTAAATGTATTTTAATTATGCCATGGCATATTGATTTTCTTTAATATATTACACATACTATGTAGAGTACTCATTGCCGTGGCGATTTTGAATATAATATCCGTAATACATTCCTTGGGTATTCATATTTTTTGGCGGTACCAAAATACATGTAATACTAACAGAGATACCTACTGTAGTTTTTGCGAGTGACGGACGCTGGGAAATGCATTTATCATGAAGCAGTTTGCCCTTACACTCGACTAACAATATAAAGAAAGCTTTCCAGTCGGTCAACACAAATTGTGCCCTATTATATTAGGCGGGAAACAAGTATTTACATACCCTAACCTGAAAGAAACGAGATATCATTACACACAAACACGCATTTATATACAAAATGGGGTACCCAATTGGATGACACGTTTCGAACGTCAAGCGTTCATCTTCAGATCCCGTTCACTTTGGCTTAATTAGTATACGTTTTTTAAATTTATCGTATGGCTTTTAGTGCCGGGAGTGTCCGAGGACATATTCGGCTCACCTGAGTCTGTAGCTGCTTCCAGCGGACACCCTAAGGGTGAGCTCAAGATCCGTTCAATTTCAAGTAGTTCCAACTTTCACCACCAGATTAGCGGCTTCGGTGGCGTAGTTGGTAGCATGCTGAACTACTGTGCACAAGATAGCGGGTTCATACCCGACCAAAGTAGTTGGATTTTTTAAGAGTATGCCTTCCTTCGGAGGGGAAGTAAAGCCGGCGGTCCCATGTCATAGATTTATGGCATGTAAAAGTTCCTTCCACAGACTAAACTTGTGTGAAGCTAAATTGTTAGGTTAGATTTCGTCGGAATGCTCTAACAAAGTTCCAACGTTGTTTATGAATTACACTTAAACACAAATACTGTATATATATATACAGTAGGCGCTCGCTAATCGGACATGTCTTAGACCAATAAGTAATCCGATTACTGGAAGTCTCTGACTATTGGAAGTAATCCTAAATATCAGAGTCTGGCATTTAAAACACACAATTTGATTAGGCTATAGAGTTTAATATAAAGTAGGTCACATTAATTGAAAAACAATACTTTTAAAGCTAAGTAAAATACTAATACTGTATGTATTATTTGTATGTACTGTTCTCACATGCTTTAATTCCACTGTAAATGAAAAAACTTATATATTGTAAATTGTTTCTTCCCTTTATAAATGTTTACAAGTGCATCACTCTTCAACTTTCGTAATGCAGTTAAAGTGCTGGTTGCTGCGGAGTTTTCTTCTCCCTATTTGATACAGGTTTCGATGGCAGAGGGCGCATCTTCAGGTTTCATAGTTGTCTTCGGTAACACCTCGAATGAGTCTTCAGCTTCTTCAAGGTTTGATGAATCTAGCTCTGCTACAATTTCATCACCAGTTATTGCCTCTTGAAAGTCGATATTTTCGTCAAACCACTCTTGAATGTCGACTCGTTGCAGCTCAGTGTGTTGGGCCTGCTTTACTGCTGACTCTATCAGGTCTGCTAATGGCGTTAAATCTTCTGGATCAAAAGAATCTTGCCCTTCTTCATCTGAGTCCAGTAAGGCCATAACTTCTTCCACGACGATCTTATCGCTGATTGAGGTACAGTATCTCAGGCTGCTGCAACCATGAATACTCCGTCTTTCAAGTTGATTGATTTCAAAGTCACAGTGATGTCATCATTACGGCTAACAGCCTGAAGCAAAATCTTTTTTGTGTTCAACCCTGGCGATATGTAAATATTATATATCAGAAGACTGTGCTATAATGAGGCTCATTATAGTACAAGTTTTCATTATGGGACAGTTTCTCCCACCAATCAGAGCTCAAAAACAGTTGTTTGACCAATTAGGTAAGGATAGCATCGCACCTGCGCTGAGTTCCAAGGCCTTCTAATTTAAATTTCACTGCGTGGCCTAATGTCAGAGCGGGGTAAACGAGGAGGCCATGGTCAAATACAAGATATTCTCTGCGTCCCATGCGCTCTGTTCAGTATTTAAAACTGGCGAAATCTCGACAGATATTTATGAAATAGTTGTAATAATTATCGTCGAACATAAACAGTCGTATGCAACTCGCCTATAATGGTAATTAAGACACTCGTATGGAAATTATAAAACTCGCGTACGCTCGTTTTATAAATATTCTCGTGTCTTAATTATTGCCATTATAGGCTCGTTGCATAATGTACTATTTTGTACCTCTTTTTCACCATTTAAACATAGTACATTATGCAACGAGCCTATAATGGCTATAATTGAGACACGAGTATTTTTTTTATAAAACGTGCGTATGCGAGTTTTATAATTTCCATACGAGTGTCTTGATTACCATTATAGGCGAGTTGCATACGACTGTTTATGTTCGACGATAATTATAACTTTATTATATGTTTTAACATAAATATTCATAAATATCTGTTGAGAGTCAGCCATTTGAATTTTGTGATCGAAGAGCGAGCGCTGGGTATATCTCTGTCTTTCAAGATCTCTGAACGACCGACGCATGCGCTCTGTGTGCTTGCAATGCCATATGCAGGCCATATGTTTACATCTGCCGTCCCTCAGTAATATTGTCACCGGAGTCGTTTGAAGGCAATGCGCTGTGTAGAAGTTAGGGTTGGTGATATTAAGGTACAGTGCTATTTCTTGTCTCATATTCGCCAGTTTATTTACGTGAACATATGGACGGTGCGTATTCCATGTCGGTAATTTATTATAGTTCGATGTTGTGTTTATGTCCGACATGTTGGATTTTGAGCGCATGCGTGAAGGTATCGTTACCTAATTGGTCAATGAACGAGCTCTGATTGGCTGGATAAACTGTATCATAATGAAAAACAGTGTTATAATGACCATCATTATGATACAGTTTTCTGAACATAATAGTGAGGGTCGAACATAAATTATGTTTTGGTCCATTGGTTGTAACAGGGGAGTGCAGTTTGGAGGCGTGAAAAGAGCCATAATGCGTCCGTTTTCTGACATTAACACGTCATTTGGTCCATGTCTTGGTGCACTATCAAGGACGAGTAGCGCCTTTTCAGATTTTTTTTTTTTTTTTGGAAACAAGCGTACTTGGGGTATTAAATCAGTATGGAACCATTCTTTTGACATCCATGCCTTATTTTGACCTTTATAAGTGACAGGCAAATTTACATTTTTAAATGAACGCTGTTTCTTAGCCTTACCAAGAAACAAAAGTTTCAATTTGTGTGTTCCAGTGGCATTTGAGCAGGGTAAAATGGTTATTCGGTCTATTGGAACTTTGAAACCAGGTGCACAAGCTTCATTTTGATAAATATATTTTTTTCCTGGCAGTAATTTCCAAAACAATCCACTTTCATTTGCATTTTACACCTGGTCAACTGTAAAACCTAGTTCATCTACATGCTCTAGAAAAAGTTTAATGAACGGCTTTACAGCTGCATAGTCACTAGACAATTTTTCTCTGGTCACAGTCAACAGACGAATACCATACCGCAATTTAAATTTTGCAAACCAACCATCACTTGCTATAAAATCAATTTTTCCATACATTTTGTTATAAAAAAATAAAGATTTGTCTGTTAAAAATTCTGCATTAATGGGGATGTGGCGAGCACGTTCTTTTATAAACCAGGAGTGAAGTGCATCTTCCATCTTAGAAAATTCAGCTGCTCTCATAGTTTACCGTAAAGAAGAACCACCTTCAACATCTTTTACAAACTTCTCAATGTTCTCTCTGCTACTCTTGATCGAGTAGATGGTAGTGCACGGAATATTATGTGTTCGAACTATGTTAGCAACCTTCTCTCCCTTGTCCAACTTTCTTAAAATGTCCATTCTAGCACTCAGTTTTAGAGTGTCATGTTTCCGTTTGACCGTTGACATTTCACAAAATTCTACTTTAACTGTACAGTATATTACTATTATTTACGTAAACTCCCGTTAACACCAACCACACTGAACTAAACTGTAACACTTACAATCACTTAATAGCTAAGTGCACACGAGTTAAGGTTATGATGCTACACTTCGCTAAGACTGACTGACACAGCCTAATAATAACCTACTGTATCTAAAGTGGCGCCAAGCAACAGGAGTGCAATGAACTCGCTTTTGTCCGATTACCGAACGGTCACCCATCAAAACCGTTCGAGTATAGAGCTGACCATTCCCACACGAAGAGCGTTCAAAACGTCCGATTACTGGGAATGTCGGACTATTGAACGTCCGATTAGTGAGCGCCTAATGTATATATACAATGATTAGATTACATAAGTTTGTAAAAGATTGTGTAACGTGTCATACCTATTTACAGACAGTATAGTTCACTTCTATGGTTGTTGCGTTATTATTATTATTATTATTATTATTATTATTATTATTATTATTATTATTAATATTCTTCTTCTTTCTTCGTTTTGCCCACTTAGGGAGCGCGCTTGAACTTGTTGACTCGGGTTGATGGAGCTTCCCTCTTCTTCTCCTCCCAAAATCTCCTCATGAACTCACTATGCCCCTTCTTACGTTCCTCCGTCCATTTTTTTCCAGTGGTCTTTTTAGCTTTTTCGGCGAAAGAGTGATTTGTATCTCGGGTTCCAAAAGTCTTGCGATTCATGATGCTATCTTCTGTAATGTTTATTTCCTTTAAGTCCTGTTTGATTTCTTCTAACCAACTGATTTTGACCTTCTTTGAATTAATTATATCAAGCAGTTTTTTTGCATATCTGGTGTTGTCCATTCGGCAGATGTGACCATAAAATTTCAATCGTCTCTTACGCACGGTATCAGTGACCTTATTGATTACTGTGTACAAGTCTGTGGTTTTCCTTTTAATCCATATACCATTAACATAAACGGGGCCATATATTTTCCTGAGAATTTTACGTTCCTGGATTTCGATTTCACCAATTTGAGAGTGGCCTCCTAGAGATATAGTTTCGGAGGCGTACAATGCTTCCGGAAGAACAACTGTCTGGTAGTGCCGTAGTTTTGCATTTCGAGACATCACTCTTTTATTATAGTGATTCCATGTTATTCGGTATGCTTTCTGAAGTTTGGTAGCTCTTTCTAAATTAGCTTTCCTGTCCAATCCAGACGGTACAATAATTTCTCCTAAATATTTGAAGGAAGGTACGTGTCTAATTATTCCATAGTTGGTCTTTAGTGGAGATCTCGGGATATTCTGGTCTCCATTTACTATGAAATGCGTCTTCTCATACGATATTTGGAGTCCTGTCTTTGATGCTAACTCATGTAACTTCTCCATGGCATACTTGGTTTCTTCACTAGTCTTGGTAAAGATAGCTAGATCATCAGCAAAAGCTAGGCATTTTACTTTTATTTTCTGTTCCAGAGTACCAATGCTTATGCCTTTGATGTTGTTTTCCCACTCCCTGATGACTTTGTCTAACACTAAGTTAAAAAGCAGTGGGGAGAGGCCATCACCTTGTCGAACTCCGGTATGTACTTCGAAAGGCTCTGATAGTTCACCTAGGAACTTCACTTGAGATGTTGTGTCAGTGAGAGTCTGGCGGATTAAGTCCCTGGTTTTCCTGTCAACTCTGAGCTCTTCTAGGGTGTTCAGAACAGTTTGTCTGTCAATAGAATCATACGCCTTCTTAAAAACCACGAAGGTGACAAATGTGTTGGTACTGCGGCGTATCCTTAATATCGTCTTTAGGCTCCAAATCTGCTCCGAACACGATCTACCTTTCCTAAAGCCTGCCTGGTATTCACCAATCAAATGATCAGTTTGTTGTTCTACTCTGTTTAAGAGTGCTTTAGATAATACCTTGTATATAATTGGTAAAAGTGATATACCTCTGTAGTTGTTGGGTTCCGCTCGGTCGCCCTTTTTATGCAACGGATGGATAATGGCATTCTTCCAGTCCTTCGGAATTATTTCGCTCTCCCTGTTAGGAGTGTATGAATTCTCCTAATGAGGTCATCTCCTCCTATTTTCAACATCTCAGCAGTTATTCCATCGTTCCCAGGGGCTTTGTTATTTTTGAGCGATTGGATTATCTCTTTTATTTCTTGAGTTGTTGGGGGAAGTGAGTCTGGGTATGGTACAGGTTTTTCAAACTGCAGTCTTTCCACTGGAGGATCACAGTTCAGTAGAGTTTGGAAATAATCAGCCAGTATCTTGCAGTTCTCCTTACTGTTTGTTTCTAGTCGTCCATTACGTCGACGGAAACTTAGAGTTGGTGGTTTGTACCCTGACAAGTCCTCACGGAATGTCTTGTCAAAATGTCGAGTGTTGTTTTTCTGGAAATCCTGTTTTAACCCTTCGAGTCTGATTTTGTTGTAGGCACGTTTTTCGCGCCGGATTGTTTTAGAGGTCAGTTTTTGATTTTTTAGGAAGTTATCCCATCTTTCCACTGTCCGATGTCCATTCCACTGATGCCATGCTTTGACTCGGTCATTGACGGCTTCATCGCACGTTGTGTTCCACCATCTGTGCTTTTTTTTCCTAGGTGGTTGTCCTAATTTCATGGCTGATGACTGTAATGTTTTGCGAAGGTTTTTCTTCCTGTAAATCTCGTACGAAAACCTCGGCGTTCTTCCTCAAGCAGTCCGGATCAACTCTTGGAAACCGGTTGCCTTTAGGTTTGGATCTGTTTGGTTGAAACCGAACCTTGATTTGCGTGAGGTAGTGATCCGAATCTACCACTCCCTTTCGTACCTTAACATTCTGAATCTCCAGCATATTCTTTGCGGAAATAGCCACATGATCTATCTGAAATTCCCCTAATAACGGGTTAGGGGATCTCCAGGTTTTCTTTTTGTGTAATGGTCTCATAAAGTGCGTGGACACGAGTCTCAGCATGAATAATGTACAAAAGTTTATTAGACGCTCTCCATTCTTTTTAGTCCGCCGATGTGCGGGATGGAGTCCTACTATTGATCTGTATATCTTCTCTCTGCCAACCTGTGCATTGAAATCCCCTAATAAGATTTTCACGTGATGTTTGGGGATTTTACTTGTAGTTTCCTCTAGTAATTCCCAAAAGTCTTCTACATTCTGTGGATTTCTCTTATTGTCTATGTTAGTGGGAGCATGGGCATTTATCAAGGCATATGCCTTGTTGCTTGATTTTACTGTGAGCACTGAAATTCTTTCGCATGGCGATGTGAAGTCAATAACTGAATCTAAGATAGTTTTCCTCACTGCAAAAGCCGTCCCAAACATTAATAAATTGCCTGTGATATTAATGGCTGGTTTACCCTTAAATATCCTGAAGTTTTCAGAGTCGAAATGGTTCTCATCTTGGAATCGTGTTTCCTGAATTGCTAGGATTTGAATATCAAATTTGTCCAGGACGTCAGTCAGTTGTTTGAGCTTTCCTGTTTTCAACAGGGTATTGATGTTAATAGTACCCAAGAAGTTCTTTTTCTTGGGACGAAGAGATTTTGAGAAGCTCCGATCCTTCTCTGAAGCATGATTTCGTTCCCGATCCCCCAGAATCCGATGATCGGGAAAGACCGGACGTGTGTCCGGGGCCTGGGGTAGTTGCGTTAGTAGTGTGTGTTCCATCATGCCTTAGTTACAAGTTGAATATACAACTAGTGGTGATCTTAAGATAAGATCACGAAATTACTACTCGATTGTTGAGATCGAGAGGTGCCTCTAGGTGTTCTCTGGCTTAAGTGTGTTTCGTCCGCGAGAGCTATTTTATTTCGCTCAAGTCCCCCGGCAAGCCGGTGAGGACCCCCCTATCCGCCACCTGGGACGCGCCACGTCGGAGTATCACCTCTCCGCCTGCTACGACAGCGTAGTAGGTTCGTGGTATTATTAATATTATTATTATCATTTATTTATTTATTTATTTATTTATTTATTTATTTAATTAATTATCGTATGGCTTTTAGTGCCGGGAGTGTCCGAGGACATGTTCGGCTTGCCTGAGTCTGTAGCTGCTTCCAGCGGACACCCTTAGGGTCAGCTACAAGTTCCGTTCAATTTCAAGTAGTTCGAACTTTCGCTACCAGATATCAATGATACCTAGTGGTGAACGTTGGAACTTTGATAGAGCGTTTCGACGAAATCTATCCTAACAATTTAGCTTCACACAAGTTTAGTTCTGATGAGGGATCTTTTACATGCCATAATCTATGACATGGGACCGCTGGCTTTACTTCCCCTCCGAAGGAAGGCATACTGAAAGATTTTTAACGCTCTTAAAAAATCCGACGACTTCGGCCGGATTTGAACCCGCTATCTTGGGCACAGCAGTTCAGCATGCTACCAATTACGCCACAGAGGCCGTGTATTATTATTATTATTATTATTATTATTATGGACAGAGAGTGATTTAGACGACTAGTTAGGAGTTTACAGGTTTCCAGGAGACAGTGGAGTTGTCAGTGAGGAAAGGATGATCTTACACGGAGGAACAAAAGAAGGAAGTGGGAGAGAGGATGAAGAGAGAGAAGACAACAAATAATGTAAAAACTGTCAAACGTGGTCCATAGTTTGCCATAACGAACACATATAGGCCTATATTATTATTAATGTGGTTTATTGGTTGGTTCCTCAGTTTAGGGACTGAGTTGTCCCGTGTACATTGGAGGTGTGTACTGATAACAGGTGTTAGTTGTGATGACTGTATTCGTGTGTGTTATCCGTAATTCAGGTAAGGACTGCAGACTTTGAAGTTTTCAAATAGTTCCTACTTTTGCTGCCAAACGCCACCGTCAACGACTACTAGTCCAGAACTTAGCTACTAGACGCCACCGCAGTCGGTTCCTGGCAACAAACGTAGGTACCTAAGAGCATCGTTTACATTCTTAACCTATATAATTTAGCTTCGCACTGGTGTAATTTGTGGAAGGTTCTTTAATATGCCGGCTTTACGTCCCCTCCGAAGGAAGGCATACTGAGGGATTTTTAACGCTCTTAAAAAATCCGACGACTTCGGGTTTGAACCCGCGACCATGGGCCTAGAAGCTTAGCATGCTACCAACTATGCCACCGAAGCCGCTTTAATTATGTTTCCTGTGATCTATTGAATTATCGTTGTGATTAACATAATGGTTGGTTGGTTCCTTAGTTTAGGGGCTGCGACAACGCGGTCATGTAGCCCCGTGTACTTTGGGTGTGTGTAGAATCTGTCTGATAACCGGTGTTAATTGTGATGACTGTATTAGTGTGTGTATCTGTTTTTTAATTCAAGTAGGGACTGCAACTTTGAATTTTCAAATAGTTCCTACTTTTGCCGCCAAACGCCACCGTCAACGACTACTAGGCCTAGTTCAGAACTAGCTACTAGACGCCACCGCAGTCGGCTCTTGGCAACGAACGTAGCAACCTAAGAGCGTTGTTTACATTCTTAACCTATCCAATTTAGTTTCACACAGGTGTAATTAGTGGAAAGATCTTTAACATGCCATAAATCTATGACATGGGACCGCCGGCTTTACTTCCCCTCCGAAGGAAGGCATACTGAGGGATTTTTAACGCTCTTAAAAAATCCACATGTAGATTTGGTAGTTTATATGTTACAGTACATCAATATCAGTAAGAGAAAAAAATCCAAATGCACAACTGCCAGTATTGTTTAAGTGTACAGAATGACAGTCTTAACATCTCATTTGGGAAGCAGACCTATTATTTTTGGTAGGAATTGTTAGTGTGCAGTATAGCGAGTTCGTGATCCTATATTATTGTGATACAAAATAACACTAAATTCATACTTCTAAGTGGAATAACATGGACATCAAGTTATTTCATTGAAATTAAGATATTTATTCACCTAAAATGATATTCCTGCCTAAAAATGGGTTTAGTTTGATTGTTTCTTAACTGCTTGCAATGTGGATTCTGTACTTTCACTTAATAAACACATTGCTGGCATTGTATGCGAGTTAAAATTATGTAATCATCTAATGAATTGCATTGCATTTCACCGACATACGACGTGAAAGCTTTGTTGTTGTTGTTTCATTTGAGGGGCATGGATATCGTGGTTATTTAGCCCCGTGTACTTGGGTGTCTGACAACCTATGTTATTGTGATGTATGTAGTAGTACTTGTATGCGTATTTGTAATTCAGGTAAGGATTTGGAAGGAGGCGGCCTTTAGTTTGCCTGGAGTAGAAGTGCGAAACAACGGAAATCCACTTCCAGAATGGATGAGGTGGGAATTGAACCCACCTCATCTCAGTTTTGCCTCACGAGGCTGAGTATAGTCTACCCCGTTTCAGCCCTCAGACCAGACTTAAATTTCTTGGCAGAGCCGGGAATCGAACCCGTACCTACGGGGCGACAGCCAAGAATGCTAACCACTACACCAGGATGTGGACGACGTGAAACTGAGACGTTGTGTACGGCTCACGAGGCAAGGTTTCGCAAAAGCCTAGTCTCTCGATCACTGAACTTGAATTAGGCTAATTGATCTTCGTCCGGTGAGAGTTTAACGTAACCAGATCAAGAAATCTTGAAATCATATGTTCTAGTATATAAGCATCTGGAACAGTTCACCATTATTCTCATTACTTGCGTGATATATTTCATGGTAATTATTTTGTACATGGTCAACAGCGTTGTTAGACTAACATATTTTGTTTTATTTTGTTTGTGCACCAATTGATTATCTCTCTAGAATCCAAGCAATTGTTTTAATTGTACCCTAATATCCAAATCATTTGACCTTGTACGATAGTTCTTCACATTAAATAATTTTAACAGTTTTATGTTATGTACAATGGTTCAAGCGAGAACTGCCGACTGATGTGACTAATGTTTCTTAGACACGGGATAGAAACACAACAAACAATGTAATCTGTTTGCTGGAGGATATTCTGAATGATCATGTTTCAATCAATTAGCAGGTTAAAATACTTTATGAAGATTAAGGATATCCAACATTATTGTTATGGACGACAATATGTCGAAAGTAATTCACATATTTTAGCCTACATTTCACATTTTCAACAAGTACATCCCGTGAAGGATTATTCCTACAAGGACCATGGTTTGTTGTTACACAGAGGACCAAGGCGGAAGCCATTCTAAACAAATAATTCATAATTGCGGATTATACTGAAATAAATTATGAAACACCATTTAATGAATAATTTGAAGGAAAAATTCATTATAAAATATTAAATTGAAATTAAATTCACCCAAATATTAATTACAATCTCAAATCAAACACAAATTTCTTTCTAGTCAGTGTCAGTGTCATTTCCAGGCTCACATTGTAATGTTTGCCACAAACATGTTTCAAACACTTTAATTAACTTAGACTAACTTTACTTTACTTTGCTTCTTCTTTACTTTACTTTACTTTACTTTACTTTACTTTACTTTACTTCTTCTTCTTCTTCTTCTTCTTCTTCTTCTTCATCTTCATCTTCTTCTTCTTCTTCTTCTTCGTCTTCTTCTTATTATTATTATTCAAGTGCCGTGTCCTCTCAGGACGTTGGCGATCAGTAGCATGATTTTCTTCTGTCCATAGCTCTTCTGAACAGTTTGAGTCGTGTCACCCCAAAACACTGGCTTAAGTTGACGAGGCGCGATATCTTTCTTCGCCTCGGACCTCGTCTTCCATTAATTTTCCCTTGGAGTATTAATTGAAGGAGTTAGTATTTACTGTTTCGCATCATATGGCCAAAGTATTATAGCTTTCTTCTCTTGATGATATTGAGAATTTTAGGTTTTTTGTTCATACGCTGAAAAACTTCTACATTGTTAATTTTGGCTGTCCAAGGTATCTTCAGCATCCTTCGTTGCGTCCACATTTCAAATGCTTCTAGCTTCTTGTACATGGTTTCAGTTAATGTCCATGCTTCGACGCCGTAGAGTAGAATTCTGAAAACGTACCATCTGAGGAGTCGTGTCCGTAGTGCAATGGACAGGTCTTGGCTTATTAAAAGTTTTCTGACTTTTTGAAAAGAAGTTCTAGCTTGTTCAATTCTACATCGGATCTCTCTACCAATGTCCCATTTATCATTAACTAGCAACCAGACCCGGCTTCGCCCGGGAACAGTTATGAATGCATTACGTGATAAGCGCTTTTTCTTTTTCCAATGTCAATGAACAACGACCAATATCCGTTTTACGTCTCGGCATGATGGGTTAAAATCACTGACTGGACTATTAATTATATTTTCATGGAGATGCATGTGCAACAAATTCTTGTCAGACGTAATTTAAGAATGGTGAGGTGCATGAAACACAAATCCCCCTTCCGTCCAATCTTAACTTGACTGTGAATTTTGCGGAACGAAACGTTCACAGGCGAAATGAAGAAAAGCTGAGTTGCACTTCCAGGGAAACTCCAAACACAACCACTCTTCTCTAAAGTTTTAACTCAACACGACTCGACAGTTTGCTGCTGGCTGTATCTGGGGCAATAAGCTCGTCCGCTAGCTAAGCTAAAACTGGGGTGATAGACTCGCCCCTAGCTAGCTCGTAAACTGTCGCCTCAGTAACTGAATGGAGATTGTTGGAAGAAATGAAAACGTAAAAACACTTATATTAAGCGATGTATTGAAGATAGACATATGCTCTCGCGGACTTTTTTGTAGAACTTTTCATACTGAACAATTCTTGCACTCATAGTATTTAGATACTTTTAACAGTTTGCCCAGCGTAAGCTTACAAAGCGCTCGGACGCCAGGTTTTTTTTTCAACTTTTTCACTAAAATCGTTACTGCTCGGCTTCCTTTGATCATAAATAAATTATTTTTTACAGAAATCATCCTCAAGATATCCTTTACAGAATGGTGAAAACCGCATCAAAATCCATCCAGAGGTTCTTGAGTTTACCCGTAACATCCAAAAGTCGGGGACTTAGTTTTATACTAAGTAGAGATGTGTCATCCTAGGTATTTAAATAATGTCACCTTGTGAATCCAGTCATTTCCAACTTTGAGACACTAATGAATGCCATCTTCTTTCCTACGTATAACCATCCACTTGGTCTTCTTCACATTCAGCCTTAGGCTTCATTTACAGCATCGAGCAGTTCTTGTAAATCTTTAAGACTGGTTGCAAGTATGACAGTGTCATCTGCATACCTGATATTATTTATTGTGACTCAATTTACTATCACTCCTGGAGTCTTTCCATAAAGAGCATCACGAAAAATCCTTTCCGAATAGAGGTTGAAAAGCATTGGGGGAAAGAATACAGCCTTGTTTAACTCCTTTCATAATTGACACTTCTTCTGTGACCTGACCATCTACTCTTACACCAGCACTATGTTTCCAGTAGAGATTACCAATAATACAGATGTCCCGTCCATCGAACCCTTGGACTTCCCTAATTTATCACGTGGCGTTAACACCCATAGTATTTATAAGTAGACAAATTGGTCCTCACTTGGACCAAGGAAGGGCCTCGCAGGCCCATAGTGGTTTTGATTACCTTTCTAAGGTAAGAAAATGCTTTAATAGTACATAATGCAACGAGCCTATAATGGCTATAATTAAGACACGAGTATCTTTATAAAACGAGCGTATGCGAGTTTTATAATTTCCATACGATTGTCTTAATTACCATTATAGGCGAGTTGCATACGACTGTTTATGTTCGACGATAATTATAACTTTATTACATGTTTTAACATAACTATTCATAAATATCTGTGGGATTCAGTTAATTCCGTTATTAGTGAACAAGGTGCGCTGAGCGCATGCGTGGTCAAGGAACTCCGGAAGCAGAGACCATTCACTTTGCTTGACAACACAGAAATATGTTGGATTTTGAGCGAATGCGCGAAGGTATCCTTATCTAATTGGCCACACAACTGTTTCTTGAGTTCTGATTGGTGGGAGAAACCGTTTCATAATGAAAAAGTCCTCTCGGCACGCCGGAAGGCGGAAGTAGATTTCATCGGGCAAACTTGGGGATAGGCGAAAATATGCAGAATATGCACGTTTTCGTAGAAGGATCAGACCTCATTTATTGCGAGAAAGTATTTTATAAATGGAGCTTAATTAACTTTGTTTTTCGTCATTTTATGCACATTTTAAACATTTTATTGTCTTATGGGGACGGTAACCTTCTTGTCATTTGGGGTACATTTTTTTACTTGTGGTCAAACTGTCCTTATGCAAGGTTTCGACACTGATGTGTAACTATGTAACGGTCTGTTACTTCTTCACGCAAAATTATATCTCCCGCAGAGATTTTGGTTGGTTCCTCAGTTTAGGGACTGCGACAACGCGGTCATGTAACCACGTGTACTTGGGGTGAGTGTAGAATCTGTCTGATAAACTGTGTGAATTGTGATGGCTGTATTAGTCTGTAATTCAGGTAAGGACTGCAGATGGTCAATTTCATGCAGTAGTTCCTAATGTTGCTACCAGATACTACCGTCAACGACACCTAGCTCTGAACTTGGCTACGAGATGCCACCGCAACCAGCAATTTGCAACAAACGTTGGACCTTCCCCTCCCAAGGAAATCATACTGAGGGATTTTTAGCGCTCTTAGAAAATCCGCCGACTTCGGCTGGCTTTGAACCCGCGAACTTGGGCATAGAAGTTCAGCATACTACCAGTTACGTCACCGAGGCCGCTTCTCACTTAATCAGATGGAAAACTGAATATGATCGCGTGCAAGTGCGTTGTCTTAGCAACGTCTGATGGCTCATCCCTCATCAATTTAGTAGTGTTGTCATGGCAACCTCTGGTAGCTCTTGGCATTTTCTTATAATTTCGAAATAATTTTTCTCATCCCTTGGCGTAATGGTGGGTCATATCAAAAATTCTTTCAGACAAAAGTTTTAGGTAATTATTAGGGGTATATTGTCCATTTTGTACGGTTTTGATATTGTGCCTATTAAGAGAGATATGATTAATGTTTCCCGAAAAACCCACTTTTTCCCACCCCTTTGGTCAATGGTTGGTGCTATCAAAAAACTCTTCAAACATACATTTTTGGGCCTTATTCGACACATAGTATGAACTTTAAATGGATTCGATATTTCAAATATTAAGAGAGTTATAGCGATATTTCACTTTTTCGAAAAATGACCCCCATTTTCACTCCCGTCGACTGATTGTGCCCATTAACGAACGCGACCGAGATTTTATAAGGATACATATTATGTAAAAAATTCAAATTGATTGGTGCAAAATTGCGGTAGTTATCGTGTCCACAAGAAAGTGATAAATGTATATATATATATATATATATATATATATAAATTATATATAAACTTTTTAACTGACGGTGGTTTTGGGGTCTGGGGGATGTGAAACGCGAAGATATGTCGAAATTTTCCGGAAGTCGAAACATTGTACCCATTGCAATAGTTAGCTTTCTAATGAAATCTACCTAAAATAGTGTTATAATGAGCCTCATTATGATATGGTTTTCCGACACATATCGTCGAACATAAAATAATTTAGTTTATTATGATAGTTAACATATGACTCAAATAAAAATATCATTCATTATCAACAATTTAAAACAATATATCCCATTAAAACAAGAAGTTCCGTGAAGAACTATACAGCCTACTTTTCATGCCAATGATTATTCTACAGAATATGAACCTATCTAGAATAATGACGAAATTAAGTTGCTAATATCGACATTTCCAATTAGTTCGAAATACTGTATACCTGGCATAATGTATCCTAATAGAGCACTAAGTTGGCAGCCCTGATGACTGAATATATTCTTAGTTCCATCTCTTAAGGTACAAAATACAAAATTTGGTTGAAGTCCAATGAATAGCATGGACGTTACATGCAGTTAAACATTGGATCTAACAGCGCGCGTTAAATCATGTTGGCAACAATGTCATGCATGTATTGGTCAGAAATAATCTGAAATAACATGATCTATTGTTGTGCCAATTTTGAATGAAATCCATTAGTTAGTATAGAAGTTACATGCATTTTAAAATTGGACCTATCAGCAGGCTTAGAATCATGTTGGCAGCACTGACGTATATTAGTTACTCCAAATTCGTCTAGAATGCCAGGTACTATACGTGTGCAAAGTTTAGAGCTATTGGCTTGCATACTTTCTGATATATTTATATTAGGGTAACAAAAATAGGGACAGCACATATTAACAGTTGGCAGCCCTGGTTGCTCCTTAGAATACGCATAGTCATATCTGTTATAGTACACATAGCACATACGAAATTTTGGTTGAAATCCAAATGATAGTATGGAAGTTACATGTATTTAAAGTTGGACCTGTCAGCAGGCTTAGAATCATGTTGGTAGCACTGACGTATATAAGTTACTCTAAATTAATATAGAATGTCAGGTACTATACCTGTGCATAGTTTAAAGCTGTCGGCTTGCATACTTTCTGATATATCGGTATTTGGATAAAATAAATTAGGAGCATTTATTAACAGTTAGCAGCCCTGGTAGGTCTTAAGAATACGCTTAGTCATATCTGGTTATGTACACATAGCCTACAACATACGAAATTTGGTTGAATTCCAATTGATAGTGTAGAAGTTATATGCATTTAAAAATTGGACCTATCAGGAGGCTTATAATCATTTTGGCAACACTGCCATGTTTGGCCTCCTGGAAATTAAACTGAAATATTATGATCTGTACGTGTGCCAATTTTGAAATAGCTCCCATTCATACTTTCCAAGATATCCAACATGGAGCTCAAATTTCAATTGCGATTTTTTAGCAGTTGGTAGCACTGACATCATTTTCAAATATGGCCGTGAGATATTCAGGTATAGATCTTTACTCCTACCAAATTTTGTTTCGATTGCTGCAGCCGTTTAGGAGTTGATAGGGGGGGGGGACGGACACACACACACAGCCAGACAGACAGAAGGACAGACAGACAGAAGGACAGACACACATTTGCCCGATCTCATAAGTCTACTTTTTCCTCATTTTTGCAAAATGTGAAAAGTAGGCTAAAAATTATTCTGACTGTGGGCCTTCGTGGACCCCGCTTGGTCCTGGTAGGTTTAACATAGCCTATTTTCATATATTCTGCTAGTCCTTCACATCACAATAGATTATCTAAATGAAGAACTAAATAACGTTTTGTTTATGACCAAACTGGTTTAAATATACGTTAACAATATTAAATTCGTTACACAATATCCAAACATTGTTGCCATTTTAGACTAGAAGCATAAAATGAAGGTAGCAAAATGGTATTGCCCTTCTTTTTTTGAAACAAAACTGGCACTGTTATTCAAGATACCTCACTTAACACATCTCCAACACTGAAAAAACCTCTGTGGTTGAAGTCACGACAAAGATATCTATAAATACAACGAACAAGGCCTTAACATTTGTAGCAGAATGTTCAGTTTTTTCTGGAAAGTAACTTTCGTTTCATCTATAATTTCCGATACATACACTAAAAATATGGGACAAATGATCTCAATATTTTGCACCTTAAACAACAATCATCAGTCCCACCATCACACTGGAAAAACTAGTTAGTTGGTTATTTATTGATGTGTTCTAGGGGGGGATAGCGAAATCATCTACCCCTATTAGCAAAACTACTCATAAGAATATATATAAATCATATTATCGGTAGAGTAGAGGTCGCATCGTTCTGTGACAAGGCAAAAGGTGTTCATTTAGGGCAAGTCATAAGCATGGCTTACAAAAAATAAGCTAGAGATTTCTATGACAGATTATTAATATTATTATTATTATTATTATTATTATTTAAGTATTTATGACAAAATATGTACAATAACGCACTATTCATAGGAACATGACTACAAAAACAAAATACAAAATATATCTACTAACTTACTGAAGAATGCATATTTTAAAAACTTACCAGCATATTCCGTTCGTCGTGCAAGTTCATTTTGTCAACAATCGCTATGATTAGATGCCACGAGTGCTATCTAATCTATTTTATATTGAAAAACACTACACTAGGAAAATAAATGACAGGTCGTTTCCGTCATAGCAATGCTGAGATCGACTTATTCCATGACGAGTTAGAGGAATAATTCTTTTCTGAGGAATTGACATGCGCGCCACCTATAATTTACAAGACTAACGTATACATTTATGAACTTAATCATTATCAGAGCGTCGTTATGGACATTTAAACTAAACGAATTACGGTAGGTCTACATCAAAATAGTTAAATTTGTATTACATATTTATTAATTTTATTAATTAATTTTTCAAAGAAAAATCCCAAATGTGATATATATTCAAACTTTGCTCGCAATTATAATAGTTTCTTTTAAAATATAATTACTGAGGAGGGCCATGGTGTGGCCGACACTAGTACAGTATAATCAATTAATGTGTATTAATTCAATTTATTGACTTAAGGTGTAATAAAGTTATTAAATACTCATGGCATTTCATTTAGTTTGGTTGGTTAGTTCCTCAGTTCAGGGGCTGCGTGTACTTTGGGTGTGTGTAGAATATGTCTGATATCCGGTGTTAATTGTAATGGTTGTATTAGTGTGTGTTATCTGTAAGTCAGGTAAGGACTGAAGACGATCAATTGCAAGTAGTTCCTCCTTTTACTACCAAATGTTACCGTCAAGGACACCTAGTTGCCAACTTGGCTACTAGATGCCACCGCAATCAGCACCTGGTGGCGAACGTTTGAACTTAATGAACGTTAATCAAATGTAACCTACACATTTAGCTTCACACAATTGTAGTTAATGGAAGGTTCTTTTACGAGCCATAAATCTATGACATGGGCCCGCTGACTTTACTACCCCTCCGAAGGATGGCATATTGAGGGACTTTTAATGCTCTTAAAAAGTCCACGACTTAGACCGGGTTTGAACCCGCTCAGCATGTTACCAACTACGCCACCGAAGCCGCCCTTCATTTAGTATACACTAGCAGAAGTACCCGTTCTTCGAACGGTGTTCGTTGTTAACACCAGACATTATCAATTAAGGTACTGTTGGAATGGTTAGCGGTTTGTCATTCCTTCAAGTTTATCAGCACGAAGTTACTTTTCTGGGAATATCACACACACTGTTAATTTAAGGCCCTTAAAATGTAGTTTTCGGAGACCCTTTATAGATTCCCGAATGTTGTGTCTCACATTGAGAAGCGCAACATATGCTTTAATCGTCCTTCTAGGATAATTTTTATATTTCGCCTATTTTAGCATGTATTGAGGAGTTTTTCTCTATATCCACCCTTCTACTGTATGAAAAGTACGGTGAAGAGTTTTATAAATGATTGGTGTATTGACTCTCATGGTTACCATACCTAATTTTACGATGCACCAAGCATCCGAACACGAGGTATAGGCGTACATAAAGATACACAGAAAGACAGACAGACAATTCTATTGTCTACAACATATTACCCAGATATCCAAATATGGGTATATCTACCACACAGTATCAAATAAAATCATCCTTACGATGAACCCGTATGTCGACAACAACAAAAAGTTAAAATGTGCTCTCAGACTAAATTCACCTAACGTGTACTTCCTGACGTGAAATACAATTGAAAGCCTTGTAGACGAAACGCAATACACGTCACATAAAAACTGACCCTCTACGTTGTGCTAGGTGCCCATACACAGGAAGACCCCTTTCATAAATTATAAAGGCTACAAGTGGTGCATGAAAATTCAGGTTCTTTAGCCTCAAATTGCCCAAAATCCTAAAAGCTGCAAAAAATGCTGGTTCAATTCAGGAATTTTTGAAAATAATGTTGCTGTTTGGAGATATATTAGACCTTCTGTACTATATGTCGAACGTGAAAATTGCATGAAAAAGTTCTAGGTTACCCCTTGACCCCCTTAATTGCATTGATGAATTATACAGTCTACGTTAGTTCCGTGATAACCTCATAGCCATTTGCAAACTTTCACAGAAATGTAATAAATGGAGTGACATTGCTTCTTACAGAAATAGGAGGAAAGTTGTATGCCACCCCTTGAGATAATGTTCTCATGGTTACCGATTTGCATTCCTTCATTAGTTTGTTAAATTAAATTAAATTAGTTTTCTGGGAATATTTCAGGAACTGTTGGATTTAGAGCATTATAATGTTGTTTTCGAGGACCCTTTAGGGCCCCCGAGTTTTGTTTCTGGCATCGTAGGTATTTGTCTCGTCCTTGTACGCCATAATATAATACTAATAATAATATAATATAGGGAGAAATTATAACACCTATTTTTAGCCTACTTTTCACATTTTGCAAAAATGAGAAAAAAGTAGACTTATGAGATCGGGCAAATGTGTGTCTGTCTGTCTGTCTGTCTGGCTGTGTGTGTGTGTGTGTGTGTGTCCCCCTATCAACGCCTAAACGGCTGCAGCAATCGAAACAAAATTTGGTAGGAGTAAAGATCTATACCTGAATATCTCACGGCCATATTTGAATATGATGTCTGTGCTACCAACTGCTGAAAAATCGCAATTGAAATTTGAGCTCCATGTTGGATATCTTTGAAGGTATAAATGGGAGCCATTTCAAAATTGGCACACATATAGATAATAATATTGCAGTTTAATTTCCTGGAGGCCATACATGGCAGTGCTGCCAAATTGATTATAAGCCTGCTGATAGATCCAAATTATAAATGCGTATAACTTCTACACTATCAACTGGATTTCAACCAAATTTCGTATGTGCTATGTGTACATAAACAGATATGACTGGGCGTATTCTTAAGAGCCACCAGGGCTGCCAACTGTTAATAAATGCTCTCAATTCTTTTTTATCCAAATACCCATGTATCAGAAAGTATGCAAGCCGACATCTTTAAACTATGCACACGTATAGTACCTGACATTCTATATTAATTTGGAGTAACTTATATACGTCAGTGCTACCAACATGATTCTAAGCCTGCTGAGAGGTCCAAATTTAAATACATGTAACTTCTATACTATCATATGGATTTCAACCAAATTTCGTTTGTGCTATGTATACCATAACAGATATGACTATGCCGATTCTTAAGAGTAACCAGGGCTGCCAACTGTTAATAAATACTGTCTCTATTTGTGTTACCCTAGTATAAATATATCAGAAAGTATGCAAGCCAATAGCTCTAAACTTTGCACACGTATAGTACCTGGCATTCTAGATTAATTTGGAGTACCTAATATAGGCCTACGCCAGTGCTGCCAACATGATTCTAAGCCTGCTGATAGGTCCAATTTCTAAATGCATGTAACTTCTATAATAACTAATGGATTTCATTCAAAATTGACACAACAATTGATCATATTATTTCAGATTATTTCTGACCAATACATGGATGTCATTGTTGCCAACATAATTTTACGTGCGCTGTTAGATCCAATGTTTAACTGCATGTAACGTCCATGCTATCCATTGAACTTCAACCAAATGTTGTATTCTGTACCTTAAGAGATGGAACTAAGAATATATTCAGTCACCAGGGCTGCCAACTGTAATTCTCTATTAGGCTACATTATGCCAAGTATACAGTATTTCGAACTAATTAGAAATTTTGATATTACCAACTTAATTTCGTCATTATTCTAGATAGATCCATATAGATTAATAATTGGCATGAATCTTACATTTTAAGAAAAGTAGGCTGTTTATTTCGTCACGGAACTTCTTGTTTAAATTATGAATGCAGCCAATGGTCATGTACTTTTCTTTTCAGGACAGGTCAGGGAAGGGATATTATCAGAGAAAGAAGCATTCACATCACGCATGAGCAAAATAGAGATGGCCTACCATTTAAATAAGGACATCTATAAGAAAAGGTGAATATCCATCAACGCAAAACTAAAACATTACTGCAATGTCATCCGTCCGGAGTTCTTGCATGCTTCTGAATGCCTCACGATGAACAAAAAAGGCTTGGTCGAGAAACTGGAGGCCAAAGAAAGGAAAATTTTGGGAAAGATATTGGGTTCCATCAAAGACAATGGGGAATACAGAAGACGGCATAACCATGAACTATATACCCATGTGGGGAAGATAAGTAACGTCATCCAGAAGAGAAGGATACCATTTTTTTTCTCTGCATGCTCCACTACATAAGTAGTACTACATGCACTTACATTACATTTTATAAATGAACAAAATAAATTACATTGTAATAATTCAATTACTAGATGACTTAATCTTAACAATATCAAACAATATTATTCATCGTTTTTCCTTAGAGCTTGAAAATCCAGAGCATTAACAAATTTAGAAAATTCCTTCAAATACTTTTTTAATAGCACAGATTTCTGAATCGGCCAGTTATCATCTCTATTAACACTATTGATCAAGAATTGCCTAATATTTTTCACTTCACTGCACACGAAAATTATATGATCTAAAGTCTGAGGGCTGCTTTTACAGGAACACTCGGGATTACGTATAATTTTAAGTCTGTGTAAGTACGAAGCAATATTTCCATGTCCAGTCAGTATTGTAGTCATATTAGGTGTGAAGGTGATTTTGGATTTTAATCTACCTGCAACTGTTGGAAAGAATTCTTTTGTAAGAGTGCCTTTTGAAGTTTGTTCCCATTTTTGCTGCCATTCATGAATTGATTCTTCTTTGAGATTTCTTTTAAAAGTTGAGATGGGTATTCTATCGAAACAAACCTCGTTTAATTTTGTAGCCTCCTTTGCAATTTTATCAGCCAGTTCATTGCCTGCAACACCTGTATGTGCCTTAACCCATTCAAATTTTACTATCCATTTTTTATTTTTAGAATAGCTGTAGTCCTTCTTATATTCTCAATTAGTTCGTTATGGTTTCTGAAGTCCGCAATGGAGTCAATTGCTATTTTACTATCTGTGTAAATAATTACTTTCTGATCTTCATCATCCTCTGTCCTAGTAGTATCTAAGAACTCCAGAGATTTAAGTATAGCTAATTGCTCCGCCTGATTAATCGAACAGTTGTCTTGCAGTCTATATTTCAATTGGTCTACTAATTCGTGCAATCTGAATATAGCTATGCCAGCTCCCACTCCTTCTTCACTTTTGCTTCCATCTGTGTAAATTTTCCATGGGATATATTCATTTAATGCTATTCTTGGATCTTCGGTACCAGGAAAATAGGCTGGATGGAGCCATCTCATAGGTTTTTCGGGGTGGTCAATGACATAGTTCACAGTTGTTTTTCCTGACTTGATTTTGTATAGAGTAACAATCTCTTTAGCCATTATATCTATAGGAGTAATTCCTGTAATAATGCACAGTGCCTCATGAGATACAGTGCGGTACGATTTTGCTATTCTCAAGAGAATAAGTCTTTGCACTCTCACGTATTTAATCATATTACATTTATTTTCCAGGGATTCAATCCAGATCGGAGCAGCATATAACAGCATTGGCAATATTGCTCCTTTATAAATTGTTTCCAAAGCCTGGTGTTTTAGACCCCATCCTATTCTAGACGATTTTGATAATGCGTTTATTAATTTAATACATTTTTCACTAACTTTATTGATGTGGTCATTGAACTTAAAGCGAGAGTCTATAGTTATTCCTAGATATTCCATCGTATCTACTTGTACAAGACGTTTCCAATTCATAAAGATATCAATTGTCTTCTTTGCTTTTCTTCTTCTTGATATTAGTATAACTCTTGACTTACTTTCATTAAAACGGGTTTTGGTTTCTGTTGACCACTTAGTAACTTTCCGTAATTCCATATTCACAATATTTTCTGCTTCAATTTCAGTTTCAGACCTGACTGCAATTATAAGGTCATCAGCAAATGCTATAGCTTTGGTGTTTTTACCGTATTCCAAACTGAGCAGTGAATTATACTGTACATTCCAGTACCCCGGTCCACAACATGAACCTTGAGGACATCCTTTATTAACTACTGTTTCTACTTGGATACTATTGGAATTCATGAACGTCGTTCTATCCTTGAAGTAGCTCTTAGTCAGGTAGTAGAAATTTCTCGGGCATTTGAAGTCTTTTATGGCCTTTAGGACACATGGCCACCACGCAGAGTCAAAAGCTCCTTTGACATCAAGACTAACTATAACAGTAATTTGACCATTTTTGAACGCCTCAGTTATAAATTCCTTAAGTGCCATAGCTGCATCAGTAGTAGACTTTTGAACTGTGAAGCCATATTGATTTTCGTTCAGTAGTTTATTGGTATAGAGGTAGTGATTTATTCTATTTATTAGAAGTTTCTCTAATACTTTGCCCGCCACATTTATCAGGCTTATTGGTCGGAATTTAGAGGGATCCTGAATCTTATCTTTCCCTGGTTTTGTGATTGGTATAAGTCTCGCATATTTCCATCGCTTCGGGAAACAAGCATTCTTCAAGCAACCATTATATAATGATGTCATAGTTCTAGGGATACTTTCATACGTCCACCATAGTATTTTACTAGTGATTCCATCTTCACCTGGTGTCTTTTTATGACCTAGATCTTTGATTGCAGATTTAATTTCTTCTTCTGTAAATTCCCAGTCGTCCAGAGTGTCTATTGGTTCCTCTACTTCCTTCCTTATTTGCTTTTGCTGAGCAGTAACTTCCATTTCATCATCCTTCTGAATGAGATGGTTTAATATACACTGCATTGTTTCCTTTAAGTCTCTTGTGTAGTGACCTTCATTGTTAATAAGAGTTGATACAATTTGAGTATTCTTAATTTTTCCTGACGCTGATTTATAGACTATGTCCCAGGGATTTGAAGAAATTTTACTACAGTATTCTTTCCAAGACAGTATCTTTGCATTTCTGATTTTAGCTTGGTATTTAGTTTTTTCAGCAAAGTATTCAGTTTTTCCCTGATCTCGGAGGTCATTATTATTTAACGTTCTCTGAAATTTTCTTCTGAATGCATTTACTTTCTTCCGCATTATCGTAAGTTCTTCATTCCACCAAGGCACTGTTCTGTGTTTTAGGCTGATGGTTTTGCCAGAAGGTCTACTAACTTTGAAAGCCTGCATGCAAACTTTCGTCTGGGCAGAGCTAACTTTATTTACTATGTCCTCAATATCTGCAGAATTATTTATGTACACTGATAGTTTGTTGTCAATATCTTCAGTTTGTTCTTCCTGTATTATTCCCCAGAACTGTCTTGCTATTTCTTTCTTTAACATTTCTTGATAAAATTCACGATCTTCTTCTCTCGTTATATATTTGATACCGGTGAATCTGGTTTCTGTTGTATCATAACAGAAGTTTTGTGCTACTAAGAATTGCAAAATTCTGTGATCTGAACAACTCTCTTCTTCGCTTATCCTCCAGTTATATATTTCCTTGAGGAGTTTATTATTGCTGATGGTCAAGCCCACGTTACTTTTTCCTCTACTACTTTGGAAAGTGGTTAATTCACTGTATTCGTTATGTACAAACAGCTGATTTATTATTAGGAATTCCTCTAAATTCTTTCCCCTTTCATTGGTTAATATATCATGCCATGTTGTAGATCTGGAATTACTGTCCATAGTAATGAGTAGCCCTTGTCCACATGTATATTTCAAAATGTTGTTGATTTTGTTAAAGTCACTTTCTATTATTTCTTGACTATCAAGATACATATTAACAGAATAAAATTTTAAACTCATGTATGTTAATTCCACAACTACTGTGTCTTTGTCAGTCAATTCATTTATAAGTAGAGCGTCTATCTGAGGGTTTGTCACCAGCGTGATTGTACGACATCGACCTTCACTTGCAGCAAACTTCCTATATCTATTTGTAATATCAGTGGGCCTATTGTTGATAATTCGTGGCTCTTGTATAAATATCACATCTATTCCTTCTTGTAGTATCAGATTCATCAAGCTATCAGTTGCAGCTATCGAATGTTGTAAATTAATCTGTAGGCAGTTGATCTTGTCATAATTATTTGAGTTTTTAATACCTGTTAATTTCTTGGTATTGGTTGCTGAATACATATTAATAGTCTGTATTCTGAATTTGCTTCATAATTGCAGCTTGCAAGCTTGGGCAATTCCTGTCAAGAGAAGTGTGATTTATGCACGTTGTGTGATTAGGGTTATTGGGCATGTGAAACGAATGAGCCCAGCGAGACTGACCAACGCAACATAACTTACTTTCAGGAGAGGAAAACATAATGGGCCTGGTTCATAGAACTGGATAAAGATCTGAAAGAAGTGGGGATTACACCAACAGACATTCAAGAGCGCGCCCCACTCAAAAGGAAACTTCAAGCTTGCAAAGGTTTCCAAGGAAAACCGAAGCTGAAAACGGGAAAGATTTGGACCCAGGAACGGAAAGAAGTCCACCAAGAACGAATGCGGGCGTACCGGGCAAACATCAAAGCCAGTAGGAGACAGTTGGAATGACGCGATCCATAGATGGCCTATACGAAATGAATGAAGGAATGAATAATATGGGAATAGGAATATAATAGACCTGCCGTACCACACCAGCAGGCGTAAATCGCGTGAAAAAAATTCTAGAGTACCCCTTGATCCCCTTAAGCGCATTATACGTATTGATGAATTTTACGGCTTAATTTGGTTCCGTGATAACCTTCTAGCCGTTTGCAAACTTTCACACTAATGTAATTAATGGAATTGCATTGCGCCTTACAGCAATAGATGGACGTCTGAGAATCTGTTGCCATGATTACTGGCTTGTATTCGTTCATTAGTTTATTAAATGAAATTAGTTTTCTGGGAATATCTCAAAAACGGTTGGTCTTAGGGCCTAAAAATGTGGTTTTCGGGGACCCGAGTTTTGTCTCTCACATTGTGGGGATGAAAATGAGCTTTGTCTCGTCCTTCTACGCCTATTTCAGCATGTATTTTAAGGGGGTAGGCCCCCTTTTATGAGAGGTACGGAGAAAAGTTACATCAATGATAAGTGTCGTGCCTCTGATGGATATCTGTACCAAATATTACGTTGGTACACCCGGCCGTTCTCGAGTTATAAGGGAACAAAGTTGTCCACAGAAAAACAAACAAACAAATAGACAGACAAAAAAATTATTTTCGCGCGCAACCATCATAAAACAGTCTGAAACGCGTAAACAACTCAAATTTCCGTAGAAATTCAGAGAACTTTCATTTATATATAGAGAGAGATATACTGCACCGCTCGGTGTTGACCGTATTTTATTGCACAAATTTAGGTTCTACTCGCTAACCGTTGGAGATATACGAAAAGTGGCAAGGACCTTTCGGATAGAAAATTAAATGTTAAAGCTCGTGTTTGCCATCAAAAGTTTTCTCTTTCTTAGCGTTCTCTTTTTATTTGAAATAGAAACATGAAATTTTGAAACCGAAGGGTGTAGTGACGTCACAAATGTCGGTTTTACTCGCTAACCGTTGGAGATACACGAAAAGTGATAAGGACCTTCCGGATAGGAAATTAAATTTCAAAGCTCGTATGTGCCATCAAAAGTTTGCTATTTCCTACCGTTGTCTTTTTATTTGATATGGAAATATGAAATTTTGAAACCAAAGGGTGTAGTGACGTCACCAAAATGGTCGCCATTTTTTAACAGTACAAAATTTCGAAATCAGAAGTACCCTATATGTAAACCTGGTAAATCAGCTACATCCATGCAAAATTTCATTTAAATCGGACCCGTGGTTCTTGCGTTATTGAGTAACACACAGACAGACAGACAGACAGACAGAAAGACAGACACACACCATCTCATTTTTATATATTAGTATGAAGTATGATTTATGTAACTTACCTGTAGGCTTAGATCATGTGTTTGGTTCAATAAAGTAGGTTTCACGGCGATCGAATCATTTCTTGACGACGAAATGACATGAAAAGGACCATGTCGGCCCAAATCCTTAATGAAATAGGGAAAGACACCTTAAGTCACTAAAATGTAATATTTGAGTACACCGTACCGGTTTCTTCTACCGAAGAAGGTTATAATATAACCGAAACCGGTACAGTGTACTCAAATATGACATTTTATTGCACTAAGGTATCTTTTCCTATTTAATTATTCCTTGACGAGTTAGAGGAATTCATTTCTCAGGAATCGGCATGTATCCTATCTACAATTTATGAAAAGCAAGGAATATATTTATATACCTGTAGTTTTAGCCTATAGTAGTGTTCCACCAGGCCAAGTTTCACAGATATGGAATAATTTCTTGATGAGTTAGTTATAAGTTATCACCTGTAAACAACAGATTTACATAACAGTAGACACATATCATAGCAGTAGTACATTAAACAAAGTTACACTTCGATCGCTTCATTAGGATACAAGAAACCATAACTAGTTTTAAAAAATGTGCACAGCTCCTGTTCTTTTTTGTTTTTAAGAATTTAATTATATTAGTAACCGATATATTAACGCCTACATAAAGATTTTCTGTGCCAAGTTGAACTCCGTTCGGATGATCAAGTCACCAGAGAAACCGATTTAGTACCGTATTTGAATTTCGTGTAGCTGCCATTTTGGTTTGGTGCTTGTTGATTTTTCTCATTGCACATCGGGATATAATAATAGTAATAATAATAATATGAACTTACTTTATAGTCTTCTATCCCTATAGAAAGTTTCAGGTTGATTGCTTCAATAGTTTAGGAGATATTGAGTAGTGGGAAAACAACTCGCATGGTCACTATGTTCGATTGGTGACACTTATTGACATTTCCAAGACACGGTCAACGTTGAACCGGGTAGTGGTAGGTCTTTATCAAGTGTCATTGAAGTCAATCAACTTTTATCAGCCACACACACACAACACGGACAAAAGGTGATCTCATAAGCCTATATTTCATAAGATGATAACAGACTAAAACTGATTGAAAAAATGACTTATAAGATCATTTCATGTTTGTGTCTGACATTGTCCTTCTGTCTGTGCTTCCCTCCCCGGATAAACTCCCGAACGGCTGCAGATATCAAAACGCAATTTAGTATGAGTGAAGTTCTTTGGTAGAACATTTCGAAGCTATATTTTAAACGAACATTTGCTGAAAAATATAAATTGAAATTAGAACCTAAGACTATATCTCGGAAGGTTTTCGTTGAGAAACAGTTCCAGCAGGCAGATTAAGTTTTAGCAATCCATGTATGACAGAGTTGCCTTCATAATTCTAAGCATACTGAAAGGTTCAATCTTTAGCTGCATGTAACTTCCATACTAACTGGAGGTGTGGTGGCGCAGTGGGTTCAGTTCCCGGATAATGCAGTACGATTTTCAAGGTAAAATCTGGTGGTTTTGATTCATCCAGAAGGAGGTTTTATGGCAGATTGATGAGATTGATGGACACGTAAAATTAAGAGCTTCCTTACTTTTTTTAAACTAACCAATGGATTTAAACTAAATGTTGGATATGCAATGTATTCTACAAGAAATGTAACTATGCATATTTACTAATTCACCATGGCTGCAAACTGTCTATTACCTCAGTGTTGCGAACTCTGGATTTTTATTTTAGAATCTATGTACGGAACCAACATTTCAGGTAATTCCATACTATTTAATGGATTTTAAGAAAATATTGTATATGCAATTTATACCTGATGGAATATAGTCTAACTATGCATATTTTCAAAGCCACGAGACTTGCCAACTATCTACTAATGCTCTTCCAAATCTCAATATTTTCTGAGTGCATGCATGGAGGCAACTTCAAATGTGGCTCACTGTGAGGACAAGATTTTCCACACGTATTTATTGTTAATGTCAATGTTACCAACGCAATTCGAAGCAGGCGAACAATATCAATGTTTACTTGAATGTATCATCCATTATATTAAATGGAATTGAATCGGTCGGAGCTGAAAATCATTAAGTCAAAAATGGCCAATTTTAAACAATTAGTATTCTGAAGTATCGACCCAAGGGCCTTGGAACGGTATAGGAAAGAATTAAGTCAGCCTTCTGTTCAAGTCAGAAACCACTGCTACATGTAGTGCGATCCGAGGAGGAAATGATTAAGTCAATGACGTGCTGCCTTTCAGCGCCGTATTCCGTACTTAATGTTGGCTACACTGCAAGATTCCCGCGTGTCACAGTGCTATTGTAAATTACATTTAAACAGGGTTCAGGTGGTTTTTATGTTACAAATCCATTTTAAAATGAAATATCATGTGAAATATTCATTCTGGATGGCTTTATGCTGCACTAAACTGACCACAGAGCTAAAAGGCATAAAGACACGTTTCCAAAATTGATTTGAAAGATATGTTTATTATATAAAATTGATATTCCGCTAACACAAATTAACGTAAATAGTTGCTTCACAACACAGATGACTAACGTAGTGTGTTTGTTAAGTTCTGTTCTGTCAATGATGTTTTATCTGTCTCCTGAAAAGTCGTGAAAACTGACTTAATACTTTTCAGCTACAGCTGATTCAATTGTACCAAATTTCACATGTACAATGGAACTTTTTCTTTAAATTACTAGTAGCTTTGTGACCAACATAAATCGACGGGTTAGGCTCCATGTTCAACTGCATGTAACTCCCATTCTACTGAAAGCATTTATTTGTATACTACGTCAGGGATATTAGAGCTAACGTGTGTTCCAGAACAGTGCATGCTCATCCTCGTGATGACACCTGAGTGGCTGTCTGATCCGAGAGGCGGATACCATAGCCAATAAAGCTATGATACACGTCGAATTGACTCACAATCCGCAAGGAATGTGTCTGAGCAGCGGCTGCTTGGTAGGCCAAGACCCTCAATGGGCTGCAACACATAGATGTGTTTTCAAGGTAACAGGAATCATCAAAGAATTATAAAGAGGCATGAAAATGGGATTGAAGTCGGAATTATAACTCAAGTCTCTTGCGTTCCTGCATAAATACTACCAACCGGGTAGCCATGCGCGTGAAGGTGCAAGGACAAGTGGTCTGGCTATCTCTCGACCTGGAAGACAGATGCGTTCAAACCCCAACGTCGGAAATCATTAAATTTACTTTCCGTGGGTTACTTATTAGAAACTGCAGGTAAATGCCGAGATGGTAACTTCTTACAGGCCACAGCCACTTCCTTCCAACTCCTTGTCCATCATCAGTCATGTAATTTCATCTCTTATTAACTCCTCGAATGAGGTTGTCGGCAGGAAGGGTATCCAGCAGTAAAAACTATCGACTCCACAGAAAACTCATCTTACCGCATCCCCGATCCCGTTGAAACAGGAATAATATTGGGTGGAATTACCATTTTATAACAAAGGATTCATAAATCTTATTTAGTGGTTTGCATCTTCTTTGAATATTTTGGCTTAACTCTTTTTACTGCTTAGTAAATTATCGATCATAAAACCCCGATGTTTTCTTTTCTTTCAAATGAGTATACGAGATGTCACTTCAAGAAATGCAAATGGAAGGGTTTGGAAACGCCTGCTGAATGACCGGAAGCAACCCGCCCACCACTGCAGCACGAAGTATAGTCTATTCTGCGATCATATGGCCTCTATGACGCATACCGCGTGCGATTCGGGGTAGGCTACCTACAGTACATTGAGGGATTTATTTCCGGGCCAGGTGTCTTGAGTCGGTTCTCCTGCCTAGGATTTTTAGTTTAACTCCGGATTCGTAAGCACTGTACGTAATCGGAAGTTTCAGGATATCCATCTTTCACTCTAGCCTCTAGCAAACGGTGATTGGGATTGTTAGCCTAGATAACCTTAGCGCTAAAACTGAAACAACAACAACAACAACAACAACATTAACAACAAAGACGACAACAACAATAGGCGGAACAATATATTGCATTAGACTACAAATCGTTGTCCAATAATTGTTTTATTAGAAGCTTGCAACATCGTGGTCATCAGCCCCATGTACTAGAGCGTTTGTATGAAACCTGACCAAAAACATTTGTTAGTTACTGTGGTGTTTCTAACAGTGTGTTTACTTGTAATTTGGCTTAGGATTAGGAGGGAGGCAGCTGTGACCTTGTAACGGTCCCAATTTGTGACCAGAATGAAATAATTTTATATATTTTATATATTTTATTATTATTATTATTATTATTATTATCAATATTTTTTAAGTTTACATTTTACCTTTTACCTTTTATTAGTTATTATGTTAACTAATATGTTTATATCTATTATTATGCGGTAATGTAGAAAATTATGGCAATTGAAAGGACTTGGAGCGATACACATTATATTTGAAATAAGTTAGACACTTGACTGAATATTATTTCTGAAGAAAATACGAACAAGAGAAGAAGAGGGTGTTCACAGTAGGCCGGCTTATATACCGCTTCTTGGAAATGACATAAATAGACACTTATGTCTTTCACATCAAGTATTCTACCAGTATACAAATCATACTAAGGAGAGATTCTATGGAGAATCGCCATTAACAATACCTGGCAGGCAAGGTAAAGAATGGGGCTTGTGTACGTGGAAAGTACAGTAGGCGAGGAGTCCTTTGCAACTTTATACAAAAGGTGGGCTGGACCTCCCGAGAAATGCTACAATGAAGTATTGTCATTATTGATATGTGAAAGGCGTGCAAATTGCCTAGTGACTTTAGAAGTGGGGGTGGACACGTGCCTTACCTGGGAACGTTATATATATGACGGCCGCCCAAATGGATTATTATTGAATTGCTGGAGGAGAGGGAATGGAGCTGGACGTACAGGCAGAAGACTGGAACTTGTAGCGAGATGGAGTTGGAAATTAACATTCATCTGTAACGCAGTGCTAAATTAGACAGTTGACTATTAAAGTATGTGAATTTGATAAGACATTCTGTCTCATCAAACTGTGACGTGGTTGTGTACGAGGCTATTGTCACAGGGATGATTTTTGGAATTTATTCCGTCATCCACATATAAATTTATTACATTGAGGAAGATTAGGGCCATCAGGAACTCTCTACGCAACAATCTGACTACAAAGATCTTCAATGCTGTGAGCGATTTAAAACAGTTTCACTCCAGTCAAATCTGAAGGCTCTCATGCATATTAAATTCAATCTATATTTTATTCAATTAACTCAGTATGCTCCTATTTCCAATCAAGACCCATAATACAAGTAAATTCAGTAGATTCTTTAATTTAATTTATTATTATTATTATCTTTAGTATTTTATTCTTTTTGCACTTGTTTTTATATATTAAATTCATTTTTAAATTCAAATGTTTGACTGGTTCCCTTTAGTAGCTAGAAATTACTATAAGGCAACACCATACTCCTGAACTAATTATCGTAAGGTTAGATTACGTAAGTTTCACTACGGCTGGAGATAGGAATTTCGATGCTCTACCTCTGTTTAACCGAGGTTTAATATATTATTTTTATCATGATATATAAATGGTCTGCCGCCCTTGGCTACATATAATACTACACATTATGTACTTTTTTAGTGATGCTGACAACAATACAGATACACTATTAGATTAATACACAATTAAATGTTTCATTTTGATCACCCAACAATGGAGTGCTTTGCATATAATCAATTTAATTAATAATTTTTTAATTAACATTAATCAGTTTAGTAATATGATTAAGCTAACGAAACCATTACAACCTTATGTTTGGCACCCTCTCGGCATTTTCTTGGATAGATGGGAAATCATGTAGAATCACTGCTAGAATGGCTAAGCTGGGAATAGAATCCACCTCATCTTGAGAATGAGTGAGCCCCATTCAAGCCCTCAGACCAGAATTACATTCATTGGCAGATCGGACGATCGGCCCCAAGACTTTTAAGACAGGAGTTTCAGAACTTACTCCTAGACCACATTAGAGGACAGATTATGTTTTATTGCACTAATAACAGAAGAGGGTCAGATGACCTCACTGTTCCACTCCATAAAAACAATCACCACGACTAATATGGGAAGGATGTCGGTTTAAACAGAAATTGCTTGGTCTACTGTACTTCAAAATATTGATGGAGGTTACAAGTGTTTGACTGTGTGACACACAGTTAGCAAGTTAAAGTACATTAATAGCCTACTTTATAATAATAATTATTATTATCATTATTTTTATTATTATTATTTTCGGTTTATACAGTACATATAATGCATTTCTGGTACTTTACAACATAACTATACGGTCTTCAGTGAACCAAAGTATAGTTACGGAAACAGCAACTTCTAAGCTGGAATGTCGCTACCCGTGAACTTCCGAACGATTCTGGTTGTTGATAGAACTACTGCCTTCTGCATTAGTTTGTACAGCCGAGTATCCAGATCCAGTTCTTTAAGGCCTTGGAGCAAGGTACTTGGGATCACGCCCGTACTCTACATGCCATTGTCTTTTGATAGGGTCGACCATTTCGCTGTATTTGCTGATCTTTTCAACGTGTTTTGAGTGGAGATTCTTGTTGTTAGGAATCGCAACATCAATCAATGTAGTTTGCTTGGTTTTCTTGTTTACAACCACCAGATTATTATTATTATTATTATTATTATTATTATTATTATTATTATTATTATTATTATTATTTCGTTAATTCCCCCTGAAGGAGAGCGTTAACACACAATCAATTTTCATGGTTATTTTTTCTTTCCCTTTCCCTTTATTTCTTACCAAAAACCTCTCATATATTCACTATGCTTCCTCTTTCTCTATTCTGTCCACTTATTTCCTGTTTTATTCCCTTTGGGTGTTTACTCTAATTTCTGTTGTCTGAGTTTTCCTATGTATGTTTTCCTGTCTGCAATGTCTTCTGTAGAGATGTTCAGGCTCTTAAGGTCTTCCACGGTTTCTTTTATTCAATTGGTATTCGGTGTAATGTTCATAACTATATTAAAGATTTTCTTGTTCAGTGTCTTCGTTCATCCTTTTGCTCTTCTTTTCCTGATGTTGCTTTTAATAGTCTCTGTCTGTTTGTATAGTTCTATTGTCGGTCTCTTTATCCATATTCCATCTTTCTGAACTGGTCCGTAGAACTTTCTCAGTATTTTTTAGCCTATTTTCAATTTTGAAAAAATAGGCTTATGAGATCACCTTTTGTCCGTGTGTGTGTGCGTGTGTGTGTGTGATTCGTGTGTGTGTCCCCCCTAATAAAATCTAAACGGCAGGAGCGATTTCAATGAAACTCGGAAAGTTCATAGCACTATTCCCGGCAACCTCGACCGTGCCCTTCAAATTTTGTTACGACTCACCAATCCAACATGGCGGCTGTGCGAAATATTTCACCAGCATTCAATATCTCCTAAACTATTATCGATATTACCCTGACATTTTCTATGGTGATAGAGGGAACTACTATAAGTTCACTTATGTGACTTTTGAAAACCTGGTAACTACAAAACCAACATGGCGGCCAAGCGAATTCGCGACTTTTAAATAGACGTTTCTCGCGATTTGACCAACCAAACGCAATGAAACTTGGTACAGTATATGTTTATATACATTGTAATGCACCGACATCTAACTTCGTTCAATTGTTTACATAATCACAAGATGGCGGATGTGCGAAATATTTCACTGGCATTCTATATCTCTGAAACTATTAGCGGTATCTCCCTAAAATTTTGTACGGATATAAAGGGCACTACTGGAAGTCCATCTATAAGATTTTCAAAAACCGGTTAACTACAAAACGAACATGGCGGCCAAGCGAATTTGAACATTTTAAATAGACCTTTCTCGCGATTTAATGTTCCAAGCGCACTGAAACCTGGTACAGAAAATATTTATACACATTGTAATCCACTGGTATCTAATTTAGTTCAATTGTTTACATAACCTCAAGATGGCGGCAGTGCGAATTTTAAAATTAAGTTTTTATTTCTTGTGATGTAGTCATGCGATCGAAGTGAAAGTTTGAATAATGAACCTACGCAATAATTTTCCTTTAATGGTACATGACTCTATGGCTTATACATTTAACAATCCAACATGGCGACCATCCGAAATATTTAGACGATACTGAATATCTACGAATCTATTTTAGCAATCAAACTGCATTTTTTAATGTTCATAGGGGCTATGAACTTAAGTTCACCTATAGGACTTTAAATAACCTGGTGATCACAAATCCAACATGGCGGCGACGCGAATTATAAATATTCACATGGACGTTTCTCGCAATTTAACCATCCGAGTGCAGTGAAACTTGGTACAGTAAATCTTTATCCGAATGTTAATCCACTGGCATCTAATTTATTTCAATTGTTTCCATAACCTCAAGATGGCAACTGTGAAAATGTTTTAAATCTCCTTGTTTTTTCTTGTGTCCTAATTATGCGATTGAAGTTTGAATACTACACGTTCACAATAATCTGCATGTAACAGTACATCACTCTAGGACCTACATATATAAAATCCAACATGGCGACCATCCGAAGTATTTAGTCGGTTCTCAATATCTACGAATCTATTACAGCAATCAAACAGAAATTGTGTATGTTGATAGTGGCAATTAACATAAGTAGGATATATGAAAATAGGCTGTATAGTTCTTCACGGAACTACTTGTTCTGTCTTGCTTTTCTAGTTCCTTGATATCTGTTCTTTCCTTGATTGCTGGCGTTTCTGAAGCGTATAAGGCTACTGGTAGGACTACTGTATTATAGTGCAGTAGTTTGTCATTGATAGAGATAGGCTTTGAGATCACCTTTTGTCCGAGTGTCTGTCTGTGTGTGTGTGCGTATGCGTGTGATTCGTGTGTGTGCACCCCCCCCCCCTAATAAAATCTAAACGGCTGAAGCGATTTCAATGAAACTCGGTAAGTTCATAGCACTATCACGGACGACCCCGACCGTGCCCTTCAAAATTTGTTATGTCTCACCAATCCAACATGGCGGCTGTGCTAAATATTTCACCAGCATTCAATATCTCCGAAACTATTACCGATATCACCCTGAAATTTTGTTCAGTGATAAAGGGAACTACTAGAATTTCACTTATGTGACTTTTGAAAAACTGGTAACTACAAAACCAACATCGCGGCCAAGCGAAGTTGAGACTTTTAAATAGACGTTTCTCGCTATTTAACCAACTAAACGCAATGAAACTTGGCACAATATATGTTTATACATATTGTAATGCACTGATATATAATTTAGTTCAATTGCTTACATAACCTCAAGATGGCGGCTTTGCGAAATATTTCACCGGCATTCTACCCATATATCTCTGAAACTATTACCGATATCACCCTGAAAATTTGAACGAAGATAAAGGGCTCTACTGGAAGTTCATCTATGAGACTTTCAGAAACCGGTTATCTACAAAAGGAACATGGCGGCCAAGCGAAGTTGAAAGTTTTAAATAGACTTTTCCCGCGATTTAATGATCCAAACGCAATGAAACTTGGTACATCAAATGTTTATACACATTGTAATGCACTGATATATAATTTAGTTCAATTGCTTACATAACCTCAAGATGGCGTCAGTGCGAATTTTAAAACTAAATTTTTATTTCTTGTGTCGTAATCATGCGATCGAAGTGAAAGTTTGAATAATGAACTTACGCAATACTTTTCCTTTAATAGTACATGCCTCTATGGCCTATATATATAACAATCCAACATGGTGACCATCCGAAATATTTAGACGGTTCTCAATATCTACGAATCTATTACAGCAATAAAACTATGTTTTTAATGTTGATAGGGGCTATGAACATAAGTTCACCTATAGGACTTTCAATAACCTGGTGATCGCAAATCCTACATGAAAATAGGCTTTATTTCTTCACGGAACTACTTGTTTCGTATGGGATTTGAAGCCCTGTTTGAGCTAAGATTTCATGTAGCGTCTCTTGAGCCTCTTCGGCTACTTTATTATTATTAGTAGTAGTATTACTTTTCTCTTTCACTTAATCGTATACAATGAAACTTCCATGAATACTCATATATGTTATTCTAAACCTACCAAACTTAAATACTATGAAAACTTAAAGAAATGCTCAAAACGGAACGTCTATTAAGCGGAAACTTGTCCAATGTGAACGAAAGTTATGGTCCCAGCGCTCTGGGTATGGTATTGCATATTATTTATATTGTATAAGGCGGAATCTGTTCAACGTGGAAACGGAAACAAATTATGAATATTGTTCAAACCTTACTGTATAATGCGGAAATTACGCTTAAGCTGTGTAATTTATTTAGTCATATCCGGTTTTGTAGTAAAATTGATACATAAATATTTCACCAGGGGATAAACAAGTGCTTACGTACCGTACCACGCTGCTCTCATTAGATCCGGGTTTCGCCAGTTCCTCGAAGAATGGGATTTAAATTTCCACTAATTGCCTGACTCTTTCCATGGCTCGTAGAGATCCTTATCTCGAGCCAGGAATCGAACGCAGACCTCCAGGGCGAGCCAAGAATACTAGCCGCTACACCACGAGGTAGTCTCCAAACGACGATTAAAAACCAAGCTCTGGATGGATTATAATACACTTAACCTACCAATAAAATTGGGCTACCGACAAAGTGTTGACTGACCGAATAACAATATATTATACCAAATTATTAATACAACCATGCACCAGGTGAGTTAACCGTGATCGTTACGGCGTGGCTGCAGGCAGTGGCTACATCCGGGAGGCGAGGAGGTTCGAAACCTCCCACTAGCAACCTTAGAGATGGTCTTCTGTGGTTTCCCATCTTCCTTCCAGGCAAATGCCGGAGTTGGTCCCTAACTATAGGCCACAGCCGCTACCTTCCAATTCCTCGTCCTTACATTCACACTTTCCTCCCCAAACAACACTCCACACGCGACGGTACTTGTAGCTTACCCCATGGGTGTCCGCATAGAAGCAGCTACAAACTCTGACGAGCCGAACATGTCATCGGACACTCTTGGCACTAAAATCCATACGCTGAAAAAAATGAACAACAGCATGCATTTCATACATTTTCATTTGAGACTATTTTGCCTTTCAGCGTCCAGTCTAGTCTGCAAGCCTCTGTTTGTGAACAAGTCGTCTCCATGATCTCCTATCAGTAGGCACTGCAGCCTCCTCTTCTTCTACACCTCTCACTTTGAAATCGTTCAGCACTGAATCTAACCATCGCCTTCTAGATCTACCTCTGCCTCTCCTTCCTTCTACAGCTGAACTCATTAACCTCTTTGGTGATCTCTCATCGCCCATTCTCATCTCATGAGCCCACCGATTCGGTTCATACGAACAGCTTCATCTAGAGTGTTAATTTCTATCTTAGCCTTTATTTCTTCATTATGAGTGTCCTCCTGTCTATTTGTCCCAGCAATCATTCGTGCTACCCTAATTTCAGTTACCTCTAGCTTATGTATCAGATAACCTGAATATACCCAGCTCTCACTTCCATTCAGCAAGGTCGGTCTAAACACTGAGCGATGTAGGGATAGTTTCGTCGCTACACTAACTTCTTTCTTACAGAATACTGTAGATTGCAACTGATTATAAATAATAATAGGCGTAATAATAACAATAATGGAAACTGCGAAGCAACAAAGAAGTCTACCAGAACGTGGAAAGCATATCAGAGACTATGCGGAAGAGGAGACTGACATTCCTCGGACATCTATACAGAATTAACAAATGTAGGTTAACCAAGCAAATATTCGACTATCGCTGGAAGAAGACCACTACTACGTGGACTAAGAAAGTTAGGAAAGATTTAGAAAAGTTGAACATCGCAGTCTCTCAAATGCTAGAAAGAAGTAAATTTAAGAATAAAGTGAAAAATATGGAAGGATTTCAATATGAGGGAAGACCTAAGAGAAGTGGACGAACTTGGACAGAAGATCAAAGGAAACACGCCAGTGACCGCATGGATGAATATTGGAGACAGAGGAAACTCCAGGCAAAAAGAAATCAAGTTGTTGCGTGATGTTATGTGGTCAATTTGCTTGAAAATAATAATAATAATCTCTTCCACAGGGATCATACTGAAGTCGCGGAAGGTCAACCTCGATAAATTGGGTCTCCACCGTAATCTGCATACCAGTATTGAACCCATGTACCATGGCCTCAAAAGGGAGTCGAATCCATGTACTTTGAGAAAGGAATGAAAGAATCATACAGTTTCTAAGGGAACGGAGAGAGATTTCAAGCCAGGATTATAGCCTAACATTGTGCAAGCGCTAGGGCCAGGTGTTCCTTAGATGAGCTCATGCCTCTTGACATTTATAAGGAGCCAGTCATGGATATTATTAGAACGAGTGGAAAGTTTTGACTGTAAGACGAAGAAGCTGGACTCGGAAATTGCTCTTACGTTGCAGGAATATGGCAACCTCGCTGCTGAGTCAGAAAAGGAATAATTAAATTTAACCCGTTTACGAGTATAAAAATAAGTAAACAGATACAGTACGGTGAATCAATTTGGATTAGAGATTTTTGTGTAAAGATAAACCTTGAAAAAATTGCACAGGAGAAAACTGCAAACGCAAGTAGACGTCATTGGGGGATCACCGAGACCCAAGGAGTGGGAGAATAAAAAAAGAACAGCACCACCCACACAGTTGAGGACGAGAAATTAATTAATATCTCGGAAATGCACGATCGATTTCCATGCACAGGAAGATTATTTTACGTTTGGAAGACGAGCTTTCTGGATATATATTTTTTATAATTGTGCGACAATTAGTTCAAAAGTTGGTCACGAAAAGGGCAGGAGTTTTATCTTTTTTTGGCTGAAAGGTATAAAACTCCTGGCCTCACCAAGCCAATCATGCAGTTATTCTGACAGCCCGTGAGGGGGTGTTACTCTGCATCAGTGCATGCAGTCTACGAGAGCCCGTGAGGGGAACGTCACGCTGTATCAGTACATGCAGTATTAGTCCGTCCAGGGGGGCGTTACGCTGGAGCATCATAATCATCAGTCTACGAGCATTCCGTGAGCGGAAGTGCTGCACCACATCGTATACGCAGTATTCAAGAGCCCGTGAGGGGGACGTTAAGCTGTATCAGACATTGATCCAGAGCCTGTGGGAGGCTAAGTTACAAGTTCACCGAGTGTAGACCAGTTACGATATAAGTACGCTACGCTGAGGGTTAGCAGTTCAAGACTTTGAGGAGTCCTAAATTATAAAGAACATTAAATATACGGACTTTAAAGCAATATCGCCAAAGTAAGATACAGCGATCAGTAGGGAACTTCGAGTTCCAGAAGAACACTGTTCGATACAGTTACGAAGTTATAAGAACTCCAACAAATAAACGGCGTTACGTTTAGTAAAGACATTGTTAAAGACATTAAGTCCTGTAAAGGAACTTTACAGTAATTACGATCGCGAAAGATAGAAGTTCAAGCGAAAGGAACTTAGGAACTTAGTTTCGAAACCAGAGGGAAAACGTACTCTAGTGAGAAAACGTCAAAAATATACGATAGACAGTATACGGTCCTCGAAGGGAGGCCAAGATATAGAAACTATAGGGTACGATAGACAGTATACGGTCCTCGAAGGGAGGCCAAGATATAGAAACTATAGGGTACGATAGACCACCATATATAAATAGAGGTGACGGCAAAGAAAATACATTTATCGCCTAGTTAAAGCAGATAAAGTAAAGCCGAGTAATAGACAATAGAAGCGGTTTTGAGAGACTGAAACCAGTAGTTTTCATTGTAGGAGAGAGCAACTTTGAACGAGTAAAATCACACGTCCAATGCAGGTCGATAGGATTCACATCAGGGATCATCAACCGCCGACAGAAATTGTCAAAATCGTTGAGATACGCCCGTGTGATAGGAGTGAAGTGTAAATATTGTAAGAAAATAAATAAGAGTATCATTTTAAGTGTTTTAGGTAAAGTGAAAGCGTTTTTATGCACAGTGATATGTGTTATAATATGTACCAGAGTAATATTTTTTAGTGTTTTAATGTGTGTTCAAAACGGATACACCAGTGTATAAAAAAAATGTTGTCAGTGTTAAATATAGTGAATATGTGTCAAGAAATTTCTGTACATAAGATGAGATTGTACAATATGGAGTAGGTCAAGAAGGTGGGCCAAAATGTCACATCAAACGAGAATAAAGGTCAGAAAGCGACCTTAAACATGTAAGTAAAGATTTTCATTATGTTTTGGTGTCGGGAAAAATTTTGTGTACAATTCCACCGGAGTTTTGAGTAGAAGGGATGTTTTTAAATGAATAATAACTAAATAAGAACGCGATCTCAACGAAAATAAAGTTTTAAGAAATAATAAATAATTATGTGAAATAATAAAACCTGTAGAGGAAATGCATGGAATAAAATGTCAGTATTTAATGAATGTTCTAAAAGCAAGCGTGATAATAATAATTATAACAAAGATATTTACATAAAGGTAAATTTGAATTATATGAAAGAAATAGCTTTTGAGCTTTTGTGAGGAATGAAAACATGATGTGAATAACAAGGTAAAGAAATTTAAATAAAGATTAAATTGAATGATATAAAAATATAGAGCGTTGAAGCCTTAACAAATGTATAAGACATGATGTGAATGCATGTTCTTAAAAGGGGAGCGATTTATTGTCAACGGAAAGATTAATATAAGAATTGAGATATGTATCAATTGTTACTATGAAATTTATCAGTTCTTTGGAAGACATTCGGCCGTAAAGTAATGTGTAGCGTAATGGAACGCAATTAAATAAAAAGTCACGCTAGGAACGCGTAAAAGTTAAAGTACTTGGTAAGTTACTTATGGAGGGTAGTTGATTGCAGTGAATTGAGATATGTTGTAAGTCCTCTAAATTGTGACGTGGATCACGAGGCCATGTGTGTATTATTTAAAAGGGAGCTAATGTATGGTATTATTGAGCGTAGGTCCTGTAAGCTACGGCTTGACCCTAAATCGCGTTTTGTATAAGTCCTCTGATGTGGAAATGTTCCCGAGGCATGTTAAGAGATTCGAACCTAGAATCCTTTTGTTGTTAAAGCCCCTAATTATTCGTCGTAGAATGTGTATTAATCTTCCCAATCAATGAGGACCCTCTCATAATTAATAAATGCCAAGGTTACGAAAGTGGTTTGTGAGCCAAAGAATATTGTTGAATGAAAATAAGTGAAGTAAAAGCCAGGTCTCTCCACAGAACTGATAATAATGTGAAGGTTTGTTTTAAAGCATTGAAGAGAGCTGCCACCGTAGGTTAGGCAGAGAATCGCTTTCCTTGTCATAAATCACGCCCGAGTATAATGGCCTGACCCTCATCGAGCGAGGGTGGGTAAAAACCGTCTTGTAAGATGTGTTAAATACACCGTGAGTGTTTAAAGTTGTTAATGACCCGGGCGTTGAACCGAGGTCCTTGTAGATTGATATTATCGCTTGCCAATTCAGATCGTAGTTTTCTTATGTGATAATGGTCTTATAAGACAAATGAATTAAATAAAATCCCTATTGTAATATTGTATGGAAAAGAAGGAATCCACGAGTTTTGTGAAGATAACTAGGTTTCGGGAGTGATCACAGTTTTTGACTTTGTCAAGTAATCTTTATAACTCTGGAGTACACAAATAGTTTTCCCGATCACCGTAGTGAATTTGCAAAACTTGAGAGAGATAGTAAATATGGAGAATGTGCCAATTGAAATTGACACAATATTCAAACCCTGCTGTCGGCCCTCTCCGTGGCCCTTCGGGAGCCCTCGTGTCCTGTCGGCCGGCGTCGTATTTCGTATAAAAACTTCGTTGCTTACCTCAAGATTTAAAATTTCAAACCCCGCATTAGGAAAAGAAGAAATAAAGAACAATTAGCTTCCCCTTAAATGAATTTAAAATGCATGCCAGTAGACTAGTGCTACTGCATGAGAATGAACATATTTGGAATTGTAATTGTGCATGTCAATACCTGGAATGTTGCATGTAATTGAAAAATATTGTATATTTACTATGATGGTGCTGTACCAGTTCTGTTGCATGTTTTATGTGTCTTGTACTTCTAATTGTGCATTGTAGTCGAAGAACCAATGGGCATGTAACATCTCATCTTGTCATGAAAATGCCAACTTAAATTTCTCTAACTTGTGTTGAAGCTCTTTAGGTAACGTGCTTGTGTGTTTTTGCTACGGTTGGCAACGCGTAATACGCGCACGGCTTTTCATTTGTTTCTGCTAAAGCTTCTGTTCACTGCGCATGTGCAAGCAGTAACAGAGGTGCTGGTAGAAAAACAAAAGGAGAGTCACAAGCATTCAACTATGGGGACCTGAATTGGTCGGAAGTGTTCCGTAGGCCAGGCCTCGGAGGCCATAAACGCGTCGTTGGATATACGAGGTAATGAAGAATATTGTGATTATTCTATTCGCAGTGGTTTCGGTGTGTTTCCGGATCATATTATAATTTTATTCTTTGAGTTATTGAATTCTTAGTCTGGTGTCGTCTGGCTAATATGCTTTAACGAAGTTGCGGCATTATTTTTTATCTACGAGGCTAGTATAGCCAGAATTTCCTTTCATTCTTGTGGCGATTTGTTTTATTTTAATCTGGGCCCATTATTTTATATTTGGCCTAAGTTATGGTTATTTCTTGTCTATAATATTTTTCTCGCCGCCAAAATAAAAGTTATCTATGGCTGATCGTCATTTGTTTGGATTGGTCAGAATTGAAATATTAACTGCCCGACTGAATACTGCAGTTTATCTGGCATCATCTGTAACGCGAGTTGAAACAAATATGAAATGATTAATTTTTGGTGAAATGTTATTATCTCGCGATTCCTGAAGGTTCAGCTTCCCATTTTTGTTCTTGGATGCAAGATTGCCAAACTGCGTAATAATTGTTAGCCGCCATTTGAGAATATTATTTGCCTAGAGCATAATTTTAATGATTGGTTCCTTCCTCTAGCCTGTCTGACATTTGTATTTGTTCTGTTTTAAAGAATATATTTGGGCGGTTGTTGTTTTTTATGAAATCGTCTTTCATTTAATAAAATTATATACGACACCTTGTGAGCAACGTGAACCCTTTGTGAAGCAGCATCGTAGTACCAATGCTTGGTAAGATGTAAGAATATACATTTACATTTCTTCACGAATACCACTACAGGGACGTAGGATTGGTTGGTCAGCACTCAACAGAGCAGAAATACTCCCCTAAAGAAGACAGGTTATGTTAACAATAAATATACGTAGCAGAGCGAACAGGGTCTGTCAGGTTGTAGACCACTTTGGCCGATGAGTACAAAACCCAGCCCTCCACATAACGGGTAATCCGGCAATTGTCTTTATACGGGACAGAGAACATGTGATATGCCCAAATATTGAAGTGAATAATTAACATGTAAGTTTAAATGTAATTATATATTTGTTTTGATGATAAGAAAAGATAAAAATAATTCTTGAGGTGTACAAAAATATGACACCATTATTATGGGAAAGTATCGAGCCAAAGAAGCTCGTAGTTATTTGGAACTTTAAGATAAGTACTATATGGAAGTGAAAATAATCGTGAATTGTTGGTTTTAAAGAAAACCATGTGTTTTAATCTAATATTTGTTTTATTTTTATGCTATTCCTTGTTCACTTTGGACAAGTAGAATGATATTGGTCAGTAGTTTATGTGTTTATTTGTTTGTAGCGCCATAATATTTGATTAATTAAATGTGTTAAAATAGGAGTTGATTTTGTTGTTATTTTTGCAAGTGTATCCTCTATTTAATCCAAAATATGTAAGTCACAGAGTGGGAGAACTTACCGCAGCCCCGAAAAATCCCGAATTGAGCAATGCTGGCATACTGTGATTTGCATATTTCTTGCTGCAAGGGCACAGTATGCAGAAAGTAGTTATTTTAGAGACCTGCTCCATAGTTCGTTCGTTCCTCAACCTACCAATATACAAAACTCCAATTGTGAATTGTGAATTGTACCCAACGATATGGTGAACATATGAGACAATAATAATAACAATGAGCTGTACCATCATGTAGAAAGGGTATCTCAAGTAATTCGGAAGAGAAGAATATCTTTCTATGGCCACTTAACTCGTATGAAACCCGAGAGGATCGCCAATCGGATATTTACCTATTTTCTTAACACGAGGTAGACAAGGATTTGCAAGAAGTAGGGATCACCCACGCAGACATTATGGAACGTGATCTTTTGAAAGAATAGCTTGGAGCACACCGCCAATTCCAAGAAAAAGCGAAATTAAAACCCAGCATGAAGTGGTCTGATGAAAGAAGGGAGTTTCATAGGCAGCGAATGCGTGAACACTGGGCCCAAAGGCCCAAAGGCCCAAAGAAGGAAGCAGTTGAAATGACGTGGCCCATAGCTGGCCTAAACGAATAAACAATAATAATAATAATAATAATAATAATACCATGAAGTCCTTTAGGAAAGGATCTCCTGACTGAGTGTCTCTAGACCACGAATGTGATGAGTTATTTAGTTCGAAGCCAGTCTGGGGTTGAACGAGAGCTGTGCTGATAGCGTGACTCTTTTCTCTGGCGCAGACCACGCGTAAAACTAACAATGGCTTGGTGTGGTGAGCGATGAATACCGTCATGTCCATCAGACACAATACCACCTCATCCCCTCTCATCCACAGTTGATGACACAGTAAACTAAACTTAGGCACACCTGATATTAAAACTGCCGTTTGAAAGTGTCAGTTCGTGACCCAAGTTCCTCACTTCTTCCGGTCGGTTATTTTTCAATAACTTGAGCGGTAAGGAGGCTTCACGATGAGCTATCTTATGCAAACAAGTTCACAACCAAGTAGTTCCGTGAAGAACTAAAGCCTATTTTCATATATCCTACTCTTAAGTTTATTGCGTCTATCAACATACAACATTTAGTTTGATTGTAATAGATTCGTAGATATTGAGAACCGTCTAAATGATCGCCATGCTGGATTTTTATATATGTAGGTCTTAGAGTTATGTACTATTACTAGAGGTGTTAGTTTTTGTTAATTCGCGATAAAACGAAAAGTCATATTTAGAGGTTAGGATGTTTTATTTTCACGTATTTACATGTTTCGTGCCGCCCAGGAGTGAAATTAAATCGCGAAATAACGCGAATTTTGTGAATAACACCATAAATACCGCAATCTGCGAAATAAAAACAAATTTTCATAATTTTTCCCCACACCAATCCGAACATTTTTGTCCACATGCCGATAATCGAATTTGGTTGGTGTTCAATTCGAGAGAATGATCGATTGTATAGTTTCGCGAGGGGTAATACTACGATATACGTCATATTACGATATACTGTCGATATTCTCGTTACTCGTTGGATTTTAGCGCTGTGGTAAACAGCTGTTATATCGCGGCGTGAATAGTTTGGCCGACTACCTCCAAAAGGTTATGTGATAGTTGTTCATAATGTAAACTACGTTTGCCTCCTGTTACATCGGTAGCGAGTGTAAATTATAGTAGAGAATTCTATATAATTTAATAAAAAGTGCGCAAATTGTGCGTTATCATCGAAGCTAGTGTGTTATTTGCGTGAATCAGTTGGCGACCACGTGTTCGTCGTATTAGTTCCGAACTTAGCAGTGCAGGAAGATGAGACGCGACGTAATTTAAATATTATGACACGAATTCAGAAATAAATTTTGCGTGTGGTTACGAATTTATACTGGCGTGTGACTACAGTCAACCGTGTGATAACAGTGTTTGTTACTGGGCATCGCTCAGTTGAGTTTAAAAATGCCGAAGGTAGCTGTTTCTGCAACAGACAGACTTAAAGAATATAAGAATGAAGGATTTATAATTTCTTGTGGCATTCTTATGTGCAAATATTGTGATTGTCTGTTAGATTATCGCAGGAAAGATGCATTAGACAAACATTGCAAATCGGAGAAGCATTCAAAACGCCGAGAAAATTCGCGTCTTGAAGTTAGTGTTCCTAGAGTGGCCACCTTGAAAGAAACATTATCAAATGCTAGTCGTGTGAAGGATATGAAAGAAGAGTTTATTTTGGACACTACTACTGCGTTTGTGAAAGCTAATATACCAGTAGAGAAACTAGACAATCCTGCTATCCGTACTTGGTTTAATAAGTACGTTCGCGGAAGTGGAGATTTACCATCAGCAAATCAGATTCGTCAGAAATACATCCCCATGATTGGCGAAAGAAGGAGGGAAGAAATTAGGGAAGATATAAAAAACAAAGACGTGTTTCTGCTATGTGACGAAACAACTGACAAGAATGGAAGGTGTGTTTTCAACATTCTTTTTCGTCCATCAGTACCATCAACTGAAATGAACACCCATCTGTCTGCCTCTGTTGTTCTAGATTCTGCCAATAGCGTAAATTGCTCCAATGCGATATTAGACACCTTGAATTCCTATGAAATTGAACGGGAGCGTGTAGTGGCAGTAGTTACGGACTCAGCACGCTACATGACAAAATGTGTAACTACTCTTCAAGGATTGATTGAAGAATTAAGTCATGTCCAGTGTTGGGCTCATAAAGTCAATCTTATCGGCTGCGTATTTGAAAACGAGCTGGACGAATTGAACATGTCTATAGTAAAGACAAAGAATGCCTTTTTAATACGCGAAAAAGAAAAAGCAATTACGTTGCATTTCTAAGGGAGAAATATGAAAACACAGAAAAAGAGAATGAAATTCTAGCTTTCCCAATGCCTGTAAGTACAAGATGGAATTCATGGTTTAAGGCTGCAATGAATATGGCCACGCATGTGGAAGATCTGGTAGAATTTTTCAAAACATTGGAAGATTCAAATTCTGGGGTCAAATTTTTCCAACAAGCATCGACTTCAACAATACAATTTATACAATTACAAGCATTGTATGTTTCTGTTGTTGGTGCCTCTCTTATGGATTTGCTTAATTTCTTGGAGGGATCTACGTACCCAACAATTCACTTACTGGCTGGGAAGCTAGATGACCTTGAGGTAAAGCTCAAGCTATTAGGCGATGGTGGAATGCTCAATCATACGATCCTCCAGAACTTGGAACAGCTTCCTCAAAAGATGCAGATAAAGGTTAAGTCCAAGCTTACGTGGGTTGCCCAGTCAGCTCTAGTGAAAGTCAGGACTTTAAGGACCACGGATCCAGCCAGGAAGACTGTAGAAGCCATCGGGTCATTGTTTGATCCTCGGCATGCACCTAAGAACGTATCTCCCACAGAACTGCTCCAATTTAAGAAGAATGCCCCATTTCTTACGAAGATGGTGTCTCAACAGTTTTTAGAGGCTCACAGCATTTACCAGACTGCAATCAAGAACCAACTGCGTCATGAAGATAATGTGAATGTTCCAGAGATCCTCATGGGATTAAGGCCTGCTCACCGAGACTATGCAACAGCTGCATTAAAGTGTGTGTGGTATCCTTGTTCAAATGTGGATTCTGAAAGGTCATTTTCGAAATACAGTCTCATAGTAAGTGATAGGAGGCGAAAATTGACAGCTGCAAATGCTGAGACTTTAACCATGATCTACTTCCAGTGATTTCACCGCAGTATTTGGATAAAACTGAAAAAGGTATTCACTGAAATGTGTTTCGAGATGGTGAATGTAAAATAAAAATGTGACTTCCATATAAGTATTATCTCATTCTTCCATAGCCATGTTTAACGTTTTACCCTGCTGTTTTGTTTTTTACTTTGTTTTATTAATTGTTTATATTTTTAAATGCACTTATTGTACAAACCTTACCGCTTTCCAAATTTTAACATGTCATCCCCCGAAAAAATAATAAAAACACAAAACACCACCTTTTGAATTTTAAATCAACAAATCTTCAAAAAAATAACAACACTTTCTAACACCTCAAACTATTACATGAAGATTATTGTGTAGGTGTAGTATTCAAACTTAAATCACATGATTAGTACACAAGAAGTAAAAACGAGATTTTAAAATTTAGGACAGCTGTCATCTTCTGGTTATGAAAACAATGGAAATAAATTATATGCCAGTGAATTAACTTTGTATATTCTAAGCATTTACAGTACCGAGTTTCACTGCACTCGGATCGTTAAATCGCGAGAAACGTCCATTTATATATTTATACTTCGCGTCGTCGTTATGTTGGATTAGTGCTCACCAGGTTATTGAAAGTCCTATACGTGAACTTATGTTTATAGCCTCTATGAACGTAAAGAATTTCAGTTTGATTGTTGTAAAAGATTCGTAGATATTGAGAACCGCCGAAATGTTTCGGATGGTCGCCATGTTGGATTGTTATATGTATAGGCCATAGAGTTATGTGCCATTAAAAGAAAATTATTGCATAGGTTAATTATTCAAACTTTCACTTCCATCACATGATTACGACACAAGATATAAAAACTTAATTTTAAAATTTCGCACAGCCGCCATCTTGAAGTCATGTAAACAATTGGACTAAATTAGATGCATTACAATATGTATAAACATTTAATGTAACATATTTTACTCCGCTCAGATGGTTAAATTGCGAGAAAAGTCTAATAAAATCTTTCAACTTCGCTTGGCCGCCATGTTCGTTTTGTACTCAACAGGTTTTTGAATCTTACAAATATAAACTTGTAGTAGTGCCTTGTATCACCGTACAAAATTTCAGGGTGATACCAGAAATAGTGTCGGAGATATAGAATGCCAGTAAATATTTCGCACATCCGCCATCTTGAGGTTGTGTCAACAATTGAACTAAATTAGATGTCAGTGCATTACAATGTATATAAACTTTTGCTGTACCAAGTTTCATTGCGAAGGTTAAATCGCGAGAAAAGTCTATTTAGAAGTCTCAACTTCGCTTGGCCGCCATGTTGGTTTTGTAGTTACCAGGGTTTTGAAAGTCTAGTAGGTGAACATGTAGTAGTGCCCTTTATCACCGTACAATATTTCAAGGTGATATCAGTAATAGTTTCGGAGATAATGAATGCTGGTGAAATATTTCGCACAGCCGCCATTGTGGATTGTTGCAACGTTATAAAATTTGAAGGCCACGGTCAGAGTCGGCCAAAATGGTGCTATGACATTACCGAGTTTCACTGAAATCTCCCCAGCTGTTTAAAAGTTATTAGGAGGGTACACACACACACGGACAAAAGGTGATCTCATAAACCTATTAGCCTACTTTCGATTTTTGCAAAAAATGAAAGTAGACCTATGAGATCACTACAGGGCCAAAAATTGTGTGTCTGTCTGTGTGTGTGTATGTGTGTGTGTGTGAGTCTGTGTGTGTGTGTGTGTGTGAGTGTGTGTATTCTGAATGTCTGTCCCCCCTATCAATTCGAACACGGTGAAACCGAATTGAACGAAATTTGGTACAGAGGAAGAACAAGCAAAGGGCACCGCAGTGTCATGTTTTATATCGCCGCCATCTTTACCAAAACTGAATGGCGGCCACTCAAACGTTCAAAACGTAAAATCAAATATCGACTAACCAAATTATCCGATCTCTACCAAATTTGGTAACAACATACCTTCATATATGATGCGTCTTGTGACCAAACTACAAGGTCATCCGCCGTACCATTTCAGGAGGCCGGCCGTGCGAATTATGCAAACTTTATAATCCATATCATGGGACCCACCAGTTCCGATTATCGAGCCGAGAATCGATTTAACTGTTCTAAAGGAAGAGGCACGTTCGAAATTAAAAGTTTATTTTGTAATACTATAGTGCAGAAGTGATTTTAAAAAGCTGAGCCGTCTCGGTAAGAAGACAAGATGGCAGCGGATATCTTGTGCCTGACTTATATTTCACTAATTTGAGTATTGCATGCAATATAGCGTACTGATACAAAATAAATAAACTTTGTATGAAATGCTTTATAAATAAATAATATACTCCACTGATGAAATCGTTTAGTCTAAATCATTATTTGCTAACAAGTTATATGTAAGTCATTTTATATAGTACGATATTCGTTGGCACAAATGGCTCCGTGGTAAAGCGTTGGCCTATCACTCATATGCCTATGGTTCAAACCCCATTTTTGCTTGAAATTTTATATATTTATTGTTTTGTGATGATTCAGACGTTTTAAAATTAAGCGTTATATTGTGCATATTATGGTGGAAAATATATATTTAATTAAAACATAATTCACCAGCAGATTTGCTCGAGACATCTAGCAGCCAAAAAGGTAACTGCACGCCGGCCTACTTATTAACTTCAAGATTTTATTGAAAAGTTTCTTCTTATGGCCACTAGAATGCACTCGCCCTGTTAGGGTTATATTGTTCGATACTTCTCCACTAGATGTCACGACTGGTCTACGTGGGACTCCATTGGTTAGTACCGTATACCATTGGCATTCTATGCGCATCAAACTTGAAGAATGGCAAGATGATACTACGATAAATTTTTACTTTTTATTTTAAAGGGTTTGTGACAGCCTATTGTGTGTTATTTGAAAATGTTATTTGAAGTAAAGAATAAAACGATATCACACAGTAACTGAATTCTAGCCGTTGGTGCTAGTTCAGGTTATTAATTAATACTTTTATTTCAGGCAAATAGCAATCGAAAATATCCACATAGTTTGTATACACACGTCTCTGTAGGGTCATGGAAAAATTTGTTAATTCAATTAGGGTTGTGAAAGCCATGCACAACCAGACGTGTAAAGACATGCCTCAACTCAAAGTTGGATGTTGCCCACGGCAGGTCGATTATGTAATAATAACATTAATAATAATGTTATTTGTTTTACGTCCCTTTTCACTACTGCTGCTTTTAGATACGCCGGGGTGCCGAAATTTTGGCCCGAAGGGGATCTCTAACGTGCCAGTAAATCTACTGACACGGCTCCCTTGCATTTGTGCACCCTCAAATGCCAGCTGACTGCGCCAGGATACGAACCTGCCACCTCTGGCCCAGCAAGCGAGAACGTTACCGCTGAGCCACGCAGCCAGTCCCGTCGATTATGTCTCCAGATCCATAACATTCTTGAGATACTTCTTATCTATCTTTCTTCAATGATGGTAGTAGTTTTTTTTTCTAGGTTGTGGCGTTTGGTAAGATCTTCAACCAAGAAATGATTCTATTATACTCTTTGATAATAACAACGAGTTATAACTATACTCATACATTTAGGAGAAAGTAGTCTATATGTTCTTTTCTGAACATCTTGTTTTTTTTTTCATAAAATGAAAATAGGCTAAACATGCCTTCATATCACTATTGCTTTGTTGTTGTTGTTGTTGTTTCATTTGAGGGTTTTGTACATCGAGATAATTTAGCCCCGTGCAATTGGATGTGTGTAGAATTTGTCTGATAATCAGGGTTATTGTAATGTGTATAGTAAGTTGTGTATTTGTAATTCGGGGAAGAACTGGGAAGGAGGCGGCCGTGATCTTCAGTTTGGAACCATCCCGGCATTTGTGTGGAGTAAAGGTGGGAAACCGTGGACCACCACTTCCAGGGTGGCTGAGTTGGGAACGAGCCCACCTCTCCTCAGTTGTCCATAATTGTTGGTTTTCGAGAATTCTAAGTAACGATTTTGCCATTAAGTTTTCTTCCTCACTTATTGTATCTGTAGCTGAAATATTCTTATTACGAAAAGACTGCGATGTACTTCCAAATACGGTAGACCCTATATTAACTGAATTGGATGGCATTGTGCTATCACAAACAACCCATAACAAAAAGGCGGTATATTGGTTTTCACGGCCAGTGAATTAAAACTCAGCAATTTTTCTAGGTTTATGCCGTGTGTTGTGTGGGGTTTCGCCTAGTAACACCAAACTGGCCCATCAGCGGGCTCTTGGTGTCCGTGCCCGAACCCCCACAAAAGTAGCGAACTGTGCACTACCTCTTTCTTATGAAGCGCACCTGTGCTTCTTAACTACGAGAGCTAAAAGCTGAAGAAGCTTTTCACCTCCCTGTAAAGGCTTCCAAATAGATGGTATAGGCCCTATTGGCTTTCACGGCCAGTGAATTAAAACTCAGCACGGTCAGCAAGAGCCCGCTGATGAGCCACTTTGGTTAGTTAGTTATTGTGGTTTTAAGGGGCGGAACTACGAGGTCATCTGTCCCTCAAGAGCCAGTTGTTGTTCCTAGGCGAAACCCCACACAAGGCAAGGGATAAACCTATAAATGTTGCTGAGTTTTAACCCATAACAAGTTTCAAATGACCGATGGAAGTAGGTCTAGTTTGCGCGCAGCATATCAACCGACCACCTCGTGTTGTAGCGGCTTGCATCCTTGGCTGTCTCCCTCGAGGTCCATGTTCTATTCCCGGCTCTACCAAGAAATGTAATTTTGGTCTGAGGGCGGAACGGGGTAACCTCAGAAAATGTGGGCTTAAATCAGACCTCAGTGTAGAAAAACCTAGAGAAAATCACACTCAGGATAGCCATTGTCTACGCCGGAATTGGAACCTCCGATCTCCGGACTTCACTGTGATAACGCGATATGATGTCCTTAAATTGGCCTCTTTACACAGACATATTCACGTCAACACAGACCCCTCAGTCACCCTGAAAGCCTGCGTAAGTACGACTGTGTGGCTGTCTGTTACAGTCATACAAACAAATGTGCTGGCCACGCCTTTTCCAGTTCCAGATTGCCCGTCATTACTGACACACGGGGCACCAATTACCGACCAGTGTCCACTACCAGCTCATTTATAGCCTAATTATGATGGAGTGGTATCATCAGTCATCCCTTTCCTCCAAGGCGATGATGGCATGGGAGGGGTCCCGATGTATTTGCGCAGAAAGTTAAATTCATTGACTTAATTTGTGGTTATTGATAACTTACCCAAAGCCTGATCCCATATCAATGAGACCTATAACGACTGCCATAAGTTGAGTCTCTTGGCGTCAACTGTCAGCTGCTTAACAGTTAGGCCAGTTGTCAACTATCTCTAGATAAATAGATAGACAGACAGACAGACATATAAATAGACAGACAGTTACATAGTTAATTAGACAGATCGATATATAGATATATAGATAGACAGAGAGATAGATATATAGATAGACAGACAGACAGGCAGATATATAGATAGACAGACAGACATAGAGACAGAGATATAATTATATAGACATACAGACAGACAGAGAGATATATAGATATACACACAGACAGACATACAGACTGAGAGATATATAGATATACAGACAGACAGAGAGATATATACAGTAGATATACAGACGGACAGACCAAGCGATAGATATATAGATATACAGATATATAGTTAGATAGGCAGATTGATATCTCCATATAAAATGAAAGTTTATCTGTTTTTACTGAATATCCACGGAAGTTTGAGTTATTAACGCGTTTCAGACTGGTTTATGACGGTTGCGCGCAAAAACAAATTTTTGTCTGTCTGTCTGTCTGTCTGTGTACAACTTTGCAAGCGCATCACTCGAGAACGGCTGAGTGGATCAACGTAAAATTTGGTACAGATGTCCATCAGAGGCATTAAAGTAATCATTGATGTAACTCTTCTTCATACCTCTCATAAAAGAGGTTGGTTGGTTGGTTCCTTAGTTTAGGGGCTGCGACAACGCGGTCATAAAAGAGGGCCTACCCCTTAAAATGCATGCTGAAACGGGCGTAGAAAGACGAGACAAAGCTCATTTTCAGCGTCTTAATATGAGAAACAAAACTCGGGAGCCCTATGGGCCCCGAAAACCACATTTTTAGGTCCTAAAACCAACAGTTTTTGAGATATACCCAAAAAACTAATTTCATTTATTAAGCTATTGAAAGAATGCAAGCCGGTAACCATGGCAACACAATCACTGCAGTCCATCTATTTCTGTAAGACGCAATACAATTCCATTTATTACATTACTGTGAACGTTCGCAAACGGCTATAAGGTTATCACGGAACCAACTTGAGCTGTAAAATTCATCAATACGTATATAATGCGCTTAAGGGGGTCAAGGGGTACTCTTGAGTTTTTTCACGTGATTTACACGGGCGGGTGTGGTACTAAAGGTCTATTATATCGCTATCCCTATATTATTAAATTATTATTATGATTATTATTATATTATGACGTACAAGGACGAGAAAAGACTAATTTTCAGCCCTTCGGTGGCTTGGAGGCTACTACGTTTTAAGGCTCTAAAACCACGTTTCTGAGAGATTCCCAAAAAAACTAATTTCATTTAATAAACTAATAAACAGATGACGAGTACAGAAGAAAACCAAATCAGGAGCTATACAAGTTAGATATACTGAGAAAGTCACAGATGTGGCCAGGAAGAGACGTCTGGCTTTCTACGGACATGTCTCATGGATGAACCCAACAAGACTAACCAACCGGCTTCTCAACTACTGGGGGAATAGAAAGAGATTGACACCGTCGCTAACAGTAGTTAACAAGGATATCCAAGAACTGAAGATAATGAAAAGTGATATTAGAAGCCGATCACATCTCAGAAAGATACTTAGACAGAAGAGTTTTCAGGGCAGACCACCCTGTAAGAAAACCGGCATCATCTGTACAAAAGAGAGAGAAAGGAGAAACATAGCCAGAGAATGCGCGAATATTGGGCAAACATCAAGTCCCTCGCCAAGCTGAAAAGTTGAACGTCTCGGTCCCTATCTGGCCCATCCGAAAGAAGAAGAACAAGAAGACACTAATGAATTAATGCAAGCCGGTAACCATGACAACAGTATCACAAGAGGTGACATTCAACTTTCCATCTATTTCTGTAAGAAGCAATGCCACTCAATTTATTACATTTCTGCGAAAGTTTGCAAATGGCTATAAGGTTACCGTGGAATCAAACATAGACTGTGAAATTCAACAATGCGATTAAGGGGGTCAAGGGGTACCTAGAATTTTTACACGTGACTTACACGTGCGATATGCGATATGTTGTACAGAAGGTCTATTATATCTCCAAAAAGCAACATCATTTTCAAAAATTCCTGGATTGGAATAGGGTTTTTGCAGCTTTTGGGAGTTTGGGCCATTGGAGGTTAAAAATCCCGAATTTTCATGCACCATGCCTTTATAATTTATTACGGGGGTCTTCCTGAGGATGAGGACTTTCCATAACGGTGAGGGTCAGTTTTAATTTGACATATATTGCGTTTCGTCTACGAGGTTTTCAATATTACAGTATTTTCACGTCAGGAAGTACACGTTAGGTGAATTTAGTTTGAGAGCACATTTTAAGTAATCATATTTTTGTCGACAAACGGGTTCATCGTCAAGATGACTTCGTTTGATACTGTGTGGTTGATATATCTTTATGTTTATGTACGCCTATAATTCATGTTCGGGCGCTTGGAGCATCGTAAAATTAGGTATTGTAATCACGAGTAAATACACCAATCATTTATAATACTCTTCAACGTACTTCTCATAGAAGGGTGGGTATAAGGAACAACTTTACAAAATACATGCTAAAATTGGCGACAAATAAAAACTATCCTAGAAGGATGACCAAAGCATATGTTGCGCTTCTGAATGCGTGACACAAAACTAGGGAGTCTATAAAGGGTCTCTGAAAACCACATTTTATGGCCCTTAAATTAACAGTGTCTGCGATATACCCAGAATACTAACTTCGTTCTGATAAACTTATGAAGGAATGACAAGCCCCTAACCATTGCAACAGTAGCTCAAATGATAACGTCTGGTTATTAATACCGAAGACCGTTCGAAGAGCGGGTACTTCTGCTAGTATGGATATATAGATAGACAGATATATATATATATATATATATATATATATAGATAGACAGCCAGACATACAGACAGATAGATATATATAGATATACAGATATATAGACAGACAGACACACAGACAGACTGATATATATAGATAGACAGACATACAGGCAGAGAGATATATAGATATACAGATATATAGATAGACAGACAGACAGTGAGATATATAGATAGGCAGATATCTTATTATATAATACTGTACGCTAAGGTGTAAGTTTCACAAAGCTCAAGCTCCTAAACCAGTGGGAGTTAGAAGATGTGGTTTGTACCAAAATCTTCCAAATCGTCTCAATAGTACAGGAAAAATCTTGCACTTCTTGAAAAGTCAACGGAAATATATTTATTTGCTTATAAAGTGCTTTTAAACAAATAAGCAAGACGATAGCCCCTGGCAGAACTGTGTCGGGTACAGTCCGCATAGCACCAGGACCGGGCGGGTAGTCTTTACTCATGCACACACAACCAATTATGCGAGACTTCCCGCACGGGTCCGCTAGTATATACTGTAGATAGACCGGCCCGGGTCCCTGGTTTCTACTTCACAACCACCCATCTTGGTTCCAATGACCAGTTTGAAATTGCATCTCCATATTGTTAGCCTACCTTAGATTTTTCAAAAAATGAAAGTAGACTTATGAGATCTACACATGGCTAAAACTTTGTGTGTCTGTCTGTGTGTCTGTGTGTGTATGTGTATGTACTCTGCATGACTTTCCCCATCTATCAATTCAAACACGACGAAACCGAATTGAACGAAATTTGGTACAGTAGTAGCACTAGCAAAGGGCACCTCAGTGTCAGGTTTTATATTGCCGCCATCTTAACCGAAACTTAATGGCGACCACTCAAATGGTTAAAACATAAAATTAAATTACTTCAAAACTAATCATCGGATCATTACCAAATTTGGTAAAAACATACCTTCATATGGGACGCGTCTTGTGCCCAATCTACAAGGTCATCAGTCGTACCATTTCAGGACGGTGGCCGTGTGAATTATGCAAACTTTATAATCCATAACATGGGATCCACCAGTTCCGATTATCGAACCGAGAATCGTTTAAACTGTTCTAAAGGACATGACCCGTTCGAAATTAAAAGTTTATATTGTAATATTATAGTGCAGAATTGAATTTAAAAATCAGAGTCGTCTCGGTTACAAGACAAGATGGCAGCTGATCTCTCGTTTCACTAATTTGAGTATGTTGCATGCAATATATACTGATAGATATAATATGAACTTTGTATAAAATGGGTTATAATGGATATATTCCAGTGAAGAAATCGTTTAGTCAGAGTCATTATTTGCTAAGACGTTGTATGTAAATCAAATGATAACGTTTAACTTGGAGGACATGTTTGGCTCTGTTGTTAGAGCTTTGGTCTGTCACCCGGCTGGCCGGGGTTAAGAACCTATTAGAGTTTTATGTTTTTGCTTGATATTTTTTATATTTATTATTTCCTGAGTACTGAGACGTTATAAAATTGAGCGCTATATTGTGCATTTTACAATGGAAAATATATATTTCATAACAACATTCTCCACTGGATATGCACGAGTGACCATTTGTACTAAGCCGGAGCTAACCGCGGCCTACTTGTTACGAGCTGCGCTCTATAACGGCCGGTTAGTGAACCTATGCCTACTGTCAACCAAAATATTATGTGAACTCGAGTTTGAAGGTTCCGAGTGAGGTGCGCCATGACGCGTGCTGGGCTCCACCTTGGCAACGCTGTACAGCTTTCCACGGAGTGGCTAGCTGGTGAAACATGTCTTATTTCCCCGTACAAATACAAACCGTTATAAAACAATTGAATTAATTTACGTATCTCACAGTATGTATAAGGATTACAACGCGACCAAGAACTACATTTTCCAACGACCCCGAGCCGAGAAAAAGTTACCTTACAAATATGATAACAACTTTCTTTCTTGGACACACAAAATGTTGTAATTAATAAACCAGTTAGCCTATAAAACATTACAATGTATATTGTGTTAAAATTTGGATTCGATCTGATGACGGGTTTATGAGATAATAATTCTTAAATGTGACGCATGGTTGAAACACGCTTAAAAACGGGCACTTTTTGTGCTCCAACTGTGATAAAAAATATTAAAATATAAATTTAAAAATCCAAACCTACTCGAACTAACGTAAAATAGAACGGCGTAAGTGATGATGTGGTTGGATTTTGTGTAGGTCTATTGGTTACTTCACGAAAAATCTTCAAACTCGAGTGCACATAATATTTTGGTCGACAGTAGGGTGTAATTGAAAAATTTCCTCTTGTTGTCAATAGAGCGCACTTGCTCCCAAGGATAGGCGCGATTAAAAATTAGCTGTTCAGTAGGTATATTAAATGTGTATCTCCCAGGGATAAGTTAAGACCAACGAAGTTTCAATTATTGTAAGTAATCGGTGTTAATATACTGAATTTCTACGTTGTTTGGAGTGTTTGCTGATGAAATTGCAAAATGCTGGGGTAAATTATTAACTATAGTTTGAACGCCGCTGCTCAAATTCAGTGTGCCTATTTACACTTCGAAAGAAATAGGAGGTGATAAGGACAGAGAGTTATGCCTATACCAATACATTTCGGAGAAAGTAGGCTATATGTTCTTTCCTGAACATCTTGTTTTAAAAGTATATTTGAATAACCTTTATTTAACCAAATTATTTGTAAGGATGTCGATTTCATTTTATTTCAAATTGATTCTATTATTTTACATTTTACATGAGTACTTATCCATTAGATTTTAAATATGTATAGTTCTAATTTTGTTTTGTTTATATTTTCATCGTTATTATTCATTGTTTTCCAGTTTTTTTCATTTCATCCTGTATATACGTGGTATTTTAGTTAATCTCATTTCTCAACAGTTTTATTAGGTTAGTTTCTTAATGTTTGGATTCTAATTTGCTGAAGAAGGTCCCATTGTTTGACCGCAAGATGTACTACTTTGAATATAATTAGTATTGATTGGTGAAGCATTTTGGTTAATTATTCCTTCACAAGAGGAAGTACGTGGCAACAATCACTAAGGCTGCAGTAAGGGGATGGATGGATGCTTTTATTGAGAAACCATCTGAATACCCAAAACTGATTTCACTATTTCGTATTTTAGGCCTAGTATCGGTAAGTTCCTTGAATAAAGAATTGCTGTGGATTTTTTATAAGCTTTGTGACATCCTGACCATGTAGCCCCGTGCACTTGGGTGTGTGTGGAATTCGTCTGTCAACCTGTGTTATAGTGATGGATATATTAGTGAGTGATTTTGTAACTGATATGAGGATTGGGGAAGGAGGTGTGCGTGGCCATATGTTAGGAACCATCCAGGCATTTTACTGGAATAGAAGTGGAAAACCACGGGAAACCAAGTCTTTAATTAAAAAACCTGTTCCTTTTCTTTCTTTCTGTATTTATGTTTTGCTGTTGTTAATTCATGTAAGCACTTTGCAACATCGTGCTCATTTAGTCCTGTGTACTTGGGTGTGAGTGTATATACAATTTGTCTGATAACCTATGTTACTGCGGTATCTGTATATGAAATGCAGGTGAGCATTGGGAATGAGACGGCGGTTGTATTTGCCTAGACTAGAAGTGGGAAACCACCGAAAACTACTTCCAGGATTGCTCAGATGGGAATCGAACCCAATTCTTATCAGTTTTGCACCATGAGGCTCAGTGATCCCCGTTCCAGCCCTCAGACCAAATTTCATTTCTTGGCAGTCAGGAATCGAATCCGGAACTCCGGGGTGACAGCCAAGAATGCTAGCCGCTACACCAAGAAGTGAACTGTATTTATTTGTTACGCTGTGCATTTCTGGTTGTTCTTATTTCAGTTTAGGGGCTTGGGACATCTTGGTCATCAGCCCCGTGCAGTTGGGTGTGTGTTGAATTTGTATTTATGAGTTGACTATAGTAGTGTGTGTAGCTGTATTTAGGACAGAAATAAGGTAGGTGCCCGGGATTTTCCTGGAGGGAGTGTGGGAAACCCGCTGTCAGAGTTGGGTTTAGAACCTAGAATTTCCGGACTTGCTGCATCTGCCCACGTGGTCATGTGTGCAAGATTTAAAAAGCAAGGCTACGCCACGGGAATTTGTTAATTTCTGTATTTCTTTCGTTTTCTTCGTCAATTTCCGTTTACTCTTACCTACTTCTCTACCGTTTTAGATTGTATAAAACAACAGCAACAACAATCACGTTTCTGGGTGCTAAGTTTTGTACTTCTGCAGTCAAATTTCATAGGAACACCTATGCTTGTACAGTAGACAAAATCTTTGTGAATGAAGAGAGTTGATCGCTTTTACAAGTTCGTACGCAGTTCTGACGAACTTCTTGGGCTGTGCCGCGAGCGCCTGACCGTCTGGACCATCCTATCTGTAAGTACAAGAAACGAATCGGAACGCTGACTCTCAGTTAATTGTTATTATCGATCGTTGTATCGTGCTAGTCATGTGGGGTGCCCACGCATGGCTTCCGAAATACCAATCGCTCATAATGGCGGACATTTTCCACAAGGGATAAATCTTCCGTAAAAAGGTCACTTGGAACATTCCGGCGCGTCACACAATAGACATACAAACAAGAGCACGAAAAGTCAAGGGCTTTTGATGGGTCCACGTAGCCTTCCACCATGACATTTATGACGCGCTTCAGAATGTATTTTTTCACCAGTTATAAATTGCTCTCGGAAAAAAACAAACTGTAGCAATGTTCCGTTATATTGTTCTCTTAGGTTTAATTTCCCTGATGCACTTTCAGCCGAGAGAATGTTTGATATGTCATCGTGTACGCAACTCTTTGTAGCTGAGTGTGAATTTGGAATGTATTAGGAATGTGAACGGGACAGACTTGTTGGAGTGGTGGTTTTTTCAAGATGTGTGTCGTTAGACCCTTTGTCAACATTCTTTTTGGAAAAATAAATAGTTCATTCAAAAGAGGGACGTCACCCAGCGTAATTTCATACCTCGCATGTCAATATCTCAGGTCGATGACCTTGACATTTTTGGTCTTTAGGGTAAATTCATTGACCATGAAAAAGGGTTGACCATCCTAAGTACTTGGACGCCGCACGTCACCCTCTCCGATGAATAGTTTATAAAATCTCAGGCAGATGACCTTGCTGTTTGGGTCTTTCGGGTACATTCATTGGCTATGGGAAAGAGTTAACCATCCTAAGTCCTATGACACCTAACACAAGTCTCTCCGATCATTGGTAAACGAGATATCAAACGCCGATGACCTATTAGTTTTGGGTCCTTTGGTTACATTAGGAGAAGAAAAAAATTACGAGCCTTACAGTAGTCGCATATGATGTGTAACATCTGACATAGAAGAAACCTCATGTGAAATTGTTGATACACCGGTATTTTATAGAATTATTGGCACAAATATTAATCTATTGTAAAAGGGAGTGTTTTACAGATATTGTAGTTTAAAATACGGAACTCATTTTATTAGATGATTTGTAGCTTCCACCAGCACTAGCCTAAATAAAGAATACGATATGGATCAACTAGATTAATAGACGCGACACCGCTCATAACCTTAAATTCCTTATAAACAGGTCCTCTTGATTCACAGACCAACACGTAATTTCATATGGATTCTATTAAAATGAGTCATATTGATATGATAAATATCGTTTAAAATGATAATCTGGTAGCAAAAACAAGATGTTCAGTAAAGAACATATAGCCTACTTTCTCCTAAATGCATGGGTATTGTTATAACTCTTTGTCCTTTTCAAGGAGTATAATTGAATGTTGGTTGTAGTAGCTTGTTGAAATACAACGTGCTATAGGGATATTAAACATGAATATGAGGTGCCCTTTGCTAGTGCTACCTCTGTAAAAGAATTCATTCAATTCGGTTTCACCGTGTTTGAATTGATCTGGGGAATGGATTTGCACACATACATGGCCGCTATTTGCAAACTATTGGGCTTATGACCTTGTAGTCAGTCATAAGATGCTTTCCACAAAAAGGCATGTTGTTGCAAAATCCGGTAGAGATCAAATTATTAGGATGGTCGAAATTTGATTTAAGCTTTTAAAATTTGGGTGGCCGTCATTCCGTTTCCGTCAAGATGGCGGCGATATAAAACATGACACTGAGGTGCCTTTTGCTAGTGCTACCTCTGTACCAAATTTCGTTCAATTCGGTTTCACCGTGTTTGAATTGATAGGGGGAATCGATTTGCACACATACTTGGCCACCATCTGCAAACTATTGGGCTGATGATCTTGCAGTTTGGTCAGAATATGCTTCCCACACAAAGATTTGTTGTTGCAAAATTTGGTAGAGACTAGATTATTAGGTTGGTCGTAATTACATTTTAGCCTTTAACATTTGGGTGGCCGCGATTACGTTTCCGTCAAGATGGCGGTGATATAAAACATGACACTGAGGTGGCCTTTTCTAGTGCTACCTCTGTACCAAATTTCGTTCCATTCGGTTTCACCGTGTTCGAATTAATAGGGGGAATCGATTTTCACACAAAGATGGCCGCCATCCGCAAAATATTAGGCTAATGACCCATTAGTTTGGTCAAAGGATGCTGCCTCCATAATGGTATGTTGATGCAAAATTTGGTAGAGATCGGATGATTAGGTTAATCGTAATTTGATTTAAGCTTTGAATATTTGTGTGGCCGCCATTACGTTTCGGTCAAGATGGCAGCGATATAAAACATGACACTGAGGTGCCCTTTGCTAGTGCTACCTCTGTACCAAATTTCATTCCATTCGGTTTTACCGTGTTCGAAATAACAGGGTTAATCGATTTTGACACAGATGGCCTCCATCCGCAAACTATTAGGCTAATGACCTATTAGATTTGTCAAAGGATGCTTCCTCCATAAAGGTATGTTGTTACAAAATTTGGTAGAGATCGGATGATTAGGTTAGTCGTAATTTGATTTAAGCTTTGAACATTTGTGTGGCCGCCATTACGTTTCCGTCAAGAAGGCGGTGATATAAAACATGACGCTGAGGTGCCCTTTGCTAGTGCTACCTCTGTACCAAATTTCTTTCCATTCGGTTTCACCGTGTTCGAATTAATAGGGGTAATCGATTTTGACACAAAGATGGCCGCCATACGCAAACTTTTAGGCTAATGACCTATTATATTTGTCAAAGGATGCTCCCTTCATAAAGGTATGTTGTTGCAAAATTTGGTAGAGATCGGATGATTAGGTTAGTCGTAATTTGATTTAAGCTTTGAACATTTGGGTGGCCGCCATTACGTTTCCGTCAAGATGGCGGCGATATAAAACATGACACTGGGGTGCCCTTTGCTAGTGCTACCTCTATACCAAATTTCATTCCATTCGGTTTCACCGTGTTCGAATTAATAGGGGCAATCGATTTTCACACAAAGATGGCCGCCATCCGCAAACTATTAGGCTGATGACCTATTAGTTTGGTCAAAGGATGCTGCCCCCATAAAGGTATGTTGTTGCAAAATTTGGTACAGATCGGATGATTAGGTTAGTCGTAATTTAATTTAAGCTTTGAACATTTGTGTGGCCGCCATTACGTTTCCGTCAAGATGGCGGCGATATAAAACATGACACTGAGGTGTCCTTTTCTAGTGCTACCTTTGTACCAAATTTCGTTCAATTTGCGCTCACCGTGTTCGAATCGATAGGGGGGGGGGGGGGCAGACATTCAGAGTACACACACTCACACACACACACACAGACTCACACACATACACACACACAGACAGACAGACTTTTTTTCGCCCTGTAGTGATCTCATAAGTCTACTTTCATTTTTTGCAAAAATCGAAAGTAGGCTAATATCTACCCCGCCCAGGGTTCGAACCCGAGATCTCTTGATTCACAGTCATACGCGATAAACCCATTGCTATTTCGACTACGCAAATATTGTGCACAAGATGGTGATCTATTTCCACGTTCCAATAATACTGCATTACGGAATTAAGTTTCGTTTATATTTTGCTTGTTTCGATAATGTTCCTACGTGAAATTGAGTTTAAAATGCCTTATGCCAATGCAATGCCGACTACTTACAATGTTTGATATTAAGGCATTTTACCATTTAAATACTGACGCGAAGACTTCGAACAAGTACCATGCCATTTGTTTAAATCACTTGACACCAGAGTTCGCATGAGCGTTTTCCGTTCAGTATGTCATATACATTCCACATGGCCGAGAGTGCGTCATGGTATCAATTTTCGACACCACGCGCTGATTGTTTCTCTTACTAATGCCAGCTGGATCGATCGATCGAGTTGGCAGTGCGTCTTATACTTCCGTTCGATCCACCACTGCCAGCTAGGGCACACTTCCATTCGATCGATCGAGCGGGCAGTGCATACTTCCGTTGTCCACCACTGCCAGCTATTACACTTCCGTTTGATCGATCGAGCGGGCAGTGCATACTTCCGTTGTCCACCACTGCCAGCTAGTATACTTCCGTTTGATCGATCGAACGGGCAGTGCATACTTCCGTTTGATCTACCACTGCCAGCTCGATCATTCCGATCCACTTCCGTCCCCAATTTTCAAAATCACTCCCACAAAACTATCCAGCTACCGAGCGGAAAGATGTTACACATCAAAAAGGGGCGTCACCCCGAGTCCTACGACACCTCATATGTCAAAATCCGACCATGGGTTCACGAGATATTCATTATTTATTTATTAACTAGCAACCCGACCCGCCTTCGCCCGGGAACAGTTATGAATGCATTACGTGATAAGCGCTCTCTCCCCCAATGTCAATGAACAACGACCAATATCCGTTTTGCGTCTCGGCATGATGGGTTAAAATCACTGACTGGATATTATCATGGAGATGCATGTCCAACAAATTCTTGTCAAACGTAATTTAAGAATGGTGAGGTGCATGAAACACAAATCCCCCTTCCGTCCAATCTTAACTTGACTGTGAATTTTGCGGAACGAAAAGTTCACAGGCGAAATGAAGAAAAGCCGAGTTGCACTTCCACGAAAACTCCAAACACAACCACTCTTCTCAAAAGTTTTTAACTCAACATGACTCGACAGTTTTCCGCTGGCTGTGGGGCAATAAGCTCGTCCGCTAACTAAGCTGCAAGTGGGATGATAGACTCGCTCCTAGCTAGCTCGTAAACTGTCGCCTCAGTAACTGAACGGAGATTGTTGGAAGGAATGAAAACGTAAAAACACTTCTAGTAGGCGATGTATTGAAGATAGAGATATGCTCTCCCGGGCTTTTTGTAGAACCTTTCATGCTGAACAATTCTTACACTCATAGTATATAGATATTTTTAACAGTTTGACCAGCATAAGCTTAGAAAGCGTACGGATGCCAGTTTTTTCGACCTTTTCACTAAAATAGTTTGTACCTGACTTCCTTTGGTCATAAATACATAATTTTCAACAGAAACCTTCCTCGAGATATTCTTTACAGAATGGTGAAAACCGCATCAAAATCCATTCAGTGGTCATCGAGATTACCCGTGACATCCAAGAATCGGGGACTTTGTTTTATACCAAGTAGAAATTATACGCCAATCAGTATAATTTAATGTAATATAATCCCCCTTCCGTCCAATCTTAAATTGACTGTGAATTTCGCGGAACGAAAAGTTCACAGGCGAAATGAGAGTTGCACTTCCAGGGAATGGCGAGGTGAATGAAACTCAAATCCCCCTTCCGTCCAATCTCAACTTGACTGTGTTTCACAGGCGATATGAAGAAATCCCGAGTTGCACTTGCACTTCCAGGGAAACTCCAAACACAACCACCCTTCTCAGAAGTCTTAACTCAACACGACTCAACGGTTTGCTGCTGGTTGTATCTGGGGCAATAGGTCCGCCCGCTAGATAGGCTGTAACAAGGATGATAGACTCGCCCTTATCTAGCTCGTAAACTGTCGCCTCAGTAGTTGAATGGACATGGTTGTAAGGAATTAAAACGTAAAAGCACTTATAGTGGGCGATGTATTGAAGATAGACATATGCTCTCGCGGACTTTTTGTGTAGAAGTTTTCATGCTGAACAATTCTTACACTCATAGTATTTAGATATTTTTAACGGTTTGCCCAGCGTAAGCTTACAAAGCGCTCGGACGACAGGTTTTTTTTCGACTTTTCCACTGAAATCGTTACTTCTCGGCTTCCTTTGATCATAAATAAATAATTTTCTACAGAAATCATCCTCGAAATATGCTTTACAGAATGGTGAAAACCGCATCAAAAACCATCCAGTGGTTCTCGAGTTTACCCGTAACATCCAAGAATCGGGGACTTCGTTTTATACGAAGTAGAGATTATTTTAAACTACATGTATTGCGGGTTGCCTATTCTGTCGCCCCTGCGTTAGAACTCTTCTTACTCATGACATGTTAGTACAGGGGTGTGCAAATTATTAGGCTCGACGCCAGTTTCACAAAATTGCATTTATACTTTTCACGGCTTAATGCACTAAATATGTTTGCAAGGTGCTGAAAGTACTTCAAATATTTAACCAAGAGTCTTAATTATATTTCCTTTTCAGAAACTCAAAGTAAAATGATTTTTTACAATTTCCACTGACAGAGGAGCCTTACTAATGCAAAATGCCGAACGTTTTGTTTTGATTACTTCAGTGAATTTTTTGAGTGAATTTAGAGCAGAGGGTTTTGGAGTCTTACATCGTGTTCATCGGTTCTTTACTATTGTTTGTTTTAGGATAGCTTTGAGAAGAAGGTAGCTGTAGCCTTCCATCTGGAACATTCCGGCAAATTGCCTGGAGTTGAAGTTGGAACATACGCAAACATTCACTTCTAGGATAGCTGAGGTGCAAATCGAATCCACTTCTTATCAATTGACCTCTCAAGGCTGAGTAAACCTCACCCTCAGACCAGAATATAACCTCTTGGCAAAGTTGGGAATCGAACCCCGAAAATTTGGGGCAAAAGTTTTAATTTGGGGCAGTAAACGTTGAAGGTGGCTCCTCTGAATAAACAACTACTCCTCTAAACTACTTCGAATGACTCGCTCGGCTCGTTATTTTGTAATGGACTGGGACCAGTAGTGCTCATGTGACAAACGTTGTGTATCACGGGATGTTACAGAACCACGTACACCACATGATACTATGATATTCTTACGAGGACTACCTGTGAAGTGCCATCGTGACAGTGTTGTGCTTGAATGACGCGGGGAACACTAACTAGTGTAGATGCATTATATGGAATAGCATCCTAACTCCCCCGACCTTAATCTCCATAGAGCATCTATGAGATGTTTTGGAACAGTCCTTCCCTTCGTGCATGTCACAGTGACCTCGATCGGTTCTCTGGGACTACCATCAGCGATATGTAGCAAGAAAACTGCAGAGATGAGGAATGTTTGCGAGGAAATTGCCTGGACTTAACTTAGTAGGGTTGATGAGGACTGGCAATACTGTCACAGATATGTTTTTGACCGTGTGACATCAAGATCCAGCCCACTTCGTCTCTTTACTTACCACGTAGCCTTGTGAGGCAAAACTGAAAAGAAGAGTGTTCGATTTCTACCTCAGCCGTCCTAGAAGTGATTTTCCGTGGTTTCTCCACTTATACTTCAAGAAAATGCTTGGATGGTACCCTAATTAAGGTGACGGCGGCCTACTACCCAAATACAAATAATCACATTAGTAAAAAATAGTACAGGTACAAATACAGCTTGGGCTGTATGGGCTAAATGGCGACAGGTGACAGGAGTTTTATGTGATCGTAAGATTACTGTACAGCTGAAATCGAAAGTATACCGCACTGTGATCAGACCTGTAGCATCATATAGACTGAGTGTTGGCCAGTAACCAACAGATGTGAGCAAGTGCTGCACTCCATGGAGATGAGGATGCTGCGCTGGTCCATTGGCCTAACAAGACTAGATCATGTCACCAATGTTTATGTAAGAGGCATCCGTGGTGTCGCACCGATCCTTGACTAGATGCTGGAAGCTCGCCTGCGTTAGTACGGATATGCACTATGGAGTTGCTAGGAGACAGTGGCAAAAAGAGCACTACAACTAGATGTAGTAGGCAAGTGATCACATGGACGGCCAAAGAAGCGGTGGCTTGACCGAATCAAGGTGGACATAAGAACAGCCAATTTTGAGAAGAAGGACGCTGCAGACAATGCAAGATGGAGGCAATTGCAGAAGAGCCGACTATGTTCTGCGAGGCAAAAGCTAGAACAAGAAGAAGAAGCACAGGTTATCAGACAGATTCTTCACACACACACACCCAAGTACACGCGGTCACACGACCACGATGTCTCAAAGCCCCTAAATGAGCCAACAACAACAAAAACAATGACTAATACACGATTTTCTTAATTATATAGGTGGGACGGAATATTTATTTAACTTTCTCTCATCGGAGGTTGTGGAATGACAAAGTATGTTATCACACCAAGTATTTGAAACATACAAGCCAATTTAACGTTTAAAATAAAATATAATATTCTAGATTATATTCACCAATGACAATATAAGTCATTGCTCATTATGACTGTTGAAACTTACAGTATCGTAACTATATTCGGCAATAAATTGAGATTGACTTTATATCATTTAATGCCTCCACTGATAATTTATGAATGGTGCCATTTGCGCCTAGCATTAGTTCTACAACCTCGACATTTCTGTTGGGTAGTCAGACTGGAGGCTGGTTGGATCCTCACAAAGCACCACCATAGGTTATGTGGTAGAAACCCAAAAAACCAAGACAGGACTATAATGAGGCGTACTAGGCAAGGTGAGGAATGAGGTAGTTTGTCATTGCTTTCCTCACTGAGTCAGAACAGCAGTACTAACCCTATGAGTAGAACCTTTCACAACACCCACAGGCACTGACTGTGTCCTGAGGCCATTACTCACCACCACTCATACCTCAGCAGCTTCCATATAATCACAGCCATGAATGAGACTGAGACATTGGTGGAAAGCCACATTTTACTCTAGCCTATGCCAACAGACAAATGCAAATGTACTCTATTCATCAAGAGATGGCAAACAGGCAATCTATTGCTGTTATAATACAGTAATACTATTTATATCTGGACTGAGTCTAAAGGTAAGGTAAAAATAAATAAATAATAATAATATCGTATGGCCTCGGGTGCCTGGTGCAAGCTTTATTAATTGACACCAAGAGGGTAGCTTGCATGTCGAATTCCGTCGTTCCTTTGAACGCTATGAAAGTCAAGGAGGTTAGATATCTAAACTCCTTGACACTACAGCGCTTTCAAGTAGAGAATGGAGGAACTTTGTGTTGGCGGAAAATCCCGAGATTAATTTTGCCATTGAACACGGTCTACTGAATTTAAATGGGTTCTTTAACATGCCAACAACGTATGACATGAGTGTCGTGAGTTTTGTCGCCTTTCAAAAATCACTTACCATGGCCAGGGGCGAACCTGCAATCTTGGGGTTGGTAGTCCGACACTATAACCACTCACCCACCGTGGCAAGCTAAAGTAAGGTAATCCCCAGCATCAAATTATTTGGTTAGTTCTGAATTTAACAGGTAGTAGTGCTATTCACTTGTGATCCCCAGTGGACATAACCCTGTGCTGATAACTGCTGACAGTAGTGAACAGGCGGTCAACCAGGGGCGCTAGGCTCGCTCTTATCGCCAACATCACAATAGCTTATGAAAATGGTCCAGCTACTCCTTTGTTATCGGCAACCATTACGCCGCGAGAGGGGAAGATGCTATTGAAAGGAGAAATGGGTACAGGGATGGTGCGGACGAATAAAGGAATGAGTTTGTATTGTGAAGCTGTGAAGGATGAAAATCATGATGGTGTCTGCAATGGGAACGAGAAGAAAGGTTTTTGTCATGTGTAGGAGGTCTTGAACCAACATACCGCAGTCATTACATCCTGTTCAGAACACCTAGTTCTCTATACGCCACCACTTATTAGGTAGATGTTATGCGATTTACCGTTTAGAGAGTACAAATACAGCAGAACTCCGGAAACTCGACCAAATATGGACTTGACGGTGTTAAGTTACGAACATGTCGAGGTTTACAGACTCTTTGAAGAATTATATAAAGCTAATTTCAGGTTAGACCAATTGCATACATGTTAAAATAATGTAGCGATAGCTTTTAACATAATATTGAAGCTGTAGTAAGTATGAAACCAAATATCAAAACAACTTCCTTGTGCATGAAACTTCATTTTAGAGAAGAAACTGGTGATGGTGGCTTTATTTTTGCATTAATTCCTTCTTCTGGTGGCTTTATTACGCTCAACTCACTTAGAAATGACAAGCCAATCCAGTCTAAACCACGGAAAGCCAAACCCAGAGAAATTCGCGGAGGTAATGCGTGCTATTCAATCTTTACAATTCAATTTTCGGTGAAAAGTCTAACCCATGCAGTGTAAAGACTGACAATAAGGAATTCAGCGAGTGAAGAATTGGTTTAATTTACGAGAGTTTCTACAGCCTCATTTATTCATTTACTTTATTTGCAAATGGGGGTGATTTCCCGGTGGCAAATTGTACACACAGAAAATCACCAACAATAATATCAAACTCACTTAATGTACATAAGGCGTGATTTGGAAACTGTAGTAATTACATCGGAGCATTTACACAAAATTTCAGTTTTCTCTTAAATACATCAATATTATTAGGGAAAGGCTCTAAGACTGCGGCAGGTAATGATTTCCAATTGTCTATACCACGATTAATGAAATAATATTTCTCATAATCTGTACGCTGCGCTTGGCCCTTAACTTAATGCGGATGATTTTCCCTTCTCAGGTAGGGGTGAGATTTCCCAGACGTCTGGTTAGTTCTCCCCTCCCCATGTTGGTCGATTAGTGTAAGTGCTAAGCATAGCGTATAGTCTGAATTTTGTCCTATTTTCCAAAGATTCCCACCCTAGTTTTTCTAACATTTAAGTTATACTTCTTCTTCTTCTTCTTCTTCTTCATTTCCCGTTTCCAGTTCCCTGGGACGGGTTGGGAATCAAGGACCTTCACAGTTGTCTATCCCTCTATCATTCATTTCCTTCTTTCAATACGTCTTTTACTTTTACTCCTCTTTTCTCTATGCTTTCCTTCACCGTATCTATCCACCTCTTTCTTGGCCTTCCTCGTGGTCTTCTTCCCGGTATTTTCTCCATAAATATTCTTTTTGGTATTCTATATTCTTCCATTCTCATCATATGTCCGTACCACTTCAGCTTACTGGTCTCTATCTTGTCTTGAAGTTTTGGGAACCCAGTTCTCTCCCTAATGTCCACATTTCTGATTTTTTCCCTCCGTGTCTTCCCAATTATTCCTCTAAGGAACGTTTACTATTTATACTACTTCTAGGATTAAAATAGTTGAGCACAAACCTAGGAGCTTTCCTTTGTACCATCTCCAGATCATTGATGAGCCCTATTTTATATGGGTCCCGAACCGCAGAGCCGTATTCCAAGATTGGTCTGACCAGGGTCAATTATCCTCATTCTTTTGCAGTGGAACTACTGCCTTTTAATGCCCTCATTCAAAAGCTGCCTCGGGGTTAGGTAGGAAATTGCCTATACAAAGTCACTTGTCATCAACAATATTGTTATATAGGTACAATTTGTCCCAACAATAGTTATTATTACTATTCTTAAGCGGCTTCGGTGGCGTAGTTGGTAGCATGCTGAACTGCTGTGCCCAAGATAGCGGGGTTCCAACCCTGCCGAAGTCATCGGGGGAGGGGGGAGGGGGGAGTAAAGCCGGCGGTCCCCTGTCATAGATTTATGGCATGTAAAAGATCCTTCCACAGACTAAACTTGTATGCAGCTAAATTGTTAGGTTAGATTTCGTCAGAGCGCTCTATCAAAGTTCCAACGTTCACCACTAGGTATCATTGATATCTGGTAGCGAAAGTTGAAACTACTTGAAATTGAACGGAACTTGTAGCTCGCCCTAAGGGTGTTCGCTGGAAGCAGCTACAGACTCAGGCGAGCCGAACATGTTCTCGGACACTCCCGGCACTAAAAGCCATCTGTCTGTTAGGTAGTCAGCCCGATGGCTGGTTGGATCCTCAAAAAGCACCGCCGTTAGGTTATGTGAGTAGATGCCCACAAAAACCCAAGGCAGCGCTATAGTGAGGCGTACTAGGCAAGATGAAGAGTGAGGTAGTTTGCCATTTATTTCCTCACTGAGTCAGAACAGCAGTGCTAACCTTATGAGTAGAACCTTTCAGAGCAACCACAGGCACTGACTGTACCCTGAATGTCATTACTAAGCACCACCCATACGTCAGTAGCTTCCATATAATCACAGCCATGAGTGAGACTGAGCCATCGGTGAAAACGATAAATAAAAATACTAATCTTAATCATGCTGCTCGATCAGTGTATGAACATAAATAAAATAGTAGATGTGCTGAAATTTGCGAATTGTCGATTTATCGATGGTCGAGTATTTGGGAGTCTAATGTACCACAAAACGGGTGTCTTTGCTCTAGGAGACAAAATGAGCCGTGTATAGCTACGGGTTATTTAATACATTAGCCCCGAGTTGTACTTGCAAAGCGGTCACAGACGTGAATCAATCCCATGCCTCGTCCGTGGCAGGCGCCTCTGGCTGTGTACGGCATTATTTTACTGGTTTTAAAGGTACTACTTATGTATCTAACAGTGGTGAAAATATTGATTCTCATTCATATTCATATTGAACAATACTCACTTGCACAGATATTCATGTGTGAGATGATAGATGTTCTACACAAATTAAAAGCCTAGTTGCTGAAGAAAAATATGTTTCTACGGAATTATAGACTACTGTGTACCAATTAACTCGGCCTACGTCTTCAATATAATAATTATACATTCATTTATCTGAACGGTAGATTATTATGCCTTGGAATCAAGTACAGGAAATATTAATGAACTGGAGTCTTACATATGTAGAGGGCCAGGATGTCAACTATCATAATCCTAGGGCAGGACCAGATGGTTGTGTGCACATGGCACTCCATCACTCTGGCAATCAAGCAGTATTGTAGCTGGAATGGAAGCAGAGAAGTTGGGAAGAAGTCCAGCAAAGACATTGTCTTACTGAATACGGATGGAGTGTTGCTTGGTTTATTTTGTTTTGGACGAACATAAAGACTTGTGTCCAAACCAATAAAATATTACATACCGAACCGAGGTAGGCCTTCCTTAGTAAATATTGGGCCACTAACATTATACGAATGCGCCATTAATAAATCACATTTCGAGCTCTTTGTTGCCTTAAACAAATACGTTCTAAAATACAGGGAAATGAATAATTTCTTCGTAACAAACAAAAGGGTTATATAACCAAACAATTTTATCTCTAAATTTACAGGCTCAATTTATCTTATTTTCCTCCTGAAGTTATGGTTATAAAGAATTACAAGAGCCAAACTAGCGCAGTTATTCCCTAGTAAGAGAACATGCTTCCCTTAGTTCCCGTGACTCATAATATGTGTACGGGAATCACTACCTAACATAAGTAGTGCACTGATATGCATCAAAAATATTATCATAATTCTTTTTGGGAGGGGGGAAGAAATGCATTTACACACTGAGTGTTGGGCTCCTGAGTAGCAGACTACCGACTAAAACTCCCCCCGTTACTTCTGAACACGTTTATCACATTACTTCAGGCTAGAGTAATTTTATCTTTGCCCGTAGGGCACTCTTCCGTAATGAGTAATCTTCAGTGGCGATCCAGATCCGTCCTCTTTGTTCGGAGGATATTTTCAACAAAACTTTCTACCAGTTTCCAATTTTCTTAATTTTGTAGCATGACCGCAACAATATTGTCATGAGGTATCTCCGCATCATTGTGCTCTTGAAGAGACTGTCTCATTTGGACCCACCGTCCACAAGAGGAGAAGGTGTGATTAGTATTATCTAGCTCATTAACACAGTAGATACAATCTGGAGAATCCACCTTCCCAATCTTCTTAAGATAAGAACAGAAGTACCCATGGCCAGTCAAGAACTGAGTGAGATAATAGCCAAACTCACCATGTTTCCTCTCTGTCCAAACCTGAACCTGAGGGATCATTCTCTTAGTCTACTGGCTTCGGTTTCCTTGCTCCCATTTGATCTGACAGTTATGAAACGTTTGTACTCTTGCTGTTTGTCTTGCATTTTGTAAACCTACCTCAGATTTCCTCCAGTAAATGTACCTGCGTTCTTTCACAAGATAAAAAAGGATATTATCCCGGCAATAACAAGAACTGCTTCTTCATAGACCGTTTGATATGCAGATGCTACGCGCAAAACACCACGCTTCTACACTTGCGCTAGTGACTTCCTATAAATTTCCTTAACCAGGGCATCCGCCCATATTTACGTTCCATACAGCAGAACTGAATAATCAGTAGTCTCCTCTTACTAGATTTGGCCCACCAACATTGGCCATAAGCCGACTGAGGGACGTTACTCCTCTAACCACCTTATCTGCAGTCCGTCTAATTTGTTCTCCAAAATTCATTTTATTGTCAATCTTGATGCCCAGATATTTTTCTGCTGGCCACGTCTCTACTTAAATGTCTCCTACCTGTATTGGGAGTGTTGTCTGAATTCTCTTCTTTGTTAGGATTACAATTTCTGTCTTAATAAGTGCTAAAGACAGGCCATGTTCCTCCATCCATCTATTGATTGTGTGCATTACCATATTGAGTCGCAAATGTGCCTGCTTGGCACTTCTTCCTGCTACAAGAGCAGCAACATCATCTGCATAACCCACTAGGATAGTTTCATCATCAGGAACTTCAGATCTTAGCAAGCTACCATATGTGATATTCTACCCTGTGCAGCTCCGGCCAAGACCTGTACCATGCGTTGTCCTTCTGTCGTGTTAGAAAACAACGAACGATCTTTCAAGTAGGAATTTATCATCCATAAGAGAAAATTTGGAACATGAAATGTATTCTCCAACGCATTCAGCATGTCATTCCACTTAACAGAGTTGAATGCATTTCTTACGTCAAGAGTAACAATGAGAACTACATGACGAGAATGGTGATTGTAATTCTTCGCCCTTTAGAGAGATGCAAAAATTTCTTCTATCGCATCCAGGTAGATCTCCCTGTTCGAAATCGATATTGTCTTTGGTGACAAGTAACCCACTGCCATGATCGCTTGGCGCAACCTGACTCTCAGAAGCTTCTCAAAGAGCTTGCCTGTTGTATCGAGCATACACAGAGGGAGGTTTGATTATGGTAAATCCAGGTCACCGTTTTTCTTACTAATGTGCGCCAGACAACAGACCCTCCAGCAGATGCTGAACACTCCTGTTTTTAGACTCTCGTTTAACATTCTTAATTTAAGTTGAGGATGAAACTCGATTGTTAATTTGTGAATCTCCTTTGAGGTGTCGTCGGGACCAGGGGAATTTTTGCTTTGCTGAGACTGAGTAGCCCTACTGAACTCATCCTCAGAAAAGAGAGGAATTTTAATATCTACATCGAAATACTGCTCAGGGATTGTTGGATGTGTTGGGAAAAGAGTTTGGATAATAATAGCCATAGGCTATTCTTTGTGTTCTTTGTGACCCAAACTTCTTTCTGACAACTTTATAACCCAATCCCCATGGATCAGTGTCAATACCCTCACATAGCTTCCTCCAGCTCTCAGCTTTGCTTTAATGTTTTTTCGAAGTAGCTTCTCTGTATCTCTATGTTCAGCTGATAAGAAATTAGCATATTCTAGATTTCTTGTCCGTTGTGCGCCACGTCGGAGTCTAAGGCAGTTCCACCTGAATTCTGCAATTCCTTGTGTCCACCAATAGGCAGGGCTCTTCAGATGGCGTAATATTCAACAAGCCAATGTTATAAGTTTCATAGTTGAGGAAACTGGAGTCTCAACATCAGCCTCTCTGTCAAGCTCCATATCTTCAATTGGTTCTACAAAAAAGCAATAATAATAATAATAATAAAAATACTACTACTACTACTAATAATAATAATAATAATAATAATCGGGAATTGGAAACAGAAGGCGCTTCATGGGAAGTTTCCACATGAGTTGGACCAGCCTCACATCGACAAGTTAGCGTCGCACGCATGGCTGACCCACTCGGTCCTCTTTCTGGAAACAGGGATTTGCTGTAGCTATCCAAGACCAAGTTGTTGCTACTCGAAGCTATCGGAAATGTATCATAAAAGATCCAGGAACAGAGAGTGAGAAGTGTCGCCGCTGTGGAAAATGTAGTGAGACTATTCAACACATTATATTATCAGGTTGTTCCCACCTTGCCAACACTGAGTACAAACATCGACACGATCAAGTTGCCAACATTATCCACCAGAAACAGGCCTTGAAGTACAAACTTCTTCAAAGCTCCGTCCCCTATTGGAAATACATACCATCCTCAGTACTCGACAATGCCACACACAAACTCTACTGGGACAGAGGAGTTGTGACAGATGTTGCAGTCAGTAACAACCGGCCAGATATCATTATCATCAATAAAGAACACAGAGAGGCATTACTGATCGATATCGCATGTCCCAACACTCAAAACATCCAAACAACAGCTGCTACTAAAATATCTAAGAACCCAGAGCTGCAATTGAGGTAAAGCAGATGTGGAAACTTGAGCCGGTGACTACAATCCCAATAATTGTATCGTGAAGGCCTACTGGTGTTATACCCAAAACTCTCCACAGTAGTATATCAATATTGAATCTGCATCCGCAGATATATATTGAACTACAGAAGGCAGTTCTGTTAAACACCTGCCATATTGGTATATTGGCTTTCACGGCCGGTGAATTAAAACTCAGCAATTCTTCTAGGTTTGTGCCGTGTCTTGTGTGGGGTTTCGCCTAGGAAACCAAGCTGGCTCATCGGCGGGCTCTTGGTGTCCCCGCCCGGACCCCCATATGAGTGACGAACTACGCGCCACCTCCCTTTATATTAGGTGCAACTGCACCACTTGACTGCGAGAACTAAAAGCTCAAGCAGCCTTAACCTCCCTATGAAGGTTTCAAGAAAGATGGTATATTGGCTTTCACGGCCGATGAATTAAAACTCAGCAATTCTTCTAGGTTTGTGCCGTGTCTTGTGTGGGGTCTCGCCTAGGAAACCAAGCTGGCTCATCGGCGGGCTCTTGGTGTCCCCGCCCGGACCCCCATATGAGTGACGAACTACGCGCCACCTCCCTTTATATTTGGTGCAACTGCACCACTTGACTGCGAGAACTAAAAGCTCAAGCAGCCTTAACCTCCCTATGAAGGTTTCAAGAAAGATGGTATATTGGCTTTTTGGAAGTCTTCAGAGGGAGGTTAAGGCTGCTTGAGCTTTTAGTTCTCGCAGTCAAGTGGTGCAGTTGCACCTAATATAAAGGGAGGTGGCGCGTAGTTCGTCAGTTATGTGGGGGTCCGGGCGGAGACACCAAGAGCCCGCCGATGAGCCAGCTTGTTGTCCCACACAAGACATGGCACAAACCTAGAAGAATTGCTGAGTTTTAACCTGCCATATTGTTAGGAAGTTCCTTGGTGACAATACCCTCGTCGAACCCGTAGCAAGGCTCGATGATTCAGATGGAAATTCAGTTCATCCTATAAATGAAGGAGACTCGTGAAGACTGCGGGCACGACATGGATGTACAGTAATGTGAAGTCTCTGAACAGTGCATACGAAATCGTCTCAATGCAGATGGTTCCTTGCTAAGGCCGAACCAGGCTGTAACAGAAAATGTAGCCGGTATTTGCCGTGATAATGTTGTCAAACAATAAACTAATAATAATAATAATAATAATAATAATAATAATAATAATAATAATAATAATAATAAGTATCAGAGCCCTTCGAAATCAAGACTGGAGTCCGACAGGGGGATGGATGATCCCCAGTCCTCTTCAATATTATTCTGGAGACGATAATTAGGGAATGGGAACCTCTTGTAAAGGGCATTCAAATCGGTATTAAAAAAGAGAACTGAACTAAAGTCAAATGTCTCGCTTTCGCGGACGATATTGAAATTGTCGCAGACAACAGATCGGAAGCGACTTACGCAGTGGAAAAGCTCCATGAGATTGCACAACAGACCGGATTACATATCTCTTACGACAAGACCAAATATATGGAGAGAAGGCCAGAAAATAAATCCCCTTAAAACACCAAATACGGTAAAATCCCACAAGTCTGAACTTTTAAATACCTTGGCGAAATTATACAGCTCTTAGGACTTATTGGAATCGCCAATGAAGACAGAATCACTAAGCTCCAGAAGACCTACAGGCTAACGTGGGTCTATTACAACAAGAAATGCATTTCGACGAACGCCAAATTACGACATTATAAAACAGTTATTCTTCCAGAAGCAACATATGCGGCTGAAACAATAGTAATCTATGGTCATTCCAAGATTATGGAACTGGAAAAGCAGGAACAAAAAATTCTCCGGAAGATCTACGGAGCAATCAACAGAAACGGCATTTGGATGAAGAGACCTAGTACTGAACTCTATCAAAAGACCATTACGATAACAGACGAAATTAGAAAACGCAGAGCCAAATTTTACACTCACATCCACAGGATGGCCACCTCCAGATTGCCAAAGAAGCTACTCGGTATCATAACACAGAGCAAATGCGGCACAGAATGGCTTAAAGAGGTACAGAGAGACATACAAGTAATCAATATACAAAATTTCGAAGACCGAACTGAGTGCCAGACGAAAATCGCGAGTGTTAAGTTTGAACCTAGATCATTACGACAACCTGGAAAAAAGTGGACGGATGAGAGGAAGAGGGAGCATTCCGCGAGAATGAAGATATTTTGGGAGGAGCGGAGGAGACACACCTCCAAATGACATCATGTTATCAAGTTTAATCGCTCTCCTGTAGGGGAATTTTCGCTTAAATAAATAATAATGATAAATCGTATTTGAGAGCGCACTGACCCGGTCCAACTGAATGAGGTAACGTGTAAAAGCAACAGCATCACTCTCCTCCGCAATCTGGATGAGTGGCGTGGTGTGACGTGGGGTCAGGTATGAACTACAGTGAAACCTCTCTAAAAGACCACCCCTATTAAAAGACCACCCCTAGTAAAGACCGATTTTTCTTGGAACCGATTTAAAACCTCATAAGGTCAATGCATTTGTTACCTCTATTTAAGAACCACTCCCCTCCCCGACCAGAGACCAGGCATTTTCTCAGTCTGACCTCTTTCAAAAGACCACTTCTCGTCTGCCTTCCCATTAGAGATTGTGATGAGGGTGATGATGTAAACGATGGTTCTGTTGGCACAGAACTGCATCATCATACAATGCCATTAGAAAAAGTGTTATGTAGCGTATAAAAAATACAAAAACGGCTCTCCTAGAAAATTGTTTGAACCCAGAAGAAATTAATGGACTTCCGAACTCACTCAGAGATATTCTAGAAAGTGAAATTGTTAAGAAAAAGATGCGCTAATCTGAAACAGAGATCAATTCGTGACGTTTTAAATGACAGAGATCAGAAAAGAACTAATTGTAATTAATCTGTTCTAAATGTGAACCAATGCAGATAAATTGTAATCAAGTATGTGTTCCAAATGTACTTTATTAATAATGCGGTATACAATTATTTTAATGCCTACCCATATTAAGAGACCACCCCTCTAAAACCAGTTTTCCATGGAACCATCACTGATCTCTTAATAGTGGTTTCACTTCTACCATGATTTCACCCGGGTGGGATCTTGTGCAACAACGCCTCTACCTCTGCTCTCTCTACTGCGTGATGCTCACCTGGCACCAGAATTGTCGCTAGCCAAGGGCACCAGCGGGCCGCCCTAGAGAACTTGCGCCACAACCCACACTCGACACTTGACCTCGCTTTTCGCAACCCTCACCGCAGGCAGTCTGACGTCACAAATGTCACACCTCAATAACATGTCCTCGAGACAGTACGCCAAGAAGGATCATTGCTGGAAATCATACGGATGCGTCGTCTTGCTTCGTGGGGACGTTAAATGCAAAACTCAAAAGCGATCCAACTATCTGCAGAGAGATTTGTAGAGAGAACAAGCACGTAGTTCTGTGAAGAACTAAATAGTCTATTTTCACATATCCTATGCATAATAGCAACTATCAACATACAAAATTTCAGATTGATTGCTGTAATAGAATCGTAGATATTGAGAACCGTCTAAATATTTCGGATGGTCGTCATGTTGGATTTTTATATATGAAGGCCTAAAGTAATATACTATTAGATGAAGATCATTGCGTAGGTTTATTATTAATACTTCAATATCATGATTAGGACACAAGCAATAATAAAAACGAGATTTTAAAATTTCACACAGCCGCCATCTTGAGGTTTGAGAACAATTGAAATAAATTAGATGTCATTTGATTAAAATGTTTATAAGCATTTACCGTACCAAGTGTCACTGCGCTTGAATCGTTAAAACGTGAGAGACGTTCATTCAACTATTTAAATTTGTCGTCGCCAATTTGGATTTCTGCTCATCAAGTTATCCAATGTCCCATAGGTGAATTAATGTTAATAGCCTTGATCAATATACAAAATTTCAGTTTGATTGCTATCGTAGATATGTAGATATTGAGAACTGTCTAAATATTTCGGATGGTAGCCATGTTGGATTTTTATATATGTAGGCCATAGAGTTATGTACTATTAGATGACAATTATTGCGTAGGTTCATTATTCAAACGTTTACCTCGATCGCATGATTAGGACACAAGAAATAAGAATTTAATTTTAAAATTTTGCACTGCCGCCATTTTGAGGTTATGTAAACAATTGAACTAAATTAAATGTCAGTGCATTGAAATTGTATAAAAATTTTCTGTACCAATTCTTTGGGCTCGGTGGAACCAACTTGGCCCATTTTTGTTTTGACTTGGGAGTAAAGGCTGAATATCCTGAATACCTGATAAATGACTGTTAGGTGCAAGTTCCACCGTATGGTCACCAGAAGTTGAACCGGTGAAAGATAAGTGACTTTAACACTGTGCCATCACGCTTCGCACTGTTCCGAAGCCGAGCGTATTTGAATAGCCTACGTTCTTTCTTCAAATCAATTGCGTGGCACGAAAGGAAGATAACTCCCTTAAAACTTAATTCCAAAGAGATGTGTTTCAGACCTCGAGGGCCACATAGCTGGTACAGTATGAACTCATTCTACCCACCTGCGTGGTGCGAAAAGGAAGAGAACTTTCATTTCACTGCAAGGTTTTGAACCAACACTCATTCTACGCACTAATTACGAGACCCATTGTCCAAGACCTGGCAGTGCCTGTACCTGCTGAGTTCAATTTAATTAAAGTTATCCTAACACAATACGCTGGAACAATAGACATGCCTCAATATGTCGGTCTTTTATGCGAATGTGAAGTACAAGGTGGGTTGACATTGGAATGTGGCTCCTTTTGTGGATATCTCCCAGGACCATTAGATGAGCGTTGAATTGAAATGCGCTTGAAAGGAAACCTCGTGCACGTGACTCCCCGATATTGTCGAAGTTTTCCTCACATGCAGATTAGACTACAAGTAAAACGACTTTTGTGGTGTATTCCCTTCAAATTCATTTGGGCTATTTCTAGAGAGGGTGAAATTGGGTTTTTTGATCGCTTATCCTCCAAGCTCTGTTTCACCCTTGGACTCTGCGAGGGATCATTCCTCTACCGTCGCGAAGACGATGTTCTGGAGCTAAACACACACTGTAGCAGATAGTTACAGGCCGATCACCGAGGCGACCACTAAATTGGGTCTAATGAAGGAAAGGTCAGGGAAGGGAGTGGGAATGAATTCGGCCGTGGATCTGTTGAAAGGAACCGTCCCGGCATTAGAAACTGAAATTGGAAAACCACGGAAAACCATTTTTAGGACGTTCGAGGTGGGATTTGAACTCACGCTCTACCGATACCAGTGAGGTGGGTTACATTATTGTACTAGTTAAAATACGCTCACGTTTCTTAGAACATACCTCTCTGACTTGTGCCCATCGGTGGAGGTGATTGTTGTTGTAAGGGACATAACGCATAGGTCATCTGCCATTAATCATTTGGGTGATAATGAAAATGGATATGAAATATTACTGCTACCACCACAAAATACTGGCTTACAACGTACATACTCCAGTGTAAGGAAAAGACAAGAAATGAATACGAGAAATAAGAAAAGAGAAAAGAGTTGCGCTCAACCCTCGAGGAATGAGAATTGAGGGACTCGCAAAGAAGTAGGGCCATGAAGGGGAGATAGGGAAGAGGAATCCGAGAGGTTCCACCCCGAAGTCAATAGAAGAAAGAAGAAGAAACTAACCCAGTTCATGAATACCTAAGGTGTGGACAACTCCCAAACTCAGCAGCCGTGAGCCCTGCCTCCTTTAGGGCCTCCTACAGAAGGCAGCAGATAACATGAATAAACAAGAAGAGGTCTGGCCCCTCGATAAATAGGGGTGTAAGTAAAATAATGCACAAGGGCCCATTATGGCGAGAAAATGAAAGTCTCCACAGGCAAAAATTAGAGGAAGGTGTCTAGGCAGGTGCATTTAGTCACTTACACCATTGTGACCACAACACACTTTCAAGCCGTAGATACAGAGTGGCTGTTGCGGTGATCGAAACGACACCCACAGAGTTCACTGGCGGGCTGACGAGGAGGTGGATTGCTCACTTAGGGAAAGAATAAAGGTATAACAACATATATATTCGAGTCAGAAGCAATCAAATTACAAGGCTTACAAAACAAAACTACATAATTACAACCAAACAAACACACAATGTCTATTCACACCACGGTCGATCAAAAACATGCAACCTTGCGAGAAGCAGATCTTCCGTTGTACAAGTGGCAGGGCACAGCAGGCACTTCTGTAGATGCTCCATGTTCTGGAGCATACCGCAGTCGCAGTTGGTGGTGTCGAGGGGGAGTGCAAATTGTTCTTTGATCTTCCAACTCCAGAACGCAGACGATTAAGTGCCCTCCACACGATCCATTTCTGTTCATGGCCAGGTGGAAGGCTTTCCGAAGGATGACACCAGAGAGAGTTACTCCCAAGCCGCAAAATCCACAATTCTTTTCTTTCTGTAGCTGGTGTAGGCTAGATTGCACGACTTCAGTGGTTTTAAGGAAACTTCTCCTGGACTTCAACCTAGGGGTGGCTGGTACATAACCATATAGCGGGTGGAAATGCTGATGAACCTGTTTAACTCTCTCACGACGAATATCTGGTGGTGCTATCCCTGCAAGCTGGTAAAGTTTTATAAGGGGTAATAATAATAATATCGTATGGCCTCGGGTGCCGGATGCAAGCTTTGTTATTTGACACCCAAAGGGTAGCTTGCATGTCGAATTTCGTTGTTCCTCGTAGCACTATGAAAGTCAAGGAGGTTAGATATCAAAGCTCCTTGACACTATAACGCTTTCTAGTAGAGAAATGAGGAACTTTGTGTTGGCGGAAAATCCCGAGATTAATTTTGCCATTTTGAACACGGCCTACTGAATTCAAATGGATTCTTTAACATGCCAACATCGTATGACATTCGTGTCGTGATTTATGCCACCTTTCAAAAATAACTTACCGTGGCCAGGAGCGAACCTGCAAGCTTGGGGTTAATAATCCGACACGATATCCACTCACCTACCGTGGCAATCTTATAAGGGGTGTAGCCCTCAAACAACCTGCAATACACCTACATGCTTGATTAAGCGCCTTGTCAACTTGATTTGCATGGGTAGATTTGTACCAGACTGGGCATGCATATTCTGCAGCACTGTCACATGTGGCAAGTGCTGTCGTTCTCAAGGGTAATGGCTGAGAGCCCCAGGTGCTATTATATAGTTCCCTCGCTTGCCTCGTTAACGAGCGGCGACTCAAACGTAAGGCAGTAGCACAATAACCACTGTTCGCTACTGACCAATAGCTGACGGTTGTTGACCAATAGAATGCTTCCTCTATCACTCCACGTGGGCTCTTAAGTCCCGCCCTGGTGGGTAGCTCGTGTCTCCGACAGGTATCAGTGTCCTTTGTTGCACATCTGCACATAGTTCTGTCCAGTCTTGCTGCTTGCCCTCAGTGGCTACGGTGGAAATTTGACAACGCTGTGCCTCACGCTGGGAAAGCCTTGGCCCCAGGTGCCATGGAATGTTAACATATCCGCCCAGCTAGATTTCAAAGGCAAGCCGCACGTTAACCAGGAAAGTGAGACAACTATACCAGTGATCTTACGAAGGATGTAATTACTAGCCTCCACCTTCATTTTGGTATTCCGGCAATGCTGCTTGTAGATCAAAGTACGATCGAGAGTGACTCGCAGATATTTAGGGTGAGGAGTGTTTACTAAACTTGAACCTTTCCATGAGATATTAAGTTCGCGACGAGCCTGATTGTGCTTAATATGAAATGCACACAGCTGGGTTTTGGCTGGATTTAGAGGAAGTTAATTGTCATAGTAATAGGCATACAATTCTGTCAATGCTTCTGTTAGGTGAGCTTAAACATCTTCAAACGATTTCACTTCACTAGATAATGCTATAACAATTATAGTCAACTGCCTTCAAAATTTCACTCAGTAAATAATAATAATAATAATAATAATAATAATTATAATAATATACCAAGCAAATTTCTTGGAAGAGATTCCCACAAAATCTATTGGGATGGATCTGTCATCACAGATAAAACCATTCCAGGTATTAGATCAGGCATAATCCTTGTGGACAAAATCCAAAAACACACATCGACATAGCTGTGACAAATACACACAACATGCAACATGTGTACAGTCAAGAAATCAGCAAATACTGTGGTTTGGCAGAATAAATAAAGAAGAATAGCGGACCCGTGCGAGAAATCTCGTATGTTCATAAACCATACTTTCCCCAATAGGTTTTGCAAAACCTTCTTACAAAAATTGATATTTAAGAAATTAGAATGCAATTTGTCACTGATAATGTCACATGTGTGCCGAGTGTGCTGTAACACTCACCGGTTATTCGATATCCATGAAATTATACGATTTGATTAGGCTACTCATTCCTTTGATTTACTGTTTCTGAAATCCATGCAAAATGATGAAGGAAAGACCTCATAATGTTAAAATTACATGAAACGGGCGTCAAAATGTGAACTGAACAGAAATTATGGAGCGTATTTTCATACATCAACAGTATCTGCAAATCACACACTTCGTACATTTTTAAAGTAATTTTTTAAAGAAATTATTGATATTTATGCAATTAGAGTGCAATTCGTCACTGCTAATGTCTATTCTCTTTCATTTGAATGCTCATTTTCACGATCGGTCGCTTGTGAGTGCCACAGGAGGGATCTATACTACTGAAATAATATATATGATGTGGCATCAAGAAGATACGACTGTTGTGCCACTTGTCCTCTCAGCAACAAGTGTTGTACCAACATCTCTGAAGAGAAACCTACAAGCATTGGAACTTCCCATCAATACAGTGACATGTGCTCAAAAATCTGTCATTTTTAGCAATCGCTCAACAATTGAAAAGTTGATAAACTTCTCCACCACATAGACGAAATAGAAGCTCACCAACTTGCAGTAGAACGCGGTTTATGCTAGTTTCCCGCCTTCTGTAACAATAGGCGTGCATACACGAGAGAATAATAATAATAATAATAATAATAATAAACATGAGACACTCTACGCCAGCGAGACCTTAAACCAAAACTACAAAGGGCATTTCCAGAACATCAAGAAGGGGGAGAGAAAAATCATCCGCAAATTTTTGGTCTTAAACTCACAGATGAAGGATATCGTCTACAATCACACACAAACACAGAGAGATATTCCGACATCGAGATAGATTTCTGAAAACGACGATTGAGATTTTACGGCCACATCATGGGACTGAATGATGATCGATTAACAAAGAGAATTCTCACATACTTAAGGAAACAGTATGGATTACACAGGTCCAAATTGATCTCAGAAGTGCCAATATCACACCAATGGACATCGAGGATCGAATGAATTCAGACATAAGATCCACAGTTGGCAAGTTACACCTGAAGATCGACCAAGTAAATCGGGGAAAGGATGGAAAGAAGAACGTCGAGGTTTGGAAGAACAAGAAAAAATACAGCAGATCATAATTTATTTTATGTGATTCTATGGATTTAAGCAACTTAAATAAATAAATAAAACTTTCTTCGGCTTTTCCCAATTAATAGGGGTTTCCGGAGCCAACCAGGCTCATTTTGGTTTTGGCCGGGGATTTAAGGCCGGATGTCCTTCCTGACGCCACGTGATTTTTCAGGTGAATATTCCACCCCACTGTCACCGAGATTTGAACCCCGGCCATCCGGGTGAAAGACGAGTAGCTAAGCCATTGAACCATCACGCTCCCCAACTTAAAATAAATAATTAATAAGAAGAAGAACTCCGGAGGCTATGAATTAGAGAATACGACTGTCGAGACAGAACACAATTCAGGGAAATACTTTCGAGCATAAAGGTTCTTGTACGAGAAAAGAAAGAACGCAGGGTAGGACGATGACAGCAGAGAGAAAGACGCAATACTCTGAAAGAATGAAGGAAGTGTGGAGGAAGAGAAAGGAAGAAAGAACTATGAGAAGGAAATGAAATGATATTTGCGTGGTCCTTAGTTTTGGCCGGTTCGCATAATGTAATGTAATGTAATAATAATAATAATAATAATAATAATAATAATAATAATAATAATAATAATAATAATAATAATAACAATAATAATAATAATAATAATAATAATAATAAAACTAATGCCCCCAATGGATTGGAAGTTTTGCTACTTCTTTTCACCTGAGCACTCGACTGCTGACTGGTCAACAAGTTAATGTGTTGGCTGTAGACTTGGAAGGAGCAACAGTTAGTCGGCTACCTTCTTAAAGTCAGAGCACAGCAGCGCGGCGCCTTGAGTCTGCCTCCAAGTTTGTCATCGTAAGCAGCCTTCTCTGATGTATGGCTTTACATAAATGAATTTTAAACGTATTTTCTCGAGCTGAAGACAGTTAACGTGTGGAGACGCTAGTACTTTACATGGAAACTGCCGAGGGGCGCACTAAGAAAAATAGTGCCTTAGAACTTTAACGCTTCACTCTATCTTTCTTTGTAGGAGGTGAGACCAGCGCTCGCCACAAGACTTCACATGTCGTCGATCTGAAGGGTGGTGAACAATATTCCCTCAGATTTTATATATTCCAAGCTTCGTGCAGGTTTTTTTTCATCAATATTCATGATCGAAGACTGTGATGAAATAATGTAGACTGCATGCAGGGCACAATATTTTTTCTACCAAATCATTATAAAGTAGGCCTTGATGTGAACTTGTTGAAAATGTGTTATGAGCAAATGAATAATATTGTTAGCTGTGCTGATAATTCGTTTTAGGAACTTGGGTAATCTTTATCAGCTCTGTGTACTTGGGAGTGTGTTCAATTTGCCTGATCTCCTGTGTGATGACTGCATTAGTATTTGTAGCAGTAATTATTCAAGTCGAGAATGAGGTAGGTGCTTCAGGACTTGAAATAAGGTACTATCTCGGCATTTTTCTGGAAAGAGTGTCGAAAACCCGGGGAAAACACACTATAGATAGCCGCTGTTAACACCGGGATTCAAACTTTTGATCTACGGACTTGATGCAGCTCCCCATCGCGATTGTGGTGAGAGATTTGACGCACACAGCTACGCCGCTGAATCGCAGTCATTTCAGAAAATGCTTACAAATTTATCAGTATCCTGATTCCTGACGTAATTAGATTTTCTTTTCGAATTTTAAGGATTTTACAGAAATGTACCCGTCAAAATATTTAAAGTGGTACCAAATTCGTTATATTAAGGACACTCTATGAATCAGTGGACTTAACAGATACATATGCATTCTCTACAAGACCCTAGTGATTGGCTTAGCCACTTGAGTGACAGAATTAGAGGTTCCTTGTGCCATATTACTTTCTGATAATAAATGGTCCCGAGGTTCACGACACGAGGCTGACGACAACCCGAGTGCCAGCTCAACGCAATGCGGGCCACTGTGTTGAAGCAACGCAGGGGCAGTGTCCCGTAAGGGTGAGTGAGTTAGGTTTCTAGCTTAACGTGCGTGTTAAGCTTTGCATTTTGTATTATGTTAAGGTCCTTACGGATTCTTCCTCGGGGCTGAGTGGTATCTTATTCAATAGAATGACAAATATTGGTGTTCTATAATCCGCCTCGGCAATACTAACATATGTAGTTTATTAATATCTAGACGAACATGTTTCCATAAGTTGCGTTCAAAAAGTAACGAGCCTGAGGCTGGAATGCGCAAACCGGTGATTACATCGGCTAATCGTGGGGTGTGTAACGAGGTGTGGTTCCAACCAGAGCGTGGAAGGTCACAGCCCGTCGCTAGAGGGCACGCGTGCACGTCACGTGACGATACAAAGCGAGCAGCAGCATGCATCAATCGTCCAACGCTGCCAGTAATGCTGACGTTCTTCTTTGACCAAGATGGCCCCCTTCTGATACATTTCATGCCGCAAGGGACAACAGTGAGTGCCCAGCGTTACTCGCAAACCTTGACCACTCTTCGCCAAGTGATCAAAACAAAACGACCAGGCAATCTCACCCGTGGGGTCATTCTGCTCCACGACAATGCACGACCTTATACGGCCAACACAGTCGCGGCACACCTGCAGAAATTCAAATGGGAGGTTCTCGGCCACCCTCCATACAGCCCAGACCTCTCTCCCTGTGATCACGCCATGTTTGGTCCCCTGAAAAGGGCTCTGCGGGGCCAACGATTCACCTCGGACGCCGACGTCCAGCTGTACGTGCGGAACTGGTTCACATCGCAGCCCAGGGAATTTTATGAGACAGCCATTCACCGCCTCGTGTCACAGTGGGACAAGTGCCTAAACAGCCAGTGCCAATACTTCTAACATACAGGTACTGGTTTCTGTAATTATGCCTCCGGCTCGTTACTTTATGAACGCACCTTATATATACAATGCTATCTTCTTCAGCGTTCCAGTTAATAGCGTTTAACATTAATTAAACTTGTAATACAGGGAATCATTCATTCATCAGAGCGGAAGTGTCAGAGTGAGGTGTAAGCTATTCGATTAAATGCAGCGAGAGTGGGCCGGCAAGTGAGGTTATGACTTTGGGGGATGTCGATGTTAGAAGTCTCAATTCCTTGTATCAGTATTTACAAGATCACCACAATCCATCGCAACTCCAGTTAAGAAGCAACACTTTGTAAAGTTAAAATATATATACGTATATATTTTATATTTAGAACTGTAATTTTAATTCAAATTATTTCTAAGGATATCCATTTTTAGCCTATTTTCATTTTATGAAAGAAAAAAAAAAGGCTTATGAGATCACCTTTTGTCCGTGTGTCTGTCTGTGTGTGTGTGTGCGTGTGTGTGTGATTCGTGTGTGTGTCACCCCTAAAAAAATCTAAACGGCTGAAGCGATTTCAATGAAACCCGGTAAAATCATAGCACCATTCAGGCCGACTCTAACCGTCCCCATCAAATTTTATTCTGTCGCACCAATCCAATATGGCGGCTGTGCGAAATATTTCACCAGCATTTAGTATCTCCGAAACTATTAGCGATATCACCCTGAAATTTTGTACGGTGATAATGGGCACTATTAGACGTTTACCTATGAGACGTTCAAAGACTTGGTAAATACAAAACCAACATGGCGACCAAGCGAATTCGAGACTTTTAAATAGACTTTTCTCGCGATTTAACCATCCAAACGTAATGAAACTTGGTACAGCAAGTGTTTAAACACATTGTAATGTACTGGCGTCTAATTTAGTTCAATTGTTTACGTAACCTCAAAATGGCGGCTGTGCGAAATATTTCACTGCCATTCTATATCTCCGAAACTATTACAGATATCACCGTGGAATTTTGTACGCTGATAAAGGGCACAACTACAAGTTTATCTATGTAACTTTCAAACACCTGTAATGTACAAAACGAACATGGCGGCCAAGTGAAATTGAAACATTTTAATAGACTTTTCTCGTGATTTAACCATCCGAGCGTAGTGAAATATGGTACAGTAATGATTATACATATTGTGATGCACTGGCATCTAATTTAGTTCAATTGTTTACATAACCTCAGGATGGCGGCTGTGCCAAATTTTAAAATTAAGTTTTTATTTCTTGTGTCGTAATCATGCGATCGAAGTGAAAGTTTGAATAATGAAGCTACGCAATAATTGTCCTTTAATGGTACATAACTATATGGCCTATAAATATAACAATTCAAAATGGCGAGCATCCGAAATATTTTGTTGGTTCTCAATATCTAAGAATCTTTTACAGCAGTCAAACTGAATTTTTTTTATGTTTTTAGAGGCTATCAACATAGAGTAAGTTCACATATAGGTCTTTCAGTAACCTGGTGAGCTCAAATCTAACATGGCGCTGACGCGAAATATAAATATTTAAATGGACGTTTCTCGTGATTTAACCATCCGAGTGCAGTGAAACTTTGCATGTTAAATGCTTATACAAACGTTAATCCACTGGCATCTAATTTATTTCAATTGTTTTCATAACCACAAGATGGCAACTGTGCGAAATTTTAAAATCTCTTTTTTACTTCTTGTGTCCTAATCATGAGATTGAAGTTTGAGTACCACACGTACACAATAATCCAAAAATCCAACCTGGCGACCATCTGAAATATTTAGACGGTTCTCAATATCTACGAATCTATCACAACAATCAAACTGAAATTTTGTATGTTGATAGAGTAGGATATATCAAAATAGGCTGTATAGTTCTTCACGGAACTACTTGTTATTTTTATATTATTTTATTAATGTTAAACGCTATTAACTTGAACGCTGAAGAAGATATCATTGTATATTGAAACATGTTCGTTTAAATAATAATAATAAACTACACATTTTAGTATTGCCAAGACGGACAGGGCGGACGGCCTCGGATGTAGGGTGTGGTAGGTATGCAGACATGAAACGATTAGCTTAGGACAGGGAAGCATGGGAGACTGCATCAACCCAGTCAAAGGACTTAAGACTCAAACAACGACACGGTGGATTATATAACACCAATATTTACCAACTGGTAATACGGATCAACATTTATGTAATAAATAAATAATAACAACTGGCACTACAGCCCATGAAGGGCCTAGGCCTACCAAGCGACCGCTGCCTAGCCATTTGGCCTTCAGATATTGGGGTGACGCGTGATTAGCGCGTCGGTTCCCCTCGGCCGTTATTCATGGTTTTCGTGATCGGGGTGCTGCCTCACTGTCAGACATCTACTCAATTGTCCTCACGAGGCTGAGTGCACCCCGTTCCAGCCCTCACGTCAGTTTCTAAAATCCCTGACGGAGCCGGGAATCGAACCCGGGGCCTCCGGGTGAGAGGCAGGCATGCTACCCCAACACCACGGGGCCGGCTACGGATCAAATTTACCAAACCAAAATGGTCAACAACAAATACGCATTTTATAGAATGATGAGTCCAACTTGTATATCAGTATTTAATAGTCAACCTATATTTACAAAAGTAGCTGGTCGAGCTGTTACACGTAAAATGTAAGTAATACTAGAGAGATGAGCTCTTATGAGCCCGTTGCTCACGGTAAAATGTTCCTTAAAATTTATTTTACAACTAATTTTATAAAAATTTGACGAAAGCAAGCTGTGTTGTTCACGGTAAAATTATTTTATAAAATCCTTGGATGTATCAGGATCGCCATCTACCGATAAACTTCTGAACCAAGAATCAGCTGTTCAACACACATTTGTTTGAGAGTATGGCTCCAACAAACAAAGCAAAAATTGCAAAAATTGCTGCTTTAGCTACAATTATATGTCGTACAGTGGTAAAAAGGAAGAAAAGAAATGCTAGGAAGTCCTGGACTCGGGAATGGATAAAAAGAAGAGAAGCGTAGAGGAATGCTGTCCTTGGTCGAAAATGAGTTGAGGTTAGATCAGAATTCATATAGGAATTTTCTAAATATGGAGGAAAGCAGTTTTAAAAACTCCTAGATCTTGTTGGTCCCAAAATTATTCGACAGGACACTAACATGAGGCGAGCCATTTCTCCTGAAATGAGACTGCAAGTGAGTTCGAAACCCGTTTATCTTCGCCTTCACATCAGCCTGTCTTGTGTTCGGTCGAATTTGTGAAACATATTCGGCGATTGAGATTTCTGCCTCCCTTCTTGCATTTCTATTGTGGTATATGGGCGTTTTAGCCTCATACAAACACTGATATTTCTGGTACTCGTCCAGTGAAACACTAGCAGCTTCCTTAGTCCAGCCGGAGTGTGCCATTTTCGAAGTGTTTGTTTACAAGCGAGCTTCACAATCTTCTCACCACGTGGCGCCAGCATCATCTTCTTGTCAGCTTCCCTGATTGGTTCGTTTCGTAAAATTAATTTTACGGAATAGAACATGTCCTATTTTATGGAAATATTTATCAAAGGTTTTATAAAACTTGAATTTGACCGTGAGCAACAGACATTTCTATGAAATTAAATTATTGTACAATAAATTTGAAGGAAAATTTTACCGTGAGCAACGGGCAAGTATTTTATAGAACTATCATGTGGTCGGAGTAACCAAGAATAGGAGAGGAAACGCCCAGTGACTAGCCAATCATACAGAAGTTAACATAAATAACAAGCTACTTCCTAAACAATAGCATATGGGCTAACACCCATTAGTCAACTTATCGTACAGTGGTAAACAGAACAGGGAAATACTACCTTTCTGGGAAATAAGAATTGTGCTTTTACCCTTAACACACAAGGAAACTCTCAGAGTATCTTAACAACACTATGTTCAGTAATGGATCAGCCATCTCACAAGAAGCAGAGATGGACATGGCTACTCCCTGACAATTCTTAGAAGAAGCTTGTTTACTTTCATAAAACTTACAACTTCGTAAATTCACTTGAACTTCATAACAATAAAAAAGGATGCTTGTAGTTTAACGTGACCGTTAATCTCGAGATCATGAGCCACGGGATCTCCTTTTTACGTGGAATCCTAACCACAAGACATGGCATTTCACTTCGAAAATCTCACATGCAATGACCGGGAATCGAACCCGGACCGTCATAACAATAAACAGCTCTTCTAGGGAGTGGGCATAACCCTTAAGACTTTTACAATTCCTACATATTCTTCATATTGCAATAGAAAAATAAACAGATTTAAAAGTTAAATCTCTAGGAAAAGATAGTCTCTGGTTCGACATCAGGCGGGGGACATAACTAATGGACCTCCCTATCTCACTGATACTTACCACACATAGACCTATTGGTCAGAACTCAAGGGAAACATTTGGTAGTATTTCATCCCGGAATTCAATTGAATTATCCCTAGAGAGGATAAAATTGTGCTAAACTTAGGGTGACCTTGGGCAGCCCCAGTCGATGTGCGTGCTGAGTTCCTAATTGTTACTATGGCCACTTTCCTCTGCAGGTACCGTCTTATATTCATCGTAGAGAGAGATAGAGCGGCCAATGTGATCAGCAGAATGTACCATGGGAACGTCTCGCTCATCGACATGGGCAGCTTTATGCGTCAAGATTGTAGGCATAACTGGTACGATTTCAGCTCATACAGGGATGTCTGAAATTAATTTAGGAATAGAAATAAATGAAATGTTGAGGGGCCTCCTAGGAGAGGTGGCGCAGGTTTTTCGAGTTGACGCCCGTAGGTGAATTGGAAGTCGTAATGAGGATTAAGTACCATCGCAGATTTCTGATAAATGTGTATTTGAACATGATTGGGGGGCTCACAACGTTGCTCTTCTGAGTAAGGTGAAAGATAACACTTAAAATTTTAAAGGAAGTATTGCGAGTATTCTTAGCTGGAAAACAGGCGCTGTGCTGCGAAAATTAAGTTTGACTAGCGGACCCGTGCGAGAACTCTCGCATAATAGGTTGTGTGCACCCCATGTGTACAGACTACCCGCCCAGCTGTAATGCTCTGCGGGCAGGCGGCGACACAATTCTCCCAGGGGCTATCGTTTTGTTTATTTGTTTAAAATCACGTTATAAACAAATACATATATTTCCTTTAACTTTACAAGAAATGCAAGATTTTTCCTGTACTATTGAGACGATTTGGAAGATTTTGGTACAAACCACACCTTCTAACTCCCTCTGGTTTAGGAGCTTGAGTTTGGGAAACATACACCTTAGCGTATTATATAATAAGATTGACATGGCGCAAAGTGGCTCACAATATTCGGTATAAAGCACGTTGAGTTCTTGGGAAAGATTTCATTAACACTACCCTAGTGAATTTAATAGATAATTAATGTTCATACCATATTTTCACGAAAACGTGACATTACCATTTGTTCGTTGAATATAAAAAACGAATGAGCCCATAGTCTTGAAATGTGAAGCTTGTTACCCGAGATATTCTGCCATGAGTAATGCCAACATTTTTCAAAATACTGCAATACATTAAAGTTTCTTGAATTTGACATATCTGGAAACACTCTAGGGTGAGCTGAACATTCCAGTTATCCGGGTCTTAAATCTAGTGAGTTTGACTTTCTAGTCAATTAATGCCATCCACTCTGACGTCATCGCACTTGGAGAAAAAAATGTCGACTGCTAGTAATCACTTGACGTATTCTTCACACTCTATCATAGTGCGCTTACTATATAACCGAAGGCGTGGAACATTACCAAAGATTAAAGAAAGTGATTGTAAGCCTCTGTGGTTTAGGCGGCAGCACGCCGGCCTCTCACCGCTGGATCCGTGGTTCAAATCCCGGTCACTCCATGTGAGATCTGTGCTGGACAAAACGGAGGCAGACAGTTTTTTCTCCGGATACTCCGGTTTTCCCTGACAAAATTTCATTCCAGCAACATTCTCCACTATCATTTCATTTCATCTGTCATTCATTTAATTATTGCCCCAGAGGAGGGCGTCAGGCCTCGGCAGCCGGCACAGTTCATATCCTCGCCGCTAGATGGGGGCTTCATTCATTCCTTTCGTGACCCGGTCGGAGACTGGAAGCAGGCTGGTGGATTTTCATTTTCAAAGAAAGTGATTGGTCACTCTTATATTGTGATCTCACAGACCATACCAAGATTAATGGAGTGAATTTATTTCTACGTCGTAAAAGTAAATTCAACCAACCCCTCAAACGCCTACAATATAGCATTCAGCGTCCCACCCTCATTGCTGATACTGTATCCAGTGTTGCTGAATGTTGTGCAATTCCACGAAAAGCGAGTGGATTGGCGTGTAAACACGTATTTGATGTTGATTCACGGCGTTTCTGAATTGTTCCATTGTATTTTAATTTATGATGGAACTGAACGATAATTTATTATAATTATTCTTCAAAATATCTCGTGACAAATAATATTCAATTGTGCAATTTATTATGTCAAATTATTTCGAAATATATTTTTGGAAATTCACTGCATGACACTAAACTGTGCAAGTGAGAGAATGTGTTTGTTGTTGATTCCTTTAGGGGTTTTACGACTTCGTGGTCATATATCCCCGTGTGACTTGAGTTTGTCTGATAATCTGTGTTATTGTGATGGCTGTATTAGTGTGTGTATTTGTAATTCAGATGAGGATTGGGAAGGAGGTGGCCGTAGCCTTATTGTAGGAACCATCCTGGCATTCGCCTGAATTAGAAGTGGGAATCCACGGAAAACCACTTCCAGGATGGCTGAGGTGGGAATAGAGCCCACCTCTTCTCAGTTTTGCCTCACGAGGCTGAATGTACCCCGTTTCAGCCCTCAGACCCGAATTACATTTCTTGGCAGAACCGGGAATCAAACCCCGACCTCCGCGGTTACAGCCAAGCCTGCTAGCCACTGTGCAACGAGGTGGAACAGAAGGGAGGATATGTACGGGAGCTCACTCCTAGTCACTTTGCCGCAATCTTACTAAATGACTACGTCTATTCTGGTGTTTTTTTTTACTTCGAAATATTTTAATCCTGACACATGGGTCCGGCAACACCCACTATAACATTTTATTCTAGTGTGTACAGGATTCGAGCTACCTTGAATTCTACAACACAACATTAGCCTCCAGGATAGAACCTATCCCGTGGAATCACCTTAGAGTTGGATCACAGTCTGATCATAACCGTCTCTCTAAAACGTTGCGTTTCACCCCATATCAAGACTACTAACTCCTCCATGTTAATTTTGATACCACTTTTATCTTTGTTTTGTAGAACAGTTCCGCCCGAGAAGAGGGTAGCTTGCTAGCTGACGGTGAAGGATTGTTTCGCAGATATTGAATAGTGTCAGCTGGTGGAGTTGTAATGGCAGACCATCTGTACTTCCTGACTCATCTGCCACTAACTAGCAGTTCGCCACCGCTGTGAAAGGGTACCATGAGGGGAAGTGATTCATTGTAAGTTGCTCATTAAGTAGCGATATGACGAGACGTTAAGTTGAGTTGTTGCTACTATTAAGTCATTTAGAATGACTGGTTTATCTCAGGACTACAGTGTTGGTTCGAGTCTGGTTTAGTGTGTTCATAGTAGGATAGTAAGTGTCAATACTTCCATAATTTGATTCCTGGAACGCCATGGAAGATGCTTATCCTGATATGAGGATATACATGGGGGCTGCGTGGCGCAGTCGGTAGAGGCGCTGAGCTTCTAACTGGAAGGTAGTGTGTTCGATCCCCACTCAGGTAGTGGATTTTAGAAACAAAACTACCACTTTCGGAAACGCAAATAACCCTGGGGTTCACTCAGCCTACACCAGATATGAGTACCAGGGTAATTCCTGGGAGCAAAGACGGCCGGGCATGGAGCTGACAACTCCATCCCATCTAGTGCCGATGTCACAAAGAGTGGAAGCCTCTACCTTCCACTACTCCCAGGGCCCCCATGGCCTGTACGGAGGTGGCTTTGCTTTGTTTTTTTTTTACTATATAAATAGGGTGCACTGAGCCAAGTAAGAGTGGGATTGTATCCCACTATCGATCATCATGTAGGCTGGTATTATACTCTAGGTAAATATCGGAATGGTAACTAACGTATGGCTACAACCACTTCCTTTCCAATCCTAACCCCAATTAGAAGTAGGATACAAATCAATACAGGCTATCAGAGAGATTCCACATACATACAACTACACGGAGTTGATGACCATGCTGTCCCAAGCCCTCAGTGCAACAACAACAACATCTTTATCATTTAGTGATTGAGGGGCTACCGACCTGACAGATAAATGAATAAATATACAGTTAGATAGGTAGGTAGATAAATCCCAACAGCGGTAGTTACGCTCGCTAACACGCTGCGCTAGGCCATGGGGTCAAGTATTCTGAGGACTTGGTAGACGGGGGTTCTAGTCCCACCGTTGGCCGTCTTTGAAATGGTTTTATATGGTTTCCCCATTTTCAACTCCAGGCAAATACTGGGACGGTACCTACTTTACAGGTCTCGGCCGTTTTCTTCCCCATCCTTGCCCAGTTTCATTAATCTTCATTCATTTCATCTCTCATTAACCCCTCTGATGAGGTTGGCGTCAGAAAGGGCACCTGCCCGTAAAATCCACCTGCCACTTAGCATTTCATCGCATCTCATCCTCGACCTCGTTGAATACGGGAATAATACGGGGTAGACGTACAAAGGTAGATAGATAAACTAATTAATTAATAATAAGTCATTTTGGCGCTAGGGACATGTTAGCTATCAGCTCTGTTCCTAAACATGTCTAAACTATACACATGTCAGAGCGATCTGTTGGCGCGGAGTAAGAGTTAGTATCCTGCTATCGCGGCTACGAGCGGAGCTTGTACACTACTGTATAATAATAAGATTGCATTTCAAGCGGAAACATGACCTCAAATCTCCCGTCTCTTCTGCCTCCCAGCCACCTTTAGACTCTTAGCAGAGATGTTTCTACCCAAGATCGTGCTGATGAGCGTACTATTCCTCAGTAATCTGGAATCTTGACATGTGGAATCTAAGTATGGGATATTCCTTAATCTACTGCACGAGTATAACGTTGATAAGGCTTTATATTCAAAATGGTTCTCATATGGTTTCATATAGGCCTAACCAGAAACAAACTGTCTTATTTTTGTCGTGCGAGATGGAGTGGTCAAATCAAGAAACACACCGCGTGACGTTGGACGTTACTGTGCGGTATGGAGACTTTATTCAAATTCCTCTCACTAGAGGTTGCCAAATGATAAGGTATGATATCACACCAAGTGTTTAAAAACATACAGGTACATTTCACATTCTAAAGAAAATAAATCATCATTATTATTATTTTTCAAGATACAGGTACTATCCTAGTAGATGGGGGAAGACTTGCCACGTGTAACAAAATTTAAATATCTAGGCTTTATGGTCACTAATGATGGAAGTCTTGCAGAATAGGTCAATACGAGAATTAGCGCAGCTAGGATGAAGTGGCGAACGACAACTGGTGTCACCTGCGATCTAAGGATGAAGGACAACCTAATGTCAATGATCTATCGTAATGTCATCCGTCCTGTCGCTTTGTACGAATGAGAGTGTTGGCCGACAACAACAATGACAGAACGTCGCTTAGGCGTTGTGGAGACCATGATGTTGCCATGGACAGCGGGTGTCACCAAATTGGATCATGTTTCCAACGACTCCATCAGGAAACGGTTTGGGGTTGCACCAATCAGTGGCAAGATGCGAGAGTGCTGTCTGCGTTGGTTTGGGCATGTTCTACGAGCGGAAGCGGACACAATTGCAAAGACTGGCTGCACTATACAATTCGTCGGCAAGAGATCTAAGGGAAGACCAAAGCAACGGTGGGATGATGCGCTACATAGAGATCTGAAGAACCAACACCTTCATCCTGACATGGTCTGAGACAGACACAAATGGCGACAACGTATCAGACCCTGCAGATAGGCGGGAAAACGCTAAGGAAGAGGAAGAAGATTATTGATGTGTAACGTCATTCCACTCGGTAGCTGGACATTTTTGTGGGAGTGATTTTGGAAAAGGGACGGAAGTGGATGGGACGGAAACGGATGGGACGGAAGTGCATGGGATGGAAACAATGAGCGCGCGTGATGTCGGAGATCGGTACAACGACGTACTGTGGGTCATGTGGCTATGGGGAATGTATATCGCATACAGTTTAGTTCAAGGTTTGGAGACCCCATTTAAGATATTCCTACAGTAAATCATCTTCAAGTTGTCGTTCCTTGGAGTGAAAATATTCATTTTATCATATTTGCTGAAAACAATATTACGATTTATTAATTCTTCATACTTTTGCTGTATTCTTATTTAATGTAAGCACTCGATGTACTGTCGGCCATGTGGGCTATGTGGAATCTATATCGTATCAACAAACATTCCAAACAACGTAGGAATTCAGTATATTAACGCCGACTACTAACAATAATTGAAACTTAGTTGGTCTAAACGTATCACTGGGAGAAACACATTTAATATACCTTCCGCACACCTAATTTTTAATCGCGCCTGTACTTGGCTGTGCGCTGATCGGCAAAGCGAGGCCATTTTCAATAACATTGCTGGCATGGGTTCACTAACTGGCTGGTATAGAGCGCAGCTCGCATCAAGTAGGCAGTGGATTGCTTCCGCCACGGCAAATAACAATTATGATTCATTACGGTCAGGATTTAGCAGTGGAGTTTTACAAGTAGTTATTTCAATGACCAACAGAGTTCACTGTCAACAAGGGATTTTCGCTCCCGGGACACACATAGCAGGATAACATATCACACGTTACACATCATATGCGACTACTGTACGGCTCGTATAATTTATTATTATTATTATTATTATTATTATTATTATTATTATTCTCTAGATATTGGGCTACTTAGAACCGCGGTAAACAATGGACCGACTTGCCAATCTCTTTTTCTCCTCCCAGAATTTCTTCATTCAGTCGCTAAGTTCCCTCCTTCTGTCTTCAGACCAGATTACCTTAGTTTTTGAGCTATGTGTTTTATGAAACCCTTTGTATGAACCTTCACTCGAAACACTGTTCTGTGAAGTTTATCTTCTGGATTAATTTCAATTTCTAGGAGATCCTTTCTTGTTTCTTCAACATGCACACACACTAGTACAGATACTACAGTGACACAGGTTATCGGATAACTCTTATACACACAAAGACTACGGGGCTACATGACCACGATGTCACAACAGCAACAACAACTAATTGTTTATGCAAACCAGGGTAAATTCCCTTTCTGCAGTGAATAATGAAATAATCCATTGCACTTTGAGATGTATAATAATAATAATAATAATAATAATAATAATAATAATAATAATAATAATAATAATAATAATAATAATAACCTCAGCTACATGATGTAGCCTAGTGCAGATCAATTGAATTGGGGTTGTTGTTTCATGTCAGGGGCTTGAACATCGTGGTCAGTTAGTCCCGTGTACTTGGGTGTCACATTATTATTATTATTATTATTATTATTATTATATTATATTTGCAAATGGGGGTAATTCCCCGGTGGAAAATTGTACAAATACAGAAAATCACCAACAATAACATCCAACACAATATACACAATTTTCAATTTAGGAACTATAGTAATTACATCGTAGCATTTACACAAAATTTCAATCTTCTCTTAAACACATTAATATGTTTGGGGAAAGGCTCTAAGACTGAGGCAGGTAATGAGTTCCAATTATCAATACCATGGTTAATAATTTGTACGCTGTGGTTGGACCTTGACTTTATGTGGACGATTTGCCCCGCTCAGGTGTGTGCATAATTCGTTTGATAATCTGTGTTGTAGTGTCTGTAGTGTGCGTAATTCAACCTGCATCTCCGGGATGGCAGCCAAGATTGCTAAATGCTACACCAGGAGGTGGATTTTTGAGTTGGAGCCATTTAAACAATCTACTTCCCAACTCCAATGTTCCACTTGCACTGCTACATGGCAGGGAAAACGGAACGTTTTTGGTGACCTGTGGCTGACATTTAATTAATTTTTGTCTAATAATCACAAACTGAAATACGAGAGATGCTGTATTTTAAGAAATGACTTCGTACGACTTGGAGTGCCGTGGATGTTTCCCTTCTGGTAACTAACTTTCCTGTCCGGGAGTAAACCCCCGATTATGGGATGATGAGGGTAACATTCTATAACTGATCCACCGAGGAAGCCAGAAGGTAAAAATTGAAGAGTAAAATAAACAGATCATTGATTGAATAATTACTAGTTATCATTCTTATTACAGATTATATTTTATTAAAGGGGTAGGGCTACTTCCTTTTAGATCCATCCCTGTCCGAAACATTGTCTTCGGTTGATAGCTGCCATGTTCTTCCTGGGCCCTGAAGAACATTCGACATGCAAATCTATTTAGTTCTAAATCCTGGAAACTCCTAACGTATTCTCAAAATAAGAATGGGGTTCTATTGTTTGATGAGGATATGACGTCACGTCGTCATTGTATGTTTCCATTAAGACTGCTCGGGGAGGAGACAAAGGCGAGGAAGAGAGATCGATTTGATGGTCCGCGGTCATTGGGCCGCCATTTACATGATAAAACTCTCGACAGGTGGTCTCATGTCCACATGTTGGGGACGCAAACCTATAGCATCCGGTAATGGATTTATTGGGGACTAAAATGAATATGGATCTTTCATTGCGGAGGGGTAGGGGGTGGGGGTGGGGGGGTGGGGGGGGGGGGGTGGGGGAGCAAGGAAAGAGCCTTCCGGAAGAGTGCAGGTCGATCACTCGGTATATTGAGTCTTACCATCAGTGGGAGGTGGGTTGGTAAACCGTATAGTGTCTACATGTATTTGTGCAGGGTTACTCGTTCTCATCTATCCCTGAGGTGGCCAGCTCATGACACAGGGCGTACCACATAAGATTCTGATAATCTTGAACTTAAACCAATCCAACGCTTGATGTCGTGTTGTTTGAACGAAACCATACGAGTATCGTCTGTCTTCATCTTCATCTTCAGCTCGTTCCAGGTTCATCGCTGAATCCTACTACTTTCTGCTTTTTTAATTTTATTATTCCACTTTTGAATATTTTGAATATACACTAAACTGACAAGTCATGGACACCAAGCGTTAGACCACATCCATTGTCGTTTGCAGTTCACTAAATGTATCACTACGAGCGCTAGTGTTGACCCATACATGGTCAAATCAAACTCGAAATATTATATTTGATTTGCAGCCAATGGCCATAGCGGGGTATTTTAATTGATCGATCGTAGGCTCCCCATCAAGTTCAATTTCAAGTAGCTCCAACTTTGGCTACCAAAGATGCCACTGAAACTGACACCTAGCTATGAACATTGGAACTTGGTAGAGCGTTTCTAACCTAATAATCTATAAGTTTAGCTACACACTACCAACTGTAGTGGTGGGTTGTTTTCCATGCCATAAATCTATGATATGGGCCCGCTGGCATTACTTCCCCTCCGAAGGAAGACATACTGAAATATACAGGGTCTTTCATATAAAGTAAGAACGGCAAGCGGCAGTTTTGTTATTCGCTGCTACGGTGGCCTTGGCCGAGCTTGTGGCGCGCCTTGGCCCCCTGCTGTACTATTGAAAGCGCGCGCATAGTACATACGAGGGCTGTTTTTTTTTTCAAGTTCCGATGGACTGTATAAAAATAACAGATTGACATACCTAACTGATTGTACTACTAAATGTTTGCTTGTTTTATTCGTATGTCTCAACATAATCGCCAAAACGATTGAGACATTTGCCGTATCGTTACACCAGCTTTCCAATGCCCTCGGCAAAATATTCTGCCGCCTCTGAGGTGAGTACGTCTGGACAGCCTTCTGTAATTTTTCCTTTTTGGCGAGGCGTTGCCACCCAATCATACCTTCAATTCTCGAAAAAGGTGAAAATCGTTCACGACCAGACTGTACCAACGTTACGATAGACTTTTACAAAGAATTCAAGTGTGAAGTTTTGGACCATCTGCCGTTTAATCCAAACCAGCATTGAATGATTTTCCACCTTTTTCGAGAATTGAAGGTATGGTTGGGCGGCAACGCCTTGTCAAAAATGAAAAACTTCAGGAGACTCTCCAGACGTATCCACCTCCGTGGCGGCAGAATATTTTTCCGAGGGTGTTGGAAAGCTGGAGTAACGATACGACAAATGTTTCAATCGTTTTGGCGATTATGTTGAGACATACGAATAAAACAAGCAAACATTTAGTAGTAAAATCAGTTGGATATGTCAATCTGTTATTTTTATACAGTCCATCGGAACTTGAAAACAAAAACCAGCCCTCGTATGTACTATGCGCGCGCTTTCAATAGTACAGCAGGGGGCCATGGCGCGCCACAAGTTCGGCCAAGGATACCACAGCAGCGAATAACAAAACTGCCGCTTGCTGTTCTTACTTTATATTAAATACCCTGTATACTTCCTTTTTACTGACAAGGCATGCACACCAACAGTTAGAACACATCATTTGTGGTTTAAATCTATCACTAGGAGCGCTAGTGTCCACCCATATGCATGGTCAAATCATCGAGACCAGTAGAATTTTGAGATGCTGGTCATTGAGTACTTAATTTTCAGAAAGTTTATGATGAAGATTATCTGATTACATTGTCATTTTAGGTGATTCATAGAGGATTTGAATGGGCTTTAAAATGGTATCTACTTGGGAAAGAATTCATGGTGAAAATCAATAAATGTAAACGCAAATAATGGAATGCAGCCGAAATAAATCAGAAACCTCTATGGACGCCAAATTGGCAGGTGACGAGCTAAAGGAAGTAGGAGACTTCTGTTACGTAGGAAGCAAAATAACCAGTGATGGACGAATCAAAGAGGATATAAAATGTAGGTTTGCTCAGGCTCAGGCAAGGAAAGCATTTCTATAATAACCCCCTGCACTACAGCCCATGAATGTCCTAGGCTTGCCAAGTGACCGCTGCCCAGCCATTTGGCCTGCAGATATTGGGGTGATGCGTGATCAGCGCTTCGAGTCCCCTCTTGGTTTTCGTGATCGAGGTCTGCCTCACTATCAGACAGCTACTAAATTGTCCTCACGAGGCTGAGTGCTCCCTGTTCCAGCCCTCACGTCAATTTCTAAAATCTCTGTCGGAGCCGGGAATCGACCCCCGGGCCTCGAGGAGAGAGGCAGGCACGCTACTCCAACACCACGGGGCCGGCAGGAAAGCATTTCTACAGAAAAGTAATCTGTTGACATTGAATATAGATTTAGGTATTAGGAAGTCATTTTAGAAAGCCTTTGTCTGGAGCGTGGCACTAAAAGTGAAATTTGGAGTGTTGGCACAGCAGTAAAGAGGAGAATAGAAGGGTTTGAAATGTGGTGTTACAGGAGAGTGATGAAGATCAGATGGGTAGATAGGGTTACAAATCAAGGGGTATTGAGACGAGTGGGAGAGGAGAGATGTTTCTGTCAACTGCTCATGAAGAGAAGAGATAAGTTGGTAGGCCACAACTAAGACACCCAGGAATACCAAACTTATTTATGGAAGGAAGGGTCGAGGGGAAAACTGTAGGGGTAGACCAAGGTTAGAGTATGCTAAACAGATTGTTTCGGATGTAAGGTGTGGTAGCTATGTAGATTCGAAACGATTAGCTCAGGAATGGGAGACCTAGAGGGCTGCATCAAACCACTCAAAAGACTGAAGAATCAAACACACATGATGGAAAAGTTTTTTTTTCACATATATGTTGATCCGAATTTGCAACAATATAGCTGGGCCATGTCTCATAGGGCAGAGAACTGATATGGGGGGAAATATTTCTGTTATGACATTACACGGGCTTAAGATTTAAATGGATCACCCGGTTGGACCTGTCTTAATAAACCACTAAAATTGCATATAGAGACTTCTTCGTGCGTGCCACTTAGAAATCATGCACATGCCACTAATGGCATCCCGTTGACCTCCCTTTATTCTCTTCCAACTCCGATGGTATTCTGGTAATTGGTCCTTATTTACTGACACCCTTAATTTGACAAAATACTTCTTACTTTGTGGAGGAGCCAACGGCCTGGCCATGTTGAATCACCGGATCCCATGACAACTCCGCAGTTAAGTAGCATTGGGCGTGGTCTAAACTTGGATGGTATGCCGGTTCTAGGTACTGCGCGCTGTTGGCAAAACTTAAAGAGGAGCGGAAATATCCCTGGCCACCCTACCGCACGTAAACTCTGGCTGAGGATAGCCTCTTCGGAGGCTTGGTCCTGCCTTCGGGCAGAATACCAATTACATTTACTCTGTGGAGCAGATATGCGGGGACACACATAATGCAAAAGTTGACGTTTTAATTTTCTATAACCAGACAGATCTTAACAACTTTAAAACTATAAAGCAAATAATTCAGATTAGCAATACACGGGTCAAAAGTGAGGGATAGAGAAATTAAGGAAAATAACGCGATACTAGCCTTGAGGGTGTGTGTGATGTCACGTGGCGCCACAAGATGGCCGCTAATTTGGTGTTCAAAATGAACGGTTCACCGCGCTGCAAACTTATTAAAGTCTACATCATGGTCTGGCGGCTAGTATTTTTGGCTTTCTCTCCGGAGGTCCACTTACAATTCTCGGCTCTGCCAAGGCATTTCATTCTGATCTGAGGGCTGGAAAGGGGTACCCTCAATATCGAGAAGCAACATTGAGAAGAGGTGGGTTTGACTCCCATCTCAGCCTTCCTGGAATTATTTTTTAAAGTTTTTGTTGTTTTAAGGGGTGGAACTACGAGGTCATCTACCTCTGAAGTGGTTTTCCGAGGTTTACCACATCTTCTTCTTCTTTCGGTGCCTATCCGGTTCGGAGCGGCTTCGGTGGCGTAGTTGGTAGCATGCTGAGTTTCTATGCCCAAGATCACGGGTTCAGACCCAGCCAAAGTCGTCGGATTTTTAAGAGCGTTAAAAATCTCTCAGTATGCCTTCCTTCGGAGGGCAAGTAAAGCCGGAGGTCCCATGCCATAAAATTATGGCATTTAAAAGAACCTTCCACTAACTACAGTTGTGGAAGCTAAAATTTGTAAGTTAGTTTGATAACGATATATTTGGTCCAACGTTTGCCGCCAGATGCTGACTGCTATGACATTTAGTAGCCACGTCCACAGCTAGGTGTTTTGGAGGGTATCATTTGGTAGCAAAAGTAGGAACTACTTGAAAAAATTAATCGCCTGCAGTCATTCTACCTGAATCACAGATCACACACACTAATAGATTCATCACAATTAACACCAGTTATCAGACAAATTCTACATACACCCAAAGTACACGAGGCTATATAACGGCATTGTCTCATCCCCTAAACTAAGGAAAAAACCAACCGACTATCCGGTCCGGATGTTGCGATCATGGTGGCTACTCATGTATTGTTGGTGGTAACGCGGAATAATTCAGTTGAAAACATATTGAACCAGCATCTAAGATTGTCGAACCAAGATAATCTTCTTCATCTCTTTTACTGTTGATCTTCCCTTGAAGTACTTTTTGTAACAGGTCGTATCTACTTGTTTACCACTTCTGCACGCAAATGCCGGGTAGGTTCCTAACTTAAAGCCATGGTCGCTTTCATTCCAATCCTCTTTTGAAATACAAGTGGCTAGCATTCTTGGCTGCCACCTATGAGGTCCTGGTTTGATTCTTGGCTCTGCCAAGAAATTTAATTTTGTTCTGAGGGCTGGAACGGAGTACACTCAACCTCGAGATGCAAAACTGAGAAGAGGTGGATTCGACTCCCATCTCAGATATCCTGGAAATGGTTTTCCGTGGTTTCTCACTTCTACTCCAGTCAAATTCCAAAATGATACCTAAATTGAATCCACGACTGCCTTCTAGCTCCAATCACAAATACACACTACTGTAATACTGTTGTTGTTGATTCGTCAGAGATATCGTGGTCATGTACTTGTGTTGGTTTAGGATTTGTCTGATAACCAGTGTCATTGTGATGTCTTTACTAATGTGTGCATTTGTAATTGAGGAGGGATTTGTGTAGGAGGCGGCCGCGGCATAGAATTGGGAAACCACGGAATACCACTTCCAGTATCGTTCAGGTGGGAATCGAATCCACCTCTTCTCAGTTTTGCCTCACGATGATGAATGTATCTCGTACCAGCCCTCAGAAAAAAATTAAATTTCTTCGCAGAACCGGGAATCTAACCTGGGTCTCCTCGTTGACAGCCAAGAATGCTAGCCACTACGCAACGATACGGACACACCAATACTATTCACAATGACATAGGTTATCGGACAGGTTTCACACACACACCCAAGTACACGGAGACCACGATGTCGCAAGCCCCTAAAATGAATAAACAACAACAGTCTGTTACGAGATCGAGGTCTTTTGTGGAGGTCACGACGGGGAGCTGCAGCAAGGTTGGAGGTTCGATCCCGGAGCAGGCAACAGCTATCCTACGTGTGGATTTCCACTGTTTTTTCAACACTCTCCCCAAGCGCGAAAACCAGGATGATACCTAACTCCAAGTCCCGGGTCACCTTCGCCATTCCCGACCCTAATAATTTTAGTTACACACACAGCTCCAGTCACGACAGAAACACAGGTTATCAGACAGATTGAACACACACCCAAGTATACGGGGCTGATTACCAAATTCACACATTAATACAGCCCCTAAATCCAATGAACAACAATCATCTCTCGCGGGTGGCCTAGTGTCGAGGGTAAGCAACCATAGCTCATCCAAGTATGAGGGGCTGTATACCTGACAGGGGTTGAATTTAACAGCTCTTTCTTAACATTCTTATTCCGGGAGGGAGGAGTGTGTTATAAACTAACCAGAACTAAATGAGTGCTGACTCCCAGACCATCTGCTCTCCCTCTTCCCTTCTCCAGATCCCTTGACGTGCAACATCTGCAATATGTTCTGCTTCATTCATTTGAGGCTACTAAGATATGATTGGTGACAGGCGGCTGGATGGTGGATGGACAGTAGACCCACCGTCTGGAATTGAGCTGTGAAAGGGATGGGGAATAGGGCAATAAAACTCATAATAAATACATCATCAGAGGTTTGTTCCTTGAAGTACAGGCACTGCATTCTCGTGAAGAGTCAGCGTAGAGGCTTGGCCGTGAAATGTACAAGATCACATTCAGTTTTCCATCTGACTCTGTGGGAAGCGGCTTTGGTGACGTAACTGGTAGCATGCTGAACTTCTATGCCCAAGGTCGCGGGTTTAAAGCCGGCCAAAGTCGTCGGATTTTCTAAGAGCGCTAAAAATCCCTCAGTATGCTTTCCTTCGGAGGGGAAGATCCAACGTTCGTTGCAAGTTGCTGGTTGTCGTGGCATTTAGTTGACGAGTTCGCAGCTAGGTGTCGTTGACGGTAGTATTTGGTACCAAAATTAGGAACTACTACTTGAAATTGACCGTCTGCAGTCCTTAACTGAATTACAGACTAATACAGTCATCACGATTAACACCGTTTATCAGACAGTTTCTACACACACCGAAAGTACACGGGGTTACATGACCGCGTTGTCGCAGCCCCTAAACTGAGGAACCAACGAATATCTCTGCGGGAGATAACATTTTGCGTGAAGAAGTAACAGACTGTTCGATAGTTACACATCAGTTCCAAACCTTACATAAGGACAGTGTGACCACATGTATAACAAGTAATTACGTGAAGAACTATACAGCCTATTTCCATATATCCTACTCATGTTAATTGCCTCTATCAACATACAAAATTTCAGTTTGATTGTTGTGATAGATTCGTAGATATTGAGATCCGTCTAAATATTTGAGATGGTCGCCATGTTAGATTTTTATTTATGTACGTGTGGTATGCAAAATTCAATCGCATGATCAGGACACAAGAAGTAAAAACGAGATTTTAAAATTTCGCACAATTGTCATCTTGTGGTTATGAAAACAGTTGAAATAAATTAGATGCCAGTGGATTAACATTTGTATAAGCATTTAACGCGCAAAGTTTCACTGCACTCGGATGGTTAAATCGCGAGAAACGTCATTTAAATATGTATACTTTGCGTCGCCGCCATGTTGGATTTGTGCTCACCAGGTTACTGAAAGTCATAGCCTCTATGAACATAAAAAATCAGTTTGATTGCTGGAAAAGATTCGTAGATATTGAGAACCGTCAAAATATTTCGGATGCTCGCCATTTTGGATTGTTATATGTATAGGCCATTAAAGGAAATTTATTGCGTAGCTTCATTATTCAAACTTCCCTGACCCGTCCTGAAAAGAAAAATACATGGCAATTGGCTGCATTAATAAAATTATTATTATTCAAACTTTCATTTCGATCGCATGATTACGATACAAGAAATAAAAACTTAATTTTAAAATTTCGCATAGCCGCCATCTTGAGGTTATGTATACAATTGAACTAAATTTGACGCCAGTGAATTAAAATATGTATAATAATTTACTGTACCACATGTCACTGCGCTCAGATGATTAAACACGAGAAAAGCCTATTAAAAGTTTCAAATTCGCTTGGCCGCCATTTTCGTTTTATACTTTACAGGTTTTTGGAAGTTACATAGATAAACTTGTAGCAGTGCCCTTTATCACCGTTCTAAATTTCAGGTTAATATCATAAATAGTTTAGGGGATATTGAATGCCAGTGAAATATTTCGCACAGCCGCCATTTTGAGGTTATGTAAACGATTAAAATAAATTAGACGCCAGTGCATTAAAATGTGTATAAAATTTTCAGTACCATGTTTCATTACGTTTGGTTCGTTAAATCGCGAGAAAAGTCTATTTAAAAGTCTCTACTTCGCTTGACCGCCATGTTGGTTTTGTAGTTACCAGGTGTTTGAAAGTCTGATAGGTGAACTTCTAGTAGTTCTCTTTATTACCGTACGAAATTTCAGGGTGATATCGTAATAGTTTCGGAGATACTGAATGCAGGTAAAATATTTCGCACAGCCACCATGTTGGATTGGTGAGACACAATAAAATTTGAAGGGCACGGTCGGGGTCGGCCAGAATGGTGCTATGATCTTACCGAGTTTCATTGAAATCGCTCTGGCCGTTTAGAAGTTATTAGGTGGGGGTCACACACACACACGCAAACACACACGCACACACACGCGGACAAAAGGTGATCTCATAAGCCTATTTTTTCATAAAATGAAAATAGGCTAAAATTGGACCCCAAATGACAAGAAGGTTACCGTCCCCATAAGACAATAAAATGTTGAAAATATGCATAGAAAGACGAAAGAAAAGTTATTTAAGCTCCAATTGTAAAATACTTTCTAGCAATAAATGAGGTCTGATCATTCTACGAACACCTGCATATTTTGCCTATTATAGCCTATTCCCTAGTTTGCCCGGTGAAATCTACTTCCGCCTTCCGGCGTGCCGAGAGGAATTTTTTAAATCTTTTCTGTTAGATTTCTCACAGAAAAACCAAGTGAAATATAATCAAAAAAGCTTTGCTCGTAATTAATTTAGATTCATTATAACAACTTCGCTGAAGAACGCCATAAAATGGCCCAAACTGGTACATTTTAACAATTAATTTATATTAATTTAATTATAATTGACTAAGGTGTAATACAATTATTAACTACTCATTGGTATTCATTTTCGATGTATTGATAATGTTTATTGACCGAGGTGGAATGTTCTAATTGAACAAAACCGTGTTGACAGACTGAAAAGCATAAATTGATAGATTGTAGTGGCAACACTGATAAAATGGATTTAAAACTTCAAATATTCAACCTTTTAGCACTTCTATTTAATATTAATTCGGAGTACAGTTCATTAAAAAATTCTATCTACAGGAAATAATAATCAGCATGTTCCCAATGTTTAATTGATTAACGATAAAAATATTCCTTTAGGTGGGCATGTCCCTGCTGTTGAGGTAAAGGTTTAGGAATAAAGACGCCTAATCTCAGGTTCTATTTCTCGGCCAAGAGTTTAGATCAGGTAATTGAGGGTTAGAAAGGTTCTCTCTTGGCCGCAAAAGGATAATTGAAAAGGAGTGGGTTTGAATTACATCTCAAGCATGCTACACGTGATATATCCGGCTTTTCCTCGAGGAAAATACGAAATAGTACCTAGTTGAAGGTCTCAAGATTCTGCTTCCAAATCCTAGCAGTTTTACATTGATACCACAATAACGGAGTAAGTACACGAGGATTTATCGTGTATGAAGCTATGTTTCAGTTTTGCCTTAGTAAATGAAATTCAAATGCTCTTCAGTCGGTCAACACCAAATTGTACCTTTTGGTTTCACAATTGACCTGACTGACTGTGAACGTTACCGTGTTGGAGGCCATTTTTCACTCATTCAAGTGTATTAATTAATTGTGTTCAGGTGCAGGTAGTTACATCCATTACAATTAGGGTACAATCGTATTGAGCAACTAAAAAGCTTTTTCTGGCTGGCTGTGTGGCTCAGCGGTGATATTAGCGCCTGCTGTTACGAAGGTTGCAGGATCGAATCCTGGCGCAGTCAGTTGGCATTTGAGGGTGCGAAAATACTGGCACGTTAAAGATCCCCTTCGGGTCAAAATTCCGGCACCCAGGCGTCTCTAAAAGCCGCAGTTGTTACAAGGGATGTAAAATTAATAACATTATTATTATTATTATTATTATTATTATTTATAAAACGCATTTACATTTTATATATTAGAGGGTGATCGTCAAGATGTCCCAGATCCTTATATGACCAACAACAATTACTGTGGATGGATATGTCCTTCATCGATCATTAACTGACGATACCGGCTTCGGTGGCGTAGTTGGTAGCATGCTGAACTGCTGTGTCCAAGATAGCGGATTCAAACCCGACCGAAGTCATCGGATTTTTTAAGAGTGTTAAAAATCCTTCAGTATGCTTTCCTTCGGAGGGGAAGTAAAGCCGGCGGTCCCATGTCATAGTTTTATGGCATGTAAAAGATCCTTCCACAGACTAAACTTGTGTGAAGGTAAATTGATAGGTTAGATTTCGTCGGAACGCTCTATCAAAGATCCAACGTTCACCACTAGGTATCATTGATATCTGGTAGCGAAAGTTGGAACTACTTGAAATTGAACGGAACTTGTAGCTCACCCTAAGGGTGTCCGCTGGAAGCAGCTACAGACTCAGGCGAGCCAAACATGTCCTCGGACACTCCCGGTACTAAAATCCATATGACAAATAAATAAATAACTGACTATAAAAACAGCAGAAAGAGTTAGGAGAAGGATACTAGAGATCGAAACTGGCTTTCACTGTTACGTGATCTGCCCTCCCACTGAACCTTTTCAGTAGCCATAAGAGATGGGGAGAGGGCACTTTGTGGTAACATATATTGCCATATTTATTAATAAGGAATCTCACCCCAGTGTTCGAACTGGGAATGCTGCACATGTGTCTAGACAGGACGGATACAAATTGCCTAGCATGCTATTACAACAAATCTCTGCGGCCGTGTTAGGAGCAGTTCAAATGACGTTATATTATGTGTATAGGACATTAGGGAAATGTGTGGCATTTCACGGCTTGAAATATGGGAGTAGCGGACGAAAAACACATTTAAACGCCTCGTCTTGGCAGGCAGCACCAGCCTCCCCTTCGTCATAAGCTGATATTAAAATAAAGCTAATGATGGGAATGGGATTGTTCCTAGATTTGTGGTAAGTGTTCACTCATTATGATGAATATGTAATTGTTCTGGCACGCCTCCTAGGATTACATTAAATTAAATAATATATTGAGGGAAATATGAATACATGCAGGATCATGTGTAGAACTGCAGTGTTAGAGATCCACTTGCTGAGTATAGACGACCCCGAAACTCAAAATCCACGTCCAATTTAGAATAATACAAATTTTCAGTTTGCCTCTTTACATCTGTTGTCTTTGCACCATTAACCACATCAGACGACGATCAGTCCATGCTTTCAATTTTGAAATTACATTATCCTATATCAGGTGATTCAGCTGCCCCTAGTAATATTGTTTTATGCAGCCAAACTAGCGTTGTTAGCAGGAAGGTCGATATTTCTCTGCGTGCATCCCGTAAGGTACTAATAATAATAATATCGTATGGCCTCGGGTGCCGGATGCAAGCTTTGTTATTTGACACCCAAAGGGTAGCTTGCATGTCGAATTTAGTTGTTCCTTGAAGCACTATGAAAGTCAAAGAGGTTAGATATCTATGCTCCTTGACACACTATAGCACTTTCTAGTAGAGAAATGAGGAACTTTGTGTTGGCGGAAAATCCCGAGATTAATTTTACCATTATGAACACGGCCTACTGAATTAAAATGGTTTTTTTGACAAGCCATCATCGTATGACATGCGTGTCGTAATTTTTGTCGCCTTTCAAAAATCACTTGCCATGGCCAGGAGTGAACCTGCAAGCTTGGGTTAGTAATCCGACACGTTAACCATTCACCCACCGTGGAAAGCTACAGCGGTCAGTATCGTTTGTGGATATGCGTGCAGTGCATTAGTACCATACGGGATGCAAGCAGGGAAATATCGGCCTTCATGACATCACGCGTTAGTTGGGCTGCATAAAGCAATATTATTAGGGGCAGCTGATTCAGCTGGCATATAAAACGCTAAGGTGTATGTTTGACAAATTTCAAGCTCTTAAACCAGAGGGTGTTAGAAGGTGCGGTTTATCAAAATTTTCCAAATCGTGTCAATAGTACAGGAAAACCCTAGCATGTCTTGAAAAGTCCACGGAAATATATTTATTTGTTTAATAAGCACGTTTAAACAAATAAACAAGACGATAGCCCCTGCCAGAACTGTGTTGCGTCCAGTCCGCATAACAGTAAAGCCGGAAGAGTAGTCTATACACATAGAGAGTCTACAAGTAACCGACCATGCATTCAATAAAAGGGAATTACCCGCAGCAGTGGCAAATTGCATTCTGATTTCATAAATGTAGACAACTTGTTTAAAAATTGTGATTAAACAAATAAACAAGAAACCCGCAAAACGTTAAAGCCGGGTGGGTGGTTTATACACCTGAGAGAAGCCTCACACAGGTCCCCTAGTATGTGATAGTTTCGCGTCTGCAAACATGATGACTTGGAACCATGAGGGACAACAGTGAACACAACTCTGATTCAACCTAACAGCAAGAAATTATATGATAAGTTGCCATATTTAACAAGTTCAATTAGGCTAATTATATTTGGTCATGTGGCCTCCTGAGAGGCCGAGTGCAGGTCTTAATAGTCTACGCCCGTGGGAGTCCTGCACGCTAGAATGAGTGATGAAATGGATGGATGAAATTGGGCCAAGGATTTGGAAGGAAGTGGCCGTGGCCTGTCAGAAGGTACCGTCCCAGTATTGGCCTGGGGTTGATAATGAGAAACCACGTAAAACCATTTCAAGGACGGCCAACTGTGGGGCTCGAACTCACGCCTCTACCGAGTCTTGAGCCCAAGGTTGCAGGTTCGTATCCTGGCGCAGTCAGCTGGCATTTGAGGGTGCGCAAATGCGTGGGAGCCGTGTCAGTAGATTTACTGGCACATTAGAGATACCCTTCGGGGCAAAATTCCGGCACCTCGGCGTCTCTAAAAGCCAGAGTAGTTAAAAGGGACGTAAAACCAATAACATTATTATTATCTACGGAGTCAGCAGAGAGTTTGGCCCCATAGTCTAATGCTGCGCTGTCGGTGGCTAATGATTTATAATCTATATGAGTACGTTTTGAGTTTGAGTTTGAGTTTGAGCTTTTCTCCAGTAATTACCTAATTTATTAATGGCCGAGTGCACCAACCTTGGTATTCATCAGTCTTTACGAAACCGTGGTAAAACTTTTACCGTGGTATTGTCGTAAAAGCAGTGCACCATTACTATCGCTCAGTTTCGTTACCGCGGTTTCTTGACGCTTGTTTTTCTCGCGATTATTCCCCTCGGAAGAAATTCGTTAATTTCGATAGTCACTTGTCTTCAGTTTATCCAGACGGCCAGCAGATGGCAGTGATCGTTTCGACAGTCACTTGTCTGCCATACTGTTTACATTTTGTCTCAACGCGAGTGATCAGCTGTGCAAAACAATGGAAAATCAAATGATGAAACGTAATAGAGCTCCTAATTTCAGCCCTCATGAAAATTTCGTATTGCTGGATTTGGCTGAAAAATATAAATCGATAATAGAAAATAAAAAGACGGATTGCGTGACAATAAGTATCTTAAGTAACATGTTAATTACAGTACGTCTGGTAACTTGTCCTGGATTATCATCATTCCTGAGATCCAGATGCACAGCAGCAATTTGTAAATTGCCTTCTTCTTCTTCTTCTTCTTCTTCTTCTTGGAGTAATTCATGATTAATATCTGGGTCATCAGGAGGCTCTATTTCTTGAGCTGCAATGGCAATGTTGTGAAGCACAGCTGTGGCAACAATAATGTTGACATGTTTTGTATGTTGCATCGAAGTCCTAAAGACATGGAAGGGAACCTTCTTTTCCATACACCATATTGCCTCTCGACAACATTTCTTGTGGCAATATGAGCTCTGTTATACCGTTATTCTGCTGCGGAGGTGGGATTTTGAATAGATGTAAGGAGAAAGGATTTACATGGGTAACCTCCATCACCCAAAAGATAACCATTAGCTATTTCTCTCGTTTCGAGACGCGCTCTCAGCCGAGATTCATGAAATATGGTGCTATCGTGAGCCGAACCTGGCCATCTGGCTACTATATCTTTTATCATGAGGTTCGAATCGCACACGGTTAGCACGTTTAGAGAGAAATAGCCTTTCCTGTTTCTAAATACCTCCCCATTTTCACCTCCGGGAGACTGTATTCTCACATGAGTGCAGTCCAGCGCACCCAATACACCAGGGAACCCAGCTATTCTGTGGAAGCCTTCCATAACCTCTCTTTGTTCCCATTGGGTAAGTGGTAGTTTAATAAACTGTGGCGATAACGAGGCAACTACATTAGAAACCTTGTGTATTATGCGGCATGCTGTTGTTCTGTCAACATCACACACGTCACCGATCACTCCCTGAAATGTCCCAGTTGCATAGAACCGCAGTGCTATAAGAAGACGATTTCTAGGCGATATCGGACAGTTTCTCCCAGTAGGGAATTCCAATTGTTCACCAATTATGTCCAAAATATAACTTATACTGTCTCCTTCCGTAATCGAAATCTTCTCTGGAATGAAGCATCGCTTAGTTCTTCGAATAAATCTCGCCTCTCTTCTATAAACCTCCCTTCATTCCTTTCAAATCGAGTGGGATACTGGAGATATAACCTGTAGTTGTTAAGCTCCATTTAGGAATCTTTGCCACAGAATACAAATAAATGAAACTTTACCACGGTTTTCTTAGATAACCGCTCCCTCACGGGCGGTAAACATTTTACCGCGGTAAAACTCGAAACCGAGCTTGGTGCATCAGAAATACGACTTTACCCCGGTAAACTAGGAAGTTTACCGCGGTATTCTCTTTACCGTGGTTGGTGCACTCGGGCATAAGAAAAGAGTAATGTGATGTTGGATATGAAATGCCAATGAGAATATTGATGCTGATGATACGGAGTAAAATATATGGGCTTTACTGCTAGCCTTGGTAGCTCATAGAATACGCCAATTTCAGTATGTTTAGTTAGTAATTGTTGTTTTAAGGGGCGGAATAGTGAGGTCATCTGCCCCTATACAGTGCAGTATGTTTAATTCATAATATTTAAATAGTGAATTTCATTTGTTAAAGCAACAAGGCTACACACTCAGTTATAGTGTTGTTGGTGAATCATTCCGAAGCTTTGCTACATCATGGTCATGCAACCCCGTGTACTTGGGTGTGTATATGTAAGCATGTGGAATTTGTCTGATAACCTGTGTTACTGTGATGGCTGTATTAGTATGCTTAGTTGTAATTCAGAAGAGGATTCGTAAGGAGGTGGCCGAGGCCTTAATTTAGGAACCATCCCAGCATTCGCCTAGAGTAGAAGTGGGAAACAACGGAAAACCACTTCCAGGATGGCTGAGGTAGGAATCAAACCCATCTCTTCTCAGTTTTGACTCACGAGGCCGAGTGTAACCCGTTCCAGTCCTCAGACCGGAATTCAATTTCTTGGCAGAGCAGGGAATGAAATCCGGGCCTCCGTGGTGACAACCACAATATCTTATGTTTCAGATTTGCGTAAATAAATTAATATTTGACTCAAATCTGAAAATGACTGACGCATTGTTTATTTTTCCTCCCGTAATGTTTTGAGAGTGTATTTAAAGTGACGCAGACTATTATTTGGAGTACTGACATGTTTTGGGTCCTTCAGTTTAACTACAGTATCTGGAGAGGTGAGAAGGCAAGCAGCTTTGACGAGAGCTTGTAGTCAGATAGTGACATCTTCCTCCCACCCCTACCCCTTACCCCTCCCCGCCAATCTACTCACTCTTTCATAAGACCTTCCGCCAATAGCAAGACTTCAAAATATTTCGACTCTGCGCGGCAGTCCCCCATCCCCCTGCTTGCTTACACCCTCTCTCTCTCTTTCTAGAAACTGCCTTTTGAAAATCCGCTGAATAAGGGTAAATTGTAGCCACAATACTGTCTTTTCAAAATGTCACTGAATAGCGTTAATTTCAAGCAGAATAGGGAAATGTCGAGAGAGTGTGACAGAGACGGTAGATGAGGAGAAAAAGTGTCTTCTACAACGTTGGAAGAGGAGGCAGCGTGTGTGTGTGTGTGTGTGTGTGTGTATGTCTGTGAGCATGGGACACAAGCAAAGGACTAGTTTATTCCGCTGTATTGATGTAAACAAACTTTCTATCGCCCTGCTCGCTCTCAAAGGATATGCAAACTCTGCAGTAAGGGAAGCCACTTGCAAGTCGAGGTGCTGTGCTAATTCAGGTGCTACCTGTAGCAAACGCCGATCCAAAACTGCAGTGGGAGAGAGAGAAGATGAGGGATTTTGCCAACTCCCCACTCACGGACCAAACACTCTCAAGAAATTACGAGAGAGAAATAAAACAATGCATCAGTAATTTCCAGAATCAAATATTAATTTATGATGGAAATCAATAAATGTAAAACAAAAAATAATAATATAATGCAGCCGAAATAAATCCGAAACCCCTATGGACGTGAAATTAGCAGCTGAAAAGTTAAATAAAGTTGGAGACTTTTGTTACATAGGAAGCAAAACAACCAGTGATGGACGAAGCAAAGAGGATATAAAAAGTAGGTTGGCTCAGGCAAGGAAAGCATTTCTACAGAAAAAGAATCTGGTGACATCGAATATATAAGTATTAGGAAGTCATTTTTGAAAGCCTTTGTATGGAGCGTGGCACTCTATGGAAGTGAAACTTGAACTGCTGGCGAGGCAGAAAAGAGGAGAATTGAAGCGTTTGAAATGTGGTGTTACAGGAAGACCAGATGGATAGCTAGAGTAACAAATGAAGAGGTATTAAGACGAGTGGGGGAGGAAATATGTTTCTGGCGACTGCTATGAAGAGAAGAGATAGGTTGGTAGGACACATCCTAAGACACCCAGGAATAGCAAACTTAGTTATGGAAGGAAAGGTCGAGGATAAGAACTGTAGGGGTAGACCAAGGTTAGAATATGTTAAACAGATTGCCTCGGGTTTATGGTGTGGTAGTTATGTAGAGATGAAACGATTAGCTCAGGACAGGGAGGCATGGAGAACTGTATCAGACCATTCAGAAGATGGAAGACTCAGACACACTTATTTCCATTATCATTATCGATCTTGTCATTGGTTTTCGTATAATAACATCACTTATTCATTTTTTCTTAAAAAAGGAAATTATTGGAGAAGGATACACAAATTATATTTATTTAACTCGAAACGCACTTATATGGACTATACATCATTATTTGAATTTGCTTTTATACAAATAACATAAAAATTAACGCATGCCAATTAAAGTACTGTACCTCGATTTATTTGACACTAGGGGCATTTTCAAAATTTGCATAATTCACACACAAAAATAATACGATCTCAGATATTTATGTAGACAAATATAAGTGAGTAGTATATTGTATGTTTATATAAGGATTCTGTGTACAAAATTAGAACAAAATCCGTTAATAATAATTATAGAAATTTGTAAACTCATCTCCAGGGCTCGTTAAGGTAATTAAAATGCGACAGCCTCGTCTCAGTAGCCTTACATGTGTGTTACATGTCCTTTGAAGAATCTCAACAACACAACTGCTGAACCTGTATTATTTCATATAATATTTCACTAAGGATTGCCGACGCGACGATTTGAATCACATTGATAGGCCAATAAATCAGCATTCATTAGAAGCATCAGAACGCAGGATGTTCCTTACAACTATTAATTTACTATTTTATGACTTCAATTATTAATAAAATGGACATAAGTAATGACAAGTAGTTCCGTGAAAAACTAAAGCCCATTTTCATATATCCTACTTATGTTAATTGCCACTATCAACATACAAAATTTCAGTTAGATTGCTGTAATAGATTCGTAGATATTGAGAACCGACTAAATATTTCGGATCGTCGTCATGTTGGATTTTTATATATGTAGGTCCTAGAGTTATGTACTGTTACATGAAGATTATTGTGTACGTGTAGTATTCAAACTTCAATCGCATGATTAGGAGACAAGAAGTAAAAACGAGATTTTAAAATTTCGCACAGCTGCCATCTTCTGGTTATGGAAACAATTGAAATAAATTAGATGCCAGTGGATTACCATTTGTATGAGGATTAACTGTACCAAGTTTCACTGCACTCGGAAGTTTAAATTGCGAGAAAAGTCCACGTGGATATTTATAATTCGCGTCGCCGCCATGTTGGATTTGTGATGACCAGGTTATTGAAAGTCCTATAGGTGAACTTATGTTCATAGGCCCTATGAAAATAAAAAATTCAGTTTGATTGCTGTAATAGATTCGTAGATATTGAGAACCATCTAAATATTTCTGATGGTCGCCATGTTGGTTTGTTATATGTATAGGCTATAGAGTCATGTAGCATTAAAGGAAAATTATTGCGTAGGTTCATTATTCAAACTTTCACTTCGATCGCATGATTACGACACAAGAAATAAAAACGCACAGTCGCTATCTTGAGGTTATGTAAACAATTTAACTAAATTAGATACCAGTGCATTACGATGTGTATAAACATTTGCTGTACCAAGTTTCATTGCGTTTGGATAATTAAATCGCGAGAATAGTCTATTTAAAACTTTCAACTCCGCATGGCCGCCATGTTCGTTTTGTAGTTAACCGGTTTTTGAAAGTCTCATAGATGAACTTCCAGTAGTGCCCTTTATCTCCGTAAAGAGATTTCAGGGTGATACCGGTAATAGTTTCAGAGATATTAAATGCCAGTGAAATATTTCGCACAGCCGCCATGTAGAGGTTATGTAAACAATTGAACGAAGTTTGATGTCGGTGTATTACAATGTGTATAAACATATACTGTACCTAGTTGCATTGAGTTTGGTTGGTTACATCGCAAGAAGCGTCTATTTAAATGTCGCAATTTCACTTGGCCGCCATGTTGGTTTTGTAGTCAACAGGTTTTCAAAAGTCACATAGATGAACTTCTAGTAGTTCCCTTTATAACTGTACAAAATTCCAGGGTGATATCGGGAATAGTTTCGGAGATATTGAATGCTGGTGAAATATTTCGCACAGCCGCCATGTTGGATTGGTGAGACGTAACAGAATTTGAAGGGCACGGTCAGGGTCGTCCAGAATAGTGCTATAAACTTACCGAGTTTCATTGAAATCGCTCCAGTCGTTTAGATTTTATTAAGGTGACACACACACACGAATCACACACGCACACACAGATACACAGACACGGACAAAAGGTGATCTCATAAGCCTGTTTTTCAAAATTCAAAATAGGCTAAAAATTAGTTTTCATCAGCCCGGCGGTCCACAGCGCTCCGGTGTTCGTTGCCCTAACGGTAAAGTGATGAGCTTCGCACAGGCTCACTAGTTGTGTTGAGGATGAAATTATAATTATGAAGGCATTACAAACACCCAATCCCCCAGACACGAAAATTGACAGAAATATAAGAATTAACATCTGGGAATCGAACACGGGACCCAAGATTTGTAGCATGTCCACTTAGCCACGATGCCAGACAATAATACATTATTAAATGTTTTATCCATATCGGCAGCAGTTCACTAGAAGAAGGGTAACACAGAGAAATCATTCCAATATTTCGCCGTAAATGTGTTTCATACATGATGTTGATATCCATCGTGTTGAAATGCTAGAAGAGAAAATAAATCTTGGGGATGATAACAGGCTTTCTGAAAGCACTCCTCACAGAGAGAGGTAGATGGCACTGCATTCAGATGATCCATTCCGTCAAGTCCTTTGTATTTTTCCGTCTTAGAGACAATGTATATGCCGCCAGGAGCGCAGAGTTATGTGGGTTATAAATCTCACAATGTCTTAACACTCTGAATATAAAAAGCCGTGGGGGGAGAAGCTCCATTAAGAGTTTCCCAGGAGTTGGCCAATGGTTATGAAAATGAGTGGGAGCACTCGGTCTCTACCTGAGACTCATATGGAGGCATTAATCTCCTGTAGCATGCGACAATATCATTGCCACGTCCCCTCTTATACAGGGGGTAACAATAGTGGTGACAATATCATTGTCATGTCACCTATCATACAGAGGGTAGCAATAGTGGCGACAATATCATTGTCACGTCACCTCTTATACAGAGGGTAACAATAGTGGCGACAATATCATTGTCACGTCACCTCTTATACAGGGGGTAACAATAGTGGCGACAATATCATTGTCACGTCACCTCTTGGGTAACAATAGTGGCCACAATATAATTGCCACGCCACCTCGTATACAGGGGTAACAATAATGGCGACAATATCATTGTCACGTCACCTCCTATACAGGGGGTAACAATAATGGCGACAATATCATTGTTACGCCGACAGTAGTGGCTACGCGGGCTAAAGCGCAGCGTTAGGTCAAGGGGCCAAGCTCTCTGCTGACTCGGTAGACGCGTGGGTTCGAGCCCCACCGTCGGCTGTCCTTGAAATGGTTTTCCGTGGTTTCCCCATTTTCAACACCAGGCAAATGCTGGGACAGTACCTTCTGAAGGCCACGGCAGCTTCCTTCCACATCCTTGCCCAGTTTCATTCATCTTCATCCATTCCATCTCTCATCCCGACGCGCAGGTCGCCCACGGGCGTCGACTAGAAAGACCTGCACTCGGCCTCTCAGGAGGCTACACGAAAAAACAAAACAAAAAACAATAAAGCATTGTCACGTCAGATCTTATACAGGGGGTAACAATAATGGCGACAATATCATAGTGACGTCACCTCTTATACAGGGTTAACAATAATAGCGACAATATCATTGCCACGTCACCTCTTATACAGGGGGTAACAATAATAGCGACAATATCATTGCCACGTCACCTCTTATACAGGGGGTAACAATAATAGCGACAATATCATTGCCACGTCACCTCTTATACAGGGTTAACAATAGTGGCGACAATATCATTCTCACGTCACATCTTATGCAGGGGTAACTATAGTAGCAACAATATCATTGTCACGTCACCTCTTATGCATAGGTAACAATAGTGGCGACAATATCGTAGTCACGTCACCTCTTATACGGAGGTAACAATAATGGTGGCAATATCATTGTCACGTCACCTCTCATACAGGGGTAACAATAGAGGCGACAATATTGTTGTCACGTGTTCTTTTGCATTTGGCATACAAAGCCCATACATGGCTCTACTTTCTACATTCTACATGGTTGTTATTTTTGTTGTTGTTTTATTTGAAGGGATTGAACATCGTAGTTATTTAGACGCGAGTACTTGGGTGTGTGGAATGTTTGTCCCATGACCTGTGTTATTGTGATGGTTTTATTTATGTGTGTATTTGCAATTCAGGTGAATATTGGGAAGGAGGCGGCCGTGGAACCATCGTGGTATTTGCCTTGAGTAGAAGTGGGAAACCAAGGAAAACCACTCCCATGATGGCTGAGAACCCACCTCTTCTCAGTTATGCCTCACGAGGCACCCCGTTCTAACCCTCAGACCAGAGATAGATTTCTTTGCAGAGCCGGGAATATAATCCGGTGACAGCCAAGAATGTTAGCCGCTACACCACAAGGTGGTCTGTTTAACAGTCTAGCGCAGTGGCTTGCAATCTTCCCTGTCTCTGCGGAGTAGGATGTAGGGTGTGGTAGCTATGTAGAGATGAAACGATTAGCTCAGTACAGGGAGGCATGGACAGCAGCATCAAACCAGTCAAAAGACTGAAGACTCAAACAACACAACTGAGGAGTTCGATTCTCGGCTCTGCCAAGAAATTAAATCTAGTCTAAGGTCTGGAACGGGGTACACTCAGCCTCGTGAGGGAAAACTGAGTAGAGGCAGGTTCTATTCCTGCCCGAACCATCCTGGAAGTGGTTTCCTATGGTTTCTCACTTCTACTCCAGGCGAATGCCGGGATGGTACCTAACGTAAGGCCACGGTTGCTTCATACCCAAATCCTTCCTGAATTACAAATACACACATTAGTACAGACATCACAGTGACAAAGGTTATCAGACAAATTCTACACAGACTCAAGTACACGGGGATACATGACCTCGATGTCACAAAGCCCCTAAAATAATCAACAACAACAACTTTAACAGTCTAAGCAGCAGAGTCGCTGTTAACACTGTCTCCATGATTTGTTATAAAGAAGTTCGTCTTTGTTATGACTCATACATGAATCGTCTGCATAGAGGTTTAAAATAAAACTCTCACGTCAAAATCTGAGTTTCATTTACGATCAGGAGAAGGGTTGTTGTTGTTGTTGTTTGAGTCTTCAGTCTCTTGACTGGTTCGATGCAGCCCTCCATACCTCCCTGTCCTGAGCTAATCGTTTCACCTCTACATACCTACCACACCCTACATCCGAGGCAATCTGTTTAACATAATCTAACCTTGGTCTACCCCTACAGTTCTTGTCCTCTACCCTTCCTTCCATAACTAAGCTTGCTATTCCTGGGTGTCTTAGTATGTGTCCTACCAACCTATATCTTCTCTTCATTAGCAGTCGCCAGAAACATCTCTCCTCTCCCACTTGTCTTAATTCCTCTTCGTTTGTAACCCTATCTACCCATCTGACCTTCATTATTCTCCTGTAACACCGCATTTCAAACGCTTCAATTCTCCTCTTTTCTGCTGCACTAATAGTCCAAGTTTCACTTCCATAGAGCGCCACGCTCCAGACAAAGGCCTTCAAAAAAGACTTCCTAATACCAAAATCTATATTCGATGTCAACAGATTCCTTTTCTGTAGAAATGCTTTCCTTGCCTGAGCTAACCTACTTTTTATATCCTCTTTGCTTCGTCCATCACTGGTTATTTTGCTTCCTAAGTAATTTTCATCGTGAATTCTTTCCTCAGGAGAAGGGTATCGTTTTACAATATTTTATTTTTCAGATATCGCGGGAGTTTCAGATAGCAGGTCGGTAAATATTGTTAACATAAATGCTTTGACTTGTAGATATTTAGTGAATGACGTCCGATCTGCTATCGAACAAGTATTGACAGCTTCTTGTAATGAGAGAGCTGGGGGAGGTGAAAGTCACATGACCAGGACCGGTTCTATGAGGGGTCCTCGGGTCAATGCCGGACAGGAAATGTGTCCTAGTTTGTAGGAAATTAATTTCTCTCTGCATGTAACTCTACATGTTAGGCAGAAATAAATATAAAATATCAGAACAAAAGTTTGGTGCTTTTCAGTCGGTCAACACGATTGTATCCAAATGAGATGGATTATTCCATAATTTTGAAAAAATTACATGAGATTAATACATATTTTAATCTTATGTAATTTTGTTCAGGATTAGGCAATAACCCATCTCATTTGGATACAATCGTGTTGACCGACTTTATTTATCGTATTGATTTTAGTGCCGGGAGTGTCCGAGGACATGCTCGGCTCGCCAGAGGCTGTAGCTAATTTAATCGTACACCCATAGGGTGAGCTACAAGTTCCATTCGATTTCAAGTAGTTCCATCTTTCGCTACCAGATGTCAATGATACCTAGTGGTGAACGTTGGAACTTCGATGGAGTGTTCCAACGAAATCTAACCTAGAAATTTAGCTTCACACATGTTTAGTCTGTGGAAGGATCTTTTACATGCCATAAATCTATGACATAGGACCGCCGGCTTTACTTCCCCTCCGAAGAAAGGCATACTGAAGGATTTTAACGCTCTTAAAAAAAACGGACGACTTCGGTCGGGCTTGAACCCGCTATCTTGGGCACAGCAGTTCAGCATGCTACAAACTACGCCTCCGACTGAAAAGCACCTAAATATTGTTTACTTAGCCAACACTGAAAAATGGCTTCAAACAACATAAGAAAATATCTGTGATGAGAATCGACCGACCATCTTGTGGTGGGATAGATTCACTGAATGATTCTTGCGAGGTAAATAATGCATATCTAGCCACTTCTTATATATGCTTGAGACAGTTACGTTAGGAAGGAATTCTTTTCACCTCACGACATTCTCGGATTAGTGGTAGCATTGAGTCACCAAGCCTTTCTCACATTTGTCCCTGCCTTGTCAAGCAATGCGCTATTGCGCAACTCCTACCTCTTAACCTTCTCAACCCTTAATATTACGATACTTCAGTAATAATTAAAAGCCCAATTTTATAATTCGGGGTGCCTTCTACTTACGTATATTTTTATGCCATTCGCTCCAGTTGTTTTGACGCCAGTCCATAACAGACAGACAGACAGACAGACAAACAAAATTTAGTGATAGTAATAATGTTATTGGTTTCACGTCCCTTTTAACAACTGTGGCTTTTAGAGACGCCGGAGTGCCGAAATGTTGCCCCGAAGGAGATCTTTATCGTGCCAGTAAACCATCTGACACGGCTCCCTCGAATTTTCGCCCCCTCAAATGCCAACTGGCTGTGCCAGGATTCGATTCTACAACCTTGGGAAAAGCAGACGAGAACGTTACCACTGAACCACGCAGCCAGCCAGACAAAATTTAAACCGAGGGTATAGTTGTTTATTATACACCCCATTTCTTGATGGATGCAGTATTTTTGCATTTGTCTGTTGGCATAGTCTAGAGTAATATGTGGCTTTTCACCTGTCTCAGTTTCATTCATGGCTGTGATTATATGGAAGCTACTGGTATGAATGGGGCTGAGTAATGGCATTTGGGGCACAGCTAGTACCTATGGATGGTGTGAAAGGTTCTACTCGTAGGGTTGGTACTGCAGTACCAACTCAGTGAGGAAAGTAGTGGCAAACTACCTCACCCCTAACTTCACCTAGTAAGCCTCAATTTAGTGTTCCCTTTGTTTTTTGTGCGTTTCAGTCCACATAACCTATGGTGGCACATTTTGAGGATCCAACCAGCCTCTGGGCTGACTAACTTACAGACAGATAAACAGACATACAGACAAACAGACAGACAGACAGACACCCCGTCCACAATAAATTCAAAGTTCAGACAGAGAGCTTACTTTAATATAGAGGGTGGAAACATTCTCCCCTGCTGTTCCCAAGGTTGTAGGATCGAATCCTGGCACAGTCAGTTGGCATTTGAAGGTGCAAAAATGTGAGGGTGCCGTGTTAGTACATTTACTGGCACGTTAAAGATCCCCTTCGGGTACGATTCCCGCACCCTGGCGTCTCTAAAAGCCACAGTTGTTAAAAGGGACGTAAAACCAATAACATTATTATTATTTATAGAGATTGTATGTTGTCATTTTTTTTTTTAATTCCGGGTTATAAATTGTTGTTATTGTTGTTGATTGATTTCAGGGCTTAAGCGACATCGTGGTTATGTAGCCCCGTGTATTTCGGTGTGTGTATGATTTGTCTGATAACCTGTGTTATTGTAATGGCTGTATCAGTGCGTTTATTTTTCAGGTGAGAATTGAGAAGGAGGCGGCTGTGGCCTTTGGTTAGGAACCATTTTGGAATTTGCCTGGGGAAGAAGTGGAAAACCATGAAAAACAACATTTCCAAGATGACTGAGATTGGGACCCTCTCTTTTCATTTTTTACTCACGAAGCTGAGTGTACCCAGTTCCAGCCTTCAGACCAGAATTGAAATTTCTTGGCATAGCCGGGAATCGCACCTGGGCCTCCGTGGTTAAAGCCAAGGATATTAGTCACTACACAACGAGGTGGTTAGATTATAAATGATGAGGGATATAAACGTGATGCACATTGCCAGACTCCAACGCTTTCAAAACGACATACTTAAATCCATCCTCAAGGTCCACTGACTTACGCCAACAAATGACGTACTCTTAATGTGTAAGATGGTTAAAATTAAAGAGCAAATCATACTAGCAGCTACAAAGCTCTAAAAAAGTGATTCTATAACAAGATCCAAGTATCGAATCATCACCCAAGAACACACCGAACCTTCTGTTGTACAATACTGCTTGTACAAAGAACCAAACAAGTAGTTCCGTGAAGAACTATACAGCCTATTTTCATATATCCTACTTATGCTAATTGCCACTATCAACATACAAAATTTCAGTTTGATTGCTGTAATAGATTCGTAGATATTGAGAACTGACTAAATATTTCGGATGGTCGCCATGTTGGATTTTATATATGTAGGTCCTAGAGTTATGTACTGTTACATGAAGATTATTGTGTACGTGTAGCATTCATACTTCAATCGAATGATTAGGACACAAGAAGTAACAAGGAGATTTTAAAATTTCGCACAGCTGACATCTTGTGGTTATGGAAACAATTGAAATAAATTAGATGCCAGTGGATTAACATTCGTATAAGGATTTACTGTACCAAGTTTCACTGCACTCGGATAGTTAAATTGAGAGAAACGGCCATGTGAATATTTATACTTCACGTCGCTGCCATGTTGGAATTGTGATCACCAGGTTATTTAAAGTCCTGTAGGTGAACTTAAGTTCATAGTCCCTATGAACATTAAAAAATTCAGTTTGATTGCTATAATAGATTCGTAGATATTCAGAGCCGTCTAAATATTTCGGATGGTCGCCATGTTGGATTGTTAAATGTATAGGCCATAGAGTCATGTACCATTAAAGGAATATTATTGGGTATGTTCATTATTCAAACTTTCACTTCGATCGCATGATTACGACACAAGAAATAAAAACTTAATTTTAAAATTCGCACAGCCGCCATCTTGAGGTTATGTAAACAATTGAACTAAATTAGATACCAATGCATTACAATTAGTATAGACATTTCCTGTACGAGATTTTATTGCGTTTGGAACATTAAATCGCGAGAAAGGTCTATTTAAAATTTTCAAATTCACTTGGCTGCCATGTTCGTTTTGTAGTTAACCGGTTTGTAAAAGTTTTATAGATAAACTTCCAGTAGTGCCCTTTATCTCCGTACAAAATTTCAGGGTGATACCGCTAACAGTTTCAGAGATATAGAATGCCGGTGAAATATTTCGCACATCCGCCATCTTGTGGTTATGTAAACAATTGAACGAAGTTAGATGTCGGTGCATTACAATGTGTATAAACATATTTTGTACCAAGTTGTATTGCGTTTGGTTGGTTAAATCGCGAGAAACGTCTCTTTAAAAGTCGCAAATTCGCTTGGCCTCCATGTTGGTTTTGTAGTTACCAGTTTTTCAAAAGTCACATAGCTCAACTTCTAGTAGTTCCCTTTATCACTGTAAAAGATTCCAGGGTGATATCGGTAATAGTTTCGGAGATATTGAATGCTGGTGAAATATTTCGCACAGTCGCCATGTTGGATTGGTGTGACGTAACAAAATTTGAAGGGCACGGTCGGGGTCGACCGGAATATTGCTATGAACTTACCGAGTTTCATTGATATCGCTCCAGCCGTTTAGAAGTTATTAGGGGACACACACACACACGCACACACACACGGACAAAAGGTGATCTCATAAGCCTATTTTTTCAAAATTGAAAATAGGCTAAAAATCGAATAGTGTAGGGGAGATTTCACATTTTATCAGCTTAGTCTTTTTTTCTTTTAAATTTTGATATAACATTTAACTTCAAATTTTTCAAATTGACAAAGCCCCTACATTATTGGATTTAAAACAAGCACTTAGTTTATAAGACTCAAACTGACAAAGTTTTTAAACACTTTGTAAGCTTATGAAACTCAACTTTTAAATTAATAATAATTCTAAACTTAATCTCCAAAGATTTTAACTTAATAATCACTATATTGCCCTCTTAATGATATAACTTCTATCATATAATCTTAAAACTTTACGCATAATAAACCCATCTATATACACATACGAATCGAATATCAAATCTGCATGCGAAATCGAAAAGAGACTTGAGACCAATAGATAAGGGTCAATCAACCCCGTAGTGGAAAATGGATGCGGTTCGTGAGAGTGTCACGCAAGGAGGCCTCAGCGGTTTTAGTTCTACGGTCCGCGATCGCCTTCCTCAGCCCTGGCCATGGACGTCGTTCGACAACCACAGCTGTGTATGAACATAGTGAAGCAGTTGAACTTGATGTGTTAGAAGAATACGTCCTTAACACAATGTAAGTGGAGGGTGCTGAAGCTATCAGATATCTGGTGGATGCGCGGACAGAATGGAACAGGACAGACCGAAGCAATGCAAACCCTCCCAGCGCATGACACATCACTTTCCTTTTTGTCCAGAGGAACAAAAGAGCAACTAGCACAACAAGATGGCGGGCGGGCGGGCCTCTGTTTGTTTATCCAGTGACTGACTTTGAGCGTCCCCCGGTCATCTGATGGAGCTGGCCCGCCTTTTGTTCTCTAAGAGAGCGCACAGAATCAAACAAGAAGACGACCGCCACAAAGGCCGATATGGTGATGGGACAGACAATGCAGAAACTAGATTACAGGGTCCCATCCCCATGTTATTACAATCGAAGCCTGGAGTGCCCCGTTGTGACGATAACTTGGTCTCTAGCTATTGTCTGTGCTTCAAGATGCTAAGCGCGTATCACTGCTGACCAGCCATCGCCTCTAACAATGACTTCAACTTGTCTCCAGTGACCTTGGATCTGTCATGGGGCAACACCTTGCTTCGGAGTGTTTTCGGCTTTTTGTTTCTTTTGGTGTACCCTGATGGTCAGCTAGGCTTTTTGTTAGTGTCTTCCCTTGGGGACACTTGTTGTTAACTCATTTTCGGGGATTGGGGGTACCTTCATCATCAGTATCGTGTTAAATTTATCTAATAACCTTTGTTTCTGGGTATTTATTATGCTCAAAGAAAAGGGTTGGTGTCGTGGGACTTAGAATTTGCTTCGGGGAAATGTGGGAAACATACTGGGAAAAATCACACTCATGACAGGGGCTATTGAACTTACGATCCCTGGACCTTATGCCCTCTCCTCATGTAGTCGTGGGGCCCGACCTAACGCACACAGCTACGAACCGATATAATCAGGATTTATCACAAGAAGAACAAGACGTTCCAAGACGAACTAAAGAGCCTAATTTTCTCGAAATGTAAGATTCATTCCAATGATTAATCTATATGGACCTAATTAGAATAATGACGAAATTGAGGGGGTAATATCGAAATTTCTAATTAGTTCGAAATATAACTGGCATACAGAGTGCTACAGTTGGCAGCCCAGGTGACTGAATAAATATGCTTAGTTCCATCTCATAAGGTACAGAATACAAAATTTGGTTGAAGTCCAATGGATAGCATGGACGTTACATGTAGTTAGACATTGGATCTATCAGCGCGCGTAAAATCATGTTGGCAACAATGTCATGTATGTGTTGGTCAGGAATAATCTGAACTATTATGATTTATTGATGTGCCAATTTCGGATGAAATCCATTTATTTGTATAGAAGTTACATGCATTTTAAAATTGGGCCAATCAGCAGGCTTAGAATCATGTTGGAAGCACTGACGTATATTAGTTACTCCAAATTAACCTAGAATGTAAGGTACTATATGTACGCAAAGTTTAGAGCTGTTGTCTCGAATACTTTCTGATATATTGATTTAAGGTTAATAAAATAGAGACAGCATTTATTAACAGTTGGCAGCCCTGGTTGTTCTTAAGAATACGTATAGTCATATCTGTTATAGTACCCTTAGCACATACGAAATTTGGTTGAAATCCAATTGATAGTATAGAAGTTACATGTATTTACAATTGGTCCTATCAGCAGGCTTAGATTCATGTTGGTAGTACTGAGGTCCATTAATTACTCCAAATTAATCTAGAATGTCAGGTACTATACGTGTGCACAGTTTGAGGCTGTCGGCTTGCATACTTTCTGATATATTGATATTTGGATAAAAGAAATAGAGAGAGCAATTATTAACAGTTGGTTGCCGTGGTGGCTCTTAAGAATACGCTCAGTCATATCTGTTTATGTACACATATTACAAACAAAATTTGGTTGAAATCCAATTGATAGTGTAGAAGTTATATGCATTAAAAATTGGACCTATCAAAAGGCTTAAAATTATTTCGGCAACACTGTCATGTATGATCTCCTGGAAATTAAACTGCAATAGTATTATCTACATGTGTGCCAATTTTGGAATAGCTCCCATGCATACCTTCTAAGATATACAACATGGAGCTCAAATTTCTAGTGCGTTTTTTTCAGCAGTTGGTAGCACTGACATCAATTTCAAATACGGCGTTGAGATATTCAGATAGAGATCTTTACTCATACCAAATTTGGGTTCGATTGCTACAGCAGTTTGGGAGTTGATACAGGGACACACACACACACACACACATTTTCCCGGATCGATCTCATAAGTCTACTTTTTCCTCATTTTTACAAAATGCAAAAAGTAGGCCAAAAATGTTGAAACTGGGTCACCTCAGTGTTTGCTAACTAGATCGTAAGTATACTACCTTCTCTAGTCTTGGGATACTCTGGAACCAAAGAGACTGACCTACATGATAGTCCCTAATTGAAACAACTACAATAACAACAATAACGACGACAAAGACAACAGCATCAAAACATACCAGGACAACATCACCCCCATATAATTACAGCCATACATATAGGACTGAGATATCAGTGTGGCTTCATTTTGCTAGAGCAGGTGCAAAACAACTGCAATCATCAACATAATTATGGTGACAAGCTCTCACCAGAAGATGATGTTAGTGCACGAGCAGTATTCCGAATAAAAGTTTCTTCATTTTATATCACAGGGAATCTGTGTTACAACGCGAGAAAACACTTTGCCATGACCAGAGACAAACATATGACTAATTTTCGACATTGTATTACTGACATTGATACATTTGTCATACCGTGAAATGAGTTTCAAGAAACACATGTGGTAAAATTCCGTGCCCAGCTGACTTTGAATTTTTTTCCGGACGGATGAGCTGGGATGTTTCTATGTCATTGAGGCGGCCTTGGACTCCGAGTTAAAGTGGCCCCATTCACTGTGATGATCATGAACAGGACATCATTGCCCTTGCGCTTGTACCATGATAGCCATAAGTAGTATGGCTTATTGCCATTCTTGACATGTTGTGATCAGGAGTGAGCTGTCTGGCTGACCCTTCCGATATCGCAACACTTTGTGAATCATTTGGGCTTAAACACGTAAGTTACATGTGACATCAGACACGGTTACGTGCCTATCGTCATCATCATCATCATCAACAACAACAACAACAACATCACCATCATCATCAGCATCAACATCATTATTAACATCATCATCATCATCATCATCATCAACAACAACAACAACATGTGATTCCTTTTTGGTTGGTTGGTTCCTCAGTTTAGGGGCTGCGACAACGCAGTCATGTAGCCCCGTGTACTTTGGGTGTGTGTAGAATCTGTCTGATAACCAGTGTTAATTGTGATGGCTGTATTAGTGTGTGTTACCTGTTATTAGCCTACTTTCGATTTTTGCAAAAAATGAAAGTAGACTTATGAGATCAACACAGGGCGAAAAAAGTGTGTCTGTCTGTGTGTGTGTATGTGTGTGTGTGAGTCTGTGTGTGTGTGTGTCTGTGTGTCTGTGTGTGTGTGTGTGAGTGTGTGTACTCTGAATGTCTGTCCCCCCCTATCAATTCAAACACGGTGAATGCGAATTGAACGAAATTTGGTACAAAGGTAGCACTAGCAAAGGACACCTCAGTGTCATGTTTTATATCGCCGCCATCTTTACTAAAACTGAATGGCGGCCACTCAAACGTTCAAAACGTAAAATCAAATAACGACTAACCAAATCATCCGATCTCTACCAAATTTGGTAACAACATACCTTCGTATAGGATGCGTCTTGTGACCAATTTACAAGGTCGTCCGCCATACCATTTCAGGATGGCGGCCGTGCGAATTATGCAAACTTTATAATCCTTATCATGGGACCCACCAGTTCCGATTATCGAGCCGAGAATCGTTTTAACTGTTCTAAAGGAAGAGGCACGTTCGAAATTAAAAGTTTATTTTGTAATACTATAGTGCAGACGTGATTTTAAAAAGCTGAGCTGATTTAGTAATAAGACAAGATGGCAGCGGATATCTTGTGCCTGACTTATATTTCACTAATTTGAGTATTGCATGCAATATAGCGTACTGATATAAAATAAATAAACTTTGTATGAAATGCTTTATATATAAATAATATATTCCAGTGATGAAATCGTTTAGTATAAATCACTATTTGCTAACAAGTTCTATGTAAGTCATTTTATATAGAACGATATTCCTTGACACAATTAGCTCAGTGGTAGAGCGTTAGCCTATGGCTTAAATGCCTATGGTTCAAACCCGATCAGAGCTAGTTTTTTTGCTTGAAATTTTATATGTTTATTGTTTTGTAATGACTCAGATGTTTTAAAATGAAGCGTTATATTGTGCATATTATGGTGTAAAATATATATTTAATTAAAACATAATTCGCCAGCAGATTTACTCGAGACATCTAGCTGCCAAAAAGGTAACTGCACGCCGACCAGATTTTATTGAAAAGTTTCTTCTTCTGGCCGCTAGAATGCACTCGCTCTGTTAGGATTATATTGTTAGATATTTCACCACTAGATATCACGACTAGTCTACGTGGGGCTCCATTGATTACTATACCATTTGCATTCTATGCGCATCGAATTTGAAGAATGACAAGATGATACTACGATACATTTTTACTTTCTATTTTAAAGGGTTTGTAACAGCCTATTGTGCGTTATTTGAAAATGTTAATTGAAGTAAAGAACAAAACGATTTCACATAGTATCTGAACTCTATCGTTGGTGCTAGTTCAGGATATTAATTAATACTTCTATTACAGCCAAATAGCAATCGAAAATATCCACATAGTTGGTATACACACGTCTCTGTAGGGTCATGGAAAGATTTGTTAATTCAATTAGGGTTGTGAAAGTCGTACGCAGCCAGACGTGTAAAGACATGCCTCAACTCAAAGTTGGATGTTGCCCGCGTCAGGTCGATTATGTAATAATAATAATAATAATAATAATAATGTTATTGGTTTTACGTCCCTTTTAACTACTGTTGCTTTTAGAGACGCCGGGGTGCCAGAATTTTGTCCCGAAGGGGATCTTTAACGTGCCAGTAAATCTACTAACACGGCTCCCTCGCATTTGTGCACCCTCAAATGCCAGCTGACTGCGCCAGGGTACGAACCTGAAACATACGGTCCAGCAAGCGAGAACGTTACCGCTGAGCCACGCCGCCAGTCCGGTCGATTATGTCTCCAGATCCATAACATTCTTTAGATACTTCTTATCTTTCTTTCTTTCTTTCTTCAATGATGGTAGCAGTTTTTATCTAGGTTGTGGCGTTTGGTAGAGGTAAATCGTTTCTAAGGTCTTCAACAAAGAATAGTTCTATTATACTCTTTGATAATAACAACGAGTTATAACTATACTCATACATTTAGGAGAAAGTAGGCTATATGTTCTTTACTGAACATCTTGTTTAATATAAGTACAGACTGCAACTTAGAATTTTTCAAATAGTTCCTACTTTTGCCGCCAAACGCCACCGTCAACGACTACTAGGCCTAGTTCAGAACTTATCTACTAGACGCCACCGCAGTCGGTTTTTCGCAACGAACGTAGAAACCTAAGAGCGTTGTTTACATTCTTAACCTATCCAATTTAGCTTCACACAGGTGTAATTAGTGGAAGGTTCTTTAACATGCCATAAATCTATGACATGGGACCGCCGGCTTTACTTCCCCTCCGAAGGAAGGCATACTGAGGAATTTTTAACGCTCTTAAAAAATCCCACGGCTTCGGCTGGGTTTGAACCCACTATCTTGGGCATAGAAGCTCAGCATGCTACCAACTACGCCACCGAAGCCGCCTGATTCTATTTCATTAGCATTTCTTTCTCCAGTTTGAAGTAATCCCATACCTACATTATAAGCATCTTGCTAGTTATGTTATTCTTCTTCTTCTTCTGCTTTCGATTCGGTCATCAAAGGACCACGTCATTTCAACTGCTTCTTGCTGCATCGAGCTTCAACACTCTCCCAGTATTTTCGCATTCTCCGTTTCCTCATGGTGTCAGTTATTTTTTCTACATGGGTATAAAGTTCGTGGTTGTGCCGTCTCCTATATTCCCCATTTTCTTTTACTGAGCTCAAGTTTTTCTTTGAATTCTCCTTTCTTTCACTTCTAGTTTCTCTGTTAGTCCCTTGCGATGCATTGCAAGGCACTCTGCAGCATACAAAGCCTCTGGACGGATGACTGTTTGGTGGTGTCTTAACTTGGCATTTATAGATATGGATTTCTTGTTATGAATGGCTTTTGTTAGATTATATGCCATTTCCATTTTCCTGAATCGTGACTCGAAAGCTGCCTTCTCGGAGAGATTGGGGTCTATCCACTCACCCAAATATTTGAACGCTTTCGTTTGCTTGATTTTCCTGTGTCCTACATCCAGCTCTTTTGGCACTAGTTTGATATTAGTGATGAATTCTGTTTTTTCAAAAGAGATCCTAAGGCCAGTTTTTGCTGCTTGAAACTGGAGTTCATTAATTTGCACTGCGGCTGCATCTAAGGAATCTGAAAAAATCACCAGATCATCTGCGAATGCTAGGCAGTCGACTTTCAGATTCTGTTTTTTCTAGCCCAATCTGTTTCCATTTTAGGCACTGTTAATGTTCATTACTTTTCGCCACTTTCGGATAACTTTTTCGAGCACGCAGTTGAAGAGCAAAGGTCTCCCGTCTTACACCAGTCTTGATTTCAAAGGGATCTGAAATATCTCCCCTGAATTTAACTTTGGAAGTAGTGTTGGTTAAGGTTTTCTGAATAATTGTTCTTGTTTTGTTGTCCAGTTACAGTTATTTCAGTGTTTCAAATAGGATGGGTCGATGAATGGAGTCACACACTTTTTGAAGTCAATGAAGGTCACTACAAACTGCTTGTTTCTAAGTTTCAGATATGAAAGAATGGATTTAAGGTTCATAATCAGTTCGCCACATGATCGTCCCTTCCGAAACCCCCTTGGTATTCCCCCAATTGTGGGTCCAACTGTTCTTCTGCCCTAGTTTGAGGAGTTTTTGAGGGGATTTTGTAACTTATTGCGAGGAGGGAGATGCCACGGTAATTGTTCTCATTCGATCTGTCACCTTTTTTGTGAAGAGGGTGTAGCAGACCTGACGTCCAATTCTTTAGGGAGTTCCTCTTTTTCTCAAACGTCACTGATTATTTCTGTTAACTTCACGATAGCTACGTCACCAGCATGCTTTCATAATTCGGCAATTATTGAATCCTCGCCTAGTGCCTTGTTGTTTATAAGCGACTGAATGATCTGCATAATTTCGTTTTTTTCTTGGTGGTGTAGAATCCGGATTTGTATTTGGATTGTCTTCAAATGATAATGGAGATTCTGGACTTTCACAGTTAAGGAGAGTCTCAAAATAATTTTCCAGGATATTGCAGTTGTCCTTGTCATTATAGGCAGTTTTTACCCCTCAGAGTTAAGCTATTATTATTATTAACAAAGCAATTTTGTCGGCGTCATCCTCATCTGCTATTACATATTCTAGTATTGTTATTATCAATCTGCCAAATGGCCGAGAGCGCTAACGTGCTAGCTCGTGCCTAGCTGGCATCGGGAGAGCGAGATATCGAATCCCATCTCTGCCGTTCTAAGAATGGTTTCCATGGTTACCCATTTTCACTTACAGGCAAATGCTGGGACGGTTCCTTTCAACCCTTCGTTAATTAGACCCAAGTTAGCGGTCACCTTAGCGATTGGCCTGTCACCATCCCCAGTTGTATCTGTTGACAAAGTGTGTTCAGCTCCCAGACACCGTTCTTGTGACGGTAGAGGAATGATCCCTCGCAGAGTCCGTGGGTAAAGTCGAGCTGGGAGGATAACCGATTTAAAACAAAGTTATTAACATCAATTATATTAGTATAGTATTCCTGTTAGATTTAAGTACGATAGTTCCATTCATACTTGTATTGCCCATATGCCTTTCTTCGGAGGGGAAGTAAAGCCGGCGGTCCCATGTCATAGATTTATGGCATGTTAAAGAACCTTCCACTAATTACACCTGTGTGAAGCTAAATTATATAGGTTAAGAATGTAAACAACGCTCTTCGGTTCCTACGTTCGTTGCAAGGAGCCGACTGCGGTGGTGTCTAGTAGCTAAGTTCTCAACTAGTAGTCGTTGACGGTGGTGTTTGGCGGCAAAAGTAGGAACTATTTGAAAAATTCAAAGTCTGCATTCCTTACTTGAATTAAAAAACAGATAACACACACTAATACAGTCATCACAATTAACACCGGTTATTAGACAGATTCTACACACACCCTAAGTACACGGGGCTAAATGACCGCGTTGTCACAGCCCCTAAACTGAGGAATCAACCAACCAACCATAATGGGAGAGAGGGCCCAATGGCCCTTGTCTTGCCAGACAAAATTAATAACATTTGATTTAATCCCATGATAACGTACTAGCCGCACTGGGAAGGACTCACTGCAGCTACAGAACTTGAGAGAGAGAAATGAATTGCGGATATTGGTTATAACCTGTCAACTATCCTATCTCATCGATATCCAAGTTGTGCTGCAATGATGTCTTTATCTAACAAGGGAATTATCAGGTAAGACAGGTCGAAACCTACCTTGAAACTTTGTGGACGTAATCGTTGTACTATAAGTGGACAATATGCGGAAAATCATCTGCCAGATTGAACTGCAAGGCTCCGAAATCATGTGGTGAATCCCTCATATAAATCAATGGGAGGTAGCGAGTACCGCTCATGTTGGAATGGACAGCCCTGACCGCCCAAGCACTCAAGGAAGGTGGGAAGGAGCTGCATCTCCAGTCAGTATATACGCCCCGCCTCACTACAACTCCCAGTGCCACAGGGATGGCCAGCTCTTCCAGCCGTCATGCCTGCGTCCCAGGATGTCAGCTACGATTTCGGAGCCTTGCAGTTCCATCTGGCAGCTGATTTTCCGCACGTTGTCCTCTTATAGTACAACGATTGTGTTCACAATGCTTCAAGATAGATTTCGACCTGTCTTACCTGATACTCTCCTTGTGAGGCCTGGAAACGAATATGGTCAGTTAACGCGCCTGTGAGCGGCTTCGGTGGCGTAGTTGGTAGCATGCTGAGCTTCTATGCCCAAGATCGCGGGTTCAAACCTGGCCAACGTCGTCGGATTTTTAAGAACGTTAAAAATCCTTTAGTATGCCTTCCTTCGGAGGGGAAGTAAAGCCGGCAGTCCCATGTCATAGATTTATGGCATGTTAGAGAACCTTCCATTAATTACACCTGTGTGAAGCTAAATTATATATAGGTTAAACATTCAACAAACGCTCTTAGCTTCCGACGTTCCTCGTCAGGAACTGACTGCGGTGGCATCTGGTAATCAAGTTCTGTACTAGTAGTCGTTGACGGGGGCGTTTATCGGCAAAAGTAGAAACTACTTGAAAAAATTCAATGTCTGCAGTCCTCACTTGAATTAAGAAACAGATAACACACACTAATACAGTCATCACAATTAATACCGGCTATCAGACAGATTCTGCACACACCCAAAGTACACGGGGCTAGATGACCGCGTTGTCGCAGCCCCTAAACTGAGGAACCAACCAACCAACGCGCCTGTGCAGAATGCTCGATTTCGTATGTCAAGTGTGGTTTTATTTCCAAGTGTTATACAATGAAAATGAGAAATAGCATCTCCAGAATTCAGTAGATAACCCATAAGTCACTAATAAAGTCTCCTTACACCTTTGACTCCTTGACTATAGCGCTATGGATTTACTTTTGCGGAATGCACAAACGAAGCAAATTAAATGGTCCACCGGTTTTAATATATTAACTCCCATCTGGTATAAATATATAGATTGTAAATAAATATATTAAAACCCTTTTGATGCCAAGTTATTAATGCGTGGATATGCTAAGAATGCCAAGCCAAGTTTAATAAAATTACAAGGGTTTGATAAAAATTATCTCCTTTTGATAATTATCAAGATAGAATGTTGATTTTTTTCTGTAGCAGGTAGACCTATTTATAACGTAATGGATGCTAATTAATTGATATTTCACTTTATTTTGTTAATTGCAAAAATTCTTTTAAAAATATTTAAACAAATAAATGAAATTCGAAATTTTTGTTAAAATGTTGAAACTCTCTACACTCGAATTACTATCTTTTGTTATATACATGTTATTACTACTGGAATGCTACATATATGTTCCAAATTTGGAGTAGTTATATCAAATAGTTTTCGAGTACGATCAGTTTCTACAAAGACATGCGTATGTAGTAGTCTTCGCATTGCACAATGTTATTTTACTTGCTACAATTGTGGTAACCTCTTCCCCATCACTGGTTGAGGTGTCACTTGATTTATCATTGGAATCTGAACCTGGTAAACCACTGTCGATTTTGTCAGCGTAAATCCTACCTGTTTCGAATGTATTCCTGTGTCTCGGCCTTGGCGTTCCTATCGCGCGGGCTGCAGACATGGCGGAATAAAATTGTCACCGTCGTCATCAGTCGAAAATTCACTCTCACACTCTTCACTCAGCGTTAAAATATTAGTTATTTCCTCTCCGTTCAAAGAGCTAGCCATATTTATCACCAAGTATCGTAATTAGCTCCAAGCAACAACATAAACAATCACGACTTCAAAAGATAAAACACGCGCCAAGCCAGCTGACTGCAGCATGCTCAAAGAGTGCTTAATATTAATTCAATTGTTCACGGAACTTAAACACATCGATATATACAGTGTGAGAATGATTCCCGCGTTGTATTGGTTACAAGAGCAAAATAGCTGCGTTACTGGAAACATCGCTAAAATGTTTAGAAAAACGGGGCCGATAGATCGGCCCGTGGCACTTTTATCAGAGGCTCCCTGGGCCGATAGATCGGCCCCATGGCACTATAAGGGTTAATAAATAAATATATTTAAAAAATAATTAATGAATTGATCAATCAAGCACGTAACAGTGAATTGAATTGTTGTTGTTGTTGTTGCTGCTGCTGATTCATTTAGGGGCTTTGCGACATTGTGGTCATGAAGCCCCATGTACTTGCGTGTGTGTAATTTGTCTGAAAACCTGTGTTATTGTGATGGCTGTATTAGTGCGTGTAGTTATAATTCGGATGAGGATTGGGAAGGAGACGGTCGTGGCCTTAATTTAGGAATCATCCCGGCATTCAAGTGGGAAACAACGGGAAACCACTTCCAGGTTGGCTGAGGTAGGAATCATACTAGCCTCTTCTCAGTTTTGCCTCACGAGGTTGAATGTACCCCGTTCCAATCTTTGGACCAGAATTATATTTCTTGGCAGAACCGGGAATTGAACCCGGGTTTCCGCGGTGACAGCCTTTAATTATCGAACGAGCGAGCAATCAATCAATCAATCAATCAATCAATCAATCAATGAGACAGTTAATCAATCAACCATCCAATCAAAGAAATTTAACTGTTAAATCAGTTAATTCAATACTATAGTCTGTCATTTCTGAGATACAGCGCTACCTGAAGTGGGCAAGGACGGTCTAAGGTTCCACCCAAGTACACTAGGCCTATATGTCCAATATAATGACTGTTCCTCCCATCGCCTCCAATTCTAATTGTAGCCGCCGCACTTTTCACTTGGCTGCGAGCAGGAAGCAGTAAATCTGAAGAAGGCGCCGCGGGGCGTCCTTGCTCTGTGTTCGGCGCCGCTCGCCTGCGTCTTGTACGCACATCGTGCTAATAGCGCGCCTCAGTAACTTCTGTATGTGCAAGCTCTCTAATACTGGGATACGCCTGAAACATAGACTACCCTACAGCCAGAGTTGTGTGGCGTGTTACCTGCAATTATTAACCACACACAAGCTCTAATAGGTCCTTCGTGAGGAAAAGCGGCCTATTACAATGTATGCTTCGTGATGATTACATTGGCAATATTGTTGATGATGACGATGATGCTTTGTTGTTGATTCATTTAGGGACTTGGCGACAACGTGGTCTTGTAGCCCCGTGTACTTAGGTGTGTGTGTATCTGTCCGATAACCTGTACCATTGTAATACTGTATTAGTATTTGTATTCATAATTCAGGCTAGAATTGGGTAGAAGGTCCTCACTGTACGGTAGCATAGGGAAAATCGAAAGAACATTATTTGGACAGGATGAGTTCTAGCCAAGTCCCTAAACAGATTTTTCCGTATGCTCCAAGAGCTCGAAGAAACATGGGAATACCGAAGAAACGCTGGCAAGAGACCGTACCAGGCACAAGTTAATGATGATGTAAAATAATCCAGACTTCGCTGCATTTAAAAAGTCCACCATCTGTTTCCGGACGCAATTTCTTAGCTCTCCCTACAACATGGTTGAATATCACTCACAGTAGATGCCTTAAACTCCTTGCACGCCACATTTTCAAGGCCTTGGAAAATGTTTATCTCTTGGCATTTGACAGCTGAAAAGAAATGAGGCAACCGGAAAAGAGTAAGGTGGATAAAACAAGGGCAGAGCAGCTGAGTCAGGGCTCTACGCAAGAACCAGGAAGATTTTAATATGGATTCTGCGCATCCTTCTTATTTTATAGCTGACTAGCCTTCATTGCCCGTCGTTGAGATGTTCATAGAGTAAAGGGAGACAGTTAATGAGGACAATTTCTAGGCCCAAAATTCTATGACAGAAAGATAGAGGACAGTGTTGTTCCCCCAAATCCAAAGTTGGATAAATTAGACCAACAAGATATTACTTGAAGAGTTAAGTACTTACTAACATTGGAATCTACAGCAAGAAACCCCAATGGAGTCGTATAGCTGTTAAAGGAATCTATTATTTATGTTCCTAGAAGATGACAGAGTTTAGTTATCATACGTATGGACACATTCCACACGGCTGCTTGATTGGGACACATGCATGTCATAGCGACGAGACGTGCTTCTCGCCTGAGCGGTGAATGATATCCGGCCGTCCCCGAGCAAGTTCCATGAATTCATGTCAAGTGATGGATATAGTTCCTTACTGGTGGGATTTGAGACTTCCATTTAACCCCCCTCTTCCCTGTATTTGAGAAGTCCACCATCTGCTTCCAGACGCAATTTCTTAGTTCTCTACGGTATGATTAAATATCACTTGCTCTGGATGTACATAATCATTATCATCATGTACATTAACTTCCATGTATTAGGACTTGTGGCCTGTTACGGTCTCTTGCCAGCGTTTCATCGGTATTCCGACGTTTCTTCAACACCGTCATCTCAACATTTATGGTTAATGTTGAGATAAAGGTCGTGTCATCAAGCCTCGGAATCTTCACTGACACGGTTTTAGATGCACCAACTTTCAAGTATTTGTTAGTGAAATATTTTATCGCTAAACCAGCAGTCGAAGATTTTTATAAATAAGGAATGTTTATGTAAATGAAAATAGTAAGGATTTCCATTTCGTTTTATGAATAATTGTTACAGTAGTTCTATGAATTAGATACAAGCAATTTGACTGATGAAGACCTCAATGACAGGTTGAAACATGTACCAAAGATTGAACAGATATTAAAAATTCGAATAGATGTTCCTAATTTTGTATTCATATCCGTTATATTTTTAAAGTTATTATAATATATAAATCATTTGTAGACTAATTTTATTTTAAGGTTGTCTTCTTCAGGTCATTCGCTCCAGTAGTTTTGACGCCAACACATGACAAGCCAACCCAAATCAAACCACGTGTACATTTCAATCCGGGATAAATATGAGATTTTAACCGAAAATTAAAAAAAACAGACGGCAAGTTTGCTTTCTCGACCTTCATTTTTCTTGTATATTTTTTCTATTAAATGCTTTTTTGCAAAACAGTTATTGTTATGGACTGATAAAAGTCGGTAACCATTTCTTACTAAATTAAATATGTGTATTTAATAATTTTATTACACCTTATGCCAATAAATTGAATTAATATACATTAATTGATTATACTAGTTTCGGCCACATTACGGCCCTCTTCAGTAATTGTTTTTTAAAAGAAACTAATATAATTGCGAGAAAAGCTTGAATACGAGGGCTCCTTTTTTAAGTTCCGATGGACTGTATAAAAATAACAGATTGGCATACCAACCTGATTTTACTACTAAATGTTTGCGTGTTTTATTCTTATGTCTCAGCATAATCGCCAAAACGATTGAAACATTTGTCGTATCGTAGCACCAGCTTTCCAACGCCCTCGACAAAATATTCTGCCACCACTGAGGTGGGTACGTCTGCAGAATCTCCTGAAGTTTTTCCTTTATGGCGAGGCGTTGCCACCCAGCCATACCTTCAATTCTCGGAAACGGTGAACATCATTCACGACCGCACTGTGCCAATTAACGTTACGATAGAAGTTTTCAAAGAATTCAAGTGTGAAGATTTGGATCATCTGCCGTTTAGTCCAAATCAGCACTGACACACATATTTACACAGGCACACTTATGCCATACATTGATGACCCTCGGAAGTAATGATGACTTGTACTTACAGGCGTTGATCTCAGCTGTGATGACTTAACTCTACTGATTCTGGGGTTGATGCTCCCAGAGAATCAGTCCTAATTACACGCAGCACAGTTACTAGTCATTTCACACGCATGCTTCTCAACTATGAACATTACGTACAGTATTATGTTGGTGGTCATAATCCAACGATTTATATAGCTTCGTGGATCTGATGGTATGAAGATGCTTTAAATCCGTGTGTTGGATTATCGCAACTAGTTCGCTCCTGAGTTTAATAATACATAGCCTATTTTACTAGTATTCGTCGCACAACAAATTTACCGCTATGGTCTCAGAATTTCGGTACACAGACATAAGTTTACAATACGTCATGTGATTCGACACAGACAATCTAGGCGATTTGTCTGAAACTAGGCTCATTATTCCCTTGATAATGTATAGCCAGCAACTCAGTAACTTAGAACACATACTTATGATCGTCTGAAATGCCTTCCTTCTCCACGCACACACACAAGTCCAAACCAAAGATTCACTCCCACACGGAGTCCAGAATAAAAGTACCACTCCACACGGAGTCCCGAATAAAAGTCGTCCTCACAGCTTCGTCAATTCCTAATATCATTCACCTCCCCTCCACAAATCACTGGTCTACCTGACTTCCTAAACAGGTTCAGCTAATCCCGAAAAACCATTACCATATAAGGAGCGCGTCCGTATTCTTCCAAAATACCATAGACACACCCCCTAGCAGAGGGTTCCCAAGCCTCCTTCTTGCATGAGTCATCATGCACTGAGCGTGCGAGAGAAAAACCCAGCGCTAGCTAGCCTACTTCCTGGTTGCCGGTCACAATTCCAGACTCTCGAACTAAAGATTATTACAATCTTAAAATATTCATATCTAACTTGACTTGGATCCTGACAATTCCATTATCTTAAAACCTAAACAAATTAATTGAGAATCAATCACATGATATTATACACTTCATTAAATGATTATATAACATAAAAGGCATCAAATAAAATATATGGACGATTATGAAAATCGTCAGTCCCGAAAGTGAGGGTTCGATCCCTTGTGATCTGAGAAGATTACATTAGTTGTGTGTGTAATTTGTCTAATCTCTTCTTCTTCTTCTCCTTCCTCCTAAAACGTTTCTACTTATGCAAATTATACACATTGCCTCCTCCAATCTTCTCTTTTCTCCTACAATCTACCGTTTAGCATTTCCTCCCACTCTAGTTCTCTTCGGATCACACCTTTCATTACCTGGTCTCTCCATCTTGTTCGTAGTCTTCCAATATTGGTCTTCTTCCAGCTTCTGTCCATTCCGAAGCTCCTCTTGGTAATCTCTCCTTTCCCATTCTTTTTACGTGGCCAAACCATTTCAGCCTTTTTTTCTCCATAGTTTCTTTTAAGATCTTGACCTGAAACATGTGTATTGTCTCATTTCTTATCCTGTCTCTTCTCGTTTTACCCAGGATCCGTCGTAGAAAGCGCATCTTTGTAGCTTATAATCTACATAAGGGAACCTGGTAGTGTAGAATAGCCAACAATCCAACTGCTTAACAAAAGCTTCATTCTTAAGTAGCAGAGACAACTAGAAACTTCACATTTTCACAGTTTACCAAATACATTCACGGATGCAGGTTACATAGGTATCGTATAAATTTACAATACATTTTAATAATTAAAGACATTTGAACAAACTACAACTATTGTGACAATTTTGAAATGTTTACCTAGTTAGGTACCATTACCTCTGATGTTATTATAGGTAATAGGATGAGAGCTGTAATTTGTAATCTAATGATAATGTTAAAGCGTATAAAGTACAGTACATTTGTTGTAGATACGCATTTCGTTTAGATTTTATGAATATTTGAATTCGTCAACTTTTTGAGCCATTATTTCAGATAAGTTTCTTATTTTTAATTATTATATTTTTAGTCTGATTATGTTCATTTTGCTTCACAGTTTTTATCTCATAAGCGGCTGTAAGTGTGCAAAATATCAACTTGAACGGGCTCACAGTTCCTGAGAGAAAGGCACATAACTTAGAAGTTTGGAGTTTTTTCTCAAATGCCCATAATATCGTATAATTGTGTCTTAAATTTTTATCGTATTTACGTTACAAGCAGCCGTGAATATTATTGATAAACTGTGAAAATATCAGCTTCCTAGGTGTCATCGTTACCTAATAATGAAGCTATTATTGAGCAGTTGCATTGTTGGCTACTCTACACTATCAGGTTCCCTTAAATCAGGTTCGTCCAACCCGCGGCCCTCGATCCCTTCGCAGTGATATTTGTAATTTATAATATTATTTATGAAATAAGTATTTCTATTTGGAATAAGATTAACTTGAAAGAGCAAGGCTTTTTCCGTTCACAACACATGTGTTTGTGAAAGTTCCTCTTTCTCAAAACATGGAGAAATACATTTCTTTTAAGAAATACCCAGCCCAGATTTTTAGCCTTTTTCATTTATGAAAAGATAGGCTTATGAGATCACCTTTTGCCCGTGTGTCTGTGTGTGCGTGTGCGCGTGATGATGTGTGTGTGTGTCCCATAATAACTTCTAAACGGATGGAGTTTAATGATCCAAACGCAATGAAACTTAGTACAGCAAATGTTTATACACAATGTAATGCACTGGTATCTAATTTAGTTCAATTGTGTACGTAACTTCAAGATGGCGGCTGTGCGAATTTTAAAATTAAGTTTTTATTCTTGTGACTTAATCATGCGATCGAAGTCAAAGTTTGAATAATGAACCCACGCAATATTTTTCCTTTAATGGTACATGACTCTAGGGCCTATACATAAAACAATCCAACATGGCGACCATACGAAATATTTAGACGGATCTATTATAGCAATCAAACTGATTTTTTAATGCTCATAGGGGCTATGAACATAAGTTCACCTATAAGACTTTCAATAACTTGGTGATCAGAAATCCAACATTGCGGCGACGCGAAGTATAAATATTCACATGGACGTTTCTCGCAATTTAACCATCCGAGTGCAGTACAGTAAATCCTTCAGGGAACGAATTCACCTTAACGACAGTGGCCCTTTTCCAAAAAAGGTGGACATGCCTGCCTTAAATCTTATTTGTCCACGTCCAGCATTCTGATCCGTAGGGCAAAACAGGTACAGGTAAATAATATGTCTTGTCTATCATTATATTTGCTTTGGCAGATATTTCCCAATTTGTAGTTATATCTGACACACAATATCAATATTTTCAACAATGTTTTATACTGTCTGAAATTTCTTCTTTAATGTCTCCTTTTCTTATAAGCTAATTTCGGAGATATTTAAAAGCTTCTACAGGGAGTTTAGTTTGTATGCAACGGACACCCTCGCTTGCCCGCTCGCTCGTGGCACGAGCCTGTCTCCCGCCACGCACTTTGCCGTTATGCGGCGCTTGCACGGCACTGAGTCATTGAGTATAGGAATTTGTACTTACCTAGTTCACAGCTGGTGCTGAAAATGTTCGCCATTCACTGCTACACATCGCTGGCACCTTTTTATGAAACTGGCATTTACTCTCTGAAGTTCCTCAGCACCGATTGTATTTCAGGTGTAATATAGTCTTTATGCTCATTTATAGTGTGAGGGTTTCTCGCATACACTCTATTTTTAAGCGTCCCCCACAAATAAAAGTCACATGGTGATAAGTCTTGGCTTCGCCGAGGCCTCACGTTCTGACTTATAATCCTCGTACCGAAAATGCGACGCAATTCTGTCATGGATGCTTCGTCAGTGTGAGCAGTGGCAGAAACTTGTTGAAAGTAATTTGACAATCGCTCTCCGTAAGTCAGTTCGTCAAAAAATTGGACAAGGATCACATTGAAGTACAAATTTAAGTACAAATTCCTATACTCAATGACTCAGTGCTGCGCAAGCGCCGCATAACGGCAAAGTGCCTGGCGGGAACCAGGCGCTACGCGGGCGAGCGGGCAAGCGAGGGTCTCCGTTACATACAAACTAAACTCTCAGTACTTCTGCAATAAATTCTCCATTACACCTTACATCTTTCAGCTTGTCATTCCCTCTGCTGATTTCCATTTGTCTAATAACCTGTGCTATTAAGATGATTGTATTAGTGTGTGTGGTTGTAATTCAGATGTGGATTGGGAAGGAGGCTACCATGGCCTTCAGATAGGAACCAACCCAACATTCGCGTGGGATAGAAGTGGGAAACCACGGAAAACCACTGTCGGGAAGGCTGAGGTGAGATTCGAACCCGCCTCTTCTCAGGTTTGCCTCACGAGGCTGACTGTACCCCGTCCCAGCCCTCAGTCCAGAATTACATTTCTTGGCAGAGTCGGGAATCGATCTCCGGCCTCCACGGTGACAGCCAAGAACGCTAGCCACTACTCAACAAGGTGGACAGTAATAATAGCATAGCGACCGTTGAAGCCATTTTCCAGTGTTGCCATATTGACAGTTAATATTGTAACTTTCAGTCGGTGTACGCAATACAATTCCAATTACTGGAATAGGTGAAACATTAACCTGTGATTAAGATAAATGTATATTTATTATGGACTATAGAAGAAGCATTACAATTTATCATACGAATGTAGTCAATAAGGATTGCAGGAAATTCAAATTGCTGCAAGACCATGTACAAGTATTCATGACTGATGCGATCGAAAGCTTTATCAAGATCCAAGGTGAGAAAACTCATTGGCTCAGTGGGGAGCATTTCGGCTTTTAGGTGTAGGTCCCGTAGTATCGCTAAGTTTGTTAACAGAGTTCTTCCAGGAATACTGCAACATTGTTCATCACCAATGATATCATGTAGAACAGTCTTCAATCGGCATGCAAGTACTTTGGTAAGGACTTATAATCACTGCAGAGCAGAGTAACTGGTCGGAAGTCACCAACTGCCATGGGAGAGGATGTTTTTGGTATGAGGACTATGGTACCCTCGTGATGTGATTGACAAAGAGCACGACGTTGGAGAATGGTACGCAGGACATGACAAAATTCTTTGCCAATGAGAGGCCAGAAGTGTTTATACATTTCATATGGCAGTCCATCAATGCCAGGTGAGCGGTTGTTTGGGAGGTGCTTAACCACAGAGTGAATCTCTTCATCCGTAATATCCGCGCTGAGCCGAGTTTTGTTGTCCGGAGATAGATGGGTACTGCAAGATGAAAGCAATAGGGTCACCTGCTGTGGATCAATTGGAGCCTGAGCGTAGAACCGTTGATAAAATAGTGATATTTCACTACGTATAGCGTCAGGGGAGGTGACGACACTTCCAGTACTGGTGCGGAGGCGGTGGATATATTTACGTTGCCGCTCACGTTGTCCTTTGGCGATATGGTATACACTTGCACTTTCGTCTGGGAGCACTGTACGATCTTTTAAAGCCTTGTTTATATGAGCGAGCGTTCGTTGCTGTAGAGACAGGAGCTTGGTTTTAACTTCCCGAATCTGGTCATATATACGCTCCCCAGCATCAGATTTTTGCTGGAGCTGGCGAAGAACTCGATAGTAAAATTCAACTGTATCCCGTCTTTCCCGACCTCGTTGGTAGGATATGTTCTTAAAGACGCGGCGGATCCCTGGTTTAACCAAAATATCCCACCAGTCTGCGCAGTCGCGAACGGTATAGCAACTTCTTGAATGAAGGCAATGTCAATGTCTGCATCTCGAAGGAATCTCTCCAACAGTTGAAATTTCAGAGGGCATTCTATTACATTGATATTCACAGTGGCCACAGTGAGAAATTGCGCCATTAAGAGAAGTATAAAAGCTGTGCTAGACATACTGGAAGGTGGACTCGAAAGAAGGCACAGGCGAGAATAATCCTGGTGCACTATGTCAAATTAGGTTGAGATAGTTCCTTATGACTGCCATTCATAGGCCGGCTGTCAGCGTTTGAGAGCGTTCGTGGGTCCCTAGATGACGTAGAATGAAGATTTTGTTTCTTTTTCACAGCTGCGGGAACGTTTGTAGAGCCAGTTTGATTCTTCTGGGCTGGTACGGCAATCGAGGCATTTGTTTTAATCTTCTTAGATACGTTCTCGGATCCCCGATCAACCTGCTTAAGTGAGTCGGTAGGTACCAGAGAAGGTGGGGGCAGTGAAGACAAAATTTCTGTGGCAGCCTGTAGTGACGGCATAATTGGTTCTATGGCTGCGATACAGGTTGCCGATAGCACAGGGGCACTCTGTGGCTCGCTGAGCTGGTCAGTGTAAGGTACCAGTTCTGCGTCATGTGTATCCGAGGCCACTTCTGGTGTTGTCCCAGCTGACTGATCAATAAGCATGTTTTCATGTGACGTTTGCTGTGCCACAACTTCCGAGTATTGGACACGTCGTTGTTGTGTAGGAGTTATACCGAGGGGAATCATTTTCTGTGGGCAGTTGATACGTAGATGTGTGTTAGCATTGCAAATTAAACAGGTCTGTTTCTGTCCGTTATAAGATATGTAGCCAGAATGGCCACCAAAAGTCTCAGTGGAGGGGATATCTTGTTTGATTTCCATAGTGACTGTGCGTATTCCATTATACACCGGGAACTGATAAGCAGAAGACCATTGTTCTTTCCTGACTTCACTCACAGTGCCATATTTCGACAGAACGGATTTGAAAATTTCAGGGGGAACTTCAAGTGGGACATTAAATATACCCACTGTGGTAAAATTGGAATCCGCTGTGGAGAGCTTAACATTAGTCATTTCTCCTGAGTCATACTGAAATTTAATAGGATCTGCAAAAGTATTTAACAATTTCTGATAAGTAGATATGCTGATTACCTTGATGTACATGGTTTTTTCTTGTGCATTTAACTGGATGGCTTCTACTTGGTCGACAGTCAACCGGAGAGTATCGCTAATCCAGCGGTGAATTTCTCCTGGTGTGGCGCGAGAACTCTGCCTGTCCCATTGGCAGCGTACGGTGTTTTTCCTCTGGTATCCGGACATGATTTTCAGCGGGGTTTTCTGGGTTTCCTGGGTTTGTTGTCCTATCTGGAACACTACTTGAAAAAGTATTGTCCGAATTACACACGGAAGGTCAGTTCACCCGTGGAACTATCGGAAGCACCGGTATGAGGAAACGTACACTCTTCCAATGCGGTCACACAGCGCGCTCACACGCACCTCACTCGGCCACGACTAGTGACCAACTAACCAATCGTACACTCATAACTCACGCGTTATCGATTAAATACATATAACGTACTGTATTAGCAAATAATCACTTGGACTGAAGATTTCTTCACTGGAGTATATTTTAAACCGAGTTCATTTCATATTAAGTTCATATAATTTTTATCAGTAGGTTATATTGCATGCAACATACTGAAATTAGTAAAATATAGGTCAGAACGAGAGATCAGCTGCCATCTTGTCAAATATCCGAGACGATTCAGATTTTTAAAGTCACTTCTAGATTATAATATTACATTATAAACTTTTAATTTCGAACGAACCACGTCGCTTAGAACAGATTAAACGATTCTTGGTTCGATAATCGGAACTGGTGGGTCCCATGTTATGGATAATACATTTTGCATAATTCACACGGCCGCCATCCTGAAATGGTACGTTTGATGACCTTGTAGTTTGGGCACAAGACGCGTCCCATATGAAGGTAGGTTGTTACCAAATTTGGTAAAGATCCGATGATTAGTTTGGTCGTAATGCATTATTAAGTTTTGACCATTCGATTGGCCGCCATTACCTTTTGGTAAAGATAGCGGCAATATAAAACATGACACTGAGATGCCCTCGGCCAGTGCTACCTCTGTACCAAATTTCGTTCAATTCGGTTTAACCGTGTTCGAATTGATAGGGGGGGACAGACATTCAGAGTACACACACTCACACACACACACACACACACAGACTCACACACATACACACACACAGACAGGCACACTTTTTTTTCGCCCTGTAGTGATCTCATAAGTCTACTTTAATTTTTTGCAAAAATCGAAAGTAGGCTAAAAACTAAGGGACGACATATTTCGCTCGTCAGGTGAGCATCTTCAGATCATTATATACGTGACAAAATAACTCTACTCCCAAGTCTACAATGATTGGTTGGTTCCTTAGTTTAGGGGCTGTGACAACGCGTTCAGGTAACCCCGTGTACTTTGGGTGTGTGTAGGATCTGTCCGATAACCGGTGTTAATTGTGATGGCTGTATTAGTGTGTTCTATCTGTGATTCAGGTAGAAGGACTGCAGACGATTAATTTTTTCAAGTAGTTCCTATTTTTCCTACCAAATGCTACCGTCCACGACACCTAGCTGCGGAATTGGCTACTAGATGCCATCAAGCCAGCATCTGGCGACGAACGTTGGAACTAATATAGTGTTTTAACAACAAATTGTATATCCGCCTTAGTCAATACATAAACGAAAATAAATTATAATTACACTTGCTCCTGGTACATGTTTCGGGGATTAATTGCTTTTAGCCCCTTCATCAGCCAAGACAAATATCCGAAGAAAGATATAAGATAGCGTAGCACTCAAAAAATAAATGGCTATTTAACTTAATATGGTGCACCATGTAAGTAGGTCACAGGAAAATGTTGAGCAAAACTAAAAACATATATGTAACAGCGATGTTATTCAGCCATCAAAACGCAGAGAATCAGTGGACAGTTAATTCGTGAATCCGCTCCAAAACACTGGTCGAAGCTTGAATTGGCAAAAAACACATTACTTCACCATATGAACACAACCAATGAAGAAGCCTTATGCTCAACAGGTCCATAAGTCAAATCAAATGCCTGCATACGAACTAGACGAGCGTGGAAGGAACAACTTCAAATAGCAAAGAGGTTAGCTCAATGCATAAACTGAAAGAAGCAAAGGAAAAACAAACACCATAATAAAAGGGACCAAGGGGAAATTTATAGACTGAAATAATTATGAAAAACGATAAAAATTAATTTATAATGATATAGAACGAATGCAAACTTAATAATATTTGAAAAACTTACTTCAGGTTAAGTCAAGGTATCAATTATGAAGAGATTGTCTTATGTTTGAAAATCAAGCTTCGACCAGTGTTTTGGAGCGGTTTCACGAATTAACTGTCCACTGATTCTCTGTGTTTTGATGGCTGAATATCATCGCTGTTACATATATGTTTTTAGTTTTGCTCAACATTTTCCTGTAACCTACTTATATGGTGCACCATATTAAGTTAAATAGCCATTTATTTTTTGAGTGCTACGCTATCTTATATCTTTCTTCGGATATTTGTCTTGGCTGATGAAGGGGATAAAAGCAATTAATCCCCGAAACATGTACCAGGAGCAAGTGTAATTATAATTTGTTTTCGTTTATGTATTGACTAAGGCGGATATACAATTTGTTGTTAAAACTATTTAGTACGTCAATACGGAACCATCATGGAAACTAGTTTAAATAATAGAATAATATAGCGTTATCAAACTAACCTATACATTTTAGCTTCCACAAGTGTATTTAGTGGAAGATTCTTTTTCATGCCATAAATCTATGACCACCGGCTTTACCTCCTTACCGAAGGAAGGTATACTGAGGGATTTTAACACTCTTTAAGAATCCAACCATTTTGGCTGGGTTTGAACCCATTATTTTGGGCAAGAAGCTCAGCATGCTACCAACTATGCCACCGAAGCCACCAGTCTACAATGAGACCCACAGACAGTACTTCCCTCCAAAAAACAAACAACAGTAAGAATATATGCTGAAATGATCTCCACATATTAGATTACATTTAGCGCTTATTGCTAAAGTGTATCACAGCAACAGTTGCTACACCTTATTAGTTGATTGAGGAAGACGTCATTTCTCAGTCTTGCAACATTAAACTAAATAGTTTATTTTTTGGTGCTTAATGCTTAATATTTATCATTAGGGAACGGATTTTTGGTTTTTAAAATTGTCATTTTAGGTTTTCAAAAACATAAAATAGGTTAGTTTTTTTTAATAGGTAGAATTGGCCTGTTTGCCATATCTTGATGAATGCAGTACATTTGCATTTGTCTGTTGGCACAGGCTAGAGTAAAATGTGGCTTTGCACCGATGTCTCAGTCTCACTCATGGCAGTGATTATATGGAATCTACTGAGGTATTGGTGGTGCTTAGTAATGGCATTCAGGGCACAGTCAGTGCCTGTGGATGCTGTGAAAGGTTCCACTCATAGGGTTAGTACTGCTGTTCTGACTCAGCGAGGAAAGCAATGGCAAACTACCTCACTTCTCTTCTTGCCTAGTACGCCTCAATATAGCGCTGCCGTGGTTTTTTTCTGGGTATTTACCCACATAACCTAACGGCAGTACTTTTTGAGGATCCAACCAACCTTCGGGCTGTCTACCTAACAGACAATAGGTCCAATAAATTCTTACGTTTAAAGTGTAGCAAAAGTTGACATAAATTGCGTAAAGCTTATAATTAATGCCTAAATGTTTGTAGAAAATCTAATTGCATCGAGAGTGTAAAAATATTTTACAAAATTATACAGTACGTCATCAAATTATCACCGAGAATTTCACACATTAAGGCAATATTAGCTCTCATTGAATATGTTAATTATTCAAATTTAATAAAACCAAGGCTGTCAGAAATGATTTTTACACTTTAGCCTGTTTAATTAACTTTGTTTATTTAGAATATAGGATTCTTGGAAATAATAAGAGATTTATTCCCACTTTCCTGACAGTAAATAGCCAAACAATAAGGATATAAGCTGGACAGTGCTGAAAATATTTGAATTTTCTGGCAGGTAGGATTTCTTGCAATCAGCCAGAGCTAAAAATAAACACTATCTTCAGATTTATTTATAGAAATTATGAATTAAAAATTCAAATATACTACAATAAGTGGAACAATACAATACTGCAATTAGATACTTTTAGGTACTCGCATATCATTTAGTTTTTTTAGGTACTGCAAAATCATGAATATGGCTCTTGTGAGAGTTAAAAGCATTTTTGTATTTAGAAGAATCCAGTCTCTATTTATCAGTAATAGTTGCCACTTTCTCAGTTTTCTTTCGGATATTCCAGTAGTTCGAATTATATTGTGTTGACCGACTGAAAATTATAATATTAATTGGCAGTAAGAAAGGAATGTTTTAATGTAGGAATTTAATTGCCTACAATTTTAAAATGTCTAGGGGTCTAAGCAAGATGCTCACATTAAATTGCAGTGAATGTTCAGAGATTGTGCAGGTGGGGAACATGCTGACAAAGTGAGAGATAAAAAAGAAAGGAAATGTGCAGCGCAAGGGACCTGGTTCTTTTTTCGACGCTGTGATCGAAGCATTGATTTAGCTGTGATACCCAAACAATTAAGATTACAGTAGTAAAATTTGGTTTACTAATTATTTATTTATTATTCTCTCCTCGATTTTGGCCATCTTTGGACCTTGTAAAATAACCCATTGCATTCACTGTCTCTTATGTTCTTTATCCTTTCTTGCCGTCCAGTAGTTGTTCATTACTTCACTTTGTTTCCTTCTTCTCTCTCTTCCGTCCAGATTTTAACCCGCTTCTTCTTTTCCTTCTCCTGGAAATCCCTTGAAATTTTTGATCATATTTCTGAAAAGTGGCCTGTCCTGAATAATATCTATTGTTACTTCCAGCTCTTCCATATCCCTTTTTAGCCTATTTTCAATTTTGAAAAAAATAGGCTTATGACATCACATTTTGTCCGTGTGTGTGTGTGTGTGTGTGTGTGTGTGTGGTGTGTGTGTGTGTGTGTGTCCCCCTAATAAAATCTAAACGGCTCGAGCGATTTCAATGAAACTCGGTAAGTTCATAGCACTATTCCCGGCGACCTCGACCGTGCCCTTAAAATTTTGTTACGTCTCACCAATCCAACATGGCGGCTGTGCGAAATATTTCACTAGCATTCAATATCTCCGAAACTATTACCGATATCGCCCTGAAATTGTGTACGGTGATAAAGGGCACTACTAGAAGTTCACCTATGAGACTTTCAAAAACCTGATGACTACAAAACCAACATGGCGGTCAAGCGAAATTGAGACTTTAAATAGACATTTCTCGCGGCGATTTAACTATCCAAACGTAATGAAACTTGGTACAGCAAATGTTTATACACATTGTAATGCACTGGAGTCTAATTTAGTTCAATTGTTTACATAAACTCAAAATGGCGGCTGTGCGAAATATTTCACTGACATTTTATATCTCCGAAACTATTACAGATATCACCCTGCAATTTCGTACGGTGATAAAGGGTACTGATACAAGTTTACCTATGTATATTTTATAAACCTGTAAAGTACAAAACGAACATGGCGACCAAGCGAATTTGAAATATTTTAATAGACATTTCTCGTGATTTAACTCTCTGAGCGTAGTGAAATGTGGTACAGTAGATGATTTTGTAGATTGTAATGCACTGCCATCTAATTTAATTCAATTGTTTACATAACCTCAAGATGGCGGCTGTGCGAAATTTTAAAATTAAGTTTTTATTCTTGTGTCGTAATCATGCGATCGAAGTGAAAGTTTGAATAATGAAGCTAGGAAATAATTGTCCTTGAATGGTACGTAACTCTATGGCCTATACATATAACAATCCTAAATGGAGAGCTTCCGAAATATTTAGACGGTTCTCAATATCTATGAATCTTTTACAGCAACCAAACTGATTTTTTAATGATCATAGAGACTATGAACATATGTTCACCTATAAGAATTTCAGTAACCTGGTGAGCACAAATCCAACATGGCGGCGACGCGAAGTATAAATATTTAAATGGACGTTTCTCGCGAATTAACTATCCGAGTGCCGTGAAACGTTGCATGTTAAATGCTTATACAAATGTTGATCCACTGGCATGTAATTTATTTCAATTGTTTGCATAATAACAAGATGGCTGGTGTGCGTACTTTTAAAATCTCGTTTTTACTTCTTGTGTTCTAATCATGCGATTGAAGTTTGAATACCACACGTACACAATAATCTTAATGTAATAGTACAAAAATAAAAATCCATCCTGGCGACCATATGAAATATTAGATGGTTCTCAATATCTACGAATCTGTTACAGCAATTAAACTGAAATTTTGTATGTTGATAGAGACAATTAACATGAGCAGGATATATGAAAATAGGCTGTATAGTTCTTCACGTAACTACAGTACTTGTTATACTTTTTACCCATTGATTACTATTCTTGCTTTTGTATACCTGACTGAAAATTTGTTTTGTAGGTCTGGTGGTATTCATCCTCATTACGTGCCCAAAGAAATTATTTATTATTATTATTTATTATTTTTTTAACAAAAGTATTGAAATGCAGCCGAAATAAATCAGAAACTCCTATGGACGTCGAATTGGCAGGTGAAAAGCTAAAGGAAGTAGGAGACTTCTGTTACTTAGGAAGCAAAATAACCAGTGATGGGCGAAGCAAAGAGGATATAAAATAGGTTAGCTCAGGAAAGGAAAGCGTTTTTACAGAAAAGGAATTTGTTGACATCGAATATAGATTTAGTTATTAGGAAGTCATTTTCGAAAGCCTTTGTCTGGAGCGTGGCGCTCTATGGAAGTGAAACTTGGACTGCTGGTGCAGCAAAAAAGAGGAGAATTGAAGCGTTTGAAATGTGGTGTTACGGGAGAATGATGAAGATCAGATGGGTAGGCATGGTTACAAATGAAGAAGTATTAAGACGATTGGGAGAGGAGAGATGTTTCTGGCAACTGCTAATGAAGAGAAGAGATAGGTTGGTAGGACACATACTAAGACACCCAGGAATAGCAAACTTAGTTATGGAAGGAAAGGTCGAGGATAAGAACTGTAGGGGTAGACCAAGGTTAGATTATGTGAAACAGATAGCCTCAAATTCAGGGTGTGGTAGCTATGTAGAGATGAAACGATTAGCTCAGGACAGGGGATCATGGAGTGCTGCATCAAACCACTCAAAAGACTGAAGACTCAAACAACATTTATCTATACCACCATTGGCATGTGACTTAGTTCTTTTAATTTAGAATATCATGGATCACCTTAAGAGACGATAAATATGTCAAAGTTAAGAATTCTCTAAATGGACTGACACTCTTGCAGAACTCAGGCGCTAATGTCTGAAGGTTGCCACTGAAGACTCGGAATCAACGTGAACCAATTAGTGCCTGAGTATACATGAAACTCCCACGTGTAAGAAACTGGAGAATACAAACAGAGTCCGTTAATTGGTGGACTTGATCTCAAGTTACCATTGCGATATATCGATCTTGTGATAGGAGAGTGCTGTAAGGGCACAGTCGGAGATACGACGATAATCGTGAATCTTTTCAGCAAGTACAGTAGATCACTCCACCTCTAAGGATTGCTCTGAGTACCCTGACTTTCTCGACAAGATGAGGGGAGATCTGGTTGTATCGTCCGATACTAACTGATGCACAATCGCTCATTATCAATTCATACTTTTCAGTCGATCAGTGCACTTTTCCCCAATTAGATTAGGCGGAGTAACTATATACATAACACATTATTCCTGAAAAGAATTAAAAGCATTATTATTATTCACTGATAATGGGGGAAATTTTCAGATTACGCGCTTTGACCGTCAAGCGGTCATCTCCAAATCCTGATCACTAGGATCGGAGTTTAATTTTATTACATGCATACAGTACATACTTATTTTTACCCTATTTTCACTTATGGAAAACTAGGCTTATGAGATCACCTTTTGTCCGTGTGTGTGCGTATGTGTGTGTGTGTGTCCCTAATAACTTCTAAACGGCATTCTATATCTCCGAAACTATTGCTGATATCACCCTGAAATCTTGTACGGTGGTAAAGAATACTACTAGACGTTCAGCTATGAGACTTCAAAAAGCTGTAAAATACAAAACGAACATGGCGGCCAAGCGAATGTGAAACATTTTAATAGACTTTTCTCGCGATTTAACCATCTGAGAGCAGTAAAATATGGTACAGTAATTATATAGACATATTGTAATGCACTGGCATAAAATTTAGATAAATTGTTCACATAACCTAAGGATGGCGGCTGTGCGCAATTTGGAAATTAAGTTTTTATTTCTTGTGTTTTAATCATGCGAGCGAAGTGAACGTTTGAATAATGAACCTACGCAAAAATCGTCATCTAATAGTACATAACTCTATGGCCTACATATATCAAAATCCAACATGGCGACCATCCGAAATATTTAGATGGTTCTCAATATCTACGAATCTATGACAGCAATCAAACTGAAATTTTGTATGTTGATAGAAGCAATTAACATATGTAGGAGATACGAAAATAGTCTGTATAGTTCTTCAAGTAACTACTTGTTTCATTTGAGAATGTTTTGCCTTTCAGCGTCTAGTCTAGTCTGCAAGCCTCTAATTCCGAAAAAGTCACCTCCATGATCCCCTATTAGCAGTTAGCATTGCAGCCTCCCTCCTCTCACTTTAAAATCGTTCAGCACTGAATCTAACCATCGCCTCCTAGGTCTACCTCTATTTCTCTTTCCCTCTACAGTCGAACTCATTAATCTCTTAGGTAATCTATCCTCCCTGAATATCTTCACATGGCCCCATCATCTGAGTCAGCTCATACTAACAGCTTCATCTAGCGTGTTCATTTGTAACTTATCCTTTATCTCTTCATTACGAGTATCTTCCTGCCGTTGCTCCCATCTATTTGTCCCGGCAATCATTTGTGCTACTCTCATATCAGCTACCTCTAGCTTATGTATCAGATATCCTGAATCTATCCAGCTCTCACTTCCATACAGCAAGGTCAGTCAGTAAATACTGAGCGATGTAGGGAGAGTTTCGTCGCTCACTGACTTCTTTCTTGCAGAATACTGCAGATCGCAACTGAGAACTCACTGCATTGGCTTTTCCACATCTTGACACTATTTCCTTCCCCATACTACTATTCCACCTGCTCCAATTTAGTTTCTCATTCTATATTCTTGCGTTTCTTCCCTACCAACATGACCTTCATTTTTGAAACGCTGATCTTCATACTATACTCCCTACATTTCCGTTGAAGATTTAATATATTGGCTCGCAAGCTTTGTACGGAGTCCGCCAATACTACCAGCTCATCAGCATAGGCCAGACTACATGTTTGGTTTCCACCTAATTGAATCTCACCCAGCCAGTTTATGCCCTTCAGCAAATGGCCCATATATTAAAAAAAAACAGTACTAGTGAGAGGTTACAGCCTTGACTCACTCCTGCAACAATCTTGAACCAAAAATACGTCCTACAACCAACTCTTACTGCAGCCTGATGGCAACACAAATACTTTTGATTGCCTGTAGCAACCTTCCCGGGATACCACAGTCAATATTAGTCTACTTTCGATTTTTGCAAAAAGTGAAAGTAGACTTACGAGATCTACACAGGCCAAACGTTGTCAGTCTGTCTGTGTGTGTGTGTGTGTGTGTGAATGTGTGAGTGTGTGTGATTGTGAATATCCGTCCTCCCCCCCCCCATAAATTCAAACATGACGCAACCAAATTGAACCTAATTTGGTACAGAGGTAGCACTAGCAAAGGACACCTCAGTGTCATTTCAACAAGCTACTACAACCAACATTCAATTATACTCCTTGAAAAGGACAAAGTTAAAACTATACCCATGCATTTAAAAAAGAAGATTGTAGTTTTACGTGACCGTGAATCTTGTGATTATGAGCCACGGGACCTCCTTTTTACGTGGAATCCGAACCACAGGACATGGCATTTCATTTCGAAAATCTCACATGCATTGACCGGGAATCGAACCCGGACCGCCTTGGTGAGGGGCATACAGCTGTATGTTCTTCACTGAGCATCTTGTTTATAAATGTGCTCTTGTTATACTTAGTAAAACTATTACGATTCGTAGTGAATCTCGTTATTCACGTGCATAATACGCGTACGTTAAACTGAAACCTATAAAACAACATAGCATTTAGAATATACTCAACAGTTTTAATAATATTTAGCAATTTCTATGGAAAGTTTTTCAACACTCGGAGAATAACCACAACTTAGAGTTGAGGAACTTCCCGGAACTGGAGAAGTAGCAGCTAGGAGAACAGAGGTTCCAGACTAATTGCAATGTTAAGGCCCATGTCAACTCACTGGTGGTGACATTCTATAAAAAGAAGATTGGAAAGTTCGTCCTAAGCTATGACAAATGACTCAACCTTAATGGTGATTATGTCAAAAAGTGACCATGTTTGTACATAGATTTCGGTGATAAATTCATTGCTATTTACTCTTGTCTTATCCTAAGTACCGTTTGGAAGTTTCAGAAGCCATCTCCCTTCTTCTTTCACATTGGCCCAGTGTTCGCGTATTCTTCTTCGGTGAGATTCTTTTCGTTCTTCGTTCCACTTCTAGCCGGTTTTCAATATGGGTTTTGGCTGAAAACTCTGTATTTCTCCAAGTTTCTTCTTCAAAGAGTCACGTTCCAAGATGTCCTCATTTGACATCCCCAGTCCTTGTAGGTCTTTTTCCACCTGTGTAAACCAGATCCCTTTGGTTTTCTTTCCCACAAAGTAGGCAATGATTCGAATGGACCATCTTCCGGAGTTCATTCGTGTTAAATGGCCATAAAAGGAGAGTCTTGTTTTGCGTATGGTGTCCGTTATTTTCTCCACACGTAGATACATTTCATTCGTATTGTTATTACTATTATTTTTAACACGTATGTCCAACTGAGAAGCGCGATTGAATCTATCTTACAGATAATAATGAATGTACTTTCTTCTCTTCCCAAAATCTCTTCATTATATTACAATTCTTCATCTTTCTTCATTATGTCCACTTAAAGAGCGCGTTTGAACTTGTTAACTAGGGTTGATGGCTTTTCCTAATTCTCCTCCTCCAGAATCTCTTCATAAACTCGCTATGAGGTTTCTTGCGTTCTTCTCTGCATTGTTTTCAAGTGGTCTTTTTAGCTTTCTCCGTGAAAGTGTGCTTTGTAACCAGAGTTCCCAAGGCCTTGCGACGCTATCTTCTGTAATGTTTATTTCCTTTGAGTCCTGATTGATTTCTTCTAACCAACTGATTTTGACCTTCTTTGAATTTATTATATCAATAAGTTTATTATTATTATTAATAATAACAATAAACATATTATTATTAGTCTATTATAAATATTCACGTATTCGTATACACCGTGTATTTCAAAATTGTGGCACTCCTATTCAGTTGAATGTGATATGAAATTGCAACCTCGCAGGCAATTTTTTAGGTATTACAAGACTTAAAAATATTTCTAAGCAGAGGTGAATTCTGATTCTATCGATGTGAAAAAAATTACAGATACGCAGCCAAGTTTCGTGGAATATGTGAGGATAAATCACAATACAACTGATGCTCAGCGGATCATTACACTTAAGGTTTCCAGAATGAGAGACGATGCAATATTGTCTGAAGCCTTGGGACCTCTGTACTGCATCTGGCACAGTCAAATCTCACCATTGTAGGTACTATAATAATAAAAACAGAGATGTATATTTAGGTAATAGGTGTGAGTCATTTGGAAGTCACCATGAAATGTAGCATCTAGAATCTACTGCTGCTGTCTTCTGCCTTCACACACGGTATATCAAGCATGTCACCATTGTAGTGACAAGAAACTGCAAATTTTGAGTGCTAATATCACTCGTTTGAGGAGGATTATTTCGAATTATTATCTTTCTGAGAGCTAGGTCCATGCCAACTCTCTAGCGTCAGTACAACATATTGCACTTACCTCCGCTAAAACGCTTCTTCAAACATCAGATTCATGCAGATATGTTTCCAATGAACACGCCCTAATAGGGCAGGGCACTGTTTTGGAATTTGGAAGCCTTTTAAAATAAATTGTACTAGTGTATGTACCTCCGCTAACATATTATTAGATCCAGAAACATAACATTTAACATTAGATACATTCACATTCATCTACACATCAGGTGGTCTTACTGCACCATACTTCCTAAGGGGAGGGGGGGGGGGTATTTCATGCCCACCAGTTCCATTTTCTACGGTTTATTTATTATATTCCTATTCTACGCTTACTGTACAGAAAGTCACACATTTACATTTTTAAAATTTTAATTCTTGTGTAAGATACTAACAATGTTCTTTCTGTGGGCACGTTTACCTCCTCCCCCTTCCCGTTGGTAGTTCGTGTGCCTCGTCATACTGTGCACTGTGGTACGGGCAAAAGTACAACAAAGTTAACAAAACCACCATAATCTGCTCTGGTTGCAAGAGGTACACATGCGGAAAACACAGTAAAGAACAGTCGCATGTTCCACACGTGTTAAAGATGGCAAAGGGTATGATCAGTGAATAATTTACTTTCTGAACTCTTTTTTCCTGAGTTTTGATTTTGTTTGCAACTGTTGTTAATTAAGTTATATTTTTACCATTTTAGGTTCAAAATACAAGATATGTTGATTAGAGGATAATGCATATCACACAAAAGGAATTTATTAAGGTGGTCACAAAATAACCCCCTCGTTGGTAGTCCTCGGTTTTAAAAATAGCATGGTTTTGCTAGGGTTAATCGCTGTTTTCAAAGCTGAGCTACAACGTGTTACATCTCAGATGTTGTGAAACAAATACCAGTCATTTTACTACATACTTTCTGTAATATAATTAATATTCATTCATTCATTCATTCATTCATTCATTCATTCATTCATTCATTCATTCATTCATTCATCAGAAGAATAAGAAGAAAACTAAGGGATAGCATGTTTTAATCGTCAAAAAGTTCTTCTTCAATTGTCAGTAACAATATATATAAATTTTAACCACATGTTATCAATTTCAGACTGTTTTTCGCATATTCCAGTGATTGGAATGGTTTTGTGTTGACCGACTGAAAGTTACAATAGTAATTGTTAATAAGACAACACTGAAAAATGGCTTCAACGCTATATTTATTGTACATCTTGTTAATACAGAACTGATAGGCGTTTATTGTTATCTTTCAAGAATATTGTAGACTACTGTAAGTGAAACAGGATTTTTTAAAATTATTTAAGCAAAATGGTTAATATCTTCGCTTATTGCGAGAAAACAGCAGTAAGTCGCATTGAAATTTTAAAATGGTGGATTTTTATATTGGCCAGGTACTATAAAGAGAATCTTTTCCCCAAAACTTCTGCTTAAAATAATCACGAAACTTAGACCTGCCATGACTGGTTTCTCATCTTCATTATGCGGTGTCACCCCGCTACTCGCACGTCTCAAAGGTCCCCTATACTGCAGGGAGTTAACTAGTCAAGATGAGGCCCCGCAAAGTTTCCACTAAGATTCAGGTAAAGACCCCACGATCCTGGTTTAGACTTACCTTTCTCGACCAAGTAGACGATGTGTTAAGTACAGACCGTGCAAACCCTCATAGACCACTTCTGAAATTCCCTTAATGATGACTGCAAACATATGATCATTATTATATTCTCCAAACACACTCAAACTGCTGAAATATATCACTTATGTTGTACAGACGCTGGAGAATTGACAGAAACCTAGCTTATTGTTATCTAATAAAAGAGTAAATCTACTACGGAATACAGTCACGGAGAATTTGCTCCTTATGATGTATATCTGCGATTGTAAATTATTATTTTTTCATCAAATATGCAGAGAATGTGTAAGCGCATGCGCAAAATAAACAATAGTAATAACAGCATAGCCTTTGTTATTTCCGTTTCAACGAAATCAGGAAAAATGGTATGAATTTTTACGAGCGGGGTGGTTTTTACAGTCAGTTGCCTAACCTCATGAGATGAATTAATGAATTGTGAAGCGACTGAAGAAGCACGAAACTAGGCAAGGATGAACGATAGCAGCCGTGCCGTATTATCCCAGAATTTGCGTGGAGGTGAAAATGGAAAACCACGCAAGAGCCTATTCGAGGACGGCCGACGGTGGGGCATGAACCCACTCGTCAACCGAGTCCAGAGCAGTCCGTCTATATGGCCTTGCACCTTAGTATGCGTAACTAAGACGGTTTGTAGCTAATAATAATAATAATATTTAGTAGCCAAACGATGACACGTTACATTTCCCACCTGGATTCAAGTGACAATACTACGGAAGCTTCCGTGATGATTAGGTACATGAGCAATACGATTTTCTGTACACAATGCAATATTCATTTCTATATACATGTATTTTGGTAAGCTGCACCACTAGCTTCGCAGACATATGGAAGCTTCTTAGGGTGGTAGTGATGCGGTGGTTCCGTTTCATTGTCATGACGCAACGGTCATGCTACACAACGCTGTCTGGAGGTCAAGGGGTTTCTTCCATGTGACCCCCTGAATAAGTGGACTAATTAAATACAGTAGCCTATACCTAGACGTGAGTAATGCCCTATAAAACATGACTCTCCCGTTCAATTTCTCGTTGATCGACTCGAAGCTGCTAAATATTAAGTGAGGGGAGTTTCTGCTCGGTATGAGGGAGATAACTTTTTTTTTTGTGAGAGTCTAGTTATTAGGGTGAATGCCATTAAAGCACTCCTGTCCCGCCTGGCGAGAAAAGGCAGATTTTTTTTGGTCGTGTGGCCTCCTGAGAGGCCAAGTGCATGTCTTTCTAGATGACGCCCGTGGGCGACCTGCGCGTCAGGATGAGAGATGGAATGGATGAAACTGGGCAAGGATGTGGAAGGAAGCGGCCGTGACCTGTCAGAAGGTACCGTCCCAGCATTTGCCTGGTGTTGAAAATGTGAAACCACGGAAAACCATTTCAAGGACGGCCGACGGTGGGGCTCGAACCCACGCGTCTACCGAGTCAGCAGAGAGCTTGGCCCCATGATCTAACGCTGCGCTTAAGCCAGCGTAGCTACTGCTGTCGGTACAAGGCAGATCGGTGGTGGGGACAGCACGGAACCGAGTTCCAGTGATCGCATTCGCTGCTTGAGAGGTATCCTCTATGTGAGGCAAGGAAGATTGTCATTAGTGAATTCCTTAAAAATTTATCTAATTAATGCACATTGTGCGATTTATTAAATTATTATAAAGCAAATTTATGTGTTCAAGAAAAAGTATCCAGCTTGCAACAACCATGGGTTGAAAGGTATGAATCGTGATAACAATTTTACGGTGCTATAGAGTTGAGCTACCCTGCTAACAGGAGGCCTTTGCCCTTTAAGGGATTTGTTAACGGCTAATAATAATAATAATAGACTTGATTTAATGGCTTTGTCATAAAAATTCGCCATCTATCAGCTACCCGTGGTCACTAAGGTCATCCCGCTGAGTTTCCTTCAAATAGTTGGGAGATTTAGCATTCGTAGCTGAAGTACTGTAGGTGCCTCGGTCGTGCGAGCGCTGGCCCGAGTGATGTAGCCTACTAGGTAGGCTACCTTCAGGCAAGGATGCCCATGCGCTTTTAATTTCCTTGTATTCAGCATTTTGTCCTGTCTTATTTGTGTAATTAATGCTTATCTTCTTTATCCCTCCCTATATTATTCTGCTAAGGTCCCATTCCAGTTTTGTACCGAAAATAAGGTCCCATTAACACCAACCTACACATATGGGGTACCTACAGGTTCAGCATAACCCAATGCGTAAGAGAAACACACTCACTTACTCTTTAAATGCCTCACAATTAAATAAATACCTTAAAACATGTAAATTTACAATGAAATAATGAAAGAATGCAAGACGGTAACCATGGTAACAGAATTTCACAGGTCCATCTATTTCTGTGAGACGCAATGCAATTCCAATTATTACATTACTGTGAAAGTTTCCAGACGGTTATAAGGTTATCACTGTACCAAATTAAGCTGTAAAATTCATCAATACATACAGTATAATGCGCTTAAGGGGGTCAAGGGGCACTCTAGAATTTTTCACGCAATTTTCACGTGCGAGTGTGGTAAGAAAGGTCTTTTTCACCCGGCTATAAAAGGTCTCCGAAAACCACTTTTAAAGGCCTTTAAATTAACAGTGTCTGTGATATTCCCAGAAACCTAACTTCGCTCTGATATACCTATGAAGGAATGACAAACCTCTAATCACTGCACCAGTAGCTGAATTGATAAAGTCTGATTATTCATCCCAAGGATAAATCAGTCATAGCATTCATGACTGAGATTATGCTAAGTGTACTCTTTACAACTAGAATATTCGCGGGCGAAGCCGCGACGGGTAATGCTAGTCATATTTATTTATCTACGTGTTTTTGGGCGGCTTCGGTGGCATAGTGGTAGCATGCTGAACTTCTATGTTCAAGATTGCGAGTTCAAACCCGGCCGAAGTCGTCAGACTTTTTCGGAGCGTTAAAAATCCCTCAGTATGCCTTCCTTCGGAGGGGAAGTAAATCCGGCGGGCCCATGTCATAGATTTATGGTATGTAAAGGAACCTTCCACTAACTACAGCTGTGTGAAGCTAAATTTGTAGGTTAGATTTTATTAACGTTTATGAGTTCCAACGTTCGCCGCCAGGTGCTAGTTGCAGTAGCATCTAGTAACCAAGTTTGCATCTAGTTGTCGTTAACAGTAGCAATTGGTAGCAAAAGTAGGAACTACTTGAAAAATTGATCGTCTGCTGTCCTTCTACCTGAATCACAGATAACACACACTAATAGAGCCATGACAATTAACACCGGCTATCAGACAAATTCTACACACACCCAAAGTACACGTGGCTACATGACCACGTTGTCGCAGCCCCTAAACTAAGGAACCAACCAACCAACCAACCATCCTACGTGTTTTTGAGGCACTTAGGTGTGATATAGTGTCCTTTGAAGCCATTACCTTATGGACAATTGATATTGCAACTTTTCAGTCAGTCAATATAATAATAATAATAATAATAATAATAATAATAATAATAATAATAATAATAATAATAATAATAATAATAATAATAATAATATAATTATTTTAATAATAATATAATATCGTATGGCCTCGGTGCCGGGTGCAACTTTGTAATTTGACACCAAGAGGGTAGCTTGCATGTCGAATTTCGTTGTTCCTTGAATCACTATGAAAGTCAAGGAGGTTAGATATCTAAGCTCCTTGAACACTATAGCGCTTTCTGGTAGATAAATGAGGAACTTTGTGTTGGCGGAAATTCCCGAGCTTAATTTTGCCATTTAGAGCACGGCCTACTGAATTCAAAAGGGTTCTTTGACATGCCAACATCGTATGACTTGCGTGTCGTATTTTTGCCGCCTTTCAAAAATCACTTACCACGGTCAGGAGCGAACCTGCAATCTTGGGGTAAGTAGACCGACACGCTATCCACTCACCCACCGTGGCAAGCTATTATTTTAATAATAATAATAATAATAATGATACTATTGCGTTCAATGATTGGAAAGTTGGAATATCAGTAGTGTGTTTGTGAGAGTTCTGGCCCCTCCTCCTCCTCACCCTCCTCACAAGATGGCGGCAGCCCGATAACTCCCGAACCCGTGGTCGGATTTTGACGAATGAGGTGTCATTGAACTCGCGCTAACACCCCCTTTCCAATGGACAACATATTACCACTCCAAAAATAAAACCTACCCCTAATAGGCGGTGGAATTTTAATTTTTTAGAGAATCTCTCTTTCCAATTGCAACATGTGAGAGTTTGAATGCTAATATGGAATGAAACGTTGTTCTACACAAGAGACATGTGTGCGGTGGAAAGCCACTATGAATTAGCATGCCCACTCATGGCTTTTGAAGAGGGTGGGGGAGCGGTTCCCTGTGGACGGGTCCTTGTTGACAGGTCCCTGTGGACGGGTCATTGTTGCCGGGTCATTGAGGACGAGTCCTTGTGGACAAGTCCTTGTGGACAGGTCCTTGTGGACGAGTCCTTGCGGATGAGTCCTTGTCCCTTTGGACTGATCCCTTTTGGACCGGTTCCTACGGACTGGCTCATGAATTTATTTAAATTATGTCAAAGGGCCTAACTACATTTCGCGTGTGTGTTGAACTGACGGTGTTCCCCAGTCTCTACTACTATAATAGGATAACGATATGAAAGGAAAGTGGCGAAATACATGTGAACATACAAGGGATCTAACTTGGTGGATGGATGTGTTCTAACGAGTCATTTGTAGTTGAAAGAGAACAATACATGTTCTTAAGATGTTAAAACTATGGAAATGGTATGTGCAGTAAGACGTCTTGTTATATTTCCTGTGTGTCATATTACAGACATGGCAGAGAGCGCGCAGATCTGTTGCTATGACTAACACTGCAGTAATTTGAAACCGCAAGTGTTCATTAAGACAATGGGTGATGATCATGTACAGTTAACAGTTATTGGATATTACACAGGTGTTCCTTCCGGTGTCATGTTGCTGACATTGCAGAGAGCGCACACTGCTGTCGCTATGACTGACGCTGCAGTAATTTAAAACCTCAGGTGTTGATCAAGACAATGGGTGATGATCATGCAAAGTCAGCAGTCATTGGATACCACACAGGTGTTCCTAGTGTACTTTGGACTCTCAGCTGTATTGGGAAAGGAATTGCAATGATCTGCAAAAACCTGCTGACACGAGTGATGAGAGTTTATATAAGAGGGGTGTCATATATTTCCCTACTGTCAGTCTTTATTACTCGCTTTGAGTGAACAGTGCTCTATTACTGCTCAAGAGTTGTAAAAAAAAGCCTTTTTGGTAGAAAATCATTAAATTATTTTGCAAGGTAAGTACTTATTATTAATGGATTGTAGTCTTTTATTACTAATTGATGTTGAAGTTATTGATTGGAATGTATTTATTGATTGATTGATTGATTGATTGATTGATTGATTTGTTTACAGATAATTGGGTACCTGTAGGTTACCAGATTCCTACAATCTGTTCATTCAGTGGCAGCAGTTGATAAATTGTAAAAAGGTAAGTGCCCCTCTAATAACTTTTAAACAGTTAGAGTGATATTTTCCAATGTTCACCACTACATGTCAGTGAAAATGGTATATTTGGCAGTCAAAAGTTGGATCTACTTGACCATGGTGTGTAAAGCTAATTTTGTAGGTTAGATTTTGATTACCGCTCTATTAAGTCTGAATGTTCATTGCTAGGTGTCAGTGACAGAGGGAATATTTAAAGACTTAACCTCAGTTCACCTAACATAACCTAACTTTACCTAACTTAACCTTGACACGTGACATGTTTTACAAGTTTAAACTTGTTTTAAGACTGGCTATGACGTCACACCTAGCTCACTTAACTGGCGATCGCTGGTTTCTATCACGTGACATGTTCTACAAGTTTAGACTTGTTTTAAGACTGGCTATGACGTCACACTTAGCTCATTTAACTGGTGATCGCTGGTTTCTATCACGTGACATGTTCTACAGGTTTAGACTTGTTTTAAGACTGGCTATGACGTCACACTTAGCTCACTTAACTGGTGAACGCAGGTTTCTATCACGTGATATGTTCTACAAGTTTAGACTTGTTTTAAGACTAGCTATGACGTCATACTTAACTCACTTAACTGGCGACTGCTGGTTTCTACCACTCTATCAAGTTCCAATGTTCATCGCTAGGTGTCAGTGACAGTGGTATATAGTAACCCCAGTTAGAACTACATGAAGTTAGACTTGCTAGGAGTTCACAGATCGATTTAAATACCCTGCTATAACCATTGACTGGAATATAATTAAACTATCTATATTGTACTTTTGTTTTATCATTTATTAACATTTATGATTTCTTTCTTTTATAGGTAATTTCGAAAGTGATCATCATGTTCAAGTGTGCTAACTGTAAGAAACAGTTCTCAAGACCTGACAACCTTCAACGACACGCAAATGCTAAACATGACATTAAAATGTTTGTGTGCAGTCATTGTGCTATGACATTTAACAGACAAGATAATCTTGGACGGCATGTAAATTTAATGCATGTTAGTTCAGCACCTTTTTCATGTTCAGTTTGTGATCTTGGTTTTTCTGCTGTAAAGCGATATCAATCCCACATGGTTGAAGTGCATGGAGAACAACAGGAATTAAAAACTGTAAAACCATCAACTAGCACGGAACCTTTAAATGAATGTAATGCTCAAAAGCGTAAACGTTCTTAAGATTGTGAAAATAGTTGTGCATCAAAAAGAAAGAAGAATGGTGAACCTTCAATAACACATTGTGATGTATGTAATATTGATATACCTTCTTCAATCATTCATGGACATTTACGCAGTATTCAACATAAAAATAACACCTGCCATGAAAGAAATTCTGGAAATATTCAACAAATTGGTAGTGCATTTAAAAGTCGAATTGCTAGTTATAGACTTCATAGTGAAGAAAAAACTCAAAGTATTGAATCATTTTAAAAAAATGTTCAACCTACTGTGTTTGGCTTGGTAGGTAATGTTTTATTTGAGCATAAAACATTTAAAATGAATTTTGAACTTTTTGGCCTCTATGTAAAAACCGGGAGCGAAGGTGAAATTACGGATATCAAATCTTTTAATACAAAAAACGTAATTGTTATTGAATCAACTAATATTAGTGATATATATCAAAATATTTCAAGTGCTATCATCGTGAAGAGTGAAGAGTTCCAGGAAAGGGAGTCGGGCTGGGCATTGGTTGAAGAACTTTATTTAGAAACCAACATGAATAAATATAATCCCCTTCGAGCATCATCATACATTGATTTGCCAGCATGGATCAAACGTAAGAAAGCTGTTGTGAACGTTATGAATAATGATGACGCATGCTTTGCATGGGCTGTAACCTCAGCTCTCCATCCAGCAGTGGGGCATGTGGAGAGAACATCATCATATCCTCACTATTCCTCAGTGTTAGATTTAAAAGAAATGGAATTTCCTATGGCGATAAAAGATATTAAACGTTTTGAAGAGCTGAACAATGTAAGTATTAATGTTTTTGAAATTGAAAATAAGAGTATAGTTGGTCCTCTATATTATACTCAGGAAAAAAAGAATGCTCATGTAAATTTACTTTACATAACCGAAGGTGAAAATGCCCACTATTGTTGGATAAAACATTTAAGTAGACTTGTCAGTAATCAGGTTTCAAAACACAATGGTAAAAAGTGGTTGTGTGATGGTTGTTTGCTACATTTCCAGAAAGAGGACCAACTAATTCAACACCAAAAATGGGGGTGTAATCATGTGTGTACGGTATTACCTACTCCTAAAAATAACATTCTAAAATTTAAGGATTATGAGAAACAGCTTCGAGTACCATTTGTTATATATGCTGACTTCGAGGCTTTGCTAAAACCATTTAATACATGTTCATCAAATCCAGCCCAACCTTTCACCAACACTACTCACATTCATGAACCTTTTAGCTTTGCATATTATATTAAATGTAGTTACGATGACTCTTTAAATAAGTTTGAGCTCTATAGAGGACCTGATACACCTAAAGTTTTTATGGAAAGGCTTGAGAAAGATGCCATCCGTATATCCTCTATTTTAAATATGATCATTCCAATGGAGCCACTAACTTCATCAGAGCATATGAATTTTGAAAATGAAACTAATTGTTTTATATGTGGTGAATGTATATGTACAGACAGGGTTCGCGATCATGATCATTTAACAGGAAAATATCGTGGTGCTGCTCACCAAGAATGTAATTTAAATTATAGAGTAAGTAAATTCATTCCGGTCATTCTACATAACGGTAGCAAATACGATAACCACTTTATCGTTAAAGAATTTGGAGCTTCAGATGTGAAAATTGATGTTATTGCAAATAATAAGGAACAATACATATCGTTCACAAAATACATCAAAACTAGCAATAAAAAACCCATTAAACTGCGATTTTTAGATTCATTTCGCTTTATGCCGAGTAGTCTAGATAAGCTGACTAGTAATTTAAAATCAGATCAGTTTCATGAAATTCAACGTGTCTTTCCTAAAGAAGATGATTTTAATTTGATTCGTCAAAAGGGTATATTCCCTTATGAATATATTAGCTGTGTGGAACGTCTTGAGGAGTGTTCTTTACCACCGAAAGATGCATTTTACAGTTCCTTAAACACAAGTCATATCAGTGATCAGGAATATTTACATGCACAACGTGTATGGGCACAGTTTGACATTCAAACTTTAGGAGAATTTTCAGACATATATTTGAAGACGGATGTGTTGTTATTAGCAGATGTTTTTGAAAATTTTCGGATTGTATGTATGAAAACTTATGACCTTGATCCTTGTCAGTATTTCACAGCTCCTGGGTTAAGTTTCAGTTCAATGTTGAAAAAAGTGAAAGTAAATTTAGAATTTATGACTGATATAGACATGATCAATTTTATAAAATCATCAATTCGAGGTGGATGAAGCCAATGTAGTGGACGGTACTCTAAAGCGAATAATAAATACATGCCTAGCTACAACCCTTGTGAAGAGTCAAAGTATATTGTCTACCTCGATGCAAATAACCAATATGGTTGGGCTATGAGTCAATATCTACCACTGAAAGATTTTCGCTGGCTGACACAACCTGAAATTGATGTCTTACATGTTGACACTCTTAATGATAACGATGATAAAGGATATATTTTAGAGGTAAATCTTGAGTACCCTAAAGAGTTACATGATGATCATAATGATTTACCATTTTGTCCTGAGAATATGAAATCTCCATACATCACATCACGAACAAAAATGTTAATTGCTAATGTAAATGATAAATGTAAATATGTAATACATTATCAAAACTTGAAACAGTGTCTACAGCATGGATTGAAATTAACTAAAATTCATCGCGTATTGCAATTTCATCAGTCAGCATGGCTCAAACCGTATATTGATCTAAACAATAATTTAAGAACACAGTCAACAAACGCGTTTGAAAAAGATTTTTATAAACTCATGAATAATAGTGTTTTTGGAAAGACTATGGAGAATGTTGATAAACGAGTTGATGTAAAGCTGATAACAAAGTGGGAGAATGATGTAAAAGGTATGGTGCGAGCAACTTAATAAGCAAGCCTAACTTTCATAGCTGTTCAATTATTCATGAGGATTTAGTTGTAATACAAATGAATCGTCTTAAAGTAACTTACAACAAACCCATATATGTGGGTTACACCATTCTGGAATTATCAAAAACACTTATGTATGAATTTCACTATGATTATGTAAAGAAAAACTATCTTGATAATGCTAAATTACTCTACACAGACACAGATTCTTTTATTTATGAGTTTAAAACTGATGATTTTTACGAGGATATCAAAAGTGAGCTAAATAGGTTTGATACAAGTGACTACCCCAAGGATAATATTTACCATTTACCTCTAGTAAACAAAAAGGTTCTTGGGAAATTTAAGGATGAATGTGCTGGTGTTATTATAGACACCTTTGTAGGCACAAAATCTAAATCATACAGCTATATAACAATTGATGATGTAGTAGTAAAAAAATTAAAAAGAGTGAGAAAGAATGTTGTTAGTAAAGAGTTAGATATAAGTGATTATAAAAACTGTATAGTTAGTAACCCACCTGTATTATATAAGAAAATGTGTGTATTTAGAAGTAAAAATCATCAGATACATACCAATTTGTTGAACAAAGTTGCTTTAAGTAATGAAGACAACAAACGATTCATTATACCCAACACATTTAATACTCTTGCTTGGGGAAACAGTCGTATTGACGACTATTACTTTACTTAAGCCTAATGATCACTATATTGTAATATTTGTAGTGTGTTTTATATTGTAATATTTTTTGTAAAAACTGTAAGTAGAATGTATAATGTTAGGCTACAGTAGTTTAGTAAAAATAAGATAAGTAATACATTTTAGTGTAAAATGTTTGCTTTTGTATATTACGAAAAAGATTTTAAAAAATTTACTGAATGTGTGAACTAAACAAGGGGAATGTAAAAAATGTAAAGTGGAAATTGTAAATATCCATGTGTGAAAAAGTGAAATGGCTATCACCATTTTAAAATTAAAAAGACATTGTAATCTGGTAAACCTTGTTTTTATTTCACAACAACAAAAATGTACAGAATGTGTAAACTAAACAAGGGAATGTAAAAAATGAAAAGTGGAAATTGTAAATATTCATGTGTGAAAAAATGAAATGGCTATCACCATTTTTAAAAATTAAAAGATATAGTGATTTAGTGAACCTTATTTATATTTCACAAAAAAAATGTACAGAATGTGTGAACTAAACAAGGGGAATGTAAAAAATGTAAAGTGGAAATTGTAAATATTCATGTGTGAAAAAATGAAAATGAAGAAATGACTATCACCATTTTTAGAATTAAAAGACATTGTGATCTGGTAAACCTTGTTTTTATTTCACAACAACAAAAATGTACAGAATGTTTAAACTAAACAAGGGGAATGTAAAAAATGTAAAGTGGAAATTGTAAATATTCATGTGTGAAAAAATGAAATGGCTATCACCATTTTTAAAATAAAAGACATTGTGATCTTGTGAACCTTGTTTTATTTCACAACAAATAGAGCTTTACAAAAATAGAATACAAAAGAAATTCCAATTCCTCAATCCTTTTCAATGTCCATGTCCACTCATCATTAACTTTCCTTTTATAACACTAATCACAATGACGACTGCCAACCTCTCTCCCACTGAGACATCACAGGATGTCAAACGTTGCTTAGCTTTTCAACGATACTTTATCCGCTACACGTCTTAATGCAGGATGACTGTGGTGATAAGAAAGGTGCATGCTTGATCCAAAGGATTAATAGGTATATCACTATGCTGCAAAGGTTCTTCAAGACAAGTTCCAGGACTACACAAATAATAACCAGGTAGGTAGATTTCGAAAGTCAAGTATTGAATTACTTTGTTAATGACGCCATTGCCAGTACAGATCTGGCATATCCTTTTCCATCGATGGTAAAAGGTTTGATCTTCCTCCTCCTCCTCCTCTGTGGATGATGTTTGTTGTTGTTGCTTTTTTTCTTCATTACTCCCGTGGTATGAGGAAACAAAGTCTTTACACTGACTTTTATGACCATGATACAGTTTGACTAGCTGACAAGTAGCACACTGTCGCATAGAGGGTACTTTTTCCATAGCCACTTGCTTATGGTGATCATAATCCGTACATGGTTGCAATTCACTTAACACAGGGTCTTGAGTCCATGATTTTGGTACATGTTGCCAGATTTCTTTCACTGCATTAGCTGCGACATAATAAATGAATGATTTTGGAAGAGCCAATAATTCTTCTTTAGTAAAACTGTCTAGTTTCTTTTTACACACAAAGAACTTTCCAATCGCTTTATCGGTAGCACCCCCTTTCTCCATGGTATCACGTTGATGTTTACACGTCGCTTGTAGAAATCTCACTGGTGTCATCCACAGGTAAACCTTAAGTTTTAATTTTATTTAACAACTCCCAGCAGGCATTGGTGGTTAGCCAATGAAACAATTGCCACACCTGTGCCAGAGCTTTATGGGTAATATTGTCACAGGGGAAGCGGTCCATGAGTGTTTGCAGCGAGGGACAGCCCATGTCCATTAAATCGATACATTGATAGTAAGACGCCAAAAATTGTTGTAGCCATTGACGTTTTTCACTACCTTTCACAAATACTACATGGGCAGAAGACAAGTGGGATTTCATGACTATGTCCAGGTGCTTATATGAAATGGTTCCTTGCTTCCAGTCTAGTTGCATATGAGTTTCAATCCACTGGGTTTGTTTACGGTCTCTATCACACAACAAATCAAACGCATAAGGTGGTTTAAACACCAAATGGGTAGCTTGTGATATCCAAAAAGTGGAACAATCGATGATGGCCACTTCTTTAAATATAAATTTGTTATCTCCAATTTTAAACCCTTGACAGTCGACAATCAGTGTACGCAACATGTTCACTCTTGTCTGGATCAAGTCCAAATGACCACAGACTGATAATTGTTCAGTAAGGTGTACCCATGTCATTTACTTACATTCCATTCTAGTAAAAGAAAAGAAAAACATCGAGTAGTCACTATAGAGGTTAGGATATGACAGGGGGGGGGGCATAAGAAATAATAATATAACAACAACAACAAATTTTTTTTATTTCATAATTTTATTAGCATAAGAAGTTTTACATTCTTTTTTCATTCTAGGATAGAGGCGGTACCATTTCATACAACAAAAAAGTATTTTGTGTTTATAGTGTCCATAACACTGATGATATCCCAATGTCTCTAAACTGGATGTTTTTGAATGTGAGCTGCTCACTGAAGCACTGCCGGCACTATAAAGTCCACACGTATCATAACTTTTTCCATTACTTAGAGGCACGAGTGAGGGGTAACTTGAATGACAGGGTATATTACCCACCTCCATTCTGCATAGGTAGGAACAGGCAGGTGACCAGCGCTGATGTTCCTGCATGGGTTCATCGCTCTCTTGCCATTGGTCTAAGATGATGGGACAAAACACACATTTCACTTCATCTCTTCTTTTTAAATAGTAGAATCCAGCGGCTGCTAAGGCTTGAGGGTTTATAAAAGGCACCAGCCACGTCGCAAAGGTCTTGAAACGTTGTTCCTCAGATTTTAAATTCATGGATGTAACTTCTCTTGAGGCTTGAAAGCAAGACATGACTGAGTGGTTTGATGTGTGTTGACCTGCTATTTATACACTCGTCACTTGGTTGGACAGTGGATAATAGTTGACTTGTTTGTGATGAATAATCAAACAGTAGGCCGTGGTATTGGCTGGAACATTGTCATGCGTTTCAAAATCTAGTCGAATGTCAATATTGGATGGTTTGACAGACTCTTCCAAGTAGGAACAGTCAAAGACAATCAGTGGCGCCCTTGTCTTAAAAGCTTGGGGTGACAACATTGGACAATTCTCTTTTTGATAATACGACCATCTTAATTTAGAAAACAAGTCGTACAGGGGGGCAAACTTATTTTTTGAAAAATCTAAATCCAGCCCTTCATAGGGAATCACAGCACCGTTGAGGAAAAGACGTGCATTTCTCAATTGCAGGTGATCAAATTGCGTGACATCTTTGGTTTGTTGATACTTGCGATTCGTTTGAAAACCCACAATCATGTAGAGAGGTCTCTCTGTATAGCGGGCTGTTTTTATAGACCAACTGTGTGTGTTGGTGGTGGGCAATAACGGGTACTCATGGAGTGCCCAGCTTCTAAATTCCATGGGTAGAGGTATATCTCTCTTTACCATTTTGAGTATGTCCAGTTTTTTGCTATCGTTAAGGGTCACATGAGGCACTTTCCATAGCAAGCGTTGTAGTTGAATTTTTGAATCAATGGGGGTATTGTCGACTCCCTTGAGTGCATTATTATCACTCCTGTCTCTCACCAGATAAAGCACTTGCCTTGCGTTGACCACAATGCGGTGGTGATCTTCAGCAAAGCCTAAAATCAGTTTAAGAGGTAAATATCCAGTGAAGGTGCCATCGGTGTGTACCATCCAGTCATTGGTCGAGTCAGGGCACCAACCCGCCATGCAAAGTGTTTTAGCTTCTTCCTCACTATAAGAGGGATATAGTTTCATGACCTTCAATCTGAATAACACTTTCATGCGGTAGAGTGTAAATATCTTGGTTGTTGATAACAAATTGAATTTCATCATTGTTATTGAGTCCAGGTGTTTGAGCTTGATAAGAATGCAGATCAATTCTTACCACTCCTGGTTGCTCCTCGATGTGGTTCGCTACCTCTAGAATAGAATTCATCGCGGGGGTTAATGTGGTAACCCAAATGCTGTAAAATCTGCTTGTTCTGAGATGTTAACGTGTATACACGTGGTAAACAACTAACACCATTCCTAGACGGTGCTGTTGCTTTATATACAAACTTCATAGTGGTTTTAGCGCCAACTTGTAAGTCACTGGTGTGGTAGAATCTAGATCAATGAGTTGTTGCTCTCTATTGATCAGTCTTAATGTTATATTACTAATACCATCGACAGCTACAGAATGAAAAAGCACCACTGGAGGGTTTTCACGAATAATATAGCCATTGGGCGATGTTACAATAAAGTCATAAAGCGAATGCGATGGTTCTTGATTGGTGTACACTTGACTAATAATATTACACGTCACCGACACATGATGGTCCTCAATGAATTTCACTTCATGGTCTGATTCATGTTTTTTGTTGGGCTCTAACACACGTGGTTTAAATCCTAGTAATGGACCAATGGAATCGGGGTGAGTTTTAAAGTCAATTTTGAATGTAGAAAAAATACTGCAGCGATGAGTGTTGGTATTTCCTACAAGTTCAAACTTGCGCGTTCCATCGAGAAATTACTTTAAACCATATTCATTGATCAACACCACATAAATGTGTTCATAAATGTCATCTATCGTGTATCCACCAGAGTTCAGGGTGAGCAGAGAATCATCATAGTAAAACTTGTTGTTCACATTTTCACGTTTGTTGTATATTCGATTGTACGTTTCAAGAGAAACAAGTCCTAAACCATAAGGTTTTTCACTCAATTCGATAGGTGGGTAAAAGTCTAGACTCACTTCAGGTCCACGTCCATGCAGTGTAAACGTCTTACTTTCCACCGACATACTGTTGACGTTTTTGCTTATGTTGCGTCTTATATAAAAAAATTAAACACAAACGTCCACACTGTTGGCTGTTAAACGATTGCTCACGTTTCACATTATAATATATCTTGATCCTGTTTCCAAAATAGGCCACTAGTTCCATGGGCGGGGGCAAATTCCCAAAACTATCAAAGTACCATACAGTAGATCCCTCATTGACATAAGCTACATAATGTGTTCCAGGTCCTCGGTGATCATCCAAATTGACAACAGCACATTCATGTTTCCCGGGTTGTGAGGATAATTGGTTTCGCATAAACACACCTCGAAAATGAGAAAGCTTCAGTTGTTTAGCATAGCTTTCCACTTGCTGATGCGTCAGGGCATGTCTTGCTATGGCTGAGGTTAAAGATGTTTTATTTTATTTCGAAAAGGTGAAATTCCAAATCCTTGTTGATAAAAGGCTGGCTTCAAATTGACATTTCTAGCCCCCATAGCAATGGCCTCCATTGTTTCATTGTGTCACTGACTTTCATTGAGTTGTTGCTTGCCCTGTTGCACGGCTTTAATGGTTTTTGCCACTGCACTGGCGCCGCCTAAAAGTGAACCTAGAGCAGCCAGACCAGCGAATAATGCAGGTAAAAATCCCGCTCGTTTGGGGACGGGGATCACTCGCCCTTGTTTTGAACCCTGTCCCTGACGTTTTGGAATAACATGTCTCTGTGCTACTCGAAGAGCTTTCCTTATGGTCAACACATTATTTTTTCTTTTTTTCTTTCGCAAGGGCTTGTCCACGAATGTCATAAGCCCAGGCTTTGCCAAGGACAGGCTCATATTTTTTGTCTTTGTCACCACATATCTTTGTTTCACATTGATGATGATGACCAACAACCTTTCACAAGAAAGTTTAAGTCACAACTAACATTAGATTGTTATTTCATGGCTGTATATTCCAATTCTACATAAAGTGGGAAATCATTTATGGTTTTTCCAGCTTGCTTTTCATTCCATGTCAACAGGAGATGAAAGGATAATTCGTCTCCTGCATTGACCATTTCATGGTTATGGACCAACATCCTATGACCATTTATCTCTATTTGTAAATGGTTCTCATCAGGTATAGCATATTTGATGTGAATGGTCCCATTATAATGTAGTCGATAGTGGCTTAAACCCGAAGCAAGCACATAGGTCAAGTGCTGAACTAGCGGTATATGGTTTCTCTCATTCACAGGTTTTACATTTGTCAGATGCACTAAAAATACAGATGGAATAAATTTATAAAGCCTTTTCATTTCATAGGTCACGTATCGCTTGGTACAGACATCATCATCTTCTTGTGGGTCTTCCACGTGAATAATGCGTTGATGATTAGCGCTATAGCCATCCACCGTAAGCTGAGGCACTTTATCATAAAACTCATACACCTTGTTATCCACATACTTTTTTGTAGTAACGTCTGTAGACACTTGAGGATGTTTTACATGAGTTAACCGCTTTCCTTTAAAGTCATAATCTCCTTGTTTTGTGCGTGGCACTATTGACCTATCCACATAGTGTTTATTAGCAGGATCTGTTTCTTGTTTAGGATCATGTATGGGAACAGACCTAGCTTTGACCATCAACGCACGTCCAAAGACATCCATCGTCAACCTGTAGTACGAGTCTACTGTTTCTATGACAAGTTTCGGTGCGATGTATATAGACAGCCTGCTAGCCTCTCTAAGCCTTAGTCGAAATGAAGCTAATTAAGCAGCAAGAGTCATTCCCCGTGAGGGACATGGTTTCCCATCTCTGCCCCACATCACGTGAACAACGCCATGGTTCACTGTCTCCATCTTCCATTCGTTGCATCATTGTGGGACCTTCCGGCTGTGGAAAGACCAATCTTTTGCTGACACTTATTACAGCGCCCAATGGTCTGTGTTTTCAAAATATTTATATTTTCGCAAAATCTCTCTACCAACCCCTCTACGTGTTTCTGGATCAAGTCATGTCTGGATTAAAAAATGAGAATATGGGGTATTTTACATTTTCCACGCAAGAAAATGTTATTTCACCGGATGAGGTAAAGCCTGATTCACTCATGATTTTCGATGATGTATCCACTGAACGACAAGGTATCATTCAAAGCTATTTCAGCATGGGTCGACACAAACATATCGATTGCTTCTATCTTGGACAAACGTATTCTAAAATGTCCAAACAGTTGATTCGTGACAATGCCAATGTCATTGTTTTATTTCGCCAGGACGAGAGGAACAGTCGTTACATTTATAATGAACATGTGAATCCGGATATGACCTTTCAAATGTTTACAGAATTGTGTGGCAAGTGCTGGAACACACAACGTCATGCCTGTTTAGTGATTGACAAACAAAGTGAACTCAACCAAGGGCGGTATGGCTTAGGGTTTGATCATTTTATTGCTATTTAAGGCACTGTATCATTCCCTCTCAAGTCATTTGTCACGACATCATGGCGTTAGCAGAGAGTCAATTGAAAAAGCATATTATTAGAGCAAAAAATACTATTCGCCAAAAGTTTCGTCAATTGAAACGATCGCGTGCGGATCATGCTTTGTTTATTCAACAACATTTAGCACCTCCGCTAAAAGCTATGTTGAAACCCCCTTTCAAGCCATCTGAAACGCTACCTACCGTTTCACAAGCCAGTCAGACGCATCACGAGGACTCTGAGGAAGAGGAAGTGGAAGATGAAGAGGAACTGGAAGATTTAACTAGTGTTAGCGAAGTTGAGGATAATGAGGAACAAGTGTTTACGCCTCAAAAAAAGGCATCACCCCTTGCAGAGTTTTTAAGAAAAAGGAAATCCTTGGCCATGGTCGAAACCCCTTGCCCTTCCAGATCGTCTCCATTTTCACAACTCTTGGCCACCCCTCAACATAAAGCTCAACTGAAAAACATTTTAATAAAATATTATGGATCAACACTGGAACCCTATTTCACCAATCTATTTGTTGTAAACACAGATACCACATATGGCGTTCGCTATGAGAATGATAGTTTTAAAATTGGTGATTCATCGACTAAAGCTGTCATTAAAAAGATCAACTATAAATTAACACCAGGACTGTTAAAGCTACTATTCTCTCGGAGTCCCTCATCTCAAGATTATACGTCAGAGGACCTTAGTAAATATAAATCCATTTTATTGGATACCCATGCTCACAAAAGACAGTATGATCCCACTCAACAAGTGAATGCTAATATATCCCAAAAATATAAAACCATCCTTGCAAAAACGTTCCCCACTAGTCAAAGTGGTCGTCGTAAAGTGTCCGCTTCAGGGGGTGACATTTAAACCATTAAAACCCCTTGTGGATGTTACCTACTGGCACAATCCAAATAAACTCGTCCAGCGACTACAGCTGTTGCATGCTTCACGTCAAGCCGGCCATACTGGTCACGATTGGAAAATTCAAGAAATTGAGGAAGAACTTCGAAATGCCAAAATTATTGTTTAAGCCCTCACCCATTAAAATGGGTATTGCTCACGAGTTGCATCGTCCAGCTAGACGTCACTATCAGCGACTCAAAGTGATTTCACAGGGTGTGAATGAACTTTGGCAAGCAGACTTGGTTGAAATGATTCCCTATGCTAACGTTAACGATGGTGTACGCTATATGTTGACGGTCATTGATGTTTATTCCAAAATGGCGTTTGTTGAACCTGTGCGTCGCAAGTCTGGTCCACTAGTCACCAAAGCCTTTCAACATATTATTCAACAATCTAAACGTCAACCTCAGCTGCTACAAACCGACCAGGGAAAAGAATTTTTCAACAAGGATTTCTCCAGTTTTCTCAAATCTAAGGATATTCACCATTACACCACGTACAGCAATCTCAAAGCCAGCGTGGTCGAGCGGTTCAACCGAACATTGAAAACCCATATGTGGAAAGCGTTTACCGCTCAGGGCACTTATCGCTGCTTGGACTTGTTACCTGAGTTAGTGTCACGTTACAATGACACCAAACACAGAACCATTGGGACCAAGCCACGACTTGTGACCAAAAATATTCCACAACTGGATAAACTGTTTAAACAGCAGACCCTAAACGTCATCGCCTTAACATTGGGGACTATGTTCGTGTGAGCAAATTCAAGTCCGTCTTCGACAAGGGCTACACACCAAATTGGGGAACTGAACTATTTCAAATTCGTCAAGTCAACCTGAACAGTCCGGTCACCTATTTACTCGAGGACCTCAACCATCAACCCATAAAATGCAGGTTTTATCTTCAAGAACTTCAAAAGACAGCGTTTCATAAACATTACTTTGTGGAAAGAGTGTTGAAACAAAAAGGAAATAAACTATATGTAAAATGGTTGGGATTTAGCTCAGCCTTTAATTCTTGGATTAATAAATTACATGTTGTGTGAACCTGTGTGTCTTGTATTTATTTATTCACTCATGTTGTACTTATCCTACAGTCCTATGTACAGTCCTCAGCTCCACATGTATTATGAGCAATACATATTTCTTTCTCTCTTCACCTGTGTTCTCTCTTACACTGACTCTCCCCCTTCACCTCTCACCACTGTCAAAACAGGTTGTGACTTGTTAGCTCTTGTCGTGCACGTGCACAGGTGAACACCTGTGTGTTAGATCATATTACACATGAACTTGCATTTTCTCACGTATGAACCAAAACAGGATGTGACTTGTTTCACGAGGAGAATGCTAATAATGACATCTCGCACGTGTTCACATGTATTTCGCCACTTTCCTTTCATATCGTTATCCTATTATAGTAGTAGAGACTGGGTAACAACGTCAGTTCAACACACACGCGAAATGTAGTTAGGCCCTTTGACATAATTTAAATAAATTCATGAGCCAGTCCGTAGTAACCGGTCCAAAAGGGATCAGTCCAAAGGGACAAGGACTAATCCGCAAGGACTCGTCCACAAGGACCTGTCCACAAGGACTTGTCCACAAGGACCTGTCCACAAGGACTTGTCCACAAGGACTCGTCCACAATGACCCAGCAACAATGACCCGTCCACAGGGACCTGTCAACAAGGACCCGTCCACAGGGAACCGCTCCCCCACCCTCTTCAAAAGCCATGAGTGGACATGCTAATTCATAGTGGCTTTCCACCGCACACATGTCTCTTGTGTAGAACAACGTTTCATTTCATATTAGCATTCAAACTCTCACATGTTGCAATTGGAAAGAGAGATTCTCTAAAAAATTACAATTCCACCGCCTAGTAGGGGTAGGTTTTATTTTTGGAGTGGTAATATGTTGTCCATTGGAAAGGGGGTATCAGCCCGAGTTCAATGACACCTCATTCGTCAAAATCCGACCATGCGTTCGGGAGTTATCGGGCTGCCGCCATTTTGTGTGGAGGGTGTGGAGGTGGAGGACCTTGAACCGGCCAAAGCACACTACTAATATCAATTGACCTAATTGTGATGCACGATCATTTCATCTCTCATTAATTTCTCTGAAGAGGTTAGTGCCGAAAAAAACCACCACTTAGGGAATTATCTCACCATATCCCAGATAATACGGTGTAGATATTTAATTGATTTTCAGTCGATCAAAATATTAATGTGCCCATTTAAATTGGGCAGGCAATAACGGTTACTTTTCACAGTTACACACCTGGAAAAATAACATGGATTAATTATACAGTTTTCTAACTAAAGGGTTTTAATTTGAATACTTGTTTCGTTCATCATCAGATCCAGTTCACTTACGGCTAGGATCAAGATGTGGAAAGAAAGAACTTACCACCTTTCCAACTGGATGGAGCCGAAGGAAAGTCTTCGATGTGGACACCAGGAGAACTGGAAAGCCCTAAACAGATTCCGTACAGGAGTCGGCAGAACGAAAGTAAATCTGCGGAAGTGGGGGTTCTCAAGCGACTCATCACTCTGTGACTGTGGAGAGCAGCAGACAATCCAACATTTATGTCAGTGTGACTTATTGTATGTCCTTCAAAGTGCACTATGAAAGACTTGATTACAGCCTCCTCCAGCGCTATTGACGTCACCCAATACTGGGCAAAAATCATCTAGCTCTCAAATTTGTTTCTCGGTGTGTGTTTTTGTTTGTATAATGGGCCTGTGTATGTGTATGGTGGAGATTTACGAGGGCTATTCCAAAACTAAGGTTTGGTTAAAAAAACATCCAAAATCAAAATTGTTTCCAAAACAATTGTTTTATTGACATTCCTTACGTCTTTCTCTATTTTTCTACATAATTTCCATACTTATTTACACATTTGTCACATCGTTCCACAAGCTTTTGAATGCCTAAGTCGTAGAACTCGGCCGCCTGCGAAGCTAACCAGTCTTTAACAGCTACTTTCACTTCATCATCTGTGTCGAAGCGCTTGCCGCCAAGAAACTTCTTTAGGTAGCGGAACAGGTGGAAATCACTTGGCGCCAAGTCCGGACTGTACGGTGGGTGGTCCATCTGTTCCCATCCAAATTTCTTGATTAGAGTTTGCGTGTCATTCGCAGTATGGGGTCTGGCATTGTCATGCAACAACAGCACTCCAAACGACAAAAGACCACGTCGCTTATTCTGGATTGCACGTCGAAGTTTAGTCAGGGTAGCGCAGTAGGCGGCTTTATTGATCGTTGTCCCTGAAATAGTGAATCGTCGATCTTCACGAATTTTGTCGTCAACCGCATGACCAAATCGTCTGAAATCACTGATGGTCTGCCTGAGCGGGGTTCATCGTGCACATTTTCCCGTCCTTCATTAAAGGCTCGCACCCACTTGTGTACTTTACTGTCACTCATTATGTTAGGACCGTACACTTCAGTAATCTGCCGATGAATTTCTGCCGCAGAAATGTTTCTTGCAGACAGAAACCGTATCACTGCCCTTACTTCACAATCGGCGGGCTGATTAATTGTCTTAAACATTGTGAACTGACACTATCAACAGCACACAGCAACAGTTACAACGCTACTGGCGGCTTTTGCCGCGCAAGGCATGCCAGGAGTCGGCGCGCATGCGTGTTTTGCCCTTGGCGAATCGGACCTTACTTTTGGAATTACACTCGTAGATGTCCTGTATTCATTGTTAATATTATTTTTTAAATATTTGTATGTTAAGTTGATGCTTCTGACACGAATAATGAAAGAAGACTTACGACTTAGTTTTTATTTTTAAACTCTATAAAAATACAGTTAAGTCTGGACAACGTGTGGGTCTGTTGAATAAAGGACTAAAATGTAACCTAACTGTTACCTGCTTCCTTGAGGGGTAGTTCGCTTCTTGCCCTGACGTGTCAATACACATAAACAATGCGACTAATGAAACATGTTAATGCGTGGTTCCTGAGACTCGCCATGTCTTTGTTGGGCGCTGAGGGGAGAGTGCCAGCCTGCTTGCTTGCTTCTCAGCGGATTATTAATAAAGTTGCTAAGTTGGCTCGCATGAAAAGCCTCATTGTGTTAGCCTTTATGATCACGTCTAATAAGGGAAGTCTTGGCTAACAAAAGTTGCGGTCAAATGCTACGACCATCGTGGTGGTGGATCGATCAACATCCGTCTTGGTATAAACAGTGAAACAATAATCGCGACAGGGGCGATCATTAAAGACGTTGAGGGCACGAGGGAGGAAGCGGTGAATGCAATCAACACCTATTCATCTTGGTGATGATCCACTTCTTAGCGTAGTGACTAGCATTATTGGCTGTCATCGCTTAGGCCCGGGTTCAATCTCCGGTTTGTGGGCTGGGACGGGGTACATTCAGCCTTGGAGGCGCAACTGAGAAGAGATGAGTTCGATTCCAACCTCGGCCACCCTACAAGTGGTTTTCCGTAGTTTTTCAGTGATACTTTGGGCGGATGCCAGGAAGGTTCCTTAATTACGACCATGCTTGACTTTTACCCAAATCATAGCCCAATATCACAAATACTCACAATAACACAGGTTATCAGACAAAATACCACACTCACCTAAGTACACAGGGCCACATGACCATGATGTCACAAAGCCCCAAAATGAATCATCATCATCATCAGCAGCAACAGCAGCAGCAACAGCTTGCCACGGTGGGTGAGTGGTCAACGTGTCGGTCTACTAACCCCAGCTTACAGGTTCGATCCTGGCCGACGTAAGTGATTTTTGAAAGGCGGAAAAAATTACACCATGTGATACGATGTTGGCATGTCAAAGAACCCATTTGAATTCAGTAGGCCGTGTTCACAATGGCAAAATTAATCTCGGGAGTTTCCGCCAACACAAAGTTCCTCATTTCGCTACTAGAAAGCGCTATAGTATTCAAGGAGCTTAGATATCTAACCTCCTTGACTTTCATAGTGCTTCAAGGAACAACGAAATTCGACATACAAGCTACCCTTTGGGTGTCAAATAACAAAGCTTGCACCCGGCACCCGAGGCCATACGATATTATCTATATTATTAAAAATATTGATGAAAATTTATCCGAGTCCGTCCGGCCATACTATCCGGCCGATTTTTTTCATCCTTTTTTTAATGAAAGGTATTCATGCACAGATTTGTCATCAAGTATTACAAATCACTTAAATTACGCCTTTCTCAAATTATTTGATTTTTTCAACTTTTTCCAACTTTGTTAAACTTTGAAGTAATCATATCTTCGGTTATAATTGAGTTACGAAGGTTGTTTTAGCCTACGAACACTCAGTGAACCAAGCGCTATCATTTGAGCTCTTAACCATTCAAATCGGCTGATTCTGAGGAAAGTTATGAGTGGACATTCAATATTACATCTCATTTTTTCAACAGTTTTTCTCATTGTAGCAATCATATCTTTGGTTCTAATTGATTTACACTGTTCGTTTGGATCTAAGAGCACTCAGTGGATCAAGCTCTATCTTTTGAGGTATTAAATATTTACATTGGTTGATTCTGAGTAATGTTATGAGTGCCGAAGCGAATATTAGAAATAATTATGAAAACTTAACCGAGTCCGTCCGGTCATTCTATCCGGTCGATTTCCTTCATACCATTATTAAATGAAAGTTATTCATGTACGGATTTAATATCAAGTATTACAAATCACTTAACTTCTGCCTTCCTCAAATTATTTGATTTCTTGCACCTTTTTTACTTTTTTTTCACGTTGAGGCTATCTATCTATATTATTAAAAATATTGATGAAAATGTATCCGAGTCCGTCCGGCCATACTATCCGGCCGATTTTCTTCATCCTTTTTTTAAATGAAAGGTATTCATGCACAGATTTGTCATCAAGTATTACAAATCACTTAAATTACGCCTTTCTCAAATTATTTGATTTTTTCAACTTTTTCCAACTTTTTCAAACTTTGAAGTAATCATATCTTCGGTTCTAATTGATTTACGAAGGTTGTTTTAGTCTAAGAACACTCAGTAATCAAGCGCTATCATTTTAGCTCTTAACCATTCAAATCGGCTGATTCTGAGGAAAGTTAGGAGTGGACATACGATATTACATCTCATTTTTTCAACAGTTTTTCTCATTGTAGCAATCATATCTTTGGTTCTAATTGAGTTACACTGTTCGTTTTGGTCTAAGGGCACTCAGTGGATCAAGCTCTATCTTTTGAGGTATTAAATATTTACATTGGTTGTTTCTGAGGAATGTTATGAGCGCTGAAGCGAATATTAGAAATAATTATGAAAACTTAACCGAGTCCGTCCGGCCATTATCCGGTCGATTTCCTTCATACCACTATTAATTGAAAGGTATTCATGCAAAGATTTGTTATCAAGTATTACAAATCACTTCACTTCCTCCTTCCTCAAATTATTTTCCATCTTTTTCCAACTTTGAAGCAATCATATCTTTGGTTCTGTTTGAGGTACTCAAGTCGTTTTGGTCCAAGAACACTCAGTGACTGAAGCCCTTCCATTTGAGCTGTTAACTACACACATCAAAAAAAGTTTTGCATTACCTCGGTTCCCAGATCTCCGGCATATAGACGTTGACTGTGTATATTGTATCCAAGATACAGTCCCTTTGACTGTTCATAGATGTCACTAAAACTGCTCAAAGATGTAAACAACCATGCATGAGCAGGGCCTATTAGACGGAGGGGGTACGACAGCCGATCAGTTCCAGTCATTCCACCAGGACGAAGGTACGCTGCTCATGTTGTCTGTAGTTCTACCATGCCTAGAAGGTCAATACCGCAGTTCGATCGCGTCCGCATTGTTACTTTGTGTCAAGAAGGGCTCTCAACAAGGGAAGTTTCCAGGCGTCTCAGAGTGAACCAAAGCGATGTTGTTCGGACATGGAGGAGGTACAGAGATACAGGAACTGTCGATGACAGGCCTCGCTCAGGCCGCCCAAGGGCTACTACTGTAGTGGATGACCGCTACTTACGGATTGCCGCTCGGAGGAACCCTGACAGCAATGCCACCATGTTGAATAATGCGTTTCGTTCAGCCACAGGACGTCGTGTTTCAACTCAAACTGTGCGCAATAGGCTGCATGATGCGCAACTTCACTCCCGACGTCCATGGCGAGGTCCAGCTTTGCAACCCCGACACCATGCAGCGCGGTACAGATGGGCCCAACAACATGCTGAATGGACCCCACGGAATTGGCATCACGTTCTCTTCACCGATGAGTGTCGCATATGCCTTCAACCAGACAATCGTCGGAGACGTGTTTGGAGGCACCCTGGTCAGGCTGAACGTCTTAGACACACTGTCCAGCGAGTGCAGCAAGGTGGTGGTTCCCTGATGTTTTGGGGTGGCATTATGTGGGGCCGACGTACGCCACTGGTGGTCATGGAAGGCTCCGAAACGGCTTTACGATACCTGAATGACATCCTCCGACCCATAGTGCAACCATATCGGCAGAATATTGGAGAGGCATTTGTCTTCATGGACGACAATTCTCGACCTCATCGTGCACATCTTGTGAATGCGTTCCTTCAAGATAACGACATCGCTCGACTACAGTGGCCAGCATGTTCGCCAGACATGAACCCTATCGAACATGCCTGGGATATGTTGAAAAGGGCTGTTTATGGACGTCTTGACCCACCAACCACTCTGAGAGTTTTACGCCGAATTGTCGTTGAGGAGTGGGACAATTTGGACCAACAGTGTCTTGATGAACTTGTGGATAGTATGCCACGGCGAATACAGGCATGCATCAATGCAAGAGGACGTGCTACTGGGTATTAGAGGTAGTGGTGTGTACTGCAATCTGGACCACAAATGCTGAAAGTCTAGCTGTATGATGGTACAACATGCAATGTGTGGGTCTCATGAGCAATAAAACGAGCTGAAATGTTGTTTGTGTTGATCTCTATTCCCTTTGTATTTAACGGTTCCGGAACTCTTGGAATCGAGGTGATGCAAAACTTTTTTTGATGTGTGTATTAAAATCGGCTGATTCTACGGAATGTTATGAGTGTACATTCGATATTATATCTCATTTTTTCAATATTTTTTCTCATTGTAGCAATTATATCTTTGGTTCTAATGACGGAAATTTCGTATTACACTAGCGTTTTGTATTACAATCAACAAAGTGCAGGGTCAAACGCTTCATCGAGTTGGAATCTACTTGCCTGATCCTGTTTTAGGCCATGGAATGTTCTATGTTGCCATATCCCGAGAAAAATCGTTTAAAACTAAGAGTCGACGCACAGCGAACATTGTCTGGAAGGAAGTATTGTAAAATAATGGTTATAAACTATTACTTAATGTCGTAATTTTTTAATTCCAATACTGAAAAATTATGCTGCGGAGCAGTACGGGCGCCCTAGTTATTATTATTATTATTATTATTATTATTATTATTATTATTATTATATATTATCATCATCGTAATCATCATCATCATGGACAAGTTAGTTAGTTAGTTATTGATGTTTTAAGGGGCGGAAGTGCGAGATTATCTGCTCAAAATCACGAACAACAACAACAACAACAACGACGAAAACAACTAAGTGATGAGAATACCATTAATGATTTCAAAGCAGTATGTCACGTTCCACTGCAGAGGGAAGCTACAGCTCAAAGATAAAATACCAGAACCTGGACGGAGGAGCGCAAAAAGAGCCATAGCGAGAAGACGAAGAGATTGAGGGAGACAAGAAAGCAACATCACCATAATAGGTTCAATCGCGTTACGTAGGCTGGCATAACGATGTAATATACTAATACCATTTTAATACTAATGCCGGTCCCGTGGTGTTGGGGTAGCGCGCCTGCCTCTCACCCGGAGGCCCCGGGTTCGATTCCCGGTTCCGTCAGGGATTTTAGAAACTGACGTGGGGGCTGGCACGGGGTGCACACAGCCTCGTGAGGACCAATTGAGTAGCTGCTTGACAGTAAGGCAGCGTCCCGATCAAGAAAACCAAGATTAACGGTCGAGGGGACCCGATGCGTTTCACCCCAATATCTGCAGGCCAATTGGCTGGGCAGCGGTCGCTTGGTAGGCCTAGCCCCTTAATGGGCTGTAGTGCCAGGGGTTATTATTATTATTATTATTATTATTATTATTATTATTATTAATTTTGATCGGTTAACCTAATGCCTTTAATCGGTTAATCAGTCGATTAATCGAATTTTAGTCGGTTTCACACAGTATCAGTTCGAGAAAAAGAAAAGTTTGAATAATATATTTTAAAATGTTTGCAATTCCTTTTGCAATGAGGAATATATAATTATTTTTATTGTATTAGTGGCGTGCAAATAAAATAAATACGGTACATTCAAATGCATTTAAGTTAATAATAGACTATTATTTAAAATAATTTTCAATATTGATTATTTAATGACTTATGAGTTTGAAGTTGAAGTTCACAGTTACTTACAGTCACACTTCTTTACTCAACGATTAATCGATTAAATCGTCAGATCTACTAATAATTATTATACAGTATATCAATTGCAGCTGAATGGCCAAAGCTGGGTATTTTTAATTGAACGCCCGTGGGCTCCTAACAAGTTCAATTTCAAGTTGTTCCAACTTTGGCTACATAGCGGTGAACGTTGGAACTTGATAGAGCGTTTCTAACTAGCCAAGTATAACCTGAAAATTTTGTTACACATTACCAATTAATTGCACTGGTAGGTTTTTTACATGCCATAAATCTATAAGATGGGCCGCCGGATTTTCTTCCCCTCTGAAGGAAGGCATAATTTACTGAAGGATTTTAACGCTCTTAAAAATCCAATGACTTTGGCCGGGTTTAAACCCATGATCATGGGTATTAATTATAATAATAATTATCATTATTGTTATTAAAATACTCATCAACGCTCTAAGGAGAGCGATTGAATCTATCTGGTTGGTCTTGCTTTCTTGGCAAGTTGGCCGTTTGTTTACCACGGTCCACAGTCGGCTAATATCGACATAATAATATTAATAGATTATTATTATATTGTTCTGAATTCTTAACATTGAATAAAAAAGGAAACCAAGTTTAACTAGAGAAAAAGGAAAGAAAAATACTTCGAAAAATATTGGGTCCCCAAAAGAATAAAGAAAATTGGTGGATGAAGAGGGGAAATGAACACCTTTACCATCATATAGAAGAAATTACAGTTTCAATCAAAAAGAGTAGACTTAAGTTTTATGGACATCTTTACAGGGTGAACAGTAATCGTCTCTTGATGAAAATTTTTGATTACATTTCTAAATTTAAAAAAACAGGATGGCTGGAGGAGATACGATGGGAACTGCAATAACTGAAGATCACGGATGCTATCATCTCGGACAGGGAGGAATTTCAGTGACGGGTCCATTCATCAGATGTTACAGGTTTCAAAGTCCAACGACGGCCTACGAGGGTGATGTCAGTGGAACAACAGCAAACGATTAGCCGCCGAATGAAAAAGTTCTGGGAAGAAAAGAAAAGGAAAAATAATATACCATTGTCTTAGATTCTAAGTGGTCTATAATTGGCCAAATTCTGTAACTCATCAACATCATCATCATCATCATCGACTGAACTCAGCAATTAAGGTGTATATCTGTTGATTTCGAGCCAATTACGACGTTCTGATTACCACTGCCATGTGACAGCAAATCCGAAACTTTACTGGGTGGCGTGTGACTGAGATTTAATTAACTTCATCTTGTAATCACCCAAATTAAATCTGATTTAAGAAATCTCTTACGAGTCGACATCGTACAACTCGGAGTGCTAAGGGTTTTTCCAGTATTGAAAAATTTGACATTCTCAGCTGGTAATCGAACCCCTGATCTTGAGACCTAGAAGCAGACACTTTACCAAAGGTCCATCGAGGAAGCAGGTTTGGATAGATTCCGCCCCTAAATCACCTGTTATTATAACCTCAATGGCTTACTCTCCTCCTTTAGTAGTAAATTACAGACCTCCTGCAGGTGTAGCGGCGAGTGTTCTTGACTGTCACCCCGGAGGTCCGAGTTCGATTACCGGCTCTGTCAAGAAATTGAATTATGGTCTGAGGGCTTGAACGGGGTACACTCAGCCTCGTATGACAAAACTGAGACGAGGAGGGTTTGATTCCCACCTCAGCCATCAAGGAAGTGGTCTTCCGTGGTTTCCCAATTTCTCCTCCAAGCAAATGCCGAGATGGTTTCTAAATTTAGGCCATGGCCACCTCCTTCCTAATCCTCACTAGGAATTCAAATACACACACTAGTGCAGTCACTGGTCATCAGACAAATTCTAAACCCACCCACCCTAGTACACGGAGCTAAATGACCAAGATGACCAAGCCCCTTCAATGAAACAACAACAATAAGTAGAATATTGTAGGCTCTACCCACGAGGATTGCCACTTGCATTATGTCTCCAAATATCGCGAGATATCTCACGGAGATGTCCTTCTTCCTCACAGAGTGACTTTGGGAATATTCCGAAGCATCGTCCAGTCTTGGCGATGTTTGTCACCTGCAAGAAACTGCCCCTAGGGCTGAATATTGTTACTCTCGTAGCCATAATAACAATCTCCTAATTTTATTCGAGAAATGTTGATTGTAGCCACATAATACAGGAGGATGAACAATCAAGATGGCGGCTCATTGTTGTGAACAATGGCCCCAGACAGAGAGTATAATCAGGGCGGCGTATTGTGCGGCCACCGCGCTGATGACGTCCACACTCTCCCGCTCTTTATTTACACAATTATACTCGAGTTCTTTTATCCTATCTCTGCCCCACTCCCGCTCCTTCCTATTGTGTTGCATTCTTTTCACATTTTATTCTTTCTTCCCCTCCACTTTCCACTACATACATACACAATTTTCTTTTTTATTCAACTCTTCTTTCTATACACTGTCGTCTGCTGTCTTCTACTGCCTCGCCTTAAAAATTATGAGATGAAAGCTCGCATTCACTCCATTGTTATTATGATTTTCCTTGTACGAATTCTTTGTATACAACTTTTGGAAGTTAACTTTCTCATTTTTTTCCCCAGGAAAAATATGAAATATATTTTAGTTGTCTCTTTACAAGATATTAATTGAATCATTTATTTTAGAAATCTTATACACGCCTAGTTTTTTACGTAAAATAAGGACACATTCTCAGAAATGACAAAATATCGGCTGCTACAACTTGTCGACAAGAAGAAGATACGCGTCGCTTATCGTGGATGAACTATCATTGGATTCTTGTAACTGTTAAATTGATATCTTCGTACTTATTGCATTTTACAGGATAGAGTAATTGTTTCTAAATCTTTCTCCTCCTTTATTCCCAATGAACCTTCATTCGAACATATTTGTCAAAACAACAGTTGCCCCATCTGTAAGACGAACTTTCCAACCAAGAAAAATATAATTTCTTATTATGAGGTACAAGCCTAACTAAAGTTACTCAAGACGCTGTCAAAACTGAACATTATTGAGAGTCAACGTATTGAAAATTGCATATTTGTATTGGAAACTGTTAATGTTTCACGAACAAGGAATACCATTCACAACAAACTCACGTGTAGTCTGTATGGCCCACAATTCACGCGCTGCTGTGCCCTTCACAGATTAACCAACATAGACTTGTTATTTAATGGAAACAGAAACTTAATGTCTATGTAGGCCAAAGTGCGTGTAGAAATTCTCCACATATTGAACGAAATACAGTGAGTTTCTTTCATCTGTTGGCCGGGCGCGCCCAGCTTATCTGCCTCGCGTTGACTGATCACTTCTCGTTCACAGCGCGCACTTCGCAGTTCTGGTCCGTGCTTAGAACGAGTATTAGGTGTTGATCTGTCGCTCCAACTGTTCTCAAGTTGTGAAGTGTTACTTCGGGGTATAATACTCATAATGTCTCCACATGTGTACACGGTAGTGGAAAGGGTATTAATGTACGATCATTTTGTGAAAACAGAGTCTTGCAGGGAAGTCGTGAGACGTTTCATAACAAATCTTCCAGGTGTGCGCCCTCCACATAGAGAGGCCATGCGGAAACTCATGAAAAAATTGAGGGGAACTGGTTCATTACTCGATAAGAAGGGAAGTGTTCAAAAACGTGTTCCTAACGAGGAAAAAGTAAATGAAATCGCAGAAAAATTAGAACATACGCTTACAAAATCTCCAAGACGACTTGAACAAAAAAACCGGGGTTCGAAGAGCTCAGCATGGCGGGCTACGAAAATCTTGAAAATGAAACCATACAAGATTACTGTAGTACACGAACTGCATCCACGTGATCAAGATAAGCGGGTACGTATTTGTAATTGGATGTTGCGAAACGTTCGTGATGAAATAATTGATCCGCGCTTAATATTTTTCTCGGACGAAGCTCTACACGGGTATGTTTCGACGCAGAAACTATGCTATGCTATGCCATGCCGAGCGGGGAGTGATGATTCAACGTGAGGGCGATAAGCTTGACGCGCCGGCCAGCCAACTGATGAGAGAAACCCACTGTATTTATTGAACTACAGTAGTTATTGTAATGTGTATGCTTGATTAAATTCACTGACACATTACGATGCAAATGCACGTAAATGTTAGCAACATTGTAGCAAACTTGACATTTCCTGGCTAGGTTCTTTACGGTGGTCCCAAGTGTTTGTAGCGTTAGCTGGTAGAACTTGAACATTTGTGTCGTCACCCATTCCCTGCTAGCTGCCGTCCCTCACCCGCGTAATGCTCTAAAGGAGTGCTTTGCGCATGCGTCTAATCCGCGGTTTGAAATGCAGCATAGTGGAAGTGCCGCGCTACACCGACTTTTGTTTTAGCAAGCTGGGTCCTAACAGTTAGTGGCGATAAATTAAGATTTTCCGTGCACCCGATTTTGAATGTGGTTAGGTAGTTACCACAAGAAGTAATTTGATACTTGATACTTTCCCCTGCACTGCTGGGGTAGATGGGATTGAATGCACGCCACTGCAACTCGTTATGCCTCATTGAGATCCCATCATTTACCTGCATACATGGTAATCTCCAAATTTTATGTGTAATTTTCCAGAGCTGTGCATTACATTTACCTTTATTTACGCTCTACGTCTTACAACATGTTACCGGTTAAAGGTACAGTACATATATAGATGGAAATGTTCATGCACTGTATCTGTAACGGTTTTGGTCTTATACCTGTTCAAAACATATAATTAAAGGTGGAGACGTTTGTGGACATGGAAGACAATGCTTAGATCTATTGTAATCTACTGTCAGCTCAAATTCCTCCAAAAGTAGAGATAACCGGGTTTACTTTCAAACTCTTCATATAGCTTATACCTCGAGTCTCTCTCACGACTCGGCCGGACGGCGCGCCCAGCTCATCTGTCTCCCGTTGACTCATCACTCCCCGCTCGGCACAACATAGCACCTCGCTAACGTCATCCGTCCATGACATGAGATAACAATTAACATTAATAAAATAAGCTGCTACTACCTTATGACAGGAGATGTTCTAAATGTTCTCCTCCCACATCCACACATTTCCGGCATCGTCTTAGGAAACTCCGATTCACACGCATATGTTCGTGTTTCGTAATTGAGGCTATTTCTCTCCGGATATGTTAATAGTTTTCTCGGACGAAGCTTGGTTCCATTTACACGGGTATGGTTCGACGACGCAGAATAAGAGATATTGGAGTAGAGAAACCCCCCATTGCATATACGAAATTCCTCTACATAACGAATGGGTCGGAGTATGGTGCGCAGTGAATGGATACATTATTATAGAGCCTATCCTCTTTCAAGGCACAATTAATGCACAAAGGTACAGGGATAATATACTCAAACCATTTTTTGACGAACTGACTGACACTAACTCTCGAAATGGATATATTCAGCAAGATTCTGCCACCGCGCATACAGCTCATGTCACAGTAAACTTAATTGAGGAAATTTTTGAATACCGTGTAATTAGTACGGACTTATGGCTGTCACGGTCCCCATATTCAACTGTTCGTGACTTTTATGTATATGGGTGCTTAAAGAACAAAGTGTATGCAAGAAACCCTCACACGTTGGGCGAATTGAAAGAACATATCCGGAGAAATATAAAGCCTCAATTACGGAAGACGAACTTACGCGTGTGAATAGGAGTTTCCTAGGACGATGCCAGAAATGTGTGGATGTGTGAGGAGAAAATTTCCAACATCTCCTGTCATAAGGTACGAGCTTATTTAATTAGCCTAATGGTTATTTTCTTAATTTTAATTGTTATTTCATGTCATGCACGGATAAAGTGAGCGAAGTGCCATGCTACGCCGAACGGGGAGTGATGAGTTAACGGGAGGCAGACAAGCTGGGCGCGCCGCCCGGCCGAGTCGTGAGAGAGACTCACTGTACATTTCATAATCCTTTTTTCCTAGTTCTTATTGAAGAGTTATTTCAATTGTATTCATTGACCATTTATTTTATTTTCAGGATGGGTCAGGGAAGGGATTTTGGAAGGAAATCGGCCATGAATCTGTTGAAAGGAACCATCCCGGCATTTTCCTGGTGCTGAAAATGGGAAACCACGAAAACCATTTCAGGACGGTCGGGGTGGGATTCGAATACACGCTCTCGCGATGCCAGTGAGACACTAAGTAGAGCGTTAGCGCTCTGGGCCAACGCGGGCCGTATTGATAAGTTATTGCTTGCAGGTACAAACAAGTAGCTTTCTACTTTCAGAGATTGTCCTGAAGCAACGCGTGCGTAACCAAAGAAGTTATTTTAAACATGGACAGTCTAGGGGTAGTGGAGCACACGACTGTGGTTGTATCGAAATGTACATTCATGGTCCGTGAAGATGGTTCCTGAGGATAATAATTGAACCTTGTAATGCTGAAACAACAAGGCTGTTAACCAGATGAATACCCTTGCAGAGCTTGGCGCAGAAGCTCGGGGTCGTGCCTCTTGTACCCACCATCAAACCAATCACTTTAGTGCTGACAAGGTGTATTTGAACTTGCAGTGTGGGATTGTTGGGTCTTAAATGGAACATTTGCGTGTTGACAACAGAAGACTGTAGTATGTATGTTTCCATTGTGATGATGGTTCATATCCTTAACTCGGGATGGACGGTTATCATAGAAAGGCTTGGTTCTTCCGGTGTGTGAGAGCCCAGAGCGCTAACGTGCTACTTCGTGTCTCGCTGGCATCGGGAGAGTGTGGATTCGAACCCCACTTCGACCGACTTGAAGAGATTTTTCGTGGTTTCCCATTTTCACCACCAGGCAAACTTGCCACGGTGGGTGAGTGGTTATCGTGTCAGACTGCCAATCCCAAGCTTGCAGGTTCGCTCCTCGCCGTGGTAAGTGATTTTTGAAAGGCGACGAAAATCACGACACGCATGTCATACGATGTTGGCATGTTAAAGAACCCATTTTAATTCAGTAGGCCGTGTTCATAATGGCAAAATTAATCTCGGGATTAATTAAATAATTAATTACTATTATAATTATTACTATTGTAATTTTAATATTAATTACGTACTTCATATCCTGAAGATTGCATAAACTTAACAGCTGTAGCAATGACTCATTCAATATCGTATTGTGCTCCGTCACTCATGCCCACTGCATAACAGGGGTGGATCTGAACGCAGCCAGGATACTTGACCGTGTGGGCGAAACAGCTGTGTGTACCGATGAGCATTGGCAGGTGAAACTCACTTCCTCTCTATTTTGTACCGATCAAGTTACTATTCAATACTAGAACGTGCGTTTGACAGCACACAATACAATGTCCACCCCTCATTATTCTTGTCCCTACAGGGTCGAGTATGGGGTGAGGTGAATTTCTATGTGACGGATATTTTTAAACCCGGATGTCTTTCCAGACACCAACCTCATCACAGAAATTAATTTTGTTTTTCTATTTTATTTATTAATTTTGCGACCACTTGTAGAGTTCTGAAGCTCCAATATCGTATGACGCAGTGGCTAGCATTCATGGCTGTCACCCCTCAGGTCTGCGTTCGATTTCCGGCTCTGTAAATGCAGAATATTTAATTCTGGTCTGAGTGGTGAAATGGGGTATAGTCAGTCTCGTGAGGCAAAACTGAGAAGAGAACGATTCTATTTCCATCTCAACCATCCCGGAAGTGGTTTTCCGGGGTTTCTCCACTTCTACGCTAGACAAATGCTTGGATGGTACCTACTGTAATTTAAGGCTATAGCCGCCTCTTACTAGATTCTAGCCCCGGTTACATTACAAATATGAACACAGTTATCACAATAATACTGGATATCAGACCTATTGTACACATCTTAGTAAACGGGGCTCCATGAACATAATGCCTCAAAGCCCCTAGATGAATCAACACCAGCAACCTTTATTGTAGCAGACTAAAAAGCCACGAGGCACAGTTATTAGGCTACATATCTACAAGATACTAGAAGAAGATAAATTGACCAAAAGTACGGGGAAAATAAATACCCTCACCACTCGTATAATGAGGATTGAGGCATTTGTAAGAAATAGAGCCATGAAAGGCAGATAGTAAAGTGGTTCCGTCCCAAAGACAGTGGAAAATGAAACCAGTATTACTTCCTCGGGGTCGTCAATTCGTGAGCTTACCACACGTTAACTCTTGAGGGCGTAGCTGTCTGATTTTGTTAATTCACTTTAGTTCCTTAGGACATCTAGGTCATCAGCCCCATATTCTTGGGTGTGTATTGGATTTCTCTTGTAACCTGTGTTTCTGTGCTGGTGGTTGAGGAAATTTGTGCTGAATATTGGTTTTATTTAATCAAAGGCGGATTATATAACACCAATATTTAGCAAAATTTCTATACTAAAATATGTAGTTTATTATTATTATTATTATTTAAACGTACATATTTTGACATACTCGTACAATGATATCTACTTCAGCGTTCAAATTAATAGCGTTTAACACTATTACAATAAAATAACAAGTAGTTCCGTGACGAACTAAAGAGCCTACTTTTCTTAAAATTTCAATGTCATGTATGTGATGCTCAGAATTAATCTGAAATATTACGATCTATTATAGTGCCAATTTTGGATAAAATCCATTTGTTAGTATAGAAGTTACAGGAAATTAAAATTGAAACTATCAGAAAGCTTAGAATCATGTTGGCAGCACTGAAGTATATTAGTTGACCCAAATTAATGTAGAATGTCAGGTAGGCTACTATACGTGTGCAAAGTTTAGAGGTGATGACTTGCTTACTTTCTGATATATTGATATTAGGATTAAACCAATAGAGAGAGAGGTTTTATTAACAGTTGGCAGCCCTGCTTGTTCTTACGAATACGGATAATCATAACTGTTATGGTACACAAAGCAGATACGAAATTTGGTTGAAATCCATTTGTTAGTATAGAAATTATATGCATTTAAAACCTGGACCTATCAGCAGGCTTAGAATCGTGTTGGCAGCATTGATGTATATACTGTAAGTTACTCCAAACTAAGGTAGAATGTCATGCACTATACGTGTGCAAAGTTTAGAGCTGTTGGCTTGTATACTTTTTTATATATTGATTTTAGGGTGAAACTATAGAGAGAGCATTTATTAACAGTTGGCAGCCTTGGTGATTCATTAGAATACGCACAGTCATATCTGCTGTAGTAGACATAGTACATACGAAATCTGGTTGAAATCCAATCGATAGTAGATATAAGTTACATGCATTTAGAAATTGGACCTATCGCAGGCTTAGAATCAGGTTGGCAATACTGGCATATATGGTCTTCCGAAAATTAATCTGGAATGTATATGTGTGCCAATTTTGGAATAGTTTGCATGAATAACTTCTGAGATATCCAACATAGAGCTTAAATTACAATTGCGATTTTTCAGCAGTTGGTAGCACTGACGTCAATTTCAAATACGGCTGTGAGATATTCAGGTATAGATCTTTACTGTTACCAAATTTGGTTTCGATAGCTGCAGCCATTTAGGAGTTGATAGGGGGGGGGGGCGGACACACACAGCCAGACAGACAGACCGACAGACAGACACACATTTTCCCGGATTGATCTCATAAGACTACTTTTTCCTCATTTTTGCAAAATGAGAAAAGTGGGCTAAAAATGGATATCCTTACAAATACAGTAATTTGAATTGAAATTTAAGTTCCAAATAACATTTTTTTTATCAAACATTAGAAAGTGTTGCTTCTAAACTGGAGTAGCGATGGATTGTGGTGAAATAAAATAGGTTATTGGGAACTTAAATTTTAATTCAAATTACTGTGGAATCTCCGTTTCGCGGGCTTATAGGTCGTGTTCCAAGGACATTTTGTCGTCCTGACGTTTCGCTGAATACTGCGTTCAGCATGTTCACAGGTTACATAAAGCGAGGTAAAACAAGTAAACAGAATATATATAAATAGTCAACAACCCACACATAGGGGCTACCATAGCAACGGCGTACCACATAAAAGTAATGCATCAAGGACAGGGCTGCTCGTCTGTTGCATCTTCTCGTCTACGACGGTCAATAAGGGCAGGCTTGAGGGGATTAAGGACTGGAAGCCAAGCTCTGTTCACACGTTCTGCTTCCTCCTTAAGATTGAAGCTGTTAGTATGCTTCAGGATTTCAATGGCCTCCCTTTGTAGCCTGGCATGATAAGACACCGTGGTGGACAGAACTTCGGTGTCTCCATATCTTATATCGTGACCTGCAAGTAGCGAGTGTGCTGCTACAGTGGATTTATCGGTTTGTCCCAGCCGGCTGTGTCGTTCGTGCTCCTTGAGGCGAGTGGCAATACTTCTTTTCGTTGTTCCAATATATACTTGGCCACAATCACACGGGATTTTATAAACCCCTGCCGCGGTATGAGGATGTCGCTTATCTTTAGCGGACCTAAACATGTCCTTAATTTTTCGTGTAGGCCTGTATATGGTCTTTATATCATGGGACTCGAGTAGCCTCCCTATTCTGTCCGTGACCTTTTTTATATATGGAAGAAAAGCTCTAGCCAGGGGCTGCTTGTCTCCAATTACCCTTGTAGTTGGACGTCTCGGATGGAGTGCTCGCTGGATATCTTTCTGGCTGTACCCATTCGCGCGTAAGGCCTCGTTGAGGTGTTCAATTTCTTGTTTTAGGCACTGCTTATCACAAATTCTTTTAGCGCGGTCAGCCAGTGTTTTTATAACTCCGTATTTCTGTCGTGGGTGGTGGTTGGACGTCTTATGTAGATATCGGTCAGTATGGGTCGGCTTACGGTAAACTGTATGTCCCAAAGTTAACGAAGACCGCTGATCTAACTTTGGGACATACAGTTTACCGTAAGCCGACCCATACTGACCGATATCTACATAAGACGTCCAACCACCACCCACGACAGAAATACGGAGTTATAAAAACACTGGCTGACCGCGCTAAAAGAATTTGTGATAAGCAGTGCCTAAAACAAGAAATTGAACACCTCAACGAGGCCTTACGCGCGAATGGGTACAGCCAGAAAGATATCCAGCGAGCACTCCATCCGAGACGTCCAACTACAAGGGTAATTGGAGACAAGCAGCCCCTGGCTAGAGCTTTTCTTCCATATATAAAAAAGGTCACGGACAGAATAGGGAGGCTACTCGAGTCCCATGATATAAAGACCATATACAGGCCTACACGAAAAATTAAGGACATGTTTAGGTCCGCTAAAGATAAGCGACATCCTCATACCGCGGCAGGGGTTTATAAAATCCCGTGTGATTGTGGCCAAGTATATATTGGAACAACGAAAAGAAGTATTGCCACTCGCCTCAAGGAGCACGAACGACACAGCCGGCTGGGACAAACCGATAAATCCACTGTAACAGCACACTCGCTACTTGCAGGTCACGATATAAGATATGGAGACACCGAAGTTCTGTCCACCACGGTGTCTTATCATGCCAGGCTACAAAGGGAGGCCATTGAAATCCTGAAGCATACTAACAGCTTCAATCTTAAGGAGGAAGCAGAACGTGTGAACAGAGCTTGGCTTCCAGTCCTTAATCCCCTCAAGCCTGCCCTTATTGACCGTCGTAGACGAGAAGATGCAACAGACGAGCAGCCCTGTCCTTGATGCATTACTTTTATGTGGTACGCCGTTGCTATGGTAGCCCCTATGTGTGGGTTGTTGACTATTTATATATATTCTGTTTACTTGTTTTACCTCGCTTTATGTAACCTGTGAACATGCTGAACGCAGTATTCAGCGAAACGTCAGGACGACAAAATGTCCTTGGAACACGACCTATAAGCCCGCGAAACGGAGATTCCTATTTCAACGCCGGTCGTGAAAGTCTACATTTTTACTCAAATTACTGTATTTCTCAGGATATCCATTTTTATGTTATTAATGACAAACTCTATTAATTTGAACGCTGAGGAAGATGTCATTGAATATTAAATTGACAGCTCAAAGCGAACATTGGGAAAGGCTTAGGTAACAGGAAACAGACAATTAGCCGTACACTTTGACGTGGACGTTGGGGAACAAAAGCACGAAGACCTATTTGTACATTCCTTGTTTTGCAACAGAATTAAGAGCTGTTACAGCATCAAAGTAGAATTTCACAGGGTGCCTGAAAATGTTCTAAACAATGCATACTGGAACTTGACAGTTTTCCGTTAAAATGCGTATTTTTATAACTTTGTGTAATTATTTTAGATAAGATTTAAAGTTTATATACCCTACAATATTTCTGGCAATTCAAAAAAGTTGTAAAATACAACACAACACACAAATAACATTTTATACTTAATGCAATACCTTCTAGTATGACCTATGGAGTATGAATGACAAATATCTAAATATTTGTCTTATTTTTTTACAAGTTGGTAATTTATTTCTCGAAAGTACCGTACTGTGGAATTTACAGTTTTGCCTCATACGGCTGAGTGTACCCCGTTCCAGCGCTCGTACTAGAATTAAAATTTCTTGGCAGAGCCGGGGATCGAATTCGGACCTCCGGCGCGGCAGTGAAGAATGCTATCCACTACACCACGAGTTAGTCTAATTTGAATCATAATATTGTTTATAATTTAGCCAATAAGTTATGCTGTTATCAAAGCAGAACTTTTTTAATTTTTTTTCGGGGACGGGTTCTGGAAACCCCTCAGAACCCCCCTTATATACGCCCCTGATGAGTGGGCCAATGGAGGTCGATTGAGACAATCCCAGCACAAATGGAACAATGCTGCACTCAGCTGGGATCTCGTGGTCTCTAAGCTACATCCCACTAGTTGTGGGAATAGCGTGAAAGTTGTTCTCTCCTTTGGTGGCCCATATTTGCGAAACATCTTCGTCGCTCCTCAGGGGTGGGGTTTATGAAGTGGCACAGGATACCTGCTGGTGGTGAAATCGCTCCATTCAAGGTGAGGAAAAGTGAACTACCGCAACTGTATGGTGTACTTGATCACTTTTTGCACAAAGCCATCCATTTGTACGTAAACAATAGAGAGAGGTTTGACGCGCGGGTATCAAGAATTGGAACAAAAGGCAGGCAGGCCCGTGGATAACGTCCAACTCTCCCACCCCACCCCCGCGCCACTGTCTGCAGGAAGACACACTGTGGTAACAAAGGCTCCCTTTGGAGCTCTCGCTACAAGAGTTGGAATTGTCACCCCCTCTCTCCGTCCCTCTCCCAACTCTGCAATACCTTCTGTCAAAAAATCATAAAGGATTGTGTCTCTATTTGGGACTCATAAAAGCTGGAACAAACATGGCGGGAAACACACGCAGCATGGGAACTGGCGGAAAGGAAGGGGAAGAGAGGATTGAAGAAATCTGTTACCATTGTGCTCACATTGTAGTATGGGAGGGTCGATGAAGTGAGGACAAGTGTGAATTCCTGTACGGAATAGTGCTCCAGTCCTTGATTCGAAACATTCCCGGTGTATGTGTATGTCTAGCCCTTATTACTCCCGTTTTCAAACAGGGTCGGGGATGAGATGCGATGGAAGTCTTTGTGGCGATGGATTTTTACGGCCGGATGCCCTTCCTGACGCCAACCTCATGAGAGGAGTTAATGAGAGATGAAATGAATGATGGTGAATGAAACTGGGCAAGGATGTGGAAGGAAGCGGCGGCCGTAGCCTGTCAGAAGGTACCGTCCCAGCATTTGCCTGGTGTTGAAAATGGAAAACCACGGAAAACCATTTCAAGGACGGCCGATGGTGGGGCTCGAACCCATGCTTCTACCGAGTCAGCAGAGAGCTTGGCCCCATGACCTAATGCTGCGCTTTAGCCAGCGTAGCCACTACTGTCGGTTCAAAACAATACCGGTAATGGACATAACTATGAAGAGAAGGGTACCGTAACTTATAATCCGAGTCATCTTGTTGTAACCACTGGAAGACAAGCTATTTATTCTCTGATGAATATTTCTATTCCGAGTTGTTGTTTCAAGTGAAGGGCTTGGACACCATGGTCATTCAGCCCCGTGTAAATGGGCGTGTCTTTGAATTTTTAAGAGCGTTAAAATTCCCTCAGTATGCCTTCCTTCGGAGGGGAAGTAAAGCCGGCGGTCCCATCTCATAGATTTTTGGCATGATAAAGAACCATCCATTAATTACACCTGTGTGAAGCTAAATTATAGGTTATATTTGACTAACGCTCTTAGGTTCCAACGTTCGTCGCCAGGAGCCGACTGCGGTGGCATCTAATAACAAAGTTCAGAACTAGTTAGTTGTTGACGGTGGCGTTTGGTAGCAAAAGTCGGAACTACTTGAAAATCGAATGTTTGCAGTCCTTACTTGAATTGAAAACAGATAACACACACCAATACAGCCATCACAATTAACACCGGTTATCAGACAGATTCTACACACACCCAAAGTACACAGGGCTACATGACCGCGTTGTCGCTGCCCCTAAACTGAGGAACCAACCAAATGGGTGTGTGTAATTTTGTCTGATAAAAAAACCGAACCCCGTGACGCTACAGCCTAAGAAGGGCCTAGACCTACCAAGTGACCGCTGTCCAGCCATTTTGTCCTGAAGATTATATGGGGTGACGCGTGGTCAGCGCGACGGGTTCCCTTGGACGTGAATCTTGGCCTTATTGACTTACTGTCAGACAGCTACTCAAATGTCCTCACGAGGCTGAGTGCACCCCGTTCCAGACCTCACGTCAGTTTTTTAAATGCTTGACGGAGCCAGGAATCGAACCCGGGGCCACCGGGTGAGAAGGCAGGCGCTCTACCCCAACTCCAAGGGACCGGCAATTTTGTCTGATCCCCGTGTTATGGTGATGACTGCATTAGTATTTGTAATTCAGGTAAGGATTGGGAAGGAAGCGGCCGTGGCCTCCAGTTAGGAACCATCCCAGCATTCACCTGGAATAGAAGTAAGAAACCACGGAAAAGCACTTCCAGGATAGCTGAAGTGGGAATCGAACCTTCCTCTTCCCAGTTTTCCCTCACAAAGCTGAGTGTACCCCATTCCTGTCATCAGCCCAGAATTAAATTGCTTGGCAGAGCCAGGAATCGAACCCGGACCTCCGGGGTGACAGTCAAGAATGCAGCATGTGGGGATGAGTCACTGTACAACTGAACAATTGCAAGCAATGTAGTAGATGAGTTTTTTTTTGCGTATGGCTTTTAGTGCCGGGAGTGTCCGAAAACATGTTCGGCTCGCCAGAGTTTGTAGTTGCTTCTAGGCGGACATCCATGGGGAGAGCTACAAGTACCGTAACGTGTGGAGTGTTGTCTGGGTAGGAAAGTTTGAAAGTAAGGACGAGGAGTTGGAAGGTAGCGGCTGTGGCCTATAGTTAGGGACCAACCCCGGCATTTGCCTGGAAGGAAGATGGGAAACCACAGAAGACCATCTTCAAGGTTGCCGGCGGGGGATTCGAACCTCCTCGCCTCGCGGATATGAGCGACTGCCTGCAGCCACGCCGTAACGACCACAGCTAACTCACCCGGTAGGATGTTTAGCCTACTTTTCACATTTTGCAAAAATGAGGAAAAAGCAGACTTAGGAGATCGGGCAAATGTCTGTCTGTCCTTCTGTCGGTCTGTCTGTCTGTCTGTCTGTCTGTCTGTCCTTCTGTCTGTGTCTGGCTGTGTGTGTGTGTCCGCCCCTATCAACTCCTAAACGGCTGCAGCAATCGAAACAAAATTTGGTAGGAGTAAAGATCTATACCTGAATATCTCACGGCCATATTTGAAAATAATGTCAGTGCTACCAACTGCTGAAAAATCGCAATTTAAATTTGAGCTCAATGTTGGATATCTTGGAAGGTATGAATGGGAGCTATTTCAAAATCGGTACACGTATAGATAATAATATTGCAGTTTAATTTCCAGGAGGCCATACATGGCAGTGTTGCCAAAATGATTACAAGCCTGCTGATAGATCCTTATTTTAAATGCTTATAACTTCTACACTATCAATTGGATTCCAACCATATTTCGTATGTGCTTTGTGTACATATACAGATAGACTGAGGGTATTATTGAGCCACCAGGGCTGCCAACTGTTAATAGATGCTCTCAATTATTTTTTTAACAAATACGCATATATCAGAAAGTATGCAAGCCGACAGCTTTAAACTATTCCCACGTATAGTACCTGACATTCTATATAATTTTGGAGTAACTTATATACGTCATTGCTACCAACATGATTCTAAGCCTGCTGAGAGATCCAACTTTAAATACATGTAACTTCTATACTGTCATTTGTATTTCAACCAAATTTCGTGTGTGCTATGTGTACCATTGCAGATATGACTATGCCGATTCTTGAGAGTAACCAGGGCTGCCAACTGTTAATAAATACTATCTCTATTTTTGTTACCCTAATATCAATATATGAGAATTTATGCAAGTCAATAGCTCTAAACTTTGCACACGTATAGTACCTGGCATTCTAGATTAATTTGGAGTAACTAATATAGGCCTACGCCAGAGCTGCCAACATGATTCTAAGCCTGCTGATGGGTCCAATTTTAAAATGCATGTAACTTCTATACTAACTAATGTATTTCATTCAAAATTGACACAACAATAGATCATATTATTTCAGATTATTTCTGACCAATAAATGCATGTCATTGTTGCCAACATGATTTTACGCGCGCTGTTAGATCCAATGTTTAACTGCATGTAACGTCCATGCTATCCATTGGACTTCAACCAAATTTTGTATTCTGTACCTTAAGAGATGGAACTAAGAATATATTCAGTCACCAGGGCTGCCAACTGTAGTTCTCTATTAGGCTACATTATGCCAGTTATACGGTATTTCAAACTAATTAGAAATGTCTATATTACCCACTTAATCTCGTCATTATTCTAGATAGATCCATATAGGTTAATCATTGGCATGAATCTTAAATTTTAAGAAAAGTAGGCTCTTTAGTTCGTCACGGAACTTCTTGTTAATAATTTAACATCTCGGCATTCACCTGAATGAAGTGTGGAGAACCACCCGGGAAAATACAAGCTTTGGACCGCCACTGTTAGCGCGGGGAACGAACATTGAACATCTGAGCCTGCAGCCCTCTATTTTAGTCGCAGACTGTGAATTAATTTTACACGGCTACACTGTAAGACGAGTTTTCTTTTGTAGCGATAATACTGGTTGGTTTTACTTTAAACTCTTCTGTTGATACATTAGAGCGATCTCACAAAACTACTAAGGCTCGGTAAACATGTCATGTATGAGGTGACCCCACAGAGCGTGCCGAGCAGCTGACGTGTGTGTAAACAATGAACATCCAACTGTTCTTACCTCGCTCACAGTAACTGGCTACCCGCTATTCACTATTCCACTTCATACATCATCATCATCATCATCATCATTTATTGTATTAACAGGCCATTAAGACCCAGGACAGACAATAAGAGCTTAAAACAAACAAGAAGTTCCGTGAAGAACTATACAGCCTACTTTTCATGCCAATGATTATTCTACAGTATATGAACCTATCTAGAATAATGACGAAATTAAGTTGGTAATATCGAAATGTCTAATTAGTTCGAAATATTCCTGGTATAATGTAGCCTAATAGAGCACTACAGTTGGCAGCCCGGGTGACTGAAAATATTCTTAGTTCCATCTCGTAAGGTACATAATATAAAATTTGGTTGAAGTCCAATGGACGTTACATGCAATTAGACATTGGATCTATCAGCACGCGTAAAAGCGTGTTGGCAACAATGCCATGCGTGTGCTGGTTAGAAATAATCGGAAATATTTTGATATCTTGTTGTGCCAATTTTGGATGAAATCCATTTGTTAGTATAGAAGTTACATGTATTTTAAAATTGGACATATCAGCAAGCATAGAATCATGTTGGCAGCACTGACTTATATTAATTACTCCAAATTAATCTAGAATGTCAGGTGCTATACGTGTGCAAAGTAGAGAGCTGTTGGCTTGCATACTTTCTGATATATTGATATTAGGGTAAAAAAATATAGACAGCATTTATTAACAGTTGGCAGCCCTGATTGCTCTTAAGAATACTTATAGTCATATCTGTTATGTTACACATAGCACATACGAAATTTGGTTGAAATCCAACTGATAGTAAAGTAGTTACATGTATTTAAAAATTGGTCCTATCAGCAGGCTTAGAATCATGTTGGTAGAACTGAAGTATATAAGTTACTCCAAATTAATCTAAAATGTCAGGTGCTATATCTGTGCATAGTTTAAAGCTGTCGGCTTGCATACTTTCAGATATATTGGTATTTGGATGAAGAAAATAGAGAGAGCAATTATTAACAGTTGGCAGCCCTGGTGGCTCTTAAGAATACACTCAGTCATATCTGTTTATGTACACATATTACATACAAAATTTGGTTGAAATCCAATTAATAGTGTAGAAATTATATGCATTTAAAAATTGGACCTATCTGAAGGCTTAAAAATATTTTGGCAACACTGTCATGTATGGCTTCCTGGAAATTAAACTGAAATAGTATTATCTACGTGTGTGCCAATTTTGGAATAGCTCCCATACATACCTTCCATGATATCCAATGGAGCTCAAATTTCTCGTGCGTTTTTTCAGCAGTTGGTAGCACTGACATCATTTTCAAATATGGCCTTAGATATTCCGGTATACATCTTTACTCATACTAAATTTGGTTTCGATTGCTGCAGCCGTTTAGGAGTTGATAGGGGGGGGGACACACACACACAGACAGACAGAAGGACAGACAGACAGACAGACAGACAGACTGACTGACAGAAGGACAGACATACACACACACACTTTCCCTGATCGATCTTATAAGTCTACTTTTTCCTCATTTTTGCAAAATGTGAAAAGTAGGCTAAAAATCGTATATATAAAAGTGAAAGTCTGTTTGTATGTGGGTGGGTGGGTTGGTTCCGTATACAAACCTACACCGTTCCACCAATCTCAACCAAATTTTGCATACACATAGTTTAGGACCCAGAAGGAACCGCTGGCTACATGAATTCTCGATAGTCTTTCTCATTCTTCTGATTTCGGCCCTTTTGCACTCAAGCGCAGGCTAATCAAATCATAAAATATACTCATGAAGGAATGGCAAGGCAAGTTTCCATGGCAACATAGCTCAAGTCGAGACACGGCCGTCTGAATGCCAGTTGCGCTCTGCACTACCGGTATAGAAAATGAGGATCTTGACTTGAAATCCCGTTAGTTACTCACCTACTCACACAGCACTGTCAACTGAGTTTAGCATAACAAAGACTTGACACTATCTTCTACTATATATTTGTCAAATACCACTCACTCACTCACTCACTCATTCATTCATCACGATATCTCAGAAACCACCGAACGGATTGGAATGAAATTTGGTATGCTGCTTCCCCAAGGGCAGCAAATGCCCAATAAGAAAGGATTTTTGTATATTCAGGTTCTAAAGGGGTGTTAAGGGGGTAGACCTGCATTTCATTGAATAGCAATATCTCCCGATTGGTTTCATTGGGGGATGTGATACTCGGCTCATAAACTCATCATTAAAATAAGAAGACACGAGTCTGAGGGTTTTTCGATGTGGCGTATATTATGAGGTGAAGGGGGTGAAAAGTGGGGATTGAAAGATTCCTAACGGATCGTGTATCTCTTAAACGACATAGGCGAGGAGTTTGAAACTCAGCGAAAGAAAATCAGCATAAAAAACAAGATGTTCGGGAAAGAACATATAGCCTACTTTCTCCGAAATGTATGGGTATAGTTATAACTCTCTGTCCTTATCATCTCCTAATTTCTTCCTATTTGAAGTGCAAATTGGCACACAGGATTTGAACAGTGGCGTTCAAACCATAGTTTATAATTTACCCCAGCATTTTGCAATTTCATCAGCAAACACTCCAAACACCGACTACTTACAATAATTGAAACTTCGTTGCTCTAATAAGGCCCATCTACAATGCGCAGTCGGCAGTCCGTAGTTGGTAGTCCTCGGTCGGCAGTCGCGATCGACTCCGTGTATACTATAGGCACCATACACAACATGAAGTTGCAGTTGGTAGCTGGCAGTTGGCAGTCGAGAATTTTATCCTTGACTGCCAACTACCCGACTGCAGCAATGTAATAGCCAATCAGAGCAGATCAGAAACTGACGTCACGTTGTTGTTCTGTGTCGTGTACGAATGATATAGAACTAAGTGAAGTAACTTCGCAACCCGTTAATTTACAGGCTAATCTTAAATACACGGTATAACAAAATAATCCATCTCCAAATCATCCATATTGCAAGTTTTGAGATTATCAACAACGCCTCTGTGCACAAGGAATAAACGAATGTTACTGTCTTATTACTCCTAGCAGTCGTTAAGACTGGGTTCACTAACTGGCCGGTATAGAGCGCTGCTCGAATCTATAGTTTCTGCATAGTACAACTGAAGGCTGGAAGATGTCACTCCAGTGGAGAATGTCGTTTTTTTAATATATAATTTCCATTGCAAAAAGCACCATATAAAGCTTTATTTTATAACGTCTCAGTACTCAAGAAACAATAAATATAAAAACTAGTCGTGATATCTAGTTGTGAAATATCGAACAATATAATCCTAACAGAGCGAGTGCATTCTAGCGGCCAGAAGAAGAAACTTTTCAATAAAATCTGTTACCTTTTTGTCAGCTAGATGTCTCGATTAAATCTGCTGGCGAATTATGTTTTAATTAAGTATATGTTTTGCACCGTAATATGCACAATATAACGCTTAATTTTAAAACGTCTGAGTCATTACAAAGCAACAAATATGTAAAATGTCAAGCAAAAAACATATCTCTGATGGTGTTTGATCCATAGGCATATGAATGACAGACTAACGCTTTACCACGGAGCCGTTTGTGCCAACGAACATTGATCCATATAAAATGACTTACATAGAACTTGTTAGCAAATAATGATTTATGCTAAACGATTTCATCACTGAAGTATATTATTTATATATAAAGCATTTCATACAAAGTTTATTTATTTTGTTTCAGTACGCTATATTGCATGCAATACTCAAATTAGTGAAATATAAGTCAGGCACAAGATATCCGCTGCCATCTTGTCTTATTAATGAATCAGCTGAGCTTTTTAAAATCACGTCTGCACTATAGTATTACAAAATAAACTTTTAATTTCGTACGTGCCTCTTCCTTTAGAACAGTTAAAACGATTCTCGGCTCGATAATCGGAACTGGTGGGTCCCATGATATGGATTATAAAGTTTGCATAATTCGCACGGCCGCCATCCTGAAATGGTATGGCGGACGACCTTGTAGTTTGGTCACAAGACGCATCCTATACGAAGGTATGTTGTTACCAAATTTGGTAGAGATTGGATGATTTGGTTAGTCGTTATTTGATTTTACGTTTTGAACGTTTGAGTGGCCGCCATTCAGTTTTAGTAAAGATGGCGGCGATATAAAACATGACACTGAGGTGTACTTTGCTAGTGCTACCTTTGTACCAAAATTCGTTCAATTCGCATTCACCGTGTTCGAATTGATAGGGGGGGACAGACATTCAGAGTACACACAGTCACACACACACACACACACACAGACTCACACACACACATACACACACACACAGACTCACACACACACATACACACACACAGACAGACACACTTTTTTCGCCCTGTGTTGATCTCATAAGTCTACTTTCTGGGGGGGGGGGGGAACAGGAAAGAAAGTGTCCTAACTGATTATCTGACTGACTCACTCATGAAACTCAGGGGGAAAAACTGCCTTAAAAAGTAAATAGCTGTTCAACAGTTTTTTCATAAATCAAATTTAAGGGGTTCATGGGGAGGGGTGAAATTCTGAAAAAAGAAAATTGAAAGAAAATGTCCTGACTAACTCACTCACTGACTCACTCACTCACTCACTCATCATCGCCTAGCCAAAATTATTGAAGATAGAAACATGAAATTTTGGGGATATGTTCGTTGTATGTCAAAACCGTCTACTAAGGGAGGATTTTCGGATATTCAGGTTCTAAAGGGATCTTAAGGGGGTTAAACCTGCATTTCATTGAATAACAATATCTCCCGATTGGTTTCATTGGGGGATGTGATACACGGCATATAAACTCATCATTAAAAAGTAAGAAGACACGTTTCTGAGGGTTTATCGATGTGGTGTATATTATGAGGTGAAAGGGATGAAAATTGGGGGTTGAGGGATTCTTAACGGAGCGTGTATCTCTTAAACGACATAGGCGAGAAGTTTGAAATTCGGCGGGAAAAACAACTTAAAATACAAGTAAATAGGTGTTCGACCGTTTTTTCATAAATCCAATTTAAGGGGCCCTTGGAGAGGGGTGAAATTCTGGGGGAAAACAGGAAAGAAAGCGTCCTAACTGATTGACTCACTTACTCAATCATCAAACTCAGGGCGAAAACAGCTTTAAATAAGTAAATAGGTGTTCGACCGTTTGTTTCATAAATCCAATTTAACCCTAGAACTGCTGCAGGTTTATCCGTCAAATGCTGCAGTACATTCCCATAAAATACACACTAAAGGAATTTGGTATCTGTAAGCAAACTGTGTTCATGAATATAACTTATCATACATCAATAGAAAGCTGAAAGACTGTTCTATATTATTCTTATAGACGTGAATCATTCAGACTCATCAGTTCGAATTAATCATAAAAAGTATTTTATAAAAAAATATATATATAAAGAAAAAATATTTTTCTGCTCTAGAAAACTATATTGCCAAGTTAAATGTTTGTCAGACACATCATAAATGAAAAGTTCACAGTTTTTTGTTACTATTTCAAAAATCAGTTATAAATAATTCCTGTTATTTACTAAAAAAGAAAATTACTTGTACAATATGACATTTCTCCATTATGCACATTATATGAGAAATTCACCTTCTGCCTTTTCTGTAAGCAAACTGTGTTCATGAATAGGCCTATAACTTATCATACATCAATAGAAAGCTGAAAGACTGTTCTATATTATTTTTATAGAGGTGAATCATTCAGACTCATCAGTTTGAATTAATCATAAAAAGTACTTTATAAAAAATTAAAAAATAAACAAGACTTTTCTGCTCTAGAAAACCATATTGCCAAGTTAAATGTATGTCAGACACATCATAAATGAAAAGTTCACAGTTTTTTGTTACTATTTCAAGAACCAGTTTTAAATAATTCCTGCTATTTACTAGAAAAGAAAGTTATTTTTACAATATGACATTTCTCCATTTTGCACATATATGAGAAATTCACCTTCTGCCTTTTGTGTAAAAAAAAACTATGTTCATGAATAGGCCTATAACTTATCATACATCAATAGAAAGCTGAAAGACCGTTCTATATTAATTTTATAGAGGTGAATCATTCAGACTCATCAGTTTGAATTAATCATAAAAAGTATTTTATAAAAATAAAAAAAAGAATTTTCTGCTCTAGAAAACCATATTGTCAAGTTAAATGTTTGTGAGACACATCATAAATGAAAAGTCCACAGTTTTTGTTACTATTTCAAGAAACAGTTTTAAATAATTCCTGTTATTTACTAAAAAAGATTTTTTTTTTTTACAATATGACATTTATCTATTATGCACATACCGGTATATGAGAAATTCACCTTCTGCCTTTTCTGCAAGCAATCCGTGTTCATGAATAGGCCTATAACTTATCATACATCAATAGAAAGCTGAAAGACGGTTCTATATTATTATTATAGAGGTGAATCATTCGGACTCATCAGTTTGAATTAATCATAAAAAGTATTTCATAAAAAAAAAGACTTTTCTGCTCTAGAAAACCTTATTGCCAAGTTAAATGTTTGTCAGACACATCATAAATGAAAATTTCACAGTTTTGTGTTACTATTTCAAGAACCAGTTTTAAAAATTCCTGCTATTTACTAGAAAAGAAAGTTATTTTTACAATATGACATTTCTCCATTATGTACATATATGAGAAATTCACCTTCTGCCTTTTGTATAAAAAAAACTGTGTTCATGAATAGGCCTATAACTTATCATACATCAATAGAAAGCTGAAAGACTGTTCGATATTATTTTTATAGAGGTGAATCATTCAGACTCATCAGTTTGAATTAATCATAAAAAGTATTTCATAAAAATAAAAATTGATTTTTTGCTCTAGAAAACCATATTGCCAAGTGAAATGTTTGTCAGACACATCATAAATGAATTGTTCACAGGTTTTTGTTACTATTTCAAGAACCGGTTTTAAATAATTCATGTTATTTACTAAAAAATATTTTTACAATATGACATTTCTCCACTATGCACATAGCCTATATGAGAAATTCACCTTCTGCCTTTTCTGTAAGCAAACTATGTTCATGAATAGGCGTATAACTTATTATACATCAATAGAAAGCTGAAAGACTGTTCTATATTATTTTCATAGAGGCGAATCATTCAGACTCATCAGTTTGAATTAATCATAAAAAGTATTTTACCAAATATAAAAATAAAATTGAATTTTCTGCTCTAGAAAACCATATTGCCAAGTTAAATGTTTGTCAGACACATCATAAATGAAAAGTTCACAGTTTTTTGTTACTATTTCAGGAACCAGTTTTAAATAATTCCTGTTATTTACTAAAAAAGCGCTCAATTTCTGAATCATCTACATAGGCTTGTTGGCTGCCATTTTGCTCAATGCAACGTCAATGTTAACATGAAAGTACTTCCACTTCTGCAGCCAAATAATAGCCTGCTTATTGTCATTTGTTTGCCAAAGAGTAACACAACGAAAGATATAAGCATCGGGAACCAGCATGACATGAAATTAGTGCCATCTGATGGCTAACAGTAGTACTATATTTGAATACCGAGACCGTCTTTCAGAGAGACGGTCGCACTTGATTAAACAACACACCGTCTTCCTGGAAGACGGTCCGCAGTTCTAGGGTTAAAGGGTTCATGGGGAGGGGTGAAATTATCAAAAATAAATGAAAGAAAATGTCCTGACTCACTCACTCATCATCGCCAAGCCAAAATTATTGAAGTTAGAAACATGAAATTTTGGGGATATGTTCGTTGTATGTCGAAAACGTCCACTAAGGAAAGAGTTTTGAATATTCAGGTTCTAAATAGGTGTTAAGGAGGTAAACGTGCATTTCATTGAATAACAATATCTCACGAGTGGTTTCATTTGGGGATGTGATATTTGGCATATATACTAATCAATTAAAATAAGCTGACACATGTCTCATGGTCTTTCGATGTAGTGTATATTATGTGGTGAAAGGGATGAAAAGTGGGGGTTGAAGGATTCTTAACGGAGCGTGTATCTCTTAAACGACATAGGCGAGGAGTTTGAAACTCGGAGGAAATCAATCAGCTTAAAAGTAAATAAATAAATAAAATAAATAGGTGTTCGACCGTTTTTTCATAAATCCAATTTAAGGGGCCTATGGAGAGGGGTGAAATTCTGGAAGAAAAACGTCCACTAAGGAAGGATTTTTGTACGTTTACTCTCATCGACCAACCCAAACTATTAATGTTAGCAGAATGATATTTTGGGGATATGTTTGTTGTGTGTCGAAAACGTCTACTAAGGAGGGATTTTTGGATATTCAGGTTCTAAAGGGGTGTTAACGGGGTTATACCTGCATTTCATTGAATAACAATATGACACGACTATGCCGCGAGCGAAGCGAGGCTAAAAATGAGATGGTGTGTGTCTGTGTATTACTCAATCACGCAAGTACCACTGGTCCGATTTACATGAATTTTACATGGAAGTAGCTGATTTACCTGGTTAACATATAGGTTACTTTTGTTTTCAATACTTTGCACTATTTAAAGATGGCGACCATTTTAGTGACGTCACTACACCCTTTGGTTTCAAACTTTCATATTTCCATTTCAAATAAAAAGAGAACGCTAAGAAATAGCAAACTGTTGATGACATATACGAGGTTTAAAATTACATTTTCTATCCGAAAGGTATCTCCAACCGTTAGCGAGTAAAACCTAAATTTGTGCTATAAAACTCGGTCAACACGGAGCGGTGTAGTTGGACAAAATGTTCCATCCTAAATCTCCCTCTGCGCAGCACCTCGCCTATCCCCAGTTTTAACTGTCACCTTCACATTTTATTTTATTTTATTTATGACGCGTAGCGATGCACGGGTACTTCAGCTAGTAATATATAAAATAACACAGGCATTACAACAGGAGGGAATGAGACTTTTCACAAGTATCGGTCGCAGATGACCTTCCACCTTTCTCTGTCCCTTGCATCCTCCACAGTTACTGTTGTTGGTGCCACCTTTACAAGTAACATTATCGCTCGATCCTTCCATCTTGTTCTAGGGCGGCCTCTCGGGCGTCTGCCAGTTGGTGTCGAGCAGAAAACACGATTGGGTATGGAATCCTCAGCTCGAATGACATGGCATAACCATTGCAACCTCCTCCTCTCCAGAATCCGGTTGATGCTCGTCTTCCCAAAGCGTTGATAAAGGTCTTGGTGAGATGTTCTTTCCCACTTTTCTGTTTCTTCATTATATAGTGGACCATATATTTTGCGCAAGACCTTCCTTTCAAAAACGCAGAGACGTTCCTCAAGTGCTTGAGGCGTGGCCCAGGTCTCACAGCCATATAGGACCCCAGGTCTAACCAAGGTCATGTAGATATGTACCTTATTTTCCTGTGAAATCAAACGTGATTCGAAAAGATTGTTCAGGCTATAGAAAACACGATTCGCTGTAGTTATCCTTTGCTGTACTTCCTTTGCTATATCATTCCTGTTCGAAAAGACCGTACCTAAATATTTGAAATCCTCTACCATCTCAAAACTGTGCCCATCAATATTGATGCTGTTAAGATTGTTCGGCCGACGAGACACCTTCAGATTTGTTTTTCAGTCCTTGACTACCAGACCCACCGTCCCTGCTTCTGTGAGAAATCTAGTTGTGTCCTGTATCACCTGATCCAAGGTTTCTCCCATAATCACGATATCATCCGCAAATGCAAGAATCGTGTCAAAGCCAATCAACTCAATTTCCCTGCAATGTCCGAATGCATGACTCACACTCTCCAGGGCGATGCTTGTCGTAGTCCTTTCCACTCAATCAATCAATTTGGACCAATAAAGTGTAAGCATTTTATTATAATCAGCGAATTATAGTGCTGTATTTAGATTATTTTTTTAAATCTGTTATCGATGAGTTCTTATCACACTTTCCTTTTCGCCTACCGTCGTTATTTTTTAAATAAATAGTTTTTGCTTCATTTAGGGTAGCCCCGTGTACTAGGGTAAGTGTATGTGTGTGTGCGCGTGCGCCACGCAATTTTTCTGATAATCAGTGTTATTTTAATGGCTGTATTAATATGTGTGTATTTTAATTGGTTGTTGTTATTGCTTCATTTGAGGGGCTTGGGCATCGTTGTCATATAGTCCCGTGTACTAGGACGAGTGTGGGATTTTGTCTGGTAACCTGTGTAATTGTAAGGACTGTATTTGTGTGTATTTGTAATTGGTTGTTGTTATTGCTTCATTTGAGGGGCTTGGACAACGTAGTAATTTTGCCCCGTGTACTTGGTTGAGTGTGGGATTTTGTCTGGTTACCTGTTTCATTGTAATGGCTGTATTAGTGTAAGTGTGTGTGATGGAAATGAGGATTGAGAAGGAAGCGGCCGTGGCCTTAAATTAGGAACCAACCTGGTATTTGCCTGGAGTAGAAGTGTGAAGCCACGCAAATCCACCCCCTCCCCCGAGGATGGCTGATGTAGGAATAGAACCTAACTCTTCTCAGTTTTGCCTCACGAGGCTGAGTGTACCTCGTTCCAGCCCTGAGACCAGAATTCAATTTCTTGCCAGAGCTGGAAATCGAACCCATACTTCCGGAGCGACAGCCAAGAATGTTAACCACTACGCAACGAGGCGGACTATTTGTAATTGAGGCTACGATTGGAGAAGAAGGTAGCCGTGGCCTTAATCTAGATACCATCCCGGTATTTGCCTGGAGTAGAAATCGAAAACCACGGAAAACCACTGCAAGGAATGCTGAGGTGGAAATCGAATCTATATCTTCTTAGTTTTGCCTCCCGAGACTGAGTGAACCCCATTCCAGCCTTCCGGCCAGAGTTCTTTTTTTCTTAGAGTCGTTAATCGAACCCATCCCTGAGGGGCGACAGCTAAGGATACTCGTCGCTGCACCGTGAAGTGGTTGCGTATGTAAGAAGTTAAATTCTATTTTCTCTAATTAATACAGTATGCAACTTAAACAGTTCTGTGACGAGAAGAAGTTTGGAATATGTACTGGATGTAAGAGATATTGTAATACTAACTGAGGCGAGATTTAGGAGGTGTGTTCCGGTATTTTATAGCGTTGCCTCAATAAGGTCGTTAACCCTCGTTTTCCTCAGTACCGAATTTGTTGAAGGAGAAACATGGGTTTGGAAGTGATGGTCCATAATAGAAGAGGGATTGGTGTTATTCTATTTAAGAGCTTGCACAATTGCGGTCATCATCGTCGGGAACTCGGATATGTATTCAATTTGTGTGATAAAGCTGTGTTGTTGAGGTGTCTGTCCATGTGTGTGTGTATTTGTAATTGAATGTATGATTCAGAAGGCGGTTGCCATAGCCATATGTTTGGTATCATTCCAGCATTTGCCTATTGTAGAAGTGGGAAACCACGGAACCCGCATCTTCCTAATTTCACCTCAGGATACCGAGATAAGAATTCAAGCTCTTGGCAGAGCCGGAAATAGAAATAGGTACTCAGGGATGGAAGCAATTAACTAGCCTCTACATCACGAGGGACTAATAGACTAGACTTCTCACCTACAAACACAATTTTTTTACATCAACATTCTCACTCTAATGTGAATAACAAACACACAAAAAATGCACCATAAATTCATATCACAACGATTCTCGCCAATTTAATTTGTTAGTAGTGTATAAAGTAAAGCCATCATTACTTCCTACTTGACGTTTCAGTGTTACCCTAGAGTTATCTAGCGGTCAGAAGTAAAATCACTTTAACTAGCCAATCACAGGCAGCCATTCAAAAAGATATATCACGACAAATCGAGGTTTGTACGCGATGTCACGATTTAGCGAACGAAACTCTAGCCTAGCACTGAAACGTCAAGTTAGAGTAATGAAGTCTTAATATAGACATACTGTAGACTTTGATGTGCCAATAGGTTTTTATCATAAGAGATGTACTGATATTAGTTTTTCATGTTCAAGGCCACATATTAATTACCTACAGCCTATCATGAATAACACTTACTTCCCTTGTACACCGCTATCACCCCTCTGAGCCTGAGTATTGAGTTTTAAAAACACATCGTATAACATACGTATCTTATTTATAGGTATCCGTCTATACTTGGAGTCTAATACCTCGATTTATGGTTATCCAATAACGTCATATCCAGCAACATTTTTTTTCCACTAAATTATTCAATAGGCCTATGCTGAATAAGTTGCTGACTTAAATTATTTCTTCTTTTGAGGTAGTAAACTGACATTTTATTTTTGACATACTACTAGTGCGGAAGAGAAAACAAAATAAATGTTTCTCTCTAATTATTATTTCATACTATTCATGAAATAGTAGTAATAAACACCACTCGAGATTGTGAGCATTAATGCCCTCGCTGCATCGAACTGGGAATTTATCGATATTCAAAGTGGCTCTCGTACCAGTACATACGATAATAATAATAATATCGTATGGCCTCGGGTGCCTGGTGCAAGCTTTGCTATTTGACACCCCGAGGGTAGCTTGCATGTCGAATTTCGTAGTTCCTTGACTATGAAAGTCAAGGAGGTTAGATGTTAGATATCTAATCTCCTTGAACACAATAGCGCTTTCTAGTAGAGAAATGAGGAACTTTGTGCTGGCGGAAACTCCCGAGATTAATTTTGCCATTATGAACTCGGCCTACTGAATTCAAATGGGTTCTTTGACATGCCAACATCGTATGACATGCGTATCGTATTTTTGCCGCCTTTCAAAAATCACTTACCACGGTCAGGGGCGAACCTGCAATCTTGGGGTTAGTAGACCGACACGCTATCCACTCACCCACCGTGGCAAGCTCAGTACATACGATGATTTATTCAGCATAATGTATAACGGACGTAACTTATTGTAGATACTCCCGAAATTAGGCAGAACGCACGCCCACTCCGACTTCAATAGATTTAGCCGTTTCTTTTGCTACCTAGCATACAAATCGATGCTGCGTGTTAATATATGGAAAAGCATTCTCCCGTCCTCTCCTTGCGAATTTATTTTAACATGACATTTTGAACATCGGGAAGGATCGCTGTCTTGCTGGAGTGTACAGAAATATCATCATCGGAAAACTTCCACTGTTGGGTAGCCTATATTTCAGTTGGGTGACCATCGATTCTCCACTACTTGCGGATTAGAACTAAACGTAAGGTGTATTCTTGATTTACACTCTTTAGTGAACTGTGCTCACGTTCCACACCTGTTGCATACTAGGGGCTTTCTTTCCTAATTTATCACTAACCCATTTTGGCTACGATCAGTTGGATATAGAGAGCCTATACATATTGGAAACACCACTGAATTTGTACCTGGCTATATTGGCAGAGAATCGTTGTTCTCTTTCCTCATGGCTATTACCTTCTGCCACACTTGTGGAAGAGTTCGTAAATCGTCAGCGCCTCGATCTCTGGCAGTGTCCCACGGTGTACGAATGTTTGTTGTCTTGTGCCGTAACGAAAGGTGTTCTTTACATTTATTTATTTGTTGAAAATAGATAATCATTCGGACTTTAATCTGCTAAATACGGCAAATGGCAGGTCCTGCAGGAGATCCATCAATGTGTAAGCAATAAGACGTCGTGTATTTGTTTTAAATGAGGATAATGGGAGGTATGGGAACATTCAATGAATTCACGTACAGTATATGAGTCCGTGAAGTTATGGTCCTTGGGAAGAAATGAACAAACCCTTGTGTGGGAAACACTACAACAGAAGAGAAGCCATCATCTGTGGTGGAGGGTGATCATTGAGCATCACCAGATGAATAAATAAATAAATAAATAAATCAGAGACGCACTCAACTCCATCCCACACGGGGATACTGTAATAAAGAAGAATAACTCCTACAAATACCTCGGAGAATGGATAACTTCGAATGCTAGTGAGGATCTAGTCATGCAAGCCATGTGTACCAAACTGGAGTAAGAACATTTTCAAGTCCAAATCCCTTTTCTTTCGCCTCAAACTTCGACACTAAGAAACCGTAGTAAGACCTTCGGTACTGTATGCCTGAGAATGCATGAGCATGATCAAAAAGTGACAACTCAGGAATTTGGAACTGAAAGAACGAAAGATCTTGAGAAAAATCATGGGTCCCATTAAAAGGGAGGTGAATACAGAATCAGGCATTACAATGAGCTTTACCTACATTTAGAGAGCATTACATCAACCGCGGGAAAGAGGAGACTTAATGCCAAATGGGCGAGACTTGATCGGATAGACCTCAAAATTTTAGAAATTGATCCCACGGATATATTCAACGGGGATAAATTCAGAATGCTGATCAGAACATCCGATACTCTCCAGTCATTGACAACTAAAACATTGCGTCCTGGAGCGGGAGTGAAGTAGACTCTGGAGAGGAAAGTAACCCACAGTGCAACGATGAAGAAATACTGGGTCAAGAAGAAGAAGGTCGCCAGAGTTAGGAACCACGTGGTCCAAGGGGCCTCATCGAACCAAGAGGAAGAAGAAGAAGTAAATAAATGTGGATAATACTCAAAATTAAATGAGAGACACCAGTGACATTGAGTGTTTTCGATACTTCGTTACTGTTAAAAGTAACGGCGTTACAATGATTGAACTTAATTTGTAGCGTCGTTACTCCATTGTTACCGTAAACAGTAGTTGTTACTTGTAATGGCGTCACAAGTAACGTGTACTCCTCAATCCTGCTTCTTACCTAAGGATGGATGAAGTAATCGAGAAGTCAGTAAAGAGGTTCGAAGATACAGAGTCAGAGCGTCATTTGAACGTAGCCTACTGTGTGTTCTGTAAATAAAATGTAAATAACTGACTTTGAGAAAAATATTTCTAGTACGAAAATAATGGTGACATTTGTAGTCTATTTTCATTTATGAAAAAAAAAAAAAGGCTTATGAGATCACATGTTGACCGTGTGTGTGTGTGCGTGCGTGTGAGTGTGTCACCTAATAAAAGCTGAACGGCTGGAGCGATTTGAATGAAACTCGGTAAGGTCTTAGTACTATTTTATCCGACCTCAACCGAGTCCTTCAAATTTTATTAGGTCTCACCAATCTAATATGGCGGCCGTACGGAATAATCCACCGGCATTCTATATCTCCGAAACTATTACCGATATCACCCTAAAGTTTTGTACGGTGATAAAGGACAGCAATAGAAGTTCACCTATATAACTTGCACAAACCTGTTAAGAACAAAACGAACATGGCGGACAAGCGAAGTTGAAACATTTAAATAGACGTTTCTCGCGATTTAACCATCCGAGCGGAGTGAAACATGGTATAGCAATTGTTTAAACACATTGTAATGCACTGACATCTAATTTAGTCATTTTTTAAATAACATCAAGACAGTGGTTGTGAGAAGTTTTAAAATTAAAGTTTTAATTTCTTGTGTCCTAGTCGTGCGATTAAAGTTTGAATAATAAACCTGCGCAATAATCTTCATGTAATAGTACATAACTCTATGGCCTATATATATAAACATCCAACATGGTGACCATCTGAAATATTTAGACGGTTCTCTGTATCTAAGAATCTATTACATCAATCAAACTGAAATTTTGTATGCTCATAGAGGCAATTAACGTAAGTAGAATATATGGAAATAGTCTATTTGTTCTTCATGGAACTCCTGGTTATAAACTGTTCTTAAACAAATATTGCAATTATTTAGCTGTTGATGTTGTGAATTTTTTAGTCAGTGAACACAATATAATTCCAATTACTGGAATATTTAATACAATAACCTGAAAATTTGCATGTGATCAAGATACGAGGGCAGATCGGTAAGTAACGCACAATAACTTTTTTCCCAAAAGCGTTTAATAGGTAACAAAACCAAACAAGTCACAAAAGAACTTACATTTGACCTACGATTCTACATAGTCACCAGCTTTCTCAAAACATTTCTGCCCTGTTCGTGGAAGTCGGTTTGGTTGGTGTAGGTCTATAATCAACTGCGGATTGCCGATTTCACTTCCATATCTGTCGCAAAGTGTTGGCCGGACAGGATGAAAGATGAAAGTCCGACCTGCCAGGACTGTAATGGTGGATCCTGGAGCAAATTGGGCGATTTTCTCACGAACAGGAGCAGCAACATCGGGGCTGGCATTGTCATGAAGAAGTTTGCTACGGTCCATACAGTCGTCTCCGTACACTCCACGCATGTCCCTGTGAATTTCACGCGCATTATGCCCTTTGGCTCACAAATAACGAACTACACTTCGTTGCTCTTTATAAGTTGACGGCAGTAACATGCACGACATATTTGTTTCATAGTTCAGGCTTCTCTCGCTAGAGCTGCACATGAAAACATAATACCCTCTGTAACACAAACATCTAAGTATATCGTTGTGAAATTTCAACATTCCAGCTGCAATACCTGGGGAGTAAGAAATGATTGTGAGTTTCTTTCCAATCCACCCTTGTATACTCGTATATGTACAGTATTTGTTATGGACTGCAGAAGAGGCAGAAAACAAAGGGATGACATGATTCGTTCGTCAAGCGAGCATCATCAAATCCAACTACAGGAGAAAATAGCTCTTCTAACCACAACCAATCCTACAATGATACCCACTAACGATCACTGCCCTCCAAACACAAAACAAGAAAACAAAAATAACGTAGAAAGTGTGGTAACTATTACTGGTAAAATACTGAAGCATGAGAACTATTTACATACGGTACAGTCATACTATGTTGCTTATCCACCTCGTTGCATAGTGCCTAGCATTCGCGGTTGTCACCATGGAGGCCCGCCCGGGTTCTATTGCCGTCTCTGCCAAGAAATTAAATTCTGGTCTGAAGGCTGGAACGGGGTACACTCAGTCTCGTGAGGCAAAATTGAGAATAGGTGGATTTAATTCCAACCTCAACCATCCTGGATGTGGTTTCCCCCTTTTCTTCTCCAAGCAAATGATGGGATGGTACCTAACCGACGCTTCTTACCCAAATCCTACCTCAATTACAAATACACACACTAGTACAGTCATCGCAGTGACACAAGTTATCAGACAAATTCTACACATACTCAAGTACACGGGGCTACATGACCATGATGTCACAAAAAACCTAAAGGAATTAATAACAACAACCACTATGCTGCAAAACTGAGAAATGATGATCGCATCAAACAACAAGATGTTCAGTAAAGAACATATAACCTACTTTCTCTAAATGCATGGGTATTGTTATAACTCTTTGTCATTTTCAAGGAGTATAATTGAATTTTGGTTGTAGTAGCTTGTTGAAATACAACGTGTTATACGGATATTAAACATGAATATGAGGTGCCCTTTGCTAGCGCTACCCCTGCACAAAATTTCATTCAATTTGGTTTCACCGTGTTTGAATTGATAGGGGGAATCGATTTGCACACATACATAGCCGTCATCCGCAAATTATTGGGCTGATGACCTTGTAGTTCGGTCAAAAGATTCTTCGTTCATAAAGGTGTAATGTTGCAAAATTTGGTAGAGATCAGATGATTAGGTTGGTCGTAATTTGATTTAAGCTTTTAACATTTAGGTGGCCGCCATTACGTTTTCGTCAAGATGGCGGCGATATAAAACATGACACTGACGTGCCCTTTGCTAGTGCTACCTCTGTACAGAATTTCGTTCAATTCGGTCTCACCGTGTTCGAATTGATACGAGGAGACAGACATTCAGAGTACACACACACTCACACACACACACCCACACACACACACACACATACAACCCCCCCACACACAGACTCATAAACAGACACACAATTTTTCGCCTTGTGTAGATCTCATTTTTTACAAAAATCGAAAGTAGGCTAAAAATATTGGAATGTAGCCGAAATAAATCAGAATCCTCTATGGACACCAAACTGGCAGGTGAAAAACTAAAGGAAGTAGGAGACTTCTGTTACTTAGGAAGCAAAATAACCAGTGATGGACGAGGCAAAGAGGATATAAAAAGTAGGTTAGCTCAGGCAAGGAAAGCGTTTTTACAGAAAATGAATCTGTTAACAGCGAATATAGTTTTAGGTGTTAGGAAGTCATTTTTGAAGGCCTTTGTCTGGAGAGTGGCACTCTATGGAAGTGAAACTTGGACTATTGGTGCAGCAGAAATGAGGAGAATTGAAGCGTTTGAAATGTGGTGTTACAGGAGAATGATGAAGATAAGATGGGTAAATAGGGTTACAAACGAAGAGGTATTAAGACTAGTGGGAGAGGATAGATGTTTCTGGCGACTGCTAATGAAGAGAAGAGATAGATTGGTTGGACACATACTAAGACACCCAGGAATAGCAAGCTTAGTTATAGAAGGAAGGGTTAAGGACAAGAACTGAAGGGGGTAGACCAAGGGTAGAATAAGTTAAACAGATTGCCTCGGACGTAGGGTGTGGTAGCTATGTAGAGATGAATCGATTAGCTCAGGACAGGGATGCATGGAGTGCTGCATCAAACCAGTCAAAAGACTGAAGACTCAAACAACTACATGAACAAACCGTCTCACTCCACCAACTAATCTGTGTAGGTGTAGCTACTATTGCTGTGATACACATAAGCCCTAAATTACTGTAGAATTATAAATTAATGCAGAAATGACCTACGAGCACTGTGCTGAGTGTTTGTCTACGAATAATGTGTTGATGTGGAGACTTATCTGATTTGTGTAATGTCTTTACAGGCTGCTCGGACAACCGTATTTGCAGTGTAAATAAGATCTGTATGTAGAAACACTTCCAAACTGTTAGTATATAGATTAATTCTTTGAATTTGAGGAGCTTTTTATAAAAGTAGTTACCGGTTAGCTATTGAAAAGTTTTCAGATTGTGTAAGAATGATATACCGTATCCAACGTTACATTCATACAATAGTGTAAATGACAGGAAATATATGATACATCTGATACAAAGAGACATGAAAATAACCTTATGAACAAAACGCCCACGTTATTCCATGCTCAAATATTAACCTCTTTTAACTTAATTTTTAGCCTACTTTTCACATTTTGTAAAAATGAGGAAATAGTACATAATAGCAATAACTAAGAAATGAGTATGTTTATAAATCGAGTGAAGCGAGTTTTATAATTTCCATACGAGTGTCTTAAATACCATTATAGGCGAGTTGCATACGACTGTTTATGTTCGACGATAATAAATTATAACCATTTTATGGTCGAACATAAATATTCATAAATATCTGTCAAGATTCCAAAAGTTTTGTGCACTGAAGAGAGCGCATGGGACGTAGAGAATACCTTGTATTTGACCGTGGCCTCCTCAAATACCCCACTATGACACTAGTTACGCAGTGAAATTTAAAATAGAAGGCCGTGGAATTCAGCGCAGATGCGATGTTATCCTCTCCTATTTGGTCACACAACTGTTTCTTGAGCTCTGATTGGTGGGAGGAACTGTTTCATAATGAACAAGTAGTTCCGTGAAGAACTAAAACCTATTTTTATATAACCTACTGAACCCATGCGCTATTGGTTCAAGCGTCGAATCCATAATTATTGGCAAAAGAAGAGAGGAAAAAATACAGTCTTTAGAATGACTGAGAAAATTTTTACGAAGAGGTCTGTTATAACGTGGCGCAAGAATAAGGGACCACGAGTCATGTGGACATGATATCATGCATGACGCATTGACAAGGAGCTGATCATGATTATTAATAGAACGATAAAAACTTTCCACTGCGTGTAAGAGAGATGAGGTTTCGGAAATAGACCTTACGCAGCAATAAAATGACAACCTCGCAATTGCGCAAGAAGAGAAATAATTAGAAATAAGCCATTTGCGAGCATTTAATTAATAAAAGAAACACATCATGGTTGATCATTTTGGAAGAGAGATTTTTGTGTGGGGAAAAAGTTTATACTATTTGCACAGGAAAGAAGTACAAACGCAGCATGACGTCGTTAAAAAATTCCCCGAGACCAGAGTTGGTAGGGATGGAAAAATAAACCGCAACACCCACGTATCTGAAGAGCAAAATTATTTAATATCTTGGAATTGTGCGATCGATTTTCATGATCAAAGAAACCAGTGGACGTTTGGAACAAGAGCTTTCCAGAGATATATTTTTCAATATTATACGACTATTACTTCAAAAGTTAGTGCTGGAGAAGAAGCGGATGTTATCTTTTTGTCGCCGATTTGTATAAAAACCCTGGCTGAGCCAGGATGATCATGCAGTCTTTACCAGACCTTGAGAGGTCGTGATACGCTGTATCACCAACGAGCACCCCGTATGGGAGTGACCGAGCAGTAACGTCATTAGTATCGCCGTGTGGAGACATATTAGAATCCTAGTATAGGATTAATATCGGCAAGCTTCAGACTTTATCGTTAAAGTTCATTAGTACAGTCAAAGTTAGGCTGTGAACTTGAAGAAATAACAGGCGATAGGTACTCGAATAATAGTTCAGTTAAAGACACAAAGCATCATAAGGTTTCGAAGTACCCAAGGAAGTGAAATAAACAGTTCTATCGACGTTAAGGAACCCAATCAGGGTTGAACGAAATAAGTAACGCCTAGTGTTCCGGAAAGATAGGGACTAAAGCGCAGGACGATAAAAATTAGGAATTGGAGTTCCAGGCTTTATCTAAGTAGACAAATGACCAGTAAACATTGGGGAGTACTCCAATTAGCTACGAATTAAAGTAATAGCAAGTAATGCAAGGAAATTACTAGGTCACCGATAAACTATTCGAGCGGCCGTAATAGTAATACCTTAAGGACAGTCTTTTATCTAGACGAACAAGTTAGCGTCTAGTAAGAAACGACATCGTGCAGTTAAAGTATAGAAGCCGATAGTCAAACCCCGGATTTGAAGATCAGCCGTTCCAGTGAGGTTTAGTTTAATCGAGACTTTCCATCATCGCGTCAGATTAGGAAGCCGACGGTCTATAAGTGCCACCCTTGGAAACGGGAAAGAAAAGAAATCACGTGTGTAAGGCGAATAATTAACGCCCAAGTGATAAAATTGTTATGTAATGTAAATATAGTGAAAATTTTTGAGTGTAATATTTTTTGTAAATTTATATTGTGTTAAGTGAAACGAATACAAAATGGTATTCATTATATTCCAAGTGATTAAGGTAAATATTTTATGTGTTGTTAAAAAGTGTTATTGAGTGTAAGTGTATCCATGGAGATGGCTTAAAAGGAAGGGAGTGGGCAAACATGTTCCATCGCTGGAGAATTCGGTCGCTGACCGTTCAGTCATGTGAGTAACTATTTCATTATGATATGTGTTTGGGAGGATTTGCGGATAATCCTCATGAGAGAGAAAATAGGGATGTTGAATAACTGGTAAAAGAAAATAGCGCGATCTGAACGATTAATTTGAGATAAAGATAATAAATATGTGAAATGTAAATGAATCCCTTGGGGAATGTATTCAGTAAAATATCAGAGTAATTGATAAATGATATAAATATGAGAAATCAAGCGTAAAAATAATAAAAATTAAAGTATATAAATGAATGAATATTATGATGAATTTTATATGAAAAGTAGTAGCTTCCGAGCTCCTTTAAATGAATTAATACATGTTATGAATACATGTTCTTTATGGTAAAATGATTATTGTTAAGGGAGAAGAGTAATATATATTTGAGATGTAGATCAAACGTTGATTTTGAATTTATTAATTCTTTGAAGGCAACTTGGCTAATTAAAGTATAAGCGCCATGCAGCACATTGAAGTAATTTGTCACGCTAGGAATGCGTTGAAATGCTCGGTAAAACTAATTATGAGGGACAGTTGGTCGGGGTAATTGAACTGGGATAAGTCCTCAAAAGTTGTGACAGTGATCACGAGGCATTGTATGTTGTATGGTAAAAAGGGTGCTATTATGTTGTATTATGAGCGCTGGTATAAGGCAAGGCCTGCCCTAAGTCGCAAATGTATAAGTCCTCCAATTTGGGATACTGCTCCCGAGGCATTTGAAAGGATCGAACTCAGAGTCGTCCGTGTTGAAGCCCCTAAATATTGGTTGTATTAATGAATTTTTCTTACCCGCCAATGAGGACACTTCATAATTACTATATGCCGAAGCTAAGAGAATAGGTGTGTTGAGCCTAAATATGTTGTTTTAAGAATCTGTATTCAAAGCCTTGTCATTCACAGAATTGCATTTGGAAAACAGCTATATGAAAAGCTGATGGTGGCCAGTCTCTTGTAGCAGCGAGACTGGGGACTCTCTGTCTCCCTGCAATAAATCACGCTAAGTAGTCAAGGCTAGACCTCACCCTCGATGTATTGCGGTAGGTTGGGGTACGGTCTGTTTAAGTTATTATACACAAGAGTGTTTAGAGATGGTTTTAACGACCCGGTCTTGGAACCGAGGTCCCTTTATATATATGATTATCGCTTGCAGAGTTCAGATAGTTGCTTTCTTATAATATAATGGTCTTTTAAGACAAATAATGATAAATCCCTAACTTAATGATTATATGATGCAGTGATTCACGAGTTCTATGGAAGACATTAGATTCCGGGAGTGATCTTAATTTTGACTTGTTCAGTAGTCTTCTGTAGCTCGGGAGTACGCAGGTTTTTCCCAATCACAGTAGTGAGTTGTTGACTTGAGAGAGAGGGATGGTAACATATGAGCATTGTGAAAGCCCAAAATTAAGTGACGATTAAAAATACCATGGTAATTTTGTTATTTATAATTAAAGGATATACTCATATAAATAGTAATGGATGTGTATTAAATTGATAGCACAGTGTAAGTAAACATTACCGAGCCGTTTGGAGCTCTTATTTTAAAGAATTTGAAGTGACACTATATGGAAGTGAAATTTAGTGGAAGTTTGTTGGTTTGTGGAAAACCAGTTATTATGATCCTATAATTGTTTAATATGCATTCCTTGTTCAACTTTGGACAAGTGTGAAGTGAAGTGTCAGTATTTTTATTTGTTTAATTTTTGTAGCGCCATATATTTGGATAATTAAATGTTTTTAAATAGTAGATGTTGATTTTTGTTTATTTTTGGAAGTGTATCCTCTGTTTAATCCAAAGTGTGTAAGTCACAGAGTGGGAGAACAAACCATGGACCCCAATACTCCCGATTGAGCATTGCTGGCAAACTGTGATTTGCATATTTCATTGTTAAATGGGCACATGGGGGCATAGAAATAATGTGCTTGGATTAAAGGTTTTGAGGAACACTTGAGACGGTCATATCACGTAAAAGTCAAATAGTGATAGAATTAGCTACAAAATATAAATTAAACTGACCGCATTGGGTCCCTGGAAACTCACACCGAGCAGCCCTTGAATAAAACCTCCCTAAAACCCTATTAAATGGCGCCCAGTACGTAGGGATGAGTTTTCCTAGGGAAAACCCGAGTTTTTCTTGAAAAATTCAAAAATTATCATTTTTTGAAAAATATGGTTTTTCAAAATTTTTGAATTTTTAAATCACTTTTAAATGAGTATAATATCAGACGGGTACGTTTCAGTAAACACCCGTACTGAGGTTGAAATATTGAAATTCGGACACAAGAGTTCGTGTTGCCATCTCGCATGCATGAACCGACGATGGGAAGGAGTAGCCCACTGTATTCTCATATTGTTGATAAGATGTGTACGATGATGGAGATAAAGGAGTGCTTGAATGAGCACTTCAATAAGAATAGAGAGGAGATGATCAAGATAAGTACGGAAAATATCAAAGTTATAAAGGCAGATAATAGTGAAAATTTGGAGGCCATGGAAAATAGATTCAAAACTATTGTACCCATGTGAGTAATCTCGATGGAAAATATGCTTCTGCCTCCAGCTAGCATCAGGGCTCGAGCGTGTACCGTTCTCCCACTGTAGCAGTTGCATATTTTGGATTTGAGGCTAAAAGGTATCAACTCTACAATGATAAGGCACAACTCTATTCTACAACTTTAATTCAGTAAAAACTTCATGGCTTCACACAAACAAAACAAATCCCACAACCACAAAAATAAAAGCAAACAAAAATGATTTCCACAATCCACAAATATGAACCTAATATTATCATAATAAAATCATATTATAACACAAACCTTTACCCTTATGTGAACTTTACAAAGTACTCTAGTGCGCTGATGCACATACAACTTCAGAAACAAACTGTACTTTAATTCTTCTGTCATCCAATGTGACTTCATTAATTCTACAAGATTAATTATTCTTTGAGCCTTGTCTTAATTTGACAATAATGTGTATCGTGTGTCTGTTTTGATCTTTCTCTTCCCACCAAATGCTTTACATGCATTAGCCTATTCTGGTGTTGCACAGCAGTCTACGTACAACTCCATAATTATGTAAGCTACCCCTACACTTCCACTATTTATATAGTTCCACTGCATGCCGTGTGTGATTTCATATTAAAAACATTAATTAACGCTGTGTCGGACGGTACTATTAAACTACCTTTTCGCGCGTAGCCTGTGGCATCTGGTAGCCCACTTCAGAAAAAGATGTCAGTGACAGTACAAATGCAACTTCTAACCATTCGTTAGATAGCTAAAATCATGAACCATCAGGGTAATCTATAATTATCAATGTGTTCTTAAACCACATGACTTCATTACTCAATATAACAATGTTTCATTTCATGTCATTAACAGGGTCTAAAATCTGTTCCTTTAAAACTTGTTTTTACAGTTCGCTCGACCGTCCGAACCCTCTTCCCGAGCGGCCGGTACACAATAGAAGTGGAGTGAGGTCCTACATTACCTCCCCCTCGTTTCCTGTCTGAAGGCTTTCTCCCCAAGCAGTAAAAGATTTTACAAGACAAACACTGTGGTCCCAGTGACACACATATCTCAATGGATTTAAACTGAATATTATGCAAATAGGTTCTGGATGAGCTTTCACATTTATTCCTGTACTGAGGATAATAATAATTGGCTCCAAATTAGGCCCATTTCAACATAAAGGCACGAGATTCATAACACATTAGTCCATTAGGTAACCGGTATCTTTAATAAATATTGCGACCAGCCCATGCTGCCGTCTGGGATTCGCTTCAACGAGCCTAATCCATAAACAATGCGCAAATCCCAGATGACTGGAAAAGAGCTACGGTAGTCCCAATATTTAAGGGAGGGAGCAGACTTGAATTGGGCAACTACAGGCCGGTTAGCCTTACGTCCATCGTTTGTAAGCAGATGGAGCATCTCATTTGCGACTACTTGAGGGAACAGTGGGAAACATTATCATGGTTTAATGATAGGCAGCATGGATTTCGGAAAGGTTACTCATGCGAGAGTCAGATGTTATCACTTTTTCAAGACATTAGCGAATCGTTAGACCATGGAGTTTCAGTCGACGCCGTGGTTATAGATGTTGCGAAGGCATTTGATGTCGTGCCGCATGACATGCTACTCCATAAATTAGCTTCGACGAAGATTGATAGAAGAGTAATTTTATGGATCCAAGAATTTTTGACGGGTCGTTCCCAGAAAGTGAAAGTCGATGGCATATTCTCGGATGAAATTACCGTAACGTCGGGTATCCCTCAGGGCAGCGTAATCGGAACTTTGTTGTTTTTGGCGTTTATAAATGACTTACCAAATGGAATTCGCAGTGACTGTCGATTGTTTGCGGATGATTGTGTAATATATCGAAAGATACATGACTCACAAGACAATGCAGTGCTGCAAGAGGACCTGAACCTGGTCTATAAGTGGGCGATTGTAAATAAAATGAAAATAAACACAAGAAAATGTAGTCTTTTAAAAATAGGGAAAGTGCGGAGGCAGGATTTTCAATATAACATTGGCTCGGAAATACTTGTAGAAGAAGATTCTTGCAAATATTTGGGCGTTCACGTAAGGAATGATATGAAATGGAGTAGTCATGTAGGATGTGTAGTTTCAAAAGCTTACAAATCCCTGCACTTTGTAATGAGGGTATTAAAAGGAAGTAGTACCTCTGCTAAAGAATTAGGCTATTTGTCACTTGTAAGACCTATTCTGGAATATGCCTCGGCGGTTTGGGATCCATATCAAGTAGGGCTCATCAATGAGTTGGAAATGGTACAAAGAAAGGCCGCTAGATTTGTGCTCAGTGACTTTAATCCCAGGAGCAGTGTGAGCCGTATGTTAAAGAAACTTGGGTGGGAATCACTGGAGGCTAGGAGGATGAAATCTAGACTCTGCGCTATGTACAACACGTATACAAATCAACCAGCATGGGGTGAGCTTAGCAAACGATTGGGAAAGCCCACTTACATGGGTAGGAGCGATCATCCTTTCAAAGTTAAGGGCCGACCACAGCGAACAAATTATGGTAAATATTCTTTTGTAAACCGTGCCATTGATAACTGGAACTCTCTACCTGCCGCAGTCTTAGAGCCTTTTCCCAAACATATAGGTGTGTTTAAGAAAAGACTGACTATTTGTGTAAATACTCCAGTTTAATTGTTGTATAATTGTTATTGAATTGTTATGTATAATTATGTATTTTTATGTATAATTATGTATTTGTTATGTATATCCAATTTGCCACCGGGGGCACACCCCCCATTGCAAATAAATGAATGAATGAATGAACTCAACAAATAGCTCTCGGGGAATCAGATAGCGTGCAAAGGAGTCCATTGTTTTCCTCCCACCTATCACGGGATTCGAACCCGGAACTTCCATATCCATCATCAGAGCTAGGGTCAATATCACTATATACGCTCTGGCATAAAGTACATCTCTCATTACGCCCACGGCATACGAGATTTCATACGAAGAATAGATACCCTGGTCCCTAATAATGCTATGATCTGCGTCCTATAATTACCAAGAGAAATCTATCAATTACTCTATAAGCTTTTCACATAAGCTGCAAATTCAATTCACTAAAAGCTCTTCCATTTCCTGGCATAATTATATTCCCATTAATACAATATTCTGATATAAAACTCTTTTCTTAATCCCGTAACGGAATCTTACTGTATAATCTTACTGCTTAGATCGATAAGTCTTGTCCTTTAGCGTAAATATTTCTTGTTTACAACATTTTGCCTGATGCGTTCATTCATACCTTTTATATTCATTATTATTATTATTATTATTATTATTATTATTATTCTCACTGACATAAATTTACCAAAATCCGACATAACTCATCTTACAAATCGAACAACCATGTTCGTGACATTTACATAACTGATTTGCCATTTCTAATATATAGTGGTAACGATTAATCCACTCACTGATGCAAAATAACTTCTCAAATCTATTAAAATCAACATAATAATGAGTAAACTTGGAGAGTCTCTCTCCTACTCTGATTCTTACTGGCATCTTTATAACTCTGAAATCACACTACATGCAGTGGCCTATACCTCTACTTGAACATAAATTGTGGGGTACTTACATATCTTAAGGCTCGTCACGGTGGTTCCAACCACTCATATCCTTCCTGGTCGCCTGCCATAAGCAGATTAGTGCGACATTTTCATCTTGAATACACACATTTTCTGACACATATTTTCCGTCAACCACACGACACTTTGCATTTCTATAAAGAAGCTATTGCTTCCAACACACATGACACTTTAAAACACTTATTAAACTATTAATTTAAAAGACATTTCACATATAATTTACATAACACACGTCACTCCGTACACTTTTCCTTGGTTGAAATTCCCTAGCAAAGATATCCAAAATTGCAGGTGTCGACGGCATCTCCCGTGCTCCTACCAACTCCTGATTGAAAGTCTGGTTCGCTTGCCCTCGGAATTCACCAACAGTTTATCCATACTCCTACGGTAAGCTTCCTGATTCGCATAAATATGCTAACTTCCGTCCTGAGCGTTATTATTTGGTATTCAAAGACATTACCAAATGCTTCGTAAGGTTTCTTTTAGCGCATTCCATCGTAATTATACATGTACGATCAGTCAATATTTTATACATTGCGCTTAACACTGCGCATAACTTTACATAGATTATTATTTACAATAGTTCTGCAACTTATCTCACACGTTGCTTCCTAAGTGAACACACATTGTTCGTACTGTTTACAAAAACTGTGTAGCGACGACTGTTTGCGACTCTCGGTGACAAACTGTGTCCAACTGTGTAAACTGCGTTAAGACTGGCTGCAACACTGGCGTGCGCCTGCCGCAAGACTGGGCTAAAGACTGAGAAAGGCTGAGGCTCTGCCAAGGGTCGACTCCCTTATATTGGATTCCCACGAAAAGTAGAGCTAAATTTTCCCGCGCTATCTCGACTCCTCTCTCAGCACGATTCTGGTCTCGAAACCATGCTCATCGGGTTCCTTTTCCTTCACTGATCCCAGAACTGTCTGCGTGCTCAAGAATCGCTCGGCCAATTAATTAATATTAATTCCTTTCTCCATAGCGTGGGAACGCTATCTTACGGGAAATCCCTGGCAACCTCGTTAAAACCAAGCCGCGCACAACCATTGTCCCTGTTCTTCCGCAGTTCATTAAATATGCGTCAATTTCGCAGATTAAAGGCTCTAAAATTAGCCTCCTGGCTAAAGATTCATCTGTGTGCCACTCTCATGTCATTGTGTTACTCCGATAATGAGTAATCAATGATTTTCCTTGGGATCTTCCCACCCCATTCTTACATCCATTCTCCGTCGGGGAAAAACTGGGTCATTATTCACGCCCCCAACCTCCTCCAGACGACATAACGAGGTCAGCAAGATGGACGTGGCTCCATGCTGCACCTCCCACAATTCTGGGCCAATTAGTTAAACGTCAAACTCTGCACTTTCCGTGCTCCAAGTCCAGTATAGCCTACTTCAAGTAGTCTAATAATGCTGTATTTCGCTCAATTTCCTGCATTATTTTAATAAATAATGTCATTATCAACTGGAATCACACCAGTGATTAAATATACACTTTTCTCTAGGGGTTTTTACCATGAAACTCCCTCAACAGATCTGGGGTTCGTTCCCTGGTGGAACCTTTATACTGAGATCACAATCTCTTAGATCCACGTTCGATATCAGTCAGCATAAGCCCTCGGGTTCAGATTCCCCTTGCATAACTTATAGAAATCAATTGCAAGTGATTTTCTGTAAGTAACCAGCTGACTGTCTACCACTGTCTGTGTTTACGTCTGGGGTCCTTCACCTCGTCTGGCTGCGAGTAGGTTAGCTCAGTTCCCCCTTCCACACTGCGCTCTCTCTAAGCTGTTTATTCTCTCGACGGAGGGCTGCATTTATGGCCTAGGCCTCCCTCGCCGCTTCAACCATTTCTTTGTAGAATTCTCGCAGACACTGGCATTCTTGTTGTTCGTCCCTTACACTGGGCAAGCTGTCTGCTTCTCGTTCCGCCTCGCTGCGTGAACGTTCAGGTCTGACTTCGCTATCCACGTTCAATTGGGTGTGTGCTGTTCATACTTCTTCTTGTTCGTCGAATTCTTCTGGCGAATAATAAATTTTTAAATTGGCTGCATTCATAATGACCTCGTTTCCAGTTTCTAAATGCTTTATCCTGTATGCATTGTTTTGAAGGTCTCTAATCACCTCGAACGGGCCGTGATATGCAAAATTGAACTTCTTATACTTCCGTGCCTCTGGATCTGAACTGGCGGGTCTCCTGACTAACACTTTCTGTCCGACGAGATGCGGTCTGTGATACCTCTTCGCACGATTTCTCCTCTGACGTCTCTCCGCCTGTGCTTTGAGATATTCGAAGGTTCGTTGGATCCTCAATTCTCGTCCTGGCTGTGCGTCTACTGGTAATGGAATGACACCAGTCCACGGTCTCTCCGGTGTCTGATCCAAATGTAGAGTCACGGGAACTTGACCTGTCGCCTCGTGAACAGTATTATTTATACAGTATTCAATTACTTCTAGTAATTCAATCCAACGCCAATTCTCTTCAGAGCAGTAGATCTTCATGTATTTCTGGATCTCTCTCATTACTCTCTCAACTGGATTTGCCTCAGGATGGCGAATGGTAGATAAAATCTGCCTAATTCCTAGAGTTTCCAGTTCTCGACGAAATTCTGCACTTGTGAAGCAACTTCCGTGGTCCGAGAGGATGTTATCCGGCTTCCCAAGAATCGGAATAACTCTCTCTTTCAGGCGTATCAATACCTGCTTTGAACTTGTCTTCTGTATGGGGCATAATACCACCATTTTCGAAAATACATCCATGGCTACAAAAATGTGTCTATTGCCTCTACGTGCTCTAGGCAATGGTCCATAGTTGTCTATGCTTAATAACTGCCTTGGCTTCTCCGGTAACAACGGTATAGGTCGTTGTTTCATTAAAAAGGGATTTGGCTTTACCCTTTGGCATAGATCACATGTCCTAATAGCATTTCTCACCGTTTCTCTCAACTTTGGCCAAGTAAATGCTTCTTTCAACAGAGCACAGATTTTGTCTATTCCGGGATGTCCAAATGTTCTGTGTGCTAGCCACACCAATCTCCTCTGCAAAGATGCAGGAATCACAATCCTTTGACGTGTATGATCTACATCATCCCACTTGTGTAGTATCTGATTTATACCATACATAATCTGTTGCCAATTCCTCTGCCTCTCTGTATATTGCAGTTCCCCTTGCTAAACGTCCCTCGAAGTAATCGATCATCATCTTCAACCACGGGTCTTCGCGTTGTAGGTTGGTAAGATTCCTCAAATCATCCAACGTCTTCTGATCTCGATTCTCAATCTGGACAGCTAGCGCTTCCTCTTCTCTAGGGTAACGGCTTAATATGTCCGGTATTACATTTTCTTTCCCTGGACAGTATTCTATTTCCACATTGAATTGCTGAATATACAGGGACCATCTTGTCAATCTCTGGCTAGACAAGTCTGTCTTTAACAAAAACGTTAAAGCTTTATGGTCTGTTCTGAGGACTATTTGAAAGCCGTACACGAGTTTATGCCATGTTTGCAACGCGTACAAAATTGCGAGCAACTCTATCTCTGTAATCGAGTAGTTTTTCTCATGGGCTTTCAGCCTCCTACTTATAAAGGCAATAAAAACTTTCTTATCAGGCTGGTCAACATTTTCCTGGAATAGCATCGCTCCAATCCCAATGAGTGATGCATCCGTCTGTATGATGAACTTCTGGGTATAATCCGGGTATCCCAGTTTCACATATTCCAAAAGCATTTGTTTTGACCTCACGAATGCTTCCTGACATTGCTCCGTCCAATTCCATCTGCCGCCTTTCTTCAATAGGTCCTGCAGGGGTGCTACTGTCGTAGTATAGTTTGGGCAGTGGTTCGAAAAGAATCCAATTACTCCCAAATACTGTCGGACGTGCTTAACTTTCGTGGGTCGAGAGAAATTTCGAATTACCTCCAATTTATCTGGATTAGGCTTAACTCCATTTGCATCAATAACATGCCCTAGGAATTTAACTTCCCTCTGACAGAAGTGCGATTTCTTGATATTAACCTTGAAGTTAGCTTCTCGAAGGTAATCTAGCAACTTCTTCAGGTCTCTCATGTGCTCCTCCAGAGATTCTGACGTGAGTAGAATGTCGTCTACATATCTGATGGTACTCTCTTTCACATCATCTGATAGATTGCGATCTAACGCTCTTATCAGGGCTGAACCAGCTGTTTTCAACCCAAAAGGTAGCCTTAAAAACGTATATGTGTGTTGATCAAACATGAATCCCGTCAACAGACTTGTTTTCTTCTCTAATTCAAGATGGTGGAAACTGGAAGTGATGTCCAAGTTTGTGAATACAGTCTTCCCTTTGAACTTCCTGAGGATCTCTTTAATAGGTGGCACTTGGTCAAACTCCGGAATAACCTTCAAATTTAAATATCTCAGGTCCAGACATACCCTAACAGTCCCGTCTGTCTTCGGTACGATTACCAATGGACTTACATAAGGCGTAGGTGTCTTCTCAATAACACCGGCCTCCAACATCTCCTGAATTGCCTCTTTCACTTTGGCATAATGTTTTTCAGCAATAGGGTAGGGTTTCTGCCTAAATGGTGTCCAATCACTGACTTGGAAAGCATAAGTGAAGTTCTTTATACGACCAGGTCTCGAATCAAAGACTTCCTTCTCTTCCAGTAATAACTGCTTTAAATTTTCCTTCTCTTTTAGCCCAATTTTCGCTTCTTCTAGCTTTTCCGAAATATATTCTTCCAGTTCGGGTTCCAGATCTTTCTCCAAGTCTGTGGCTAGTGTTTTCAGCTCTTCTTCTAACTGTTCCATAGCTAACACTTCTTCTCCAGCCACGTCTCTGTATGTATGCCATACTTGTTCGTCTGACCCTGGTTCAATCTCATTGAGTGCGACCTCCAAGCCTTCAGCTTCCTCATTCACATGGAACATAACCCTGTCCTGTGCTAGGTCGATTATCACTCTGTATTCCCTTATAAATTCTGCCCCAATAAGTAGGTTATAAGGCAGTTTGTTTACTAATAGAAAACTCTGCGAGAAAATAGAGCCTCCTATCTGTAAATCTAGGAATACCTGATATTTACATATCATCGTTCTGTCTGGAATTACCCCTTTTATTTTGACACTAGAGATCGGTATTTTCAAAACATTCTCTCTCTGGGCTATTTCATTAAATAAAGCTTGTGTCATAAGGCTCACTGTAGAACCGGTGTCTAACAGACTTCTTATTTTCAATCCTGCCACTCTTACTATGATAATGGGCAATTCTCTTTTGACCATGACCTGTGATCCTCCTGTATCCTCGATTAGCTCTTCTGGTTTGGCTATCCAATTGATGATGTTAACAGACTTCCATCCATCAGTCTTGACCTCTTCTAATTTTGGCGTTTTTTTTTTCTTCAGCGCCCGTCCCCTTGGAGTTTCTTCTCTCCTGTTCGCTGCGCTGTAGCTCCAAACTCTTAGCTCCATCTCCATATCTGTCTGGTGATGTCCTGTTCTGCATAGCCTCTTGCCAGCGGACTTGTTGTTTCTGGGGCTCATCTCCCCTTTCCTCGAGGTATCGCAATGAAGCGTGATATCGTTCCTCTACCTCGTCATCGAAGTTCCTTCTTCTTTCTTGGGGCCTCCAATTTCTATTGTTGCCTTCTTGGCCATTGTTACCTCCATTGTTTTGGTACGGTCTACCCCTGGTATTCTGCTTATTCCACGAATTTCGGCCTCTTCCTCCTCTACTAGCATTCCCTTTGTACTTTGGCTGCCATCTTCTGGGTTCCTGTTCCCATTGACGTCCGTTGGAATCTGGTGTTTCAGTGCTCGTAGCTTTATTGTTCCTTGGAACTTGATGTTGGTCAGTCTGCGTGTTGGTCACGTGTACCTGTTCCACGGTTCGACTCTGACGCATCGTATTTGCTGTTGTGAGGTCCAGTTGTCTAAGAACTGCCTCCATTTCTATAGCCGTTTTCGCATTAGCCGAGATTAGCAGTCTTTGGATCTCGTATGGAAGCTGTTTGGCGATAGCAATACATAATTCCAGCTCGCTCGGTTTTTGATCCAGTTCTTTGAAACGACACATCTGAGATATGAAAAACTCCGCGTACTTCGTTGGGTTGCTGGTACTGTATCTTTTGGAATACAAATCCAGTCTCAAATTTTGCTGTGTGGCTGGATCCCAGAACCGTTTCAAGAATGCCTCTCGAAACTCCTCAACAGTATCGAAAGTATACCGGAAACTGCGAAACCATAATGCGCATTCTCCCTCTGTTAGTTTCTCAATGGCTCGTAGCCTGCGCTCTGGCGGTATCCGCGCATCATTCAGATATTCAGACACTTCCTTCAACCAATATTTTGGTGTCATATTACAGTTGCTACCTGAGAACTTCCTTGGTTTTTCTTCGCTTGCCCTGATTAAGTTTATCACCTGGGTGTGCGTAGCATTTTCATGTGGCGTTGATGCTTCAATTGGTGCACCTGGCGTCATATAAGGACTTTCGCCTGGGCCTGTAGCATTCCTGATTATAGGTTGGGTTTCTAAATCTGCCCACCTTGTTTTCCTCATATCTTCCATGCTGCCTTCACTTGACTTAGGACTTTTCATAAGGGTTTCCTCCTGTGCGATTATCCTAGTCTCCATTTGATTGTGGCGCATCTCCGCTCTTTCAAGTCGAGTAATTACCTCCTTCTCGATTCTGGTAAGTCTATCTCGATTTTCCTCAGCTACTTGAAAGATTTTCTTCTTGTCTTCTTTCAGACTTTGTTTGATATGGGAGATTTCATCCTCTACATCTTCCTTAATTTGAGCAAGGGTCTTGTCGCTTGCCTCTGTCTTCTGGCCTTCTCTTATTTCGAGTTCTTCTCTCAGCCCTTTAATTTCCTCTTGAATGTGTCCATTGACTTTCGACAATTCATTCCGGACCTTGATGATCTCACCTCTATTCTCCTCTTGCCTTTTGTTAACTATAACAATATCGCTTTGAACTTGGTCCAGTTCTTGATGAACTTTGCCCATCTGACCTTTCACGTTGCTTACTAGCTCTTTACTTTCATTAGCGATAGCCTTAATCTCGCTTATTTCCTGACATTGATCTAATATGTTCTGATCCTGTTTCTTGAGGTCACCGTTAATTGCTCTAGCATAGCTTTTCAATTTCTGGTCCCATTTAGAGTCGTTCTCTTCTAACCTCTGATCTACCGTTCTCGTAAATTCTGAAAATTGTTTCGCTTGGCGTTCGAGATTCGCCTCATTTTGGATTTGAATATCCTTAATGTCATTAGACAGCGCATCTAACCTACTGTTGGTTTCATCCTGAGCATGCTTACACGCTTGTAAGTTACTTTCGAGCTTGGCTTCTATAGCCTCGAAACGTTTATCTGTTTTAACCTGCATTTCTGATACAATTCTTACAACAGTTTCTGTTACTTCGGTCATATTTACCTCTTGCATTTGACCTAACTTATCATTTAATTCAACCTTATTTGCATTCATTGCCTCCTGATTGGCATCTAAACGATTATTCAATTCGCTCTGATTATCATCTAATCGAGCGTTTATTCCCTCCTGGAAAGCCTTAGCCTCCAGCTTATTTTGTTCATTAACAGCGTCAAAATGCTGTCTTAAGCCTGCAATCAACTGCACAATCTCCTCTGTACCTGACATTTCTACAATAATATACTGTGAGATGCAGGCAGGCTTCCTGGAAATATGTGTGGATACGTTTTGAAGAGAAACATCAAACACTATACACATATTGTAAAGTCGTACAAAACCTGTCAATATTATGATAAATTGTGGATCTGGTATGTAACGTTCGTACCCTTGGGTAATCCTCTTCTCAATAGAGAGATTCTGCGTTACATCAAAAACCTACTGAACACAAAATCACTCAAACACAGTTTGAGGCAAAAAAAAACAATTACTATGGTTTTCCCCATGAAATACCATAAAAATCTATGGGTTTTCCATAAATCCCATAAGTTCCCCGAACTCTGGGCGCCATGATAAATACAAATGGAGTCCACGTTAAGACATCGCAGCAACCCTCCAAGGTCTCGATTGTACTGTCGAATGCCCCACTTGGGTCTCGTCATGATAAATAAAATGAGATGATGCTCATGCTTTGCCCACACACGGGCGACATGATAAATAAATGCAATGACCGGTTCGTGCAATGCCAAGATCGCTCATATTGCACTAACGTAGGCGGTTCCATAATGAGTTAATACCGCTCCACGTTGCTTGGGCCATGATAAATTAAAGTGTTTATCAAAATTTATATTGTTCGTATCGGAGCTAGCTTGAGATTAGGTGCGGTCATTCCCTACTTCATGTTAATTGTTACTTTAATAGAGTTGTGTGCATTAGATCTAGACCGACTTCAGTTGTACCTATAGCTCAAATCACTGTACAAGACATCAATTTCCATGTACCCATGTGAGTAATCTCGATGGAAAATATGCTTCTGCCTCCAGCTAGCATCAGGGCTCGAGCGTGTACCGTTCTCCCACTGTAGCAGTTGCATATTTTGGATTTGAGGCTAAAAGGTATCAACTCTACAATGATAAGGCACAACTCTATTCTACAACTTTAATTCAGTAAAAACTTCATGGCTTCACACAAACAAAACAAATCCCACAACCACAAAAATAAAAGCAAACAAAAATGATTTCCACAATCCACAAATATGAACCTAATATTATCATAATAAAATCATATTATAACACAAACCTTTACCCTTATGTGAACTTTACAAAGTACTCTAGTGCGCTGATGCACATACAACTTCAGAAACAAACTGTACTTTAATTCTTCTGTCATCCAATGTGACTTCATTAATTCTACAAGATTAATTATTCTTTGAACCTTGTCTTAATTTGACAATAATGTGTATCGTGTGTGTGTTTTGATCTTTCTCTTCCCACCAAATGCTTTACATGCATTAGCCTATTCTGGTGTTGCACAGCAGTCTACGTACAACTCCATAATTATGTAAGCTAGCCCTACACTTCCACTATTTATATAGTTCCACTGCATGCCGAGTGTGATTTCATATTAAAAACATTAATTAACGCTGTGTCGGACGGCACTATTAAACTACCTTTTCGCGCGTAGCCTGTGGCATCTGGTAGCCCACTTCAGAAAAAGATGTCAGTGACAGTATAAATGCAACGTCTAACCATTCGTTAGATAGCTAAAATCATGAACCATCAGGGTAATCTATAATTATCAATGTGTTCTTAAACCACATGACTTCATTACTCAATATAACAATGTTTCATTTCATGTCATTAACAGGGTCTAAAATCTGTTCCTTTAAAACTTGTTTTTACAGTTCGCTCGACCGTCCGAACCCTCTTCCCGAGCGGCCGGTACACAATAGAAGTGGAGTGAGGTCCTACATTACCTCCCCTCGTTTCCTGTCTGAAGGCTTTCTCCCCAAGCAGTAAAAGATTTTACAAGACAAACACTGTAGTCCCAGTGACACACATATCTCAATGGATTTAAACTGAATATTATGCAAATAGGTTCTGGATGAGCTTTCACATTTATTCCTGTACTGAGGATAATAATAATTGGCTCCAAATTAGGCCCATTTCAACATAAAGGCACGAGATTCATAACACATTAGTCCATTAGGTAACCGGTATCTTTAATAAATATTGCGGCCAGCCCATGCTACCGTCTGGGATTCGCTTCAACGAGCCGAATCACTCAACAAATAGCTCTCGGGGAATCAGATAGCGTGCAAAGGTGTCCATTGTTTTCCTCCCACCTATCACGGGATTCGAACCCGGAACTTCCATATCCATCATCAGAGCTAGGGTCAATATCACTATATACGCTCTGGCATAAAGTACATCTCTCATTACGCCCACGGCATACGAGATTTCATACGAAGAATAGATATCCTGGTCCCTAATAATGCTATGATCTGCGTCCTATAATTACCAAGAGAAATCTATCAATTACTCTATAAGCTTTTCACATAAGCTGCAAATTCAATTCACTAAAAGCTCTTCCATTTCCTGGCATAATTATATTCCCATTAATACAATATTCTGATATAAAACTCTTTTCTTAATCCCGTAACGGAATCTTACTGTATAATCTTACTGCTTAGATCGATAAGTCTTGTCCTTTAGCGTAAATATTTCTTGTTTACAACATTTTGCCTGATGCGTTCATTCATACCTTTTATATTCATTATTATTATTATTATTATTATTATTCTCACTGACATAAATTTACCAAAATCCGACATAACTCATCTTACAAATCGAACAACCATGTTCGTGACATTTACATAACTGATTTGCCATTTCTAATATATAGTGGTAACGATTAATCCACTCACTGATGCAAAATAACTTCTCAAATCTATTAAAATCAACATAATAATGAGTAAACTTGGAGAGTCTATCTCCTACTCTGATTCTTACTGGCATCTTTAAAACTCTGAAATCACACTACATGCAGTGGCCTATACCTCTACTTGAACATAATTTGTGGGGTACTTACATATCTTAAGGCTCGTCACGGTGGTTCCAACCACTCATATCCTTCCTGGTCGCCTGCCATAAGCAGATTAGTGCGACATTTTCATCTTGAATACACACATCTTCTGACACATATTTTCCGTTAACCACACGACACTTTGCATTTCTATAAAGAAGCTATTGCTTCCAACACACATGACACTTTAAAACACTTATTAAACTATTAATTTAAAAGACATTTCACATATAATTTACATAACACACGTCACTCCGTACACTTTTCCTTGGTTGAAATTCCCTAGCAAAGATATCCAAAATTGCAGGTGTCGACGGCATCTCCCGTGCTCCTACCAACTCCTGATTGAAAGTCTGGTTCGCTTGCCCTCGGAATTCATCAACAGTTTATCCATACTCCTACGGTAAGCTTCCTGATTCGCATAAATATGCTAACTTCCGTCCTGAGCGTTATTATTTGGTATTCAAAGACATTACCAAATGCTTCGTAAGGTTTCATTTAGCGCATTCCATCGTAATTATACATGTACGATCAGTCAATATTTTATACATTGCGCTTAACACTGCGCATAACTTTACACAGATTATTATTTACAATAGTTCTGCAACTTATCTCACACGTTGCTTCCTAAGTGAACACACATTGTTCGTACTGTTTACAAAAACTGTGTAGCGACGACTGTTTGCGACTCTCGGTGACAAACTGTGTCCAACTGTGTAAACTGCGTTAAGACTGGCTGCAACACTGGCGTGCGCCTGCCGCAAGACTGGGCTAAAGACTGAGAATGACTGAGGCTCTGCCAAGGGTCGACTCCCTTATATTGGATTCCCACGAAAAGTAGAGCTAAATTTTCCCGCGCTATCTCGACTCCTCTCTCAGCACGATTCTGGTCTCGAAACCATGCTCATCGGGTTCCTTTTCCTTCACTGATCCCAGAACTGTCTGCGTGCTCAAGAATCGCTCGGCCAATTAATTAATATTAATTCCTTTCTCCATAGCGTGGGGACGCTATCTTACGGGAAATCCCTGGCAACCTCGTTAAAACCAAGCCGCGCACAACCATTGTCCCTGTTCTTCCGCACTTCATTAAATATGCGTCAATTTCGCAGATTAAAGGCTCTAAAATTAGCCTCCTGGCTAAAGATTCATCTGTGTGCCACTCTCATGTCATTGTGTTACTCCAATCATGAGTAATCAATGATTATCCTTGGGATCTTCCCACCCCATTCTTACATCCATTCTCCGTCGGGGAAAAACTGGGTCATTATTCACGCCCCCAACCTCCTCCAGACGACATAACGAGGTCAGCAAGATGGACGTGGCTCCATGCTGCACCTCCCACAATTCTGGGCCAATTAGTTAAACGTCAAACTCTGCACTTTCCGTGCTCCAAGTCCAGTATAGCCTACTTCAAGTAGCCTAATAATGCTGTATTTCGCTCAATTTCCTGCATTATTTTAATAATTAATGTCATTATCAACTGGAATCACACCAGTGATTAAATATACACTTTTCTCTAGGGGTTTTTACCATGAAACTCCCTCAACAGATCTCGGGTTCGTTCCCTGGTGGAACCTTTATACTGAGATCACAATCTCTGAGATCCACGTTCGATATCAGTCAGCAAAAGCCCTCGGGTTCACTATAGACAATAAATTAGACAGACAACAGAGTGCAAATAAAAAGGATTTAGAATCCATAAATCAGAATATAGAATCTCTTAAAACTGATAGTGTTAACATGAACAGTAAACTGAAGGCTGAGATAGAAAGCAAATTGGATAGTATAAAACAGAGAATTCAAATAACTTTGTAGCACAATCCAAGGATTTGGAAGATAAGCTAGGAATCATGGAAGGTAAACTTGAAAATAGATTACATTCGTTTCAGGAGAAAATGACAGCTGAAAATGCTCTGAAAAGTCAAGCCATGAAAACCGAATTGAAGGCCATGCAGACTAAAATACAAAGAAATATAAATGAGAAAATAGAAGAGACAATGAATACCAAATTTCAAGGTTTTGACACTAAGTTTGGGATTAAGTTAAATGAGTTCAAAGGGGAAATCACAAGTAAAATTACAGAGGAAAAGGGGGCACTTCAGTCAGGATTGCAAGTCCAAATAAATACCTTGAAAGAAAGTACTGAAACATCCCAAACTGAATGTCGAGAAAATTTTGGAATTTTAAAGGATAAATTTGGTTCTATGGAAACTAAATTAAGTAACAGGGAAGAAACTTGTAAAAAGAATGTAGACAAATGTAAAGAGGAACTTGTACCCAGATCCAAGGGGTGCAAAAAGTGTTAAAAGATCAGATAAAATCTAACATTAATCTGTGTCAAACATCCCGGGATGAGATAAAAGGTAGTCTTAATAAGTTAGGAGAAAGATTCAAAGGGGTTGAGGAAAATGTAGGAAAACTCGAGGGAAAGGTCGAGGAAGTTCAGGCCGAAGTAAACGAGATGAAAAGTCAAAATCAAAAAGATGCGAAGAACAGGGGAGAGCAATTTGATCATTTCACCGGGCAGGTAGATGAGAACTTGAGGAAGCACGAGGACGGAATAAATAAGAGGTTAAGTACATACGAAGAGAATCTCCAGGGAGAAAGAAAGCAACGAGATGAAGAACATAAGGAGAATACTCAGAAGATAGATGAAATAAGTAACGGTATCAATGGGGTTCAGGAAACCATAGAAACATTAAAGGAACAAGTAGGAAAAACCAATACTGAAGTAAAACTGGTCAAAGACGACGTAATGGTATTGTATAAAAATCAAGGGAAAACTGAGGAAAAGCTTGAGGGAATGAAGGAAGAGATTGTCAAGGGACGAAAAGAAATGGAGAAAAAGATAAATGAGATACGAGAAGACCTAGATACCAAAGGTGATGTAAAGCCAGAAATTATAGAAAAACAGGTCATGATCATCAAGAAAGAGGTAGAAGAACATTTAGCTGAAATAAGGGATAGTTTCAGGGAAGACAAATTCCAACTCAAACAAGAAGTGGAAAGCAGTAAGCAGAATCAGGAAAGATTTCAGAATGAATTTGGATCACGGTTGGAAAGGACAAAACACAAGAACAGTCAGATGGAAGTTCAGCTCATGTCTCAAGGAGAGAGTGCCCGAAGAGAAAGAAAATTAGAATTTGAAAGTCAGGATGAATTCCAGAAGACAGGATGGGTAGATCCCCATGAACGAGGCACTAATCAAGATAGGGACTTAGGAGGGGAGAGCCCTTATAAGAACCCAGGATATCCAATGGCGATGTCGACCCCTTATATGAACCAAACAAATGGACAAATAATTAACATTATCAAGTCAAATGAGGACAGACCGGTGAAGTTTACGGGTAATAATATGTCGATTACTCCTAAATACTGGTTGAAGGAGGTAGCAGAATACTTGAATGAAATGAATGTTCCTCAGGATCGGAGACTGAGAGCAATTGAGAAGCTGTTGGCAGGTGATTGTCTCACCTGGTTCAGGAGTTTCAGATATTCATTTGACACGGTGGAAGGTTTTAGAGAAGCTTTTCTGAAACGATATTGGGCAGCAGATATACAAGAAAATCTGAGGCTAGATCTGTACTCTAGGAAATATAGTACGAATGCCCCCACTAAATACTCAGAATTTTTCACCGCTCAGCTGTGCAAATTCCGCGAACATGATATTGCCCCAGCTGAAATCGACCTGTGTGCCGCCATTGCAAGACAACTTCCATATGAGATACAAAGGTTGTTAATCTCATCCAAAGCCATAAGTGCGGTGGAAGTGGAGAGCTTATTACGTCAATAGGACATGACGACTTCACACGTTACTCCCAGGCATCAAAGACATACTGAACAAGTACACATGGCCAGTAGTCAAGAGGATAGAGATAAACCATCGACAAGAAATCAGTCTACTAGTACAAATACTGAGGGACTGGGTCGAGAATATGGACATCAAGAACCTAGGGGAATGCAGTCATACTATAGAGGAGGATATCGAGGAAGAAATCCCAGGAATACGGGTCATAGGCAACATGAAAACCGACCGTATAATAATAATAATCAAAGGCAGGACAACAGAAAGAGATGGGAAAATTATCCCAGAAGGAATGTGAGACCTGAGGATAGAAACGATGAATATCGGGCTGAAATTGAAGAAAGGTATCCGGAAAGTCTTCGTTATATGAATGAACGAACAGAAGAACCTGAGATGCAAAGAGTCCGTTGGAGTGAGGCAATGAAGAACCGAAAATCACCCGACCGACTGGAAGGAGCTCAAAGCTTGGAGTTACAAGCTCAGTTGAAGAATGAGGGGAAAGGAAGCCCTCAAGATAAAAAACTCCAAATTTAAATAATCAAAAGCGGAAACATACCAGGAGCTGGGAGGAGGTTGAGATTGTAAATTGGATAGCGAGACCAGATGAGCTAATTAAAGAGGATGTGGAAGGAATCCCACCTATTAGAAGGGAATTACCTATCATCATGTTAAGGATAGAAGGATTACTGGTCAGAGCATTAATAGATACTGGCTCAACTATAAGTTTAATAACGCAAAACCTCATAAATGAATTAGAAACAAGAGGTCGTATATTAAAAATTCCCACCTCAAGCGTGAAGATTAAGGGAATTATTCCTGAAAAATCTTTGACATGCAAATTTCAGGTGTACATTGACTTGATCATGGGTAACACTGAAATTTCACAATGCTTTTTGCTGGTAAATCAATTACCATACAATATTATATTGGGTATTGATTTTATCCGTGAGAACAAGGTCATAATAGACCTAGCGTAAAATTGCATTAGGATTCAAAGAGAGGATGTGGATGGACAAAACATTAATCTACAGGAACGGGATGCAAAAATAGAAGAACAGGTATGGCATGTGGAAAAAATGACCGAGGAAGGTTGTATGGACATAGAGAAGGTATTTGAAGTCCTAAATATAGAACTGGAAGATAGTATGGAAACCGAGTTCGAGACCAACCTGTCAGGAAAAATAGGGGAAGCAAAAGTTACCCTCGAAAACAAGGAAAATTTAAAGGAATTGCTGTTAAATTACAGGGACGTATTTGATTCCAAGCCAGGAAAGATCCAAAATTTTAATTACGCATTTCAAGTAAATGATTGGGCACCGTTCAGACAAAAACCATACCCGGTTGCAGAAAAACATTATACACAAACAAAGAAAACACTGCAGGAGATGAGTGATGCAGGTGTAATAGAAAAGATGGCGAGACCATATGTTAGTCCATTAGTAATTGTGAGTAAACCGGATGGCTCAGTAAGGGTGTGTTTGGATGCCAGGAATTTGAACGCAAAAATTATACCAGAAAATGATTCGGCACCACCCATAAAAGAAATACTGAGGAAATTTATAGGCAAGAAGATTTTCACAAATATTGACATGACTTCTTCATATCATCATCTCGAACTTGAAGAGAAAACCAGCCTCTTAACTGGATTTCAGTTCGATCAACAAACGTATTGCTTCAAGAGATGTCCGTTTGGCTTGAAGACCGCGGGATCCGCATTAATAAGAGCACTTGATGGCAACCTGTCAGAGGAGGTAATGGATTGCACTATCCGTTATGTGGATGACATATTGCTTACCTCGGAAAACATAGATGAACACTTGGAAAAGTTAAAGAAATTATTGGAAGATTTGAGAGGGGCTAACTTTAAGATTAACTTGAAGAAATCGAACTTTTGTCAAAGACAAGTTACGTTTTTGGGGCATGTGACTGACAAGGATGGTGTCAAACCAAATCCATGCAAATGAGAATCAATAAGAGATTTTCCTAGGCCTTTGAAAGTGAAAAACGTTCGCCAGTTTTTGGGATTGATTGGATTTTTCTCAGGACATTGTCCATCCTACACCAAAACTGTTGCACCACTACAGGATCTTCTGAAGAAGGGGGGCAAGTGGAAATGGACGGAGGAAACAGAAAAAGCGTTTAGAGATGCCAAGTAAATGCTATTAAATTATGTGAAGCTAGGATATCCTGATTTTAATCAGAGATTTATAATACAAACGGATGCATCCCAGATTGGAATAGGGGCAATGCTGTATCAGGAAGACCCGGATAAACCTGAGAAGAAAATTATCTAGCTTTCACGAGTCGAAGACTGAAACCACACGAGAAAAATTATACAATCAGTGAGATCGAGCTGTTAGCGATGGCCCGTATCGAATAATAAGGGATTTAAGAAATAATGCCTATACAATTCGGCACTGTGAAACGAATCAAGAAGTGACTATGAATTCAGCTAACCTGAAAGTATATTACCCTCCCGAAGACTTCGATGAAGCAAATGAACAGGCCCTGGTTATGGAACAATTTAGAGATGATAAATCCACTTTTGATACAAACAGGAGGGAGTCAGAACAAGAAAATAGAGCTCAACCATTCAATTGTGAATGTGAACTAGAGAAAACGTAGTTGGAGCTAAGAGAAATAATTGATTTTATTGAAGAAGATAATTTCAATTTAAGGACAGAAAATGAGGATAGAAAGAGACGGGTAGGGATAGACCACACCCGTAACGAAGGATTACGTTCTGTAGACTTTTAGTCCAGAAAAATAAGAAAGGAAGAACGGGTAGGGACAGAGCGTGCTCAACCTACACCAATACCGGATATGACTTTAAAGATTGGAAAACCCGAATTATCGAGGGATTCTATGAGAAAAGAAAATAGAGGTACTGCGGGATGTCATGATGGCTTCGACACTGAGAAAATAAAATGTTTGGGAAAAACACTAAAATAAATTCCCTCAAAATTTCGAAAATGTATTTATCTAAGGAGGGGAGATTTGAACCCATGCGCTATTGGTTCAAGCGTCGAATCCATAATTATTGGCAAAAGAAGAGAGGAAAAAATACAGACTTAAGAATGACTGAGAAAATTTTTACGAAGAGGTCTGTTATAACGTGGCGCAAGAATAAGGGACCACGAGTCATGCGGACATGATATCATCCATGACGCACTGATAAGGAACTGATCATGATTATTAATAGAACGATAAAAACTTTCCACTGCGTGTAAGAGAGATGAGGTTTCGGAAATAGACCTTACGCAGCAATAAAATGACAACCTCGCAATTGCGCAAGAAGAGAAATAATTAGAAATAAGCCATTTGCGAGCATTTAATTAATAAAAGAAACACATCATGGTTGATCATTTTGGAAGAGAGATTTTTGTGTGGGGAAAAAGTTTATACTATTTGCACAGGAAAGAAGTACAAACGCAGCATGACGTCGTTAAAAAATTCCCCGAGACCAGAGTTGGTAGGGATGGAAAAATAAACCGCAACACCCACGTATCTGAAGAGCAAAATTATTTAATATCTTGGAATTGTGCGATCGATTTTCATGATCAAAGAAACCAGTGGACGTTTAGAACAAGAGCTTTCCAGAGATATATTTTTCAAAATTATACGACTATTACTTCAAAAGTTAGTGCTGGAGAAGAAGCGGATGTTATGTTTTTGTCGCCGATTTGTATAAAAACCCTGGCTGAGCCAGGATGATCATGCAGTCTTTACCAGACCTTGAGAGGTCGTGATACGCTGTATCACCAACGAGCACCCCGTATGGGAGTGACCGAGCAGTATCGTCATTAGTACCGCCGTGTGGAGACATATTAGAATTCTAGTATAGGATTAATATCGGCAAGCTTCAGACTTTATCGTTAAAGTTCATTAGTACAGTCAAAGTTAGGCTGTGAACTTGAAGAAATAACAGGCGATATGTGCTCGAATAATAGTTCAGTTAAAGACACAAAGCATCATAAGGTTTCGAAGTACCCAAGGAAGTGAAATAAACAGTTCTATCGACGTTAAGGAACCCGATCAGGGTAGAACGAAATAAGTAACGCCTAGTGTTCCGAAAAGATAGGGACTAGAGCGCAGGACGATAAATATTAGGAATTGGAGTTCCAGGCTTTGTCTAAGTAGAAAAATGACCAGTAAACATTGGGGAGTACTCCAATTAGCTACGAATTAAAGTAATAGCAAGTAATGCAAGGAAATTACTAGGTCACCGATAAACTATTCGAGCGGCCGTAATAGTAATACCTTAAGGACAGTCGTTTATCTAGACGAACAAGTTAGCGTCTAGTAAGAAACGACATCGTGCAGTTAAAGTATAGAAGCCGATAGTCAAACCCCGGATTTGAAGATCAGCTGTTCCAGTGAGGTGTAGTTCAATCGAGACTTTCCATCATCGCGTCAGATTAGGAAGCCGACGGTCTATAAGTGCCACCCTTGGAAACGGGAAAGAAAAGAAATCACGTGTGTAAGGCGAATAATTAACGCCCAAGTGATAAAATTGTTATGTAATGTAAATATAGTGAAAATTTTTGAGTGTAATATTTTTTGTAAATTTATATTGTGTTAAGTGAAACGAATACAAAATGGTATTCATTATATTCCAAGTGATTAAGGTAAATATTTTATGTGTTGTTAAAAAGTGTTATTGAGTGTAAGTGTATCCATGGAGATGGCTTAAAAGGAAGGGAGTGGGCAAACATGTTCCATCGCTGGAGAATTCGGTCGCTGACCGTTCAGTCATGTGAGTAACTATTTCATTATGATATGTGTTTGGGAGGATTTGCGGATAATCCTCATGAGAGAGAAAATAGGGATGTTGAATAACTGGTAAAAGAAAATAGCGCGATCTGAACGATTAATTTGAGATAAAGATAATAAATATGTGAAATGTAAATGAATCCCTTGGGGAATGTATTCAGTAAAATATCAGAGTAATTGATAAATGATATAAATATGAGAAAGCAAGCGTAAAAATAATAAAAATTAAAGTATATAAATGAATGAATATTATGATGATTTTTATATGAAAAGTAGTAGCTTCCGAGCTCCTTTAAATGAATTAATACATGTTATGAATACATGTTCTTTATGGTAAAATGATTATTGTTAAGGGAGAAGAGTAATATATATTTGAGATGTAGATCAAACGTTGATTTTGAATTTATTAATTCTTTGAAGGCAACTTGGCTAATTAAAGTATAAGCGCCATGCAGCACATTGAAGTAATTTGTCACGCTAGGAATGCGTTGAAATTCTCGGTAAAACTAATTATGAGGGACAGTTGGTCGGGGTAATTGAACTGGGATAAGTCCTCAAAAGTTGTGACAGTGATCACGAGGCATTGTATGTTGTATGGTAAAAAGGGTGCTATTATGTTGTATTATGAGCGCTGGTATAAGGCAAGGCCTGCCCTAAGTCGCAAATGTATAAGTCCTCCAATTTGGGATACTGCTCCCGAGGCATTTGAAAGGATCGAACTCAGAGTCGTCCGTGTTGAAGCCCCTAAATATTGGTTGTATTAATGAATTTTTCTTACCCGCCAATGAGGACACTTCATAATTACTATATGCCGAAGCTAAGAGAATAGGTGTGTTGAGCCTAAATATGTTGTTTTAAGAATCTGTATTCAAAGCCTTGTCATTCACAGAATTGCATTTGGAAAACAGCTATATGAAAAGCTGATGGTGGCCAGTCTCTTGTAGCAGCGAGCCTGGGGACTCTCTGTCTCCCTGCAATAAATCACGCTAAGTAGTCAAGGCAACACCTCACCCTCGATGTATTGCGGTAGGTTGGGGAACGGTCTTTTTGAGTTATAATACACAAGAGTGTTTAGAGATGGTTTTAACGACCCGGTCTTGGAACCGAGGTCCCTTTATATATATGATTATCGCTTGCAGAGTTCAGATAGTTGCTTTCTTATAATATAATGGTCTTTTAAGACAAATAATGATAAATCCCTAACTTAATGATTATATGATGCAGTGATTCACGAGTTCTATGGAAGACATTAGATTCCGGGAGTGATCTTAATTTTGACTTGTTCAGTAGTCTTCTGTAGCTCGGGAGTACGCAGGTTTTTCCCAATCACAGTAGTGAGTTGTTGACTTGAGAGAGAGGGATGTAACATATGAGCATTGTGAAAGCCCAAAATTAAGTGACGATTAAAAATACCTTGGTAATTTTGATATTTATGATTAAAGGATATACTCATATAAATAGTAATGGATGAGTATTAAATTGATAGCACAGTGTAAGTAAACATTACCGAGCCGTTTGGGGCTCTTATTTTAAAGAATTTGAAGTGACACTATATGGAAGTGAAATTTAGTGGAAGTTTGTTGGTTTGTGGAAAACCAGTTATTATGATCTTATAATTGTTTAATATGTATTCCTTGTTCAACTTTGGACAAGTGTGAAGTGAAGTGTCAGTATTTTTATTTGTTTAATTTTTGTAGCGCCATATATTTGGATAATTAAATGTTTTTAAATAGTAGATGTTGATTTTTGTTTATTTTTGGAAGTGTATCCTCTGATTAATCCAAAGTGTGTAAGTCACAGAGCGGGAGAACAAACCATGGACCCCGATACTCCCGATTGAGCATTGCTGGCAAACAGTGTTTTGCATATTTCATTGTTGAATGGGCACACTACTTATGTTTATTGCCACTACCAACATACAAAATTTCAGTTTGATTGCTGTAACAGATTCGTAGATGTTGAGAACCGACTAAATATAGCGGATGGACGCCATGTTGGATTTTTATATATATGTAGGTCTTAGAGTTCCGTACTGTTACATGAAGATTATTGTGTACGTGTAGTATTCAAACTTCAATCGCATGATTAGGATACAAGCAGTAACAAGATGTTCAATAAAGAACATATAGCCTACTTTCTCCTAAATGCATGGGTATTGTTACAACTCTTTGTCCTTTTCAAGGAGTATAATTGAATGTTGATTGTAGTAGCTTGTTCAAATACAACGTGTTATAAGGATATTAAACATGAATATGAGGTGCCCTTAGCTAGTGAACCTCTGTAAAGAAATCATTCAATTCGGTTTCACCGTTTTTGAATTGATATGGGGAATCGATTTGCACACATACATCGCCGCTATCTGCAAACTATTGGGCTGATGACCTTGTAGTTCAGTCACAAGATGCTTCCCTTAAAAAGGTATGTTGTTGCAAAATTTGGTAGAGATCAAATGATTAGGTTGGTCGAAATTTGATATAAGCTTTTAACATTTGGATGGCCACCTTTCCGTTTCCGTCAAGGTGGCGTTCATATAAAACAAGATACGGAGGTGCCCATAGCTAGCGCTACCTCTGTACCAAATTTCGTTCAATTCGGTTCTACCGTGTTTGAATTGATAGGGGGAATCGATTTGCACAAATACATGGCCGCCTTCTGCAAACTATTAGGCTGATGATCTTGTGGTTTGGTCAAAATATGCTTCCCACATAAAGAAATGTTGTTGCGAAACTTGGTAGAGATCAGATGATTAGATTGGTCGTAATTTGATTTCGACCTTGAACATTTCGGTGGCCGCCATTTCGTTTCCTTCAAGATGGCGGCAATATAAATCATGAAATTAAAGTGCCCTTTGTTAGTGCTACCTCTGTACCAAATTTTGTTCAATTCCGTTTCACCGTGTTTGAATAGATAGGGGGAATCGATTTGCACACATACATGGTTGCCATCCGCAAAGTATTAGGCTGGTGACCTTGTTGTTTGGTCAGAATATTCTTCTTACATAAAGGTATAATGTTGCAAAATTTGGTAGAGATCAGATGATCAGATTGGTCGTAATTTGATTTAAGCTTCTAACATTTAGGTGGCCGCCATTACGTTTTCTTCAAGATAGCGGCCATATATAACATGAAATTGAGGAGTCCTTTGGTAGTGCTGCCTTTGTACCAAATTTCGTTCAAACCGGTTTCACCATGTTTGAATTGATAGGGGGAATCGATTTGCACACACACATGGCCGCCATCTGCAAACTTTTGGGCTGATGACCTTGAAGTTTAGTCAAAGGGCGCTCGCCATATAACGATATGTTGTTGCAAAATTTGGTAGAGATTGGATGATTGGGTTAGTCGTAATTTGATTTAAGCTTTGAACATTTGAGTGGCCGCCATTACGTTTCCGTCAAGATGGCGGCGATGTAACACATGACACTGAGGGGCTCTTTGCTATTGCTACCTCAATACCAAATTTCGTTCAATTCGGTTTCACCGCGTTTGATTTTGATAGGGGGAATCGATTTGCCCAAATATATGGCTGCCATCTGCAAACTATTAGGCTGATGATCTTGTGGTTTGGTCAGAATATGCTTCCCACAGAAAGAAATGTTCTTGAAAAATTTAGTAGAGATCAGATTAGATTGGTCATAATTTGATTTAAGCTTTCAAAATTTGGGTGGCCGCCAGTACGTTTCCTTCAAGATGGCGGCAGTATAAAACATGACACTGAGGTGCCCTTTGCTAGTGCTACCTCTGTACCAAATTTTGTTCAATTCGGTTTCACCGTGTTTGAGTAGATAGGGGGAATCGATTTGCACACATACATGGCCGCCATCGGCAAAGTATTGAGCTGATGACCTTGTATTTTGGTCAAAGGATTCTTGTTACATAAAGGTACAATGTTGCAAAATCTGGCAGAGATCAGATGATTAGGTTGGTCGTAATTTGATTTAAGCTTTTAACATTTGGGTGGCCGCCATTAAGATTTCGTCAAGATAGCGGCGATATAAAACATGGCTTTGAGGAGTCCTTTGCTAGTGTTACCTTTGCACCAAATTTCGTTCATTTTGGTTTCATCGTGTTTGAATTGATAAGGGAAATCTATTTGAACACATACATGGCCGCCATCTGCAAACAATTGGGTTGATGACCTTGTAGTTTAGTCAAAAGACGCTCACCATATAATTATATGATGTTGCAAAACTTGGTAGAGATCGTATGATTAGGTTAGTCGGAATTTGATTTAAGTTTTGAACATTTGGGTGGCCGCCATTACGTTCCTGGCAAGATGGCGGCGATATAAAACATGACACTGAGGTGGCCTTTGCTAGTTCTACCACTGTACCAAGTTTCGTTCAATTCGGTTTCTTCGTGTTCGAATTGTTAGGGGGGGCATACATTCAGAGTACACACACTCACACACTCACACACACACACACACACGGACACAAACAGACAAATGTTAATCCACTAGCATCTAATTTATTTCAATTGTTTCCATAACCACAAGATGGCAGCTGTGCGAAATTTTAAAACCTCGGTTTTAGCCTACTTAGCCACAATTTTTGGCCCTGTGTAGATCTCATAAGTCTACTCTCATTTTTTGCAAAAATCGAAAGTAGGCCAAAAATGAGATTTTAAAATTTCGCACAGCTGCCATCTTGTGGTTATAGAAACAATTGAAATAAATTAGATGCTAGTGGATAGAAACTGTATAAGGATTTACTGTACCAAGTGTCACTGCACTTGGTTGGTTAAATTGCGAGAAACGTTCATGTAAATATTTATACTTCGCGTCGCCGCCATATTGGATTTGTGATCACCAGGTTATTGTAAGTCCTATAGGGGAGCTTATTTTCATAGCCCCTATGAACATACAAAAATTCAGTTTGAACGCTGTAATAGATTCGTAGATATTGAGATCCGTCTAAATATTTCGGATGGTCACCATGTTGGATTGTTATATGTATAGGCCATAGAGTCATGTATCATTACTGTTACATGAAGATTATTGTGTACGTGTAGTATTCAAACTTCGATTTCATGATTACGACACAAGAAATAAAATCTTCATTTTAAAATTCGCTCAGCCGCCATCGTGAGGTTATGTAAACAATTGAACTAAATTAATTACCAGTGCATTACAATGTGTATAAATATTTGCTGTACCAAGTGTCATTGCGTAGGATTATTAAAACGCGAGAAAATTATATTTAAAACTTCCCAATTCGCTTGGCCGCCGTGTTCGTTTTGTATATAACCGATTTTTGAAAGTCTCATAGATGAACTTCCCGCGGTACCCCTTATCTCCATACAAAATTTCAGGGTGATACCGTTAATAGTTTCCGAGATATAGAATGCCGGTGAAATATTTCGCACAGCCGCCATATTGAGGTTATGTAAACAATTGAACGAAGTTAGATGTCGCTGAATTACAATGTGTATAAACATATACTGCGTTTCATTGCGTTTAGTTGGTTAAATCGCGAGAAACGTCCACTTAAAAGTCGCAAATTCGCCTGGCCGCCATGCCGGTTTGGTAGTTACCAGTTTTTCAAAGGTCACGTAGGTGAACTTCTAGTACTTTCCTTTATCACCGTACAAAATTCCAGGGTGTTATCCGTAATAGTTTCGCATATATTGAATGCAGGTGAAATATTTAGCACAGCCGCCATGTTGGATTGGTGAGACGTAACAAAATTTAAAGGGTACGGTCGGTGTCGTCCGGAATAGTGCTATGAACTTACCGAGTTGCATTGAAATCGCTCTAGCCGTGTAGAAGTTATTAGGGGACACACACACACACACACACACACGAATCACACACACACGCACACACAGAATGACACACGGACAAAAGGTGATCTCTTAAGCCTATTTTTCATAAATGAAAATAGGCTAAAATAGTATTATAGTGACCCTCATTATGATACAGTTTTCTGACATATAATATTTACATTTCGACATCGTCGAACATAAAAGTAGACTTATGAGTTCAATCCGGGAAAAAGTGTGTCTGTCAGTCCTTCTGTTTGTCTGTGCCCCCCCCACCAACTCCTAAACGGTTTCAGCTATTGTAACCAAATTTGGTATGAGTAAAGAGCTATACCTGAATATCTCACGGTCGTATTAGAAAATGACGTCAGTGCTACCAACTGCTAAGAAATCGCAATTGAAATTAGAGTTCCATGTTGGATATATCGAATTGTGTGCATGGGAGCTATTCCAAAATTGGCACACATTAATTAGGACTAATTTCCATGAGGCCATCCTTGATAGTGTTGCCAAAATGATTCTACGGCTGCTATTAGGTCATATCGTTACATGCATGTTACTTCCATACTATCAATTTGATTTCAACCTTGCTGAGCCCAAGGTTGCAGGTTCGAAACCTGGCGCAGTCAGCTAACATTTGAGGGTGCGCAAATGCGAGAGAGCCGTGTCAGTACATTTACTGGCACGTTAAAGATCCCCTTCGAGGCAAAATTCAGGCACCCCGGCGTCTCTAAAAGCCAGGGTAGTTAAAAGGGACGTAAAACCAATAACATTATTATTATTATTATTATTATTATTTGATTTCAACCAAATTTGTATGTACTGTGTGGACCATAACAGATATGGCTATGTGTTTTCTTACGAGGAACCAGGGCTGCCAACTGTTAACAAAATATTGTTCTCTTTATTTTTTATCCCAATACCAATATATCAGAAAGTCTGCAAACCAAAAGCTCGAAACTTTGGACACGTATAGGTCATGGCCTTCTACATTAATTTGGAGTAATTAATATACGACAGTGCTGCCAACATGATTCCAAGCCTGCTGAAAAGTCCGATTTTGAAATGCATGTAACTTCTATACTAAAAATTGATTTCAACCTAATTTCGTATGTGCTATGTGTACCATCTCTATATATAAGGCTTAATGTTGGTTTGTCTGTCTGTCTCTTATTTATACAAATCTACACCGTTTCACCGATCTGAACCAAAATTTGTATACTTATTGGTAACACTGTCCACTTGATATTTTGGACAACCCTCTCCATTCCCAACATTTAGAATAACAGAAAAAATGGTCTTGAAAACCACGTTTAGGCCCTAGAACGATTCATGTCCGTAGTAGTGTAACTGTACGAATATTTAAAAATGAAAATTCACAGCCTGCTTCCAGTCCACTGACCGGGTCAGGGAATGGAATGAATGAAGCCCCCATCTAGCGGCGAGGATATGAACTGTGCCGGCTGCCGAAGCCTGACGCCCTCCCATGGGACAATGAGTAAATGAATGACAGATGAAATGAAATGATAGTAGAGAGTGTTGATGGAATGAAATTGTGACAGGTTAAACCGGAGTACCCGGAGAAAAAACTGTCTGCATCCGCTTTGTCCAGCACAAATCTCACATGGAGTGACCGGGATTTTGACCACGGACCCAGTGGTGGGAGTCCGGCGTGCTACCGCCTAAGCCACGGAGGCTCTGTAAGGATATCTGAATACGTCTACTGTTGGCTGACAATGCAGGTTGCATCACGCAGCCCCTACCCGTGTTCTGGAGCTGAATTGCGAAAATAGTTACATCTTGCGCTGCTTATAAATTGCAGTCACGGGGAGTAATTAGTGCAAAAAGATTTATTAGACCCCTGAAAACAGTAATCATCGTAAAAATATTATACCTCTGTATAAGTGCAATGGTTTTGGTGCAGCACATTGAGGTTATCAGCTGCAATAAGCTTTGGTGCTTTCAAATTTACTTGCATTTATTCCGATCCTTATACTTCAGCGCTATGTGGCGATAAATGACACTATTGCTACCTCAGGAGCTCGAGACAGCCGAAGTTTTCTTAAGTGCTCTGATTAGTTTCCTACGGTGCTATGCGACAAAAGATGACACTAGTGGTCTCTACTTTTCTAACATCCAATGAGATATAGGCCCTAGGCCGGGTCTTTTATTTCTCCTACTCCTCTTTCTAATCATATTTTTCATTTCGTTTGTAAACCAGATGTGTCAGTACTGTAGTTAGTAAATTGCCGTTTCCCTATTCATTAGTATCATTATCATTTCGGCAAAATGACCTGAATGTTACGTCCATTATACTGTACTACCTATCACCCCCACCACCACCACCACAAAAAGTTATATTTTTAAATTTGTTCCTTCTGATAGTTTAAGTAGAATGCGCAAGTTCTGTAGTAGTAATCATTATCATCCATAACACAAATAAATCCACCTGGCGGAACCGAGCACTACTGCTAGGAACTCATATGACTGAGCGTATTTAAGAGCCAGCGGGGCTGTAAACTAAAAATAAATTCTCTCTCTATTTTTTTTACCCTAATAGTCAGAAAATATGCAATCCAACAGCACTAAACTTTGCATACGTTTGGTAGCTATCATTCTAAATTAATTTGGAGTAACTAATATACGTCAGTGCTGCCAATATGATTTAAGCCTGATGATAGGTCCAATTTTGTGCCGAACATGTCCTCGGTCACTGCCGGCACTAAAAGCCATACGATAAAATAATACATTTAAATTCATGTAACTTCTATACTATCAAATGGATTTCAACCAAAATTTGCACAATAATAGATCATAATATTTCAGATTAATTCCATGCAAAACATACATCACATTGTTGCCAACATGATTTTATGCACGCTGATATATCCAATGTCTAACTGCATGTAACGTCCATATTGTTATTTGAACTTGAACCAAATATTGTATGTGCATTCTGTAGCTACCTTAAGAGATGGATCTAAGAATATATTCAGAGTCACAAGGGCTGCGAACTGTAGTGCTCTATTTGGCTACACTATTTCAGGTATACTTCGAACTAATTAGAAATGTCAATAACACCAAATTAAATTCGTCATTATTCTAGACAAAATTATTGGCATGAGTCTTAAGTTTTCAGGAAAGTAGGCTCTTTAGTTCGTCATGGAACTACTTGTTTGATTAGCATTTTCACAGCACCATGGTTATAATGTGATATTTACACGTTAGTAACATACATTATTCCAACTTTAAAAGTCATAATTTTACACTGTACCTATACATCGTGCCCACAACATTGACATTTCCTATGTCGAGCTGCGTTTGAAGAAATATTTTTTCCATATTAATCAAAATTTGTAACAGATAGGGTTTTATGAGTTTTTAGTAAAAACAAGTAGTTCCGTGAAGAACTATACAGCCTATTTTCATATATCCTACTTATGTTAATTGCCACTATCAACATACACAATTTCAGTTTGATTGCTGTAATAGATTCGTAGATATTGAGAACCGACTAAATATTTCGGATGGTCGCCATGTTGGATTTTACATATGTAGGTCCTAGAGTTATGTACTGTTACATGCAGATTATTGTGTACGTGTAGTATTCAAACTACAATCGCATAATTAGGACACAAGAAGTAACAAGGAGATTTTAAAATTTCGCACAGCTGCCATCTTGAGGTTATGGAAACAATTGAAATAAATTAGATGCCAGTGGATTACCATTCGTATCAGGATTTACTGTTCCAAGTTTCACTACACTCGGATGGTTAAATTGCGAGAAACGTCCATGTGAATTTTTATATTTCGCATCGCCTCCATGTTGGATTTGTGAACACCAGGTTATTTAAAGTCCTATAGGTGAACATAAGTTCATAGCCCCTATGAACATTAAGAAATTCAGTTTGATTGCTATAATAGATTCGTAGATATTCAGAGCCGACTAAATATTTTGGATGGTCGCCATGTTGAATTGTTAAATGTATAGGCCATAGAGTCATGTACCATTAAAGGAAAATTATTGCGTAGGTTCATTATTCAAACTTTCACTTCGATCGCATGACTACATCACAAGAAATAAAAACTTAATTTTAAAATTCGCACTGCCGCCATCTTGAGGTTATGTAAACAATTGAACTAAATTAGATTCCAGTGGATTACAATGTGTATAAATATTTCCTGTACCAGGTTTCAGTGCGCTTGGAATATTAAATCGCGAGAAAGGTCTATTTAAAATGTTCAAATTCGCTTGGCCGCCATGTTCGTTTTGTAGTTAACCGGTTTTTGAAAATCTTATAGATGGACTTCCAGTAGTGCCCTTTATCTCCGTACAAAATTTTAGGGAGATACCGCTAATAGTTTCATAGAAATAGAATGCCGGTGAAATATTTCGCACATCCGCCATCTTGTGATTATGTAAACAATTGAACGAAGTTAGATGTCGGTGCATTACAATGTATATAAACATATACTGTACCAAGTTTCATTGTGTTTGGTTGGTCAAATCGCGAGAAACGTCTATTTAAAAGTCGCAAATTCGCTTGGCCACCATGTTGGATTTGTAGTTACCAGGTTTTCAAAAGTCACATAAGTGAACTTATAGTAGTTCCCTCTATCACCATAGAAAATGTCAGGGTAATATCGGTAATAGTTTCGGAGATATTGAATGCTGGTGAAATATTTCGCACAGCCGCCATGTTGGATTGGTGAGTCGTAACAAAATTTGAAGGGCACGGTCGAGGTCGCCGGGAATAGTGCTATGAACTTTCCGAGTTTCATTGAAATCGCTCCTGCCGTTTAGATTTTATTAGGGGGGGGACACACACACGAATCACACACACACACACACACACACACACACACACGCACGCACACACATACGGACAAAAGGTGATCTCATAAGCCTATTTTTTCAAAATTGAAAATAGGCTAAAAAAGATAGATATCGTTTTAGAAATGGTTTTGAACCTAACCTTTTTATAAATTTAATTATTACTTGTTGAAAATAATTTGAAACACTTATAAAATTATTGTTTTACCTTTATCACATTATCACACGCACTTGCAACTTCATCTTGTGTTTCTATTTATATATTTAAAAAAAAAATTGCTGATGAAGGTCATAATGTGACTGAAACCGGTACATTGAATTACATGAATAGCACATTATGCAACGAGCCTATAATGGCAATAATTAAGACACGAGCATGTTTTTGAAACGAGCGTAGCGAGTTTTATAAATTTCCATACGAGTGTCTTAATTACCATAATAGGCGAGTTGCATACGACTGTTTATGTTCGACGATAATTATAACTTTATTATATGTTTTAACATAAATATTCATAAATATCTGTGGGATTCAGTTACTTCAGTTAGTGAACAGGGCGCACTGGCTTTGCTGACTGAACAGAGCGCATGCGTGGGTCAAAGCACTTCGAAAGCAGAAACCATTTACTTTGCTTGGCAATGCTATCGTTTACAGCCTGCATGATGACTAGTGCCGTCCAACTCTAGCATTCACTAATATTGTCACCGAAGTCGTTTGAAAGCAATTGGTGTTGGGGATATCAAGGCACAGTGCTATTTCTTGTCTCATATTCACCAGTTTATTTACGCGAACATATGGACGGTGCACTTTCCATGTCGGTAATTTATATAGAAGGATGCTGTGTTGCTTACTTCTGGTTGTAGATTCATAAATTTCTTGCATATGTCATAGTATTTTCTTGTTACCGTAAAGGTTCGTGCTGATTTTGTCTTCGTGTTTGGTATTGTAACTACAATGGTTGATCCGATATCCAATTTGTACTTTCAAATCATGTAATTCATGTCCGACATGCGTGAAGGTATCCTTACCTAATCGGTCAATGAATGAGCTCTGATTGGCTGGAGAAATTGTCTCATAATGAAAAACAGTACTATAATGACCATCAATATGATACAGTTTTCTGACTTATAACACTTACATTTCGACATCGTCGAACATAAATAATAATTTTATTGTTTAAAGGTATTTTTCGTTGTCCACTATGATACATCTAGGTTATAGTAAACCTAAAATACAAAGATATTACAGTTCAAGGAAAGAAGTTGAATTTTGAATTGGTTTAAGGGGCAGAAAAGCAAGGTCATCTGCCCTTCGCCCGAGAAAGAAAAACATACCTTAATAATACTGTCCTGTGGTCATGCGAACCATTTCTTGCGTATGTCAAGTGGTTCTGGACCTTTATTTAGCTAGTTCAAAATCTAGGAAAAGAGAATTCATTGAAAATATACAACCTATTTTTCGGGCATTTGATTGTGCCAGAAATCTCCGACGGAAGTGTGAGGGGATATTTCATTGAGCGCATGTTTCACGGAGGGAAACTTTGAGGACACCCTATCTGACTGTGTCCATACCGGAATGCATCAGCCGGCGATAACACTGGTGCAATGAGTGGGGTGTGTGTGTGTATAGTAATTTAAGAGAGCAGTGAGTGAAGTTGACCACAGAGACACTCTGCCATGTTTATTTATCGGGGGTGCTATCAGGCAGGGTTCGAAGACTGTCACCGCCCCCATAAAGCGCGCACAAAAGGCCGAGGTTCTTCTCACAGTTTTATCTGGAGCTCGCATTGTCATGGCCGTCTGACGTCCGATTCAACAATAGGCGTCCGCCCGATTGTATCGCCCCCCCCCCCCCTCACTGTGACACTCGTCTGATGCTCCCTTCTTGGCTCTGCAGGATCAGATAAGGAACCGGCAACTTCCAATTCAAATATTCATTTCACCTTACACCTACAGGTGAGTTCCTTTACATGGACTCTTGAAGCAGATATTGTTTAAAGGAGGATCGTTTGAGGGCACTGCAGCCAATGGCAAAGCAAAGCCAACTCCGTGCACGCCATTGGAGTAGTGGAAGGTAGAGGCTTCCACTTTTTGTGACATCGACACTAGATGGGATGGAGTTGTCTTTGCTCCCAGAAATTACCCTGTTGCTCATTTCTGGTGTAGGCTGAGTGAATCCCAGGGCTATTTGCATTTCCGAAAGTGGTAGTTTTGTTTCTAAAATCCACTACCTGGGCGGGGCTGAAACCCACTCCCTTTCAGTTAGAAGCTCAGTGCCCCTTCGGACTGTGCCACGCAGCCCCCTCCTACAGCCAAAGGCCATATAGAAATTATGTGAGGCTCAATAATTACATAATTTTAAAGTATGTTTTTCCCCCGTGTGGAGGCTGGGAAGGCAACCCCACAAACCACTCCACATTGGGCTAATCACCCATGTGGGGGTAGAAATGATTCAAAGAAACAACAGTAGCCTCGGATTGGACGGATCTACACGACGACAACGACCGCAATGGAAACGGAATATGAGATTTGGTACATGGAATATCAAGACAAAGTGGTATGGACATGTTAGGAGGATGGAACAAGAGAGAAAAGCGAAGCAGGTTTTTGAAATGCGAGTGGAAGGGAGAGTAGGAAGAGGAAGACCCCGTACCACTTGGGATGACAGAATTGAGAAAATCGGACAGAAGCGAGGGAAAACAATGCTGGAAATGGAGAGATTGTGTGAAAATAGATCGGAGTGGCAGAGATGGACAGAACGAGGCTACCCCGACGCTTGAAGGCACATGGGGGGAGAAGAAGAAGAAGAAGAAGAAGAAGAATATGTTTTTAATGTCGTCGATTCACTTATGGGTTCTTTGCGATATCGTGGTCATGTAGCTCCATGTACATTAATGTGTGTGTAATGAGGACAGCAAATGTTTTGCAGAAGTTTGGCTGGTAGCTAGAAATGAGTACCAGGGTAATTCCTGGGAGCAAAGACGGTCGGACGTGGAGCTGACAACTCCATCCCATCTTGTGCCGATATCACAAACAGTGGAAGCCTCTACCATCCACTACTCCCAGGGCCTCCATGGCCTGTATGGAGTTGGCTTTACTATTTTGCTTTGGTTGGTAGCTATTTGATCATCCACCGAACAGTCCTCATCTTGCTTCCACCGATTTCCACCTTTTCTTGCACCCCAAGAAATTTGTGTTCTCCGGCCAGCATTTTCACACTGATGAAGAGCTGAAGACAACTATCACACACTGGTTCCATTCGCAGGCGCAGACTTCTATAACACAGGAATACAAAAGTTGATACGACGATATGACAAGTGTCTCAATTCGTATGGTGCTTGTGTCGAAAAATAGCTGACACACTGCTGTTACTGTTGCCAATAACGTCTTGCATTTAACTGTGTTATGTCGCCTCCGTAGCGTAGTGGTCAGCATGATTAGCTGCCACCCCGGAGGTCCTGGGTTCGATTCCCGGCTCTGCCACGAAATTTGAAAAGTGGTACGAGGACTGGCACGGGGTCTACTCAGCCTTGGATGGCCCAAATGAGTAGAGGGGGTTCGATTCCCACCTCAGCATCCTCGAAGTGGTTTTTCGTGGTTTCCCACTTTGTCTTTGGGCAAATTCCGGGATGGTCCCTACCGTACGGCCACGGCTGCCTCCTTCCCACTACCTTGCTAAACCCTCCCACCCTTCCCATCCCTTCATCAGGCCCCCTGTTCGCTTTGTAGGTGAGGCCGCCTGGACGTTGTGCTTGTCACACACCCCAGTTGTATCCCCGGTCACATAGTCTCCAGCTCCAGGACACTGCCCTCAAGGGGCAGATGACCTCGTAGTTCTGCCCCTTAAAACAACAATAATTAACTAACGCTGCCCTCAGTGGTGGTAGAGGTGGGATTCCTCGCTTAGTCCATGGGAAATGCCGATCCTGGAGGGGAAAATGATAGCGATTTATTTTTTAATGTGTTCTCTTCTTTTAAAATAGGGAAACTTATTTTCTGGATGCGTCTCGTATTTTGTCCCCCTGTCAGAATGTTGCTTTAGACAGCTCCTCAAAAGGTCTGAGCCTAAATCCGACACTGCCTTGTACTGGTATTATTAGAATATTAATACTATTTATTGCGGTGAAAGTAGCGGTGAAATCCTTCTCACATGCTTTGAGCTGTCCTACACTTGTGTGGTTATCGGGCCTGTCGTCTACTACCGCTTTTTGTCTTCTCCCTCATCGTATTCGCTTTTTTCCAAGCACTGGGGGGTTTTTGCAACCTGCAGCCAATCCTTACAGTTGTCTATTGTTCGCAGAACTCTCATTGTTCATAATCAAATGAAAACCCATCCCGAACGGCGCGCTGCGCCGGCTGGTTGCTTTGCCGCGTATATCTACAGTACATTCTCAATGTTCCGTGTACGGCGGGCGGGCGGGCGCGCCTTTCAAAGAGCCAGCCAGATAATTCAGTAATATAGTTTGCGGAGTTGAAAAGCTCTTCCATCGGATTTATGCAGATAATCGTCACAAAAGAACAAGGGCGGGCGCCATACAGCTCGGCATTGCATAAATAGACGGAGACAAAGGCCCAAGCTCTTATCTTCCTGCTGCCATTACGCATGCGCAAACCCAGAGGGAGAGGCTTTCTATAATGTCTCGCTAAAGCCATCGGAAAATAGTTGTGAAAAGAGAGCTCGACTTTATATATGCTATTGGTTCTTACTTTTCGTGATTTATGGACAAGCCATTGGAAGTGCACGCTCAAAAAAGTCTTCAAAGCCTAGAGGGAGGAGGGGGAGGAAAAAAGAGCTCAATTCTAAATTGATAAAAGAAGTAATAGAAAGGGAATCCAATGATGTGGAGATGGAGGAGTGGTAGAGAGGGGGGACCTGGCAAATGAAGAGTACATCAGTGGTGTCTTCAGTGGCTTCATCAGCTAATGTGGTAGATGTGGTACGCCAGGGACGAGAGACACGTAGTCAGGCACCAACACAATATTGTAGCTATCGTTGTTTCTTATAAGTTGGACTGAGACATCGTGGTCATCAGATTCATGTACTTGTGGATACTAATAAATGTTTACTGGTGTTATTATAGAGTCCTCGAGGTACCTGTATTTTGTTCTAGAAACGAGTGTATGGTCGCCTCCGTAGCGTAGCGGTCAGCATGGTTAGCTGCCGCCTCGGAGGTCCTGGGTTAGATTCCCGTCTCTGTCACGAAATTGGAAAGTGGTATGAGGACTGGAACGGGGTCTACTCAGCCTCGGCTGGCCCAAATGAGTAGAGGGGGTTCGATTACCACCTCATCTATCCTCGAAGTGGTTTTCTGTGGTTTCCCCACTTCGTCTTCGGGATAATGCCGGGATGGTACCTACTATAAGGCCACGGCCGCCTCCTTCCCGCTTCCTTGCCTAACCATCCCAATCTTCCCCTCCCATCCCATCCCTCATGAGGCCCCTGTTCGCTTTGCAGGTCAGGCTGCCTGGGCGAGGTGCTAATCACACCTCCTCAGTTGTATCCACTCCGACCAAGTGTTCCCAGCTCTAGGACACTGCCCATAGAGGCGGTAGTGGTGAGTTCCCTCGCTGACTCCGTGGGAACCACCAACCTGGAGGGTAAAATCGATTTTTAAAAAAAAGTAGTGTAAGTGCCTGTACTTGGGATATATTTGTATAGTAATAATGTTATTGGTTTTACGTCCCTTTTAACTACTGCGGATTTTAGAGACACTTTGATGTCATATTTTACCCCGAAGGGGATCTTTAACGTCCCATTAAATCTACTGGCACGGCTACCTCGCATTTGCGCAACCTCAAATGCCAGCTGACTGCGCCAGGATTTGATCCTGCAATCTTGAGAACAACAGGCGAGAACGTTACCGCTGAGCCACGCAACCAGTCGGATTAACTTGTTGATCAATGTTCAGTGTATCGTAGGTTTGAGATCCCGGCTGAGAAGTCAGATTTTTGGAGGGTGGGAGAGATCTACGATGCGATGTCAGTTCATGAAAGACGTCTCGTATTACATTTGGTGATTGCAAGACAAAATTAATTAGATATCAGCGACAGATCACTCAACAGCCCTCCAGCTTCTCTGCCAGACGCAAGGCAAATTGAAACGTCGACATTGCAGAGTCGATTCTCTACAGTAAATGACTCCAACTTAAAATATCCACATCAGGTAGTGGAGAACATACGGTTATTTATTTATTTTACACGGTACAGGCCTATTAGACTAAGCGAAGCAATCATGACTACTTGTTCTGCCTGTTTTTCCAGTACTCTTTCATTCGTGCACTAAAGGCCCTCTTCCTTTCTCGGTCCACTTTGATCTTTGGGCTGTAGGTGCTGCTTTCATTCTTTAGTGTGTAACGTCAATGTCTCACTCGCATAAAGCACCTCAGGTTTAATAACCGTGTTGTAATGACGAAGTTTGGTGAATGTGGACAGACATTTTTTGTTGTCGACACAATGTGTCTTGTATAAGGCTCTCATCAGTTTCATTAACCTAGTGTTCGGCGCGATTTTCTCTTTTCCCGTCCGTTCAAGCACTTCACCTAAGTATTTCAAGTTGGCGACTCTATAGATTCTTCTTATTCTTCTTCTTCCTCTTCTTAGATATAGTACTGGAAAGAAGGCGCAATAATTCAAAGTATTTAACGTTGCTTTCAAACGGCTGTAATATACATTTAGAGACGCTAAGCTACTAGAATTTTGTCTGATAGAAAATCGACTCGAACAATGCTGTCACAATTAAACACCCTTAAATGCTATAAAATGAGCTGGGATTGAACCCTGAACCTTGAACATTGAAGCAGTGTCATTTAAAACAACAAGGGAAGGAGGAACCCGTGTTCTAAGTGGGGGTGCACGTTCCTGTGATTCATGGATATTGTCTCCTCAAATGGCATTAAAAGTGATAACACAGGTTATCAGACAAAACTTCCACACTCAACCAAGTACACGGGGCTAAATGACCACGATGTCCATGACCCTCAAATGAAACAACAACAACAATTACACACATTTCCAAGGAAACAGGGACATCTTTGCTACCAGAAGGAAATATGAAAATTTTAAAATTTAATAAAAACTACTTTAAAAACCCAATTTTCAAATTTTTGGCTTTTTTTTATAGCCGTTTCACTCAAATGTCCCACGGTTAAAGATTGTTTTAATATTATTTTTCATAAGTACACATTAATCCTCCAGCTACCAGCTGATTAGCACCAATAAATAAACAAAAAAATTAGCCTTTCTATAAAACTTTTCAAAAATGATTAAGCTGCGTAAAATATAAACGAAATAATAAAGCTTAAATGACAGATGTGTAAATGACTGAGGTTTACTTTGTAGTTGGACGTTTATAATGCACTTTTAAAAAGAAACATTTTTTTAAATAAAAATAGGTCATATGAGGAAATTGTTCAAAGCGAGGGAAAATTTGGAAAATTGGATACATAATAGTTTTGATTAGAATTTATAAATTGAATATTTTGTTTCAGGTAACAAAGATGTCTGTGTTTTCTTTGAAATATGTGTAATTGTTGTAAAGGATTTATGACAGGCTGTCATAAAATAAATACAAATGTGGTCATGTTATTAGAATAATGTTCTATATTAGTTTTCCATATGAGAAATTAATTCTGAATCAATCTGTTAACGATTCATTTTCATACCAGTATATTTTGGATGAATTCGAATCAAAATGTCTGAAATAAATCGAAACAAATACATTAGAAAGTGAAATGGTCCTGCCACATTCTTGCTCACATTTATTATTGTTATTCAATTATAAATATTCATATGTAGTCAATGTTGTCTAGTTATTAAAACATCTTATTTTATTTTTTATTTTTTATGGAAAGTGTGACAAGATTATCTTTTTTTTAACATAGTTTACGCCCACATTGGAGCACTTTAATCAGTCCATATTCAGTACATTTAGGTTTAATAGTTTGACATCACACAACTCTTCATTATAGCTCCTACTATGAAATGAAACGAGGTGAGTTTTGTTGTTGTTGTTGTTGTTGTTGTCGTGTAGCCTCCTGAGAGGCCGAGTGCAGGTCATTTTAGTCGATGCCAGTGGGCGACCTGAGCGTCGAGGTGAGGGATGGAATGGATGAAGATGAATGAAACTGGGCAAGGATGTGGAAGGAAGTGGCCGTGGCCTGTCAGAAGGTACCGTCCCAGCATTTTCCTGGTGTTGAAAATGGGGAAACCACGGAAAACCATATCAAGGACGGCTGACGGTGGGGCTCGAACCAACGAGTCTACAGAGTCAGCCGAGAACTTGGTCCCATGACCTAACGCTGAGCTTTAGCCGGCGTAGCCACTGCTGTCGGTAACGAGGTGGTGAAGACAGAGACCAATGCTTGCGGAGACAAGGCATTGCCTTTGGAAATTGATGATGAGTGTTAAATAGAGATTCGACTTTTCAGCTTCTTCTTCTGCTCCCAAAGTTTCTTCATCCTATCCGACTTGGCTGCAATTTGTTTGTCAGTTATGGTGTATTTTTAGCCTATTTTCATTTATGAAAAAATAGGCTTATGTGATAACCTTTTGTCCGTGTGTCTGTGTGTGTGTGCGTATGTGTGTGATTCGTGCGTGTGTGTGTGTGTGTCACCCCCACCTAATAAAATCTATAAACGGCTGGAGCGATTTCAATGAAACTCGGTAAGTTCATAGCACTATTCCGGACTACCCCGACCGTGACCTCTATTTTTTTTTACGTCTCACCTATCCAACATGGCGGCCGTGCGAAATATTTCACCAGCATTCAATATCTCCGAAACTATTACCGATATCACCCTGGGATTTTGTACTGTGATAAAGGAAACTACTAGAAGTTCACCTATGTGCCTTTTGAAAAACGGTTAACTACAAAACGAACATGGCGGCCAAGCGAAGTTGAAAGTTTTAAATAGACTTTTCTCGCAATTTAATGATCCAAACGTTATGAAACTTGTTACATCAAATGTTTATACACATTGCAATGCACTGGTTCCTAATTTAGTTCAATTGTTTACATAACCTCAAGATGGCGGCTGTGCGAATTTTAATTTTTTTTTTATTTCTTGTGTCGTAATCATGCGATCGAAGTGAAATTTTGAATAATGAACCTACGTAATTATTTTCCTTCGATGGTTCATGACTAGCCTCCGTGGCTTAGGCGGCAGCACGCTAGCCTCTCACCGCTGGGTCCGTGGTTCAAATCCCGGTCACTCCATGTGAGATCTGTGCTGGACAAAACGGAGGCAGACAGGATCTTCTCCGGGTACTCCGGTTTTCCCTATCAAAATTTCATTCCAGCAACACTCTCCACTATCATTTCATTTCATCTGTCATTCATTTAATCATTGCCCCAGAGGAGTGCGTCAGGCCTCGGCAGCCGGCACAGTTCATATCCTCGCCGCTAGATGGGGGCTTCATTCATTCCATTCCTGACCCGGTCGGAGACTGGAAGCAGGCTGTGGATTTTCATTCATTTCAATAGTTCATGACTCTATGGCCTAAACATATAACAATCCAACATGGCGACCATCCGAAATATTTAGACGGTTCTCAATATCGACGAATCTATTACAGCAATCAAACTGAATTTTTAGGTAGATTTCATTAGAAAGCTAACTATTGCAATGGGTACCATGTTTCGACTTCCGGAAAATTTCGACATATCTTCGCGTTTCATATCCCCCAGACCCCAAAACCACCGTCAGTTCAAAAGTTTATATATAACAAGCTGTACCCGGCATGCGTTGCAATGCCAATCAAAGAAAGTGGTGGCGTTGAAATTCTGTTTCTTGAAGTGCTTTTGGATACACAACATGTTAACTGCCTCTAAGCTATCATAAAATGGATTTTCTAATTTAGAACCATTCGTGGGAGCGTGCACAACAACTTTCAAAAAGTTTCATCGCTGTCACTCATTTGTTGAATCTAATCGTACGCTACCTATTGTGAAATGGATTTACTAAGTCGAAACCCTTCCCTGGCATGTACACAATGACTCATCAATGATTCATCGCAATCGGATGAATGGTATATGCACGTATAGGGGTTTTTGTTTAAACGATTCGTGCGCTGTCACTCATTTGTTGAATCTACTCGTGCGCTACCTATTGAGAAATGTATTACTAAGTCGAAGCCCTTCCCTGGCGTGTACACAATAACTCATCAAGGTTTCATCGCAATCGAAGAATGTTATATGAACGCAATAGGGAATTTTGTTGAAACGCTTCGCGCGTCGTCACCCATTTGTTGCATCTACTCTTGCGCTACTTATTGTGAAATGGATTTACTAAGTCCCCTTCCCTGGCGGGTACAAAATAACTGATCAATGTTTCATCGCAATCGGATGAATAGTATATGAACGCATACCTGATTTTGTTTAAACGATTCGCACTCCGTCACTCATTTGTTGAATCTACTCGTGCGCTACCTACTGTAAAATGTATTTACTAAGTTAGAAACCGTCACGTAAGTGTCCACAACATCTCACCCAAGTTTCATAGCTATCGTCGTTCATTTGTCGAATCTACTCGTGTGCTACCTACTGTGAAATGTATTTACTAAGCCAGAAACCTTCCTTGGAGTGTCAACCATATTTCACGCAAGTTTCACCGCCAACGGCAGAATGGTATATGACCTTATACGGGACTTTGTTGAAACGCTTCGCGCGTCGTCCCTCATTTGTTGAATCAACTTGTGCGCTGTATATTGTATAGGGGATTTACTAAGCCAGAAATTTTCCATGACGTGTACACAACATCTCATCCAAGTTTCATAGGTACGGACGAATGGTACATGTATGCATACGGGACTTGGTTGAAACGCTTCGCGAGTCGTCGCTCATTTGTTGAATCTAGGTGCGCTACCTATTGTAAAATGTATGTACTAAGCCAGAAACCTTCCCTGGAGTGTACACAGCATCTCACCCAAGTTTCATCGCTATCGGATGAATGGTATATGAAATTAAATGGGACTTTGTTGAAACGCTTCGCGCGCCGTTGCTCATTTGTTGATTCTACTCGTGCTCTACCTATTTTTAAAGGGATTTACTAAGCTAGAAACCTTCCCTGGAGTGCACACAAAATCTCAGCCTAGTTTCATCGCTATCGGACGAATGGTATATGAACGCAAACGTGACTTTGTTGAAATGCTTCGCGCGTCGTAGCTCATTTGTTGAATCTAATCGTGCGCTGCCTATTGTAAAGTGGATGTACTAAGCCAGAAAATTTCCCTGCAGTGTACACAACATTTTACGCAAGTTTCATAGCTATCGGACGAATGGTATATGAATGCATACGGGACTTTGTTGAAATGCTTCGCGCATCGTCGCTCATTTGTTGAATCTACGCGTGCGCTACCTATTGTAAAATGGATTTACTAAGTCAGAAACCTTCCTTGGAGTGTACTCAACATCTCACCCAAGTTTCATCGCAATCGGACGAATAGTATATGAACACATACGGGACTTTGTTGAAATGCTTCGCGCATCGTCGCTCATTTGTTGAATCTACGCGTGCGCTACCTATTGTAAAATGGATTTACTAAGTCAGAAACCTTCCTTGGAGTGTACTCAACATCTCACCCAAGTTTCATCGCTATCGGACGAATGGTATATGAACACATACGGGACTTTGTTGAAATGCTTCGCGCATCGTCGCTCATTTGTTGAATCTACGCGTGCGCTACATATTGTAAAATGGATTTACTCAGTCAGAAACCTTCCTTGGAGTGTACTCAACATCTCACCCAAGTTTCATCGCAATCGGACGAATGGTATATGAACGCATAGGAGACATACATACCCACCCACAGACAAACTATCACGTTACATTGATTTTTATATATAGAGATTTATGTATATATATATATATATATGTATATCAGTTTCTTGTGGACACGATAACTGCCGTAATTTTACACCAATCACTTTGAACTTTTTACCGAATATGTATACCTATTAAATCTCGGTCGAGTTCGTTACTGGGCTAAATCGGTCGAAGGGGGTGAAAATGGGGGGCATTTTTTCGAAAAAGTGAAATATTGCTATAACTCTCTTAATATGTGAAATATCGAATCCGTTCAAAGTTCATACTATGTGTCAGATAAAGCCCAAACATTTATGTTTGAAGAGTTTTTTTTATAGCACCAACCATTGACCAAAGGGGTGGGAAAAAGTGGGTTTTTCGAGAAACATTAATCATATCTTTCTTAATAGGCACAATATCAAAACCCTACAAAATGGACAATATTCCCCTAATAATTACCTAAAACTTTTGTCTGAAAGAATTTTTGATATGACCTACCATTACGCCAAGGGATGAGACAAATGATTTCGGAATTATAAGAAAATGCCAAGAGCTATCAGTGGTTGCCATGGCAACACTACTAAATTGATGAGGGATGAGCCATCAGACGTTGCCATGACAACGCACTTGCACGAGATGACATTCAGATTTTCATCTGACTAAGTGTGAAGCGGCTTCGGTGACGTAACTGGTAGCATGCTGAACTACTATGCCCAAGGTCGCGGGTTCAAAGCCGGCCAAAGACGTCGGATTTTCTAAGAGCGCTAAAAATCCCCCAGTATGCTTTCCTTTTGGAGGGGAAGTTCCAAGTTCGTTGCGAGTTACTGGTTACGGTGGCATCTAGTAGCCATGTTCACAGCTAGGTGTCGTTGACGGTAGTATCTGGTAGCAACATTAGGAACTATTGCTTGAAATTGACCGTCTGCAGTCCTTACCTGAATTACAGACTAATACAGCCATCACAATTCACACCGTTTATCAGACAGATTCTACACTCACCCAAAGATCACGGGGTTACATGACCGCGTTGTCGCAGCCCCTAAACTGAGGATCCAACCAAAATCTCTGCGAGAGATATAATTTTGCGTGAAGAAGTAACAGACCGTTACATAGTTACACATCAGTGTCGAAACCTAGCATAAGGACAGTGTGACCACAAGTATAACAAGATGTTCAGTAAAGAACATGTAGCCTACTTTCTCCTAAATGCATGGGTATTGTTATAACTCTTTGTCCTTTTCAAGGAGTTTAATTGAATGTTGGTTGTAGTAGCTTGTTGAAATACAACGTGCTATAGGGATATTAAACATGAATATGAGGTGCCCTTTGCTACTGCTACCTCTGTAAAAAAAAATCATTCAATTCGGTTTCACCGTGTTTGAATTGATCTGGGGAATGGATTTGCCCACATACAAGGCCACTATTTGCTATTGGGCTGATGACCTTGTAGTCAGTCATAAGATGCTTTCCACAAAAAGGCATGTAGTTGCAAAATCCGGTAGAGATCAAATTATTAGGATGGTCGAAATTTGATTTAAGCTTTTAACATTTGGGTGGCCGTCATTCCGTTTCCGTCAAGATGGCGGCGATATAAAACATGACACTGAGGTGCCTTTTGCTAGTGCTACCTCTGTACCAAATTTCGTTCCATTCGGTTTCACCGTGTTCGAATTGATAGGGGGAATCGATTTGCACACATACTTGGCCACCATCTGCAAACTATTGGGCTGATGATCTAGCAGTTTGGTCAGAATATGCTTCCCACATAAAGATTTGTTGTTGCAAAATTTGGTAGAGACTAGATTATTAGGTTGGTCGTAATTACATTTTAGCCTTTAACATTTGGGTGGCCACGATTACGTTTCCGTCAAGATGGCGGTGATATAAAACATGACACTGAGGTGGCCTTTTCTAGTGCTACCTCTGTACCAAATTTCGTTCCATTCGGTTTCACCGTGTTCGAATTAATAGGGGGAATCGATTTTCACACAAAGATGGCCGCCATCCGCAAAATATTAGGCTAATGACCTATTATTTTGGTCAAAGGATGCTCCCTCTATAATGGTATGTTGATGCAAAATTTGGTGGAGATCGGATGATTAGGTAAATCGTAATTTGATTTAAGCTTTGAATATTTGTGTGGCCGCCATTACGTTTCCGTCAAGATGGCGGCGATATAAAACATGACACTGAGGTGCCCTTTGCTAGTGCTACCTCTGTACCAAATTTCATTCGATTCGGTTTCACCGTGATCGAATTAATAGGGGTAATCGATTTTGACACAAAGATGGCCGCCATCCGCAAACTATTAGGCTAATGACCTATTAGATTTGTCAAAGAATGCTTCCTCCATAAAGGTATGATGTTGCAAAATTTGGTAGAGATCGGATGATTAGGTTAGTCGTAATTTGATTTAAGCTTTGAACATTTGGGTGGCCGCCATTACGTTTCCGTCAAGATGGCGGCGATATAAGACATGACACTGGGGTGCCCTTTGCTAGTGCTACCTCTGTACCAAATTTCATTCCATTCGGTTTCACCGTGTTCGAATTAATAGGGGTAATCGATTTTGACACAAAGATGGCCGCCATCCGCAAACTATTAAGCTAATGACCTATTAGATTTGTCAAAGGATGCTTCCTCCATAAAGGTATGTTGTTGCAAAATTTGGTAGAGATCGGATGATTAGGTTAGTCGTAATTTGATTTAAGCTTTGAACATTTGTGTGGCCGCCATTACGTTTCCGTCAAGATGGCGGTGATATAAAACATGACACTGAGGTGCCCTTTGCTAGTGCTACCTCTGTACCAAATTTCATTCCACTCAGTTTCACCTTGTTCGAATTAATAGGGGTAATCGATTTTGACACAAAGATGGCCGCCATCCGCAAACTATTAGGCTAATGACCTATTAGATTTGTCAAAGGATGCTCCCTTTATAAAGGTATGTTGTTGCAAAATTTGGTAGAGATCGGATGATTAGGTTAGTCGTGATTTGATTTAAGCTCTGAACATTTGGGTGGCCGCCATTACGTTTCCGTCAAGATGGCGGCGATATAAAACATGACACTGGGGTGCCCTTTGTTAGTGCTACCTCTGTACCAAATTTCATTCCATTCGGTTTCACCGTGTTCGAATTAATAGATGTAATCGATTTTGACACAAAGATGGCCACCATCCGCAAACTATTAGGCTAATGACCTATTAGATTTGTCAAAGGAAGCTCCCTCCATAAAGGTATCTTGTTGCAAAATTTGGTAGAGATCGGATGATTAGGTTAGTCGTAATTTGATTTAAGCTTTGAACATTTGTGTGGCCACCATTACGTTTCCGTCAAGATGGCGGCGATATAAAACATGACACTGGGGTGCCCTTTGCTAGTACTACCTCTGTACCAAATTTCGTTCCATTCGGTTTCACCGTGTTCGAATTAATAGGGGCAATCGATTTTCACACAAAGATGGCCGCCATCCGCAAACTATTACGCTGATGACCTATTAGTTTGGTCAAAGGATGCTGCCCCCCATAAAGGTATGTTGTTGCAAAATTTGGTAGAGATCGGATGATTAGGTTAGTCGTAATTTGATTTAAGCTTTGAACATTTGTGTGTCCGCCATTACGTTTCCGTCAAGATGGCGGCGATATGAAACATGAAACTGAGGTGTCCTTTGCTAGTGCTACCTTTGTACCAAATTTCGTTCAATTTGCGCTCACCGTGTTCGAATTGATAGGGGGGACAGACATTCAGAGTACACACACTCACACACACACACACACACACACACACACACATACCCACACACAGACAGACACACTTTTTTCGCCCTGCAGTGATCTCATAAGTCTACTTTCATTTTTTGCAAAAATCGAAAGTAGGCTAAAAATGGACTACAAATGACAAGAAGGTTACCGTCATCATAAGACAATAAAATGTTTAAAATATGCATAAAATGACGAAAAACAAAGTTAATTAATCTCCAATTATAAAATATTTTCTCGCAATAAATGAGGTCTGATCCTTCTACGAAAACCTGCATATTCTGCCTATTTTCGCCTATCCCCAAGTTTGTCTGGTGAAATCTACCTCCGCCTTCCGGCGTGCCGAGAGGACTTTTTTAATGTTCATAGGGGCTATGAACTTTCAATAATCTGGTGATCACAAATCCAACATGGCGGCGACTCGAAGTATAAATATTCACATGGACGTTTCTCGCAATTTAACCATCCGAGTGCAGTGAAACTTGGACAGTAAATCCTTATACAAATGTTAATCCACTGGCCTCTAATTTATTTCAATTGTTTCCATAACCACAAGATGGCAGCCGTGCGAATTTTTAAAATCTTGTTTATACTTCTTGTGTCCTAATCATGCGATTGAAGTTTGAATACTTCACGTACACAATAATCTTCATGTAACAGTACATAACTCTAAGTCCTACATATATAAACATCGAACATGGCGACCATCCGCAATATTTAGTCGGTTCTCAATATCTACGAATCTATTACAGCAATCAAACTGAATTTTTTTGTGTTGATAGTGGCAATTAACATAAGTAGGATATATGAAAATGGGCTTTATTCATTACGGAACTACTTGTTTTCGTTTTCAAATGTTGTAAGTTTGAGCCGTAAGTGTTTGTTCCTTAGAATCATCTTGTCTTCTCTGTCTCCAATTTGGAGCGTTGTTAAATTTAACTCTTCTAAATCATTCCCTACCTCTATGACCGTTTTACACAAGATTGTTTATTTTACGAATTAAATTCTTTTTGATTAACTAGGAAGAAGTGCGATAAGTTTCCACAAAACAATGGTGTAGGAAAGACACTTTCGGCCCAATATAATTGCATAAAATATATTTTTATAACTCAAAATATAGAAATTCCACTCTTATAATTTACTAAAATTTATGAAAACATCGGTTACTATCTTAATAAGAGTTAAAAATTGTTAATGAACTGGGAAGTCTTGTTTTAATAATTTGGGCATGTCTGCATTGTTCCTCATTTTCTGATCTTTCTGTATTCTTCTTTCTAGATCTTCTCCAAAGCCAGAATTTGGACACCCTGGCATTTATAAATTCACACCAATTCACGCCAAACGGAACATTAAAGACAAAACATAGTTCAAGAAAGACAATGTGCCCTTTGGCATTTCTTGTTGAAAATGTGGTAATCTTTTACTTTACTGTTGGCACAGGATAGAGAAAAATGTGGCCATTCATGAAAATGCGTACGAACTCAAGAATATGTATTGCAAAGGACACTTTTTGTTTCCGGATTGGGAGGAAATATTGGAGCCTTTCTAAGCAACAGGTTGAAAAGTAGAGTCTCGGGCCCTCACTGGACAACTGAAATAAACTTAAGTCCAGCCGCTGAGACCCCAGCAGGGTGTGACCTGAATTTCCATCGCCTCATCTCCACAAAGCTTATGAATTGCTTGGCTATCCGTTTCATGTACCTGAGTTTCTAGTGAACATATATTGCCACAGACTGTTTTGAATTACCGTATATTTCACTTGCGAAAAGTACTTTTATTTTACAGCAAGAGTCAGACTATGTCATTTTACATAAAAACACTAATAGTCAGTCTGAAAGACTAGACTTTATATCATTTTAAATGCTACGAATGTTGCAAATGCTGCGTGAACTCGAAGTCCGTTAGCAAAAAATAAAAAAAAAATAAAAAAATACAAAAGATAATAATTAAAAAAAATATTAAAAAAAAAAAAAAAAAAAAAGCAAGTGCAAACAAAGGTCAAAGGAGGTAGCTGGCTGGATGACGTCACGCTCACCGGAGCGCGCGAGGAAAGGAGGAAGCTCAAGCAGTACTATGACGTCACACACCTCAATGCATTCTCGGTACATTTCGTCCCGTCACCGTAACGTAACCCCAGAACCCAGATAAATGATAAAACGTAAACGTTGTCACTATGATCAAATATGTAAAATAAAGAGACATAATACATATTTTTACATTTTAAAAGTAAAAATATGTAAACATAATGTCATTATGATCAAATGTGTAAAATATGTAACAATAAAATGTATTTATACGAAGATAAGATTCTAAAATGCATAGACATTAACCATTATGAAGATGGTAGTAAATGAAAAAGGAATTTGTGCTCTCTTCGTTATAGCAGCTAAAATTACTATGCAGAAATAATATTTATAATTCTAGAATTCTTCATTACATCCACATAATAAAAACAAGATGTTCAGTAAAGAACATATAGCCTACTTTCTCCTAAATGCATGGGCATTGTTATAACTCTTTGTCCTTTTCAAGGAGTATCATTGAATATTAAAACATCCACACCATTTACAAATATCTTTAAATAAAACAACCTGGCGTAGTCTGCCATCTTGTAGAAAACAAGTAGTTCCGCGAAGAACTATACAGCCTATTTTCATATATACTGCTCATGTTAATTGCCTCTATAAACATACAAAATTTCAGTTTAATTGCTGTAACAGATTCGTAGATATTGAGAACCGTCTAAATATTTCAGATGGTCGCCAGGTTGGATTTTTATTTTTGTACTATTACATTAAGATTATTGTGTTCGTGTGTTATTCAATCGCATGATAAGAACACAGAAGTTAAAACGAGATTTTAAAATTACGCACAGCCGCCATCTTGAGGTTATGTAAACAATTGAATTAAATTAGATGGCCGTGCATTACAATCTGCAAAATCATTTACTGTACCACATTTCAATGCGCTCAGAGAGTTAAATCACGAGAAAAGTCTTTTAAAATATTTTAAATTCGCTTGGTCGCCATGTTCGTTTTGTACTTCACAGGTTTATGAAATATACATAGGTAAACTTGTATCAGTACCCTTTATCACCGTACAAAATTGCAGGGTGATATCTGTAATAGTTTCGGAGATATAGAATGTCAGTGAAATATTTCGCACAGCCGCCATTTTGAGGTTATGTAAACAATTGGACTAAATTAGACTTCAGTGCATTACAATGTTTATATACATTTGCTGTACCAAGTTTCATTACATTTGGATAGTTAAATCGCGAGAAACGTCTATTTAAAACTCTCAAATTCGCTTGACCGCCATGTTGGTTTTGTAGTCACCAGGTTTTTGAAAGTCTCATAGGTGAACTTCTGGTAGTGCCCTTTATCACCGTACACAATTTCAGGGCGATATCAGTAATAGTTCCGGAGATATTGAATGCTAGTGAAATATTTCGCACAGCCGCCATGTTGGATTGGTGAGACGTAACAAAATTTGAAGGGCACGGTCGAGGTCGCCCGGAATAGTGCTATGAACTTACCGAGTTTCATTGAAATCGCTCCAGTCGTTTAGATTTTATTAGGGGGGGGGGGACACACGCACACCTCACACACACACACACACACGCACACACACGGACAAAAGGTGATCTCATAAGCCTATTTTTTCAAAATTGAAAATAGGCTAAAAATGATAATCGGCAGCAAGGGTTGCCATCATAGTATTAATATAAACAGGTGCAATTCTTTACATATAACTGAATCTTTGCAACTATATCAGACACAGTAATGATGTTTATGATTATATGCGATCAACTTCTGAAATTCATAACAATAGATTTTGTTTTTAAAGAGTTTAATCTAAGTCTAAAACATAATACGGTTGTAATCCTGTTAGTATCAGTGAAAGCCAATCACATTTAAGACATAAAAAACAGGTCTACCAACACACATCGTCCGTTCGTGCTATTACGTTTCCAAAGTTGCATAACCGGAGCGTAATAAAAAACCAGGCCCAAAATAAGGTTTAGCCAATCCCATCTAACTTACGACGGCCTGGTACATGGCGAATGAATGAAGTGACTTCAATCCCACTGTATAGCTGCGCAGAGTGGGTAGCGCACAAACACTGTAATAACGGCAGTGGCGTACCAAGGCTACTTGGCGCCCGGGGCTAACTAGATGGTAGTCGCCTCCTATCATTAAAAGGTTCAAGGATCAATGTGTTTAATTTAAACACAGTTTAATGTCCATAAATATTTATTTTTATTAAGTAGTATGTCACTTTAACACATTATAAAGAGCAAAATGTTATATATATTTACATATATTTACATATTTATATATTTACATGACCTGAAGTATGTAGTTAGTTTGTCTATTAGATATGTCATTGTTCTATTAGACTGTGGTGTGTGAGTGTGTCTGGTAACAGTTGCATTGTTTATTAGTTATAGTTCTTTGTTTCAGTAGACTGAGATGGTGTGAGGGTGCATGTGAGTGTGCCTGGTGACAGACTGTTTTAGTGGTAGTATTCGTTGTTGGTTGAACTTAAGTATTTTTTTCGTTAGTAGATTTTGGTATTTAATTGTTAGTACGGTAGAAGGTTAGTATTTTTGTTAGTAGAATTGCTCTTTACTTATTCTGAAAGGAAGTAGCAGCCTTTCAGAATAAATCAATTCTTTACTAGTCTTATAGACGGTTAAGATATTGATAATATAAGCCAAATAATGGCTACACTGCGTCCTGCTGCACGGCTGAAAGCAACGGGAAACTACAGCCGTATGCTATTCCCGAGGATATGCACCTCTCTATGCATAATTACATGTGATGATGGCCTCCTCCCTTGTAAAATTTCAATCCGGAGGTAAACTAATCCCCCGTTCGGATCTCCGGGTGGGGACTACTCGAGAGGGGGTTAACATCACAGAAGTGACAAAGATGAAATCTGACATTCTACGGATCGGAGCGTGGAATGTTAGAAGTCTGCTAGGAAGTGGAAGGTTAGAAAACTTAGAAAGGGAAATGGATAGGTTGAGGTTGGATTTGGTTGGGATTAGTGAAATGCGCTGGCAGGAAGAACAGGACTTTTGGTCAGGAGACTATAGGGTCATTAGCACTAAATCAAACAATGGCCAAGCAGGGGTTGGTCTCATATTGAATAGGAAACTTGGACAGCGGGTGGAATATATAGTGAACGGATTATTGTAGCAAAAATCAATACTAAACCTACCTGCACCACAGTGGTACAAGTCTATATGCCTACCAGTCAAGCTGATGATGAGATGTTGAAAAGGTCTACGAAGAAATAGACGAAATTCTGAGGTATATCAAGGGTGATGAAAATGTTATAGTAATGGGAAATTGGAATGCTGTGGTAGGAAAAGGGAGAGAAGGGAAGATAGTAGGAGATTTCGGGTTAGGTGAAAGGAATGATCGAGGAAGCAGGCTGATGGAATTCTGCACCGAGCATGAGTTGGTCATAGCTAACACCTTATTCAATAACCACAATAGAAGAATATACACATGGATGAGACCAGGAGATACAGGGCGTTAACAAATCGACTTCATTATGGTCAAGCAGAGGTTTCGAAACCAGATTTTGGAGTGTAAAACATATCCTGGTGCTTACATAAACTCTGACCACAATCTGGTTGTAATGAAATGCAGATTAAAGTAGAAGAAACTGAAGAAAAGTCAAAAGCCAAAAAAATGGGCTATAGACCGACTGAAAGAGAAGGATGTAAACGAAAGATTCAAGAAGAGTATAAAGGAAGGCCTAATGAAAAACCCTCAACAAACTTCAATTGCAGACGAATGGGCACTTTTGAAGAATGAAATAACAAAATCCGCAGAAGATAACATTGGTAGGAAAGAAAGAATAGGTAGAAAACCATGGATCACTCAGGATATACTAGAATTGATGGATGAAAGGCGGAAACACAAGAACGTAAGAGATGAAAAGGGGAAAGGGGAAAGCAGAATACAGACGTCTGAGAAATGAGGTTAACAAGAAGTGCAAGGAAGCGAAAGAAGAATGGTTGAAAGAGAAATGTGCAGGTATAGAAAATTGTCTGAAATTAGGAAAAGTAGACGCAGCTTATCGAAGGATTAAGAATACATTTTGGGAAAAGAAGACTAAGTGCTGTAATATTAAGGACACAAATGGAAAGCCTATAACAGATAGGGAAGAAAAGGTTGAGAGATGGAAAGCTAACATTGAGAGTTTGTATAAGGGAAAGGAGATTGAGAATCATGTAATGGAAAGGGAAGAGGAAATTGATGAGGATGCGAAAGGAGATTTAATATTGAGATCAGAATTTGATAGAGCTTTGAAAGACTTAAGCAGGAACAAAGCACCAGGCATAGATGATATACCGATTGAGTTGCTACGCTGCATAGGAGTTGAAGGTCTGATCAGGTTATTTCACATGGTGTGTAGGATTTATGAGACAGGTGAGATACCCCCTGATTTCAAGAAGAATGTAATCATCCCTATACCAAAGAAAGTGGGAGCTGACAGATGTGAAGATTACCGTACACTCAGCTTGATTACTCATGCTTCAAAGATCCTGTCTAGAATAATTTGCAAGAGGATTGAAAGCCAGATAGAACCGGAGTTGGGTGAAGACCAGTTTGGTTTCAGGAGAAATGTAGGAACAAGGGAAGCTGTACTAAGTCTTAGGCTGATTTTGGAAGGTAGAATAAGGAAAGATAAGAGAACGTTCATGGCATTTGTAGACTTAGAAAAGGCTTTTGATAACGTTGATTGGACTAAATTGTTTGACATTTTGAAATCTATTGGAATAAAGTACAGGGATAGGAGGGTAATCTACAATCTATACAGAAACCAGACAGCAGTCATTCGAGCTGAAGGACATGAGAGAAAAGCTGATATTCAGAAACGTGTTAGGCAAGGCTGCAACTTATCACCCATACTTTTCAGTCTTTACATTGAACAAGCAATGAAGGAAATTAGAGAAAAATTTCAAGTGGGAGTGAAGATTCAAGGAGAAATAATTTCAACTCTGAGATTTGCTGATGGCATCGTAATCTTGGCCGACAAGCCTGAGGATTTGAATGAGTTTTTGAATGGTATGGACTCCGTCTTACGGAAAGAATTCATGATGAAAATTAATAAATGTAAAACAAAAATACTGGAATGCAGCCGAAATAAATCAGAAAACTCTCTGGAGATCAAATTGGCAGGTGAAAAGCTGAAGCAAGTAGGAGACTTCTTTTACTTAGGAAGCAGAATAACCAGTGATGGACGAAGCAAAGAGGATATAAAAAGTAGGTTGGCACAGGCAAGGAAAGCATTTCTACAGAAAAGGAACCTGTTGACATCGAATATAGATTTAGGTGTTAGGAAGTCATTTTTGAAAGCCTTTGTCTGGAGCGTGGCACTCTATGGAAGTGAAACTTGGACTATTGGTGCAGCAGAAAAGAGGAGAATTGAAGCATTTGAAATGTGGTGTTACAGGAGAATGATGAAGATCAGATGGGTAGATAGGGTTACAAACAAAGAGATATTAAGACGAGTGGGAGAGGAGAGATGTTTCTGGCGGGTGCTAATGAAGAGAAGAGATAGGTTAGTAGGACACATACTAAGACACCCAAGAATAGCAAGCTTAGTTATGGAAGGAAAGGTCGAGGACAAGAACTGTAGGGGTAGACCAAGGTTAGAATATGTTAATCAGGTTGCCTCGGATGTAGGGTGTGGTAGCTATGTAGAGATGAAACGATTAGCTCAGGACAGGGAGGCATGGAGTGCTGCATCAAACCAGTCGAAAGACTGAAGACTCAAACAACAACAATTGAATGTTGGTTGTAGTAGCTTGTTGAAATACAACGTGCTATAGGGATATTAAACATGAATATGAGGTGCCCTTTTCTAGTGCTACCTCTGTAAAATTTCATTCAATTCGGTTTCACCGTGTTTGAATTGATCCGGGGAATGGATTTGCACACATACATGGCCGCTATTTGCAAACTATTGGTCTGATGACCTTGTAGTCAGTCATAAGATGCTTTCCACTAAAAGGCATGTTGTTGCAAAATCCGGTAGAGATCAAATTATTAGGATGGTCGAAATTTGATTTAAGCTTTTAACATTTGGGTGGCCGTCATTCCGTTTCCGTCAAGATGGCGGCGATATAAAACTTGACACTGAGGTGCCTTTTGCTAGTGCTACCTCTGTACCAAATTTCGTTCCATTCGGTTTCACCGTGTTCGAATTGATAGGGGGAATCGATTTGCACACATACTTGGCCACCATCTGCAAACTATTGGGCTGATGATCTAGCAGTTTGGTCAGAATATGCTTCCCTCATAAAGATTTGTTGTTGCAAAATTTGGTAGAGACTAGATTATTAGGTTGGTCGTAATTACATTTTAGCCTGTAACATTTGGGTGGCCGCGATTACGTTTCCGTCAAGATGGCGGTGATATAAAACATGACACTGAGGTGGCCTTTTCTAGTGCTACCTCTGTACCAAATTTCGTTCCATTCGGTTTCACCGTGTTCGAATTAATAGGGGGAATCAATTTTCACACAAAGATGGCCGCCATCCGCAAAATATTAGGCTAATGACCTATTAGTTTAGTCAAAGGATGCTCCCTCCATAATGGTATGTTGATGCAAAATTTGGTAGAGATCGGATGATTAGGTTAATCGTAATTTGATTTAAGCTTTGAAGAATTTGTGTGGCCGCCATTACGTTTCCGTCAAGATGGCGGTGATATAAAACATGACACTGAGGTGCCCTTTGCTAGTGCTACCTCTGTACCAAATTTCATTCCATTCGGTTTCACCGTGTTCGAATTAATAGGGGTAATCGATTTTCACACAAAGATGGCCGCTATCCGTAAACTATTAGGCTAATGACCTATTAGTTTGGTCAAAGGATGCTTCCTCCATAAAGGTATGTTGTTGCTAAATTTGGTAGAGATCGGATGATTAGGTTAGTCGTAATTTGATTTAAGCTTTGAACATTTGTGTGGCCACGATTACGTTTCCGTCAAGATGGCGGCGATATAAAACATGACACTGGGGTGCCCTTTGCTAGTACTACCTCTGTAGCAAATTTCGTTCCATTCGGTTTCACCGTGTTCGAATTAATAGGGGCAATCGATTTTCACACAAAGATGGCCGCCATCCGCAAACTATTACGCTGATGACCTATTAGTTTGGTCAAAGGATGCTGCCCCCCATAAAGGTATGTTGTTGCAAAATTTGGTAGAGATCGGATGATTAGGTTAGTCGTAATTTGATTTAAGCTTTGAACATTTGTGTTGCCGCCATTACGTTTCCGTCAAGATGGCGGCGATATTAAACATGACACTGAGGTGTCCTTTGCTAGTGCTACCTTTGTACCAAATTTCGTTCAATTTGCGGTCACCGTGTTCGAATTGATAGCAGGGGACAGACATTCAGAATACACACACTCACACACACACACACACACACACACACACACAGACACACACACACACACAGACAGACACACTTTTTTACGGCCTGTGTTGATCTTATAAGTCTACTTTCATTTTTTGCAAAAATTGAAAGTAGGCTAATAATGTCATATCCCAAAATTAATTATTCAAGCATTGGACATTAAATTACTAAACAATATGAAACTAAACCCAATCTATCTCGTCCTAAAAGAATTCTAATTAAATTAGGTCTAATAATTAAAAATATTATACACAAGACAAATAGTAATACTAAAATAATATCCGTGTTGACTGATATTAATCTCAAGTTATAAAAGCCGCCTTGTCAATAGACATTAACCATTTTGAACAGCGGACGGAGATAAACAAACACACAGATTCGAGGTTATTTCTTTTTACCAATTCAAAAATTTGTTACGTTGTTCAACCTTCTGATTAATACATCTATGCATAACGACAGATGTTTTCAGAATGTGTATGTCCTGAAGACAAGTAAAAATTTAGACTTTCACGACCGGCGTTGAAATAGGAATCTCTGTTTCGCGGGCTTATAGGTCGTGTTCCAAGGAATTACACGAGATATTTATTTTTCAGGATTAGGGAATAACCCATCTCATTTGGATACAATCGTGTTGACCGACTGGAAAGCACCAAACTTTTGTTTACTAAGGCAACACTGAAAAATGGCTTCAAACACCATAATGCAAAATTTATTGAAGTGACTGATATCGCTGGTGGATGTGGTGCAATGTTATCGTTTAATTTACGGTTGGAATGTCAATGTCCAAGTATTTCACAGATACTATAATTATTTATTGATGTGTAACATCTTTCCTCTCGGTATCTGGATATTTTTGTGGGAGTGATTTTGGAAGTGCATGGGACGGAAACAATAAGCGCGCGTGGTGGCGGAGATCGGTACAACGTCGTGTGGCTATGGCGAATGTATATCGCTTACAGTTTAGTTCAAGGTTTGGAGATCCCATTTAATATATTCCCACAAAATATCATCTTCAAGTTGTCGTTCTCTGGTGTGAAAATATTCATTTTATCATATTTGCTGAAAACAATTACGATTTATTAAATCTTCATACTTTTGCTGTATTCTTATTTAATGTAAGCACTCGATGTACTGTCGGCCATGTGGCTATGTGGAATCTATATCGCATCAACAAACACTCCAAACAACGTAGGAATTCAGTATATTAACGCCGACTACTAACAATAATTGAAACTTCGTTGGTCTAAACATATCACTGAAAGAAACACATTTAATATACCTTCCGCACACCTAATTTTTAATAGCGCCTATAATTGGCAGTGCGTTGATCGGCAAAACGAGGTCATTTTCAATAACATCGCTGGCATGGGTTCACTAACTGGCCGGTATAGAGCGCAGCTCGCATCAAGTAGGCAGTGGATTGCTTCCGCCACGGCAAATAACAATTATGATTCATTACGGTCAGGATTTGGCACTGGAGTTATACAGGTAGTTATTTCAATGAACAACAGAGTTCACAGTCAACAAGGGATTTGTGCTCCCGGGACACACATAGTAGGATAACATGTCTCATGTTACAAATCATATGCGACTACTGTAAGGCTCGTATATTTTTAAATTCGTTTTTGTGACCTTTCATTTATTCAAATGAATGACTTTTTATAAGGGTATCCATTTTCTTTTTGGTTTTTGTTAAGAGAGTTTCTAAGATTTTTAAACGCTGACGCCGTTATCATTGATCTAACGAAATATGTACGTGTTAATTTAATTATTAAACTACTTTCTAGTATTTGTCAAGGCGGCTTTTATAATTTGAGAATACGATTCTAATTCATGGACATTTATCATTTTTAGTTATGGATAAGCAAAGGGAAAGTAGGCCTATGTATTTACATACGAATTCTAGCCCTACTTATTATAGTGCTGCTTTGGGTTTTGGGATTTCCTCCTGCGTAACCTTAGAGCGCCGGGGTTAACAACATAACACTGACAAGAATGACAGCGGTCGGTCGGTCGACATAGACAGAGGGTAATAGCTGCCCTAGTTAACACCACCGCAATGATCTCGAGTGTGTCCCCCGGCAGATCGGAAGAGCTAGGGGGTGGCGCTGGTAGAGGAGTGCGTCACGCCCTGAGGGCTGTAGAGCTGTCAGGTCTCGCGGTCAAATTAAATTGTCAACAGTGCTGCTCAGTTGAGCGCAACAGATCGCTGGTCGCGCCGCGACGGCTTGGCCACTCCTCCCAGTTCCAGAGCCGCGAAGGCGCTTGGGGCCCCGCTGAGTGGGTCACATAACTACTGGCACGCTTGTGGAGACCACGAAGTGCTTGGGGCTCTGCTGAGTGGGTCACATAACTGATGGTGCGTTTGTGGAGACCGCGAGGCGTTTTGAGCCCTGCTTCGTGGGTCACATAACTGATGGCGCGCTTGTGGAGACCACGAGGCGTTTTGAGCCCTGCTTCGTGGGTCACATAACTACTGGCACGCTTGTGGAGACCACGAGGCGTTTTGAGCCCTGCTGAGTGGGTCACATAACTACTGGCACGCTTGTGGAGACCACGAGGTGCTTGGGACTCTGCTGACTGGGTCACATAACTGATGGCGCGCTTGCGGAGACCACGAGGCGTTTTGAGCCCTGCTGAGTGGGTCACATAACTGCTGGTGCGCTTGTGGAGACCACGAGGCGTTTTGAGCCCTGCTGAGTGGGTCACATAACTGCTGGCACGCTTGTGGAGACCACGAGGCGTTTTGAGCCCTGCTGAGTGGGTCACATAACTGCTGGTGCGCTTGTGGAGACCACGAGGCGTTTTGAGCCCTGCTCCGTGGGTCACATAACTGCTGGTGCGCCTGTGGAGACCACGGGACGTTTTGAGCCCTGCTCCGTGGGTCACATAACTGCTGGTGCGCCTGTGGAGACCACGGGACGTTTTGAGCCCTGCTGAGTGGGTCACATAACTGCTGGTGCGCCTGTGGAGACCACGAGGCGTTTTGAGCCCTGCTCCGTGGGTCACATAACTACTGGCACGCTTGTGGAGACCACGAGACGTTTTGAGCCCTGCTCCGTGGGTCACATAAATGCTGGTGCGCCTGTGGAGACCACGAGACGTTTTGAGCCCTGCTCCGTGGGTCACATAACTACTGGCACGCTTGTGGAGACCACGAGACGTTTTGAGCCCTGCTCCGTGGGTCACATAACTACTGGCACGCTTGTGGAGACCACGAGACGATTTGAGCCCTGCTCCGTGGGTCACATAACTGCTGGTGCGCCTGTGGAGACCACGAGACGTTTTGAGCCCTGCTGAGTGGGTCACATAACTGCTGGTGCGCCTGTGGAGACCACGAGGCGTTTTGAGCCCTGCTGAGTGGGTCACATAACTGCTGGTGCGCCTGTGGAGACCACGAGGCGTTTTGAGCCCTGCTGAGTGGGTCACATAACTGCTGGTGCGCCTGTGGAGACCACGAGGCGTTTTGAGCCCTGCTGAGTGGGTCACATAACTGCTGGTGCGCCTGTGGAGACCACGAGGCGTTTTGAGCCCTGCTGAGTAGGTCACATAACTGCTGGTGCGCCTGTGGAGACCACGAGGCGTTTTGAGCCCTGCTGAGTGGGTCACATAACTGCTGGTGCGCTTGTGGAGACCACGAGACGTTTTGAGCCCTGCTCCGTGGGTCACATAACTGCTGGCGTGCTTGTGGAGACCACGAAGCGCAATGGGCCCTGCTGAGTGGGTCACATAACTGCTGGTGCGCTTGTGGAGACCACGAGGCGTTTTGAGCCCTGCTGAGTGGGTCACATAACTGCTGGTGCGCTTGTGGAGACCACGAGGCGTTTTGAGCCCTGCTGAGTGGGTCACATAACTGCTGGTGCGCCTGTGGAGACCACGAGGCGTTTTGAGCCCTGCTGAGTGGGTCACATAACTACTGGCACGCTTGTGGAGACCACGAGGCGTTTTGAGCCCTGCTGAGTGGGTCACATAACTGCTGGTGCGCTTGTGGAGACCAGGAGACGTTTTGAGCCCTGCTGAGTGGGTCACATAACTGCTGGTGCGCCTGTGGAGACCACGAGGCGTTTTGAGCTCTGCTGAGTGGGTCACATAACTGATGGTGCGCTTGTGGACACCACGAGGCGTTTTGAGCCCTGCTGAGTGGGTCACATATCTGCTGGCGTGCTTGTGGAGACCACGAAGCGCAATGGGCCCTGCTGAGTGGGTCACATAACTGATGGCGCGCTTGTGGAGACCACGAGGCGCTTTGGGCCCTGCTGAGTGGGTCACATAACTGATGGCGCGCTTGTGGAGACCACGAGGCACTTTGAGCCCTGCTGAGTGGGTCACATAACTGCTGGCGTGCTTGTGGAGACCACGAGGCGTTTTGAGCTCTTCTGAGTGGGTCACATAACTGATGGTGCGCTTGTGGACACCACGAGGCGTTTTGAGCCCTGCTGAGTGGGTCACATATCTGCTGGCGTGCTTGTGGAGACCACGAAGCGCAATGGGCCCTGCTGAGTGGGTCACATAACTGATGGCGCGCTTGTGGAGACCACGAGGCGCTTTGGGCCCTGCTGAGTGGGTCACATAACTGATGGCGCGCTTGTGGAGACCACGAGGCGCTTGGGGCTCTGCTAAGTGGGTCACATAACTAATGGCGCGCTTGTGGAGACCACGAGGCACTTGGGACTCTGCTGAGTGGGTCACATAACTGAAGGTGCGCTTGTGGAGACCACGAGTTGCTTGGGGCTCTGCTGAGTGGGTCACATATTAGATGGTGCGCTTGTGGTGACCACGAGGCGCTTGGGGCTCTGCTGAATGGGTCACATAACTGATGGCGCCTTTGTGGAGACCTCGATATGCTTGGGGCTCTGCTGTGTGGGTTATATAACTGATGGTGCCCTTGTGGAGACCTGGAGGCGCTTGGGGCTCTGCTGAATGGGTCACATAACTAATGGCGCGCTTGTGGTGACTTTGAGGCGCTTGGGGTTCTGCTGAGTGGGTCGCATAACTATTAACGCGCTTGTGGATACATACGGAAATTGAGGCACTGCTGATTGGGTAGCATACAGTATACCCTCGATTATCCGAGTTCGGATTATCCAGTTTGCCGATTACCGTGCACGTTTTCGCCTGATTAAAATTAATAGCGAATACAGTATATAGTACAAAAAAATCTTTGTAATTGATACTGTACTGAAAATTGAATTTTTTTTCGTGCATATTTTTGCAGTGTAGTCCCTGTATATTTCGAACATATTTTTAGCCTATTTTCCTTTATGAAAAAGAATAATAGGCTTATGAGATCACATTTTGTCCTTGTGTGTGTGTGTCTATGTGTCTCCCCGTAATGAAATCTAAACGGCTGAAGCGATTTCAATGAAACTCGGACTGTGCCCTTCAGATTTCGTTACGTCTCACCAATCCAACATGGCGGCTGTGCGAAATATTTCACCGGCATTCTATATAACCGTAACTATTACTGATATCACTTTGAAATTTTGTACGGTGATAAAGGACACTACTAAAAGTTTTCCCATGTAACTTAAAAAAACTGTTAACTACAAAACGAACATGGCGCCCAAGCGAAGTTGAAACTTTTAAATATACTTTTATCGTGATTTAACCATCCGATCGCAGTGAAACTTGGTACAGCAAATGTTTATATACATTGTAATGCACTGACATCTAAGTTAGTTCAATTGTTTACATAACTTCAAGATGGCGACTGTGCGAAATTTTAAAATTAAGTTTTTATTTCTTGTGTCCTTGTCATGCGATCGAAGTCAACGTTTGAATAATGAACCTACGCAATAATCGTCATCTAATAGTACATAACTCTAAGGCCTACATATAAAATAATCCAATATAGCGACCAGCGTTTAGATTTTATTAGGGAGGCACACACACATTCGCACATACACACACGGACAAAAGGTGATCTCATTAGCCTATTTTTTCATAGATGAAAATAGGCTAAAAACAAATGTAAATACTAATTACCTGAATGAGGTACATTTTGTAAACACTGTACTGTTGTCTACTTCAGATCCTCTGGACAGGAAAGGTCCTGCATTTGTTCCTCAACAAGACAGTTACACCGGTGGGATGAGTGGCGCAGTCCGTTAAGCGTAGGAGTTCGAAACCTATGTTAGTGGGTTCAATCCTGGCTCAGGCCGATGACATTTGAGGATGTTTAAATGTGAAAATTTCGTGTCAATGGATCGTTAAAGATCTCTTTTAAGGGCGAAATTCTGGCATCTCGACATCTCTTAAAACCTACCACTGAAGAGGGAAAACCCACAACATTACAATTTCACCTAGGGTTGGCTTCGGTGGCGTAGTTGGTAGCATGCTGAGCTTCTATGCCCAAGATCGCGGGTTCAGCGGGTATAACAGCCGAAGTCGTCGAAATTTTTAAGAGAGTTAAAAATTCCTCAGTATGCCTTCCTTCGGAGGGGAAGTAAAGCCGGCGGTCCCATGCCATAGATGTGTGGCATGTAAAAGAACCTTCTACTAATTACACTTGTGCGAAGCTAAATTATAGGTCAGATTTGACTAACGTTCTTAGGTTCCAACGTTCGTCACGTGGAGCTGACTGCGGTGGCATCGAGTAACCAAGTTCAGAACTAGTTGTCGTTGGCTTTGGCGTTTGGTGGCAAAAGTAGGAACTACTTGAAAATTAAAAGTCTGGAGTCCTTACTTGAATTAAAAACAGATAACACACACTGATACAGCTATCACAATTAACACGGGTTCCCAGACCGATTCTTTACACTTCCAAAGTACACGGGGCTACATGACCGCGTTGTCGCAGCCCCATAACTGAGGAACCAAACCAACCAACAATTTCACCTACTGTAAATTCATAACTCGTTACGGTGTCGGAAACATAGAAGGAGAGTCTATGTTTGAAGTAAAGAATTGTTTCTTGAAATCAGCGGTGCGTGTTAGATATTATAAAGGAATCACAAAATACCCCGACTTAAAGTTTGGAGAGTTATTCATACGTTGTTAACATTCTACGACCTGGATGGGGGTTGTACCCGAAGTCCTTTACACCAAGGATTAACTTGCAAAGTCAGACAGGTTTTCAAAATTTAGTAAATTGATCCCAGATCATGGTGACTTTCGGTGTCTATCCTTACCTGATTCCTTCATCTTCGTTCAAGAATCTCCTCAAAATTTCCAGGGTGCCATTTCAAAGAGCCACAGTCTCACAACATTGCATGTAAAACAATCTCATTGCAATATCCATCGATACAATAATGCACCTTCAATATCATCATCGCTTTGTAGGTTCGATCCCGAGTACCAGAAACTAATAGTATTCGGCAGATCGTCGCCGTTTACTTTGATGGAGTAAGCAATGGAAATGATTTCAGGGTACTCATTTGGGATGTTTATGGAGGACAAACTGCCTGAGGTAGTCACGTCAGACCTCGAAATCTGGATGCAATTCTTCTCTGGTGGTAGCTGTGAGCATTATTCAGCAAATCCTTAGTAAGTGAACGATCTTAATTTATACTAATTGTGGAAGATCATGAAATTGAACTGCCTTGTGTGGTCTCGGGTTACAAATTCAGACTCCGGTCCCAAAGGCCTTGGGCTTGATTCTCGGCTCTTCCAAGAAATTTAATTCTGGTGTGAGGGCTGTAATCTGGTTCACTCAGCCTCGGGAGATGAAACTGAGAAAATGTGGCTTCTATTCCCACCTCAACCATCCTGGAAGATGTTTTCCGTGGTTTCCCCAGTCCTACTCCAAGCAAATGCTGGTATGGTTCCTATCTTAAGACCACGGTCGTCTTATTCCCAATCACCTCCTGAATTACAAACTAGCTTCTAAAAATACCACAATAACACAGGTTATCAGATATTTTCTTCACACATCCAAAGTACACGGGGCTGATATGACCACGATATCGAAGCCACTTATATGTAATAATAAAAACAACAACAACAACAACAACAACAACAACACGGAAGTGGAGCAGATATGTTTGCGTTGCAGATGTACATTCGCATTGCTTACATTAATTATGTATATTGCACTGAATCTAGCTGATTTGACTTTACTCTGTTTCTAGGTGGGTGTGATAATTGTCTTGCTGGAGGCCTAACACTTTCTGCTCAAGGATAGAACAGCTAGGGACCCACAGGGAGAATTTCCAAGGTATGCTGCATTTTTAGATGAATTCGACAAAGAATATTCCTTTTGAAAGAAGCGTTTCCAGCCTAATGTAATAGGGCATAAATCCATGTTGACCAACTATGAAAACTTATCAATTAATTGTTAATTAGGTACGAATAGGGGCAGATGACCTCGATGTTCCACACCTTAAAATAACAAAAGCTAACTAATATCAATATAAATAGCATCAAAGCTTTCTAGAAGCCTGTTCTACACTGATGTTATTATTTGTGGTGCAAGGTCAACAGCTCAACGCGTTGGGTGTGGTTATTTACATTGCTGTTGTTTGAGTCATCAGTCTTTTGGCTGGTTTGTTGTAGTCCTCCATGCCTCACTGTCCTGAGCTAATCGTTTCATCTCTGCATAGCTACCACACCTTACATCCCAGGCAATCTGTTTAACATATCATAACCTGGATCTACCCCTACATTTCTTTTCCCGATCCTTGCCTCCATAACAAAGTTTGCTATTTCTGGGTGTCTCAGTATGTGTCCTACCAACCTATCTCTTCTCATCATTCGCAGTCGCCAGAAATATCTTCTCTCGCCCACTCGTCTTAATATCTCTTCATTAATTACTCTATCTACCCATCTGTCAATTCTCTTGTAGCAACACATTTCAAACGCCTTTATTCTCCTCTTTTCTGCTGCTCCAACAGTCCAAGTTTCACTCTCATAGAGCCCGACGCTCCACATAAAGGCTTTCAGAAATGAATTTCTAATACCTGTTAGAATGTTGTGATCCCTATGCTGAAGAAAGCAGGAGCTGACGGCTGTGAAGAATACCATACAATCAGTTTGATCACTCATGCTTCAAAGATCCTGACTAGAATAATTTACATGAGAATGGAAAGATAGATAAATAGTTGGGTGAAGACCAATTTGGTTTCAGGAGGAACGTAGCAACAAGGGAAGCTATACTATGTCTTAGGCTGTTCTTGGAAGGTAGAATAAGGAAAGATAAGAGAACGTTCATGGCATTTGTAAACTTAGAAAAGGCTTTTGACGTAGATTGGAGTAAGTAGTTTGATATCTTGAAGAGGATTGGAATATAGGGATAGGAAAGTGGTCTGCAATCCATCCTATGTACTGCATGTTCATCTTTTGAGGCTTCTTGGCTCAATGCCATGACTGGTTACTGTACCTTTCAACCGGTCGGTTGGTGGTCGAATATAAATTATTTCAAGGTGTAATTTTCACTTGAAAAATCACGTAGGATCAAAAAGGACATCCGATCTTTAACTCCCGGTGAAAACTAAAATGAGTCGGGCTCCGGTGATTCTAAATATTTGGATTAAGTCGAGGAGAGTGTTTTACCGCTGTGTGATTTCCAATAATAATAAGTGCTTGCATATCACTGGATAATAAGATGCTCACTTTTCTGTACCTGGGATCTCCAAACGTTAGCTACCAAGAGTGAAGCTCGTCTGTCAGCAAGCTCGTATCGGAACATCAAATGGGAAATGTTGGCTGTGAATATCCATAGGAAGTGGGTTTAAAAAGTATTAAATTGCTGGCCTGCAAAACATTGGCAGCCATTGGCCTGACACTAGCTAGAACAGTTTGTTTGTATGTGGGAAGGTCGCATCACCTGAAGCATAGAGTCGTGTACAACTAAGTCCATGCTTACATCATAGAATAATTTGTTCAGTCATGTCGACAGAGACAATAGAGCCCAATAGAAAACTATTGTTGTTGATGCTTTAGGTTTTGGAGTTTGATCTAAATCTCTCCAAATCAATGTGGTTTTGTTAATGGGGTTGGTATAACATATGTAATTCATGCGGCACACCTATTCACATAATATTGGGGGCATGGTGGCGCCGTAGTCAAGCTGTTGGCCTCTCACCAAGGTGGACTAGGTTTAGAAGTGAAATGCCTTGCCCTGTGGTTCAGATTCTTCGTAAAAAGGAGGACCCGTGGCTCATAATCACCATATTCACGGTCACGTAAAACTACAATCTTATTAATCACAGAATAACCTGTTCATCTGGCATTTCTGGCACTCGAAAAGTCTTTCAACAGAGTGCCACATGAGCTCATAAGGAGATCTCTTCGGCCTTAAGTTAGGACCATCCCAGAATTTTCCTGGAGTGGACGTAGGAACCCTCGAAAAAAACATTTTCAGAATGGCTGAAGTGAGAATTGAACCCTCTCCTACTCAGTTTTGCCTCAAGATGCTGAAGTGTACCCCATTCCAGCCCTCAAACCACAATTGAAGTTTCTTGGCAGAGCCAGGAATCGAACCCGAACTTTGAGGACGACAGACAAAAACGCTAGCCACTACATAACGAGGTGGTCCAAATTAATCCTATTTCTAACTTGTAGCTACACATGAAAAATCTAGTTTTTAATATTCCATGCTAGCAATCGTACTCGGCTTCGTCCGACTGATAAACCCCCACTCATTTCCGAATCCTAGGCTATGGAAACGCCTCTTTGTTTTTATAGAAAGCTTTGAAGTAAGTTTTAGGGTACTCCGTTTCTAATATAATAGGGTATAAACACGCGTTAACCGACAGAAAAGTTATGAGTTAATTATTATTTCTTTAAATGCCTGGGGTAGTAAGAATTACCGAAATTTATGGAAAGTAGCTCCTCAAGTGGGGGTTGGATGGCGCAGCGGTAACGCTCTCGCCATCTGTTCCCAAGGTTGCAGGATCAAATCCTGACGCAGTCTGTTGGCATTTGAGGCTGCACAAATGCGAGGGAGCCATGTCAGTAGATTTACTGGAACGTTAAAAATCCCCTTCGGTGAAAAATTCTGGCACTGTGGCCTCTATAAAAGCTGAAGTAGTTAAAAGGATTGTAGAACCAATAACAGTATTAAGTGTGTGTTGTTATGGTTGCAGCCGAACATGGTTATCTTTTACACAGGGCGCGTTAATCCTCAGGGATACTAAATGCAATCGTCAGCTGTTCCGCTGATCCAACCAGCCGTTCTCGAGTTATAACTGTGCAAACATAGGCCTACAGATACAATTTTATTTTTGGGTGCATGAAGCAGTTTGACACGTAAATAACGCAAAACTGTTGGGGGTAATTCTCGAGAAATAAAAACCACACAAAAATAAAGAACTGACAAACTTTGACCGTCTGTTGGCAAAATGCTGTGCTACAGACTGGTGAAAGTTCGGTCTGCGCTAGCTCAATCCTCGCAGAAGCTGTTAACAAGTGAAAGTATGTCAGTCTTAGATTCAATTTGTTACAATTTACAAATAGTACGAAAATCACTACCACTATCAGTACGTTTATATCTACTACAAGACTTAAAAGAAAGACATTAATACGAAGATAATCCCATTGGTTTACTAACCACAATTTAACTTGTGGTTAGAAATGGCTATTTTTTCGATACTACAATTGAAGGTTTCATCCCAAAAAAAATACAGACAAATTCATAAATTGACTTTTTGATATAAATACATCTCCTTCCTTTTCAATAGATAACATTGCTGTCTCCAAAAATCAGACAGGAGTGAAATATTGGAAATTCTACAAAAATAAGACAATTCCAATGTTTTTTCAAGATAATTAACTGGAATGTTTGGCATTGAATAATGATTGTACTTTTTTAGGATTCACATAATAAATAATCGTATTTGAGGATTAAAATACTTTTCATTTTTGTATTCATCTATGATTTCGGCAAAAACCAGACTAGTCCAAAGGTTATTTTTTATGTTTTCTCAACTATCCTCATAAGTCATAAATATATATTTCCTTTCTGTGCAATGTACAGCTGTTAGTGAGGCCATAGTTGGTCTAAAAGCAATTTTTATTTCCTTCAGCACAAATGAAGCTATAGTCTACTGTGCTTTTTCTTTAAGTTTCGGAACAATTTAATTTTTGAACTTATCTGGTTCTTGGGTTCCTTCAATTGTATTAAAAAATTGATACTAAAAACCTAAAAGTCATATCAAAATGCTTTTGGTGCATGAAATTTGGTAAAATTTGTAACAAAATGTTGAGACCAGACGTTTTGTTGGAAACAAGCTAGTGGTCTTAAATTATTGGTAGGCACTGAGTGTTCTCTTTTTTAAATGTTTAAAATTAAAAACTTAGTCTAAGAATTGTATCAAATCCGTACAATTGTACCAAATTAGGCAACATTACTAGGGTTGTTAGTGATTATTGTTTTATAAGGGGAACATGGAGGTCCTTCTCCTTCACTCCCAGCTTGAAGATCCCGGCACAATGCACCGCTTCCAACCCCGGTTTTTACGGGGACGGGGTTTACACTGTAACGCATGCGCAGTACTGACTATTGGCTTGAAGACAACCGTCCATGACCTACCCCTGTGTGTATTGTAAGCTGGTAGCCAACATGTTCATCAATATCCGTAGCTGGTCTGCAGCGGTCGGGAGTGGATGCCGGGTCTTTGAAAGATGAGGAGGAAGGGGAGGGGATGGTGGAATGGCCTTGCGTCCTAGAGAGAAGCGCCTACAGAATTGTGCCATTCTCTGTAGCACACCAAATTACTTCTTTGCATGTCATATCGGCGTGCACATCAAACGTGCGGCGGGAGCTCGTCTATTGTTTGGGAAACAATGATGATGTTTCCTTGGCGATGGAGCACTCTCTCCCCCCCAACCCCCTTTCTCCTCTCTCTCCTCTAGCTCCCTCCTTTATATGCACCAACAATGGATTCTATACGGTGACATTTTTATCGTACGGGCTATATAGCAGAGGCAGAGGCACTTGAATAGAGGGCGGGGGCGCATTTGCGAAGAAAATGGTTCGACGACTCATACAATCCCTCCTACCAGTTCCCACCCTTGTGATTAATATCCAGGTATTGATAGCACTGCGGCTATGGCTCCAGCACGTAGCGTAGTTTTCAATAAAAGCGCGCTCTATGTGTGTGTGTGTGTGTGTGTGTGTGTGTCGGCCATTGTGAGGCCTGGGACTTCGGACAATGACCACTTGAGGCAAACAGCGCGCTCCTTCGCCGCGCCATACCATCGTCTTCCTCCTTCCCCGCCGCTCGCGCTCTTCCGTGTGATAATACAGCGCTGCAGGTAGGCTTAATGAGTAAGTAAACAGTTTATCGTGTGTAATATTGTAATTTACCTGTCAGCAAAAGGGGTGAGGGGTGAGATATAAGCTCATTATGGTCGACACAACTTGCCACGCCCTACAAACAGTCTCTTCCCCAATTATCCTTACACCACTGCTTCCTCTCCATGTTCACAATAGTAAGCTGTTGTTTCATTTAGGCCCGCCTCGTTGCGTAGTGGCTAACACTCTTGGTTGTCACCGCGGAGATCTGGGTTCGATTCTCGACTCTGTCATGAAATTTAATTCTGGTCTGAGGGCTGCAACGGGGTACACTCGGACTCATGAGGGTGGGTTGAATTGTTATTTCAGCCATCTTGAAAGTGGTTTTCCGTGGTTCCCCATGTCCACTCCGGACTCATACTGGGATGGTTCGTTACTTAAGGACCAATCTTCACCTGAATTGCAAATACACCCACTACTTCAGACACCACAATAAATCAGATATCGGACTGAGAAGAGGTGGGTCCGATTCCTACCTCAGCCATCTTAGAAGAGGTTTAAATGGTTTCTCACTTGCTCAAGGTGAAGGAAAAAATGAAGGAAGCTTTTAGTTTTACGTGACAGTTAATCATGCGATTATGAGCCACGGGACCTCCTTTATACGTGGAATCCGAACCACTGGACATGGCATTTCACTTCGAAAATCTCACATGCCTTGACCGGGAATCGAACCCTTGGTGAGAGGCCAACAGCTTGACCGCTGCGCCACCACACCGGGATGGTGCCTAAAGTAAGGTCATGGCCACCTCATTATGAAATGAGCGACAACGATACACATTAGCGTAGCCATCACAATGACACCGGTTATCAGACACACTCTACATACGTCCAAGTGCACGGAGCTACAGGACCACGATTGTGTTAAGCCACTATATAAATCAACAACAAGAACAGGAGCATCAACGACTAATGATATTCAGGACTGACATATTTTTATATGAACACAAAATAGCGAGTGGGTTAGCGGTGTTTACAATTTTCTGGGATTGAACAACGAGGCCATATTCCTCTCGGACCATACAGTAAATTACGTTGAAGAAGGGAAATAGAAGAGTTATGGCCTTACGAGGGTAACGCAAAGGAAATAGAAACGAACATTTAACGTCTCTTTTAACTACTGTAGCTTTAGAGATGCCTGAAGGTGGTCTTGAATTTTGGCTCAAATGTACATGGGCGTTTCGCATATAACGAATAGAATGTATAATGCGAATGGATTTTATAGTATTTTCAAAAATGAGTTGCCTCACAAAAGCCATAATATCTTGAAAAAGTAGGCCTGGGACAGGACAGGAAATATTTCCACATCACATGAAAGCAGAGATTCTATTTTAGAGGATAAACCGCCATTAGACTAACAGGTACATTTCTGTAGACACAGTCTCAGATTTTACATTTTTGAATTTTTTTGGTGGCTTTCTGGTTGTAACGCCTTCAGGTTTTTATTGAATAGGCCTATGTGCACTGAGATTCATCCACGAGAAATCATAGCCTAAATCTGAAGAATCTTGCTAAATTTCAAGTGAATTTTAGAAAAATTGTTGAGTTTTAATTCGCTGGCCTTAAAAGCCAATATGCCATCTTGTTAAGAAATATAATTTATTTTTACTGAAAACTACAACTTTCAGGAAAAAAACTTTAAAAGTTCAACATATTCATACTTTTTTGCCAATTTTTTAAAAATGATTTACTCCATACACCTTCGCACTGAAACCCAAATAACTCACGAATTACTGGAACTACTTGTAAAGAAATTGGTACAGAAACAGAGGAATATGTGTCTTATTAATTAATTTATTTATTTATTATTTATTTATTTATTTATTTAGTTAGTTTCCAAAACTAGCATAGGTAGGGTTATAGTTCGACAATTACAGAATATTTACGACTTGTATTGCATTGTAATAACTTATGGAAGATGTGATGGATGAATATAAGAAAATGAGAATAACAACATGATTTAAAAAAAAATAGGATACAGAGGTTTTGTCGGTTCCTTATTGCAGTAACTCAGGTGACATTTTATAATAAGTCTTTCTCTTTCAAAATCAGGGCAGTCGAAAATCAGGTGATGTACAGTTTGAGAGGATCCACAATAGCATGTATAGTCATTGAATAGTGATATGAAATAGCTCGAAGTATGACGTGAATTTTCCATGTGCAGATACAAATTGACCTAGCACAACGTTCGGAACTAGTATTTTACTTTGCAGTCGATGCTGAATCACAAGAAAAAATATTTCTCTCGTAACAGATCCTTTCGAAGTTGAGGTCCACGTGTAGTCTTTTATCTTTCTTTTCAGGTGACATATTGTAGTTCTGTCATATGAAACATCTATTGTTGATTTGCAGCCTCTTTAGCTAGTTAATATGTGTCTTAACAGATGAACATAACAAATATTAACTTGCTATGTTACAATGAGAAACATAATATTATGGATATGTTATTAATTATTATAATTATTAATTATTATTAATTATTATAATATTCTAAAGATAAGAATGGCGAGTTACTAACAACAGAAGAAGAGATCATGGAGAGATGGAAGCAGCACTTCGAGGAACTGCTAGAACAAAAGGAGCAGCATGTGGGGGAAAGATTGGAAGAAGAGGATACAGCGGTAGAAGAGGAAGGTGAAAGTACATATATTGCTCTAGAAGAATTGAGGGCAGCAATCAGAAAGATAATGCTTGGGAAAGCAGCTGGGCATGATCAAATCTCACCAGAAATGATCAAATATATGGGACAAAAAGGGGAAAATCTATTGCTGCAGGTGATGAACATAGCATGGAAGACGAAAGAAATCCCTAGAGACTGGCAGCTAGCAACAATTATACCTATCTACAAAAAGGGAGATAACCGAATATGCGACAACCACAGAGGAATGTCATTGCTAAGTGTACCGGGGAAAATATACTCAAGGATTCTTGAAACAAGACAACGAAACCAAGTAGAGGTACAATTGGAAGAAGAACAATGTGGATTCAGGGCAGGAAGAAGCACTCAGGGCTTAATATTCACAATCCGCCAAGTGTGTGAGAAGAACATAGAACGCAACAGAGATACGTATATGTGTTTTCTGGATTTAGTGAAAGCATTTGACAAGGTACCATGAGAGTCCTGTGGGAAGTCCTAAAGCAACGGAACGTGGAATCCTGCATTATACAAGCAATTAGGAGCTTCTACAAAAGCTGCAGAAATCAAGTAAGGACATCGAACTGTACGTCCACAGAATTCATATCAACAGCAGGAGTGCGACAGGGAGACATTTTGTCACCATATTTGTTCATCATACTTTTGGATGAGGTCATGAAGAGATGTAAGGAACGCAGCAAGAAATTCAAAGTTGGGAACTACAAGTTAAATCCTATTTACATAACAGTCATGGCATTTGCAGATGATGTTGTTATATTAGCCAAGTCCCCTCGAGAGCTTCAGTATAATTTGGATATTTGGAACGAAGAACTGAAGAAGGTAGGCATGGTAATCAGTACAGAGAAGTCCAAAGTGATGGCTGTGTCAAGGCAGAGAAGAGTGCTGAACGTGAAGATCGATGGCAAGGAATTGGAACAAGTTCCAACATTTAAGTACTTAGGGGCCATGATATCTGAAGATGGAAAGATGGACACAGAAATAAATAGCCGCATTGCTTCAACAGGACGACTTTATTACTCACTAAGCCGCAACTTTATTAGCAAAAGAGAAGTGAGCGAGAAGACCAAGCTCGCTGTGTACAAGTCAACATATGTACCAACACTTACATATAGCTCGGAATCATGGACCTTAGGCACTAAACATCAAAGTAGGATACAAGCAATGGAGATGAGATACTTGAGGCGAATAAAACGAAAGACGAGAAGAGACCGCATCAGAAATAACACTATAAGAAATACGCTTGGTGTAAAACCGCTGGGATCAATCGTAGAGAAAGCCCAATTGAGGTGGTATGGCCATGTCGCACGTATGCCTGAAACATGACTACCATACCGGGTATGGGAGGCTAGGAGTGAGGGTCCCAGAACCAGAGGACGTCCACGCACCAAGTGGGAGGACAATATTGCAGCCAGTCTAAGAACAAGAGGCATTCAATGGACAGCAGCTCGAATCAAGGCCCAAGACAGGAAAGGTTGGAGATCTCTCTGTGAAACCTCGACACCAACCGGTAGAAGAGGACCGACTAAGTAAAAGTAAAAACAGATGAACATAACAAATATTAACTTGCTATGTTACAATGAGAAACATAATATTATGGATATGTTATTAATTATTATAATATTTTTTTACTATCTTTAATTACTCAACTTACTGTTGGTAACATGACTCATATCTGTACATTATGTACAAGAAAATGAGTCACACTTTGAAAAGCCTTTAGCATAAATTTTCAAATTATATAATATAGACGTTTGACAGTTTTTGTTTTCGGTACTGTTATCTTCTACGTCTCTTTTTCACAAGAGGGTCCAAGAAAATCCTAGTGTGTTTCGCTCGTTTTATAATGTCCATACGAGTGTCTTAATTACCATTATAGGCGAGTTGCATACGACTTTTTATGTTCGACGATAATTATAACTTTATTATTATGTTCTAACATAAATATTCATACATATCTGTCGGTTGACTTCTTCGTCTTCTTGGGAATTGTGTGGGCTCACCATTTGATCTCTACCCAATAAGGAATTCCAAAGCTTTGAAACATTGTTTATCCTGAAGTAGCACCAACAGATAGCGCACAGGTACTATGTTAGATCATTTTGTTATTTTGGTCAAATAACACAAAATAGGCTGTTACAAACGCTTTAAAATTAAAATGTATCGTATTATCAACTAGTTATTCTTCAAATTCGATGCGTATAGAATGTCAACGGATGGCAAATTAATTGAGTCCCAAATAGAACAGTTATGACATCTGGTGAAAAGTTTCGCATAACAAATCTATTTACTGAACAGAGAGATGGATTATAATTTCCGTGGAACTAATGTCATACGATTGCTTCCGCCATGACGTTCTGGTGTTTTTATGTCAACAACAGCATTCACTAAAGTTGTCGGCGAAATCCTGTGTAGAAATTGGACTTACGGATATTAAGGTACAGTGTTATTTCTTTTTCAATATTCCCCAGTTTGTTTATGCAAACATTAGGGACGGTGGACACCTTCCATGTCGGTAATGGCTGGAAGAATGAAGTTGCAAACTTCTGGACGTAGATTCCTAAATTTCTTGCATATTTCATAGTATTTTCCTTTTACCTCAAAGGTTCGAGCTGATTTTCTCTTTGTGTTTGGCATTGTACAGTAACTACAATGGTTGATCCAATATAGGCTACATTGCCAACTTTCAAATCATGTAATTCATGTCCGACATGTTGGATTTTGAGTGCATTTGCGATGCTATCCATACCTAATTGATCAATGAATGAAAATATTGAGCTCTGTTTGGATGGAGAAACTGTATCATAATGAATAGTAGTCCTTTAATGACCCCCATTATGATACAGTTTTCTGACATATAAATTTTACACTTCAACATTGTCGAACATAAACGTCTTTACTAAACTAGAATGCATATGCCCAGATGACGGTACTTGTTGGCGTGGTAACCACCAGAAATTCGTGTCCATGTTAAAATTGTTATCAGATTGCACGTGATGTTTTGACAATATCATCACTTTTTTACTTCTTTAACTCAATTCAAAATTATATGTTTCAATTCATTTTTTATTTAATATTTTTAAGGATATCCATTTATTTATTTATTTATTTATTTATTTATTTATTTTTACTGTAAGTTTTCAATTAGAATAGATTATAAATTACTGTAGTTTTGAGCAGAAGAAGGCTCCATTGAAGGGTAGAAATATGTACAATTGATTAGATGTTTCATAATTTGATTTGATAGGTGAATTATTATGAACATTTGTCTCCGCACGTACTACCATCATAATCGGAAGAGAACAAAGATTGACCAAAAGGGTCAAATAGGTATGAACGAGAGCAGACTCATTCAAGTATGTGAAAGGAAAACCAGACACAGATAAGTCACCATGTTTGCCAAACCATACAGTATCCTACAAAACGTGAGTGTGTGAGAGCAGGGTGACCAAGGCCAAAATTTTATATCATTGTATCAGTATGGATATCAGTATTGCGAGCTGATCAGCACTCACATCTCAAACACGCAGTTCTTGCATCTGTATGGACTTTGTGTGATAAACTGTGTCATTGTGACGACTATAACACAAGGGTATATATACGAATATTTTCAAAGTCCAGATAGCTGCCTCGGAAATGGAAAGAACGTATCGTATCGGCATTTGCATGGATTTACAGTGGAATAACTGGAGAGAAAGTGCAACCAGGACAGCCGCTGTCAAGTGTTAGAATTCGAACCATGTATCTCCGAATGCCAGCTATCCAGCACTCTTGTGTGGTCGTAATCGAAACCTCAATCGTAGGATCGTGCAGTGAATCCAGACAGGAAGCCCACTCAATCAATCATCCACCATCATTAAGTTAAGGTGTTCTCTCAGTTCTGACCAGCTCTTTCAAAGCTGACTGTTCACCAGAGAGCAATTTATCTCAATGGCAGGTTCCGGTGACAGGCTGAGACATCGTAATGAGAGGGAGCATATGTTGAGAGGCTGTGTAAATAGCAGGGGTTGGGATGAGGGGACGGCACGAGAAAAACAATTGACTTACCCTGAGGGGAACTTGGTTATGTAAAGGTTAGCTTTAATGGGCAGGGTGGGTGACGTCATCCAGCCACAAGAGGGCAATCACTAGTAAGAAGGGTGTTGATACAACTATTCATTTTATCAACTCTGTTTAACCGAGCACGGACTGATCGTGTTATTGCTCGGGTGGGGAGAGGAGCCCCCTTACGTTAATAAGTAAATGGCACATTCATTGGTCGCATCACGCTTTCACTCAGAGAAGGCACACACGAGGTGTATCCCTCTCCCCGTTTGTTATGGACACGACTAGGCACGTCCGACTACGTGACCAGGTGAATGAGAACTAACTAAAACTTAGTAATTAAGTACAAGTTTTTCGGGCTTGTAGGCCGTGGTCCAGACAAGCCAAAACAACTTGTATTTAATTATGAACGCCGGCCGTGAAAGCCTAAGCTGTTATAAAACTTAGTAAGTTTTAGGACAGACCTTTCCTGGCTGAATAAAAGATTGATAGGAAATAGAGCAAGTTACAGCTGCATATGAAATACCTAGCTGGTTGATCTTTTTTTTTTTCGTCCTACTTGTCTGATTTTCGAAATAATTTGTTTAATTTGTAACTCACCGCTGAAACCACCGGGTGAGTTAGCAGTGTCGTTACGGCGTGGCTGCAGGCAGTCGCTCACATCCGGGAGGCAAGGAGGTTCGAATCCCCTTGAAGATGGTTTTCTGTGGTTTCCCATCTTCCTTCCAGGCAAATGCCGGGGTTGGTCCCTAACTATAGGCCACAGCCGCTACCTTCCAATTCCTCGTCCTTACATTAACACTTTCCTCCCCAGACAACACTCCACAATCGACGGTACTTGTAGCTCACCCAATGGGTGTCCGTATAGAAGCAGCTACGAAAACTCTGGCGAGCCGAACATGTCCTCGGAGACTCCCGGCACTAAAGGCCATACGCTAAAAAACGCTGAAACCAATATTTTATTATTTTATTATCTCAGTCTCATTCAGGGCTATGATTATATGGAAGCTACTGAGGTATGAATGGTACTAAGTAATGACCTTCGGGGCACAACTAGTGTCGGTGGATGCTGTGTAAGGTTCTACTCGTAGGTATGGTACTGCTGTACCAACTCAGTGAGGAAAGCAATGGCAAACCACTTCACTCCTCACCTTGCTTTGTACGCCTCATTATAGTGCTCCCTTTGATTTTTGTGGGTTTCAGCCCACATAACCGATAGTGGCACTGTTTGAGGATCCAACCAGCCTCAGGGCTGACTACCTAACAGACATACAGACAGACACAAATTGTATCCAATCACATTAGGTGGGAAAACAGGTATTAAATAAATATTACATGAGATGTATATCACAAAATAACAGGCTTTTATGTACAAAAAGGGCGGTGGGATACCTGAATGGATTGCATGCTTCATTCGTCACGCGATCATCATCAACAAATCCTGCTCACTTAGGCTTAAATAATACTGTTATGCAGTGATTATTTTCAAAGGGGAACGCGGGGGTAGGCGTACCCCTTAAACATTTGAAAACTCTTTAAGAAAAAAATATTGGAAATTTGTATCTAGTCCGGCAAATATAACTTCCGACTTGAAAGTTCATCGATCAGCTAGCGTCAACGCGCTGTTCACAACAGCTGGATGAGATTTCGAGTAATTCTCGATTTAAATCGATCTATCGAATCAGTATCTTTTGGTCGGTAACTCGGCACTCCGTTCTTATAAGCACGCAGGCTAGTGTTTGGAGGCGTGGTAGGTTGTTATTTTGTGTGTGTGGTTAGTTTTGAAGGATGAAGAAAATAACGAACTATTTAACATCCACCCAGGCATCGAAAAAGCTGAAAGATAATGATTCGAACACAAGCAATGACGGAGAAACGCCAACAGTGTCGTGTGGTGATGCAAAGGAAGATCATGAGAAAGAGCTTTCAACCGCGTGCAACAGTGGGAAGGAAGACATTCCAAAATGCTGGGATTTATAGAAAAAGCAAGAATTTTGCAGCAAGTACGAATGGTTGGTGGTAAAATGATTAGAAATACTGAGTGCAGTTACCACCTTGACATGTTGACCACAAATAAATTAACCCAATGCATCCTCTCATTTATCATGTCGGCCCGAAAAGTAATAACCAGACTCTTCAAATTGCCGAAAATTGCAAGATCGTGATGTTTTGTTGACTACAACTGGGAGTACCCCTTATTTTTTAGAAAAAAAAGCACTGCAGTTATGCACAAGTACTGTATATACAAGGTGCGTTTAAAAAGTAACGAGCTGGAGGCTGGAATGCGCAAACCGGTGATGACATCGGCTAATAGTGGCGTGTGTAACGAGGTGTGGTTCCGACCAGAGTGTGGAAGGTCACAGCCCGTCGCTAGAGGGCACGTGGGCACGTCACGTGACGATACAAATCGATCAGCAGCATGCATCAATCGTCCAACGTTGCCAGTCGCATTGCAAACAGTGACATGGAGGCGTCAACCGAAGAGCAAAGAGGTGTTGTTCGGTTTCTGACAGCGGAAGGAGTAGGGGGAACGGACATTCATCGCCGAATGTCACAAGTGTACGGCGAACACCGCATGCCCCTTGCAAGGTTCAAGGCGTGGCACAAGCGCTTCAGGGAAGGACGGGTGTCGTTAGCCGATGATGCCCGGTCTGGGGCACCCCCCTGCATTACCGATAACAACGTCCAACTGGTTGATGCACTCATTTCCCAGAACCGCCGAGTGACAGTGGTCGCTCCACGACAATGCACGACCTCATACGGCCAACACAGTCGCGGCACTCCTTCAGAAATTCAAATGGGAGGTTCTCGGCCACCCTCCATACAGTCCAGACATCTCTCCCTGTGATTACGCCATGTTTGGTCCCCTGAAAAGGGCTCTGCGGGTCCAACGATTCACCTCGGACGCTGACGTCCTGCTGTACGTGCGGAACTAGTTCACATCGCAGCACAGGGAATTTTATGAGACAGCCTTTTACCGCCTCATTTCTCAGTGGGACAAGTGCCTCAACAGCCAGGGCCAATACTTCTAACATACAGGTACTGGTTTCTATAATTATGCCTCCGGCTAGTTACTTTTTGAACGCACCTTATATAATATACAATCTTTAGATTACAAAAGTTTGTAAAAACTTACTTAACGTGTCAATCTTATTTACAGATATTATTGCTTGGTTGGTCTGAAGGACTTCTATAGTGGTTGCGTATTATCAATACAGTTTAAGTATGTTAACCTGTGATCTATTGACTTATGAGTTCAGGTATGATGTTGTCTACACTATTGTCATATTTTTGATTCTACAGTAATTCAAACGTTCCCATTTAAACTGGTGGCCTATCATGATGTGTCTAGCTTGTCAATGCAGCGAGTACAGAAATGACACAATACACTAGAGTTCAATATGGTTATCTAAACTTAGCTGGTATCTGTTATCACATACTGCTAGTCTCGGATGGGTAGTTGCGAGCTCCGTTATCTTCCACGTTTGATTATTGTGGAGCTATCTACATGTTATTTTATGCATTTTATTACTAATGCTACGTCTAAGTGCTGTCCGTGCCATTTGTTACTGTTTCTTAAAACCTTGCTTGGATTAATTAGTTTGTGTCTTGAGCCGGCAATGCCCTAACCTGTGATGATGTATGCTAATGGTTCAGAACAATCTCAACTATTAATAACTAGGGTGTGTATGTTTAAGTCCTAAAAAGAGCCCTAATATGCTAGCAAATATGGCCATAAAATGACGAAATATGACCAAAAATGGCAAAATATAACCTGAAAATGATAGATTTAAATATGGCGTTTTAAAAAATATATAAATCCAAGCGACAACCCCTTCGAGATTAAATTGGATGGTTCCTTAGTTTAGGAACTGCGACAACGCGTTCATGTAGCCCCGTGTACTTTGAGTGTGTGTAGAATCTGTCTGATAACCGGTGATAATTCTGGTGACTGTATTAGTGTGTGTTATCTGTATTTTATAAATTAAAATAAGGACTGCATACAATAATATCAAGTAGTTTCTACTTTCGCTACCAAATGATACCCTCAACAACACCTAGCTGTGAACTTCGCTATTATTAGATGCCATCGTAACCAGTGCCTGATGACGAACGTTGGCACTTAGAGCATTAATCAAACCTAACCTACAAATTTTGGCTTCACACAAGTGTAGTTATTTTTGGTGCCATAAATCTATGACATGGGATCGCTGGCTTTACTTCCCCTTCGAAGAAGGCATACTGAGGAAATTTTAACGCTTTTAAAAAATCCGACGACTTCGGCTGTATTTGAACCCGCGACCTTGGGCATAGAAGCTCAGCATGCTACCGACTACGCCACCGAAGCCACCGCCTTGAAATTAAATTGTGAACTAAATTATTTATTCCCATTTTCATATTATGTTTCTAAATATACATGTTTAAGTAGTTATTTACAGTCTATTTTCCTTGACTCACTTATCAAACGCCTGAAAGTACATACCTATAAAACATGTCCACTAAAATGATCACATCACACAAAATTTTAAAAGTCAAAATATATTTCCACACAACAATGGTGGTTTAAAACATCAGAAAATTAGAAATCTGTCTTATTTTTTAAAACAAATTTAGAGTGGTGAAGCCCATTTTACATTCTTATATTCAAATATGTTCAAGTTTTAATTGAACACTACCAAATTAATTACATGTCATTCAGTACATTCTACACTAGAAGAAGTATTTTCCTTTGGCATAATGCAATGCGTACTGGAGTGCGGTTCACCGTAAACTGACGCTTGTTCAAGTAAAAGAAGGAGATGTAATTAGCCAATTTCTGGAATGGGGTTTTCTAGATCATTTCTGACTCTACCTGCGCGAGTACAATGTGGTGGTGCAAGAAGTGCAATGAGGTATATGACCTTCATCCCATACAATGGGTATTCCACTTGCATTAACTTCCGTTGTGACATCCAGATTCAATTTCTGTAAACACTAGTTCCTGTTTGGTAAGTTGAGGATGATTGCACACCTACAACTGCCGTCAAATTACCGAAATATGACGTCCTTAACAAAAAAAAAGTTCAAAATATGACCTAATGGTAAACAAGTAGTTCCGTGAAGAACTATACAGCCTATTTTCACATATCCTACTCATGTTAATTGCCACTATCAACATACAAAATTTCAGTTTGATTGTTGGGATAGATTCGTAGATATTGAGAACCGTATAAATATTTCGGATGGTCGCCAGGTTGGATTTTTATTTATGTGCTGTTACATGAAGATTATTGTGTACGTGTGGTATTCGGACTTCAATCGCATGATTAGGACACAAGAAGTAAAAACGAGTTTTTAAAATTTCGCACCGCTGCCATCTTGAGGTTATGATAACAATTGAAATAAATTAGATGCCAGTGGATTAACATTTGTATAAGAATTTAACGTGCAAAGTTTCACTGCACTCGGATGATTAAATCACGAGAAACGTCCATTTAAATATTTATATTTCGCGTCGCCGCCATGTTGGATTTGTGCTCACCAGGTTACTGAAAGTCATGTAGGCGAACTTATGTGCATAGCCTCTATGAAGCTTAAACATTTCAGTCTGATTGCTGTAAAAGATTCGTAGATATTGAGAACCGTCAAAATGTTTCGGATGCTCGCCATTTTGGATTGTTATATGTATAGGCCATAGAGTTATGTACCATTAAAGGAAAATTATTGCGTAGCTTCATTATTCAAACTTTCACTTCTATCGCATGATTACGACACAAGAAATAAAAACTTAATTTTAAAATTTGGTATAGCCGCCATCTTGAGATTATGTAAACAATTGAACTAAATTAGATGCCAGTGCATTACAATATGTATAATCATTTACTGTACCATATTTCACTGCGCTCGGACGGTTAAATCACGAGAAAAGTCTATTAAAATGTCAACTTCGCTTGGCCGCCATGTTCGTTTTGTACTTTACAGGTTTTTGAATGATACATAAATAAACTTATAGCAATCCCCTTTATCACTGTACAAGATTTCACGGTGATATCATAAATGGTTTCGGAGATATTGAATGCCAGTGAAATATTTCGCACAGCCGCCATTTTGAGGTTATGTAAACCATTGATCTAAATTAGACCCCAGTGCATTACATTGTGTATAAATATTTGCTGTACCATGTGCCATTACGTTTGGATGGTTAAATCGCGAGAAAAGTCTATTTAAATGTCTCAAATTCGCTTGACCACCATATTGGTTTTGTAGTTACCAGGTTTTTGAAAGTCTCATATATGAACTTCTAGTAGTTCCCTTTACCACCTTACAAAATTGCAGGGTGATATCGGTAATAGTTTCGGAGATACTGAATGCTGGTGAAATATTTCGCACAGCCGCCACGTTGGATTGGTGAGAGACAATAAAATTTTAAGGGCACGGTCGGGGTTGGCCAGAATAGTGCTACGATCTTACCTATTTTCATTGAAATTGCTCCAGCCGTTTAGAATGTATTAGGGGGGGGGGGGGGCACATACACACCATCACACACACACACACACACACACATAGACACACGGACAAAAGGTGATCTCATAAGCCTATTTTTTTCAAAAAATGAAAATAGGCTAAAAATGTTGTAAATATGCATTTTTATGACAAATAAAAGCCACTGTATTGTGACGATAATCACTTGATTTGCATCAGAAACCTATCGGGCATGAAAATAGATGCAAAGAAAAAAGTATGACCTTTCCTAATCATCCGATCCCTATTAATAATCAATATCTTCCCCGCCTCACATAAACTAGTGAATCCTCTGTAATAGGAAGAGGGCTATTGGGGCGTCTTGAACTCGTTAAGACTGTCTAACCTTGGCCTTGGTTTATTGAGAATAGCTTAGCATTTTTCCCATTCTATAATAATTGCTAATAGGGCATGATGGAGGTGATCTGCTCGCACATCTAGGCTCGCAGGCTAGACTGTACGTTAGAAGGCAGAACAGTTTCAAATATATTTTCTTTTTGCATTTTCATGCGAAAGTCCACTTTAGTCCCTAGTTTTTCTACGAAAATTCTCTTTAGTCCCTAGTTTTTCAGCGAGTCCTCCTAGGCCCTTGAAGGTTCTCTTTAGCCCCTAGTTTTTCTTCGAAATTCCATTTTCGCCCCTAGTTTTTCTACGAAAGTCCTCTTTAGCCCCTAGTGATTCAGCGAAAGTTCTCTTTAGCCCTTAGTTTTTCAGCAAAAAGGTTCTCTTTAGCTCCTAGTATATTTTTTTTAGCGAAAGTCCTCTTTAGCCCCTTGTTTTAAGGTTCTGTAGGAAACATATACTGTATACGGAAGCAAGGGGCATGAAGCGGTAAAGAACGTCAAAATGTTCTAATTGGAAAGGGCCCTATTTATGACAGACACAGTTACAAAATTAATATTGTTACTTTCTTTGACTTGTTAGGCTGCATGTTCTCCCTTAAAAAAAGGACATACATCAATAAATTACATTCCGTTACCGCTCCATGGCGAAGCATCTTGGTATAACCACAAGATGTCACTGCTCTTCAGTTTATTTCAAGTCACTGTTTGTCTCTATTCTTTTACTACGGAGCCAATACAAAACGGTTACGACCTTCTTAAAATAACCACAATCAACATCATCATCTTTGTGTTTCAGTAAGATTATGATAATTGTTGCTATAAGAGGCCTTGTATCTGCGGTATATTATCGTAGACTATCTTTCTAAGTAGGAGTCGAGGCAAGTAGAATATTTAATCAGAAAATCATGATGAGCAGAATAGACAAATCAATTGTTGTTCAATTCAGTTAATCTAAGTATCGAAACTTTTCTATGATATTTGGTATGTTAGTAGAGAAGAACATTTTCCAGAGAAGTCAATATTTTTTATCAATATCTGGATTTCATTCTCAGTACTTCAATTTTTTTCCAATTCGTTAGGGCCCTATGGACCACGATGCTTGTCTTTTAGCTGTAGGCTATGTTTCTTGCTGTCATCGTCGTTGTTTGCCACGATTGGTGTTCTGAGTGGTGGGTTTGGCAGCTGCTTTCTTGTAGGTGCCTTGAGCTTTTCTGATGGCCCAGTAGTCCTTTATTTTCCTGCTACATTCAATCTTGCGCTCCTCAAACCATTTCCTGGTCTCGTCCTTTGGTCTGTGGGTAGCTTCGGTGAGGGACGTTACGAAGGGTGTAAATTGACAGTTATATGATAGTTACTCCGGTCATCTAAGTCATTTTGATTAGTATGGAGTTCCGTAAGATCCTTCTTTACTTGCTTCATCCTCAAGAATCCAATGGCTTTGTCCTTGTTAGCAATCTTGAAGATCCTATGGGATAACCGGTTAGAGTCCATTCTGGACAGGTGTCCGTAGAAAGTCAGTCGCCTTCTTCTGATAGCATCTATGAGATTTTCTTGATGCTGGTAGAGCTCACGATTTGGTTTACACCATCGTCTTCCATCTGGTAGAATCATTGGTCCTACTATCCTTCTCAGGAACCTTCTTTCTTGCACCTCAAGGGCTCTTAATGGGTTTTTCTTAGTTAAATATAGGCACTATGCTGCATAGAGGACTGACGGTCTGACTATTGCATTGTAGTGTCTTAGTTTGACATTCATCGATAAACGTTTGGAAGCGTACAGTTTTCTACAGGCATGGTATGCTTTATCTAGCTTGAGTCTCCTGTGTTCGAGAGCCACTGTTTCGCTGAGGTTCTCTGAAAACCATTCTCCAAGGTACCTGACACTACTGGCTCTCTTGATGTAGATATTATCACTGACTCTCATCGTTCTAGGGGCATCTTCGATTTAGGTAACAAACTCGGTCTTTCCTATGTTGATCAAGAGACGTGTTTTAGCCGCTATTGAGTCCAATGTATGGAGTTGAGTAGTAGCCTCTTGCATGTCATTCGCCAACAAAGTAATATCATCAGCAAAGCCTAAGCATGGGATCCTAAGGTTGTCTGCTTTGATCCCCATCCTTAATCCGGTGTTAGCTGGTAGGGATCTTGTCCACTCTCGAATGATCTTATCCAGGAATCAATTAAATAATATGCATGCGATGCCGTCTTCTTTCCTCACCCCTGTTTTAATGGCGAAATTCTCCGAGAGCTATCCTCTAAACTTTACTTTGGCTGTGGTGTTATGCAGGGTGGCTTGCCTTAGCCTATTGATCTTGTCGTTGAATCCTAGTTCTCTTAAAGGTGTTGAGGAGAGTACTTATGTCCACAGAGTCGTATGCTTTCTGGAAATCGACCCATTGTCTGGCTCTTTTCTTGCTGTATTGAAGGATCGTCTTCAGGATTTGTATCTGTTCGGTACAGGACCTCGATGCTCTGAACCCTGCTTGATATTCTCCTAACTCATTATCCAGCTGTCTCGTTACATGCCGTTCCAGAATCTTGGGAACTATTTTATAGGTACAGCAAGGAGTGATATTCCTCTGTAGTTGCGTTTCTTCCCTACCATCATCACCTTTTCGAATGGTGTAAAATATTACATACTTACATTTTCATTTCAGACTGTTTTGACTTTCAGCGTACAGTCAAGTCTGCAAACCTCCTCTACGGGAGCAAGTCACCTTGATGTTCCCCTATTAACAGTTGGCTGCGGCCTACTCTGCTTCTTCACCTCCCACTTCGAAAACGTTGAACATTGAATGTAGCCATCACCTCCTAGATCTACCTCTGCTTGTCTTTTCCTCTGTATCCATGTTCAGTAACATCTTAGGCTATCTCTTCTCCCGCAGTCCCATCACGTAACCCCAACATCTAGTCAACGTATACGATCATCCTTTTCTAACATGTTCATTTCTAATTTACCCTTAATCTCTTTCTTTCGAGTACCCTTCTGCCTCTGCTCCCATCTACTTGTCCCAGCAATCGTTCGTGCTACCTTCATATCAGGTACGCCTACCTCCCACTTCTACACAGCAAGGTCGGTCTATGTACATACCGAGCGATGTAGGGAGAGTTTCGTTACACTAATTTCTTTCTTGCAGAATACTGTAGATTTAAACTGAGAACTCACTGCATTGCATTTTCTACACCTCGACTCTATTTCTTTCGCTCTACTACTATAAAGGCATCCAACGTTTAGAATGAAGCATTGGTCTTATGGTGCGTTACGGCAGGGTTGCCACACCATGAGAGGAGGCAGTACAAAGCGCTTCGCGTACACTTTCCGCACATTCAGCGATTGTGCAGTGACGAAGACTTGAATTAAATACTGTAAAATAAAACTAATAGTAGGCTAACATAACACATACAACGAAATTAAATTACATTAACTATAACGTACAGTATGCTGAATGTAACATAGAGAAAACAATCAAAATAAAAAAATAAAAAGTACAAGCACAAGGACATGTGTGAAATATCGACTGCAGTTAAAGTTGAAGTACGTTAATAAAGAAAATACTCCTCATTGGCGTACCTTTCATGATTTATACTTTCGTTAGGTTTAAGATTCTTAAAATAACTGAACACATTAATTACGACCTGTTTCCCCTCCTTCTGAGCACTTGACCACGCATTCTTTTCACAAAGCTATCCATTGTTGTACGTGAAATACGTAAAATACAACACGTTAAATCTAACAGAACTGCTGCACACACACTCAAGATAGAGACAGCTGAACTACTGAAATAAAAGCTCGAAGGGCACAGTAATAAAGCTGTGAGTAGCAAGCTGCACCCCGCTGTCCTTCGAAACTTCATTCTTATAAACCGTGGCCAATGAACAGCTAGGCCTGTGTAAACAATTAAACTTACACTCTGGGTAAGCAGGTAGAAAACTTATTCCAACATTCCTCTACAACTCTCAAACTGACATGACATGGTTATCTTTAAAAATAGAAAAGTTGGCAGCATACGAACTTTTTCAATGCTGCTATGCGGTTATGAGAGAATATTCAGAAGTTTTACCCACATGAAAATTGTAATATTGCCAGTATAAAATATTTCAATAATCCATCATCAAGACGGCACATTTAGCTACACGTGTGTGAAAAATAGGCATCACAAAGTCAATGCAACATGATATAAGATCGATTTTACTAAAAAGGGGACACAGTTTATAGTTTTTTTTTTAAATATGGATATCTAATTTTTCTAGCATTTCTATCAAGATTACGTAGTTCTAATATAGGACAAAAAATATCGGCAAAACATAGTTCTACCAGAATATGCTATTTATTCGACAAATAAAAATTTTCGACTGATATGGCAACAGTGGATTGCTGGAAAATGACAGCGTCATACATGTCTCACGTGCAACAGAAAGAGAGAAGAATATCCCTATCTAACCAGTGCTTCATTCTAAACGTTGGATGCCTTATAGTCTAAACCGAGAGAATACACAGACCTAGTACTTAAAAAGGTTCACCTGCTCCAATTAAGTTCCTACTTGGCACACTATTTTGTTTAACCTACTTTTCGCATTTTGTGAAAATAAGGAAAAAGTAGACTTATGAGATCGATCCGGGCAAATGTGTGTCTGTCTGTCCGTTCGAGTGTGTGTCCCCTGTCAACTCCAAACCGGCTGCAGCTACCAACACCAAATTTGGTATGAGTAAAGATCTACACCTGAATATATCCCGGCCATATCTAAAAATGACATCAGTGCTACCAACTGCTGAAAAATCACAATTGAAATTTGGAGCTCTATGATGGATATCTCAGAAGTTATGCATACGAACTGTTTCAAAATTAGCACACACAGAGTTAATAATATTTCAAATTAATTTTCAGGAGCCCATATATTACAGAGTTACCAACATGATTCTGAGCCTGCTGATAGGTCCAATATTTTAATGCATGTAACTACTATACTTTCAATTAGATTTCAACCAAAGTTCGTCTGTGGTTCGTGTACCATAACTGATGTGACTATGCGTATTCTTTAGATCCATCAGGGCTGTCAATTGTTAATAAGTGATCTCTCTTTCTTTAATTAAATATTTTAAGATGACTAGATTATTTAGTTCATCACGGAACTACTTGTTATTTATGTTTCCTCCCTACTGTCATCACATTCGTTTTTGAAAAGCTCATATTTCCTAAATTCCTGTCAACTACCTTTTTTATGTAGCGTCTAGCATTATTGGCTGTTGTCGTGGAGGTCCGGGTTAGATTGCTGGCTCTGTCAAGACATTTCATTCTGGTCTAAGGGATGAAACGGGGTACACTCAGCTCAGGTCGGAATTACATTTCTTGGCACAGCTCATCATCGAACCTGGTCTTCAGGGGTGATAGACAAGAATGCTAGACATTGTACCACGGTGTCGTTGATCTATAAAGTGTTTTTATAGTTTTTTCATTCTTCTAAAGAATTTTACTTTATGAAGTCCACGCAACTATTGTTATTTTTAAACCAGCTTGCTCCTTTATGAGGAAGGAATTCCTCGCTGTTATCGGTAATGGAACTCTTGTGGTTTCAGTCTGTATGCTAACACCTTAGCAGTTAGTTCTAAAATCATATGTGTAGACTACGCACCATTTATCAACCAAATCCGCTCGCCTGGAAAGCCATTATATGGGCAGTACTCAAACAACAGAAATGTTTTTTTTTAATCAGGCCAGGTTTATGGGTCAATGAGGATTACATGACGCTGAGAGAGAGGGAGTGGGCAGATGATGTTGGGGATTATTATGCGTGAAATTTGAAATCAACCGTGCTTCCATGCTGATACACGCAAGTGGTTATACATGTAGAAATAAGCGGTAAATGTTGGAGCTTTTAACATGATACACTTTTTATCAGTCCATGTAGAGACACTCTCTACAGATTGACCACCTCGTGGTGTAGCGACTAGCATTTGTGGCTGTCCGGTTTCGCTTCTGGCCGAGAAATATCTCCAGGTGTGATGTATGGAATGGGGTACCTCGTGAGGCAACACTGAGAAGAGGAAGGTTAGGTTCCCACCTCAGCCTAGAAGTGGTTTTCCATGGTTTTCCTAGGCAAATGAAAGGATGTTTTCTAACTTAAGACCACGACGGACTCTATCCCACTCCTCAGTTGACAAATATAAACACTAATAGAGACACCAAAATAATGCAGGTTGTCCGACAAATTCCGCATACACTCAAATAAATTCTACATGCATCCAAGTACACGATGTTCAAGCACCTAAATAAAGCAACACCTCCACCACTAACATCATCATCATCATCATCATCATCATCATCAACAAAAACAACAACAATAACAACATCAACAACAGCATCAACATCAATAACATCAACAACACAAACAACATCAATAACAACATCAACAACGACGTCAACCACAACAATAACAACATCAACAACATCATCATCATCATCAACAACAACAACAACAACATCAACAACTACATAACAACAATAACAACATCAACAATAACAACATGAACAACAATAACATCAACAATAACATCATAAACAACGATATCATCAACAAGAACATAAACAATAACAACATCAACAACAATAACATCAACAATAACAACAAAAATAACATCAACAACAACAATAACAACATCATCAACATAAAAAACAATAACAACAACATCAAGAACAACAATAACATCAACAACAACATAACAACAATAACAACATCAACAACAATAACATCAACAATAACATCAACAACAATAACAACTTAGTCGTTGTCGCCTAGGGACAATACGTCCGTCAAGTTATTGGATTCAATTTTCGTGTGGCCTTGTAAAATGTGCATTGAAGAAATGAATATTCGCAATTATTTTAATACACGGATGATGCAATCAAGTAAGATGGGATTCAATCGATAATGCGTGACGCGCATTACATTTTAAGACTGCAAATGTCGTCGTAGCGCAAATACCTCCCAAGATATTTCAGTTTTAGTAAAAGGTGAAAATTTCTACTTAATTATTTTAATATATATAATTAGCCAAGAGTGAAAAATGGCTTCTACGCTTCAAATCTATTAGATCAATTTACGTCCGGTATTTCTGCTTTTAAATCGTCTATAAAGTAACATGAATGAATGCATGAGATAAAGATTTTTAGGGACTGGGTGAATCTCGTTCAAATCCTTAGACTAGAATTTGATTTCTTAGCAGAACTGGAAATCGAATCCAGGACATTTGGGATCGGAGTCTCAGTACGTACCCCGATACCAAGAAAGGCAGCGAAAGTGGTTTTGATGTGTAACATCTTTCCGCTCGGTTGCTGGATAGTTTTGTGGGAGTGATTTTGAAAATTGGGGACGGAAGTAGATCGGAACGATCGAGCTGGCAGTGGTGTTTCGAACGGAAGTATGCACTGCCCGCTCGATCGATCGAACGGAAGTGTACTAACTGGCAGTGGTGGAAAACGGAAGTATGCACTGTCCGCTCGATCAATCGAACGGAAGTGTACTAGCTGGCAGTGGTGGAAAACGGAAGTATGTACTGAACCCTTAATAAGCTACGCATATTAATGATTCTAATTATTCATTTCATTATATTCTGATTTTACTGCCAGAATCATACAGGAAGGCCAGACTGGATTGCGAAATATCAAGCTTATTTGGAGACAGTACGTTTGAACGTGCCCAGTCCTGAAACAAAGGAGTGACGAGATCGGAATGTTTGACAGACACTTTATCAGACAAAGGTGTGTTGGGGTCCTGACTCATTTCAGACCGTAATTTCTTTGTCACCCTAGCGTTACGAGTAAGATAGTTGCTGGATGAGAGAGATGAGAGGAACTTTCAACCAATCATAGGACAGAGGCTTCTGTTCTAAACTGCGATATTGACGTCATAAACTACCAATCAGAGAGGGTCACCAATTTTAGCGCCAAGGGAGCGTCTGACGCCGGCTTGAAGTTGAAAGCGGGAAAGATTGGATTAACGAAATCTATGATCGATTCCAGAGCACGATAGCCCCATTGTGACCTGTATAATTTTCCAAACTGTTTGATACCTGTTGCATGCCAATAGTCGCATTATTATAGAAGTTAGTGATAGATTTCCCTCTCCCTCCGTCCTTTTGCTAAATTCACATAAATACTGTCGTCTGAGTGACGACGAGGTTGATTCTTGGTGACACCGTGAGGTGATCACTTATTCTTTTCCATACCGTGAAGATATACTGTGTTAAATTTATCAGAGATAGGGTCATTATTGAAAATATTATAATAAAGTTGTGTGCGCACAGCTGAGTGTGAAATTTGTGTATCGGTAAGATTTTAGTAGTCTCCCACGACTACAACTATTAGGGAAAGTCTACATTTAATTTTGCACTAGACAAATGGTGAATAAAGTAACTATTGGCAAAATTTAGATAGAAAATTACGTGTGACTATAAATAACATTTTATTTTTGTTATTTTTATTCAACGTCAAGATGGAACTCCAGACCCAGAGGAAGACATCGAACCAACGTTTCTACGGCTCCATGTGGTCTGAGATGAGCTAAACACTTTGGAGAGAGAATGTCAGGCGATGTTCGATGAGACGACGCAGAAAGAGGAATAAGTACTAAATAATTTAATTATTTGACAAACTGGTTATGGTTTTGTGGGAACATATTATTTTGTGTAAATATTTTATTTTATTTTTGTCTTCGTGTTTTATTGTAGTTGGTTCGTGGTACTGACACACTTTAGTTTAGTTCATGAGCAACGTGGCATGTATTCTATCTGTATGAAGTTTATTTTTTTGTTGATGTCAAGTACACGGGGCAAGCGTACTCGAGTGCGCTTCGCTACCGTAAAATGCGCGGCTAAGCGACACAAATTGGGAACCGATATCATAACAGAAGCGAAACTGAATTAACTAGAGTAGATAATAAAATTGGTGGGAAATCTTTTTATTGTATAGATTTTTATTGTTACACAGGCTTGTGTGTTAATTGCCGTTTGTTGCATTTTTGTTAAGTGAGGGGTCATTTGCCCAATGACTTTATTTGTTGATGAAGTTTCCCTTTTAGTGTCTTGGTACACAAAATCTATGATATTTGATTGGAGTGTCGGCCCGTGGTAGATTTGTGTTGTGTTCTGCCCTAAATGCTTTGTTGAGTCTGCAAATATATGTTTTATGGGATAGGAGTTTTCGGGAACCCTGGTTTCTGTCTGAAGCTTTGGCCAGGTTAAGCATTTAATCCTTGCGAGGAAAATGTTGGAATCCCCTTCTACGATGTCTTGCAATTCTTTGGAATTGACAAGAAGTGTGTGAATTTATGTGTCGCGATTAACAGGTGGCGGAACGGGACTGTCTAGTCTCTTGTTATAAATAGCATGACTCAAAGCTTCGACAAGGAGGGCTGGTTTTGAACACAGACGCTAATGAGTGGTAAGTGAAGGTATTTCTACCCGGCGCACTCCATCAGATAAGGAGCAAGCTGTGCTCATTAGTATTCACGGACCAGGCCTCCGTTCTTCGTAAATGTTTATCTTATATTAAAATAAAGCCTGTTTAATGATAAAAGAATTGTAATCGGTAAATGGGTGCTGTTCGCGTTTTGATTGATCGAGTTCCAGCGTGTTAGCTTATCCATGCTTTTATTTCATGTAAATATCATCGGATTTTAGGCATCTTATTTCTTGTTTAATTATTGTCATGTTCTTTGACCTCGGGTGGTCTCGATGTTCGGCCACGTTGTTGTCATGTATGTGTTGAGCAATTGAGCCATTGGGCAAGCTTCTGTTTTGCTGGGAGTTTCCTGACTCACTGCGATCTCGATGGAGATCAATTTGTTTATAAATTTTAAATGCTTGCGTGTGTCAGTAAAATTTTAATTGTTGGTAATATTCTTCGAGTGTGTCCCATAAAGCCATAATAATGGTTTGCAGTATGGGGGTTTGCAAGCATATTGGCTGTTCCATCTGTGAGCGAATCTCCATCAAAAGTACTTATTTCTTCTCTAGCGTAGTTATACGCGTGCATACATATTAATCAGACAAGTGGATTTTGATCCACAATTTTATTTCTTTGGAGTGGACCTTTCTAGGCCACTCAGATCTGTGTAAATTATTGTACTGTGGGAGTAAAGTTCAGGGTGGACTTTGTTTATATTATTTTTTATGTTTTGTTGTTTTTATTCAGTTATTAAATGGTGGTAATTTTATTTGTTTTTCACTCATTTCTTAGTTTATAGTTTTGCATATGGTCCTTGTATTTGTAAGCAGCCGTCTGGTATTTGAGCTCTTGTGAAAGCATATCCGGACTGAACGCTCCCCGAAGTTTGATTCTCGTATATACGACGCTGTTATATACAAGGGCACATAGGCAACGCTGGCATTACCCAACGTGGGGCATTTCACTGTTTTAGGCTTTTCTAGCGCATTTTTTTGATAAACTGACACGCCACAAGTGAAGGCAGAATGTGACAGTATTTGAATCACCGAATGTGATAATTTTAAATAACGTAGTTATGGCGAAGGTATTACCGCCAAGTGAGTGAATTATACAGTAAAATCAGGAGTTGCAATGTAAAATACAGTACACGTTTTTTATTTCTTGCATTAATTTGTAAAGATAATATCGTGAAACTGGGCGCCCATATTAATGATAAAAATTAGCTTTGCTTAGAAAGACAACTCCATGTATGTAATAGGAAGGCGTGTAGCTTTTCCAAGGCAATTAATACTTGATTAATTAGTCTGTTCTTGTAGCGTTTTGTAAGGCTAGCATTTAATAACTGAATGTGTGGGTTAAGTTTTAAATTATGTAAAATGAAGGATACTCAGGGATGCTATTGGATTAATGGGATTGTGTTTATAAATTTAAACGAACTGAGTATGTGTAAATTGATATAAATGTGTGTTAATATGTATGCACGTATCGGAGAACATCGCCAATTGGCATTTTCTCTATTTTCTCAAGTGTATTGTGGTGATGGCTTCTTTAGACGAAATAAGACAGGTTGTAGAGTGCGCTGCGGCACGCACTCAGCAGCAAATGGTGTTGTTACGGCAGGAGATGACGGCTGAATTTAAGGCACAAATAGACAGTAGCAGGGCTGAACAATCAGAGGAATTAATAGCACAGAGTGAAACATTTAAGGCACAAATAGACAGTAGCAGGGTTGAACAGTCAGCGGTGATCAAAGCCCAAATTAATGAATCTATTGGCACACAATTAGCGCTTCAAAATGATAGTATTAATACACAATTAGCTCTACAGAATGATAATATTAGTTCTCAATTGACACAACAAAGTGAATCAATAAACTCTCAACTAGACGCGCAAAACAGTCGTAACACTGAGCAACTCGATAATGTAGTGGTTGAAATGAAAGAACATACAAGGAAACAGCTTATACTACTCGCCTTAGATGTAAGTAAGAACAATGAGAAGCAGGTTAAACAGATAAAACAACTTGAGGACCAGTTTAACGCTAAACTTAATAACTTAGACGATACAGTTCTGGCAAAATTGGCACAGATTGAATTGGCATGCACAACTAAAAATAGCGAAATTATAACTGCACAGGACAGGTTACAAAACAGATTTAATAAAGTGGAGAAAATAACCGTAGTTATACAGGAACAGATAAAGGCGGTAGATGAAAACGTGACCGGCCTTATAAAAGACATAGACCGTCTCGAAAACCAATCAACAGATCGCTGAAAAAATGCAAAAGTAGACCGGGAGGGATTAAAAGCCACTATTGATGAAAACAATGTACGCGTGGAGGATCGCTTGGAACGGATCGAAGTGAGCCAGGACACTAATAATCTGAAGATAGAAAACGTTAGAAAGGATTGGCAAAAATTATGTAAGGACTCCAAGGAAGAAAGGTTGGCGGTAATTAAGAAGCTGGGGGAGAACCACACACGGATACAGACGTTAGAAGATGAGATAAAAGCAAAATTTAAAGAACAAGGTGACAGGCTGATAAAAGCAGAATTATTTTCTATGGAACATAATGCAGGATCATTAGGCGAGAAGGCAAGAGATGGAGACAGAGATAGCCCGGGGGCGACTCATTCAACTGGTAGTCAGGTTGACACGGAAAGTCCAATTGCTCGGAACACGGAAGAATTTCGTAATCACATAGGGAGAAGTTCTACACCACATGACGGTAATCAGCACCCTCAACTTGTACAAATCATCCGTTCTAATGAATTCAAACCGGCTAAGTTTATGGAAAATTCTGGAGTCACACCCAAGACATTCTTGCGGGAAGTCGAACATTATTATAATGATAATGATATAGCTCCCGCCCGGCAACTGCGCATGATGGAAATTTTTTTAACTGGAAATGTTTTAACGTGGTACTTGAGCTTCAAATACACGTTTGAAAGCGTAGATGCATTCAAGCATGCTTTCCTTCGAAAATATTGGTCGTCTTCATATCAACAGGGGTTAAGAATGGAATTGTACTCCAGAAAGTACCAATCTACTCAGCAAACTAAGTATTCAGATTTTTTTTCATCGCAGCTCCTTAAATTTAAAGATCTGGATAATCCTTTAAGTGAGGCCGAGCTAGTCATGACTATCGGACGCCAGCTTCCCGTTAACGTTCAGCAGGTATTGGTCGCAGCTAACGTTTCAGACGCGGTACACGCTGAACAGATCCTGCGCCAGATAGATGAAACCACGTCCCACTTACACAATAGAGTTGGAAGACAGGTCGAAATGGTAAATACAACCGAGGTGATTAAGTCGAGCCAGATAAACGCAAGATCCCAGGCTACCAATACAAATACAAACATTTCAACACCCGTGAGAGGTCAGGATGATGTCGAGAAAAGACAGCGCCAACATTACGATAACAACCGTAATAACAACAGACAGTTCCAAGGACAGAATAGATTCCAACAACGAGGATTTCAACAATGGAGGGACAATCGGAGACAAGATGTACCATACAGGAGATGGGGAGATCGGAATGAAAATCAGAGATGGCAAGACCGCAGATTTCAGAATCGTGAGGACTCTAGAAGCTACCGAGACGACTGGAACGATAGGCATGCTCAATCGCAGAAATACTTAGAGGAAATTCATGCTAATGAGGGGAATGAGCAAGGACGCTGGGAAAATGCTATTGACAACAGAGTAAATCCCGACATTCAGACCGAGGGGGTTGAAAGTCTACAGCGACAGCAGGATCATCAGGAGAGTACTCGACCTCAGGATAATAGAGGTCGAGGCTGTAAAAAAAAAGTTTGATAAGTGAGATTGGAGACAGCCTGGGATTGCAACAGCATGTGGGAGGAGGAGATTGGATCGTCGCACACATAGAGGAATGGATCGCTTTACCGGATGATTGCCTGGAGGAGACGGTGAAACCGCGGAACGACATTATTAAACAATTGCCGGTTATATACGCCAGGATTGGTGGATTAAAGGTCAGGTGCTTATTAGATACGGGGTCGCAGATTAGTCTGGTATCTGAGGCCCTAATTCGAGAGTTGGGACGGAGTCAAAAGATTGCTATGATTCCCGTGCCACAACTCAAAGTGAGAGGCGTAATTCCTGAACGCTCTGTCACTTGCAAAAATCAAGCCTACCTTGAACTTGATATTTTGGAGCACACATTTGGGCAGACCTTCATCGTAATGGCAAAGATGAGCTTTAATATTATTCTTGGAGCCAACTTCATTTGCGACTATCAAGCCGTGATAGATCTGCACAAGAATACAGTCAGTTTCAGAGAGTTTGTAAATTTAAATAACGTGGGTTTGCATATGGATGAGATCACCACAGGAAGGGATGTGAGTTCATGGACACTAGAAGCGATCCAGGAAGAGACGAACGAAGAGGTACAGGAGGCCGAGGGTGACGTCATTGGCACAGCTGTTGTAGAACTTGAAGAGGGCGAGTCCCAGGAACTATGGTCCCTACTGACGGAAGGAGATGATAACGAGGCTTATTTTGAAGAGATATTACAGGAGCGGCTCAGAGATGTTCAACTTGGGAGTGAGCATAAGAAACAGTTAGAAGGAATTTTAAGGAAACACAAGGCAGTTTTTGATACGATTCCAGGGAAGATACTAAATTTTCAATATTCGATGCAAGTTCAGGATTGGTCACCTTTCAGGAGTAGACTGTATCCTATTCCTGAAAAACATCGCAGCCAGGTGAAACAAATAATAGACGGCATGTTGCAGGCAGGGGTTATTAAGAAGGCACCTACACCTTACTTAAATGCAATTTTGGCAGTTTCCAAGCCAAATGGTTCCATCAGATTATGTCTGGATGCCAGAAATTTGAACCAGCGACTTATATTTCCGGAATACGACACGGCGCCGATTATCAGAGATGTCCTAAAAGGTTTTAAAAATAAAAGTATTTATAGTTCAGTGGACCTGACAAATTCCTTCCACCATATTGAATTAGATGAGAAGTCACAACTACTTACGGGCTTCTTGTTTGATAACCAAACGTATTATTTTGTCCGTATGCCTTTCGGCGTGAGAACTGCTGGGTGTGCGTTGATACGAGCTTTAGATCGAAATCTTACTGAGGAGGTGAAAGAGATGACCGTTCGCTACATTGATGATATCCTGCTGGCATCGGACAACGTTGACACACACATGAGAAATTTGGATAAATTGTTGGAAAATCTGAGAACAACAAATTTTAAAATCAACTTAAAGAAATCGCACTTCTTCAAAAGCGAGATTCTATATTTAGGCCACATAATAGACCAGGAGGGAGTCAGACCAAACCCTGCCAAGCTCGAGGCTATAAAGAATTTCCCGACTCCTACGAGAGTAAAACACATCCGTGCTTTCCTAGGCGTAACGGGATTCTTTAAGGAGAACTGCCCTGGCTATACTGAAACAGTAGCACCCATGCAGGAGATGTTAAAAAAAAGTAATAAATGGCTGTGGAATGCTGTTTGCGAAAAGTCATTCCAAGCGACCAAACGTTTGCTGGAAAATTGTATCAAGCTCGGTTATCCGGATTTTGGCCGCAAGTTTATAATCCAGGCGGATGCCTCATTAATTGGAGTGGGAGCTATGCTGTACCAAGAGGATCCGGCCAACCTTCACAAACGCTCATATTTGGCATTTGTCAGCCGCAGATTAAGGAAACACGAGCGCAACTACACTGTAACAGAGCTGGAGCTACTAGCTATTCTCCATGCTTTCCAACAATGGAAAAAAATCATCTATGGGTACCCCATTGTTGTCAGGACAGACCATAAGGCACTGACGTTTCTGTTCAAAACGTCTATGGCTAGTGAACGTGTCACACGCTGGTCTATTTACTTACAACAATTTAATATCGAGATTGAGCACTGCCCAGGAAAAATGAATGTAATTCCGGATGCTCTTAGCAGGAACCCTGAGCCTGACAATGTTGAAGCAGCGAGTGTTCAACATATTGAATTAACACCCAAGGATCATGAATTTTTGGAGGAGCTACGAGAAATCCAGAGAGAACAGGAAGCGGAGCCATGGATGTATCTAATGATCCAATATTTTAAAAGGGAATTGCCGCCAGGAACACCCGCATTTCGTGAAGCCAGAGCTAAAGAAGGAAAGTTTCACTATTTTAACAATTTACTCCATAAATTTGTGGATGCAGAGCACTCTAAATATCGCATCTTGGTACCAGCGTCATTACAGCGAGGATTGACATGGCATGTCCACGAAAGTCTCGGCCATATTGGAATCGACAAGTCTGAATCGACCATTGGGGAGACGTTTACTTGGCCACGCATGAGGACGACTATTTGTGAGGTTATTAAAACATGTGACCCGTGTCAGAGGACAAAGCCAAACAATTATCTGATGAAACAGTACCCCATACCACTGCTTCCGCAGAGACCTTGTGAAATGGTGGCACTAGATTGTTTCGGTCCAATTCCTAAGGGAAGGCGAGGATGCCGACACCTATTAGTTTGTCTGGATGTTTTTTCCAAATTTGTTGTACTTTGCCCAATCCAGAAAACTACCTCAAAACAAGTACTTAGCCGCATACGAAATAGAGTTATTCCCATCCTTGGAAAACCAGAATTCATATTATCTGATCATGGCAGCTACTTTACGAGCGCCGAATTTAAAAAAGGAATGGAGGATATGGACGTAAAGCACATTTTATCTAGCATACGCCACGCCCAGGCTAATCCCTCGGAAAGGGCAATTAAATGCGTCACTAAGTACCTGAGAATCTTCATTCCTAACGACCATCACAAGTGGGTGGACAAGATCAAGGATGTAGAGACGTGCATGAATTCTACGAAGCACGAATCGACAGGACAGATTCCTATGGTATTACACATGAATCAGCATCCAGAGAGATCATGGAGTACCATCATTAATTGCCCACAAGATCACAATATAGCTCATGATTTAAGAATTGAGCGCACCAGAGTGCATATGAGGAACCAGGCAGACAGGAGGCTGCGCCGCGTGAGAAACAAGAGATTCCATCGTGAGCTAGAATTAGACGAGCTTGTCCTCGTACGCCGACCCGCTGTATCTGATCCAGCAAAGAAGATATTCAACAAGTTCTGTGCCAAGTATGTTGGGCCGTTCAGCATAGTGAGGAATCTTGGAAATAATGCATATCGAGTCAAAGAATTAAGCACAGGAACCATGTCTGTATATAATAGTGCAAATCTAAAAATTTATCACACCAGAGAGCCTTGGGAAGTCAGAAATAATGCAGAGAATTAAGTACGTGATCGGCCAACATCATGCAAGTAAACGGGGGGCAAGCAGAAGCCAGCACGACATCGAGGAAGTGATTAGCGTCTGGCCTGTTTACATCTTGAAGCAAGCAGAGTTGACAGGTATGTCGACAGACGAACAACAGAGAGGGGAATAGTCTTTAAGCAACAAATAGCCCCAGGCGAAGCGCTGGGCAAGTGAGCAGCAGACTGGTACTGTCCTAATGAATGGGCGAGAATGTAAACATTGGAACGAGGAAAACACTTGTCAACTAGCAGAGGCGGACTGACTGAGCACTTTGAAGGGAGGCTAACCCAGTATCTGCACCATGTGACTTAGGGAAGAAAAATCGACTTTATCTCTAAGTTCGATTTTTCCCAACTAAGGGAGTTGTGAACCCTTAATAAGCTACGCATATTAATGATTCTAATTATTCATTTCATTATATTCTGATTTTACTGCCAGAATCATACAGGAAGGCCAGACTGGATTGCGAAATATCAAGCTTATTTGGAGACAGTACGTTTGAACGTGCCCAGTCCTGAAACAAAGGAGTGACGAGATCGGAATGTTTGACAGACACTTTATCAGACAAAGGTGTGTTGGGGTCCTGACTCATTTCAGACCGTAATTTCTTTGTCACCCTAGCGTTACGAGTAAGATAGTTGCTGGATGAGAGAGATGAGAGGAACTTTCAACCAATCATAGGACAGAGGCTTCTGTTCTAAACTGCGATATTGACGTCATAAACTACCAATCAGAGAGGGTCACCAATTTTAGCGCCAAGGGAGCGTCTGACGCCGGCTTGAAGTTGAAAGCGGGAAAGATTGGATTAACGAAATCTATGATCGATTCCAGAGCACGATAGCCCCATTGTGACCTGTATAATTTTCCAAACTGTTTGATACCTGTTGCATGCCAATAGTCGCATTATTATAGAAGTTAGTGATAGATTTCCCTCTCCCTCCGTCCTTTTGCTAAATTCACATAAATACTGTCGTCTGAGTGACGACGAGGTTGATTCTTGGTGACACCGTGAGGTGATCACTTATTCTTTTCCATACCGTGAAGATATACTGTGTTAAATTTATCAGAGATAGGGTCATTATTGAAAATATTATAATAAAGTTGTGTGCGCACAGCTGAGTGTGAAATTTGTGTATCGGTAAGATTTTAGTAGTCTCCCACGACTACAACTATTAGGGAAAGTCTACATTTAATTTTGCACTAGACAAATGGTGAATAAAGTAACTATTGGCAAAATTTAGATAGAAAATTACGTGTGACTATAAATAACATTTTATTTTTGTTATTTTTATTCAACGTCAAGATGGAACTCCAGACCCAGAGGAAGACATCGAACCAACGTTTCTACGGCTCCATGTGGTCTGAGATGAGCTAAACACTTTGGAGAGAGAATGTCAGGCGATGTTCGATGAGACGACGCAGAAAGAGGAATAAGTACTAAATAATTTACTTATTTGACAAACTGGTTATGGTTTTGTGGGAACATATTATTTTGTGTAAATATTTTATTTTATTTTTGTCTTCATGTTTTATTGTAGTTGGTTCGTGGTACTGACACACTTTAGTTTAGTTCATGAGCAACGTGGCATGTATTCTATCTGTATGAAGTTTATTTTTTTGTTGATGTCAAGTACACGGGGCAAGCGTACTCGAGTGCGCTTCGCTACCGTAAAATGCGCGGCTAAGCGACACAAATTGGGAACCGATATCATAACAGAAGCGAAACTGAATTAACTAGAGTAGATAATAAAATTGGTGGGAAATCTTTTTATTGTATAGATTTTTATTGTTACACAGGCTTGTGTGTTAATTGCCGTTTGTTGCATTTTTGTTAAGTGAGGGGTCATTTGCCCAATGACTTTATTTGTTGATGAAGTTTCCCTTTTAGTGTCTTGGTACACAAAATCTATGATATTTGATTGGAGTGTCGGCCCGTGGTAGATTTGTGTTGTGTTCTGCCCTAAATGCTTTGTTGAGTCTGCAAATATATGTTTTATGGGATAGGAGTTTTCGGGAACCCTGGTTTCTGTCTGAAGCTTTGGCCAGGTTAAGCATTTAATCCTTGCGAGGAAAATGTTGGAATCCCCTTCTACGATGTCTTGCAATTCTTTGGAATTGACAAGAAGTGTGTGAATTTATGTGTCGCGATTAACAGGTGGCGGAACGGGACTGTCTAGTCTCTTGTTATAAATAGCATGACTCAAAGCTTCGACAGGGAGGGCTGGTTTTGAACACAGACGCTAATGAGTGGTAAGTGAAGGTATTTCTACCCGGCGCACTCCATCAGATAAGGAGCAAGCTGTGCTCATTAGTATTCACGGACCAGGCCTCCGTTCTTCGTAAATGTTTATCTTATATTAAAATAAAGCCTGTTTAATGATAAAAGAATTGTAATCGGTAAATGGGTGCTGTTCGCGTTTTGATTGATCGAGTTCCAGCGTGTTAGCTTATCCATGCTTTTATTTCATGTAAATATCATCGGATTTTAGGCATCTTATTTCTTGTTTAATTATTGTCATGTTCTTTGACCTCGGGTGGTCTCGATGTTCGGCCACGTTGTTGTCATGTATGTGTTGAGCAATTGAGCCATTGGGCAAGCTTCTGTTTTGCTGGGAGTTTCCTGACTCACTGCGATCTCGATGGAGATCAATTTGTTTATAAATTTTAAATGCTTGCGTGTGTCAGTAAAATTTTAATTGTTGGTAATATTCTTCGAGTGTGTCCCATAAAGCCATAATAATGGTTTGCAGTATGGGGGTTTGCAAGCATATTGGCTGTTCCATCTGTGAGCGAATCTCCATCAAAAGTACTTATTTCTTCTCTAGCGTAGTTATACGCGTGCATACATATTAATCAGACAAGTGGATTTTGATCCACAATTTTATTTCTTTGGAGTGGACCTTTCTAGGCCACTCAGATCTGTGTAAATTATTGTACTGTGGGAGTAAAGTTCAGGGTGGACTTTGTTTATATTATTTTTTATGTTTTGTTGTTTTTATTCAGTTATTAAATGGTGGTAATTTTATTTGTTTTTCACTCATTTCTTAGTTTATAGTTTTGCATATGGTCCTTGTATTTGTAAGCAGCCGTCTGGTATTTGAGCTCTTGTGAAAGCATATCCGGACTGAACGCTCCCCGAAGTTTGATTCTCGTATATACGACGCTGTTATATACAAGGGCACAGTACTGCCCCCTCGATCGATCGAACGGAAGAGTACTAGCTGGCAGTGGTGGAAAACGGAAGTATGCACTGCCCACTCGATCGATCGATCCAGCGGGCAGTGGTATGAGAAACAATGAGCGCGCGATGTCGGAAATTGATACCACGACGTACTCTCGGCCATGTGGAATGTATATGACATACTGAACGGAAAACTCTCATGCGAACTCTGGTGTCAAGTGATTGAAACAAATGGCATGGTACATGTTCGAAGTCATCGTATCAGTATTTAAATGGTAAAATGCCTTAATATCAAACATTGTAAGTAGTCGGTATTGCCGGTATTATGTTTCTGCACAATGGCTATCCAAATATTAACCCACATAACGGTAATGCAGTCATCAATATAATCGTTGTGGTTATACGAGAATTGAGCAAGCCTTCATGAACTATTACTGAATACATTATCTTTACTCACAAGAGGACCTATTCATAAGGCATTTTTAACTCAATTTCACGCGGGAACATTATCGAACCAAGATAGCGGGTTCAAACCCGGCCGAAGACGTCGGATTTTTAAGAGCGTTAAAATCAATCAGTGTGCCTTCCTTCGGAGGGGAAGTAAAGCCGGCGGTCCCATGTCGTATATTTATGGCATGTTAAAGAACCTTCCACTAATTACACCTGTGTGAAGCTAAATTGTATAGTTTAGGAATGTAAACAACGCTCTTGGGTTTCTACGTTCGTTGCCAAGAGCCGACTGCGGTGGCGTCTAGTAGCTAAGTTCTGAACTAGGCCTAGTAGCCGTTGAAGGTGGCGTTTGGGGGCAAAAGTTGGAATTATTTGAAAAATTCAAAGTTGCAGTCCTTATTTGAATTAAAAAAGAGATACTGAGCCCGAATAGCTCATGCTGGTGATAGCTTGTACACGAACCATGGAATTTATAATGTTCAAGAATTATGAACGCATCCACAGATGTATGCCACTACATCAGATGTTCTTTTGACTTCATTAAGAAGCTATGAAAAATTACCCTACATGATCAAAGAAGTTTTCTTTGATGTGCAATCTAGAATTTATAATAAGAAGTCATTCTGCTTAATTAGCCATATTTTCATGGGCTGATAATATTTATTTACAACTGAAGGTATACCACCGCAGACACGCGGAAGGAATGAACTTAGTCGCTAAATGACTAGGAAGTGATCGAACTGAGCACACCTACTACCGTGAAGGAATGACTCTAATCCGTGCTCGCATGGCGAGCAGACGTTAAATTGTGAAGGTCCAAGGTGACCGAGTATCAGTATCATCGATATTCAAATTTGTGAAGTGATTACGACTAAAGTATTTATTGTGGCACGAAGTGTGCTGGTGACACGAAAAGTCCGTCCAAGATCTTGAATTTTGTTATATTTCCACTCAGTGAGGTGATTGACCACATGGTTGCAGCATGCTTAATGGTTGACCGGTCTGACTAGCGATTTGTGTACCAGCAATACACGAGTGGAGAATCTTGCCGAAATATTCAGCAGTTTCAGTGAAATATTTACGAGCTGTGCAAAGGCCGAAAGTAAAACGAATAAGATTGAGCTGAAGCACTTAGATAAGAGATCTACAGCGTGTGAAGTTGTTAGCTTCAGTGGAAAGACACGTGTTTGGTGTCAAAGCTAGTTTCTGTGATCTTAGCAGACAAGGCCATTTTTGAATATAGTCTGCTGGCTAAAAACTGTAAAAGCTGTGAATTTAAAATACGCTAGAAGCAGTGTCTACTATTCTACAAATTTCTACGATTCTACAAGATGCCTTCATTTAACCATGTGCTGAGGCATAATAGTCCTATACTCAAGAAGAAGATGACTATGGCTTAAATATCCAAATGGGAGGAATGCCGAACACCTACGCCACACTACGACTATGGAGAACCACCAGTGGTAACCATGCTTATGGCCAAGCAGAGAAGATATTTATGGATTGCCTGGCCGAAAGGCAAAATCCTCAATCCTCGTTTCTGGATAATAATCTGCAATAGCTGTGAGTCATGATTTTCTAATCAATTTCTGTACGGTGGATGGTCATGGGTGGATTAGTTTATAGCATCCGTAACTTATTGTCAGTCATCAAGGTAGGGTTTTTCATTCTTTTTGACCACCTTCTTAAGGTGATTTTCACGCTCCTAAATGCTTCTTTGCTTTTCGTTACTCGACACTGAGTTAGTCACCTGATTGTGTGCGTTCACACGGTGCAATATTGCTCTTGAAAGGTAATTCCGCATGACGGAAGATCATTTAGTTATTTGTGACCGGGGCATATTTTTAATTCAGTGTATAATTTTTAATTGCAATGTACGTTTTTAAAGAGTGAGCAGTTTGCCACCAGAATTCAGGTAATTCACATCGCTGTACATGAGTCAAGTAATGTTTTGAACTTACTCATAAATTTTCTGTTACACGACATTCGTATCATTTCGATTATTTCCACCTTAGGTTAAGGTGTGAAACCAGTATTTATTTTCATTTAAACGTGTTTTGTACGCAGCACCCATTTGCTGTGAGCTTCAGTGGTGCTACACAATGTCAAAGCCTTTCAGAGGGAGAGAGATATCTTTCCGTTACGTCTGTTTGGTTTTTAGAAGCCAAACATATCATTCTTATTGTAAATTATTCGTCTTTAACGACATCATAACCTTTCTTACATGTGTATAATCTTATAGAGTGAATGCCAAGAACACTCAGACTACATTTATTGTGAATTTAATGTGTTTTAAATATCAGTGATAGACATTTTCTTTGACAACTCACTGACACGCTATAACGCGTAATGCAGGGCTCTGGGAGCATAATGACAGATGCTTGTCCAGTTCACGCCGATGACATTGCCCAAGGTTATTTACGATCTCTCTTGTGAGACAATTGACTAACGACTTCATTTTTATTTTTATTTCTAGACCTGGCTAGGAATGTTCTTACGGGCCATGCTTTGTTTATGCTCATGCTATTGACCTTGATTAAGTATCGACTTTTGTCAAGTTGTTCTGGTATAGGTGTACTGATAAGTAATGCAAAATATTTAATATACTCGCAGGAATTTGTGAGCGAGCCCCCATATGTTTTGTCATGATTTTTATTTAATTTGAATGATTCTTTACCGTGTTTTAATACACGTCGTCGGGTTGGTTACCATGTTTATTCGAGAATGCCGGCAAATCTATGTTACAGAAGAAGTTTGACCGAGGAGGAAAGGTATGGTCTCTTTCGAGGACCGATTGTGTTATTGTTAACGTGCGAGCCACGTATTCTTTTTTGAGGTGTACCACGTGTTGGTAGCACACTCTTGCGAAGCCTTGCATTTGATCAACTGTCTTAATAATGAATGGACTCATAAATCTACGGCATTAAACTTAGGACTAAATCATGAACCATCAATTTATTTCCTAAACCTACGATGCTAATAATACAGTTAAACTTTAATCGTTGTTAAATCTTGATCTTGTTTCTTTAGTCGAGCGGACCAATTCACTGAGCTTTCGTTTGTTCTTACTAGTAAGTCTAGTAGCTAACACTGATAGACTTTTGACAGAGATCGCACGAACCCAAAGTTGAGAACTCGTGGGTCGTGACCCGATCGGGAGAATGTTGTTCTTGCACAGTTGGAATCTCAAGTTCAAATACACTGATAGATGACGGTGGACAACAAACAGTTGTTCATCTGATTGTAGGCAGGAATAATAAGATGATTATTTGTGTGTCAACTTATTTATTTACTGATATGTTTTCCCACTGTTACCCTAATGTCTCTTGTAATATAATATCTTTGTTGTTGTATATAATTGTACCATTGTACTGTAAATGATGACTGACAATCATTAGTTTTTGTTAAGTTTGTTTATCATGGACGTCTAACGCCGTTGATCAGCTTAATGCAGGTTTAGTTCAAATTAATTAGAATATAAATGTAAATATGGGATGGTACCAGTCCTTTAACTTTGCTGTCATGTTTGACATGTTTTGATGACATGATGCCTTCTTCCTAGAAGCGTCATTTTTTTCTTGTATAACTATTTTTCTTGCGGTACCATTTTCCCAGCTTTGCTTTGTTTTGCTGTATTTAGGAGCTGTCGAGGGGATTCTACCTTAACTTTAGGAGTTGCTTATTTTTTTCTTTGTTTATTAGCTACGGACTAGCCGTTTTACCAAACCCTCCGACCGTAGGACATGGGTTTGGCATTTCAAATAAACAAACCATGAGTATGTCTTAAGTCTGGATTTAATTAATTAGTAAGTTTGACCTTTTGGGGGTGCATTTTCTTTGGGTGTCTATGACAATCACTGTGATGGGAACCTGATCCTTAGGGAAGCAGAGTCTTGTGCCGGCTAATCCCATAAGAAGTGCATTCCGATCCTCTCCGGCAATGTGTCTCGAGGTAGAAGTCATCTGGGAGGCCACGTTACGGTTGGTGGTAACCAGATAACCTCGTCCAACGGGCACATAACCATTCTTTTGGCACCCAACCTGGTAAGCCGACGTGGACATGTAGGCCATCAGCAACATGTCATTTTTGAGAGGATGATGTATTTTGATTATTGGCAAATTTGTCTGGACTGTGACGAACTTTAGAGGTCGTACAGCCGTACAAAAGGTCACATGGCATTCTGTTTAGATATCAGACCATGGGATGAAGTCTAATAGAGTTAACATTAAGTCGAGGTATTTTATATTGCCAGCACTTCATCCGTAGTAAATGTAACTTGTTTTGTGTTGCTTTGCCTGTTGTTAAATGTAAATGTCGAATCATTCTTTGTCGTCGAATCCAGAAAAATTCATGGAGTTTATTGGGGATGGCCAAGCTTTCCACTATGGCCATTCATCCATAATGTAGTGTTCGCTGGGTGTAAGGTGTTTCTTCCTCATCTCATTAATTGAATTTGTGTAATGGGGGAGGAGCGGTTCCAAGTGTTGATGAACCAAATGTTGGCTCAACTTAATGCCAATATGGAGGCAAACATTACAATCTTACGAGCTGATTTTAATGAAAATACAGCGACATTGAAAAGCGATCTAGATTTAGTCCGAGCAGATGTGACTAATGTAAATGGATCATTAGGTAGAGTTAGGCGCAACATAACTGATAATGTTGCTAACATAAATGAGGCGATGGCAACTAATACTGCCAACCTTAACGAAAACATAAACACTAGGGTCTCCACACTTAACAACACACTGACTGAGGTCAGAGGTGACATGACTAAAAATGTCGCCACAATTAATGAAACTATGAACACCAATGTTGCCACCATTAATGAAACTATGGCCACTAATGTTGCCACAATAAATGAAACACTGACTACTGTCAGGGATGATATCACCACTGTTGGGGCTGATATAACCAATATAAACACAAATGTAAATAATGTTAGGGCAGAATTGAATCAAACTATTGATAATCATGTAGAAGCACTGAACGAATCCATTAATGCTAATGTTGAAAACACTGTTGCTTTAAATTGTACACTAACTCAAGTCAGAAACGATCTGGAAACGAATCGTGCAGAAGCAAATGCTAATCTTGTCGCAGCGTTAGGGAAGGTTGATACACGCTTTGAGACCCTGACCAATACTATCGATGCAGGTAGATTAGAGATGCAGACACGGTTAGATGCGATATATATCAGAATTGAAGAGGTAACCGATCGTATGGATGAAGGGAGGAGTGAACTCCAACTTGCGATTGCGACCGTGAAGGAGCAGTTAGGGATTCGAGTTTCTGCTATTGAGGAACGAATGGATGTAACTCAAACGGCTACCGAAGAGATTAGACGTCAAGTCAAACTTGTCAGCGCTAGTACGAGAGTTATGAGGGGCGTATGGACTACTGTTCACAATAATATGAGAACAATGGTAAGAGACATGGGCAATTTCCGTGAAAACTTAGACGACGGTAAGAATACTATGGCGGAACTTACTGCTAACACGGAAGGGTTAAGGTTGGAAACACAGTATCAGCAAGACAATTCTGGACCTGACCGGAGAAATTGGAACCGGCAACCGTATAATCGAAACTATGATAGAAACGATAGGTTCAGAAACCAACCGTATTGGGAACGTCGTTTCGAACGACCAAATGAAGATCGAGGAAATTATAATGCTAATCAACGACGAGATCATCAGAATCAACCCAGAGGTAATGTTCGTCGAGATTACAGATACTCAGGAGGATATCGTCGAGACAGAGATCCACGACTACAGGAAACGGAAATTGACCAAGATTGGAGAGGAAGAGCTCAAGAAAGTCGAGAATATCTTCGTCAGACGAGAGAAGAGAGAGAGAAAACTCCAACACCGAGGGAACCTCCAGAAGAGCTCGATGAGATACGATTAGACCCTAACCAACCTGGTACATCTAATAATGGTAAGGGTAAACAAGAAAAAACGCCAAAATCTCAATGATGTCTAAGGAGACGAGTTCCAAAGTAAGGGCTGTCATACTTCATTGGGAACCCCTCCAGGAAGACCTACTTTATGAGAGGCAAACGACGAACGACGTACAACTGACGATACTACCAGTTATATCCGGCAAAATTAACGATTACCCTGTAACATTACTGTTAGACACAGGAGCCATGATCAGTGTTCTGTCAGCAGAGTTTCATGCCATACTAAAGATCAACACCAAGTTGACTGAACTGCCAGTATCAACGGTGAAAGTGCGAGGAATTATCCCAGACAAGAGTGTCAAATGCACTGTGCAAGTTTAGTGTACCGTGGAGATTGCCAACCACGTGTACCTACTTCTATTCCTTGTGTTGAGAGATCTACGATATCAAGCCATCCTAGGGGCCGATTTTATGAGGACACATGACGGAATCATCGATATGGGCCAGAATACGATTTGTTTCAAGCCATTTGATCCTATTCCGATGGATGTGCATGAAGAAGATGAAGCTAGGAATGCTAATGTCTATGCTCAAGAGATGCAGAGTGCAGAGGCCATAAGAATCACTGAGATTAATGAAGAGAGCTTGGAAGAAGCTAACGAAGAAAACACTGATGAAGAGAGAGAAGAAAGCATCAAGGAAGAATGCAAGAATACCACTCAGGAAAACTCAGTGCAACCCAGTGATGGAGCAATAGGACCAGAGAATGACTGGCATGCAAAAGCCTTAGAAATTCAAGCTTACATCATGGAGTTAAACAGAAGAAAGGAATCTGATGATTCATCTCAAACTTCGAGGGATGAACCTTGCCAGAGTCATCGCATGACAGTTGTCACCGATGTACATCATGTTGAGACGAGACCGACGATGTCCGACGAGCAGTTCGAAGAGATTACAAAGAGGATGGATGATGCCAGAGATCAACGCCTGAGAGAACGAGAGGAAGAAATTGATTCTGGAAGCTCCAACTTGGATGAAGCTGATATTCACTACTTTGAAGCTACGTCAAGCGAAGAAGAGCTAGAATCTGATGATGATGATGATGATGATGGTTATATTCCGAAGATGAGACTGTCTGAAGCACTATACCACCTGGAGAAGATAAGCCGAAGATATGGTATGAAGCATGGTATGAAGCAAGTTGTCAATGTTAATAATTTTGGAGTTACAACCGATGATGAAGACTCCGACTCTGACGTTTCAGCTGAGAAGAAACGGGAGAAATGGCACGAGTATATGATTAATATGCACCAGATGCATGGAAAGAAGAAGGAAGAAAGAGCTCATGTCCATCATATTGAATTTATGGGAGATACAGAACAATCCGATTCGGAGGATGATTGTTACATTCCATCGATGAAGGAATGGGAAGCATGGGATAATGATATGAACTCCATTAGCAAATCAGCTACGAAGAAAGACTAACTTATTTATTTGTCTGACCACCGAGAGTGGAGATTCAGGGAAAGTATCACCAGAGTTAAGAAATATTGCTGAGTCAAAGAAAAATGCTGTCATCATTTTTCTTTGAAACGATGAGGGGATATATGAGCCCGAATAGCTCATGCTAGTGATAGCTTGTACACGAACCATGGAATTTATAATGTTCAAGAATTATGAACGCCTCCACATATGTATGCCACTACATCAGATGTTCTTTTGACTTCATTAAGGAGCTATGAAAAATTACCCTACATGATCAAAGAACGTTTCTTTGATGTGCAATCTAGAATTTATAATAAGATGTCATTCAGCTTAATTAGCCACATTTTCATGGGCTGATAATATTTATCTATGGTTTACAAGGAGGTATACCTCCGCAGACACGCGGAAGGAATGAACTTAGTCGCTAAATGACTAGGAAGTGATCGAACTGAGCACACCTACTACCGTGAAGGAATGACTCTAATCCGTGCTCGCATGGCGAGCAGACGATAAATTGTGAAGGTCCAAGGTGACCTGGTATTAGTATCATCGATATTCAAATTTGTGAAGTGAATACGACTAAAGTATTTATTGTAGCATGAAGTGTGCTGGTGACGCGAAAAGTCCGTCCAAGATCTCGAATTTTGTTATATTTCCACTCAGTGAAGTGATTGACCACATGGTTGCAGCATGCTTAATGGCTGACCGGTGTGACTAGTGATTTGTGTAGCAGCAATACACGAGTGGAGAATCTTGCCGAAATATTCAGCAGTTTCAGTGAAATATTTACGAGTCGTGCAAAGGCCGAATGTAAAACGAATAAGATTAGGCTGATGCACTTAGATAAGAGATTTACAGCGTGTGAAGTTGTTAGCTTCAGTGGAAATACACGTGTTTGGTGTCAAAGCTAGTATCTGTGATCTTAGCAGACAAGGCCATTTTTGAATATAGTCTGCTGGCTAAAAAGTGTAAAAGCTGTGAATTTAAAATACGCTAGAAGCAGCGTCTACTATTCTACAAATTTCTACGATTCTACAAGATGCCTTCATTTAATCATGTGCTGAGACATAATAGTCCTATACTCAAGAAGAAGATGGCTATGGCTTAAATATCCAAATGGGAGGAATGCCGAACACCTAAGCCACACTACGACTATGGAGAACCACCAGTGGATAACCATGCTTATGGCCAAGCAGAGAAGATATTTATGGATTGCCTGGCCGAAAGGCAAAATCCTCAATCCTCATGTCTGGATAATAATCTGCAATAGCTGTGAGTCATGATTTTCTAATCTATTTCTGTACGGTGGATGGTCATGGATGGATTCGTTTGTAGCATCCGTAACTTATTGTCAGTCATCAAGGTGGGGTTCTTTCATTCTTCTTGACCACCTTCTTAAGGTGATTTTCACGCTTCTAAATGCTTCTTTGCATTTCGTTACTCGACACTGAGTTAGTCACCTAATTGTGTGCGTTCACACGGTGCAATATTGTTCTTGAAAGGTAATTCCGCATGACGGACGATCATTTAGTCATTTGTGACAGGGGCATATTTTTAATTCAGCTCCAGCCGATTATTTGTCAAAGTTTTTGAAGTCCCCATTTTTCTATTATTTTGTACGCCACTGACGTCTATTATTTAACATTATGGCGTATCGTTTAGGCATGGAAAGGATCCAGCCCAATTGTTATTGTAATGTACGTTTTTAAAGAGTGAGCAGTTTGCCACCAGAATTCAGGTAATTCACATCGCTGTACATGAGTCATGTAATGTTCTGAACTTACTCATAAATTTTCTGTTACACGATATTCGTATCATTTCGATTATTTCCACCTAAGGTAAAGGTGTGAAACCAGTATTTATTTTCATTTAAACGTGTTTTGTACGCAGCACCCATTTGCTGTGAGCTTCATTGGTGCTACACAATGTCAAAGCCTTTCAGAGGGAGAGAGATATCTGTCCGTTACGTCTGTTTGGTTTTTAGAAGCCAAACATATCATTCTTATTGTAAATTATTCGTCTTTAACGACATCATAACCTTTCTTACATGTGTATAATCTTATAGAGTGAATGCCAAGAACACTCAGACTACATTTATTGTGAATTTAATGTGTTTTAAATATCAGTGATAGACATTTTCTTTGACAACTCACTGACACGCTATAACGCGTAGTGCAGGGCGCTGGGAGCATAATGACAGATGCTTGTCCAGTTCACGCCGATGACATTGCCCAAGGTTATTTACGATCTCTCTTGTGAGACAATTGACTAACGACTTCATTTTTATTTTTATTTCTAGACCTGGCTAGGAATGTTCTTACGGGCCATGCTTTGTTTATGCTCATGCTATTGACCTTGATTAAGTATCGACTTTTGTCAAGTTGTTCTGGTACAGGTGTACTGATAAGTAATGCTAAATATTTAATATACTCGCAGGTATTTGTGAGCGAGCCCCCATATGTTTTTGTCATGAATTTTATTTAATTTCAATGATTCTTTACCGTGTTTTAATACACGTCGTCGGGTTGGTTACCATGTTTATTCGAGAATGCCGGCAAATCTATGTTACAGAAGAAGTTTGACCGAGGAGGAAAGGTATGGTCTCTTTCGAGGACCGATTGTGTTATTGTTTACGTGCGAGCCACGTATTCTTTGTTGAGGTGTACCACGTGTTGGTAGCACACTCTTGCGAAGCCTTGCATTTGGTTAACTATCTTAATAATAAATGGACTCATAAATCTACGGCATTAAACTTAGGACTAAATCATGAACCATCAATTTATTTCCTAAACCTACGATGCTAATAATACAGTTAAACTTTAATCGTTGTTAAATCTTGATCTTGTTTCTTTAGTCGAGCAGACCAATGCACTGAGCTTTCGTTTGTTCTAGTAGCTAACACTGATAGACTTTTGACAGAGATCGCACGAACCCAAAGTTCTGAACTTGTGGGTCGTGACCCGATCGGGAGAATGCTGTTCTTGCACAGTAGGATTCTCAAGTTCAAATACACTGATAGATGACGGTGGACAACAAACAGTTGTTCATATGATTGTAGGCAGGAATAATAAGATGATTATTTGTGAGTACAACTTATGTATTTGCTGATATGTTTTCCCACTGTTACCCTAATGTCTCTTGTAATATAATATCTTTGTTGTTGTATATAATTGTACCATTGTACTGTAAATGATGACTGACAATCATTAGTTTTTGTTAAGTTTGTTTATCATGGACGTCTAACGCCGTTGATCAGCTTAATGCAGGTTTAGTTCAAATTAATTAGAATATAAATGTAAATATGGGATGGTACCAGTCCTTTAACTTTGCTGTCATGTTTGACATGTTTTGATGACATGATGCCTTCTTCCTAGAAGCGTCATTTTTTTCTTGTATAACTATTTTTCTTGCGGTACCATTTTCCCAGCTTTGCTTTGTTTTGCTGTATTTAGGAGCTGTCGAGGGGATTCTACCTTAACTTTAGGAGTTGCTTATTTTTTTTCTTTGTTTATTAGCTACGGAATAGCTGTTTTACCAAACCCTCCGACCGTCGGACAGGGGTTTGGCATTTCAAATAAACAAACCATGAGTATGGCATATGTCTGGATTTAATTATTTAGTAGTTTTGACCTTTTGGGGGTGCATTTTCTTTGGGTCTCTATGAAAATCACTGTGATGGGAACCTGATCCTTAGGGAAGCAGTGTCTTGTGCCGGCTAGTCCCATAAGAAGTGCATTCCGATCCTCTCCGGCAATGTGTCTCGAGGTAGAGGTCATCTGGGAGGCCACGTTGCGGTTTGTGGTAACCAGATAACCTCGTCCAACGGGCACAATACACACACTAATATAGCCATCAAAATTAACGCCGGTTATCGGACAGAAACTACACACACCCAAAGTACACGGGGCTACATGACCGCGTTGTCGCAGCCCCTAAACTGAGGAACCAACCAATCAACATTATCGAAACAAGCAAAATAAAATGAAACTTAATTCCGTAATGCAGTATTATTGAAACGTGGAAATAAGTCACCATCTTGTGCAGAAAATTTGCGTAGTCGATATAGCCTTTGGGTTAGTGCTTATGACTGTGAATCTAGAGATCTTGAGTACGAATCCTGGACGGGGTAGATATTTTTGCTACCAGATTATCATTTTAAACGATATTTATCACATCAATATGACTCATTTTAACAGAATCCGTATGAAATTACGTGTTGGTCTGTGAATGAAGAGGACATGTGTATAAGGATTTTAAGGTTATGAGCGGTGTCGCGTCTATTAATCTAGTTGATCCATATCGTATTCATTATTTAGGCTAGTGCTAGGGGAAGCTACAAATCATCTAATAAAATGAGTTCCGTATTATAAACTTCAATATCTGTAAAACACTCCCTTTTACAATAGAGTAATATTTGTGCCAATTTCTATATATATAAGAATGAAAGTTTGTCTGTTTTTTTTTTCTGAATTTCTACGGAAATTTGCGTTATTTACGCGTTTTAGACTGTTTTATGACGGATGCGCGCGAAAATGAAATTTTTGTCTGCCTGTCTGTCTATTTACGCGTTTTTGACTGTTTTATGACGGATACGCGCGAAAATGAAATTTTTGTCTGTCTGTCTGTTTGTTTGTCTGTGGACAATTTTTTGTGTCCTTATAATTCGAGAACGGCTGAGTGGATCAATGTAAAATTTGATACAGATATCCTTCAGAGGCAAGACACCAATCATTGATGTAACTCTTCTCTGTACCTCTCATAAAAGGGGGCCTACCCCCTTAAAATACATGCTGAAATAGGCGTAGAAGGGCGAGACAAAGCTCATTTTTGGCCCCTCAATGTGAGAAACGAAACTCGGGGGCCCTAAAGGGACCCCGAAAACCACATTTTAAGGCCCTAAAACCAATAGTTTTTGAGATATTCCCAGAAAATTAATTTCATTTAATACAATAATGTAAGGAAGCTAGCCGGTAACCATGGCAACAGAAATTCACAGGTCCATCTATTGCTGTAATATAAGACGCAATACAATTCCATTTATTACATTACTGAGATAGTTTGCAAACGGCTAGAAGGTTATAACGGAACCAAACTAAGATGTAAAATTCATCAATACATATAATGCGCTTAAGGGGTCAAGGGGTACTCTAGAATTTTTTCACGCGATTTACACGTGCTGGTGTGCTACGGAAGGTCTATTATATCCCTATCCCTACATTGTTATATTATTATTATAATTAATATTATTATTACACTACGGAAAGGAAGACCCCAGAGGACTGGAAAAAGGGAATAATTGTCCCGATCTTCAAGAAAGGTAGTAGAACAGAATGCAGAAACTATCGGGGAATAAAACTGATGAGTCATTGTGCAAAGATGTTTGAGATAGTTTTGGAAAGGAGAATTAGGACAAGGCTAGAAGGAGGGATGAGGGAAGAACAACATGGCTTCAGAGCAGGAAGGACCACAGTGGATTTGATTTTTGCTGTAAGGCAGTTACAAGAACAGCACTGTGAGTATGGAACAGATCTACTGATGGCCTTCCTGGACATTGAGAAAGCATATGACAGTGTATGCAGAAACAAAGTATGGAAGTCCCTGGAGGATAGAGGAGTAGAAAAATGGACTATAAGGAGGATAAAGGAGATGTACAAGGGAAGCGTGAGCTGTGTGAAAGTGGGAGGAGAGAGATCGGACTGAGTGGAACAGAGAAACGGCCTGAAACAAGGAAGTGCACTGGCACCGTTATTTTTCATTGTGGTGATGGATGACATAATGACCCGAGTGGCACAAGTACTCGGGGAAGGAAAGATGAAAGCAATGGTGTTAGCGGATGATTTGATGATTTGGGGAAACAAGGAGGAGGAGGAGTTACAGGAACAGTTGGACGTGTGGGAAGGAATAATACAAGGATATGGGATGAAATTTATCATAAATAAGAGTGAGATGGTGATCACAACAAGGAAGAAGGAAAGAACCACAACGGGAATAACAATTGGTGGGGAACAGATGAAGAAAGTGGAGAGTTTCAAGTATCTGGGAAGCCTGATACAAGATAATGGAAGAAACTATAGAGAAAAAATGAGCGGGGGAGACAGGCAGAAGCATTCCGGAGGAGTGTGAGAAGCATGTTATGGAGCAAGGATGTCCCTCAGAACAGAAAAAAGAACATATATCGGACGTACTATGCCCCTATCCTGACGTATGCCTCGGAGATCTGGGCTATGAAACGAAGGGAGAAGAGCCAAATACAGGCCAGTGAAATGAGGTTCTTGAGAAGCAGTATTGGAGCTACAAAGATGGACAGAATAAGAAATGAGAGGACCAGAGAAATAATAAAGGAAGAACCATTACGGGATGGTATAGAGAAATCTAGACTTAGATGGCATGGACATGTTAAACGAATGGAGGATAAGAGGACACTCAGGAGGATACACGAGACGAAGTGGGAAGGAAAGAGACCGAGAGGAAGACTGAGAGGAAGACCGAGAGGAAGACCGAGAGACAGGTGGCTGAAAGGGATGGAAGAAAGCGTGAAGAAGAGCGGAGAAGACTGGACAGGGGTGGAAGCTGAGAGATGGTGGGAAGACAGAAGACGTTGGAGTGGCCTGTGTTCCACACAGACCCGGCCAACGGCTGGAAACTGTGCAAGAGGATGATGATGATGATACTACGGCCTACAACGACGAGACAAAGCTCATTTTCAGCCCCTTGGTGTCAGAAAAAAACCTCGGGGCCCCTAAACAGTCGTAAAGGGTCCCCGGAAACTACATTTTAATGCTCTAAAACCAAGAGTTTCTGAGATATTCCCAGAAAACTAATTTCATTTAATAAACTAATGTAGGATTGCAAGCCAGTAACCATGACAACAGTGTCTCAAAAAGGTACATCCAACTTTCCATCTATTTCTGCAAGAAGTAATGCCACTCCATTTATTAAATTTCTGTGAAAGTTTGCAAATGGCTATAAGGTTATCACGGAACCAACAAAAACTGTAAAATTCATCAATGCGCTTAAGGGGATCAAGAGGTACCCAGGATTATTTCACAAGACTTAAACGTGCGATGTGTCGTACAGAAGGTCTATTATATCTTCAAACAGCAACATTATTTTCAAAAATTCCTGAATTGAAATAGTTTATTTTTTATTTTATTTTTTTTGCTTTTAGGAATTTGAGCCATTGGAGGCTAAAAAACCTGAATTTTCATGCACCACAAGCCTTTATAATTTATTAAAGGGGTCTTCCTCTGGATGCACACTTGACACAACAGTGTGGGTCAGTTTTTATGTGACGTGAATTGCATTTCGTCTACGAGGTTTTCAATTTTATTTTCACGTCAGGAAGTACACGTTAGCCAAATTAGTTTCAGAGCATATTTCAACTAATAATTTATCTTTGTCGACAAACAGGTTCCAAGCCCCTAACCATTGCAACAGTAGCTCAATTGATTACATCTGGTTATTAATACCGACGACCGTTCGAAGAATGGGTACTTCTGCTAGTAATAGTATAAAATACCGGTGTATCAAGAATTTCACGTGATGTTTCTTCTATGTCAGATGTTACACATCATATGCGACTACTGTAAGGCTCGTAATTTTTTTTCATTATTTGACTAATCAAGAAAATATACACATGCCTGAACCTTATTGGGGGATTCACTTTGAAGTGACATTCCAAGCTAAGCTGATAAAGGTACTCTTGAGTATCGGTATGGCGTGTATACTATAACTATGGAATTTTGTGATATAGGACATTAAGTGGAGAAAATACAGTACAATACATTAGAATGCTACTCTCAGCGCTGCTTTAGTTAATCCTCCAAGTGTATTCTCGTGGTAGGGAAGAATAGTCTTTTATTGGAACTAACGATGTGAATTACATATATTCTCAGAATAAACAACACCCTTTCACTGCTTCTATTCTCAGCTATTGTGAAGTATTCCATTGTATTCTACTGCTGGCGAATAATGAAAAATATATAGGCACAATGTTTTTATATTGTTCTAAAACAACTTTATTTTTCGTTCACAATGATAAAATAAAATACCTTTTCTTCTTTTAATTCCAAGATAAAAAAGCGCGTGGAAAAATATATTCCCTGTTTGACTGTCAGAGAGTTAACATTTTTCTCAGTATTGTGGCTATGCTGGTGTGTTTTGAGGAGTATAATGTGTAGCTCACTTATTAACATGCCTTTCAAACCTGAGTTATATATTTTTATCATTGTAGTAGACTGTCAATATAACCCTGTATAAGGCAGAGTATTAGGGTCTTATAAAATAATCGGCAACTCTTGTACTTTGTATATTGGGGACGCAATTTCTCTGGTAGCACGCAATAGGCCAGTGGTGGTGCAGGTTCACAAGGCAATGAATCAAATACCAAAACACTCTAATAAAATAGTGCATGGAACGAACTATAGATATATTCACACCTATCGTATTGACCCCAAAGTAAGCCGCTCTTGTTATTAAAATTATTTGGGTAAAAGGCTGGGTGCGGCTTATATTCTCTACCTTCACTTTTATATGTCATGTAAGCTACTGTTTAACCCCCGGATACTCGCGCGGGCTACAGGTGTAGCCCAGTGATTTATTTTGTTGTAGCGCAGAGTATATTCTTTGCTAGGAGTATTGAGAATCTCTGTAGCTGCCCATTGACGCTGTATTTAACAGACGGGTGTGTTTCTGACTAAACTAATTACACCAAACTGACAACAGATGCATTAGAAGTCGCCTGGGCTACAATAGTAGCCGGCGCGAGCATCGCTGTTTCAAAATTCAGCGTGCAAAGGAAACGTTGTCTCACAGGAGGTGGCCATGGAGATGACTTTCAAATCAGTCAGTGTTTATATGAAAGTAGTGATAGGTTGAGTGTAGTGGAAATAAAGTAGGCTGTCGCTTCTTGTGTGGACGAGGGAGGGATAAATCAACAAGAACTAGGCCTAGATGCACAAGGTGCAATTAAAATCTTCTCCGATCATTGTGTACATTTGCATTGATGACTGGGCTATAGATTGTAGCCAAAAGGGCAAAAATAAAATTCAAGAATTCGAGAAAAAGAAATGAAAATACTGAAATTGTTGATAATAAGTGCTGATTTTCTAAGGAAATTATCTAACCTAGTACCTATTTTTGTTTAATTCCAATCCAAATATTCACTAATGTAAGTATTTAGGTCTACATAGAAATAATTTAACAGTTCTAGTTCCATTAGTTTTATTTCTGTTGCAGTTTTACCGAAGATGTACGATAAAATTGAATTTTCTTCTTAGGCTTGTATTTTCTCTCCGTATGAAAATGAAAGCCTACATAAAATTAGCTTAGAATACTATACTACTTTCTTTTTTTTATTTAGTCAATTTACCCTCTAGGTGGGTGGTTCCCACGGACTCAGCGAGGGAACTCGCCACTACCGCCTCTATGGGCAGTGTCCTGGAGCCTGGAACATCTGGTCGGGATGGATACAACTGGGGAGGTGTGATCAGCACTTCCCCCAGGCGGCCTCACCTGCAAAGCGAACAGGGGCCTCATGAGGGATGGGAAGGGATGGAAGATTGGGATGGATAGGCGAGGAAGAGGGAAGGAGGCAGCCGTGGCCTTACAGTAGGCACCATCCCGGCATTTTCCCGAAGAAGAAGTGGGAAACCACGGAAAACCACTTCGAGGATGGCTGAGGTGGCAATCGAACCCCCTCTACTCATTTGGACCACCCGAGGCTGAGTAGACCCCGTTCCAGTCCTCATACCACTTTTCAAATTTCGTGACAGAGCCGGGAATCGAACCCAGGACCTCCGGGGCGGCAGCTAACCATGCTGACCGCTACGCTACGGAGGCGACCTTCTATATACTAGGCTACTATTTAACATATTATTAAAACCGAACACCAAAAATAACGTGTGCGAGTCCATAAGATCGATTAATTTTTTGGGCTACATATGTAGCCCGCGCGAGTTATTTAAGGCTGTATCTATTACTAGCGCGAGTGTCGGAGGGTTGAGGAATGCTCATTAGCAACAACACAGCAACACAGCAAAAATACAGTCTGCAAGAGAAACTACCGGCATTTAATGACAATAATGCGAACTTTTGTTTTGGCGGTGACATTGTTATTCGGTAACGCGGTGTTGTTACGTAAGCTTGAATAATCTACAGTAGTTCAGTCTCAGTAAATCTGTAAGAAAGCCTGTTTAACGCAAAAATGAGCGATTATTATTTTACCGGTAGAGCGAAAAGCTTCATCAAGCAAAGGAATTCGGCGTGCTCATGATGCAGCCTTCAAACTTGCAATTGTGCGTTATACCAAAAGCACAACCAACAGAGAGCCTGGAAGAAAATACGGAAAGAATGTTTACATGTTGGTACAGTAAGTACAAGAAAATAAATGTGTCTTCCCTTAATCCGGATGCGGCTTATATTCGGGCATAAACTGTTTACCTTTTCCCTCTTCGAATATTAGGAGTGTGGCTTATATGCGGGGGCGGCTTATTTTCGAGCCAATACGGTATATATAAACACAATATGCTATTCAACACTGAATGAGGCATGTCTATGATGCCACGGAAGCGTGCACGAGTATGCTGTAAGATAATGACTAGCCGGCATGTCCATGTTCCATGTTGAACCGCGAAAGTCAACAATAGCCATCTTCTTCTTTGTCGCTGCCTGACCGTGCTGGTCTTAACATTGCAGCCAAGCCACCCCTTAGCAACAGAATACTCTGAGTGCTCACTGGGAGGAATAATTAACACAGTAAAGATATTATATAGGCCTACTGTATATAAACAAGAAGTCCAGTCACAACACTCTGCACAAATACAGTAGAGTTAATGCCGGACATTCAGCCGGATATCGAGGGACAACAACCCGCGCACTATCTAGCGGTGCGACCTGGCGGTAAGACCGTGTGTATAAGTTGACCAAGTTTGTATTGTTGTTAACGTGTTTGAAATTACTTAATTTCAGCAATTAATTGTGAGTTTGATTTATTAATATCTCGCCTCAACATAGAATGGAAAGATATATGCTGTGTGTGTTTGAGTCTTCAGTCTTTTGACTCGTTTGATGCAGCTATCCAAACCTCCCTGTCCTGAGCTAATCGTTTCATCTCTACATAGTTACCACACATTACATCTGAGAGTGCTTGTACAATTACGTGACCATTAACTTCACGATCATAAACCACGGGACCTCCTTTTTACGTGGAATCCGAGCCACCAGACTTGGCATTTCACGTCGGAAATCCCCTAAGAATTAACCGGGAATCAAACCCGACCAGCCTAGGGGCGAGGCAAGCAGATTGACCACTGCACCATCACAGTCCTTTAAAACCGCAGAGAAACGATGACCTAGAATCTAGGTCCTAGATGGCCGCCACTATTAAACCAATTGAGTAACATCGGCTTCCTTGTCCGCTCATGGTATGGGCAACAGTACCATTATGGGCGTATACTCTCTCATAAATGTGCTGTTTCCACCCTAGTTTTCAGAATACGAGCCGCCACTGGTGTCATCACTGAGTTAAAAATCAGGAGCGGGAAAGAACGCCCAGTCCTACAACACTACTTTTTCCCAACCCTGCTCAGCTATATTCACAATTGTTGTGATGTTGAGTACTTGGCCGCTGTATTCTGTCCCGTTGAAATCACCCGCTAAGCGCCAAGTCCAGTTCGTCACAACTTCATTAGCACAGAATGTTCAGGTGGGACTATTGTCACCTTGTGTGGGCGTGCCAACCTAACAATAACATTGTGACAGGCTCCAGTCGTTACAGCGAGGCACAATGCAGCCTGTTTCGATCTTGGCGAGTTATAAAACAAGTATAGAAGCCTGCCATACATAGTAGCAGCTATCTTATACTGTACGCGAGGACAATACAAGTTGCTATTGTAATGAGGGGGCTAGAGTTAGCATATGAATAAAATGGACAAAAGGAAAGGAGGGGGGGAAGGACTCTCTCTGTGTGTATCAGAACTAACTCTTTTCTTTGCCCGTCGTAAAGGAGAAAGGAGGTGGAGGAAGAGGGGGATTATTGTTCTCAAATGTATAGCGCTTTGTGAGGCTTCTATTCAGACTCGGAGAGGTCCAGGCGCGGATCTTGCGCAATTCTGCAGAAGGACAATGCAGCATCAAGACTGCATGTAAAGGCAGGCTGGCAGGCTGGTTGGCGGTAGGGGGTGAGGGGTGTGGGATGGGGGGTGGGGTCGACTGAAGGAGCAGGTACAGTTAGGGTGCTCACGACGCGTGCCACTGTGGTGCACCACACCTGTTAAGGTCAAGTCTCCCTGTGTGTGCCCCTCTTTCAGAAGATTCAATGACTGAGGGTTTAACAAAAAACAAATTATGGTCCGTGTCACCTTAAATAAGTTACTAACAATGTAACCATAGGTCGTCTTGTGTACGGACACAGTCCTGTTGAAACGTCAGTTGTAATCGCCCCAATAGATGTAGGCATCTTCACCAGGTAGGGACGAAGAGTGTTTGCTCCTGGTATAGTTATGACAGCTAAGCTAACGAATACCCACTCGGCATTTCTTCATCCCTATACTCTCTCCAAATAGTCCAGAGGGTTCAGTGCCGACTTCCTAACTCCCGACACTATATAAACCTCGTGGCTCAAAGGCAGGGCCGTGAAGAACAAGGTCGAGCCATGGGACATCGCTCTCTGTGTTTCTCTGTGTTTTCTTGTAACTTGTTCCTTTAGGACCTTAAACATAGCTATGCACTAAGAACTCGTCGATTTTTGTTTCTATCCCCATCTTACATATTTGAATTTATTGCGTAATATCAATTGTTATGTTTGCCATACCGTCTAGAGTACAGTATAGCTACTTTGTTTTATGTTTTGGAGAATTGTTTCTCCGAACTGGCCTCTCGCATCAACTACAGGCTAAAATATTGGAATCACTTTGAAATAAGTTTTTCTTGGCGGAAAAGGTGTTTGTTGTTGTTGTTGTTGTTGTTTGAGCTTTCAGTTTTTTGACTGGTTTGATGGAGCGCTCCATCCCTCCCTGTCCTAAGCTAAACGTTTTATCCCTACATAGCTACCAAATCTTACATATTCTATCCTTAGCCTACACCTACAGTTGACTTCCTTTACCGTTCCTTTCATAACTAAGTTTGCTACTCCTGGGTGTCTTAGTATGTATCCTACCAACCTATCTCTTCTCTTTATTCGCAGACGCCAGAAACATCTCTCCTCTCCCACTCGTCTTAATACCTCTTCATTTGCTACTCATCTACCCATCTGATCTTCGTCATTCTCCTGTAACACCACATTTCAAATGCTTCTATTCTCCTCTTTTCTGCTGCTCCAACAGTCCAATTTTCACTTCCATAGAGTGCCACGCTCTAAACAAAGGCTTCAAAAATGACTTTCTAATACCTTAATCTATATTTGATGTCATTAAATTTACTTTGTGAAGAAATGCTTACCTTGCCTGAGCCAACCTACTTCATATATCCTCTTTACTTCGTCCATCATTGGTTATTTTGCTTCATAAGTAGCTGAAGTCTGTACTTCCTTATCTTTCCATCTGCCAATTAGGCGTCAATACGGGTTTCTCATTTCTTAAAACCCAAAAAGAAAAAATAAAGAAAAGAAAATGAGCTGAAACGTTTATAAAGACAAATTCAAAATATTTGAGAATGCAATTTAAAACGTGCTGAATATTTTCCAAGTAAAATAGAGAAGATATTTAATATTTTTATGTACTTTTCGGTGATAATTAACCTGGAAGGAAACTTAAAAACAGTTCAGTTGTCTAGTTCTTTTTCTTTGGTAGGTTCAGGAACTTTAAGACGGTCGGACCTCTGGCTACAGCCCTGTTAGCCCCTTCTTCTCGTCGGGCCTGTTCAAGTGTACTCTAGCTATTGCCAAACATGTTAGTGTTCCTTTTCATGGCGAACGATCACTACAAACCATGTATCACAGTGTAAACTGTTGTTGTTGTTGTTGTTGTTGTTGTTGTTGTTGTTGTTGTTGTTTGAGTCTTCAGTCTTATGACTGGTTTGATTCAGCACTCCATGCCTCCCTGTCCTGAGCTAATCGTTTCATATGTACATAGCTACCACACCCTATATTTGAGGCAATCTGTTTAACATACTCTAACCTTGGTCTACCCCTACAGTTCTTGTCCTCGACTCTTCCTTCCATAACTAAGCTTGCTATTCCTGGGTGCCTTAGTATGTGTCCTACCAACCTATCCCTTCTCTTCATTAGCAATCGCCAGAAACATCTCTCCTCCCCCACTCGTCTAAATACCTCTTCATTTGTAACCCTATCTACCCATCTGATCTTCATCATTAACACCACATTCCAAACGCTTCAATTCTCCTCTTTACGTCTGCACCAATAGTCCAAGATGCACTTCCATAGAGCGCCACTGTCCGGACAAAGGCTTTCAAAAATGACTTCCTAATACCTAAATTTATATTCGATGTCAACAGATTCCTTTTTTGTAGAAATGCTTTCCTTGCCTGAACCAACCTACTCTTTATATCCTCGTTGCTTCGTAAACTAAACATATTAATACTAGTAAATAATAAATTTATTATTTATAAGTATTTAAAAAAATCCTTAACATCTTTAGGTAGATCTCACGTGAAAGCTACCTATTGCAATGGTGTTCCACATCCTCCAGACCCCAAAACCACTGTCAGTTCAAAAGTTTATATATAATTAATATGCAATCGAACATTATAAGTCCAACTTCTATTTTCGATATCTCGAAGTAATTTTAACTTCCCGATATAATAATAATAACTAGCATTGCCCGTCGCGGCTTCGCTCGCGAATATTCTAGTTGTAAAGAGTACACTTAGCAAAATCTCAATCATGAATGCTATGACTGGTTTATCCTTGGTATGAATAATCAGACTTTATAAATTCAGCTACTGGAGCAGTGATTAGGGGTTTGCCATTCCTTCATAGGTATATCAGAGCGAAGTTAGTTTTCTGGGAATATCACAGACACTGTTAATTTAAGGGCCTTTAAATGTGGTTTTCGGAGACCCTTTATAGTCGGGTGAAAAAGATCTTTCGTACTACACTCACACGTGAAAACTGCGTGAAAAGATTCTAGAGTGCCCATTGATCCCCTTAAGCGCATTATACTGAATGTATTGATGAATTTTACAACTTAATTTGGTTCAGTGATAACCTTATAACCGTCTGGAAACTTTCACAGTAATGTAATAATTGGAATTGCATTGCGTCTTACAGAAATGGATGAACCTGTGAGATTCTGTTACCATGGTTACTGTGTTACATTCATTCATTCATTATTTCATTGTAAATATACATGTTTTAAGGTATTTATTTAATTGTGAGGCATTTAAAGAGTAAGAGAGTGCGTTTCGCTTACGCATTGGGTTATGCTGAACCTGTAGGTACCCCATATGTGTGGGTTGGTGTTAATGGGACCTTATTTTCGGTACAAAACTGGAATGGGACCTTAGCAGAATAATATAGGGAGGGATATCGTATGGCTTCGGGTGCCGGGTCCAAGCTTTTTTTATTTGACACCTAGAGGGTAGCTTGCATGTCGAATTTTGTTTTTCCTTGAAGCACTATGAAAGTCAAGGAGGTTAGATATCTAAGCTTCTTGAACACTATAGCGCTTTATAGTAGTAGATTAATATGCCATTATGAACACGGCCTACTGAATTCAAATGGGTTCTTTCACATGCCAACATCGTATGACATGCATGTCGTAATTTTTGTCGCCATTCCAAAATCACTAACCATGGCCAGAAGCGAACCTGCAAGTTTGGGGTTAGTAGAACGACACCCACCGTGGCAAGCTAATTTCCCGGTCAAGTTCTACACAATTTATATGTCATGTTTTTTCTATAATTTGAAGTTCTAGTACTCGAATATTTCGATAACTCGAATGATATTTTGTTCCCCAGGCATAATATATTAATCATTATCTGGATGTTGGAGTGAAAATGCAGTTGAATTAACTTACGTTCTTTAGGTGTGAGAGGCCTATGGGAAATACAATATGCATTCACTTGTGTAGGGTACCTGGACTGTGTTTTTCTCTCCATTCTGTCAGCAACTTATTATGCTATGCTGGAAGATGGACTTAGGCCAATCCAATTGGTATTCCAGCCAATACGCTGTCAACATTATGAAAAATAAACACAAGATATACAGCGCTGTGCTGCAGTCACGTGTTTTAAAGAAAAGGAAACGTTTTAGGGGATCAAGTTACCCTCGGTTGGAGGAAGCTATGTTTAAATGGTTAAGTGTTTGAGGAACAAAAATGGTTCAACATCAAGTTGACTATTTATGTATTTATGATGATAACACCCCGCCCCCCCCTTTCTGGTATTTCTATGTCCACTGCCACCCCGGAGGTCCTGGGTTCGATTCCCGGCTATGCCACGAAATTTGAAAAGTGGTGTGAGGACTGGAACGGGGTGTACTCAGCCTCGGGTGGTCCAAATGAGTAGAGAGGGTTCTATTCCCACCTCAGCCATCCTCGAAGTGGTTTTCCGTGGTTTCCCACTTCGTCTTCGGGCAAATGCCGGGATGGTTCCTACTGTAAGGCCACGGCCACCTCCTTCCCACTTCCTTGCTTATCCATCCCAATCTTCCTCTCCCTCCAATCCCTCATGAGGCCCTGTTCGCTTTGCAGGTGAGGCCACCTGGGCGAAGTGCTGATCACACCTCCCCAGTTGTATCCAACCCAACCAGATGTTCCAAGCTCCAGAACACTGCCCGTAGCGGCGGTAGTGATGAGTTCCCTCTTCGAGTCCGTGGGAAACACCAACCTTAAGGGTAAATCGACAAAAAAATAATAATTCTATGTCTCGAATTTTCGATAATTGAAGTAATTTCTATCTCCAAAGGCACTTCGAGATATCGAAGTTCCACTGTATAACTTATATCACTTTCATGTGGACACGATAACTACCATCATTTTGTACCAATCACGTTAAAATGTATAAATAAAATATAACCGTTCACAATCTCGGTCGAGTTTTCTCAAAACTCCATTCTTCCCACCTCTTTGGTCAATGGTTGGCTCTAAAAAAAAAAAAAAAAAATACCCAACTTTACTGGCCCTTATCCGAAGAATAGTACGAACTTTGAATGGATTCGATTTTTCACATACTAAGGTAGTGAACCCTTGCAAAGAAGCATATGAGACTCAATTTCGGGGGGTGTAACAGTCCATTTCGTATAGTTGTTGTAAAGTGCTTCTTATAACATGCAGGGTAACATATAACAAAATAACATGCAGGAAAAAGTGAATACCAGGATTAAAACGTATGAATTTAATAAACAGATCAACAAATTTACACTATTTACAACAAACAAGAACAAGGTCTCCCAAATGACACCCTCTTGAATTAATAAAAATTGCCAAACTAGGCCTGATCTCAGGAGAGATCGTAAACATCTGGACCAAATGTCCCAAATTACTGCAATGACATGTGCGTATGCGGCCTTTCTACATGCGGCACGATGTGTACAATTTAATGCGAGATCCGTTACCATCCAGTAAACCTTCAGGGGACGAATCTGCATTGTCTTAGAGCTAGACAGACACGAGGAACCAACTAACACTAAATTAAACTAATCCGACACTTCCTACACTAAATAAGACAAAAATAATTTCCGCATGAAATTGGAATCAAAGAACTCCCGTAGCAAACAACATTAACGCCTAAAATGAGGACTTTTCAAATCAACACAAGTAAACAACACGTGACCAATCAAGAAAAATACACACATGGCCGCTTGCCATTTTTACAAGAAAATACAAATTACAACCAACGGTATCACAACAGACAAATCTAACAATATAAACAAAATAAATGAGTCACAGAAATCACTAGGCTCAAAGCCAACATTTACATCATAAAACAAACAGAGGCGGTTTTAGAACAGGGGCACACGGTCACGTGCCCCACCATTAATAATCATTCTCCTTGGGTTATAGTCGTCTTGATAATCCTTCCGTGGTAATGACGCTTATGCCGTGACCAAGCAGTTCAATCGGCTTGCTGTTCACTTTCCCCGACAGCAGGAGCATGTCACGTCACAACGAGGTGCTGGGCACATGCCTGATGTGACCAACACAGTGTAGTCACATGCTTCCTCTTCCTGGCCCTTTAACATCATCCCCTACTTTTACAGCGGGGAGAGGCGAGAGAGGGGTTATGGTAGTTTCCTAGACTTGGGGCACAAGACTCCTGTTACTGGCTGGCGATACGGCCGTGAAAGTAGTGAGGGCGGGTAGGGGCGGGGAGGGGGTATTAAAGAGTACCGTTAGCAAGGAGTACCGATAGAGGGGATACAAGTTCATAAATAGATTATTTACCAACCCTCAGAAATTTTCCACCAAAATAATATATGGAACATAGCGCCCGTTATTAATATGTACGGAGAAAAATCAACATGTATAATATGCATTGAGAGAGAAACGTAACATTATGACCGTAGGGTATGTACCGTAAGCGAACTTGTATTATGTTATATCGTCAAGTCTGAGAAATTTCATTATCTGGGGGAATACACAACTGCGTGACGACAGCACTGCCTCAGTACTTGGTTCCGAAAGTTTTGGCGCCTACGATATTGAGTTACTGCATAATTGTGTTCGAGTACGGTGGTCTTTTGCAGTGTTCAGTAATATTAATCTTACATAGGCTAATATTTGTATTGGACGCGTGTTTTGTGAGGTGGGAATAACGCGTACCAGTGTGTTATTAAACATAATTAAAATATACACTGAGCGAGTATTTCGTCGTACGAGGTAAGTGGTTAATTCCTACTTATCAACTATGTATTATGTGGCATTTTATTTTTAGACCGTAACTTAATGCTGCGACAAATTACTTTATAATTTTCACTGTGTTTTCAGGCATTGAAGGTGTGCATGTCGTTACCAAAACCGTGCAATGAACGAGGTAAAATACTTACAAAATAAGTCCTTAACTTATGAGGACAGACTATTAGCAAAGGAATTAGGCCCTCCGAAACCAGATCTGTGCATTTATCAAGTCTCTAAAGATAAGAACAGAACATATCACAGGACTTTCAATAAATCTGTGTATAAAAAATGGGATTGGTTATGTGGATGTCCGGTAGTAAATTCATTCTTTTGTTTTCCGTGCCTGTTAGCCTCCGTGGCATAGGCGGCAGCACGCCTGCCTCTCACCGCTGGGTCCGTGGTTCAAATCCCGGTCACTCCATGTGAGATCTGTGCTGGACAAAACGGAGGCAGACAGGTTTTTCTCCGGGTACTCCGGTTTTCCCTGTCGAAATTTCATTCCAGCAACACTCTCCACTATCATTTCATTTTATCTGCCATTCATTTAATCATTGCCCCGGAGGAGTGCGTCAGGCCTCGGCAGCCGGCACAGTTCATATCCTCGCCGCTAGATGGGGGCTTCATTCATTCCATTCCTGACCCGGTCGGAGACTGGAAGCAGGCTGTGGATTTTTTGTTTTCCGTGCCTGTTATTTGGTGTCGATGACACATGGACCAAGACTGGCATTAATGATTTAAAACATTTACCTGAAAAAGGAAAGAAACATTGTTTGTCAAAATGCCATATGAACAATGAAATGAGTTTAGCAGTGTTAGGGAATATAAGCATAGCGCAGCAACTGGATGATGGCTACAGGATTTCTGTTCTTAAACACAATGAACTTGTGGACAAGAATAGGTATATTATGTCGCACATTATTGATGCTATTAAGTTTTGTGGGGAATTTGAATTGGCCTTGCGTGGACATGACGAAACCAACGAATCAATTAATCCAGGTGTTTTTAAGGGTCTCATCAATTACACTGCGGCGCTTGACAATGTTTTAAAGGATCACATGGAAAATTCAAGTGTGTTTAAATGGACATCGGAGGTCATCCAAAATGAAATTTTAGACACGATTCTGTCCGTTTGTCGGAAGAATGTTGTCGAGGAAATCAGTTCGGAAGACTTCCTCTCGCTCCTGGCTGACGAAACAACGGACGCTTCATGCAAAACCCAAATGTCCCTAATTTTTAGGTATCAAATAGCAGGTAGAATTGTTGAGCGATTTTGGGGTTTCTTTGAAGTCACCGACAGGAGCGTGCACGGTCTGGCTGCAACAATATTGGGACAGTTAAACAAAATTGAAGTAGAAAAATCCCCTGAGAAACTTATTTGTCAAACGTATGACGGTGCTTCTGTGATGAGTGGGCATAGGGGTGGAGTGCAGTCGTTAATTAAGGAGAAATACCCAAACGCGAATTACATTCATTATTACGCACATCAAGGTAATTTGATTCTCCAACACGCCACTTCATCTTGCTCCCAAAGCAGAATATTTTTTCAAGATTTGCAAGGGATAGGGCCATTTTTTTCAAGATCTCCGAAGAGAATGGATTGCTTGTTTGAAGTGGTTCAAAAGAAAATAGGTTACGCCCCTCCGACAAGATGGTACTTTCAACATAGAACTGTCAACACTGTGTTCGAAAACAAAGAAAATATTTTGAAATGTTTTGAGCACATTAGAGACTCAGAAGTTAATGACAGAAATGCCTCAAGTCAAGCTGCAGGATTTGTGCGTACATTGAAAGATCCCCAGTTTATATACTGGCTGACTTTCTTTCATAAAGTTATGCCACACGTAGCTATTTTCTTTGATTGTATTCAGCAAAGTGGTATTGATGCTGTTAAAGTCAGTGACTTTATAAAGCAGTTTTCTAAAGCGGTGACCAAAGTTCGCGAAGAATACGCGGAAAGTGAAGTGTCCTTTAGTGATCCCGCGAGCAAAAGACTTTGTGTTGAACAAGGAAGTAGTACGAGTAATCGTCTGGCCGTAATAGAAGTGTGTGATACTTTTGTTAGTAGCATTAATGACAGGTTTCAGTTTTCGTATCACTTGTGTGCTTCAAAATTATTTCTAGTTGAAAAGTTTCCATACTATTCCATTGAATTTCCAGAGAGGGATTTCCAGACAGCCGTTACATTGTTGCGTGCAATAAATGGTCCGAAACTGAGAACGGAATTGGAGGTATTGTACTGTCGTGAAGATTTGCGTAATGCTTCCGGTGCGGCACCACTTCTGCAGTTCTTTTATAACAATAATATGTTGCGCACATTTTCAGAGTGTGTGATACTTTTAAAAACTATTGTTACTATCCCAATGACGACTGAAGAGACCGAAAGGTCATTCTCTACTTTGAAGAGGATAAAATCTTTCCTGAGTAATTCTATGGGGGCTGATAGACTGTCTGCACTTGCAATGTTGTCGATGGAGAAGAGGATGATAAACAGTATCCCAGAATTCAACACACGCGTGATAGAGGAGTTTGCTGGTGCTAAAAATAGAAGGATTGAACTATTCTACAAGAAGTGAACGATCAGGTAAGCTTTTTTTTTTTACTTGGCATAACTCTGATTTTGTTTCTATTTTTTTTTTCGCGGTAATCAATCCCATGTACCCCAGCCAACTTATTGTGTGTGTTAATTACTTAGTAACCTGCGTTATTTTCTGTTTATTTGACCTGGTTTATACTTAATTATCTGTGCCTACAGTTGGGAAAGGAAGGAATGATGAGGATGACGCTCATAATCAAATCACTCAACTGTGGTTTCATAGTTCACTCATGGTACGGATTAGGGGGCAGATGACCTCGTAGTTCCTCTCCCTTAAAACAACAATAACTAACATCGAGAATTATGGTCATATGTTTTAGCAAAACTGATACCTGCTGTGCCCCACCCTTATCAAAGCCCACGAGCCGCCTCTGAAAACAAACATTTCATTTCATACGATATGCGGTAAATCGTAACGGACATGGTGAACTCCCAATTAAAATTATGATCCAATGACCATTAAATGAACAGGGTTGCTACAAATAGCTTACAGGGGTCAGTCGGTCAGCTGGACTGCCTAAACGATGAATCACCAGACATAGACGGGCGCAAACTGGAATCTGCACATCTGTTAACCCACTTGTCAATTACCTCGACCTGCCGTAGCAATGGCTCGAGTCTCGAAGAAGCGTGCTCCCAATAGCACATAATATACGTGTGTGTGTCAAAATAAAATATCTTAGCATTTCCCAAGGAAATCCAAGAATCAGCACAGGACAAGATACATTAGCCTCGAAGAGCGCTCTGCCTTTCCATAAAAATAGAACCACAATATTATGAGGGCGGTAGACACATTCTATCCCTCATCACGAAGAATCAATACACACCCCTTGACACAATACACACACCAGAATCACACATATGGGTTTGACAGAAACCTGAAATAAAGGACATAAAATATTTTCCACCGACTTGCGCTCCCAATCTAGTCCGTGACTAAAGAACCTGAAAAGGAATCACAAAAAACTCAAAAAAATATAGAACTAAGGTGTTTCACAGTGACATCTTAACTTGTTGCACTCGGCAACCCTAGTATGAATAAAAACCTGTTCGTACAACATCGAACAACTTTTACCCCCTTCTCCTACTAAAAATGAATTTGAATAAAAGCAGCATTTATCGACCAGGACGAAACTCGCATTCGCGTGAATAAAATCAAAATACACGCTCCGTGCATACTAATAATGACTCATAAGAAAAATATACAATCAAACAAACATTTTGGCCACGTGCCAACGTACATTTAAATATAACAGTGTCGGCGCACAAAATCTAAATACACAAGAAAACCCAGAATAAAATTATTTACAACGTTCCCGCGTCTAATCTAGCTACATATTGAATAAATCAATGGTTTGTACATCACCGTGCAGCTTGTAGAATATCAACCTCCATCCCAATGCATTTCCCCACGGGAAATCTACTCCTTCATCGTCGACGTTCTGGTAGAGGCGCAGCACTTCATTCCACCAATCGACCTTCCTGTAGACATCTTGGCGTGGCTTCTTGGAAAGAAATGTTCAAAGTTATTATTCTACCTAGCTAGAATCGCTATGAGCTACTGACTTTCACTCAAAATGTCCTGGGCGATTACTCAACGTTGAACTGGCACTACCTGAGCATTTGCTTACCTCACACGCCTATATACTGTACCCATGTGAGTAATCTCCATGGAAAATATGCTTCCGCCTCCAGCTAGCTTCAGACCTCGGCGTGTACCGTCCTCCCACTGAGCAGTTGCATATTCTTGATTTGAGACTAAAAGGTATCAACTCTACAATGATAAGGCACAACTCTACTCTAAAGACTTTAATTCAGTAAAATTCATGGCTTCAAACAAATAATAAGAACACAATCCCAATAAACAATACACAAACAAACAAAGTTACTCCCACAATCCACTAATTATTCACATAGTTTAACAAATTAAATCCATATCATTATTCAGTCCTTTACCATTATGTGGACTTTAAACTTCACTCAAGTGCGCTGATGCACATGTAATGTTTCACAAAAACTGTACTGTTACACTCATGTCACCTAATATGACTTCTTTAAATTCACACAGTTACTTGTTTCTTTCAACACATCTTAATTTACATCAGGTGTACTGTTTGTGTTATATCTCTCTCTCCCACCAAATGCTTTCATGCAGTAGCCAACTCATGGGTTGCACTACAATCTACTTGCAACACCACAATTACGTAAGTCTACCCCTCCACTCCCCTCTTTTTATAGATCCACTGCATGCCATTGTGATTTAAATAAATAACTTCTGTTATCGTTGTGTCGGACAATATAATTACGCTACCCTCGCGAGCGTAGCCTGTGGCGTCAAGTGCCCAACTTCATTAACTATGTGTCACTGTCAGTATCAAATGCAACTTCCGACCATTCGTAAGATTGCTAAAATTTTATATCATCAGGGTAATCTATGATTAGCAATGTGTTTTCAAACCACACACATTCATTACACAATATAACAATTCTTCCTTTCAATAAGCAAGGTCTTAAATCTGTCCTCTCAAAACGCTAGCCTTCAAGGTTCGTTTAGCGACCCAGCCCCTCGGAGCTGCCTGTATACAATAGAACAGAGTAGGGGTGTTCACAGCTGCAAACCATCCCTTGTCTCCCTGATTCCTGGACTTCATCTCCCCAAGCAGTATTACGATTTTGAATACAATATTGTGGTCACAATGATCCACGTGATCCCATATGATCTAAACTGAATATTATGCAATGGTTCTGGGTGAGCTTGAATATTTAATCCTAGCCTTAGGACATTAATAACGGCCTCAACAGGTCCGTATCATACTATGAAGGCACGAGATTCATAAAACACAGGTCAAGTGGGTTGCCGGTATCTTAATAATGCTGCGGTCAGTCACCAACTGCCGTCATAAGATTCGCTTCACAAGAACCGAATCATTCAATAACAAGTTCTCGGGCACTCAGGTATAGTGTAGGGGTTTCCAATGTTCTCCCCTCACCTACCACAGGATTCGAACCCGGAACATTTCATATCCATCATCGGAGATAGGGTACACACTAAATACGCTCCGGCATAAATTAATATCTCTGCACGCCCCCGGCTGTACAAGAATCCATACGTCGATTAGATCACCTGGCTCCTACCTGTAACTATGATCTCGCCCTATTTTATCAAGAGAACTCTACTCGTTACTCTACAGCTTATACACAAGCCACAAATTCAATTCACTGTCAAGCTCCTTCATTTCCTTGCATAATTATATTCCCATTAATCCAATATATTTAATATTAACTCTTTTCTTTTCCCTTAATGTAATCTACTGCTTGGCTAGATAAAAAATCCAATTACCCAAGTATCTCTTGCTTACAACCTTTTCCTGATGTATTCAATTATCGTTTATCATTATAATAATAATTATTATTATTACTGACATAAATTATTTTTCCGACACAACGTAACCGTTTCACATGATCGAACACCCGTGTTCGTTACGTTAAGTTTTACATAACTGAATTGCCATTTTATTAACAGTATTAATAGTGGTAACGATTAATCCACTCTCTGATGTATAATAACATCTTAACTTCACTGAAATCAAACCATAAACACATGAGGGTATACCTAATAATATTGATTCTTACTGGCATATTTTATACTTCCGAAATCACATTACATGCAGTGGCTATACTTCTATAATAACATGATTTGTGGGGTACTTACGTCGGCTTATCCAGGTGGCTCCAACCACCATATTCCAGTGTCACCTGCCATAGGCCTAATTAGTGACACATTGCCATACTGCTAATACACATCTTATATGACATCTGATTCATAAACACACGACACTTTGCCATTATTATAATGAAGCTAATGCTTCCAAAACACATGACACTTTATAACACTGATTATATTATTAATTTAAGAGATATTTTACATAAAATCACTGCACAAACACACATTACACTTTATATTCCTGAGTGGTTGAAATTGCCTGGCAAAATATCAGAATTACAGGTGCGGACGGCCCTTTTTTCGGTCCTACTCCCTCCTGATTGAACATCTCGATCATCTGCTCACGGATTCACCAACAGTCTGTCGATCATCCCTTGATAACCTTCCTGATATTGCAGTGATATGCTTACATATCGTCATGAACGCTACTTATTGGTATACTCCAGATATGTAAAACCAATCACTATTTTCACCGCGCTCAACATTGTACATTGTATTTACATAAATTATTACTTTCAACAGTTCTGCCTAGTATATCACATGGCACTTAATAAACAGTATATAACAGTCTTACTGCACGGCTTCCCAAACTGAAGTTTGAGCCTCCTCTCTTAACTTCGGTAATATGCATTTCGCATAATCAAGTTTGTTGATTACTGAACTCATTCTTATTTCATGACCATGCATGAATATATTATCACTGGTGCGTTACACTGCACAGCTAACATGCTGATTACCAGTAAAATGTTTAAGTCTTTGTGTGCGCCTGGGCGCTCCGTAACTTTCAAACACAACAACTCCCACCAACTGCAATTTCCAACTGTCTACGACTCTAAGTTCCAACTTCAACTGTCTCTCTGACTGGGTCCACCCTCTTATATCCGTTTCACACAATAAAGTAGGGCAAGATTTCCCGCGCTATATCAGCTCCTCTCTTAGGATGATTCTAGTCTTGGAATAACATCCATATTGTTCCTTTTTCTTCGCTGGTCACGAAAATGCATGTGTGTTCGAGGATCGATCGGCCAATTAATTAATATTAATTGCCTTATCCATGGCGTGGGGACGCGGCGTTGCTTAAAAATCCCCTTTTCACTGGTCAGGTCAGTTCGCGAACACCACTTGTCCTGTATCATTACGCACTGCATTAAATCTGCCATGATTTCGCCGTTTAATGGCTCTAAAATTAGCCTCCTGGCTAAAGATTCACCTTGTGCAACTCTCATGTCATTGCATTGCTCCAATCACGAGTAATCAATGATTTTCCTTGGGATCTTCCCATCCCACTCTCATTTTCATTCTCAAACGGGGAAGAACCTGGTCATTATTCAACCCCCCGACCTCTTCCAGACGACTTAACTAGGTCAGCGAGATTGATAGGGCTCCATGGGTCTCCTCCCACAATTCTGGGGCTATTAGTAAAATGTCAAACTCTCTACTTCTGCGTTCTAAGTCCAGCATAGCCTACTCCAAGTAGTCCAAATAATGCTATATTCCACTCATTTTCCTGCATTATTTCCCTAAATAATGTCAGTATCAACTGATATCACACCAGTAATTAAATATATAATTTCCTCTAGGGGTTCTTACAACGAAACACCCTCAACAGATCTCGGGTTCGTTCCCTGGTGGAACCGACATTCAGAGCTCAACTTATCTTCGAGATCCACGTTCGATACCAGTCAGCATGACCCCCTCGGGTTCAATACATCACACAAAATATAACACAAAATTTACAGAAAATATTACAATCTTCGTCCACCACGAAACTGGCTTTTAACAAGTCTCACAAATTACGTCTACCGCGTAGCGCTTATCTCAACTAGAGATCTCCCTCCGCTAGGCCTGAACTCTGCTCCCAAGAGCACAATAAAATGTTCGTTCAGACAGACGTGAAGTATGCTCACTAGAGCCTGATAAAATCGTGTCTCAAACTGGCGTGAACGATGCTCCTCAGAGCCCGATAAAGTTGTGTGTCAAACTACTCAACACCGATCAATTTATTAGAAACTGACAGAAAGGGGTGGAGTGGGGGCAATCTGTGAAAATAATCTGTAATTTTCAACTCACAGACTTGGGACTACTGTAGTATCAAACTTCTTCTTTTCATTTAAACGTCTCAATGCACTCATGCGGAATCCTATCGCATCGGCGGTTCTTCATACACGTGTTTTTAGCGCTTTTTTAGGTACGCACGTCTCCGCGTGGTTTAGGCGTCCTCTCTCCTGATTCGCTGATTCAATCGTGTATCGGTTAGAAATTCACTTCTGGCACGCCCATAATGACGCCGACTTGGATGCGCGTTCACCCTGAATTTGTCCTTGAACTCGGCTTAGCTGGTCATCCCTGAGAATAACTACCACGCTACTTCTGTTGCAAGCGTTGTGACACACTACCTGTCTTCCCTTTGTCAATCTCCAACATGTACTGCCTGGATATCAGTAATAATAATAATAAAAATCATGAAGACTTATTGATCGGCAAATCAATAAGGGTTCATTTATCCTCACAAGGTTTTGAAATTCGAAGCAAGTGATTGATTTGGATTTTAAAAACAATATCCACAGTAGTATAGATAACCCCACTTAAGTACCTCACTCATCTGCCTGAGTGTGCATTCCACTGTCCCAATTAGTGTGCGCGCTTCTCGCTGCAATGTGCCCCTCTGAGATGTCATTCACACGTCTCGCTAGACCTCACCTCTCTTACTCACACAATTACAACTTCTGCCAGACCTAACGTCTTGTTTACAAACAAAGCTCGCTCTCACAGGCATCACGTAGCCACGTGCATTTGAGTGTGGGATCTCAAATTAATTTTTGCAATATGATTCTGCATTCCTAGTCCTTATTACTCATCAAATGGTTCCATTCTTCTTCTTCTTCTGCTCCCATCTTCTTCTTTCGCTACCGACTTCTTTACCATATTTCCTGACCCTTGCCTGAAACTTCGTCCCGCGAATTTCTTCTGCTATTTTTCCGCGTCTCCTCCTGTCTTGTCACCTTTTCTGCATCCTCGTTACTGGGATTGTCGGGATTTCTTCTGTTTTTCATGGCTCGTCCCCACTTCTCTTTCCCTGTTTCCTCTTCTGCATTTAATTCGTCCAGATATTTTTGCGACTCAGCGTAACGCTCGTTCCAGTCATTACGATAATCTCCCTGGTTTTCTTGCCGATAATTCCTCTGATTATTCTATCTGCCGTCCCCGTTCCTTTGATATGATCTACCCTGCCTTTGGTTTCCCCTCCAGTTAGTATATTCTCGCTGGTACGTCCTCTGATTGTGATTGTTGTACTGATTGTTGTAATTATCATGGCGATTTTGGAAGTACCTATTGTAATTATTATTGTATTGGTTTCGACCGTCGAACTCCTGCCGTCTGGGCGTAAATTGTGTGCTAGTGGACTGTGTCTTCGTCTGATTGTTCTGACTTTGACCGTTTTGATGCCCCTGAACTATTTCTGCAGTGTTCACGCATTCCATATTCCGTCTCCCGGTCTGCGGACTAATCATACTCGTTTCGTCCAAGTGGCGGAGTAGTTCCTCGGCCTGAACTGCGGTTTTGATATTTCCTGCCACTAAAAATTGCTGTATGTTCATCGGGAGCTGCTTGCCGATACTCAATACCATGTTTTCCTCTGAAGGCGGCTCGTCAAAATTCCGGAATTTTACTAGCTGCTGACTAAAAAACTCAGAAAACCTTGTAGGGTGTGTACTATGGTATTTTCTGGTATATAAATCCATCCTCAACCCCTGCTGCAGTGAAGGACTCCAAAACTTCCTCAAAAATGCTTCTTTAAACTGGGCCATGTTATTAAACGTATACTTGAAGCTTTGAAACCAGATTAAACTTGAGCCCTCTAAATATTTCTCCACTAGACGAAGCTGTTTTGCGGGACTGATGTGTTGGTCATTAAAATAATCATCCAGCTGGCGCAAGAATGCTTTTGGATTAGATCCTGAATTTCCCCTAATTACTTGTATGACTTGGGCAGGTGTCACACCAGGTTGTGGAGTTGACGTCTCCCCTCTGTAATTGTGGAATGTGTCGCAAGTTATCTTTGGACTCTGACCTCGGCTCGTATCCTCAGCTAGCTTCCAATATTCCCGTGTTTCCCTACTGAATTTTCTGAAGAGAATAAAGTGGCATTCTCTAAAAATCTTATCTCATTCTTAACGATGAGGTCTGCGTGTTCATGGAACTTGGACTTGATACTTTCTTCCAGAGCCTGTATTCTAGAGTTATTCTCGCCTAGCCTCTTTAATATCGTCAGCCTATACCCCTTTGTCTCATTAACCTGCTGTCCCCAATCTTTCCGGATTCAACTCTTCAAATTGTTAATTTTTCCTTCGTTGTTTTCCTGATTCTTCTCAAGCTGTTCCCCTATTTGATCTTGTATCAGCTGCTGACTTTTTAATTAATTGTTCTCCTATCTCTTTCTGAATCTTAATTAACTGTTCTTCCATTTCTTTCTGATTCTTAATTAACTGTTCTTCCATTTCTTCTCGTATTTGCTCTTGATTTTTACTTAACTGGTCTTCCAGGTTTTCGCGCAAGTGCATCCGTTCTTTCTCCGTTTTTATCTCCAGTTTGTCAAGTTCCTTTATCAATCCTAACACATTGTTGTCGACTGAATTAATCTGCTCTTGTATGTTAATATTCTTCGCCTCTATTCTGTTGGACTGCCCCTGTAATTCATCCTGCGTGCTTTTGATCCCTGCCGTATTGTTCACGCATGCTGTCTCGATTTGTTTCAGTTTGGCGGCTACCATTCCATCTAACTGTACTAGTTTGTCGTCAAATTTGGATTCTAGTTTCTTGATTTCGCCTAGCTGTCTCGAATTATTCTCTGCCACCTCCCCCGCCAGTTTCTCTAGTTCTACTTTAGTACTCTAATTTATTTCAAGGGTGATCCTCTCTAATTGAACTGTTTGTAAGGTTGCCTGCTCTGATAACTTATGGTTTAGTTCAACTAACTGTTTATCGTTATGCTCTCGCAACTCGTGTAATTGTTTGTCGCTATCTAATTTCTGGATTTGCAATTCTACCGTAATGTTACTGTTCACGTCCTGTAAATTTTTATCGCTCTGTTCACTCTGTTCACGTAATTAAGTAGTTATGTTATTTAATTGTTTATCACTGTGTTCACGCGACTCCTCCTTCATGCTTTTCAACTGTTCCTCCGTCTTTGCAGACATTTGCACAGACATCTGCTCCAACAACACTTCCATCTCCTCGATGATAGCCATCGCAAAACACACAAATATATTCAGAGAAAATAGGGTCATGCAATGGGATTTCAGTCGTACACACACACATGTATTGATATTTAAATATTACATTGATTCTAATTTAAATAATTTTTCAGTAATCAAAATCTTACTGAATAATGACTCTTATTTCCAAACAACAAAATAACTCCCTTGTGATCTGCTTTTAAATTCCTAACTAACAGAATTTACGAAAAACACTTTAATAAACCGAAGTTAATTAAATGTTAAGTAAGGCAACACCTTCCTGCTTTTGACTGAGTTCACTAAATATGCAAATTTTCTAATTTTAAGCCGGGCGCCAGAACAAGTTATCAACAAACACAATATCAATTTCTAACCTTGTTCAACATTTCTAACTTTAAGAACTCAGTGATTTTACTGATACACATGGCGGTACAACTTCGCCTCCATTTACTGAATTTACATTTGTCCTACTAACCTGGCATCATTTCTCAGCGAAATAAGTATGAGGTCAACAAAACAACAACAACAAACCCCACTTGGGCAGCCATTTTTGATATATGAACCCTTGCAAAGAAGCATATGAGACTCAATTTCGGGGGGTGTAACAGTCCATTTCGTAAAGTTGTTGTTAAGCGCTTCTTATAACATGCAGGGTAACATATAACAAAATAACATGCAGGAAAAAGTGAATACAAGGATTAAAACGTATGAATTTAATAAACAGATCAACAAATTTACACTATTTACAACAAACAAAAACAAGGTCTCCCAAATGACACCCTCTTGAATTAATAAAAATTGCCAAACTAGGCCTGATCTCATGAGAGATCGTAAACATCTGGACCAAATGTCCCAAATTACTGCAATGACATGTGCGTATGCGGCCTTTCTACATGCGGCACGATGTGTACAATTTAATGCGAGATCCGTCACCATCCAGTAAACCTTCAGGGGACGAATCTGCATTGTCTTAGAGCTAGACAGACACGAGGAACCAACTAACACTAAATTAAACTAATCCGACACTTCCTACACTAAATAAGACAAAAATAATTTCCGCATGAAATTGGAATCAAATAACTGCCGTAGCAAACAACATTAACGCCTAAAATTAGGACTTTTCAAATCAACACAAGTAAATCAACACGTGACCAATCAAGAAAAATACACACATGGCCGCTTGCCATTTTATAAAGAAAATACAAAATACACCCAACGGTGTCACAACAGACAAATCTAACAATATAAACAAAAGAAATGAGTCACAGAAATCACTAGTCTCAAAGCCAACATTTACATCATAAAACAAACATTTCATTTCATACGTTATGCGGTAATTCGTAACGGACATGGCGAACTCCCAATTAAAATTATGATCCAATGACCATTAAATGAACAGGTTTGCTACATATAGCTTACAGGGGTCAGTCGGTCAGCTGGACTGCCTAAACGATGAATCACCAGACATAGACGGGCGCAAAGTGGAATCTGCACATCTGTCAACCCACTTGTCAATTACCTCGACCTGCCGTAGCAATGGCTCGAGTCTCGAAGAAGCGTGCTCCCAATAGCACATAATATACGTGTGTGTGTCAAAATAAAATATCTTAGCATTTCCCAAGGAAATCCAAGAATCAGCACAGGACAAGGTACAGTAGCCTCGAAGAGCGCTCTGCCTTTCCATAAAAATACAACCACAATATTATGAGGGCGGTAGACACATTCTACCCCTCATCACGAAGAATCAATACACACACCTTGACACAATACACACACCGGAATCACACGTATGGGTTTGACAGAAACCTGAAATAAAGGACATAAAATATTTTCCACCGACTTGCGCTCCCAATCTAGTCCGTGACTAAAGAACCTGAAAAGGAATCTAAAAAAAAAAAAAAAAAAATAGAACTAAGGTGTTCTACAGTGACATCTTAACTTGTTGCGCTCGGCAACCCTAGTATGAATAAAAACCTGTTCGTACAACATCTAACAACTTTTACCCCCTTCTCCTACTAAAAATGAATTTGAATAAAAGCACCATTTATCGACCAGGACGAATCTCGCATTCGCATGAATAAAATCAAAATACACGCGCCGTGCATACTAATAATGACTCATAAGAAAAATATACAATCAAACAAACATTTTGGCCACGTGCCAACGTACATTTAAATATAATAGTGTCGGCGCACAAAATCTAAATACACAAGAAAACCCAGAATAAAATTATTTACAACGTTCCCGCGTCTAATCTGGCTACATATTGAATAAATCAATGGTTTTTACATCACCGTGCAGCTTGTAGAATATCAACCTCCATCCCAATGCATTCCCCCACGGGAAATCTACTCCTTCATCGTTGACGTTCTGGTAGAGGCGTAGCACTTCATTCCACCAATCGACCTTCCTGTAGACATCTTGGCGTGGCTTCTTGGAAAGAAATGTTCAAAGTTATTATTCTACCTAGCTAGAACCGCCATTAGCTACTGACTTTCACTCAAAATGTCTTGGGCGATTACTCAACGTTGAACTGGCACTACCTGAGCATTTTCTTACCTCACACGCCTATACATCACACAAAATATAACACAAAATTTACAGAAAGTATTACAATCTTCGTCCACCACGAAACTGGCTTTTAACAAGTCTCACAAATTACGTCTACCGCGTAGCGCTTATCTCAACGAGAGATCTCCCTCCGCTAGGCCTGAACTCTGCTCCCAAGAGCACAATAAAACGTTCGTTCAGACAGACGTGAAGTATGCTCTCTAGAGCCTGATAAAATCGTGTCTCAAACTGGCGTGAACGATGCTCCTCAGAGCCCGATAAAGTTGTGTGTCAAACTACTCAACACCGATCAGTTTATTAGAAACTGACAGAAAGGGGTGGAGTGGGGGCAATCTGTGAAAATAATCTGTAATTTTCAACTCACAGACTTGGGACTAGTATCAAACTTCTTCTTTTCATTTAAACGTCTCAATGCACTCACGCGGAATCCTATGGCATCGGCGGTTCTTCATACACGTGTTTTTAGCGTTTTTTTTTAGGTACGCACGTCTCCGCGTGGTTTAGGCGTCCTCTCTCCTGATTCGCTGATTCAATCGTGTATCGGTTGGAAATTCACTTCTGGCACGCCCATAATGACGCCTACTTGGATGCGCGTTCACCCTGAATTTGTCCTTGAACTCGGCTTAGCTGGTCATCCCCTAGAATAACTACCACGCTACTTCTGTTGCAAGCGTTGCGACACATTACCTGTCTTCCCTTTGTCAATCTCCAACATGTACTGCCTGGATATCAGTAATAATAATAATAAAAATCATGAAGACTTATTGATCGGCAAATCAATAAGGGTTCAGTAGTTATAGCTATATTTAAATTTTTCAACAAAAGGCCCCCATGTCTACCCCCTGGATGCGATTTCGCCCTTTAACGGACAGTGAATAATGTAAATTTGAATGTAACCTTGCGATTTGTCTTCCATCGCTATATTAAAGCCAACGTTACTTCTGACTTGACGCTTTAGTGCTACGCTAGAGCTATATACTGGTCAGAAGTGGAATCACGTTATTATCCAATCACAGGCAGCCATTCAAATCGATATAGGCCTATCACGACAAATCTAGTTTCGTTTGCTAAATCGCGACATCGCATAAAAAACTGGAAAGTTGTACACATTTCTTTTTCCAGTAAATTGTTACTTCGATGGTGCAGTGGTCAAGCTGCTTGCCTCTCACCAGCTTCAATTCCCGGTCAATTCATATAGATTTTGAAGTGAAATATCACGTTCTGTTGTTCGTCATTCATTGCTCAGAATCGCGAGATTAACAGCTACGACAAACTACAAGCTCCCTTCAAACTGTTACTTCAAGAACCAATTATTCTAACCCAGGGCTCTATAACACTGCATGTATCATACAATAAAAAAAAGCTAACACAATTACACGCTTCCACGTTCCGAACACAACATGCGGCAGATATAACTAAATCTGTCTCGGCGCAAACATAAAAGTGGCTATTGTCGTCAGGGAAACAAATCTGTATAAGGTTGCAGAAACTAAATGTAAGTGACAAAGGCCAGCACCACACCCGACTGACCACAAAGAAGTCACAAACAGAGTCAAGAAGACAATAGCTGTCACAACACCATAGCAGTTGTAACTGGCTTAACAAATGAACTAGTTGTGTGCTACCTCGCTTGGACAATGGAAGTATTCGTTACTGTTTCTGTGTAATGTACCTTACTCAGATGTAGCAAGGTTTCTTCTTGCCTTTAATAATAATAATAATAATAATAATAATAGTAATAACATAATCGTTTTTATGGAGGAGGAGGAAAGCATTTACGCACATAGTGTCGGACTTCAGAATTGCAGACTACCGAATAAGACTCACCCCGTTGCTTCTGAACACTAGTCTGTAACCGTTTATGACATTACTTCAAGCTAGATCCATTTTCTCTTTGCCCTTAGGGCATACTTCCGCAGTGAATTATCTTCAGTGGCGATCCAGATATGTCTTCTCTGAATGGAGAATATTCTCAATAAAACTTGCTAGCAGCTTCCATCAAAAATAAAAACATCTGTATCTCGGCGACATCTCGGTGGCCGAGAGCGCTAACGCGCTACCTCTTTCCTCGCTGGCATCGGGAGAGCGTGGGTTCGAATCCCACCTCGGCCGTCCTGAAAATGGTTTTCGTGGTTTCCTATTTCCATCACTAGGTAAATGCCGGGACGGTTCCTTTCAATAGATCCACGGACGATTTCCTTCCAATATCTCTTCCCTGAGCCTCCATGGCTTAGGTGGCAGCACGTCTGTCTCTCACAGCTGGGTCCGTGGTTCAAATCCCGGTCACTCCATGTGAGATTTGTGCTGGACAAAGCGGAGGCAGACAGGTTTCTCTCCGGGTACTCCGGTTTTCCCTGTCACAATTTCATTGCAGCAACACTCTCCACTGTCATTTCATTTTATCTGTCATTCATTTAATCATTGCCCCAGGGGAGTGCGACAGGCTTCGGCAGCCGGCACAGTTCATATCCTCGCCGCTAGATGGGGGCTTCATTCATTCCATTCCCTGACCCGGTAGGTCGACTGGAAGCAAGGTGTGAATTTTCATTTTCATCCCTTCCCTGACCCGTCCTGAAAGGAGAAGTACATGGCCATTGGCAATTAATAAAATTACTATTCCGCTTTATTTTAAATTAATTTCAACTGATCCTTAGTGACGATGTCTGGCCACCAGAATTCACCATAAACTAATTTCCGAAAAAGAAAAAAAAACAAGATGTTCGGGAAAGAACATATAGCCTACTTTCTCCTAAATGTATGGGTATAGTTATAACTCTCTGTCCTTATCATCTCCTAATTTCTTCCTATTTGAAGTGCAAATTGGCACACAGGATTTGAACAGTGGCGTTCAAACCATAGTTTATAATTTACCCCAGCATTTTGCAATTTCATCAGCAAACACTCCAAACACCGACTACTTACAATAATTGAAACTTCGTTGCTCTAATAAGGCCCATCTACAATGCGCAGTCGGCAGTCCGTAGTTGGTAGTCCTCGGTCGGCAGTCGCGATCGACTCCGTGTATACTATAGGCACCATACATAACATGAAGTTGCAGTTGGTAGCTGGCAGGTGGCAGTCGCGAATTTTATCCTTGACTGCCAACTACCCGACTGCAGCAATGTAATAGCCAATCAGAGCAGATCAGAAACTGACGTCACGTTGTTGTTCTGTGTCGTATACGAATGATATAGGACTAAGTGAAGTAACTTCGCAACCCGTTAATTTATAGGCTAATCTTAAATACACGGTATAACAAAATAATCCATCTCCAAATCATCCATATTGCAAGTTTTGAGGTTATCAACAACGCCTCTGTGCACAAGGAATAAACGAATGTTACTGTATTATTACTCCTAGCAGTCGTTAAGACTGGGTTCACTAACAGGCCGGTATAGAGCGCTGCTCGAATCTATAGTTTCTGCATAGTACAACTGAAGGCTGGTAGATGTCACTCCGGTGAAGAATGTCGTTTTTTTAATATATAATTTCCATTGCAAAAAGCACCATATAACGCTTTATTTTATAACGTCTCAGTACTCAAGAAACAATGAATATAAAAAAAATCAAGCAAAAAAGTTCTACTCTGATAGGATTTGAACCCCGGCCAGCCACATGAGAGACGGGAGCTCTAACCACACAGCCAATCGTACACTCATAACTCACGCGTTATCGATCAAATACATATAACGTACTGTATTAGCAAATAATCACTTGGACTGAAGATTTCTTCACTGGAGTGTATTTCAAACCGAGTTCATTTCATATTAAGTTCAAATAATTTTTATCAGTAGGTTATATTGCATGCAACATACTGAAATTAGTAAAATGTAGGTCAGAACGAGAGATCAGCTGCCATCTTGTCAAATAGCCGAGACGATTCAGATTTTTAAAGTCACTTCTAGATTATAATATTACAATATAAACTTTTAATTTCGACCGAACCACGTCGCTTAGAACAGATTAAACGATTCTTGGTTCGACAATCGGAGCTGGTGGGTCCCATGTTATGGATTATAAATTTTGCATAATTCACACGGCCGCCATCCTGAAATGGTACGTTTGATGACCTTGTAGTTTGGGCACAAGACGCGTCTCATATGAAGGTAGGTTGTTACCAAATTTGGTAAAGATCCGATGATTAGTTTGGTCGTAATGCATTATTAAGTTTTGACCATTCGATTGGCCGCCATTACCTTTTGGTATAGATGGCGGCAATATAAAACATGACATTGAGGTGCCCTTTGCCAGTGCTACCTCTGCACCAAATTTCGTTCAATTCGGTTTAACCGTGTTCGAATTGATAGGGGGGGGGGGCAGACATTCAGAGTACACACACTCACACACACACACACACACACAGACTCACACACATACACACACACAGACAGACACACTTTTTTCGCCGTGTAGTGATCTCATAAGTCTACTTTCATTTTTTGCAAAAATCGAAAGTAGGCTAATATGGACTTACCCCGTTCTTTCCGTGGGCTCTTCAATTTTCTTCATTTTCTTTAGCATCACCGCAACAATGTTATCAGGAGATGTTTGTCTATTTCGAACCCATTGGCATTGCCATCTTTGTGATTTCTTGTCCGTTGTGTAGCACGTCAGGGTCTATTAGTCAGTTCCGCCTCAATTCTACAATTTCATGTGTCCACCAATATGCAGGGTTCTTTCGATGGCGTGATATTGTACGTGGCTTTGAGGCATCACAAGTCAATATTTTAAGGTTCATACTCGAAGAAACTATAGTCTTAACCTCAACCTCTCCGTCAGGCTCCATATCCTCAGTTGCTACTACTACTACTACTACAACAACTAATATTATTAATAATAATAATAATAATTACATAATAATAATAATAAGACGAAGGAATGACGCAGTGGCTAAAATCTTGCACTAAGAACTGGCTGACATATTTCAGCTTCTGGGACGTCTTAAAGTTTCATACTATCAGTACCTCACAGAGTGCATCATGGGAAATGAAACCTATCACCTTTATTGGGATCGTAGTATATTGACTAACCGGACAGTCTGCCATCACAGGCCATATATTGTAGTCATCAATAAGAGAGTTAAGGAAGCCATACTGGTTGATGTAGCAGTTCCCAACAACTTAAAGGCACAACACGACGAAAACGTCTCCAAATATGAAGACCTAGTGGAGCCTATTAGGAAGCAATGGCAGATTGTAAAGGTGCAGATCATACCAATTGACATATCAAGTACGGCTGTTGTACCAAGAAGTCTACACTGCAGGGGTTGAAGGAACTTGATGTAGACAAAAATTTATTCAAATCAATACAAAAAAGCAGTCATCATTGAGACAACCAGATTAGTTCAACATTTATGGACTGAAGAAAATAGATTTTAAAGGTGGTGATTATGGCCTGATTTCTTATAATCTAGAGGGGCGTGATGGTGCAGCGGTCAAGCTGTTAGCCTCTCACCACGGCAGACCGGGTTCGATTCCCGATCAATGCATGTGAGATTTTCAGTGTGAAATACCATGTCCTGAGTTCGGATTCCACGTAAAAAGGAGGTCCTGTGGCTCATGATCGCGAGATTAACGGTCACGTAAAACTACAAACTTCCTTCCTTTCTTACAATCGGTATAGTTGTCATATGTTTTAGTTAGTTAGTTAGTTAGTTAGTTAGATAGTTAGTTATTGAGGTTTTAAGGGGTGGGACAGCGAGGTTATCTGCACCTCTTAACACTGAATAAAGTATACTAATTTATAATTGATTTAAAAATTTAGCGGTGGACACCCTAAATATTAAAAGACCGAAAATTAATAAAACAAGAAATTAAATAAATCAAATAATTATATTAACAAACAAAATTACGGAAATGCAAAAATCAGAATTTCAAAAAAGAGCAAGTCTTTCCAGACAATATTCTGAGAGTGCAGTAACATTATCATATTAATAGACTAACAACAATGATGAAAATAATAATAATAATAATAATAATAATAATAATAAGATAGTTTGTTTAGTTATTTCATGTCTACTTCAGTGTTTTATGGTTTGGAAGATGTTTTTGAGTGACTTACTGACAGTACACAGTGTTTAATAGTGATTGTGCGAGGTTTTTATAGTGATATGTGGATATCATATGTCTGTGCATGAAACTTGTTTACGTGGTTGCCTAGGGATTGCTGGTACAGGTTAGGTTAACATTGCAACAAATACTTCGTTTTAAATAGTTTAATCTATGCCCTGTATTGTGTGTTTATTACTCCGTTTACTCAATTAATCCAATTGGGCCCCTATAACAGATATTCATTTTGTAATGTCGTTTATTTCGTTAGAAACAGGGGTTAGGATTGAGTTAAATGACATCAGTTGGATCACATATTTACAAAGAATCTGCGTCGATCAGTCAAAATAACACACTAGCATTCACAGGAATGTTGTAATCCTTGCCATAGGTATCAAAGGCAATACCCAGGCAATACCTGGCTGAAGGTATAAAAAGCACACAGGAAAGGCAATAATAATAATTTGCTTTAAGAAATGTCACTGCCTATGATACGGCAGGTTACCTCTAGAACCACCGCTAGAGGTGACAATACGCAAACCGATGGCAGTGGGATGACAAGCTGCTGTCCAGCCACCAGTAGACCCGAAGGAGCTCCAGCAGCTCAAGACGATATTGGCGGTACACAAAATCTCGAGTCTCGCACCGCACCTGACGGCAGTGCCTTTGTAATAAATACAACCACTCTCGCAGGTAAGCCCAGAAAACGCATGAAATGGGAATCTCATATGAATGAATATATCATGCGGGCATATTATCGAATAACTCGTCTTGAAACAGATATAACAAACTACCGCCAAGCCCTGCACGCGGCTTTCAAGCAGCAGTATCCTCTGTTTAGCATCACTGAGCAACGAGTCGCGGATCAAAGAAGAGCAATTGTAAAGAATCATTTAGTTCCCGACCCTGTTCTGGATCGAATCAGACAGGAGATATCTCATGAACTATATCCCTCAGTTGCAAGTGGTGAAACTAACCAAATAAATATTGACAATGAGGTCTCCATGAATGAATCGACTCACGTAAATGAACCTCATAATGAGGAAACAAGCCATCATTCCAAGATCCAAGACGAATTTAATTCAGCTCTGCTTGAATATGCAGGTACTGACCCTACCCAACGTCCAATACTTCCGAGGCAGCAGTCTTCCCGCAAGTTTGCCATGGTGTTGAAAGAACTGAACGAAACCGTGCTTCCCAACTATTTAGAAGAGCACCAATCTTTCATGGAGGTTCATACTGCTATCTATTGTGCAGCACTAGCTGCAGTACGAATTAATGGGGGTAGGCCACGCCCTCCAAACCAACAGTCTGCTTCAAGGAAACCCAGCGATCCACCATGGGCAAAACGTTTAAAACAACGCATTGAACAACTACGTCAGAATGTGAACAGACTGCAACAGTATAAGAATGGAGTGAGAAGTAGACGTCTGAACAACCGCATACGAAGGATCATGATGGACTCCTCACCAGAAGAATTTCAGGTCCCCGAGGACGCAGTGATAACAGAAGTACTTGATACTTATAAACAAAAACTTGCAGCCCTCTCTAAGCGTCTTAAGAGATACCAGAACACTACCGAACGGAAGAAACAGAACAATGACTTCAAGAGAAATGAGAGAAAGTTCTATGAAGACCTGAAAAAGACACCTCAAGTTCGGAATGATTCTCCAGAAGGACCCAGTGCGGAGAGTGTTACCGACTACTGGTCATCAATATGGTCTAGGCCGGAAGAACACAACAATGAAGCTCCGTGGTTTAAGGAAATAGAGAATGCTACCAGACGAATAAATCAAATGGCACATACAGACGTTGATGTTGAGGAACTACGCCAGGTCATCAGCAGCCTACAGAATTGGAAAGCACCTGAAATTGACCGGATCCATAATTACTACTATAAAAGGCTCACATGTACCCACCGTTTACTGGCTATTCACATACAATGTTTTCTGGAAAATCCTGCTGCATTTCCAGTTTTCCTAGCCAGAGGGTTAACCTATCTCAAGCCAAAGGACTCTAAAATCACAAACCCATCTAAATATCGCCCCATCACCTGCTTGCCAAACTTTTATAAGATCATTACATCCATTATTGCAAATCGAATTCGTGCGCATTGTGAGGAAAACGCAATTCTCGCAGAGGAGCAAAAGGGTTGCAGAAGGAATTCTCAAGGATGTAAGGAACAGCTCACTATTGATGCCGTGGCATTAGAGCAGGCCTGTCGTAGATCACGAAATATTTATGCCTGCTTTATTGATTACCAAAAAGCTTTCGATTCCGTGCCTCATACATGGCTTATACAGAGCTTGGAGATTTACAAGGTCAACCCTATTATAGTGAACTTCCTGAAGTGCGCAATGGTTTCATGGAGCACTGCCCTCCAACTTACAGTGGGTGGCACTCGTTTAACATCTTCATTAATACCGATTCGCCGAGGAATTTTCCAAGGAGACTCGCTAAGCCCACTCTGGTTTTGTCTGGCATTGAATCCTCTCTCGCAAATCCTGAACAGTAGCAACTACGGATTTAGTATTAAAGGTAATCATGGTGAAGCGTACAAGATGAACCATCTTCTTTACATGGATGACATTAAACTGTATGCATCAACTAAAGTGCACCTACAATATCTGATCTCTATCACTCAGAGCTTTTCTTCAGATATCCATATGCAGTTTGGTTTTGATAAGTGCAGAACACAGACTGTTATTAGAGGCTCGCACTCTGCACAAGGAATACCTGTTGGAGAGGGACAGAGAAGTATTCAGCCGTTGGAGGAAGGCGCATTGTACAAATATCTTGGGTTCGCCCAGAGTACCCGTCTCAGACATGGTGATATCAAGAAGAACATAACTGAGCAGTATACTTCACGACTTCGCAGTGTTCTCTCTTCAAAACTTAGCGCTAAACATATCATTAAGGCAGTTAACACATTTGCAATGCCCGTAGTTACATACTCCTTTGGTATAATCAGGTGGACTCAAACTGAACTGCACGATCTGCAACGAAAAACATCGGTGCTTTTATCACGCCATCGTATGCACCATCCGAAATCAGCAACAGAGCGCCTGACTCTATCTCGGTCAGAAGGTGGTAGAGGACTGATAGACATCATGAACCTTCATACAAAACAAGTGACAACTCTGCGTGCATTTTTCCACAACAAAGGAGAAACATCCCATCTCCACCACACTGTATCTTCAGCTGATGATAATTACACACCGCTCCATCTGGCATCTTTAGATTCACCAGTAAAAGAAATTATAACTACTGAATACAAGATCGGGAATTGGAAACAGAAGGCGCTTCATGGGAAGTATCCACATGAGTTGGACCAGCCTCACATCGACAAGTTAGCGTCGCACGCATGGCTGACCCACTCGGTCCTCTTTCCGGAAACAGAGGGATTTGTTGTAGCTATCCAAGATCAAGTTGTTGCTACTCGAAGCTATCGGAAATTTATCATAAAAGATCCAACAACAGAGAGTGAGAAGTGTCGCCGCTGTAGCAAATGTAGTGAAACCATTCAACACGTTATATCAGGTTGTTCCCACCTTGCCAACACTGACTACAAACATCGACACGATCAAGTTGCCAACATTATCCACCAGAAACTGGCCTTGAAGTACAAACTTCTTCGAAGCTCCGTCCCCTATTGGAAATACACACCATCTGCAGTACTCGAAAATGCCACACACAAGCTCTATTGGGACAGAGGAGTTGTGACAGATGTCGCAGTCAGTAACAACCGGCCAGATATCATTGTCATCAATAAAGTACACAAAGAGGCATTACTGATTGATATCGCATGTCCCAACACTCAAAACATCCAAACAACAGCTGCTACTAAAATATCTAAGTACACAGAGCTGGCAATTGAGATAAAGCAGATGTGGAAACTTGATTCGGTGACTACCATCCCAATAATTGTATCATGTACTGGTGTTATACCGAAAACTCTCCACAGTAGTCTATCAATATTGAATCTGCACCCGCAGATATATATTGAACTTCAGAAGGCAGTTCTGTTAAACACATGCCATATTGTTAGGAAGTTCCTTGGTGACAATGCCCTGGCCGAATACTCAGCAAAGCTCGATGATCCAGATGGGAACATAGCTCATCCTACAAATGAAGGAGACTCGTGAAGACTGCGGGCACGACATGGATGTGAAGTCTCTGAACAATGTAATAGAAATTATCTCAGTACAGATGGTTCCTTGCTAAGGCCGAACCAGGCTGTAACAGAAAATGTAGCCAGTATTTGCCGTGATAATGTTGTCAAACAATAAACTATAATAATAATAATAATAATAATGGCAGCCAAAATCGGAATCTTGAAATTGCAAAGAGCCTACAGGATCACATGGAACAAGTATAATAAGAAATACATCTATCGAAGAGCAAAATTACGACAATAACAAGTAGTTCCGTGAAGAACTAGGCTATAGAGCCTATTTTCATATATCCTACTTACGTTTATCGCCTCTATCAGCATACAAAATTTCAATTTGATTGCTGTAATAGATTCGTAGATATTGAGAACCACCTCAATATTTTGGATGGTCTCCATGTAGGATTTTTACGTATTATGTAGGCTACAGTAGGTCTTAGAGTTATGCACTATTACATGAAGATTATTGTGTAGGTGTAGTATTCAAACTTATTTCGCATGATTAGGACACAAGAAATGAAAACCAGATTTTAAAATTTCGCACAGGTGCCATCTTATTGTTACGAAAACAATTGAAATAAATTAGATGACAGTGGATTAACATTTGTATAAGAATTTACCGTACCAAATTTTACTGCGCTCGGATGTTAAATCGAAATAAACGTCAATTTAAATATTAACATTTCACGTCGCCGCCATGTTAGGTTGGTGCACCCCAGGTCATTGAAAGTCGCATAGGTGAACTTATGTTCATAGACACTATCAGCATACCAAATTTCAGTTTGATTGCTATCATAGATTAATAGATATTGAGAACCGTCTAAATATTTGGGATGGCTTACATGTTGGATTTTTATGTATGTAGGCCATAGAGTTATGTACTATTAGATGCCGATTTTGCGTAGGTTCGTTATTCAAGCGTTCATTTCGATCTCATGATTATTACACTAGAAATGGAAACTTAATTTTAAAACTGCGCACTGCCGCCATGTTGAGGTAATGTGAAGAATTGAAATAAATTAGATGCCGTATAAATATTTTCTGTACCATATTTCACTGCGCTGAGATGGTTAAATCGTGAGAAAAGTCTATTAGAATTATTCACCTTCGCTTGGCAGCCACGTTCGTTTTGTGTTTTACAGGTTTTTGGAAGTCTCATAGCTGAACTTCCAGCAGTACCCTTTATCACCGTATAATATTTCAGGGTGATATCAGTTATAGTTTCGGAGATATAGAATGCCAGTGAAATAGTTCGCACTGCCACCATCTTGAGGTTATGTAAACAATTGAACTAAATTAGATGCCAGTGCATTACAATGTGTATAAGCATTTGCTGTACCAAGTTTCATTGTGTTTGGATGGTTAAATCGCGAGAAAAGTCTATTTAAATGTTTCAACTTCGCTTGGCCGCCATGCTCGTTTTGTAGTTAACAGGTTTTTGAAAGTCTCATGGGTGAACTTTTACCAGTGCCCTTTGTAACCGTACAAAATTACAGGGTAATATGAGTTATAGTTTCCGAGATGAATGCCGGTGAAATATTTCGCAATTCAAACAAGGTGGAACCGAATTGAACGAAATTTGGTACAGAGGTAGCACTAGCAAATGGTACCTCAGTGTCATGTTTTATATTGCCACCATCTTGTTGGAAACGTAATGGCGGCCACCTAAATGTTCATAGCTTAAGTCAAATTACGACTAACCTAATCATCTGATCTCGACCAAACTTTGCAACAACATACCTTAAGGTGGGACGCGTCTTTTGACCAAACTACAAGGTCATCATGCCAATAGTTTGCAAATGGTGGCCATATAGGCCTATGTGTGCAAATCGATTCTTCCTATCAATTCAAACACAACGAAACCCAAATCGAACCACCTATGGTACAGAGGTAGCACTTACAAGGGAAAACTCAGTGTCATGTTGTATATCGCCGCCATCACAACAGAAAGAAATGGCGCCCATCCAAATGTTCTGAGCTTAAATCAAATAACCACCAACCTAATCTTACGATCTCTACCAAATTTTGCAACAATATACCTTAATGCGGGAAGCGTTGTTTGCCCAAACTACAAGGTCATCAGCCAAATAGTTTCAATATGGCAGTTGTATGAATCATGCAAGTATTATAGCCTAACCGGAACTTACGATTCAACAAGGCCGCCTCAACAATTCAGCTTATCGTACATAGGGAGGTTTATACTGTCCTCAAGGGGGTGACCCGTAGGATATTAGCATATTAGGCCTATAATAAAATATGTAACCGTAGAAGTGACTACCAGGTCAGACCGACCATGCCATATCGTTGTTTGTCCAAGCCACCTCGTTGTCAAAATGACCGCTATTCTTGCTCGTAAATCCATATATTTCCGTAACTTCGTAAGTTTATATCCTTTTAGAAATTTACTGAACAAAATAATTCATATTTAGTATCAAATGATTTATTGAAACGCCAGAAAATGGTAATGAAATCGTTGATTTCAATACAAAATATGATACAGTTATAGTAAACCAGTTGTTGACCAAGTATTATCGTAGCGCATCGGTGCCGTAATGGTAGCGACCTGGGCTCATAGTCTGAAGATTCGTTGTTCAAATCCCTTCAGGTGAAATTTTTCATACTTCGCTTTTTTGGTATTTATTGATTTATAACTACACACACGCTATACTGTTAAGCATAAATAGTGTGTATTTGCAATCGAGAATGTTATATACTATATACATATAACACTAACAAGAAGATCCGTGACGAACTAAAGAGCCTAATTTTCTTAAAAATTTAAGCCAATGATTAATCTATAGCCCATGGATCTATATAGAACAATGACGAAATTTAGTTGGTAATTTCGAAATTTCTAATTAGTTCGAAATACTGTATAACTGGCATAATGTAGCCTAATAGAGCACTGCAGTTGGCAGCGTTGGTGACTGAATATATTCTTAGTTCCATCTCTTAAGGTACGGAATACAAAATTTGGTTGAAGTCCAATGGATAGCATTGGATGTTACAAGCAGCTAAACATTGGATCTAACAGCGCGCGTAAAATCATGTTGTCATCAATGTCATGCATGTATTGGTCGGAAATAATCTGAAATAATATGATCTATTGTTGTGCCAATTTTGAATGAAATCCATTAGTTAGTATAGAAGCTACATGCATTTTAAAATTGGACCTATCAGCAGGCTTAGAATCATGTTGGCAGCACTGACGTATATTAGATACTCCAAATTAATATAGAATGTCAGGTACTATACGTGTGCATAGTTTAAAGCTGTCGGCTTGCATACTTTCTGATATATTGATATTTGGATAAAAGAAATTGAGAGCATTTATTAACAGTTGGCAGCCCTGGTTGGTCATAAGAATACGCTCAGTCATATCTATTTTTGTACACATAGCATATACGAAATTTGGTTGAATTCTAATTGATTGTATATAAGTTATATTCATCTAAAAATTGGACCTATCAGCAGGCTAATGATAATTTTTGGCAATACTGCCATGTATGGCTTCCTGGAAATTAAACTGAAATATTATTATCTATACGTGTGTCAATTTTGAATTAGCTCCCATTCATACCTTCGAAGATATCCAACATGGAGCTCAAATTTCAATTGCGATTTTTCAGCAGTTGGTAGCACTGACATCATTTTCAAATACGGCATTGAGATATTCAGGTACAGATCTACCAAATTTTGTTTCGATTGCTGCAGCCGTTTATGAGTTGATAGGGGGTGGGGGTGGACACACACAGCCAGAGAGACACACATTTGCCCGGGTCGATCTCATAAGTCTACTTTTTCCTCATTTTTGCAAAATGTGAAAAGTAGGCTAAAAATGTCAACACTCGACTACAGCGAATAATATTCGTTGAACTTGATTCGCGGTAGAGTCTATTGTTGTTGTTGTTGTTGTTTTTGTTGTTGATTATTTAGGAGTTTTGCGGTATCATGGTCTGTAGCCCCGTTAACTTGGGTGTGTGTAGAAGTTGTCTGATAACCTGTTCACTGTGATGTCTGTAGGCTTACTAGTGTGAGTACTTTTATACGAGGAAGGATTTGGGTAGGAAGCTGTTGTTATTTAATTTGAGATGCATGGACATCATGGTCATTTAGCCCCGTGTACTTGGGTGAGTATTGAATTTTGTCAAATAACCTGTGTTATTGTGATGGCTGTATTAGTGTGTGTATTTATAATTCAGGTGAGTATTCAATCAATCAACGTATAACATAGCACGTTATATTTCAACAAGCTACTGTACTACAACCAAGATTCAATTATACTTCTTGAAAAGGACAAAGAGTTCTAACAATATCCATGCATTTAGGAGAAAGTAGGCCATATGTTCTTTACTGAACATCTTATTTAAATTTTCTTTGGCTTAATTTTGCCTGATGGAAACGTCTATGAAAATGATGCTAAAATTGCGCAATTCTTTTAAAAATTTTGGAAAATCAAAGTTTTTATTATTTTCAAAAAATGTGTGTTGAGTAAGGGGAGAGCATCAAGGAACATCCCTGGAGAAATTCAATTGTTCATGGTACTAATTTCTGAGAAAATGGTAAATAAGTTGAAAATTAACATGGACAGATTAGGACTTCTCGGCTCCATTTAAGTCCTCCTTCCCACTCTGAGTAGCCAGTTGTTTTGTTCCCACAGAAGGAAGTTCATTCGACTACTAAAAGTTAAGTATTTAGTTTAAGTGCCCAATAAATCAAAGATTGCCCGTTGAATGTTTTTGGAAATACTGCAGCGACTCTGGGACTGAAACGAATCTGAAGAACGTCGCCGTATTTCCTTGCTGAAGAATTGCAACTGAATATTTGTGAATACGATTAAAACCTGTGACGGCGCTTGCTTTCGGGACGCACAATTACCCTGAGTGTAGCGGCTGGGAGCAGGTTCCATTGATCGCCCAACAATACTCCGCACTCGACCCAAATACAAAACAGGTGAAACTCTGCAGCGCCTTTTGTGTGGAGCCAGGGAAGCGATCATTTACCGAACCAATACATCTGCTTGGTAGCCACTCCAGTCTCGCTCATCCAGTGCCAGAGGATTTGAAAACTATGCGCCCTCCGCCACTGGCGAGCTGACACAGTGGCGCTTTTATCAAGCCCGTGAGCGTTACGGGACACCATTTCTTGTGGTACGTCTTAGTGTTCGTATTGGAACACCCCATGGGCGTCGAGTAGTCTCAAATATTGGTGGTAATCAAAAATTAATATTATTACAAACGTGGTCAAATGTTTAGAATAAACAAGAGTCTTCCACAATGTATTAACTCGAGGATATCATTAAAAGGTTTAAAATAATGGAACAACTGCTTTTGTAGCAATGCAAATCAACCATCTTGCATATTTCGTTGAGAGGTTTCATTCGGCTGAGTATGTCACAAAACAAAATGTTCATTAATTTCTTATGACAGTGTCGCCATTATGTCAAATATTTTTTATTTTTATGATTTTTGAGTTTGATAAATCTATCACTAACTCTACTGATGCCTTTTATATAATATTCCACTTCCACCAAGTTTTTTCCTTAATTGCCTAATAATATCCTGGGTTACTGATTTGTATTCTTTAATAGTACGCCTAGCCACTATCTTGAATCTATGGAGTCACAGGTCTTTCGCTTTGGGCATACGAACTATGAAGCGACGTATAAGGTTCTATCACATTACTGAAATGAAAATCCACACCCTGCTTCCAGTCTCCGACCGGGTCAGGAATGGAATGAATGAAGCCCCCATCTAGCGGCGAGGATATGAACTGTGCCGGCTGCCGAGGCCTGACGCACTCCTCTGGGGCAATGATTAAATGAATGACAAATGAAATGATAGTGGAGAGTGTTGCTGGAATGACATTTTGACAGGGAAAACCGGAGTACCCGGAGAAAAACCTGTCTGCCTCCGTTTTGTCCAGCACAAATCTCACATGGAGTGACCGGGACCCAGCGGTGAGAGGCCGGCGTGCTGCCGCCTAAGCCACGGAGGCTCTATTACATTACTAAATTTCGTTATTATAGCTCCGGGATACCGAAAGTTATTAATTTATTTTGAAATTTCAAGATGACCGCCGTGCATCATATTCAGTGTGCTTATCTTCTGCCTAACGCATGTGAGAGTTCTAATTAGATGCTTATCTCTTGGCAAGACTCGTCTTAATTAACCAATTTCATTCGGAGTTATCAATTTGTTCTCCGCACATCCGCAATTTTGAATATATATATACTAATATTTGTTACAGTAGCTCTTAAGTGTTGAGAGTTATTTGTTTTCATATTTTATAATTTCAAGGTGGTGGATGCGCGTAACATACAGTCTCATGTTGTTATTACGTTGTCGAAAGAGGGTTCTTTTCTAAAACTATTTGAATTTGAAATACTCTGAACATTGATTCATTGGATCATAAGTTATGGATTATAATACTTGCACGATTCACACGGCTGCCAACATGAAAATATTTGAATCATGATCTTGTAGTTTGGGTGACAGACACTTCCCACATGAAGGTATACTTTTACAAAATTTCGTAGAGAACCGATGATTAGTTTAGTCGTAATTTGATTTGAGCTTTTTACATTTGGATGGTCACCATTTTGTTTGGGTTTAGATGTCGGCAATATAAAACATGTCATTGCTGTGTCCTTTGATAGTGCTACATCTGTCATGTTTGAATTGATAGGGGAGATCGACATACACTCATACACACACACAGACAGACACACGGACATTTGGCGCGTGTACATCTCATAATCGAGCTGCGGGGTCTCAGTACGTAAACAGTGCTATCAGATTAGTATCGCACGGAGTTGAGATGACGCACACCCAATGAACTGCCAGCTGGTTCACATGAGACGAGGAACCATGTGGTCAGCCCATTTATCCACTGTACGTCACATGTGTTCATCGGTACACCCGAAGGTCACAGGAGGAGCTTCTACGTGCCCTATAGCACGGTGTGTTCTAACTTCATTGCACACGTACTAAGACCCCACAGCCTGTTCATGATCTACTTTCATTTAAAAAAAATTGAAAGTAGGCTAAAAATTAAAGGTTTAATAGATTAAGCCACGTCGAAACATAAATTGCAACTCCAGGATCTGCGAGCCCAAGAAGAAGATGGTAATGAAACTAGAGAGGGCAGCCATGATCTGTTCAAGGAACATGCCTAACCAACACCTCTATTAATGTTCTTACCGGCCCCGTGGTGTTGGGGGTAGCGTGCTTGCCTCGCCCTCGGAGGCTCCGGGTTCGATTTCTTGCTCCATCAGGGATTTAAAAACTATCATGAGGGCTGGAGCGGGGTTACACTCAGCCTCGTGAGGACAATTGAGTAGCTGCCTGACAGTGAGGCAGCGCCCCGGTCATGGAGACCAAGATTAACGACTGAGGGGATCCGACGCGCTCACCACGCGTTACCTCATAATCCGAAGTCGAAATGGTTGGGCAGCGGTCACTTGGGCTTGGTAGGCCTAGGCCTTTCTTGAGCTGTAGTGCCACGGGGTTTTGGTTTGGGGGTTTATTAATGTTCCTAGGTTGTTTAGTTATTTCTATTGCCTCCCAAGTGATTCTAGTTGTGAAATGTTTCTCCAAACAGATGACAAATGTTTCATGAAAATAATTTGATGCCCATTGTGTATGACATGTTCAGCCACTGCATACTCCTCTGGTTGGCAAAGACGTGAATGTCTACGAAGTTCCTTGACCCTTGTTGTGATTTTCCTAACTGTTTGGCCAATATATACTTAACCACAGAAACATGGATTCTTATATATTCCAGCACAGTTCAGACCAACTGAATCTTTGACCGATCACAAAGAATTGCCAACGGTGACATTAGGCTTGAATATATTCTTGATATTGTGTCTTCTGAGAATATTGCTAATTCTGACCGTGACGGATTGAATGTATGGCAGGTAGCCCAATTTCACAGGAGGAGGCTTCTGCGATAATCTGGCTCATCGAATAGCCATTATTCCTTAAAATCTTGGCCAGGAACACAAGTTCACCGTCTGATCGTACACACCGTACTTGCTCTGTTAACAAGATTGTTAAGGGCAGCACATTTCTGGTACAAACCCGGCCGAAGCCGTCGGATTTTTAAGAGCGTTAAAAATCCCTCAGTATGCCTTCCTTCGGAGGGGAAGTAAAGCCGGCGGTCTCATGTCATAGATTTATGGCATGTTAAAGAACCTTCCACTAATTGCACCTGTGTGAAGCTAAATTGGATAGGTTAGGAATGTAAACAAAGCTCTTAGGTTTCTACGTTCGTTGCCAAGAGCCGACTGCGGTGGCGTCTAGTAGCTAAGTACTGAACTTGGCCTAGTAGTCGTTGACGGTGGCGCTTGGCGACAAAAGTAGGAACTATTTGAAAAATTCTAAGTTGCAGTACTTAAATTAAAAAACAGATAACACACACTAATACAGTCATCACAATTAACACCGGTTATCGGACAGATTCTACACACACCCAAAGTACACGGGGCTACATGACCGCGTTGTCGCAGTCCCTGAACTTAAGAACCAACCAACATTTCTGGTAAGAATGGTGGTGAGAGGAGGGCCCATGAAGATAACGATTCATAAGGGTGGGCTTACGATAAACCGTGTGTCCAAGGCTGTCGTCAGACTTCTTGGAAACCAAGACATCCAGAAAAGGAAGGCAACCTTCACGTTCCATCTCCATAGTAAACCTAATATTAGGATACTGGTTGTTCCAATGATCCAGAAACATGGATAACGTGTGATCACATGGTATCACACGACGAAAGTGTCATCGATATACCTCAGCCAGATCAAGGGCTTGTGCTTGCAGGACTGAAGGCAACGCTTCTTAAAGTCCTGCATATAAAAATGCAGGGGACAGGAGATAATGGAGATCCCATTGCAACACCATCCAATTGCTTAAAGATTGTACTATGCAAACTGAAATACCTGGAGGTGTAGATATGTTGAAAAAGATTAACTATATCACTAGGAAAGAGCCTCTCTTACAAGTTTATGATATCCTTGATAGGCACCTTAGTGAATAGAGACTATCGAAATTGAGAAGAATATCATCAGGAGATACATGTAGATTGGACAGTCCCAATGAATTGCGAGTCATCTTACCAATGTACGGCTTAAGAAAATTACAAAGATATTATAAGTTCGAGAATCTATACCGTTCACATTAGGTTGATTACGGATCTTTATGGATCTTAGGAAGTTCACGTAAACTGACCACTGTAGAAGCCTGCTGTTTGAGACCATGAGAAACTTTATTCGAGATAATTATTATAATAAATGCTGCGATAATCTTCCTATATGGGATGTACCGCAAGTATCATTATCCCAGCGGGGCAGACGGGGTGTGCCAAACATCTGCTGATGAGCCCAAGTTGGTACACCAAGGCGAAATCTTGAAACATACACAGAAAAACCTGGAGTTTAAGTTTACATACATCCATAAAATGTACATTAAATTCCAATCTTGTTCCATTCTGAGTTCTCCCCTCTCAGCTAGGACCACCTTTGACCAATATTCACTGCTAATGGCAGAATTTTGCATATTTAAAAGATTTAAAAGGTGTTAGTATTGCCAAAAGAGAATAGTTGGCGATATTAAGTTAAATGTCACCTTTATGAGCAGTTACGCCAATAAAGAGAAACTTCGTTTAAGTTGAAGAGCAGTATTAACATTTACATTAACATTTCGATGACGTCAGTGTTGGAAACGAAAAAGACCCGCGTTCACTCGCTTTATTTATCATATAAAGGCTACACCTATTTCATTGGACAAATGACTGCACTTTTAAAATATATCAGGGCTACCAATTGAAAGGTTTACTCCGCCACAATATGAAAAACACATTAGAATAATTTTAGAACTTTAATTTTTAAAATAATTCAGAGAGATTACATCTTTTCGTGTCCTGTCTCTAATCGACCGTAATAAATCACAGGATCGATCTCTAAACAAATCACGAGCACTTAAATACTCGGGGCTGACAGCGTCGGTATTATTGCTCAAATATTTAGGGAACTAAGTGATAAATGATACGAAGAAGGGAACTAATTATAACGAACGATTGTGAACAAGTCTGCAGCATGGGTTTTACCATCCTCCAGAATTACAATAAAGAAGTCTAGTTTAATATGCTTGCAGCCGGTACTTGGCAAATGTCACGAGACATAATGAAGTACGCTCATAAAATATAAAATCTGGGTAATGTATGAGTAATTGGTGCCAACCTCTGCAGCATCTTATGCAAGATGCGATGTATTTCATTCCAACATCATTACTAGTATTCAGAGCAACCCACTCAGTAGATCTACATATATAAAGGAAGATGTCCTGACTGACTGATAATCATCGCACAGCAAACGCTACTGGAGATACTTGCATGAAACTTTGAATATATGTTCCTACCGAAGTGTAGATGCGCACTAAGAAAGGATTTTTAAAAATTCCGATTTTAAAGGGGTGAAATGTGATTTTACATTTTTGTTATACTTAACTGGGATAAAATATCGAAGTTGTCGCATAAAGTCAGGACATAGCTCATTTTACGCCCCTCGATGCGAGGAACAATATTCGGTAGGTCCCAACGGGACACCGAAAACCACATTTTAAGGCCCTAAAACCAACAGTTTCAAAGATATTCCCAGAAAACTATATTTGCTCTGATAAACTGATTAACTAATGGCAAGTCCGTATCCATGGCAACAGTACGCTCTGATAAACTGATGAATTAATCGCAAGTCCGTATCCTTGGCAACAGTAGCTCCAGACATCCAATTGTCCATCTATCCCTGTAGGAGGCAAAGCCAATCCACTTATTATCTAAAACACGATAGAATAGCTGCGAGGCTCAGCGGTAACGTTCTAGCTTGCTGGGCCCAAGGTTGCAGGTTCGTATCCTGGCGCAATCAGCTGGCATTTGTGGGTGCGCAAATACAAGGGAACCATGTCAGTAGATTTACTATCCGATTAAAGATCCTCTTCGTGGCCAAATTCTAGCACCCCGGCGTTTCTAAAAGCCAGAGCAGTTAAAAGGAACGTAAATCCAATAACATTATTATTAAAACACGATAAGAGCATTACAAATCTAAACGGGCATTTCCCTTTCAAGATATATCTATATCATAATTTTAAAATAAATAACATTCCATGTTTTAGAACTAAAATAACGAAAATTAGTGTGAGATGGCGCCTTCCAATACCACCTTTAATTTTTTAAACACTGCAGTAGCGGCTACTAAATAAAGGTAGCGATATAGCTACGGTCAATTTCACTAACACTGGTCTAACAAATCCCATACAGTTAAGTACAAACATCAGTCTGGTCGTATTGCCGTCACATAACTCAATGTGCACTTACAAAATTGTGAACCAGTGTATTTTACTGAAAATAATTTCTACGAGCGAGTATCCGCTTCGCCAAAAACCACACTCACTACCATTTCCAAAATGTACACAAGACGGGATATTGAAAGCACTCTTCTGTATGTTGAGGTACAGAGATATACCACATGGAGAGATATAATAAAATGTTGTCAAATCTGAGTTCAAGGAACTGCTGTTCAGAATAGGCCTTGTGTTAAATCTGCAGAAGCTTTCGGTACAGGTTATACGGCCCATGCTCTTGAAATGGAATGTTTTCCTTTGACAATGCATCTACACCATGTGCGAGGGCAATTCATTTTCAGCAAATTGGAGAAAAGTTTAAAGTGGGAGTGAAGATTCAAGAAATCATTTCAACTCAGAGATTTGCTGATGGCATCGTCATCTTGGCCGATACGCCAGAGGATTTGAACGAGTTTTTGAATGGAATGGACTCCGTCTTGAGAAAAGAATTCATTATGAAAATCTATAAATGTAAAACAAAAACAAGATGTTCAGTGAAGAACATATAGCCTACTTTCTCCTAAATGCATGGGTATTGTTATGACTCTTTGTCCTTTTCAAGGAGTATAAATGATTGTTGGTTGTAGTAGCTTGTTGAAATACAACGTGTTATACGGATATTAAACATGAATATGAGGTGCCCTTTGCTAGTGCTACCTCTGTACAAAATTGCATTCAATTCGGTTTCACCGTGTTTGAATTGATATGGTAAATCCATTTTCACACATACATGGCCGCAATCTGCAAACTATTGGTCTGATGACCTTGTAGTTCAGTCAAAAGATTCTTCCCATAAAAAGGTATGTTGCTGCAAAATTTGGTAGAGATCAAATTTGGTAGAGATCAAATAATTAGGTTGGTCGACATTTGATTTAAGTTTTTAACATTTGGATGGCCGCCATTCCGTTTCCATCACGATGGTGGCGATATAAAACATGACTTTGAGGTGTCCTTTGCTAGTGCTACCTCTGTTCCAAATTTCGTTCAATTCGGTTTCACCGTGTTTTAATTGATAGGGGAATCGATTTGCACTCATACATGGCCACTATATGCAAACTATTGGGCTGATGACCTTGTCGTTTGGTCAAACGATGCTTACCACATAAAGGTATGTTGTTTCAGTATTTAGTAGAGATCAGGTGATTAGGTTGGTCGTAATTTGATTTAAGCTTTTAACATTTGGGTGGCCGCCATTACGTTTCCGTCAAGACGGCGGCGATATAAATCATGCTACTGAGGTGCCCTTTACTAGTGCTACCTCTGTACCAAATTTCGTTCAATTAGGTTTTACCGTGTTTCAATAGATAGGGGGAATCGATTTGCACACATACATGGCCGCCATCCGCAAATTATTGGGATGGTGACCTTGTAGTTCGGTCAAAAGATTCTTCGTACATAAGGGTATAATGTTGCAAAAATTGGTAGAGACCAGATGATTAGGTTGGTTGTAATTTGTTTCAGGCTTTTACCATTTGGGTGGCCGCCATTACGTTTTTGTCAAGATGGTGGCGATATAAAACATGACACGAAGGTGCCCTTTGCTAGTGCTACCTCTGTACCAAATTTCGTTCAATTCGGTTTCACCGTGTTTAAATAGATAGGGGGAATCGATTTGCACACATACATGCCCGCCATCCGTAAATTATTGGGTTGATGACCTTTTTGGTTGGTCAAAAGATTCTTCATACATGAAGGTATAATGTCGCATCAATTGGTAGAAATCAGATGATTAGGTTGGTCGTAATTTGATTTAATCTTTTAACATTTAGGTGGCCGCCATTACGTTTTCGTCAAGATGGCGGCGATATAAACATGACACTGAGGTGCCCTTTTCTAGTGCTACCTCTGTACCAAATTTCGTTCAATTTGGTTTCACCGTGTTCGAATTGATAGGGAGAGGGGGGGGACAGACATTCAGAGTACACACACTCACACACACACAGACTCACTTACACACAGACTGACAGACACAAACATTTTCGCCCTATGTTGATCTCATAAGTTTACTTTCATTTTTTGCAAAAATCGAAAGTAGGCTAATATTGGAATGCAGCCGAAATAAATCTGAAACCTCTATGGACATCAAATTGGCAGGTGAAACGCTACGGGAGACTTCTGTTACTTAGGAAGCAAAGTATCCAGTGATGGACGAAGGAAAGAGGATTTAAAAAGTAGGTTGGCTCGGGCAAGGAAAGCATTTCTACAGAAAAGGAATCTATTGACATCGAATATACATTTAGGTATTGGAAGCCATTTTTGAAAGCTTTTGTCTGGAGCGTGACACTATAAGGAAGTGAAACTTGGACTATTGGTGCAGCAGAAAAGAGGAGAATTGAAGCGTTTGAAATGCGGTTTTACAGGAGAATGATGAAGATCAGATGGGCAGATTGGGCAACAAATGAAGAGGTAGTAAGACGAGTGGGAGAGGAGAGATGTTTCTGGCGACTGCTAATGAAGAGAAGAGGTAGGTTGGTAGGACACATATTAAGACACCCAGGAATAGCAATCTTAGTTATGGATGGGAGGGTCGAGGACAAGAACTGTAGGGGTAGACCAAGGTTAAACAGATTGCCTCGGATGTAGGGTGTGGTAGCAATGTAGAGATGAAACTATTATCTCAGGAGAGGGAGGCATGGAGGGCTGCATGAAACCAGTCAAAAGACTGAAGACTCAAACAACAACAATCAGGAATTTTAATTACTTAGCGAGGCATGTGAGGCAAAAGGGTTGTTGGAGAATTTCAATCCCTGGGCTGTAACATTGGAAGAGTCTGCATAATGTACATCAGCGGTCAAGGTGAGAGATATTTTACTATAGGTCTATTAATAGCGACATGTTGAGGTTCACATCATCAATAATTGTGGCAAATTACACCCTGAATAGCTCAAGGAAAATACTTTTAATTACCCATATTCCGATATATTTGCCATTCCAGTGTGCAAGAGTGTGCAGTTTCCTCTTCAAACAATAGTCGCAATTTCTATTAACAAAGCGCAACGACACACACTTAACAGCAGCAGGTGTACATTTAGACAAAACCATTTTTTCCCCTGGGCAACTGTATGTGGCGTGATCACGAGTATCCGTAGACTACCGTACAACAAAATCGTCTCAGCAGAAGAAGGCAAAACCAAAAACGTAATTTTCAAATGTATTCACATAATGTAACATCGTACCCTGCAGACTTTCTCAACTCTATGAAATTTCCACCTTGCTGCTCATATCAATATACTGTATGCATCAGAATTTTCAGAATTAGAATGGACCCACCTGTAGCCGCGATTGCTGTAATTGAATAGACTAATTATCAGCAATGATGCATCGTCCCCATTGTCTTGATCGCGAGCGAAGCCGCGGGTACCTGCTAGTTCTTAATATGTGTCGTAATGACGCACTGCTGTATCAATACCGTAATTTCTAATTGCATAATTTCTACTATTACCAGCGTAGTCGAGTGGTGTTCGGCAAACTTCACGGCTGGACTGAGAAGCTGACATTCGGAGTTCCGAGGTTCTAAGCCCAGCGCTGACTGAGGTCATTGTGCGTGAGGTTTTCCCCCAGGTTTTCCATTCTCATTCCAGATAAAAGCCGGGATTGTACCTACCTCAATTCCAGGTTCAAATCATTGCTACAACTATCATAATAACATAACTTTAAGAAGTAGTTCCGTGAAGAACTAAATAGCCTATCTTCATGTATCCTACTGGTCTTACTTAGGACACGTGAAATGAAAACAAGATTTTTAAAAATTGCACAGCTGCCATTTTTAACTTCTTATAAATTTTCATTAAATTAGGCATCAGTAAGTTAAGGCCTGTGTGAAGATATACCGTACCAAGTTTCACAGCGCTTGGATGAAAAGTCGCAAGAAAAATCCATTTAAATATTTAAATTTCGCGTCGCCGCCATGTTGGTTTTATACTCACCAGGTTATTGAATAAACCATAGGTGAACGTTTGCTAATAACCTCTATCAAAATACAAAAATAAAGTTTGATTGATGTAATAGATTCGTAGATATTGAGAACCGTCTAAGTATTTCGGATGGTCGCCATGTTGGATTGTTATGTGTGTAGACCATAGGATTATGTACCATTAGATGACGATTATTTAGTAGGTTCATTATTCAAACTTTCACTTCGATTGCACGATTAGGACACTAGAAATTAAAACTTAATTTTAAAATTTTGTACAACTGCCATTTTGAGATTGTGAAATAAATTTAACTAAATTAGATGCCATTGCATGGCAATGTGTATAACATTTGCTATGCCAAGTTGCACTGCACTCGGATGGTTAAATCGCGAGAAAAGTCTATTTAAATGTTTCAAGTTCGCTTGGCCACCATGTTCACCTTGTAACTGAGCACAATATTACAATAAATTTTGAGGCCATTTCACTCCTATACCACTAATTTCAAACAATTGGAACTTCACACACGCATTTAGTAATATCTCCTCAGCCCAGAGAATGAATATTGATATGATTCAAATGCCCAGATTATATAAAATGAATTTTGAATATAACAAGAAAAATCATTTTTGAGAATGTTTTAACACCTGTAGGTACACTTTTCTCAAAAAGTAGCACACAGAGAGAAACTAAACTGCCCACATGTGTCGCATAGGCTTATGTTTACACAGTGGGTGTAAGATTGTATTCATTATATTATTATTTGTCAAATTAAAACAAAATATATTTGATGTACCAAATTTAAAATCACCAACATTTTTTATAGTTTCATTAATTTGCCAAATAATAATAAAATGAATAAAATCTTTCACCTAATGTGTTAATCAAAGCCTATACGACACATGTGGGCAGTTTACTTTCTCTCTGTGTGCTACGTTTTGAGAAAAGTGTACCTAAAGATATTAAAACATTCTCAAAAATGATTTTTCATATTATATTCAAAATTCATTTTATATAAACTGGGCTTTTGAATCATATCAATATTCTTTCTCTGAGTTGAGGAGATATTACTAAATGCGTGTGTGAAGTTCCAATTGTTTGAAATTAATGGTATAGGAGTGAGATGGCCTCAAAGTTTATTGTAATACAGTAGACTCTCGAAAATCCGGACCAATGTGGCGGACGGCCGATCCGGATTCCGAAAAATCCGGATTTCCCGGAGACAGAGTGACGTCGGTCGCGGCAGTGGTTTGCGTGCCGCGATCGCCGCCACTCCGTGCCGATATGTGTACTTTATTGTTACTCGCATAAAACAGTTCTGAACTGCAATTAACTGAACACAGGGGTAGAAAAAATAGATGGTTAATAGTATTGAACAACTTTAATAAGACTTAAGAATTTACATTACAGTACTACAGTATGCAAAATAAATGAAAATAAATCATCAGAAACAGTGTGTAAAAACAAACTTACACATGCTTGAATTCAGGAACAGCATCTTTGTTGGCTGATAATGCCTCCCCACTTATTGACAGTTTACGAACACCAAATCGTTTCTTCCAACGATCAAGCCAACCTTCACTTGCTGTAAACTCACCATCTTCACCTTCAATTTCTTTTTTGAAATGCAACGCCTTTTCTTGAAGCATAGGCCCCGTAATAGGAACCCCTTTACCTCTTAAATGTTCATGCCACAAGAACAATGCTTCTTCAACTTCTACATGTTTGCCTTTATGCATGCTTTTTCTAATTTTAATCGCACATCCACTGGATTGAGAGGAACACCATTTTTCTATCTGTCCGCGATTCTTCTTCCAATCTGAAACTGTACTTGTTCCTACTCCTAACTCTAGAGCGATTTTTTTCGCCGATTCTCCAGCATCAATCCTCTTTATAGCACGGAGTTTTTCTTCCACTGACACACACACTTGCTTTCGTTTGTTACTCATCTTACAGTACTTAAAAACAAGACGCGAGAAACACAGAGCACCGACACAACACGAGGTAGCCACCGAAAATAACGTCTGCACAGAGAGAGTGAGCGCGGTCAACTAAGTACTTTATGAGTAAACAAAGAGCTGTTGGGGAGGGGGCGAGTCAATGACCTCCCGCCGTGCCGCACAGCCAGTAGAATAGAAAAGACGTCATTCTTGTAATGCGGAATGGTCGCGGAGAAATTGAAGGCGCTTAAGCATCACGTTACCTACATTTTACTGATTTTGTATTACAAAAAATATTTTTTGAGCGGTCCGGATTTGCCGGAGTCCGGATTTTTGAGGTCCGGATTTGTGAGAGGCTACTGTATTGTGTTCAGTTCCAAGGTGAACTCTACAAGGTGTCCTTACGAGTTTCATTAAAATCGCTTCGGCCGTTTAGATTTTATTAGGGACACACCCACACACACAAACACACACACACACTCACGGACAAAAGGTGATCTCATAAGCCTATTCTTTTCATAAATGAAAGTAGGCTAATAAGTGAATGGAAAATTAATCGGGACTTATGTTTTATTTATTTAATTACGAATAATAATAATATGTATTATACTGTACAGTAGATTGTCTGTATTCTTTTTATCAGCTGATGTAACCCCTGCTTGTGAAGACACTGTCTTTGAGTAAAAGTTAGTATACGGCTGGTAATTGGTGGGTAGCAAATCTGTTAATTACGTTGTTTTTGAAAAGAGGAGCATTTTTACTTCTCGAGATAAGTTTTCACAACACGGGAACCAAGTAACAAAAAAACTGGAATCAATCCCAGATAGCCGATGATTTTGTTACCCTACGTGGTAAGTTTAAGCATCTTCGATGGATTCGTTGTTGTTGTTTTTGATTCATTTAGGGGTTTGTGACATCGTGGTCATCTAGCCCCTTAGGCTATACTTGGTGTGCGAAGTCTGTTTAATAACCTGTGTCATTGTTATACATTTTTGGGTCTAGGATTTGAGTATGAAGTGACGGTGGCCTTAATTTAGGCACCATTCCAGTTCTGTCTCAAGGGGCTGAATTAAATTTATTGGCAGGGGAGGGAATAGAACCCGGAACTCCAAGGTGGCAGCCAAGTATGTTAGCCCCCACGCCTCGAAGTGGATTATGACGCTTTCTGAACTGTGGGAGTTAGAAGCTAGTGCACCAAAGATCGTGCGTTAGTATAGAACATCTATTTGAACGCGGGAGCGAGCGAGCGAAAGCGAAAGCGAAAGGACATGCTGAAGAGCGAATGAATGCTCTGTACTCGGTTAAACGCGCTACATTCTGACGTGCCTGTGTGTATTGCTTATCGACGTTTTCTCTTGTTACCTTCAACGCTATTGCATACGCAACAAAAGGCAAGTCCTTTTTATTTCGCTTCTCTATCTCCTCCCTTGTGAGTCATTCAATCCAAATTCTTTCTTTACTTGTTCGAAAAGTTTGACATATACGCTAGGAAAATAGAAGTCGCGAAAGAAGATGAGAGAAACGTATATATAAAAAAAAAACCTGGAGATGCCTCACATGAAAGTTACTTTGTGTCTGGAGGGAGGCAAGGTAGAGTAGAGGCGCACTGGCATTGTGTCGCAAGTGACTGACTGACTGACTGGCCCAACAGAGGGCGTATAGCGGAAATCTTGTGCGAATCCAAAACTTGTGACAATAGCGGAATAGAAAGACACACACACACACATCTAGCACAGGCTGGATGGTGAGGAACAGGGGGCGGAGAGGGTGGAAAAAGAGGGAAGGGGAGGTACTCTTGTGTTCCCCACACAATGAGACTGTCTATTCAGAATCGAGCTTTTGTGTTATACGTTCGTCCACGAAATCAGCACGGTTTTGTCAGCTATTATGGTTATTAAAGTGCGAGAATAAAAAAAAAAGTCGAGAGAGTGAGAGAGAGAGAGTCAAGTCGCTAAGTCTCGCCATTGTCTGCTCGGCATTCTTGTCTCTTAGACTGGAAGGAATAAAGAGGAGCCATGCTACAAGATAAGGGAAGAATGGGAAGAAGGAAGGTCAGAGCGTGCTCTAGTTTGGTGTAACGTCAATTCATCTGGCAGGACAAAGCACTGCGCCTATTTTCAACTCCCAGCCACAATTAGGCGAGAATTTGAATGGTTAGTGGTAGTGGTGATGGTGATGGTGGTGGGGAAAATATATACCAGGCTGCACGCAGCTCCCAACTCACACACACACACACACAAAGCATTAATTTGGTCACAAGGAAAAAGTCAGAGCAATTTAATTTCATTGTTCATCTAGTTGGACGTCAAAAGGGGTCTCCTTTGAAGCACATTGCTAATAAAATGAGTCGGAATTCGCGGGAGGCCGAGGCGAAGTCTCGTACTGTCTGCATTGTCATCTACAGAACACACGCGAGCTTCGACCTCTTGAATAAGTACAATTCTTCAATTGACTGACAAGTGAAAGAGATACAGCGCAAGGGATAGCATCCCCAGGAGACATCCATTCGAGGAGCGATGCCAGGCCCCATCGCCAAACCTGATGATGATGTGATGATAATTGATGTTTTAAGGTGCCTAACATCTAGGTTATCGGCCCCCAATTGTGATGGTGAAAGAAGAGATGAGAATTAAAACTATAACTAATACTAACATCAAACTTACGGACTTGATGAAGAAATGGTAAACAAATAAAGGAAAAGGCAAATAATGGACAGGAAGAAAAGAAATGCCCTCAACCCTCAAAGAATGAGGATTGAGTGTCTTGGAAGGAAGGAGAGCCATGAAAGGCAGATAGGAGAGGGAAGGAGGAGAGGGCCCACCCCAAAGTCAGAGGAAAAGGGGGACAAAACGGACCCAGCTCAGGAATCCCTCGGGGTCCCCAACTCTCAAACTCACCAGTCGTGAGCCCTTGAGGGTGTAGCAATATCCAGGGTGCACTAGAAGTGGTGGGGCTACATACATCCTGCCTCCTTGAGGGCCTTGAGCAGAAGGTAGGAGATAACATGAAAAGAAAAAGAAGGGTGACCCCTTGCAGAAGGTGGCTATCAGGAAAGATTAGATAAGGGCCAATTAAGGCGTGAAAGTGAAAGACTCCCTAGGCCTCGGATACCCTAATACCGTCGGGGTCAGAAGAGAACAAGAGTTGACCAAGAGCGGTCGGCAGGAAAGAAGACGGAGGGGAGCCGGGCACAAGTAAGTGGAAGCAATGTTGGACTCAGCTGGGGTCCCGTGGTCGCTAACACACGTCCCACTAGATGTGAGCCCCTGGGGGACATCGCCAAACCTAATGAAGTTTATGTTAATATAGAGGATGGCTATTGTCAACTGATCTATAGTTACAGGATGCCTACTACAAACTGATGAAACCGAACGAAGGATATCGTTAAAAGGCAGTTTAATTTGAGCAATTGTTCGATGCTTATGGTTAAATAGTGGATGATTATGCCTACCTGGTGTATATAGTTACAGTGTGGTTAATATCAAATGGTGGAACTGCACGAAGAATATAGTTAAAGCATGGTTATTACCAACTGGAATGTTTGCCAACTGGTGAAACTGAAGAAGCTTATGGCTATGTGTAAGTTATTAGCCTACTTTCGATTTTTGCAAAAAATGAAAGTAGACTTATGAGATCACTACAGGGCGAAAAAAGTGTGTCTGTCTGTGTGTGTGTATGTGTGTGTGTGAGTCTGTGTGTGTGTGTGTGTGTGTGAGTGTGTGTACTCTGAATGTCTGTCCCCCCCTATCAATTCGAACACGGTGAGCGCAAATTGAACGAAATTTGGTACAAAGGTAGCACTAGCAAAGGACACCTCAGTGTCATGTTTTATATAGCCGCCATCTTGACGGAAACGTAATGGCGGCCACACAAATGTTCAAATCTTAAATCAAATTACGACTAACCTAATCATCCGATCTCTACCAAATTTTGCAACAACATACCTCTATGGGGGCAGCATTCTTTGACCAAACTAATAGGGCATCAGCTTAATAGTTTGCGGATGGCGGCCATCTTTGTGTGAAAATCGATTGTCCCTATTATTTCGAGCACGGTGAAACCGAATGGAACGAAATTTGGTACAGAGGTAGTACTAGCAAAAGGCATCCCAGTGTCATGTTTTATATCGCCGCCATCTTAACGGAAGCGTAATGGCGGCCACACAAATGTTCAAAGCTTAAATCAAATTACGACTAACCTAATCATCCGATCTCTACCAAATTTTGCAACAACATACCTTTATGGAGGGAGCATCCTTTGACAAATCTAATAGGTCATTAGCCTAATAGTTTGCGGATGGCGGCCATCTTTGTGTCAAAATCGCTTACCACTATTAATTCGAACACGGTGAAACCGAATGGAATGAAATTTGGTACAGAGGTAGCACTAGCAAAGGGCACCTCAGTGTCATGTTTTATATCGCCGCCATCTTGACGGAAACGTAATGGCGGCCACTCAAATATTCAAAGCTTAAATCAAATTACGATTAACCTAATCATCCGATCTCTACCAAATTTTGCATCAACATACCGTTATGGAGGGAGCATCCTTTGACCAAACTAATAGGTCATTAGCCTAATATTTTGCGGATGGCGGCCATCTTTGTGTGAAAATCGATTCCCCCTATTAATTCGAACACGGTGAAACCGAATGGAATGAAATTTGGTACAGAGGTAGCACTAGCAAAGGGCACCTCAGTGTCATGTTTTATATCGCCGCCATCTTGACGGAAACGTAATGGCGGCCACACAAATATTCAAAGCTTAAATCAAATTACGATTAACCTAATCATCCGATCTCTACCAAATTTTGCATCAACATACCGTTATGGAGGGAGCATCCTTTGACCAAACTAATAGGTCATTAGCCTAATATTTTGCGGATGGCGGCCATCTTTGTGTGAAAATGGATTCCCCCTATTAATTCGAACACGGTGAAACCGAATGGAATGAAATTTGGTACAGAGGTAGCACTAGCAAAGGGCACCTCAGTGTCATGTTTTATATCGCCGCCATCTTGACGGAAACGTAATGGCGGCCACACAAATATTCAAAGCTTAAATCAAATTACGATTAACCTAATCATCCGATCTCTACCAAATTTTGCATCAACATACCGTTATGGAGGGAGCATCCTTTGACCAAACTAATAGGTCATTAGCCTAATATTTTGCGGATGGCGGCCATCTTTGTGTGAAAATCGATTCCCCCTATTAATTCGAACACGGTGAAACCGAATGGAATGAAATTTGGTACAGAGGTAGCACTAGCAAAGGGCACCTCAGTGTCATGTTTTATATCGCCGCCATCTTGACGGAAACGTAATGGCGGCCACACAAATATTCAAAGCTTAAATCAAATTACGATTAACCTAATCATCCGATCTCTACCAAATTTTGCATCAACATACCGTTATGGAGGGAGCATCCTTTGACCAAACTAATAGGTCATTAGCCTAATATTTTGCGGATGGCGGCCATCTTTGTGTGAAAATCGATTCCCCCTATTAATTCGAACACGGTGAAACCGAATGGAATGAAATTTGGTACAGAGGTAGCACTAGCAAAGGGCACCTCAGTGTCATGTTTTATATCGCCGCCATCTTGACTGAAACGTAATGGCGGCCACACAAATATTCAAAGCTTAAATCAAATTACGATTAACCTAATCATCCGATCTCTACCAAATTTTGCATCAACATACCGTTATGGAGGGAGCATCCTTTGACTAAACTAATAGGTCATTAGCCTAATATTTTGCGGATGGTGGCCATCTTTGTGTGAAAATCGATTCCCCCTATTAATTCGAACACGGTGAAACCGAATGGAATGAAATTTGGTACAGAGGTAGCACTAGCAAAGGGCACCTCAGTGTCATGTTTTATATCGCCGCCATCTTGACGGAAACGTAATGGCGGCCACACAAATATTCAACGCTTAAATCAAATTACGATTAACCTAATCATCCGATCTCTACTAAATTTTGCATCAACATACCATTATGGAGGCAGCATCCTTTGACCAAACTAATAGGTCATTAGCCTAATATTTTGCGGATGGTGGCCATCTTTGTGTGAAAATCGATTCCCCCTATTAATTCGAACACGGTGAAACCGAATGGAATGAAATTTGGTACAGAGGTAGCACTAGCAAAGGGCACCTCAGTGTCATGTTTTATATCGCCGCCATCTTGACGGAAACGTAATGGCGGCCACTCAAATATTCAAAGCTTAAATCAAATTACGATTAACCTAATCATCCGATCTCTACCAAATTTTGCATCAACATACCGTTATGGAGGGAGCATCCTTTGACCAAACTAATAGGTCATTAGCCTAATATTTTGCGGATGGCGGCCATCTTTGTGTGAAAATCGATTCCCCCTATTAATTCGAACACGGTGAAACCGAATGGAATGAAATTTGGTACAGAGGTAGCACTAGCAAAGGGCACCTCAGTGTCATGTTTTATATCGCCGCCATCTTGACGGAAACGTAATGGCGGCCACACAAATATTCAAAGCTTAAATCAAATTACGATTAACCTAATCATCCGATCTCTACCAAATTTTGCATCAACATACCGTTATGGAGGGAGCATCCTTTGACCAAACTAATAGGTCATTAGCCTAATATTTTGCGGATGGCGGCCATCTTTGTGTGAAAATGGATTCCCCCTATTAATTCGAACACGGTGAAACCGAATGGAATGAAATTTGGTACAGAGGTAGCACTAGCAAAGGGCACCTCAGTGTCATGTTTTATATCGCCGCCATCTTGACGGAAACGTAATGGCGGCCACACAAATATTCAAAGCTTAAATCAAATTACGATTAACCTAATCATCCGATCTCTACCAAATTTTGCATCAACATACCGTTATGGAGGGAGCATCCTTTGACCAAACTAATAGGTCATTAGCCTAATATTTTGCGGATGGCGGCCATCTTTGTGTGAAAATCGATTCCCCCTATTAATTCGAACACGGTGAAACCGAATGGAATGAAATTTGGTACAGAGGTAGCACTAGCAAAGGGCACCTCAGTGTCATGTTTTATATCGCCGCCATCTTGACGGAAACGTAATGGCGGCCACACAAATATTCAAAGCTTAAATCAAATTACGATTAACCTAATCATCCGATCTCTACCAAATTTTGCATCAACATACCGTTATGGAGGGAGCATCCTTTGACCAAACTAATAGGTCATTAGCCTAATATTTTGCGGATGGCGGCCATCTTTGTGTGAAAATCGATTCCCCCTATTAATTCGAACACGGTGAAACCGAATGGAATGAAATTTGGTACAGAGGTAGCACTAGCAAAGGGCACCTCAGTGTCATGTTTTATATCGCCGCCATCTTGACGGAAACGTAATGGCGGCCACACAAATATTCAAAGCTTAAATCAAATTACGATTAACCTAATCATCCGATCTCTACCAAATTTTGCATCAACATACCGTTATGGAGGGAGCATCCTTTGACTAAACTAATAGGTCATTAGCCTAATATTTTGCGGATGGTGGCCATCTTTGTGTGAAAATCGATTCCCCCTATTAATTCGAACACGGTGAAACCGAATGGAATGAAATTTGGTACAGAGGTAGCACTAGCAAAGGGCACCTCAGTGTCATGTTTTATATCGCCGCCATCTTGACGGAAACGTAATGGCGGCCACACAAATATTCAACGCTTAAATCAAATTACGATTAACCTAATCATCCGATCTCTACTAAATTTTGCATCAACATACCATTATGGAGGCAGCATCCTTTGACCAAACTAATAGGTCATTAGCCTAATATTTTGCGGATGGTGGCCATCTTTGTGTGAAAATCGATTCCCCCTATTAATTCGAACACGGTGAAACCGAATGGAATGAAATTTGGTACAGAGGTAGCACTAGCAAAGGGCACCTCAGTGTCATGTTTTATATCGCCGCCATCTTGACGGAAACGTAATGGCGGCCACACAAATATTCAACGCTTAAATCAAATTACGATTAACCTAATCATCCGATCTCTACCAAATTTTGCATCAACATACCATTATGGAGGGAGCATCCTTTGACCAAACTAATAGGTCATTAGCCTAATATTTTGCGGATGGCGGCCATATTTGTGTGAAAATCGATTCCCCCTATTAATTCGAACACTGTGAAACCAAATGGAACGAAATTTGGTACAGTGGTAGCACTAGAAAAGGGCACCTCATATTCATGTTTAATATCCCTATAGCACGTTGTATTTCAACAAGCTACTACAACCAACATTCAATTATACTCCTTGAAAAGGACAAAGAGTTATAACAATACCCATGCATTTAGTAGAAAGTAGGCTATATGTTCTTTACTGAACATCTTGTTTATTGATAACTGGTGAAACTCAACGGAGGTTATCGGTATATGTATGATATTTAAGTCAACTGGTGAGACTTAATAAAGGTTTTGGCTGTGTATAAGTTATTTATTGCTAAGTGGTGAAACTCAACGGAGGTTATCAGTATATATAAGATATTTAAGTCCACTGGTGAGACTGAATAAAGGTTTGGGCTGTGTATAAGTTATTTATTGCTAAGTGGTGAAACTCAACGGAGGTTATCGGTATATGTAAGATATTTAAGTCAACTGGTGAAACTGAAGAAAGGTTTCGGCTATATATAAGTTATTTATTGCTAAGTGGTTTAACTCAACGGAGGTTATCGGTATGTATAAGATATTTAAGCCAACTGGTGAGACTGAAGAAAGGTTTTGGCTATGCAGAAGATATTTATATCCAACTGGTGAAACTGAACGGAGGTTATGGCTATGTAGAGGATATTATTTATTGACAACAGATGAAACTGATCGAAGGCTATGGCTAGATATAGGGGATCTATAGCCAACCGGTGATACTGAACGAAGGTTACGACTGTTTAGGATTGAGGGAAGTTGATGAGACCAATTTAATACTTACTGTAGTTGATTATAACGGTACCGTGCTGGTGTCTGACCACCCGGAAATCGAGTAGCACAAGGGTCAGGAAAACTATGGTCGTAATACACAATATTGAAAAACACATCTATGTCGTGAACTACTGTAGTTGAAGACTGTAATATTCCGAAGGGAAGAGATGGAGCTGTGAATGTGGTGAACAAACACAGTATATTGCAACAGGTTTGGGTTTGTAAGGTGTAATAAGATTCGGTGGAAGTCTTCGTTAGTCAACTCCAGTGAAGAAAAGCTTTTACCCCACCAGTCTCAAGCGCTGTAACTGGCGAATTGTGGACGTATGAGGCAAAAACATTAACCATATTGGAGAATGCTTGGTTCTACGTATTAACTTCGTTATCGTATTAAATTGCTTTTACACCTGCTAATGCTCAATATGCTCTGTTCTTTATTGGAACATTTTTCAGTCCTTTATTTTGACCTTCAACAGCTTGTTTTCTCAGCCTAACCACTTTACTTTTGTTTTTCTTTTGTTTTATGTTTTACTTTTGTTTTTATTTTGTCTTACGTTTTACTTTTGTTTTTCTATTGGTTCTCTTTTGTTTAATGTTTTACTTTGTTTTTCTTTCGTTTTATGTTTTACTTTTGTTTTTCTTTCGTTTTATGATTTTCATTTGGTTTTTTTTTTGTATTCTTTTTCTATTGATTTTCTTTTGTTTTATGTTTTACGTTTGTTTTACTTTTGTTTTTCTTTAGTTTTATGTTTAACTTTTTTCGTTCGTTTTATGATTTACTTATGCTTTTCTTTTGGTTTTCCATTGTTTTTCTTTTGTTTTATGTTATACTTTTGTTTTTATTTTGATTTATGTTTTTCTTTTGTTTTGTGTTTTACTTTTGATTTTCTTTTTTTATGTTTTATTTTTGTTTAACTTTTGTTTTATGCTTTGTTTTGTTTTTCTTTTGTTTTGTGTTTTACTCTTGTTTTACTATTTTCTTTTGTTTTTCTTTTGTTTTATGTTTTACTTTTGATATCCTTTGTTTTTCTTTTGTTTTATGTTTTATGTATTTTTTATGAAACTATGAAATTAATTAGAAAATAAATGAACATTACGAAATTGGCGTCCTTACATTATTAATTAAGAAAATATTACTCGTATTAAAATCAGAAAACAAAAGTCTTAAGTTATAATTCAATATAGGCCTATGCATAAAAATGTAATGTCTTGATTCAAAAATCTCTCAAAATTAAATGGGTCTTGCAGAGGTCTTACTCGAATTTAAGTCGTCCATCCATATTAATATCGTCGCTGCAATCCTGGAGGCTGTGGAGGAGAATGGAGACAATAAGTTGGAAGGACAAAGTGAAAAATGAGGAAGTATTAAAGAAATTAGGAGAAGAAAGAATTATGCTAATGAAGATAAGCAAAAGAAAAAGGATTTGGATTGGACACTGCATAAGAGGAGATGGTTTGGTGAAAAGTGCATTAGAAGGAACAGTCCATGAAAAAATCCGAAAAGGAAGAAGAAGGTTTCAGATGCTAGGTTCCATCAAGATTGATAAATCTTATCAGCGGATGAAACGTGCTGCTGAAGACCGGATAAGGTGGAGAGACCGACCATGAGGAAACCTGCCACCAGGCAGATAAGCTGATGGTGATGATGATAATTCTGGATTATATGTATGATAATTTTAACTTGGTTCCACTGTGAAACTCCCTGTGCTATTGGACGTCTTCTGTTAACTTTATTACTAGAATGGTTTGTCGAATATTTTGAAAATGACTTATTGCTTTTAATTATCTGGTCAATAGTTATTAAAAAGAATCAATACTATAAAGAAATTAATTATTAAACTTGTTCTTAGTACATGTTTCGGGGATTGATCAAATTGTATCCCCTTCATCTGCTAAAAACATATTTAGATAATGAATCATTGACTTAACCTCAAACATATACGATGAGCTAACCTCTTTACCAAGCGATGCATTTTCCACCACGTCGTGTTAACTTGATGCCGCTTTGATTGGCTTATGGATCTTTAAGCATAAAGGCTTCTTCATTAATTATACACGGATTGGTGAAGTATTGGAATTCCAAGTCTGTCATCTCAAGCTTTTGATCATCTCAATACGGAACTGTGGATGTAGTGTCTACTGTTTGTCATACATCTTCATTAGCATCTGCACCAACTACTTCATTTTTTTCTTCTAATTTTTACAACCAAAATATATGGTGCACCATATTAGGTTTAATAACCTTTCATTTTACAGTGCTACGCTTTATTTTGTTTCCAATATGTTTTTAGCTGATGAAGGGGATACAATTTGGTTAATCCCCGAAACATGTATTAAGAACAAGTTTAATAATTAATTTCTTTATAGTATTGATTCAGGTGGATGTATAATTCTTTTTAATAACTATTTTAGCATATCAATACGAAACCACCATGAATAATTTAAATAATGTAGCCTATCTGGTCAATGTCATTTGGTCCGAAAACTCCGTGTTTATTAGCCTACTTTTCACATTTTGCAAAAATGAGGAAAAAGTAGACTTATGAGATCGGGCAAATGTGTGTCTGTCTGTCTGTCTGTCTGTCTGTCTGTCCTTCTGTCTGTCTGTCTGGCTGTGTGTGTGTCCCCCCCCTATCAACTCCTAAACGGCTGCAGCAATCGAAACAAAATTTGGTAGGAGTAAAGATCTATACCTGAATATCTCACGGCCATATTTGAAAATGATGTCAGTGCTACCAACTGCTAAAAAATCGCAATTGAAATTTGAGCTCCATGTTGGATATCTTGGAAAGTATGAATGTGGAGCTATTTCAAAATTGGCACACGTACAGATCATAATATTTCAGTTTAATTTCCAGGAGGCCAAACATGGCAGTGTTGCCAAAATGATTATAAGCCTCCTGATAGGTCCAATTTTTATATGCATATAACTTCTACACTATCAAGCGGAATTCAACCAAATTTCGTATGTTGTATGTGTACATAACCAGATATGACTGAGCGTATTCTTAAGACCTGCCAGGGCTGCCAACTGTTAATAAATGCTCCTAATTTATTTTATCCAAATACCAATATATCAGAAAGTATGCAAGCCGACAGCTTTAAACTATGCACACGTATAGTACCTGACATTCTATATTAATTTGGAGTAACTTACATACGTCAGTGCTACCAACATGATTCTAAGCCTGCTGACAGGTCCAACTTTAAATACATGTAACTTCCATACTATCATTTGGATTTCAACCAAATTTCGTATGTGCTATGTGTACCATAACAGATATGACTATGCGTATTCTAAGGAGCAACCAGGGCTGCCAACTGTTAATATGTGCTGTCCCTATTTTTGTTACCCTAATATCAATATATCAGAAAGTATGCAAGCCAATAGCTCTAAACTTTGCACACGTATAGTACCTGGCATTCTAGACTAATTTGGAGTAACTAATATACGTCAGTGCTGCCAACATGCTTCTAAGCCTGCTGATAGGTCCAATTTTAAAATGCATGTAACTTCTATACTAACTAATGGATTTCATTCAAAATTGGCACAACAATAGATCATATTATTTCAGATTATTTCTGACCAATACATGCATGACATTGTTGCCAACATGATTTTACGCGCGCTGTTAGATCCAATGTTTAACTGCATGTAACGTCCATGCTATCCAGTGGACTTCAACGAAATTTTGTATTTAGTACCGTAAGAGACGGGACTAAGAATATATTCAGTCATCAGGGCTGCCAACTGTAGTGCTCTATTAGGATACATTATGCCAGGTATACAGTATTTCGAACTAATTGGAAATTTCGATATTAGCAACTTAATTTCGTCATTATTCTAGATAGGTTCATATTCTGTAGAATAATCATTGGCATGAAAAGTAGGCTGTATAGTTCTTCACGGAACTTCTTGTTTCATATACTTCATTGAATTCCGTGTTTATTTCATATACTTCATTGTTGTTAGGCTAGTAAAACAAGCTGAAGAAAGTTCCAAAGAAGGTTCCAACAAAGAAGAGAGCATATAGCAGGTGTCAAAAATTTAATAAGAATTGTGGGTGGGAAAAATAAACCAGAGCCCTTAATTGCTCACTTTTATAAATCCTGTCCTCTCTTTCCAACTTAACTACCATTTACAGCCTGACACTTATGTCAGGTGAACCATGGTGGCTTCGGTGGCGTAGTTGGTAGCATGCTGAGCTTCTATGCCCAAGGTCGCGGGTTCAAACCCGGCCGAAGTCGTCGGATATTTTAAGAGCGTTAAAATCCCTCAGTATGCCTTCCTTCGGAGGGGAAATAAAGCCGGCGGTCCCATGTCATAGATTTATGGCAAGAAAAAGAACCTTCCGCTAACTACACTTGTGTGAAGCCAAATTTTGTATTTTAGGTTTGATTAATGCTCTTAAGTTCCAACGTTCGTCACCGGGTGTTGGTTGCGAGGGCATCTAGTAGTAGCGAAGTTCAAAGCTAGGTGTCGTGGACGGTAGCATTTGGTAGCGAAAGTAGGAACTACTTGAAATTATCGTCTGCAGTGCTTACTTGAATTAAAAACAGATAACACAAACTAATACAGTCATCACAATTAACATCGATCACAGGTCTACAGTGATTTTGCTGTTTTGAATTTTTGAGTCACTTTGAAGTAATATGCATGTCCTCATGCCAAATATGATACCCGTTCACTTGTATCACACACCTTTTTTAGTAATTTTTTTTTGTCTGTATAACGTTATTGCATACCACACACTACTACCTTTTAGATTTAAAATAATCTTTTGTTACAGGAATGTTACTTGTTGGACATAAAAACTTGTGGTGGTAGCACTGCAGAATGTTGTTGAAATCCTTGCCAGATGGCATCACTTAAATCCTTTGTGATGTGAATTCAGTTGAAAGCTCTAAGTGACCAGCTTGATTTCCAAACGAAGAAGTTTACTTTGAATACGTGTGCATTTATTATCAGTTTCTGTTTTGGGATTCTGTGAGCATGGAAAGGCGACAGTGTTTGAACAATCCAAATGTGTTTTGTTACATTTGTGGTAGCTATGTAGTGAAAAAGCAGAGACATAACATAACCTCATTTGTCGCTAAAGCTTATAAAGCTTATTTTGTAATAAAGTTAGGAGATCAAACCAAGTCATGGGCACCTCATAAAGTGTGCAGCATTTGTGTTGAAGATTTGAGAAATTGGACAAAAGGGAAGAAAAATATGCTTCGTTTTGGTATACCGATGGTTAGGCGTGAACCCAGAAACCACAGCAGTGACTGCTACTTTTTTACTTGTAAGCTCAAAAGTATCAATGCTAAGAATAAAAACGGCATAACATACCCCAGCATTGAATCTGCTTGGAGACCAGTGCCCTGATATTTCAGTTCCCACGCCTCCTTGAAGTTACTGTTCTTCAAGTAGTGAAAGATCGGGAACATCTGACAGTGACTTTACCCCTGCAAAATCTAATGTGCCAGTACTCTTCGCACAATCCATGTTGAATGACTTAATAAGAGATTTGAACCTTCCCAAAGATGCAGCTGAACTTTTAAGTTCCAGGTTAAAAGAACAAAATCTTCTTGCTGATGGTACTTCAGTGACTTTCTACAGAAATAGAGAAAAAGATCTTCCGCAGTACTTTAGTCATAAAGATAGACTGGTTTATTGCAACAACATTACAGACCTAATAAAAAAAGGTAGGTGCTGCCACGTATGACCCAAACGATTGGAGGTTATTTATTGACTCTAGTAAGAGAAGTATGAAAGCTGTGTTACTGAACAATGGCAACCAGTTGGCTTCAATTCCAATAGCTCACTCAGTCCACCTAAAAAGAGAATTATGATAACATGAAGCATCTCTTGGATAAAATACAATATAACAGACATCAGTGGATGATCTGTGGAGATCTTAAAGTAATAGGTATTTTTTTAGGTCAGTAACAGGGATATACGAAATTCCCATGTTACTTGTGTGAATGGGATAGCCGGGCAAGAGATGAGCATTGGTCTGGGATAAAATGGCATGATCGAACCACCTTAACTCCAGGATGTAAAAATGTTGTTCAAAAAAGCTTAGTGGAACGTAAGAAAATACTATTACCACCTCTTCACATCAAGTTGGGTCTGATGAAGCAGTATGTGAAAGCCCTTGACAAAGAGGGCAATTGTTTTCAATATATTTGCAACAAGTTCCCTTTTCTCTCACAAGCAAAAATAAAAGAAGGTATTTTTGTAGGTCCACAAATCAGAAGTCTTTTGAAAGACAATGAGTTTGAAGATACAAAGACTCCTGAACAAAATGAAGCCCGGCAAGCCTTTAGAAATGTAACCAAGAAGTTTTTAGGAAACACCAAAGATCCTAACTATGCAGAAGTAGTAGCCACAATGCTTGAGAAATTCAGAATTAACGGTTGCAACATGAGTCTTAAGCTGCACTTTCTTTTTCCACATTTGGATGTATTACCTGAGAATATGGGGGCGATGAGCGAGGAACAAGGCGAACGCTTCCATCAGGACATTCGGGAGATGGAACGACGGGTCCAAGGACGATGGAGTATATCCATAATAATAATAATGTCGTATGGCCTCGGGTGCCTGGAGCAAGCTTTGTTAATTGACACCCAGAGGGTAGCTTGCATGTCGAATTACGTCGTTCCCTTGAACGCTATGAAAGTCAAGGAGGTTAGATATCTACACTCCTTGACATTACAGCGCTTTCAAGTAGAGAATGGAGGAACTTTGTGTTGGCGGAAAATCCCGAGATTAATTTTGCCATTGAACACGGCCTACTGAATTCAAATGGGTTATTTAACATGCCAACAACGTATGACATCCATGTCGTGATTTTTGTCGCCTTTCAAAGATCACTTACCATGGTCAGGAGCGAAACTGCAATCTTGGGGTTGGTAGTCCGACACTATAACCACTCACCCACCGGATAGCGGATCACTGCTGGATGCTTCAAAGAGAAGACTCCGCAGGAGCTCGTAAGAGAATTTCCAAGATAAGATCACTGGAAGGCAAACGAAAACGTTATTATTGATTAAATAGCATTCTAGTGAATCAACATTGTGCATTTCCATGTAATACAACCAGTATTTCAATCAAAACCGTATTAATATTTTTTTAATGTGTATTTTTTGTCATTAACATTGAATTTTTCATTCTCGATTGGTAAAAGAACCTTATGTGAAAGGAGAAAAAGGCGTTTTTTTTTTTTTAAATGGCTGTACTCAGTTGCATATAATCACTTTCCAGAAGCAAAACAGCTTTTAAAGAGTTCCATTTTGTAGACCTCTACATGACCATGTTTTCTCAGCCCCTAAACTAAGGAACCAACCAACCAATCAACTCAGGTGAACCATCTGCCCCTACCAATTTTGATGTATTCAAGCTGCAATTTAAATAGGCTACTTCTTAAAATTGGCAATTGCTATTTGCCAATTTAAGAAGTTTGGTTATTAATCGTTGCTCAAACAAGACGGATTAGAGGCCTATCTCTGCCATTCCAACTGTTGAAGTTATGAAGTTAAGCTTTATATTTGTCAAGATATGATTTCAGCGTAGTGATTTCATTGGTTTTATTATCTTTATATTGCTGGAGAATTATTGAGGAATTAAGTGTTCCTACTGCTGATTCCAACAAAGGTATTCTGAACTGTTGCTGTCGTACCGAACCGGTACCATACATTTGTGTCTGAAGACCACCGTGAGGCGTCCATTGAAAGTGTTTATAGACCTAGTTCATAAGACTCTTGACATAACTCATATTAGGCGTAAAATGTTTCAAGCTCTCTTTATGGTGCACCATACAAGTTTCAATTTTAAGAGAACTTTAAGTGCTACGCAAAAATATATATTCTTGTATCGTTTCTCTGACATATTGGCTGATGAAGGGACCAAAACTATTAATTAGGCCTCGAAACTTGTCCCATTAACCCGGCAGCGGTCGCGCACATAGTGCATCTTAAAGAGGTCGCGGTGGGTCACCATGACCCACATATTATTATTTAATTTATTTCGTCAGGACTTGCACTTTTTTTAAACTCTGTTTCTACATCAACTAACACTATTATTTTAGACATATAAACAACCATACCTTTATTTATGTTCTTATTATATAACTACAGATTTATTTTTAAATAGTTAATACAAAACTTCCACTTAATTGCATGTGATACAAAGTTGGTATTTTTTCTGGAATATTGGTAAAAGTTTGAAATAGTTTTACACTAATGCCTTCTAAGAGCATGAAGAAAGTCATAAAGTTCAATTCTGAACAGGCACCATAATGAATTTTTCAAAGATATTCACACATATACTTTTGGTACGAGTGAACATAAAAAAATTAACAGATACGAATAAATGTCAAAAAACTAGTGATACATTCAGAATCTCTGGCTAGGATTAAAAAAGTATTTACAAATCAAGCTTCTCATTGTTCTCAATCTCTGGTTCAGGCATTTTCCAGACAGTCTAGGCAAGTCAGTTTGCCATGGTTTCCACATACAAACTTCTTACAGAAGGCACACGTCTGATACGTTTTGTTGCCAGTCCTGGAGCATAGTGCACATCTTTTTCGTTTTCTGGTACCGTCATCTTCTTGAGGCTCCTCAGGTAGTGGATTCTTTTGCTTCTCAAGTATTTCCCAGCTAAAAAGGAGACTGCGTCACTTCGGAATGAAACTCATTATAACTACCGTATGTGTAATAAACATGCCAGCTATTTCCTATTCAAATGTGACAAATTAAATAACTTTCATTTTCATTTTTATTTTCATTTTAGTCACCTCCGTCGTGTAGTGGTCAACGAGCTTAGCTGCCACCGCGGAGATCCGAGGTTCGATTCCCGGCTCTGCTACGAAATTTGAAAAGTGGTATGAGGACTGGTCGTTCGTTCAGAGTATGCAGTATTTCCGTCCTTATCTTACGGCTAATTACGGTGTAATCAACGATCTTCTGTAGAATATCGTCTGTGAAGAAACACTGCCACGCTTTCTGCGTTGTGTTAGCCTCTTTCACTGCTCCTTTGCAGCCTGGAAGGTGAGTGACAATATTCCGGCGTCTTGTACGGAGTGATTGTGTAGGTTCAGCCAATTTCTATGTAGTGCCGTCTTTACCGGTATATTTGCCTCTATAAACCAGTGGGAGTCATCATCTGAAGTGGAGTTGTCTTCCGAATGTTCACCCTCAGTAGCTACTTCGTCATCACTGTCATCACTTTATCCCGTATCCGTGTTCCGGGCTTGTTCGTCTTGTATTTCTTCTTTTGGATCGACATCAGACCCTACATCAATTTCATCACCACCCATTTCATTGTCTGTTTCTGCCGAGAATGATTCATTCAGCATAGAAAGAATACGGTCTGCTTCTCTCTCATCCATTTCACCGAAACAAGGAAAACGCACTCAAATGTAAAATTTAACTAAGAATTTTTATGTGAACACAAAAGGTCGCGGTGGGTCGTGGTGACCCGCACACTACTTTCTTCGAGAACTGCTATACCCAAACCAAATTCTGCCTGCTGTACTGTGTAGAGGGGATAGACTTAGGAAGGTACTGGGAGGGGGGTTGCTGTGTCACCGTTGGTGGAGGGGGGATCAACGGAAATGTTAGCGTGCGGGTCATGATGACCCACAGCGACCGTTCTCGGGTTAACGACCACACAGTGATCTTAATTAATAAAAGTATTGATCAGGCGGAACTTTTAACCTGTTTATACCAAAGGTACTTGGAAATGTAAATGCTCTTGCATGACTGATAGACCCTCTCCAAATTGACACCTGGTACCTATAGCCAAGTTCTCGCTTTCGTTTGTCGAAATCCAATCTCTTAAATACTTTACTGCTGGAACCTTACGAATGGCTGTGCCTTCTAGGGGAACCAGTTGTGTATCACTGTTTTACTTTTTCATTATCTTCAACAAAGGATGTACTGACATTGATTTCTTGCTATAGATAGCAATATTAGTTCTTCAAGGGAAGTGTCAGTGTAATTTACTCCTCTGTTAATGATTTGGAGGGCAAGACTGTCCTCCATCTTTATGTTATACAGGGGCTTTTCTTTCTTATCTTAACGTTCTCGCCGACTGTGCTCAAGGTTGCAGGATCGATTCCTGGTGCAGTCAGTTGACATTTGAGGGTGCTTATATGCGAAGGAACTGTGTCTGTAGATATATAGGCACGTTAAAGATCATTAAACAACAGTAAACCCAGTGCACGCGCTCTGTTCTGTAAATTCAACTGGCGGTATCTCGACAGATATTTATGAATATTTATGTTCGACCATAAAATAAAGATATAATTATCGTCGAACATAAACAGTCGTATGCAAATCGCATATAATGGTAATTAAGACACTTGTATGCAAATTATAAAACGAGCGGAACGAGTTTTATAATCATACTCGTGTCTTAATTATTGCCATTATAGGCTTGTTGCATAATGTACTATTTTAAATGAATTAATAAAATAATTTTAATGATGTACGAAAAATGACGTAAAAATATAGGTACTCGAAACGGTGTACAATTGGTGGCTCTACATATAACATTCGTTGACACCCCCAGAAAGTTAAAAATCAACCCCGCAAAAGATTTCCTGAATGTAACACAGCTCCCCAGAATTGTTTCATCCCACATACAGCTCAGGATGTAGGCCTATTTGTCACTGTGAGTTTTAACTCTTGCTGGTCCATCTAGCACAGTCTTGAATGACGAACATTCGCCGGTGACATGTTTATCCCAAGGTGCATTAGCGCTCGCCTGTGCGGGCTATTGTCACCACTTTCAAAGGAGGAGACGAACTGTATTCTTTTCATCCCTACACATCTCGAGAAAGGGAGTGACGATGACTAAGAAGAAGAAGAATAACAACGAAAAAAGGTCATTTTGCTCAATATATTTTTTCCTATTCTGCTCAAATGAACTATTTGGCAGTGCGCTCGAAGATGTAGAGTAATTCATTTGACGCTGACAACTGTATTGGAGATAGGGAGGGGAGAGGAGAGGGCACGTTTGCATAAAAGAGTTTTGGTTACAGAGGGGGTTGTGGGCCCACTTTACTATTGTATGGGGTGGTGGAGTGGAGGTTGATTTGCTTGCTCGGGCAGAGCATCATCGCCAGTGAGAAGGGTGGAGGGAGAGTGTTGATGTTGCGCGCGCATCCCAGATATCACGAGTCTTCAGTAGTGTTTAAAGGCCTCGTGTCTCGTGTACTAAACACCCCCTCCTGGATTACATCGGTGGACCACCACAACAGGTATGGAAGACTCACACTTTGTTTACATACACTGCTCCACAAAGGTTGGAATATACAGGGTGTCATTTATGTACTTGAGTACCCTTAAGGGGCGTGTAGGGGATGGGTATAGGATCTTTTAGAGATAGGGAACCTGGGGTCGGAATGGCCTCCTAACACCAGAAAACAGGTTTGTTTCAGGCCCTCCGCCCCTGTAAAGTAGGGAAGCCCGCCATGTGTTACTCTGAAATCAGGCATTCTTTCGCAGTCAACGGTCTTGGTGCGACCACCGCTCAACGCTGCGTTAGCCGAGAGCTACATTCTTTTTGCCAATTGCTGGTTCCGTCGTCTTTAACTACTACAGAAACACACGTAACTCGTTGTTACTAATAATCAAAAGGCAATTAATTTAGAGAATCAACGATAGTTTAAAAAAATCAGCACATAATAAACACGCACTGTGACTACGCCCACTCCTATCCCCCTAAACAATAAAGAAAAAGAAAAAATGAAGGCATGGCACCCCTGAAGATACGATCACGGGACCATCGTGGCACCGCGTGTTGCCGCTATCCTCTCGGCTAACGCAGCGTTGAGCGGTGGTCGCGACAAGACCGTTGACTGCGAAAGAGTGCCCTTCCTCAGAGTAACACATGGCGCCCTTCTCTGCTTTACAGGGGCGGAGGGCCTGAAACAAACCTGTTTTCTGGGGTGAGGAGCCCATTCCGACCCCATGTTCCCTTTCTCAAATTGATAATATACCCATCCCCTACACGCCCCTTAAGGGTATTCAAGTACATAAATGACACCCTGTATATATTTTACAACAATGACTTCTTATAGTCAACCCATTGAGGTTTGTACAATAACTTATTATACTCTGATTTACCAACAATGAACGGTGACAGCTGTCAAAGCTAGCATATGGGGAAATGCTGCGTTGCCGCTGAGGCAGATCATGACTCATAACATTCCAAGAGGGTTGCAGGAAGAAAAAAATACTAGGGAAGTTAGCCCCCGTGCCTGGCGGTCTAATGACCGTGACGAGTGAAGGAACAGTAGAACACTGAGTCAAACCATGTGCTCACTGCTATGTCTGCGTACATTGCAACATTGCTCGCTGTTGCTATGGAGACCGTTACCCCTCTCGTCTCCACTCCTCACCTCAACCTTAAAGCGGATGACAGCTTTCATCATTCATCTTTTGTAAATCAGAGTATAACAAACTAAGCATCTGTCCTTCTGAAAACAATAACAATTGTGGTTAGATAACAATGAAATGGTACAAAACAAAGCGAACTCGCTTCTTAATGTCCCTGTTGAAAATAAAAACATTGAAAATTTGTATCTGATCAGTATCAATCTTAAGTAGTCCTCCCCGTATACGGAGGAGGCATGCTCTGAATGATACCATCAAGTTTATCTTGGGTAAGAGGTCTCACTCCTCTATGGCAGCGTCAGCATACAATATTGATGGCGGTAGTCCAAACTTTTGATGAGCAGTGCAGTCAGAGCCATCTTTCTTCAAACACTATCCGACCAATTGTTTATTCCCTGAACAACATTTATCGGTCGAGACAATGCTGCCAACAGTGGCGTAACCACGAGGGAGGGGGGGGGGGGGAAATCCCACTCAGGCCCATATAATGAGGATATAAAATTTGATGAAGTATTTAATTTTGACTAAAACCAATCTTCGGATTGATGACAAGTGATTGGATTATATTTGAGAGCATTTATTTTCCCTCGTGTAACATTTTTAGCCTACTTTTCACATTTTGCAAAAATGAGGAAAAAGTAGACTAATGAGATCGATCCGGGAAAATGTGTGTCTGACTGTCTGTCTGGCTGTGGGTGTGTGTCGTCGTCGTCCCCCCCCCCCCCCCCTATCAACTCCTAAACGGCTGGAGCAATCAAAACCAAATTTAGTATGAGTAAAGATGTGCACCGGAATAGCTCACGTCCATATTTGAAAATGATGTCAGTGCTACCAACTGCTGAAAAAACGCACTAGAAATTTGAGCTCCATGTTGGATATCTTGCAAGGTATGCATGGGAGCTATTCCAAAATTGGCACACATGTAAATAATACTATTTCAGTTTAATTTCCAGGAGGCCAACCATGACAGTGTTGCCAAAATAATTTTAAGCCTTCTGATAGGTCCAATGTTTAAATGCATATAACTTCTACACTATCAATTGGACTTCAACCAAATTTTGTATGTACTATCTGTATATAAACAGATATGACTGAGCGTATTCTTAAGAGCCACCAGGGCTGCCAACTGTTAATAATTGCTCTCTCTCTATTTTTTTTTATCCAAATACCAATATATCAGAAAGTATGCAAGCCAACAGCTTTAAACTATGCACACGTATATTCTGACATTTTAGATTAATTTGGAGTAACTTATATGCGTCAGTTCTACCAACATGATTATAAGCCTGCTTTTTTTTTTTTTTTTTTTTGTCGTGGGGCCTCCTCAGAGGCCGAGTGCAGGTCTTTCTATTCGACGCCCGTGGGCGACCTGCGCGTCGGGATGAGAGATGGAAGGGATGAAGATGAATGAATGAAACTGGGCAAGGATGTGGAAGGAATCGGCCGTGGCCTATCAGAAGGTACCGTCCCTGCATTTGCCTGGTGTTGAAAATGGGAAACCACGGAAAACCATTGCAAGGACGGCCGATGGTGGGGCTCGAACCCACGCGTCTACCGAGTCAGCAGAGAGCTTGGTCCCATGACCTAATGCTGCGCTTTAGCCAGCTGAGCCACTACTGTCGGTTATAAGCCTGCTGATAGTACCAATTTTTAAATACATGTAACTTCTATACTATCAGTTGGATTTCAACCAAATTTCGTATGTGCTATGTGTACCATAACAGATATGACTATAAGTATTGTTAAGAGCAATCAGGGCTGCCAACTGTTAATAAATGCTGTCTATATTCTTTTTACCCTAATATCAATATATCAGAAAGTATGCAAGCCAACAGCTCTATACTTTGCACACGTATAGCACCTGATATTCTAGATTAATTTGGAGTAATTAATAAAAGGCAGTGCTGCCAACATGATTCTATGCCTGCTGATATGTCCAATTTTAAAATACATGTAACTTCTATACTAACAAATGGATTTCATCAAAAATTGGCACAACAAGATATCATAATAATTCAGATTATTTCTGACCAGCACACGCATGGTATTGTTGGCAACATGCTTTTACGCGTGCTGATAGATCCAGTGTCTAACTGCATGTAACGTCCATTGGACTTCAACCAAATTTTGTATTCTGTACCTTAAGAGGTGGAACTAAGAATATATTCAGTCACCAGGGCTGCCAACTGTAGTGCTCTATTAGGCTACATTATAAGTAACCAGGTATATTTTGAACTAATTAGATATTTCGATACTTCCAACTTAATTTCGTCATTATTCGAGATAGGTTCATATACTGTAGAATAATCATTGGCATGAAAAGTAGGCTGTATAGTTCTTCACGGAACTTCTTGTTAGTGTTACCCTAACACGTTTACTGAATGAGCAAAGTAGTCAGCTGTTCAGTTAAATGTACTTCACAAGTTTTAACATTATCAGTAGATTGCAAATTACAGCTTATTTCCGATTATCTATATTATCATCAGACGAAAAGGTACCAAACTGGGAAAGCATTTCAAACTTTTCATCATAATTATAGTTCGTTTAAACGCCCATAATTATTTTTGGTCATCCAAAAATACATCACTTGTCAGTTGCCATTTTGTTAGTATCCGAGTAAAAGTGGCATTTTGGAAACTAAATAATGTTGTCTTTACCTGCATTGCAGATTTTAGTTAAACTTAGCTTAAGTTGTGAACTGTAGGCCTAGTTTATTAATATATTATACAATGAAATGGCGAGATTATTTAGCAAAGAAAACTGGACTTAATAATTTAATATAACGAAATTGTTAATTTTTAGACTTTCGCGCATTGATTAGTGCAAATACAACCTATTAAGGGAACCTCGTAGTGTGGATTTGCCAATAATGCAATTGCTTAATGAAAGCTTCATTCTTACGTAACAATGATACCTAGAAACTTGCAATTTCGAGCCCTCTTCTTGTGCGTTTTGCATCACGAGGTTGAGTGTTCCCTGTTCCAGCCCTCACTTCAGAATTAAAATTCCTTGGCAGAGGGAGAGACTTGCACTCGGCCTTCCAGGATGCCAGACATGTTTTTCATACGTAGTAGAGAAGAGTATTTAGTTTACATGGAGCGAAAATGTATTAATGTTCTTCAATAGGCTTTGTGTTATAGATTATGTTGTGTGCTATTCATATCTGGCAAACAATGTAACCAAATATTGCCGAATTCAGAGTGACGGTAAGTTACACCGAGAGAGGATGATCAGCTCTTGCTACCAACTTCCGAGTTACATTGACGGAGAGCTAGATTCAGTGTGTGCAAGTGGTTTGTAAAAATGGTTACTTTGAACCATGAGTGCTAACAGTGAATACAAGTCTGGTTCAACCCTCCAGTAAGAAATTCTACTATCAAGCACTAGTTTTATAGTGAAAGGTGACAAGCGGTAAGGTCACACCGATAATAACTTGATTATTACGACGCGCACTCATCTTCAAGAATTAAAGCTTTAATGGGGTGTTAGAAACGACAGATATAAAACAAGATGTTCAGTGAAGAACATATAGCCTACTTTCTCCTAAATGCATGGGTATTGTTATAACTCTTTGACCTTTTCAAGGAGTATAATTGAATGTTGGTTGTAGTAGCTTGTTGAAATACATCGTGCGATACGGATATTAAACATGCCTATGAGGTGCCCTCTGCTTGTGCTACCTCTGTAAAAGAATTCATTCAATTTGGTTTCACCGTGTTTGAATTGATATGGGGAATCGATTTGCACATATACATGGCCGCTATCCGCAAACTATTGGGCTGATGACCTTGTAGTTTGGTCAAAAGAGTCTTCATACATAAAGGTATAATATTGCAAAAGTTGCTAGAGATCGGATGATTAGGTTAGTCGTAATTTGATTTAAGCTTTTAACATTTGGGTGGCCGCCATTACGTTTTCGTCAAGATGGCGGCGATATAAAACAGGACACCGAGGTGTCCCTTGCTAGTGCTACCTCTGTACCAATTTTCGTTCAATTAGGTTTCACCGTGTTTGAATAGGGGGAATCGATTTACACACATGCATGGTCGCCATCTGCAAACTATTGGGCTGATGACCTTGAAGTTTAGTCAAAAGACACTCGACAAATAAATATATGCTGTTGAAAAAATTGGTAGAGATCGGATGATTAGGTTAGTCGTAATTTGATTTAAGCTTTAAACATTTGGGTGGCCGCCATTACGTTTCCGATAAGATGGCGGCGATATAAAACATGACACAGATGTGCCCTTTGCTAGTTCTACCTCTGTTCCAAATTTCGTTCAATTCGGTTTCACCGTGTTGGAATTGATAGGGGGAGGGGCAGACATTTAGAGTACACACACTCACACACAGACACACAGACTCACACACACACACCTACACACAGGCAGACACACAATTTTTGGCCCTGTGTTGATCTCATAAGTCTACTTTTTTTTTTTTTTGCAAAAATCGAAATTAGGCTAATATCTGTAGCTTGAGGGATTTCACTGAGACAACATATCCCTGCTTTTCTTTTTTGTAGCCTATTTGATGGTAGCCTATGTATGTCTACCCCTTATTATTCCCGTTTCCAACGGTGTCGGGGATGAGATGTGATGAAATTCTATATGGCGTATGGTTTTTACGGCCTGATGCCTTGCCTGACGCCAACCTCTTGAGAGGAGTTAATGTGAGATGAAATGCATGAAGATGACTGAAACTTGGCAAGGATGTGGAAGGAAGCGGCCGTGGTCTGTCAGAAGTTACCGTCCCAGCATTTGCCTGTAGTTGAAAATGGGAAAGCAGGGAAAACCATTTGAAGGACGGTGGATGGTGGGGCTCGATCCCACGTCTATCGAGTCCACAGGGAGCTTGGCCCTATGCCCTAGTGCTGCGCCTTAGTGGGCGTAGCTGTGGCTGTCCGTTTTGTAGCCTATTTGATGCAGATGCAAAATTTTAGTAGCTGGATGTAGTAAAATACTTGAAGGATTACACTAGGTCAAAATACACAGAGATTTAATATCTTTTCTTTTCTCCGAAGTAGGCTATTTCCTTATTTTAGCATTTTAAAACGAGATGTTCAGTAGAGAACATAATAGCCTACTCCTAAATGCATGGGTATACATAACTCATTGCCCTTTTCAAGGAGTATAATTGAATGTTGGTTGTAGTAGCTTGTTAAATAACAATGCGCTATATTATATTCTTATTGATTGAATCCTCACCTAAAATATGGACCAGCGAGCAAAAAATAGCCTCCATTTTGACCCAACGGGACGGCACGGCCCAACACAATACGGCTATGGTATAACAATTACCCTACTTTTCACATTTTGTAACAAGATATTCAGTAAAGAACAAATAGCCTATTTTCTCCTAAATGCATGGGTATCGTTATAACTCTTTGTCCTTTTCAAGGAGTATAAGTATAAGGAGTATAATTGAATGTTGGTTGTAGTAGCGTGTTGAAATACAACGTGTTATACGAATATTAAAAATGAATATGAGGTGCCCTTTGCTAGTGCTACATCTGTACAAAATTGCATTCACTTCGGTTTCACCGTGTTTAAATTGATATGATGAATCGATTTGCACACATACATGGCCGCTATCTGCAAACTATTGAGCTAATGACCGTGTAGTTCAGTCAAAAGATGCTTCCCACAAAAAGGTATGTTGTTGCAAAATTTGGTAGAGAACAAATAATTAGGTTGGTCGTAATTTGATTTAAGCTATTAACATTTGGGTGGCCACCATTACGTTTCCGTCAAGATGGCGGCAATATAAAACATGACAATGAAATGCCCTTTGCTAGTGTTACATCTGTACCAAATTTCGTTCAATTCGGTTTCACCTTGTATGTATAGATAGGGGGAATCGATTTGCACACATACATGGCCGACATCCGCAATTTATTCGGCTGATGACCTATAATTTTGGTCAAACGATTCTACATACATAAAGGTATAATGTTGCAATAACCGGTAGAGATCAGATGATTAGGTTGGTCGTAATTTGATTTAAGCCTTTATCATTTGGGTGGCCGCCATTACGTTTTCGTCAAGATGGCGGCAATATAAAACATGTCACTGAGATGCCCTTTGCTAGTGCTAACTCTGTACCAATTTTCGTTCCATTCGGTTTCACCGTGTTTGAATTAATAGGGGGAATCGATTTGCACACAAACATGGCCGCTATCCGCAAACATTTAGTCTGATGACCATGTAATTTGGTCAAAGGATGTTCTCCACATAAATGTATGATGTTGCAAAATTTGGTAGAGATCGAATGATTAGGTTAGTCGTAATTTGATTTATGCTTTGAATATTTGGGTGGTCACCATTACGTTTCCGTCAAGATGGCGGCGATATAAGACATGACACTGAGGTGCCCTCTGCTAGTGCTACCTCTGTACCAACTTTTGTTCAATTCGGTTTCACCGTGTTTGACTTGATAGGGGGAATCGATTTGCACACATACATAGCCGCCATCCGCAAAGTATTGAGCTGATGACCTTGTAGTCAGGTCAAAAGATGCTAACCACATAATGGTATAATGTTGAAAAATTTGGTAGAGATCGGATGATTAGGTTAGTCGTAATTTGATTTAAGCTCTGAACATTTGGGTGGCCGCTATTACGTTTCAGTAAAGATGGCGGCGATATAAAACATGACACTGAGGAGTCCTTTGCTAGTGCAACCTCTGTACCAAATATCATTCAATTCGGATTCACCGTGTTCGAATTGATAGGGGGAGACAGACATTCAGAGTACACACACAGACACACAGCCTCACAGACACACACACTGACAGACACACAATTTTTCGCCCTGTGTTGATCTCATAAGTCTACTTTCATTTTTTGCAAAAATCGAAAGTAGGCTAAAAATGAGTAAAAAGTAGACTTATGGGAACGATCCGGGGCAAATGTGTCTGTCCTTCTGTCTGTGTGTGTGGCACCCGCTATCTACTCCCGAACGGCTGTAGTTATCAACACCAAACTTGGTATGAGGAAAGAACTATACTGGAATATCTCCCAGCCATATTTGAAAATGGCATCAGTGCTGCCAACTGCTAAAAAGTCACAATTGAAATTTGAGCTTCATGTTGGATATCTCAGAAGTTATGCATGCGAACTGTTCCAAAGTTGACACACGCAGAGATAATAGCATCCCAGATTCATTTTCAGGAGCCCATATATGACAGAGTTACCAACATGATACTAAACCTGATGATAATTCCAATATTTAAATGCATGTTACTTCTATACTATCAATTGGATTTCAACAAATTTTCGTATGTGCTTTGTGTATCATAACAGGTATGACTATACGTATCCTTGAGAGCCAGCGAGGCTGTCTACTGTTAATAAATGCCCTATCTTTTTCTTTCAACCCAATACCAACATATCAGAAATTATGCAAGCCAACAGCTCTAAACTCTGCACACGTATATAGTAAAGCCATCATTACTTCCGACTTGACGTTTCTGTGTTACCCTAGAGTTATCTAGCGGTCAGAAGGAAAATCACTTTAACTAGACAATCATAGGCAGCCATTCAAATCGATATATCATGACAAATTGAGTTTCGTTTGCGATGCCGTGATTTAGTGAACGAAACTATAGCCTAGCACTGAAACGTCAAGTCGGAAGTAATGATGGCTTTACTATAGTACCTGACGTTCTAGATTAATTTGGAGTGACTGATATACGTCGACGCTGCCAAAATGATTCTAAGCCTGCTGATAGGTCAAATTTTAAATGCATGTAACTTCTATACTATCAAATGGATTTGAACCAAATTTCGTATGTGGTTTGTGTACCATAACATATATGACTATGAGTATTCTTAAGATCCATCAGGGCTGCCAACTGTTAATAAGTGCTCTCTCTATGTTCTTATCCTAATTCCAATATATCAGAAAGTATGCAATCCAACAGCTCTAAACGTCTCACACGTATACTACCTGACATTCGAGATTAATTTGGAATAACTGATACATGTCAGTGCTGCCAACGTGATTTTCATCCTGCTGATAGGTCCAATTTTTAAATACGTGTAACGTCTATACTTACTAACTAATGGGTTTCATCCAATATTGGGATAACAATGGATCATGATGTTTCTATTTAGATTAATTCTCAGCAACACATACAAGATATTGTTTCCAACATGATGTTATGCGTGCTAATAGATCCAATGTAACATTAATTCATTTCTGATATATTTATTAATCATTGGCATGAATCTTAAATTTTAAGAAAAGTAGGCTCTTCAGTTAATCACGGAACTACTTGTTCTAATATAAGATGTCAATACCCTACGGGTCACCTACTTGAGGTCAGTTTAAAACACCCTCTGTACGATAAACGGATTTGGTGAGGTCGGGCCTTGTTGAATCGTAAGTAACGGTAAGGCTATAATACTTGCATTATTCATACGTCCGCCATCTTGAACCTATTTGGCTGATGACCGTGTAGTTTAGGCAGAGGACACTTCCCAAATTAAGGTACATTTTTATAAAATTTGGTAGAGATCGGATGATTAGGTTAGTCGTTATTTGATATAAGCTTTGAACATTTGGGTGGCTGCCATTACATTCCGTCGAGATGGAGGCTATATAAAACATGACACTGAGGTTTCCTTTGTTAGTGCTACCTCTGTTCCAAATTTCGTTCAAATCGGTTTCGTCGTGTTTGAATTGATAGAGAGGGGGGGGGGCAGATATAGACACGCACACACGCGATTTGCACATATACACGGCCGCCATCTTCAAACTATTTGGCTGATGACCTCGTAATTTGGTCGAAACTCTTTCCACATGAAGGTACAGTATGTTGTTGAAAACGTTGGTGGAGAACAGATGAGTAGGTTAGTCGTAATTTGATTTAAGCTTTGAACTTTTGGGTGGCCGCCATTACATTTCCGTCAAGATGCGGCGATATAAAGCATGACACTGAGGTGTCCTTTGCTAGTGCTACCTCTGTACCAAATTTCGTTCAATTTGGTTTCGTCGTATTTGAATTGATATGGGAGGGAGGATACACACACACACACACACAGAGACTGACAACTTTTGACCCGTGTAGATCTCGTAAGTCTACTTTCATTTTTTCAAAAATCGAAAGTGGTTAAACATGACAATCATGTTTGAGATATTTTCTTATGCGTGATAGCATAAATGAACTAGAAAATTCAATTTTAGAAATTAGTCTCGCAGTCTTATTTAGAAAACAGTTATGTGGCTGTTTTGCTTCATTTCGGTGCTACGGCTTATTTGGTCATAAGCCTAATAATTGTGTAGGCCTATTTGTGGGAAATGTGTGAAAACATGTATAACTGTGTTCGGGTCTATTATTGTACTAGATGTCCTATAATCTTAAGAAAGGTAACACCCTTGATTTTCCTGGAATTAATCCGAAAAAATGGGAAATATACGATAAGAATAGCATAGGGATTTTAATTTTTGTACTTGAACTCGGAGCTACTTTTAGACCAACATGAATTGCTACGTAACATACCAGCTATGGAGGTAAGTTCCGTGTGAAGGAGAACATAATCGAGAGGAATGAGATGAATATTGCTATTATGAGGACTCCGAAGGGAGTATGGGAGGAAGCAAGTGAATCTACACGTGGAAACCTTAAAGATCCTCAGTCGACAAACACGTGGGCTACACTTGAATAGGCTCTCCGAAGCGAACTGTGCCCACCTTTCATCTTAGTTCTGTTAACGTCACAGAAGGGATGTGAGATTAGGAGTGTGAAGGAGCGTGCTTCTCTTTGACGTCCCGCACTTCTACTCCCTCAGTTATGCAACTGCCCCATTGGAGTGTGTATTGATCTAAGCGATAGCGCTATCACATTGATAGTAACATTTGAATTGAGGGAACCCTCTCTTAGACTTACACCACCTCTTGGCGTAACTGCTAACAGCCTGACTGTTACCCCTGAGGTCCAGGTCGGATTCCAGATCTACTAAAAATATTCTGGTCTGAGGGTTGAAACTGGGTTCACTCATTCATTCATTTACTGTATTTGCAAATGGGAGTAATTCCACGGCGGCAACTTGTACAATTACAGAACATTACCATCAATAATATCAAACACACTTAATGTTCACAAGTTGTGATTTGGAAACTGTAATTACATCAGAATACCGTATTTACACCAGATTTTAGACTTGTTTTAAACACATCAATGTGTTTAGGAAAGTCTCTAAGACTGCGGCAGGTAATGAGCTCCAATTATCAATACCACGTTTAATATTTCCCATAATTTCTACGCTGCGGTCAGCACTTAACTTTGTGCGGATGATCTGCCCTGCTCAGGTAAGTGGGATTGCCTGGCGTTTGCTTAGTTCTCTCCATTATGGCCCATTAGTGTAAGTGTTAAACATAGCGTAGCCTATAGTCTTGATTTCATCCTTCTATCTTCCATAGATTCCCAACCTATTGTTTCAATCATTCGAGTTACACTACTTCTAGGATTAAAATTGTTAAGCACAAACTTTTGTACCATCTCCAGCTCATTGATGAGCCCGACTTGATATGGATCGGGTTCCAAACTGCTGAGCCATATTACAAGAATGGTTTCACAAGGATCAAATATCCTAATTCTCCTGGGACAAAACTAAGAAGAGATAGGTTCGGCTCTCACCTCAGTTACCCGAGAAGTAGTCTTCCATGGTTTCCCATTGGCGCTAAAAGAAAATGTCTGGATTGTTCCTAATTTGAGATCACGGCTGCCTCTTTTCAACCTCTAGCCTCTATTACAATTACACGTACCGTACTATTAAAGCCAACACAAGGACGCACATTTAAAAGACAGATTCCATGTACACCTAAGTACACGAAGCTACAGGAATACGTTGTTGAAAGTCCCCTAAACGAAACAAAACAACAACAACAAACCCATTCTTAGACTTCTTCTAGGGAACGTGTTTACCTATAGGGGCGTCAAGCATAGTATTGCGCAATCGTTAACATACGACACCTTGGACCAGAGCAGCATAGAGAACTCAAAAAAGAGTAAACATTGTATGGTTCAGTGTAAAAGGACTATTATTTTTTAAACTTGAGTAGGTTTCGTCAATCAGTCCAATTCGAGGGCGTACTGTCGAGTTCACCATTCTTTGCTGAATCAGCCAGTGCCAGCAGCTTCGGGTAACTTTGGGCAACATCGTGCGCATCAGTTCTTATTTTTCTTGTTGATTCATTCAAGAGCTTATAACACACCCTACGCCATATTCTGGATTGGATGGCTGGCTTTCGGATTACAGAGGTTCATTTTATGGCACTGGCAGTGGTCACCCTGAATTTTCCTTTTTTGCACGTTGAAAATTTCTCCGTCCTCCTTGTAGAACAATGACACCCTGTTACCTTATTTCAAGCCTGAGGCACTCAACCCAATCCTAAACACAAATACGTTCTACAACGGTCAACACAGTAGCATGGGATTGATGACCATGACATGCAACAAAGACAGAGACATGCCGCGAACACTGTGTTGGGAGCCTGTCGATTGATTCCCCCTGTTGCATTTCAATAATAATTGATCGCTCAGTTTACAGGGCCTAGGCCTACTTTGCAACCACTCGCTGAATTCATTTGCGGTTTGGCATGTTCGCCGTGATGTAGGTGGGATAGGCAGCCATATTTGCATGATCGTTGAGCGGTTTGCCTATAATTGCTACGTTACAAATGCACATGACCGCCTTCTTGGCTTATTTTAGTTATAGTTAGTTAGTTATTGTTGTTTTAAGGTGTGGAACAGTGATGTCATCTGCCCCTCGCTGCACAGTTTAAAATACAAATTTAAAATGAAAACAACAGAAAATCCTAATATTAGGATGTTTCATAAGTAATGTCGTTTTATAAGTTTGACGTTTTAAAATATAAAATTGGTTTCCCTTGGTTCGCAAATGCTATTTACAGGAGACCATGACTAGAATTACGTATATTGCGAGAATGTATCAGTCGTCAGTAGTGTTAATGGAACTTGCAAAGTTGGAGGTTAGGGTCCTTCTAAAGCACTGCTGGAAACAAGATTACAAAGCTGCTGTCACGGCTCGAAGAATACTGTATGTGAAGTGGAAAGAAAATGTGTCGTTAGTGAGCGTGAGGCACAACGATGGTTCCAACGTTTCAACACTGGAGAAGACTACACTACCGCGTTCTGGAAGACCTAAACTATGGGATATTGAGAATACACGCAGAGTTTTGGAAGAAAATCCGCAACGAAGTACTCGTAGGCTCTCAAAAGAACTTGGCGCATCAAAAGATACCATACATCGCCAGATTAAGAAACTTGGAAAATCAAACAGAAGATGTAGATCTGTACCTCATGAATTGGACCTGAACAGGTTCAACGTAGAGTGGATATCTGTCGTTAGATTATCGGTAACCCCATGGATGATAATTTTATCAGGAGCATTGTGATGAAACATGGGTCTATTACCGCAACGCTGATGTCTCCAAACACTGGATCTGTCCCCGTCAACCTGCCAAAGTCATCGTTGGTTGGTTGGTTGGTTCTTAAGTTTAGGGGCTGCGACAACGCGGTCATGTAGCCCCGTGTACTTTGGGTGTGTGTGGAATCTGTCTGATCACTGGCGTTAATTGTGATGACTGTATTAGTGTGTGTTATCTGTTTTTTAATTTAAGTACAGACTGCAACTTAGAATTTTTCAAACAGTTCCTACTTTTGCCGCCAAGCGCCACCGTCAACGACTACTAGGCCAAATTCAGAACTTAGCTACTAGACGCCACCGCAGTCGGCTCTTGGCAACGAACGTTGAAACCTAAGAGCGTTGTTTACATTCTTAACCTATCCAATTTAGCTTCACACAGGTGTAATTAGTGGAAGGTTCTTTAACACGCCATAAATCTATGACATGGGACCGCCGGCTTTACTTCCCCTCCGAAGGAAGGCATACTGAGGGATTTTAACGCTCTTAAAATTTCGACGGCTTCGGCCGGGTTTGTACCCGCTATCTTGGGCATAGAAGCTCAGCATGCTACCGACTACGCCACCGAAGCCACCAAAAAGTCATCGTTAAGAAGGATCGGTTCGGCCCCAATGCGAGGTTGTGTTTTTGGTGGAATTTTGAAGGAGTGATTCACTGGGAGTTTGATCCAAATGGGAGTGTATTGAATGCGGATCTTTATCCTCAACAACTGGAACGAGTTCGTGAAATTTTGATACGGAGACACCCAGCAATAGTTAAGTGAAATAGAGTTCTCTTGCAGCAGGACAATGCGAGACTTCATACTGCACGAACAACCATGGTAAAAATTTAGCAATTGGGAGGAGTAGAACTGGTACCTCATCCAGGTTACATCCCTGATCTTGCGCCTTCAGATTACAATCTTTTTAGATCCATGGCCCATTTCTTGCGTGGAATAAATTTTGGAAACTTTGAAGGTGTGGAAGTGGGTCTCACCGAATTCTTCGCATCAAAGCCCAGAGATTGGTACCGTCGCGGGATAAGAAACCTCGCTGAAGGATGGCTCAAGACCATTGAATCTAATGGTCTCTACTTTAAAAGAATAGTTTAATTTCTTGTCAGAAAACTTTCCAATTAAAAGTTTCTTTAAAAACAACATTACTTATGAGACATCCCCTATAATTATAACAAAAATATATATATAGGATACAAAAATCAGAATGTCAAATTAATAAGTGAACAAGTTCATTGAGTGAAATAGCATTTGAAAATTTAGATAGCTGGTCTTAACCCACTCTCACTTATAATGGATGAGGAGATCAGCAGCCACCACGTCATTGGCTAATATAAGATTGAGCGTATCCTACAGACCAAGTTTCTTTGTAGATCAGCAAGATTCACACAATCGGATACAATGTGGGCCATGGTGAATACTGTTCCATAAACACAAAGTGTGGGGGAGGGGGGGCTTTTTTCTCATCAAGTACGAGTGGGTGGATTTTTCATGACATATCCTTAGTTTGCACAAATTGACGGATTCCTCCCGTGTTCAGAAAGAGCTCCAGCACACGCGAGTAGTTTCCTTTATCGGTCAAAGATCACAGGGACATGGGCCATCTATCCACAGCGTTTTCCAGGATACCAGAAATGTGTCGGCGTAACTGAGAGCGGAAATATTTAGCTGTTACCTCCATTGGTGCAACACTTAATGTCCCGGGTCCGATTCCCGGACGTGCTAATGATTGAAAGGTCATGGTATGGTGCAGTCTGATATAAAGTCTCCCAGTCTGATGCATTATGAGAGCCTACGGGATGCTGTGGCAGGAGGAGGAGCGCAAATGAACTGTTGCCCTACCACACGTAAACTACGGCTCAGAATGCCTCGTTAGTGATCCCTTGTCAAAGCCAAGGACTCCAATATGGTCGCCTACGCCCCTTGTAGATATGGCACTCCAATTATTATTTGTAGTAGGCACACTGCCACGGGTAAAACATTTATGTATCCGATATAATAATGTTCTGGAACTAATGTAACATTCTGAGTCTTTCTCAGTAAAAATGTGGCATTGCCAATACCATCTTTGACGTTTAACTACAGTGTTAAGTGTTATAGCTAACAAACATCTGGACAGTGCAAATGATAAATGAAAAGCTGCAAATTATAAATAATAATGCACACTAATTAAAATATTTGTAGTAAAAGGCAGTTCATAAAAGCTACAGCTTTCGAAAGAACTCGGACGGGTTTGGGGTTTAGATAACTACCCTCCATGAATCTACGAAGCATTATAATGTGTTGGATTATCCGAGCCAGCATTCGAACCCACAAGAAGGCGGATGGGCTGCCGGTCGGACAAGGTACCAATGTAATGATATTCCGCCTCGTTGCGTAGTGGCTAGCATTCTTGGCTGTCACTGCGGAGGCCCAGGGTCAATTCCCGTCTCTACCAAGAAATTTAATTCTGGTCTGAGGGCTTGACCGGGATACACTCAGCCTCGTTAGGCAACACTGAGGAGATAGGGGTTTGATTCCCAACTCAGACATCCTGAAAGTGGTTTCCCGTGGTTTCCCACTTCTACTCCAGGCAACTGCTGGTATAGTACCTAACGTGAGGCCAAGGCCACTTCCTACCCAAATCCTACCTCGATTACAAATACACACACTAGTACAGACATCACAGTGACACAGGTTAACAGACAACCTCTACACATACCCAAGTACATGGGGCCACATGACCACGATGTCGTAAAGCCGCTAGAAAGTCAACAACAACAACATCAAACTCATGTGATCATTCTAAGTGGTGGTCGAAGTGAGACCATTATTTTGTTACTAATGATGTATGTACTGTATATAATTAGTGTTATTAAAGTTATAGGAATAAAGAAATGTAAGGAAACTTAATGCTATTTTGTAAAGGCAGAAGCTTGGCGAAACTCAGAACATATTGCACAACGTGACGCAAGAGTTGTTGGCGCCGGATCTGTCTGGAACGGCGGGTTGGCTAACCACTTCATCTTCCTACGCATTAGTTGTAGTGAAATCTACCAAGGTGGTGCCTTATAAAAAAGACAGGATTGTTCTTGAAGGTTTGATAGATAGAAAATAAGTTGGCACTACCGACACTGGACGGAGGCAAATCAAGAATTAAGGCATGGCATCACACGTTTAGCGGTTCATGGATATCACCACAAACTATGTGCGACGACACATTTCCATGAAGTAACAAAGGAGTGTGTGTGTACTTTGTGTGGTGAAGGTTGTGAACGCTATCACATCAACCGATGCAAAAATAGGACAAAATCAGTTTTAGAGTATAGCAAAGATCTATAGACTAAATAACCAACATGAATATTGTATTTTGGCCATTCGGCTGCAATTAAATTTTATTACTACCGCAATTCAGGTGGCAAGCATGAAAACCGGGAATTTGAATGTGATGGGTTGTTTAAAGTAACACAACCATGTGGGCGTCTCCGATTACAGTTGTGGTGGGATTCACTACCCGAAGCTCATTGGAACAATGTCAAGGAAGAACCAGATGCGGGGTGTTTTCCGCCGTATGTTATCTGGAAGGCAATAAACAGACTGAGAACCGGAGTATCTCGATGCAGAGCTAATCTCAAGACATGGGGCTACACTGAAGACGGACTTTCTTCTGGAATGCAGAAACCTACCTGAGACTTTCACCTCCGACGATCTTTGGAGAGCAAATGAAAGGGCCATCAAGAGTGCCAAATTCTGGTCTTTGCATTCCATATGATTCGATTTCATTTGTTATTATAGTCTGTAAGTTTGTTTTTATTGTTCCCTTTATTTTGTAATTTTTCCTGGACACGTAAAATAAATAAATCTCCGAGTATATATTAACTCAAGCTCGAGGACCACTAGGGGATTCGGAATCTACTCAACAGGTAATTGAAAGAAGAATATGTGAGAGGGTATCAGTTCGATCCCAATGAGGATCTATGTATACTGTATATAATCAAATCATACTTCATGTAATAGAACCAGCCATGCAGAACATAGGAGGAGAGGAAGAATAAAAGTGTACAAAACCTGTACATATCCTCACATCGCCTTATGGTTTATTCTACCGATATTGTCATCACTTGCACCCTTGCCAACGCCAATCCATCTGACACAACCACTCGGCGCAATCAAGTCTTCTTTTCTGCATCAATCTCATCCAGAAGTAGGAAGCCTACCAGGAGACTTCCAACAACGCAACTATGGTTCACGAGAAGAGGGCGATGAAATTGGTTTCGGTGAGCTGTGGGGTGCATTACGACCCCCCGGGTGAAACTAGAAGGGCCGTAACGAACGGCCACATGTATTGTGTTTTTCTTGAAAACTAGTTAATATAAAAGGAAAGTTTGCCATTGTAATTATGCAGAATAAGTTGATTGGGAGTCTGCCTAGTTGCGTAGTGGCTAGCACTCTTGACTGTCACCATGGAGGCCCCAGTTTGACTCCCGGATCTGCTAAGAAATCTAATCCTGGTCTGAGGGCAAAACGGCGTACACTCAGGCTCCTGAGACAAAACTGAGAAGAGGCGGGTGTAATTCCCACCTCAGCCATCCTGGAATTGGTTTTCCGTGGTTTCCCTCACTTCTACTCCAAGCGAATGCCGGGATTCTTCCTAAATTAAGGCAACGGTCGCCTCCTTCCCAATCCTCATATGAATTACAGATACACACACGAATACAGCCATCACAGTAAGTAACACGGGTTATCAGACAAATTCTACACACACCCAAGTACACGGGACTGCATGACCACGATGTCACAGGGCCCCTTAATTAATCATATTAATAATTAATGTTATTGGTTTTACGTCCCTTTTAACTACACTGGCTTTTAGAGACGCCGGGGTGCCGGAATTTTGCCCCGAAGGGGATCTTTAACGTGCCAGTAAATCTACTGACACGGCTCCCTCGCATTTGCGCACCCTCAAATGCCAGCTGACTGCGCCAGGTTTCGAACCTGCAACCTTCGGCTCAGTAAGCGAGAACGTTACCCCTGAGCCACGCAGCCAGACTTTTTCTAAAGAAACCACTACTAATGTATTTCAATTCCACTCTGCATAGCTAAGTAATTTGTTGTATTATTTTGTGATACTTCTTGTCAAAATTATTAAAACGATACTTTATTGGTTATGCTCCTGTACCTTCCTCATCATCAATAGGAAGAAAATCTACGCTCAGCCAGCTTCAGCCTTTGAAGGTTAAAACCAGTAGACTAATTTCTTATTTATTTTATTTTATTTTTATTTTTATTAGTTACAGTGATTCGCTAATAGCCTAATACAAAAAAAATCCTCTTAGTAAGATTAATAAATCCAAACATGAGTTTAAAAATAAGTCACAGAACCTACAAATAATTTACATGGTATTAAATGTTATAAAAAATTATCAAAACACTAATTATGTACTATCTTAATCCTATTCTAATTGATACAGAGAAGCTATCCTAGACTTTAACTAAGTATTATAGTTTAGGATACTATCTTATGTACCCCTATACTTGTTTCACATGCATCTTTGTTGTGTTTCCCACCTGTCGCTTTCCTATCCCATATTCCCCTGATATCATGCAATAGTTTCACTAATTTACCTGGCTTCCTCCGTTCCCTATTTAGAAATTTTCTTCTTTATTTGTTTCACCCAACTTTGGGGTACATGAAATCAATCACTTTTTATTGTTTTGAGCTTTCCTTTTGGTCCAGTATTGCCTCATCCTTTGAGATCTTGCTTCCCTTTCTTCGGCAGAGATGTGGATCGTACGCTTTTGTTTGAGTTTCACTTGGAACCGTTGTTTCATATCCTTGGTGACGGTTTTGGCTGTTTTGTCCATGAGCATGGTGTCTGTAATTTGGAGTTCCACGAGGTCTTTCTCGGTTTCCTTAAACCAAAGAGGTTTTTTAATTTTTTATTACGGAAGTGGTCGAAAATCCTTTTGGTTAATCTATTTGAATCCATCCGGAGGATGTGCCCATAAAATCAATTCTCCGTTTTCTTATTGTGTCCGAAAGTTTTTCAGTTTTTTGGTAAAGAGTTTCGTTCCTGACATGGATTAATTTGTTGTTATGAAATTTGGGGCCTACGATTTTGCGTATTATCTTTAGTAATTTTATTTAAGTGTCATATTAATTTTCACTCTGTATTCTGTTTATATCTCTCTTATCTACAAACTTTGCTCTTATCATTTTGGTTTCATTGCAGTCCCTGATCAGGTGTGCTGCACCCATAACCTTCCCACAGAAAAGCAGGTCCTCTTTTCCTACTTCTCTCAATGCTTTGTTCTTATACACCCCCATTAACCACCTAATTATCCATCTCATTTCTCTTTTCATTAGACATTCAAGCTTTAGAATCATAAATTGCATTATTTCAAAGAACTCGGTGAAGGTTCTTCTGATACCACACTCTCCTCTGAGCACCTGCAACTCTGTGTCATTTACTTTTCTGCACACTCTTTTACACACCCCACCCTCCAAAAGTACAATTTTGTGAGTGAATAATCGTTCTTGCAATATTGGACACAACATAGTGTATAGAAATACATAATTACAAGTACTAGACTATGGAGGACTTGATCAAAAGATACATTGTTTGAGTACAGCTCGACGACGTGACGCGCCGTCCAGTATGCAGTTCCAGAATGGAATAAGACACTAGATGCAGCTCAAACAAAAGGAACAATAGTCCTTTGTTTCTTTGGCTTGAGAATGGCGCTGCAACAAAGCCTCGCCATTTGAGGTGGTTGTCTGCCATCCTCTCGAGTTCGCCTGTGACTTTCTGAGATTCTCTTCGTCTTTGCTGGTAGGCCCTTCCATCTCTCTTTACAGTCTAGTCATTCTAGTGCTCGTCAAGAATAGGATTTATTTTAATATTAATATTTTGATGCAAGTTTCCTCCAGGAATGTTAGGAAAGAGCTTGGTTTGGTTATCTGAAAATTGTATAAATGCTGGTATATTAAAATAATTAAACATTGTAACCTAAAACAATCGAGTATCTGTTGGGAGTAGACCACTGGCATGTGACCTTTAAAATGTTCTCTTTAATGTAATTATTATTACAGTGAAACCTCTATTAAGAGACCAGTGTCATGTCGGTTCCATGGAAAACTGGTCTTTTAGAGGGGTGGTCTCTTAATAGGGGTAGGCATCAAAAATAATTGTATACTGTATTATTAGTAAAGTACAGTTGAACACATACTTGATTACAATTTATCTGCATTGGTTCACATTTAGTACAAATTAATTACAATTAGTTATTTTCTGTGCTCTGTCATTTAAAAAAGTCACGAATTGATCTCTGTTTCAGATTAGCACATCTTTTCTTTTTAACAATTTCACTTTCTAGAATATCTGTGAGTCAGTTCGAAAGTCCATTAATTTGTTCTGGGTTCAAACAATCTTCTAGGAAAGCCATTTTTTGTATTTATTATACGTTACATAACACTTTTTCTAATGAAATTGTATGCTGATGCAGTTCTGTGCCAACAGAACCATTGTTTACATCATCACCCTCATCACCATCTCCATTGGGAAGGCAGACGAGAAGTGGTCTTTTGAAAGAGGTCAGACTGAGAAAATGCTTGGTCTTTGGTCGGGGAGAGGGGTGGTCCTTTAATAGAGGTAACAAATACATTGACCTTATGAGGTTTCAAATCGGTTCCAAGAAATATCGGTCTTTAAGAGGGGTGGTCTTTTAATAGGGGTGGTCTTTTAAAGAGGTTTCATTGTATTGTCTAATTAATATCCCTGTGGTTTAATGGATGACTAACACATCATGTTTCGTTATTTAAGATTCGTACATGCATTATATGTACAGTTTAGTTTATCTGCCCAATGGCAGGTTTATTCATGATATTTCTCTCCATCTTATCCGGCCTTCTGCACAACGTTTCATTAAGGCATACGATTTTTCAATCTGTATGTTATCAATCAGCTGAAACCTTCTTCTTCCTCTTCTGATTTTACCATTTACTGTCCCTTCCAATGCTCTTGTCACCAAAATACTTTCTCTTATGCAATCTACAATACAATACAATTCATTTTTATTTTTCGTAATTTTTTTAACATCATGCTTTCTTCTCCTATTTTTTGCAATACCTCTTCATTTCTTATTTCTTCTTTCCAACTTAGTCCTTCCATCCGCCTCCAAATCCACGTTTATAGAACCTCTATTCTTCTCTCATCTTTTTCTATGTGTCTAGGATTCGGCTTCATACATTGTCACACTCCAAACCTAACACTTCACTAATATCGTTCTTATATCTATATCTATTGCTCCACAACGTAATTTTCTCTTCTTGTTAATGGCTCTTTTGCTAACGCAAGCCTTGTTTTTATTTCTTTTTAATAGGTACAGTATATCAAAAGCTGGTAATACCCATTTGAGATACGAGTGCCGGAGGCCAAGTAGGGAACATTCTTTGTTTGCATGTGGCACGCTGCCAGCCTGCTCTATTGACAGTTACAGTTGCGTGCGTGGGTAAGATATGACTCAGCTCCAGTAGCTTCAATCGTCGTTGTCCTCTTCATGGTGACATGTGCTCATGTTACGCTTAGCAGTGCTGAACTTACAGTAGGTGGACACTGCACTCTGTCACCACTGGTAACCCCTTCTCGTCCCACAAGCCTCCAGATGCTACGATCAACAAACCATTGCGCAGCCAAGGTCAGTGGCACTCGTTTCTCAAACACGTTATACATTACATGTAGGAATATACTGCGTTGAAAGAGATAGTGGCATAGAGAAAGAGGAGACGGTGATAATGGGGAAAATGGGAAATAAAAGGAGATGGAAGAACACAGTGGCAATGCGAGAGATAGGGAGAGGGATGGACACAGTGTGGATGTGAGAGAATGCGCGAATATGTTAACAAGCCAACATTTTTGTAGGTGATGGCTAGTGAGGAAAGCGGAATGAAGATTGAGGCAGCATGTTCACTACTTTTCCGTCAGTCTTTTAAAGAGAAGCATATTTCTCTTTTTGTGCACCGAAAAGAGCCTTTTGTTGTTGTTGGTAAATAATATTGGGCAATGAGAAGCCATGGTAAAAATTTGGAAGATATTTATATCAGGAAATGAAATACCATAAGTATTTATTTAATTTCACTACACCTTAGTCAATAAATAATGAAAATAGAATGCATTATGCCAGTTTCGGCCACATTGTGGCTCTCTTCAGTAATTTCTAAAATAAATAAAAAATGTTTGAATTGCGAGCAAAGTTATTGAATCAATATTAAACTTGGGTTTTCTGTTCTTTGACCAAAATATTTTCATAAAAAGTATTCAAAAACAGATCTGTAACAGTGTGGGTTTTAAATTGATGATACTCTAAATTAATTTTCTGAAATAACGTATATCTAACATATCTGGTGATAGTGACATATTTTCATAAATAGATTAGGCCTAAATATATTTTGAAAACTATCTTGACATGGTTTTTCATAAGATGAAACAAATCTCTTTGTTGAGGGGAGCCTGCAAGCAATGAGTTAGTGTGATCAGAATTGTGGTATTTCATGATAAGACCCAATGAGGAATGTTGAATTCAATGATGTCTGAGGTAAGACGTGGGGCTTGAAACCAGTATATAAAAGAGACGCCAGGCCACTAATACTGTCTGTTACTTCAACCGCAGTTCGATACGATACCGGAGTATGCGATAAACCAGCATTGCCGCGATGAGCTTCGTGAAGTCATCCTTAAAGGCTCAGGTTTGTTATATACTATCTTTTCTTACGAAAGGATTGGTGTTATTCTACTCGAGCACGATTCAAAGTTATACTGGATCGAACGAGAACATAATCTCTCGTGTGAATTTGGAAATGTTTACGAAACGCAACCAGATTAGCGCTGTGACATTGAAAGACTTAGCCTGTGATAGGAGGACGCGTAAGTTACGAGCGTATTGATGTAAGCTGAAAACAAGCTATTTTCAAGTGAAACTTTCATATTTGAGCTACAGTTGCATTCACATACAAGTGAAACACATAACGTTGACACATGAGTGGACTATATTTAGTGAATGACCATATTTGACTAATTTTTCGACAAACAAGTAGACTTAGGGGAAACGGTCTATATAGGCCTACTGACTCTACCAACATGACGAAATGGAACATTCTATGGACTGGCCCGATATTTGTGACTTCTACCAACATCACCTTGACAATCATTATTATGCAAGAGTAAACGGTGGGCCAACGGAACTACAATAGATCCAATGGAAGCTTGGGAACGTCGCCATTCGAAGTGAAGGCTGGGATGGACACCAACTCGACTGGAATGCATGGATCAACTCCACAACATCAGGAGTGACTACACGAGGAATATCAACGTCAATGGTAGGAAGATAGAACTGTAATGTGTAGTTCAGTCAAGTCATAAATTAGACATTCGAAGGTAAAATGAATAAAGTCTGCAGTGTTACGTGGCCATTAATCTCGCGATCATGAGCCATGGGACCTCCATTTTACGTGGAATGCGAACCTCAGGACATGACGTTTCACTTCGAAAGTCTCACATGTACTGATCGGGAATTGAACACGGTCTACTGTGGTGAGAGAATTTTCAGTATTAAGTGTTCATGTTGATATTTAGTTAGATAATTAACCAGTGTTTTTGCATCCAGTGAAGAAAGTGAATTACCTTTGGAGTAAGCTATGAGTAAAATAGTCCAGTGATATGAGCTCATATATAACGCATTCACTGCTGACTATAAATATTATTTTTGTGAGTGATATGAAGATAAGACTTGTGTGGGGAAATAGAAAATAATGTAATTTTATTTTAGGGGGATATGTTACTTTTTTTATTGGACGAATCCCTACAGAGTATGAGTGTCATATTTTCGTATTTTGACCGTCAAAATAAAGGTATGAACTAAAATTTTATCTAAATGCTTGGTCATGCATATGTACTATTCCTTTACCTTCACGTGGGATATGGGAACAGTCTACAATAAGCACTCACTCGGATAATTGTAACCCGGAACGTTTCTCATGCCAGCACTGTTCTCAAGTTCCATACGTGTGCGAGGTCGTTTGCTACCGAGTGCTTTTGGTCTGACGGGTGCAATACTTAACTAGGTATAAATATCTGTGACTATATGTGGATATACATTCCCACCGAACATCGTAATTAAGATCACTCAAGAGTTTTACTAAATTTCTACCTCATATTATTGGTGATGTAGGGAGTCAGTAAACCAGACTCCATTCCTGTATCTTTAATTGCCTTTAACCCGTATAGTGCCTGGGTCCGATATATCAGCTGAGGGCACTTCTGATAAAAATGCTAAGGGCCAATCCATCGGCTCCGTTTTTATAACAATTTTGTTTTTATTTCCAGCCACGCAGTATTAACACTTTTTTCAACAAGACAATGCGGTAATCATTCTCTCTCTGAATATATCAATCCGTTTAAGTTTCGTGAAAAACTGGGTTCATAATAAGTTGCACATGTAGCAGGCAGCTGCTTTCCCGCTTGTTGTCGTTGAAGCAGTGTTTGTTTGTAGAAATTGATCGTATACGAAACCTATTTGATAGAATTACCTAAAGTCGGGGTATTTTTATACATAATTCTCAAGTATAATAATATCGTATGGTCTTGAGTGCCGGATGAAATCTTTGATTTTTGACGCCTTGAGGGCAGCTTGCATGTCGAATTTTGTCGTTCCTTAAAACGCTATGAAAGTCAAGGAGGTTAGATATCTAAGCTCCTTGACACTATAGCGCAATCTAGTAGAGAAATTAGGAACTTTGTGTTGGCGGAAAATCCCGAGATTAATATTGACATAATGAACACGGCCTACTGAATTCAAATGGGTTCTCTAACATGCCAACAACGTATGACATGCATGCTGTGATTATCGTCGCCTTTCAAAAATCACTTACCACGGCCAGGAGAGAACCTGCAAGCTCGGGTTTGGTAGTCCGACACGATAACCACTCACCCACCGTGGCAAGCAATTCTCAAGTATTAACACGCAAATAACAAAATATATTATTTAGAGTAGGCTATGTCTATTCTCTTGTACGGAGCGGAGATTTCATCTGATTCGCTGAGGATGGAGAAGTAGTCTATAGGAAACGTTTGGCTGCAGTGAAGAGGAGAGGAGCTCTGAGGGTGGTGTGTGTTTACCGTACAGTTTTGGAACCTGCAGTTCAGGTTGTCTCAGGTGTTGCGTCAATTGACTTACTCGCGCAAGAACGTAAGGAAGTATACTTACGACAAGTCAGTAAGAAATTTGAAAGTTTTTTTTTGTCGCTGCCCTGAGATTTTCCCCCAGTTTACAGAAAACGTATAATTTTTTTTATAATGACAATTTTTTTGAAAATCTACAAGCACAAGTAATTGTTTATTTGTTCATCGCTGAAGAGATCTTGATAATCCATTGTGTACGCTAATTGAGTAATTCCATCATGTAGCACTGCGTTCCCATTGCTGTGGTTAATTTGTTTTCTTATTGTTTGGGACATCTTGGTTATCAGCCCTATGCACTTGGGTGTGTGTGTTTAATATGCCTGATTACCCGTGTTTCTGTGTTTTGTGCAGAAACTAAGCAATTTGAAAGACGAGCAATTGGACGTCTCTGAATGTTCTACCTGTGCTCCGGTATTTGCGATGACGGAGTGTTATACACTCGCTCCTATGTATACCGCTTCCAGGTGTAGAGATGGGATAATCTTACACAAGTGTGAGATGCTGCCCCACTTATCCCAGTCGTGTTGCGGGTTGCATTCATGACACATCCTCCTTTCAATGGCGACCCGTTTCCTTGCGAATCCAAGTGCTGGTTCCTCTTCAGTTTGTTGCCACAGAAACTGCTTCCGACTCTCACATCCCGAAAAGAGGACTCCTCCCCTCAATGCGCATGCATTATTATTATTATTATTCGTATTATTATAATATTATTATTACTATTAATATTAATATTATTATTAGGTTATATGATAAACTTCTTTTTCAACGGAGGGGGCCGATAACCTCGATGATAGGCCCCTTAAAACAACAATTATCATAATCTTTTTCAACTCGACTGTCTGCATGGCTCAGCGGTAAAGTTCTCGCCTGCCGTTTTCAAGGTTGCAGGATCGAATCCCGGTAAAGGCACTTGATATTTGAGGGTGCGCAATTGCTTGGGGGCCGTATCAGTAGATTCACTGGCACGCTAAAGATCCCTTTCGAGGCAAAATTCCGGCACCCCGGCGTCTCTAAAGCCGCAGTAGTTAGAAGGGATGTAAAACTAATGTATGTATGTATGTATGTATGTCATCCACTTATTAGTATATTCCCGTTTCTAACAGGGTCGGGGATGAGATGCGATGAACGTCTATGTGGCGTTTGTTTGTTTTTGTTTATTTTACGTCCAGATGCCCTTCCTGATGACAACCTCATGAGAGAAGTCGATGAGAGATGAAATGAATTGAAATTAATGGCAGTAATGGAAGCCATTTTTCAGTGTTACCTTCTAATAAAGAAAGCTTTTCAGTCGGTCAACACGAATTGTGCCTAACTGCATTAGGCAGGAAACAAGTATTTACGTACCCTACAAACTAACACACTTATTATGTACACCCTCTGTCTGAAAGGTTCGGTGAGTGGGTCTATATTACGAACGGATTGTTGGCTTACCTGAAACAGCCGTTATTGTCCTTCGAATTAATCCCCGTGGATGGTTATGCACTTCTGAGAACCACTGAACAAGTCCTGGAAACTCTTGGCATAGTCTTCTTTAGGAATAGCCTTCAGTTTGGGTCGTCAAAACTCTGAATTTAAAGCAAGAGAGAAGCGTGAATTTATGCAACCTACCTTGCAAACCTGATAGACGGGCGGCAGTGAGAAGGGTGAATTTATGCAACCTAACGTACACTTCTGTTCGACGGGTGGCAGTGAGAAGGGTGAATGTTCCGTGGAATGGAATGGTCCTGAAAACCATCGTCACGGGTGACGAGACCTGGTGCCTGAGGTGCGACCTCGAAGGCACGGGTCAAAGTATGGAGTATCGGGGTCCAGGGTTGCCGAAAAGCCCTGAAGGGTCAGAGGTTTTCGGACATTTCGGACATCCAACGTAATGTGACGACCCAACTGAAGGCTATCCCTCAGGAAGACTATGCCAGGACTTGTACAGGCGTTCTAAGAAGTGCATAACCATCCACGGGGATTACTTCGAAGGATAGTAACGGCTGTTTCAGTTAAGCCAACAATCCATTCGTAATATAGACCCATTCACCGAACTTTTCAGACAAAGGGTGTACAAATACCTACTTAATTGGATGGCATGTTTCGAACGTCTGCGTTCATCCTCAGATCCTGTTCACTTAGGCTTAACTATTGTACCATGTTTATGAATCACACTTAAACACTAATAAATATATACACTATTTATATTACATAAGTTTGTAAAAAAGTGTATAAAATGTCAACTATTTACAGGCAGTATAATATACTTCTATGGTTGTTGCATTAATATTATTATTATTATTATTATTTATTTATTTATTTATTTATTTATTTATTTATTTATTTATTTATTAATTTATTTTGCGCATGCGCTTACACATTCTCAGCATTTGCTGGAAAGAAAACATTTACAATCCCAGATACCGTACATATCACAAGGAGCAAATTCTTGGTGACTGCATTGAGTAGTAGCTTCATATTGCCCAAGAACAGCCTTACTACGCGACACGTAGAAAGTATGACTGTTTTCTGCATCAGTTTGAAAAGGCCTGGGTCTAATTTCAACGCCGTGAGCGATTCCTTTAAGTTGTTGGCAATCACGCCAGTGCTGGAGATAATAATAGGAACTGTCCTGACTTGTGCCATGTGCCATTGCTTCCTTATCAGTTCTGAAAGCTCTGTGTATTTTGACAGCTTTTCAACATGCTTTGTTAGTATGTTGCCACTGTTTGGGATCGCCACATCTATGAAGGTGGTGTGCTTCATGCATTTGTCAACAAGAACTAAATCAGGTCTGTTGTACACAGCTGATTGGTCTGTCAATACAGTACGATCCCAGTACAACGTAAAGCTGTCATTTTCCAGTGCACTTTCAGGAGCATATTTGTAGTACGGCACTTTCTCTTGGCTCAGCAGTTGAAGTTGTGTAGCCAATTCTTGATGTACTATCTTGGCAACAAAATCATGTCTCTTCCTATATTCTGCTCCTGCAAAATTGCGACAATCTGATATAATATGCTGAACAGTCTCAGATGTTGGGCAACCGTATCTGCAATGGTCTTCTTGCACAGATGCATCCTTGATTATGAACTTTAGGTAGTTCCTCGTGGGGACAACCTGGTCCTGAATAGCCATCATAAAGCCTTCTGTTTCAGGAAACATCTGCCCAGAAATCAACCAAAGGTTCGACGCTAGCTTGTCGACGTGAGTTTGGATGACTTGATTAGGATGTCTTCCGTGTAGTGGCTTGGACAACCAGGCATTGAATCTATCCAAATCACTGCGCACCTGAATTTGAGTCTCTTGCTGACTTAAGAGTAGTGGAGTTGAATCATCTGCTTCTGTGACAGCCTTGTGCAGCATCGAATGGTTCGATACAGAACAGAAGTATTTTCTTAGCTCATAGATCTGTCGAGCTACTTGGTTGTTTATATCAACAATTCCTCTCCCACCCATATGTCCCGGTAACATGACTCGTTCCACAGATGTCCTGGGATGGTGTTTTCGTGATTTGGTCAGTGATGTTCTAATTTTCTGTTCTAAACTTGCAATGCCAGTTTTACTCCACTTGATGACCCCAAACGAGTAACTAAGGATAGGGACAGCATAAGCGTTGATTGCCTTAACCAAGTTTTTACTGTTGAGGCTGGTGTTAGAAACAAGCTTAATTCTTCTGACAAATTCCTTCGTCAGATCTTGTTTCACTACTGAGTGTTCTATGTGTCTGGCTTGCTTCATTCCCAGATACTTGTAGGTATCGCTAGTGAGCATTGTTGCAATCTGCTGGCCCTGAGCTGTTTCATATACACCTTCCTGCAGCTTGCCCGTCATAACGGTCAGGGTCTTACATTTCTCCAGCCCCAATTATTATTTTTTTATTATTATAAATGTGGATTAAGTATGTTTGCTGTTGTAGATTGAATTGTTATTATGAAAAAATTCAGTATTGAAGTCATAATATGTTTTAGGGTTGATTCGAAACAGTATGTAACATTTTATTTGTCAGTATTCAGTGTTCCGGAATGTAATGTTCGCATTTTAGCATTCATATTCTCCCAATTTTGACAAAAAAAATCAGCATTTACACGTCCTCATCGGCATGCATTTCTTTGAGTTCTACTCAGTTCTTATAACAGGTAATATTTCTATTTGTAAGTACATACATTACGTATCCCTATTAGTTATGAGTGACTGACACTTTTGTTTGGGAAACTTATAATTACCTTTGATTCTTATCTATGACGAAGCCTCCGTGGCTTAGGCGGCAGCACGCCGGCCTCTCACCGCTGGGTCCGTGGTTCAAATCCCGGTCACTCCATGTGAGATCTGTGCTGGACAAAACGGAGGCAGACAGGTTTTTCTCTGGGTACTCCGGTTTTCCCTGTCAAAATTTCATTCCAGCAACACTCTCCACTATCATTTCATTTCATCTGTCATTCATTTAATCATTGTCCCAGAGGAGTGCGTCAGGCCTCGGCAGCCGGCACAGTTCATATCCTCGCCGCTAGATGGGGGCTTCATTCATTCCATTCCTGACCCGGTCGGAGACTGGAAGCAGGCTGTGGATTTTCATTTCTCATCTATGACCTGATCAGCACAGTTCATTCGTAACGATGAAACTTCTTTAAACTTATAGAAGAACAACCAAGTAGTTCCGTGAAGAAATAAATAGCATATTTTCATATATCCTACTCATGTAAATTGCATTTATCAACATACAAAATTTCAGTTTGTTTGCTGTAATAGATTGGAAGATATTGAGAAACGTCTAAATATTTCGGATGGTCGCCATGTTTATGCAGGTCTTAGAGTTATGTACTATTACATGAAGATTATTGTGTAGGTGTAGTATTCAAACTTCAATCGCATGATTTTGACACAAGAAATAAAAATGAGATTTTAAAATTTCGCACAGCCACCATCTTGAAGTTATGAAAACAATTGAAATGAAATAGATGTCAGTGCATTAAAATTGGTACAAGCATTTGCCGTACCAAGTTTCACTGCGCTCGGATGGTTAAATAGTGAGAAACGTCCTCTTAAATATTTAAATTTCGCGTCACCGCCATGTTGTATTTATGCTTACCAGGTTATTGTAAGTTAAATAGGTGAACATATGTTACTAGCCTTTATCAACCTACATATTTCAGTTTCATTGCTGTCATAGATTAGTAGATATTGAGAACGGTCTAAATATTTCGGATGGTCACCATGTTGGATTTCTTTTAATGTAGGCCACAGAGTTATGTACTATTAGATGACGAATATAGTGTATTATTCAGTCGTTGACTTCAATCGCATGATTTTAAAAGTCTATTTAAATGCCTCAAATTTGCTTGGTCGCCATGTTCGTTTTGTACCTAACAAATTTTCAAAAGTCACATTGGTGTACTTCCAGTAGTACCCTTTATCACTGTACAAAATTTCAGGGTGATATCGGTAAGAGTCTCGGACATATAGAATGCCGGTGAAAAATTTCGTACAGCCGCCATGTTGTATTGATGTGACGTAATAAAATTTGAAGGGTACGGTCGAGGTCGAACAATATAGTACTATGTCCTTACAGAGTTTCATTGAAATCGCTCCAGCCGTTTAGATATTATTAGGGACACACACACACACATACTCGCGCGCGCACACACACAAGGTGAACTATGCGTCTTGTTGTATGAATTTTTCGTTCCTTAAAATATAGAAAATTGGCGTATTTTAATATACACTATTTGTATTACATTTTTCTTCTAAACCTGATGCCTCAGAAGACCGGCGACTTCCCAGAAAATCGAGATACACAGTTTTGGGGACGAGTGGGTTAAACCACATGTATTTTCAAGGGATTGATTTTCTCATTGTCCAAGAGACATATAGGTGCTACGGCTTGTGGGACATCGCCACTATAGTGTGTGAGGATGGTGCACAGTGAGCCCACCCCCACATGACATGTGCAGTCTCAGAGGAAAGTATTTCGGAATTAGCCGCATCGCCATTACACTGCTACTGGCATCATATATCGCGCAGGGAGGCCATTATTCTGAAACAACCGGCTCGTTAGTTTAACACATGGCCTACGCGGGGAGCGAACCTGGTGTTGCTGGATACCCTAAGAGTAGTACAAACACAATGTTAGAGAGATAACTTCAAAACATGATAAACCATTTAATCTTAAAATGAAGAACTATATAGAAACTCATTGCTAATGGCCGAGAAAGTCTAAAACAGACGTGTTTTAATCTACCAGCCCGAATGTCAACCTAAAAGTCTCAGAGTTTTGTTTTTGTTGTTGTTGATTCATTTAGGGGATTTACGGTATCTTGAAACTCCATACATTTGCTACTTAAGACAACTAATTTTGCTCAAAGAAGTACTTACATTTTCACCATTTCATTTAGCCTAAGATGACTTCGTAGTCATTTCTAACAGGCTTTCTATATAGGGGTTCAACCGCATGCCAAATTGTGTCATGATCTAGAAATTATATTATCGATCATTACTTATTTCATGATAAGAGTGATTACATGGTACAGGCTGGCTATAGTTTTAAATTGCGTCTCTAAAAGCCGCAGTAGTTAAAAGGGACGTAAAACCAATAACATTATTATTATTATTAGTTTTAAATTGCAAGAAATATGCTTCTCCATTCACGAATTCCCATAAGACAAAGCCAACTTAACAAACTGAATTTACATGTGACAGTTAAATATTGAAATATTTCTAATTTGATTCAGTGAGACGGATATTTTTGATCATTGAGGTAATTCTCTAGAAGTTAAAATACCATTTTAAAGATCTAAAGACAGTGAGTTGTAAAAAAAACAAGTAGTTCCGTGAAGAACTATACAGCCTATTTTCATATATCCTACTTATGTTAATTGCCACTATCAACATACACAATTTCAGTTTGATTGCTGTAATAGATTCGTAGATACTAAGAACCGACTAAATATTTCGGATGGTCGCCATGTTGAATTTTATATATGTAGGTCCGAGAGTTATGTACTGTTACATGCAGATTATTGTGAACGTGTAGTATTCAAACTTCAATCGCATATTTAGGACACAAGAAGTAACAAGGAGATTTTAAAATTTTTCACAGCTGCCATCTTTAGGTTATGGAAACAATTGAAATAAATTAGATGCCAGTGGATTAACATTCGTATAAGGATTTACTGTACCAAGTTTCACTGCACTCGTATGGTTAAATTGTGAGAAACGTCCATGTGAATATTTATAATTCGCGTCGCCGCCATGTTGGATTTGTGATCATCAGGTTATTTAAAGTCCTATAGGTGAATTTAAGTTCATAGCCCCTATGGAAATTAAAAAATACAGTTTGATTGCTATAATAGATTCGTAGATATTCAGTATCGTCTTAATATTTCGGATGGTCTCCATGTTGGATTGTTAAATGTATAGGCCATAGAGTCATGTACCATTAAAGGAAAATTATTGCGTAGGTTCATTATTCAAACTTTCACTTCGATCGCATGACTACATCACAAGAAATAAAAACTTAATTTTAAAATTCGCACTGCCGCCATCTTGAGGTTATGTAAACAATTGAACTAAATTAGACACCAGTGGATTACAATGTGTATAAATATTTCCTGTACCAGGTTTCAGTGCGCATGGAACATTAAATCGCGAGAAAGGTCTATTTAAAATTTTCAAATTCGCTTGGCCGCCATGTTCGTTTTGTAGTTAACCGGTTTTTGAAAGTCTTATAGATGGACTTACAGTAGTGCTCTTTATCTCCGTACAAAATTTTAGGGAGATACCGCTAATAGTTTCAGAGATATAGAATGCCGGTGAAATATTTCGCACATCCGCCATCTTGTGATTATGTAAACAATTGAACGAAGTTAGATGTCTGTGCATTAAAATGTATATAAACATATACTGTACCAAGTTTCATTGCGTTTGGTTGGCCAAATCGCGAGAAACGTCTATTTAAAAGTCGCAAATTCGCTTGGCCGCCATGTTGGTTTTGTAGTTACCAGGTTTTCAAAGGTCACATAAGTGAACTTACAGTAGTTCCCTCTATCACCATAGAAAATGTCAGGGTAATATCGGTAATAGTTTCGGAGATATTGATTGCTGGTGAAATATTTCGCACAGCCACCATGTTGGATTGATGAGTCGTAACAAAATTTGAAGGGCACGGTCGAGGTCGCCGTGAATAGTGCTATGAACTTACCGAGTTTCATTTAAATCGCTCCAGCCATTTAGATTTTATTAGGGGGGGACACACACACGAATCACACACACACACACACACACACACGCACACACACACGGACAAAAGGTGATCTCATAAGCCTATTTTTTCAAAATTGAAAATAGGCTAAAAACAAAAAAAAACAGTCCCAGATCTTCACAAATTTGGCATGATTATATTATTTGATTTTAGAGGTTTTGCCAATTTTGGTCATCAGCTCCATGAACTTGGGCGTGTGTGGAATTTGCCTAATGAACTGTGTTTCTAAGGTGAGTAAAATATTGTCTGCAAATCTTAGGGCCCAGATTTGGGAAAGGTGTTTTGGATGTGTTAAAAACACGTGGAAAGAATCCCATTCAGGATGCCACTGGCAGTACAGGAATTTATATACTCGGTCTCTGGACTTCAAGATTCCATGGGTAATTAAACGCGCACGGCTACGCTGTGATTATTTTGCACATATTACAAAGGATGAGGTGGTGGGGGGTTACAAAATTGCCACGTTTCGTTCGTCAAGCAAACATCATCAGGGTTCCAAATCATTCTTGTATGCAAGGCAACCAACTAGCACCAACAAGCATTACAAGAGCCCACAATGTCACTTACAAAACGTCGCATGTCCATGCTCATTAAATCGTGCATCGCGGCAGCGAGGGCAGCTGCAGGAAATGCAGAGATTGTAGGTTCGAATCCCGGCGCTGACATAATGTATGGTGAGTGTGATTTTCCCTTGGGATTTTCCACACTCCCTCCAGGCAAATGGCGGGATGGTAGCTTATTTCAAGTCCCAGGACACCAACCGTATCCCTGTCTCTAATATTTACAAACACACTAGTACAGTCTTCGCCGGCCCCGTGGTATTGGGGTAGCGCCCATGCCTCTCACCCGTCAGGGATTTTAGAAACTGACGCGAGGGCTGGAACGGGGTGCACTCAGCCTCGTGAGGACAATAGAGTAGCTGTCTGACAGTGAGGCAGCGCCCCGCTCACGAAAACCAAGTTTAACGTCCGATGAGACCCAATGCGCTGATCACGCATCACCCCAATATCCGCAGGTCAAATGGCTGGGCAGAGGTCACTGGGTAGGTTTAGACCCTTCGTGGGCTGTAGTGTCACTGGGTTTCAGTACAGACCTCACATCAGACAAATTCAACACAAACCCATTTTTACGGGGCCGATAAACAAGATGTCCCAAGGAATTATTATTATTATTATTATTATTATTATTATTATTATTATTGAATATCCATTGCAAGAGGAACCCTGTGGCACCGAAGTATATTAGGGTTATAGTTTAAGAAATTACAGGCTACATATTATATAAGGCAATTTACAAAGATAATTTAGAGTAAATGTGATGTGCAAATGTTAAGAACTGATTGTAACAACAAGATTTAAAATAAATGTGATTAAGTGGTTTTGTTAGTTCATTATTGCAGCAATTCAAATGGTGATTCAGATTACAGTATATCTTTCTCTGTCGCAGGCAGGATAGTCAAATAGGATGTGACTTATGCTTTGAGATAATCCACAGAGGCGAGAGTAATCGTCTTCTACTTTAATTTTGAAACGTTCGAAGTAAGATTGAATTTTTCCATGACCAGAAGGGAATTGTGAAAGCTCAAAGCTTGGTGTAAGTGTTTTGCATTGCGGTCGGTCGAAAATTTGCGGAATAATATATTCCTGATAACTGCGCCCTTTGAAGAGGAAATCCATAGGTGGTTCCACCAATTCAAAGAGTATTGTTTTATCTGTCTTCTCACATAACATACTGGGGATTTATCATACGACACTAGCAGGTTAGACATGACAGTAGATTTTGCAAGCTGGTTTGCTCTTTCATTTCCAACGGTTCCAAATGTCTTCGAGTCCAAGATAAGCAAATGTGCAGAGTTTGCTGAGCCTAAAGGAATTAACAACAACTGTTTAATAATCGCGTGTTACCTGTTGACAACATAACTATCATCTCACCCAAAGTAAATCACCACAATAGAGAGCCATTAACGAAGCAGGTTATTTATCGTATGGCTTTTAGTGCCGGGAGTGTCCGAGGATATGTTCGGATCGCCAGAGACTGTAGCTGCTTCTAGCGGACACCCATAGGATGAGCTACAAGTTCCGTTAAATGTCAAGTAGTTCCAACTTTCGCTACCAGATGTCAATGATACCTAATGGTGAACGTTGGAACTTTGATAGAGCGTTCCAACGAAATCTAACCTAGAAATTTAGCTTCACACAAGTTTAGTCTGTGGAAGGATCTTTTACATGCCATAAATTTATGACATGGGACCGCCGGCTTTACTTCCCCTCCGAATGAAGACATACTGAAGGATTTTAACGCTCTTAAAAAATCCGACGACTTCGGCCGGGCTTGAACCCGCTATCTTGGGCACAGCAGTTCAGCATACTACCAACTACGCCACCAAAGCCGCTAACAAAGCAGGTAATAGCCTACAATATTTTTCAATGTGCCCTGAGTGGAAGGAAGTCAGTTTAATAAAAAATGTTATCTCGAACACTGTTGAGTGATATCATTATTTATGGGAGCAGTCCTCTCTCTAATAGCTGCCTGCTGAATGCTGTATTTAATATGTAAAAACTGCATCCACTTCCTCCATACGCAATTTATTCAATTATCACGGCTGTTGAATAGCTCTCCTCCTCTCTGTCTACCACAGCCATGAAATGTTTTTAAACAAGCAGATATGTGCTAAATGTTTCCATCGGATTGCTATACAATATTCCTCTTATTGTTATCATTTTAAAATGGGTTATATTTAAAAAACAACAACACCACTCACTATTCTGTATGGCATATCGGAAGGAAACTATAATGTGCAGATCGGTCATACACAGCAGCGCTGTTTTGCACACTTGTTTTGCCATTGAGCATGTTATTGTTGCTTGGCTTGTACTTTAGTTGAATAGCCCCTCCCCACAATGCACAATGCAATGTGTGTGTGCGTGTGTTGGTTCACAATACACAGGGCCCGCTCGATCATTGAATGAAACAGACAAAGTATGGCAAGCAACACACAATGTAGAGGCCCCTGCCTGGCTTGTGCTCTGCTGCAATTCAGTTTAATTCTCTGTTGTTCCGCATCCTTTCCCCTCAATGGTAGCCACTCAATAGCGAAAAGATACATACATTGTACATCTAGGATGCTGTGTGACTAATTACCTGTTGACGCTACGGCTAATTTTGGCGATTATATAACCAGTGCTGACATCTCTCTATTGTAGGACGGCTAATCTAATCACAGCTTCCTAAACATTATAAATGTATCATCCACTATACCATAGACAATGATGGATACCACCTGGAAATTATTTCTCCCTCACTCAAATTTACCGAACTGCGAGAAGCGACTACTCAAACTCTTGATGGTTTTCATTTCATTATGCTATATTCTGAAAGTACCGGACATTATAAAGTAATTATTACTGTTCACTAGTGTACTCACTGGCTGAGTAAATATCGTATTATTAGTGTATAGCGGGTTGCGGTCAATACAGGGATTCACTCTCCATTCCAAGCAGAACTATTCCCTGAAAATCATTTCTAGATTATGATGATTATGATGGTGATGGTTATTGATATTATTATTACTTTTACTATCGTACATACCCTTTTAAGAAAGCGTGTGAACTTGAAACATTTTCATGACAACCCAGTCTTGAGGCGACGTTCTTCCCAAATCCTCTTCATTTGTGCACTATGTTCTTTCTTCCGTTCGTCCGTTCACTTTTTTTACTGGCATCATTAGTAGCAGTTCTTTATCAAATTTATGTTTCATTATGGTATTTCTAAATTTAATCCGATCATTCATGCCGTGCATCGTGAAGTTTATCTGCTTGAGGTCTTCTTCAGTTTCCTGTATCCATTTGGACTTGTTTTTACTGTTGCGGGTGATGTTGAAAATTTGTTTTGTAATTCTGTGCTGGTCTATTCTGTATATGTGGCTAAAAACTTTAGCTCGTCTCTTTCTGAAAGTGTCGGTGATAGTTTCTATAGCATAGCAAAGCAAAGCCAACTCCGTACAGACCATGGAGGCCCTGAGAGTAGTGGAAGGTAGAGGCTTCCACTTTTTGTGACATCGGCACTTGATGGGATGGAGTTGTCAGCTCCACGCCCGGCCGTCTTTGCTCCCAGGAATTACCCTGGTACTCATTTCTGGTGTAGGCTGAGTGAACCCCAGGGCTATAAGCGTTTCCGTAAGTGGTAGTTTTGTTTCTAAAATCCACTATCTGGGTGGGGATCGAACCCAGTTCCTTTTAGATAGAAGATCAGCGCCTCTGCCGACTGCGCCACGCAGCCTCCGATAGTTTCTATGGTTTTATAAATTTCAGATTATGATCTCTTAATCCATACTCCCTGTATTCACGGGCCCAAACATTTTCGGAGAATTTTAGATTATTGTTTTTCCATTTCTTTAATTTTTGAGTGACCATGAATTAGTGTTGTTTCTGCGCCGTGAAGTGCTTCAGGAATAACTACTGTTTTGTGTAATCTTGGTTTTCCATTATTATTATTATTATTATTAGTAGTAGTAGTAGTAGTAGTAGTAGTAGTAGTAGTGGTAGTATTAGTATTAGTATTGCGTTTCGGCCGACTAAGGACCACGTTATTTCAACTGGTTTCTGCGTAAAGCTTTAATATTCACCCAGTACTGTCGCATGAATTCTTGATGTTAGTGCATCCTTTCCTCCGTCCACTTCATGTCTGTTCTAAGCTTAGGTTTTTCTAGGAAACTCCGGTGGGTTGACAGTTTCATCTTACCGGGTGGGTTATCCGTGGTCGTTACGGCATGACTGCTGGCAGTCGCTCACATCCGGGAGGCGAGTTGGTTCGAATCCCCCTGCCGGCAACCTTGAAGATGGTTTTCTGTGGTTTCCCATCTTCCTTCCAGTCAAATGCCGGGGTTGGTCCCTAACTGTAGGCCACAGCCGCTACCTTCCAACTTCTCGTCCTTACATTCCAACATTCCTCCCCAACGGTACTTGTAGCTCACCCATTGGGTGTCCGTCTCGAAGCAGCTACAAAACTGGCGAGCCGAAAATGTCCTCGGACACTCCCGGCACTAAAAGCCATACGCTAAAAAAATAAAATAAAAAATAAGAAAAGTTTCATCTTAAGTGACGCACGCTCCCGCACATCGTCGCACGAAATCCCGATTTCTTGGGTTAATCTTGTAAATTATCAGTGAATTGAGTCTTAGAAAAACCTGCCGTCCGCGCGCCTTTTAAGCTTACGCTGGGTAAACCGTTAAAAAATCTACATACTATGAGTGTAAGAATTGTTCAGCAAGAATAATTCTACAAAAGAGTCCATGACACCATATCTCTATCTTTAATACATCGCCCACTATACGTGTTTTTACGTTTGCACTTCTTCGAACAATCTCAATTCAGTGGAAATTTAAATTATTAGCTACGGAGCGAGTTTATGAGCTAGCGAGCGAGCCAATGACCCCAGCATTGGCCTGCATCAAACTGTCGAGTCGTATCGAGTTAAGACTTCAGAGAAGAATATATGTGTTTGGAGTTTCGCTGTTCACCTCGGCTTTTCTGAATTGCGTCTGGGACCTGCCATTCGTGCACCTTTCAAGCTTACGCTGGGTAAACCGTTAAAGATACCGGGCGAAGCCGGAGCGCGCTGCTAGTTATTGATAAGTGAAGGCTTTCAGCTATTAAGTCGTGTTACGCACAATTGTCCAACCCATAGGCCGATAGAAGTTAGAGAATTAAAATAACTGACCTCAGTGGGACTCGGCTTTGTACGCTGGTGTTATGAACCCTGAGCCATAGGGGAATATTTGAATTCTCATCCCATCTGATTCATCTATGACGTTAGTGCAAATTCAAAGTTGGCCATGACTATTTTTAATTATTGTTAGACCATTATTATTATTATTACTATTATTATTATTATTATTATTATTATTATTATTATTATTATTTACAGTATAATAAATTGCTGGTACATCACAACGTAACTATACGGGCTTCAGGGAACCAAAGTTTAGTTACTGAAACATCCACTTCTAAGCTGGAAAGTCGAAATCGCCACCCATGAACTTCCGGACAATTCGGGATGTTGAGAGTACTACTGCTTTCTGCATGGGTAGTTTGTACAGTTGAGTATCCATATCCTGTTCTTTAAGGCCTTGGAGCGATGCACGTGGGATCACGCCCGTACTTGAGGCAATGATAGGTATGGTCATTACCCGTTCTACATGCCATTGTCTTTTAAGGATGATGATGATTATTATTATTATTGTTGTAAAAGAGTCATCTGTCATATTGCAGACAATGGTGGATACCACCTGAGAATTACTTCCCTCGCTCAAATTGATGAGAATGGTGGACGTGACTACTCCCAACATGCTACTTATTATGGTTATGCTACTCATTTTCAGTGTTGCCTTAGTAATCGAATACATATTTATTAATCGCATGTGAATATTTTTTCGGGATTAGGGAATAACCCAATCACAATTGGGTACAATCGTGTTGACTGACTGAAAAACATCAAATTTCCATGATACTCTTCATTTAATTATGATATGTTATTCTGAAAGTACAGCCCATTATGGAGACATCCTATGACTTAATGTATTGTGACTGTTCCGGTCACAATGTTCCCAAACCCTTATTTGGTTGACTGCAAGAGAAGTCAGGTTAGGGTAATTTGTTCATACCATTTCTTTTCTTGTTCATCATCATCATTTAGGTTGTAGAATTTCATTTTATTTAGTGTATATATATCTTGTGTATCTCGGGGACTCAGTCAGGAATATTTCATTTAATTTGTATGGGAGATGTCAGTATACAAGACAGCGGATTGTGTAGGTAAGCTACAAGATGTTGCAACAGCAGGAAACTCTAGGCCAAATTTAGATTGGGCCGAGAATAACTTCCCTTGTCTTGAAGAAAGCTTTGTGTAAATTGTGTAAGGTTCTGACGTCAGAGAAGAGTTTCGCGCCACGAGTTGTAAGAAATATACATGGGTTCGAGATTATTGGTGTATTTTGTATGGGTTGGAGGGTATCATGACCCTGGCGGAGAAAGACGAAAACATGTGTTTACAAGATGAGCGGTGGGTTTTTCGTCAAGCGGGGCTTCACTTCTATTGTAGCGTCTGATTGGAAAGGTCGCGTTCTCGTAATTTGGCGTAGGCCTATTTGGAGAAACAGTTTTGTTGAAAGCATGGCTTGTGAATGTACTCGAAACGGCTACATATCACAACGATGTTATCTCTGTTAGCACAATTCAAGTTGGGTACGGAAGCACATTCATTTCTCTCGCAGAGATGTGGCTATGTAAACCAGTAAACATCTCTAACCTCAAACCACGTGTGGAAAATCTTAGAAATGCTGGGGAGAACTGATCTATCGAGCATGTCTCGTAGATTATCTGCTAGATCGTCGATGAGTGAGTAACAAACATCTTTATATTCCAACATTCATTTTGGGTCACATGTTTTCGTCATTGCCGAGGAGAGAAGATAGTAAACCATAGTCTGTTCGACGAGAGTCCCCGCCATATGTTTAAAGTTGATATTAATACACATATTTTGAAGGTTATAATTAGTTTTCTTTATAGGGAATTACACCTAATAGTTGAACGCCCAAATGATACCAGTTAGGTTGACCAAATGTGTGTCCAACACTCCACGACCCTGCCATTTCAATTGTGTGGTATATGATGAAGTACTTCCGATCAAAAATAGGAGGATGATTTTGGGAAGTTTTAAATCAGTCGCCCAAGAAGGGCTGGTAAAAAGTTACAGTATTTATTCATAAAGGGTTTCGTTTAATACAGGGGTTTCAACCTTTGGATCAGACGCGGACCAAGAAAAATCTTTGGCCTCTCCTTATAACTACTGGCATACAAATTCAATACAGACTTGCATTTTCCGGGAATTTAAAATAGCAGTATTGTTGAATTATGATCTGTTGAATATGACTTGAAGATGAGATCCCTACAGTCAGGATTAGTACGCAAAAGTGGGAAAGGTTGAACATATCGTTAATTAACTTGGGGTGGCGCTAAGTGAATAGTTGAACAAGGAGCAGTTAAGTTTCTTAATATGATCCCAGCACACAAACTACTGAATCAATTATCAAAATTTACCTTTACAAGATAAAATAGTTAAGTTACTGAATATACAACATAATTTACTGTTGCCAACATTACAATTAATTAATTCTTGAAAAGCAAAATATTAATCAAAAATACATTTACTATCTGACTGTTAAAATTGTAGATTTGAAACTAAGTTCACTTGAAGAACATTTCATGGCTTGCAACTTAGAATCATGGTATTATTTCTTCAATCTTATTATTTGTAAATGTTTCTTTGATAAGTTAAAAGAGAGCTATATTTTTGAAGCAATGCTTTTTTATCAAGTTAGATAAATACTAAAGTCGTTATTCTAGGTCTGATTGATGCGCATATGCATGTAAGTACAGACTGTTAAAATTTTAAGAAGATTGGCGCAGTTATTCTGAGATAATGTGCCTTATTTGCATAAAAATAAAAGTTGTAAGAAATGGCTGTCTAAGAAAAGTCCGCATAGGTAGAATAATGAAGACTTGGTAGATGTTTGCCAATGTTGACAAAACTTCAAAAACACTTACCTTGGGAACACAATATCATTTTTGTTCCAAGCAAACTTCCTATGACATTTCAATATGTTGAGAACACAAAACATCAAAAAAGAGGAAATTGATATTTTCCACCAAAACCTAAGTTAGCGCCACCTTAAAAAGCAATGATGCTCGTATGATTGAACTCTCACGAAAATTCAAATTCATTTCTAAAACCAATTCTCGAGAAAGAGTCGGAATGAAAACGTTCGTCATATTAAGAAGGTTATGGCAAAGTGTATAATGAAATGGAAACGAATGAAATGAGAAAATCTGCATTTATTAATAAATAAACACAGGAATTTGAACAATGTGCATAGTATATGAATAATTTCATGATTTAGTTGGCGCAGAAAATTGTCAGTGCGTCTGTCCTATTGCAAAACATTGCTTGGTATCTACCACATAGCCCACTACAGCGCTTACACACACATTTCAGTCTCGGCGAGTGGATTTTTTGGCCTACATTTCACATGTTGTAAAAAATGAGGAAAAAGTAAACTTATGAGCTCGATCGGGCAAATGTGTGTCTGTTGATCCTTCTGTCTGTCTGTCTGTCTGTCTGTTTGTCTGTCTGTCTGTGTGTGTGTCCCCTCTATCAACTCCTAAATGGCTGCAGCTATCGAAACCAAATTTGGTATGAGTAAAGATCTATACCTGAATATCTCATGGCCATATATGAAAATGATGTCGTAATTGAAATTTGAGCTCCATTTTGGATATCTTGGAAGGTATGCATGGGAGCTATTACGAAATTGGCACACATATTCATAATGATATTCAAGTTACATTTCCAGCAGACCATATATGACAGGGTTGCCAAAATTATTATAAGCCTGCTGATATGCCCAATTTTAAATACATGTAACTCCTACACTATCAATTGGATTTCAACCAAATTTCGTATAGACTATGTGTACCATAACAAATATGACTGTGCGTACTCTTAAGAGCCACCAGGGCGGCCAACTGTTGATAAATGCTTCCTCTACTTTTCGATCCTAATACCAATATATCAGAAAGTATGCAAGCCAACATCTGTAAACTTTGCACACACATAGAACCTGACATTCTAGATTAATTTGGAGTAACTAATATACGTCAGTGCTACCAATATGATTCTAAGCATGCTGATAGGTCCAATGCATTTACTTCTATACTATCAATTTTTTTCAATCAAATTTCGTATGTGCTATGTGTACCCTAACAAATATGACTATGCGTATTCTTAAGAGCATTCTTAAGAGCAACTAGGGCTGCCAACTGTTAATAAATGTTGTCTATATTAGCCTACTTTCGATTTTTGCAAAAAATGAAAGTAGACTTATGAGATCAACACAGGGCGAAAAATTGTGTGTCTGTCTGTGTGTATGTATGTGTGTGTGTGAGTCTGTGTGTGTGTGTGTGTGTGAGTGTGAGTGTGTGTACTCTGAATGTCTGTCCCCCCCCCTATCAATTCGAACACGGTGAAACCGAATTAAACGAAATTTGGTACAGAGGTAGCACTAGCAAAGGGCACCTCAGTGTCATACTTTATATCGACGCCATCTTTACCAAAACAGAATGGCGGCCACTCAAACGTTCAAAACGTAAAATCAAATTACGGCTAAACTAATCATCCGATCTCTACCAAATTTGGTGACAACATACCCTTATATAGGACGCGTCTTTCACCCAAAATTCAAGGTCATTGGCCGTGCCATTTCAGGATGGCGGCCGTGCGAATTATGCAACCATTTTAATCAATAGCTTAAGACCCACCAATTCCGATTATCGAGCCTAGGGGGGTTTAAGCTATCCTGAAGGTCGTGATCCGTTATTCATTATAATTTAATATTATAATATTATACTGTATGAGTGGCTTAAAAGAGCTGAGCTGTCTGTGTCACACGACAAGATGGCAGCTGTCCTCATTTGCCTGTCTTATATTTCAGTAGTTTTAGTATGTTGTATGTGATATACCCTACTGATACAATAATATAAACTTTGTATGAAATGATCTTTAATGAAGATGTACTGCAGTGAAGAAATCGTTTATTTAAAGTCATTATTTGCCAACAGGTTGTATCTAATATGTCAGTTAAAAACACCATAATGTTAAAGATAGGGTTAGCTCTGGGCTAGCGTGTTAGTCTGTCACGCAGTAGACTGGGGATCGAATACTGCTACAGTTAACTTTTTTTTCTTGAATTCTTTTACAAATGATGTGCACGAGCTCTTTCCACAGATACTGAATAAGATGTCATTTAGCTCAAAGGAGAGGCTAATGTATACACTCGTTTATTAATAAAATCACAGCCCCAGCATCGCACATAAACAGAAGACATTAGGAAAAGGAGAATAGAAGAACTAGATACACGTTGTCATTAACCATTCCTTCTTAATGCCTCTGTACGGTGCTGTCCTTTTGTGGGTTATGTGGGTAATATTGTTCCAAACATACCGCTGTGTAAATACCTGGCCTCCTGAAGTAGGGCAATTTTGTAATACTGGTAGTTCAACTATTAGCCACAATCGCGCTCCGATTACCTTTAAACACTGCCAGCTGGATCGCCTCCCTCTCGGCTACTTTAAACTGCCTACTCATTCAACACCCATAGGCCACTGCCATCGTAGTACATTACGATGGCAGTGCATAGGCGTACAAGATAAAGATTAATTCACTGATAGGTCGCAGCACCAACCTACTGTGATCAGCGCGGATTTTTAAAGGGGAAGATACCCAAAACGAAAGATTCTTAATTTTGTAGGCTGGCTTAATATAGAGATTAACGGACGTGAATGCATTACAATAAGTTAGTAGTTTTGTTATTCAATCATCATAAAGTATATAATATTGATTTTGACACTTACTGGCTAATTATCAATATAAAAGAAAACAAACAATACATGGTGGTAGAGGTGATTGTGTTAGGGATGAGGACAAAGAGTCATAAATATACCCATACATTTAGGAGAAAGTAGGCTATATGTTCTTTTCTGAACATCTTGTTTTTGTACCCTAATATCAATATATCAGAAAGAATGCAAGCCAACAGCTCTAAACTTTGCACACGTATAGTACCTGGCATTCAAGATTAATTTGTAGTAACTAACATAGGCCTACGCCAGTGCTGCCAACATGATTCTAAGCCTGTTGATCGGTCCAACTTTTAAATACATTTAACTTCTATACTAACGAATGGATTTCGTCCAAAATTGGCACAACAATAGATCATAATATTTCAGATTATTTCTGAGCAACACATGCATGACATTGTTGCCAACATGATTTTACGCGCGCTGATTGAATGTCTAACTGCATGTAACGTCCATGCTATCCACTAGACTTCAACCAAATTTTGTAAGTGCATTCTGTACCTTAAGAGATGGAACTAAAATATATATTCAGTCACCAGGGCTGCCAACTGCCGTGTTCTATTATAAAAGTTTCGGTATGTCTGTCTTAATTTCATCATTATTCTAGAGAGGTCCATATAGATTGATCATTGGCATGAATCTTAAATTTTAAGAAGATAAATCTCTTTAGTTCGTCACGGAACTTCTTGTTCTCTCTGACATATCAGGTGATGAAAACTCTGTACCGTAAACCTAGTCACTACATGTTTGCAACTTTAAAACCTGGATTTTCCGCCAAATCAATACTTTTACTTATGTAAAAAAAAATATGGGTACATGTTTCGGAGACCCTACTGTCTCCTTCTTCAGCCCTCCTTTGTTACTACAAACATCGTGTCACATTCAAAATTCCATAATAAAACAACAGAATACACAACATAAATTAAACAACCACAACATATTAAAAACTATGAGCTTAAAAACACACTTAAAATTCAATAAACAACCAAAGATAAAACATGTGATGCTCCTCGCATTTTTCAGTCAATCAGTTCATGTTAAATTTGTGTCATGGGACACGTTAGAATATACTTAGGCACAGCATTTGTTTTGTTCACTTTGTTTCCGAAATATAAAATTGAATGTGATGGTCTATGGAGAATCTTGCTGAATTGAATGCATCTAATATTTGCATATTGTCATTTTTACATTTGTTGTTTTAGGTAGAACATCAGGTACTCTTGTGTTCCTATTCTATAATACTTAGCAACATGCTATAGTAGAATGACTGTTGTTATGAATAACAGTCCAATATAATTGAAGACGGTTACTTCAAGGCTTCTTATGATGGTAAGCTGATGGTCAACGGCTTCTTTAATAATTTCATTAATATTGTACTGGTCCGGACTTAAGTGGCCTAGTCAATAACACAGCCCTCATAGAGGTCCACTTCAACTGAGCTACACCTTAACAAATGAATGCTGTACCTAATACTACATGTTTGAGGTCGTAGTTTGAGTTTCTCCAATCCTGTATGATCATAGCATCCGTAGCAAAGAACTCTTCCCAGATTCATGGATTAGCATACCTGTAATAAGTTTTAACTTTCTAGAATGCCTGGGATTACCTCATTAAATCATGTATATTTTAATTGCTATCTTATGTATAATAAGGATAGCATTTTCGTGTTTGAAGCCATTTGTCAGTGTTGCCCAAGTAATCGACTGTACCCAAATGGGTCGTTCCTTACTTCTGACAAAAAGAATAAAATAAGATAATTATTTTTAGCCTATTTTCATGTTATGAAAAAAAAAGTCTTATGAGATCACCTTTTGTCCGTGTGTGTGTGTGTGATGGTGCGTGTGTGTCCCCCCCTAATAACTTCTAAACGACTAGAGCGATTACAATGATACTCGGTAAGATCATAGCACAATTCTGGCCGACCCCGACCGTGCCCTTCATATTTTATTGTGTCTCACCAATCCAACATGGCGGCCGTGCGAATTATTTCACCAGCATTCAGTTTCTCCGAAACTATTACCGATATCGCCCTGAAATTGTTTACGGTGATAAAGTGCACTACTAAAAGTTCCCCTATGAGACTTTTAAAAACCTGATAACTACAAAACCAACAAGGCGGCCAAGCGAAGTTGAGACATTTAAATAGCATTTTCTCGCGATTTAACCATCCAAACGTAATGAACCTTGGTACAGCAAATGTTTATACACATTGTATTGCACTGGAGTCTAATTTAGTTCAATTGTTCACATAACCTCAAAATGGCGGCTGTGCGAAATATTTCACTGGCATTCTATATCTCCAAAACTATTACAGATATCACCCTGAATTTTTTTTACAGTGATAAAGGGTACTGATACAAGTTTATGTAACTTTCATAAACCTGTAAAATACAAAACGAACATGGCGGCCAAGCGAAGTTGAAACATTTTAATAGACTTTTCTCGTGATTTTACTCTCTGAGCGCAGTGAAATATGGTACAGTAAATGATTATACATATTGTAATGCACTGGCATCTAATTTAGTTCAATTGTTTACATAACCTCAAGATGGCGGCTGTGCGAAATTTTAAAATTAAGTTTTTATTTCTTGTGTCGTAATCATGCGATCGAAGTGAAAGTTTGAATAATGAACCTAGGCAATAATTGTCCTTGAATGGTATATAACTTTATGGCCTATACATATAACAATCCAAAATCGCGAGTATCCGAAATATTTAGACGGTTCTCAATATCTACGAATCTTTTACAGCAATCAAACTGAAATTTTTATTGTTCATATAGGCTATGAACATATGTTCACCTATAGGACTTTCAGTAACTTGGTGAGCACAAATCCAACATGGCAGCGACGCGAAGTATAAATATTTAAATGGACGTTTCTCGCGAATTAACTATCCGAGTGCAGTGAAACGTTGCACGTTAAATGCGTATTCAAATGTTAATCCACTGGCAATTAATTTATTTCAATTGTTTGCATAATCACAAGATGGCAGCTGTGCGAAATTTTAAAATTTTCCTTTTTACTTCTTGTGTTCTAATCATGCGATTGAAGTTTGAATACCACACGTACACAATAATCTTAATGTAATAGTACAAAAATAAAAATCCAGCCTGGCGACCATCTGAAATATTTAGACGCCTCTCAATATTTACGAATCTCTCACAACCATCAAACTGAATTTTTGTATGTTGATAGATGCAATTAACATGAGTAGTACTGTATATATATGAAAATAGGCTGTATAATTCTTCACGGTACTACTTGTTTCAGGATTGGGTTCAGTCGTGTTGACCGACTGCAAACCATTAAATTTTGAAAATTATAGCAAGTAAAATATACATGAGTTAATGAGATACTCCCAGGTGTTCTAGAAGGTTGAAACTTATAACAGGTAAGCTAATCCATAAGCACATCCTAAACTCAGTAAATTTCGAGAAAGAGCCGAATTTAAACGAGTTTAAAAATCGGTGCTAAAAGAAATGCATTAGAACTCAAGAGTTAGTAACTTTTCTTCCAAAGCTATCACCTATAACTTGCGTGTTTAAGAGTTTTCTGAAATTCCAAATTATTTTTTCATGTTAATCTTCAAAACAGTGTTGAGGTAGTTTAGGAGATAAAAGTCAAAGAGTAACGATAATAATGAATGTGCAGTAGTTGTACAATACTTAGATCGTTAAATAATAATAATAATAATAATAATAATAATAATAATATAAAAATACGTTGGAGGTGGATCTCGTATTAAAGCAAGAGAGGAAAATATTGAGGAAAATATTTGGTCTAGTCTGCGTAGAGGGAATCTGGATGAAATGAAAGTCTCAGAGCTATATGATCACACTGAGAAGATCACCGACACATTCAGGAAAAGGCGATTGAAGTTCTATGGCCACATTCTTCACATGACCGATGACAGCCTGACGAAGAGGATTCTCAACCTTGCTCTCTCAATGAAAGTCAAGACCAACTGGCTTAAGGAAATAAAGGAAGATCTTCAGGAAGTTGGCATCGTGGATGAAATAATACAAGACTGATGCAAATTCTGAACAGTTGTCAACAACTATCATTTTGTGGAGAAAATCAATACCAGTACCAGGAAACCATGGACTGAACAACGGAAGAAACTCTTCAGTGCTCAGATGAAGAGATTTTTGGAGAAGACAAGATCAGTGATTTCTCTCACACTCCTTAGATGGGCATAACGATCCTAGGGAGCTTGTCCCTCATAGTACATTGGCACTGCTCGTGGCATCATTCGAGCCTAGCAGTGGCCTTCTCAGTATGAACTAACCATGCGTCTTGGTAAGCTGTACCATACCAACTGATGAGCCCATTGGTATACCGGGGCGAAACGCTGGTAACTGATTTGAGCTAACCGGACCATTTTTTCAAGATTTATTTTTGAAATTTGTTCAAGTATCCTAGAAACCCCGGCCCCGTGGTGTTGGGGTAGTACGTCTGCCTCTCACCCGGAGGCCCCGGGTTCGATTCCCAACTCCGTCAGGGATTTCATAAACTGATATGAGGGCTGGAGGACAATTGAGTAGCTGTCTGACAGTGAGGCAGCGCCCCGATCACGAAAAACAAAATTAACGGCCGAGGGGACCCGATGCGCTGATCACCCGTCACCCCTATATCTGCAGGCCAAATGGCTGGGCAGCGGTCGCTTGGCAGGCCTAGGCCCTTCATGGGCTGTAGTTCCAGGGTTTAAAGTTTAATCCTAGAAACTAAAAGCTAACACTCCCATATCTAATTAAAAACTTTAAGTTCCCAAACATTAGCCTATCTAAGAGACCGAAATTTGGGCTCAGAAAAAGAACAGCAGTAATAACCAACCTAAGAATTAATAGAGTTTCGGGTGATTTCTTTTTTCAAAATGACATATAGTTCTTAATGGATTGAAAGTTTCTTCGAACTCCGGATTAATATTGATCTTCAAATACAGAGAAGTGGCAAGGTAAGGTTTCGAGATATAAAGTTGTTAAATATTGAGGAGAAGCTATTTAAAATGTTGCTACACAGTATTCAAAAGCAAAATGGACAAATTAGTTAAGTCACTTCAATCACCTTGGAAACTTAACTTCACACCAGGTACTGCACCCTACAATAAAGCATTGTTTTATTAAGATTCTTTCTACGGGGTCGTGCTCAGTCCTGGATGCTTTTCACAGCAAAGTTCGCAAAAACAACATGCTCTAATGAATAGAAAGGTCCATGACAGAGGCTATACTAGAAATAAAATGAATAACAAGTAGAATAAAGAGTATTTATTGACTGAAAATTATGTGCATAATAATAATAATAAAAGGAAGTCCTCCCTGACTTTCATTCCCAAAAGAAATAAATATATTATTGAGCGGTAAGAACTCGCTCGTCACAACAAAACAACGTGAATACAGCTTCACTCAAATGATTAAACATAACATAAAATTGAGCGGTAAGAATTCGCTCCTCACAACATATGGATGCAAGTCCATTTTTCCTGGTCAAGAAGTTATATAATGCGTGGTGTACTGCTCTTTTAATAAGGAAATGAGTACTGATGCGAGTTCGTTTACAACTGAAACAGTCATATTGCTCACGGAGTTGCATCTTTTAAATCACACTACGGCTATGGGACCCACCCTTAATTAACACACTATAATTACTACTGACACGTGCAAGATCTAATATTACAAACAGATGAAGAACCTCCCTGAGATTCTACCTGGTGCCAATGCACTCAAACGTAAAGAGCATGCCGAAAATAGGCCCAAAAGCTCGCATCACAAAAATGGAAACACAGCCTCGCACATCCTAATGCCACACGGGGTCATTAAACGCGTAAAATAAACACACAAGAAGTCAAGCAACAACAACAAAATACAAGCCTAACGGCTGGAAATTTTATTTACATTTTTATAAAACGCCAGACAAACAGAAGCTTCGGAATATACCTTAAAACATGGACAGCACCCATTTAATCAATCAAAACTCTTTATAACCGATCAGGGTTTTGAGAATTTAAATAACATCCTATATTGAAATACAGGAACCTGGCCTATCACTAATGACTACAGTTGTTATCTGATTTGAGCGCTCCCCTCCTTGTATGAGTCATCGCTGCCTCGACTCTCTCTCAGTCCTTCAAGCTTGGTGCTGATTACACTGATCCCGTTATCCATCTGGAAACGCGAAACGACATATCTCACTCATCCCCTTGGATGGCAAGAACACAAATATATACCACCAGCTCAGCCTCGCGAGGTTATGAACTGGGCTGATATGCAGCAAGTCAGAATAATCTAAATGATATATTCCCGCTAACACATCATAAAATCACACTATACACCATAAAGCTTGGACTGACTCACTCATAAACATCTCATCTGGGTCGGCTCAAAACAGATCAACCTATATTGCGTCCTTAGACACATTAAACAAATAAACAACAAAAACTCGGGTGCGAAGTGCCATCCCGTACAGACCTGCTAGAAAAGCAACTATCAAAATAATCCTGATCCGTCATAAATTCTGCTCACAAATAATCTTTACCCTCCAAATTCTATTTTTAATCTCAAAATTAATTCAGTTCCATTTTTGTTATAAGGCATACTTCCGAATTATAATGCTTGACCGCGATTTACGCAAGCGAATGCGAGCACGAGCTGCGCATAGCCCCGTATAGTTGAACCAAACAAAATCACAATATTTACACAATACAAAGCGCTCAGCTTGTCCCATACTTAATGTGTCAGTAAAACAAGAACTAAGAATCTACATTACCAAACAAGCAAACAAATATCTACAAAAATACGTCCATAAAACCATAGCTGATTTAATAAATAAATAAATTCATTTGTACTCATTCCTATAGAACAGCGTCAGGAAAACATCGGCAGCCATCACTCCTTTAAAATGCTTAGCTCTCCATCGACATCTTCTGGCAAATGTCCTGCTAGTTCCAAGATCCGGCCTCGTTCCTAGACGTCATCTCGTGCTGAATTAAAATAATGTTTGTCAAATACACACACGATATATTTCTTATTAAATTCACCGATCAAGTACTAAATTCCTTGACCGTCTATTGGTGAATTATATTCGATGAACTCCCCTATCTGGTAGTACTGGGACTACAAATAAATCACTGAAGTTACACTTATAACTTGACGAAAATGTTCCATATTCACAAACATGAAAAATTATGCAGAGTATGCCTCGTGTCCTCAGACACCTGAATAAAGGCCTTACGTCCTCAAATGCTCAAATAAAAGTCATATCTCGAAGCTTCCTGGACCATTTATAAATGAAACTGGCTAGAGTAGCCATGGAAGGGGATTTATGAAAAAAAACATAAGAATTATCAGACTAGCATGCGATTGGTATCATTGAGTTCGTAGCAATGTGGAGGTTACGATTATGCTGTAGCTAGCTCGAATCGATCGTGGAATTAATCCGTAGATAACTCCCGCGTTAATTCACCAGGATGCGTTACAACGCCGAGTTGCCGCTTAAACAGGGCGTCTTGATATTATTGGTTCAGACTCTTGTAGATCTTCGCGCGCTCTTACTTGTATTTCTGCCACAGGGAGTGGTTAACATGAAGATTGACCAATTACATCGTAGCATTCAATTTTCTTCTTGGCGCCAACACTCATAGCAACAAGCCATATTGTGCGTACCCAAGCCATCTTCGCGCTAAAAGTTGCACCTGTCCTATGTGTCATGAATTTTATGCTACTTTCTAAAATACCACAGGAGCTTAAACCATTGTGTTCTCTCTGTCACTGATTTCTCAACATTTCCCAACTCCGTCTGGCTCTCATATCTGCTGTCTGTAGCAATGTATCAAATGATGATGAATAATTTATTAGAATCCTTTATACAGCCTGTGGATAAAGGGTTCACAATCCTCCTCCTTGGAAGAAATCGAACATAGCATATAGTCGATTTTTTTAAATACACATAACATCTGTAATCCATTTCTGTCGATCCTAGAGAAATCTCCCTCTCATAAGTCTAGTCTAGCCGCCACTGTCGTTGGAGTGTCGACATGCACTCGTGTTTACTTCCTGCACATTCATTCCTCCCCAGCTTGCCTGCTTGTCTGATCGCCTAAGGCTAGTACCTCTCCTGCCCAGTATCCTTATCTCTCTCGCTCGTTCTCTCGCTGTGTCATCATCGTCAGAGCTCATTAGTGTTTGACAACAACAGGCTGCCCCCAACTTCCTCGTTCAACTGACGTACTCACTGATCCCCGTATACTTGGATGTGCAAAAGTACTTCCATATATTCAATTTGCAGCATTATTTCTGCGTTCCTAAGGTTCGCTATTAAAATACACTTTTAAATTCGCTGCATTGTAGGCAGACATCGTACCTGTACTCAATTCTTTTACTCTGTATGCGTTGTTACCAAGATTACGCACAATACAGAAGGGTCCTCTCTGTTTCTCCGTGCTGCCACCTCTTTCTTCTCCTCCGTTCTGCTGCCATCCTCTTCTTCTCCTCCTCGCTGTCATCTTCTTCTAGTATTGACTCGTTTTTCGTATCGCACCGGTGTTTCTCTTCCCCGCCGGGCTACGTTCTCTCATGTTCCGTGCTGGCAAGTTTCGTTCGTCTTCCTGGCTGGCTGATATATTTGCTTCCTCTCCAATTTCTTCCTTAAAGGTGTCAGGATTTGACCTCCTATTAATGGCACGTTTCCAATGTCCTTGTTCGTCCTCTCCATTAGCGTGTAATTCTTCCAGGTAACGCTGCGATTCGGCGTGCCTGTCGTTCCATTCATTCCTATAATTTTGATAGTCCCCCTGGTTATGGTATCTCCTTTCACGCCACTGTCGAATCTCATTATTGTTATTTTCGTACCGTCTGTAGGGTCCCTCATTTCTCCATTTTATTTCTCCATTGTTGGTATCCTCGCTGTTGATACCTATTGTTGCCCTGGGTCTGCCTATCATTATTATTATTATCATGTCGCTGGTGTGACCTATTTTCTTCGCCCTCCTGACCTCGTCTTGGTGTTGTTGACACACTCGTATTTGTGGCCTGCGATCTGGTGTGTACTTGAGTGGGTTTAACTACCTCCGTTGTGTTTACAAGTTCCAGCTGTCGCCCCCCTCTCTGATGAAAGTGAGATGTTGTCTCGTCAATCTGACGTAAGATTTGTTCGACTCGAACCGCTGTGTCCACGTTTGCTGCCACTAACACCTGCTGAACATTGACTGGCAACTGCCGTGCAATCGTCATAACCAGATCCGATTCTTCTAAAGGATAATCCAAATCTTTAAATTTTAACAATATTGTAACGAAAAGAAATCTGAATATTTCGTCTGCTGAGTTGACTGATATTTTCTCGAGTAAAGTTCCATTCTAAGGTGTTGCTGGAGAGAAGCCGACCAATACTTCCTAGGAAACACATCCTTGAAATCGTCCATCCCTCCGAAAATAAACTTGAAGCTCAAGAACCACGTAAGTACATTTCCCGAAAGAAATCGTTCCATCAGTCTTAAACGACGCGCGGGCGGTATATTATTGTCATTAAAATAGTCCTCCATCTCCTTAAGATACGCCTTCGGTGTGACACTAGAATTTTCTGTGAATTTATTTGGTTTAAATTCATTTGATCGAATTACTTGTACGACTTGAGGGTGCTGATGGCCATGTTGAGGAGTAGAGGTTCCCCCAATGTTGTTGTGAAATCCCTCTGTGTTAGTCGTTAATGGGCTGCCTGTCAGTCCTTGGCTACTCGCCGCGCTAAATGCCCCTGCTTGCTGAGTCAACTTCCTTATCTTTAACGTGCTCGGTCTGAAATAACGTGTTCTGTCCCAAGGAACGCAATTCTGGCTTTATGATTCTGTCCGACTGTTCCTTCATTTTACTCTTAATTTCTTCCTCAAGTGCTTTAATGCGCGTATGGTTATCACCTACGGTCTTTATGATCGTTAACCGTTCTTCTTTAGTGTCGCTGCTCATCTTACGCCAATCCTTTCTGATGCTATCTTTAATCCCTCCCAGTTTTTCTTCCATCTGCTGTTTCGTGTCCTCCTGATTCGATTCCATCTTCTCAAGCCTGTCTTCTAGACGTAGATTATTCTCATCTATCGTACTCTTCAAATTATCCTGGTCCGATTCTAGGTTTCTCCATCGCTCTGCTGATTGTATTTCTAATTTATCCATATCCTTTATCAGGCCCTAATACTTTCATTTACTGCCGACAATTGTCCCTGGATAAACGTAGAATCCTCCTCCATCTTATCAAACCGCTTTTCGAGACCATCCTGTGCCGTTTTAACCTCACTGTTATTTACCGTGCATGCTAATTCTATCTGAGCTAGTTTTGCCAATACAGTTTCGTCCAAATCATTTCATTTACGGTTGAACGTGTCCTCTAATTTTTTTATCTGACCTAGCTGTTTGTCGTTATTCTTACTTATATCAAGCGCGAATTGAACCATCTGCTGCGTAGTGTACTCTTTCATCTCTGCAGATAATGTGGCTAACTGACTCGTATTTCTACTCTCTTGCGCTTCTAATTGTTTGTTTATATTTTCATTTACTTGTGCTTGTAATGATTCACTCTGTTCAGCTAGTTGTGTTTTAAACTCGCCTGAATGTTCGTTTAATTGTTTAGTTATAGTGTCATTCATTTGAGTCTGGAATGACTCATTCTGTTCAGATATCTTAGCGTCTAATTTTTCACTCTGTTCGTTTAGTTGTGTTTTAAACTCGTCTGACTGTTCGGATAATTGTTTAGTTATAGTGTCATTCATTTGAGTCTGGAATGACTCATTCTGTTCAGATAATTGTGTTTTTATAGTGTCATTCATTTGAGTCTGGAATGACTCACTCTGTTCCGCTAACTTAATGTCTAATTTCGCACACTGTTCCTTCAATATTTCCTGGGTTCTCGCCGTGGCACTTTCAATGATCGCCTGGATCTGTTCTAATGTTGCCATTATTACACACAAAATATATATCACTGAGAAAATAAGAGGATGACATGGAAATGTCTTCCCGACACACACATATATAATTCTTGACATACATTTACTTCATTTGACCACTTTCAGTTCATTTAATCTTATTCCCTTTACTCCCGCAAATCAATCTGCATCACTGAATGGTTCTAATTTCACTTAATAAATTTTTAACCCCGCACATATTCAGTCATAAATTACTATCCAGATCTGATGTTAACACTGACTAATTAACAAAGTATTAATTGTCATATAAGGCTACCAGCCTCCTAACATATTCATGAGTTTGACTTTCTAAACAAATCTAATTTTACATTTAATCAATGGGCGCCCGATTTCAAGTACACTACTTTACTAATTACATCAATAAACAAAACGTGAATCGTATTTAACTTGCAAACTCGTGATTCTACTGTTTATTCCATTTTCTTGGCGGTATTTCTCTTCGCCGTATTTCCGTTAACAAAATATCACTTCCGGTGATTTCAGACAGTCCCATATATCAGTGAAACACCACATTTTCGCGACAGCTTGATCTACTAGATCCATGCTGACTACCCAATGTGTTCTAGCGGTAACTAGCAACGAACTAGCCCCAACTTGGCGCGCCAGCTTGTCTATGCACCCTTCAATAAAGCATTGTTTTATCAAGATTCTTTCTACGGGGTCGTGCTCAGTCCTGGATGCTTTTCACAGCAAAGTTCGCAAAAACAACATGCTCTAATGAATAGAAAGGTCCATGACAGAGGCTATACTAGAAATAAAATGAATAACAAGTAGAATAAAAAGTATTTAACGACTGAAAATTATGTGCATAATAATAATAATAATAATAATAATAAAAGGAAGTCCTCCCTGACTTTCATTCCCAAAAGAAAGAAATATATTATTGAGCGGTAAGAACTCGCTCGTCACAACATAACCATGTGAATACAGCTTCACTCAAATGATTAAACATAACATAAAATTGAGCGGTAAGAATTCGCTCTTCACAACATATGGATGCAAGTCCATTTTTCCTGGTCAAAAGGTTATATAATGCGTGGTGTACTGCTCTTTTAATAAGGAAATGAGTACTGATGCGAGTCCGTTTACAACTGAAACAGTCACATTGCTCACGGAATTGCATCTTTTAAATCACACTACGGCTATGGGACCCACCCTTAATTAACAGACTATAATTACTACTGACACATGCAAGATCTAATAATACAAACAGATGAAGAACCTCCCTGAGATTCTAGCTGGTGCCAACGCACTCAAACGTAAAGAGCATGCCGAAAATAGGTCAAAAAGCTCGCATCACAAAAATGGGAACACAGCCTCGCACATCCTAATGCCACACGGGGTCATTGAACGCGTAAAATAAACACACAAGAAGTCAAGCAACAACAACAAAATACAAGCCTAACTGCTGGAAACTATATTTACATTTTTATAAAACGCCAGACAAACAGGAGCTTCGGAATATACCTTAAAACATGGACAGCACCCATTTAATCAATCAAAACTCTTTATAACCGATCAGGGTTTTGAGAATTTAAATAACATCTTATATTGAAATACAGGAACCTAGCCTATCACTAATGACTACAGTTGTTACCTGATTTGAGTGCTCCCCTCCTTGTATGAGTCATCGCTGCCTCGACTCTCTCTCAGTCCTTCAAGCTTGGTGCTAATTACACTGATCCCGTTATCCATCTGGAAACGCGAAACGACATATCTCACTCATCCCCTTGGATGGCAAGAACACAAATATATACCACCAGCTCAGCCTCGCGAGGTTATGAACTGGGCTGATATGCAGCAAGTCAGAATAATCTCAATGATATATTCCCGCTAACACATCATAAAATCACAACATACACCATAAAGCTTGGACTGACTCACTCATAAACATCTCATCTGGGTCGGCTCAAAACAGATCAACCTATATTGCGTCCATAGACACATTAAACAATTAAACAACAAAAACTCGGGTGCAAAGTGCCATCCCGTACAGACCTGCTAGAAAACAACCATCAAAATAATCCTGATCCGTCATAAATTCTGCTCACAAACAATCTTTACCCTCCAAATTCTATTTTTAATCTCAAAATTAATTCAGTTCCATTTTTGTTATAAGGCATACTTCCGAATTATAATGCTTGACCACGATTTACGCAAGCGAATGCGAGCACGAGCTGCGCATAGCCCCGTATAGTTGAACCAAACAAAATCACAATATTTACACAATACAAAGCGCTCAGCTTGTCCCATACTTAATATGTCAGTAAAACAAGAACTAAGAATCTACATTACCAAACAAGCAAACAAATATCTACAAAAATACGTCCCATAAAACCATAGCTGATTTAATAAATAAATTCATTTGTACTCATTCTTATAGAACAGCGTCAGGAAAACATCTGCAGCCATCACTCCTTTAAAATGCTTAGCTCTCCATCGACATCTTCTGGCAAATGTCCTGCTAGTTCCAAGATCCGGCCTCGTTCCTAGACGTCATCTCGTGCTGAATTAAAATAATGTTTGTCAGATACACACACGATATATTTCCTATTAAATTCACCGATCAAGTACTAAATTCCTTGACCGTCTATTGGTGAATTATATTCGATGAACTTCCCTATCTGGTAGTACTGGGACTACAAATAAATCACTGAAGTTACACTTATAACTTGACGAAAATGTTCCATGTTCACAAACATGAAAAATTATGCAGAGTATGCCTCGTGTCCTCAGACACCTGAATAAAGGCCTTACGTCCTCAAATGCTCAAATAAAAGTCATATCTCGAAGCTTCCTGGACCATTTATAAATGAAACTGGCTAGAGTAGCCATGGAAGGGGATTTATGAAAAAAAAAAACATAAGAATTATCAGACTAGCATGCGATCGGTATCATTGAGTTCGTAGCAATGTGGAGGTTACGATTATGCTGTAGCTAGCTCGAATCGATCGTGGAATTAATCCGTAGATAACTCCCGCGTTAATTCACCAGGATGCGTAACAACGCCGTGTTGCCGCTTAAACAGGGCGTCTTGATATTATTGGTTCAGACTCTTGTAGAACTTCGCGCGCTCTTACTTGTATTTCTGCCACAGGGAGTGGTTAACATGAAGATTGACCAATTACATCGTAGCATTCAATTTTCTTCTTGGCGCCAACACTCATAGCAACAGGCCATCTCCGCGCTAAAAGTTGCACCTGTCCTATGTGTCATGAATATTATGCTACTTTCTAAAATACCACAGGAGCTTAAACCATTGTGTTCTCTCTGTCACTGATTTCTCAACATTTCCCAACTCCTTCTGGCTCTCATATCTGCTGTCTATAGAAATGTATCAAATGATGATGAATAATTTATTAGAATCCTTTATACAGCCTGTGGATAAAGGGTTCAGTACACTGACACGGGGAAATCCCCATAAAACAATAAATCGGAAAAGAAACAGAACTCTTTGAGTAAGGCAAACTCGAGAAAAGGCGGGTGCTCTAAATTTGGGATAAGCAGCAAGACAGACTAATTACACAAGCTTGAGAATATTTTCGCCCAGTGGGGTACCTTTCTTTAAAAGCGCTGACCACGGTGGCCCGGGATTGATTCCCGGCTCTGCCAGGAAATTTAATTCAGATTTGAGAGCTGGAACGGGGTACACTCATCCTCGTGAGGAAAACTGAAATAAGGAAGGTTTGATTCCCATCTCAGCCGTCCTGGAAGTGGTCTTCCGAGGTTTCGCCACTCCTATGTCAGGCAAATGCTAGGATGGTTCCTAACATAAGACACGGCCGCATCCTTCCCAATCATATCCCCAATTTACAAATACACACATTGATACATCCATCACAATAACATAATTTATCACAATAATATCACACACATCCAAATGCACGAGGCTATATGATCACGATTTCACAGCCCCTAAAATAAGCAACAACAACAACATGTATATACTGGTAGATGCTCTCATTCCTGAGCGTAACATTGATAAAAATATATGTTTTAAAGAGTTATAATCATAATAATATACCCATGCTTATTTGTTTTCGGGGTAGCGGAAGGACTTAAAGTATAAAAATAATAATAATAATAATAATAATTTATATATTTTTTACGAGGGACTGTGGAAAATCTTCAAAAGACACTTGTGAAGGGTCCGCACTCCACAGTACTGTGGGATTCTTACCCACTAAAAACCACATCCCTTTTCCCACGATGCGTTCATCACCCCGGAACCGCTCTCGCATTACTTCAGGGTGATGTCGTGCTTACTTAGCCTTTCAGACTTCTTCTTTCTTCATTTCTTCTTAAGGGTGTTCGTATGCTTCCAGATCCCGCTTTTTGATCCCATGATTGCTGGTTCCGTAACATCACAGAAATAATATTATCTGGTGTCAGTTCTCCCAATTCAGTTTCCACATAGGCTATTCTCTCTTTATCATCCAATGGCCGCACACGAAGAAGGTGTGAAGTACATCATCGATGTCCTCACAATATATGCATGTTGCACCACTCGCTCTGCCTTCTCCATGCAGGAATTCCGGAAATATCCGTGTCCTGTTAGAAGTTGTGTGAGGTAATAATTGACTTCACCATGGACTCTTTCGACCCAGGTATCCAGACGTGGTATCAGTCGCTTGGTCCATTTAACACGAGGGTCACTTTCCCATCTGAGTTGCCATCGCCTCTTCCGTTGATTAAAGGCACGCTTCTTTGCACATTATTATTATTATTATTATTATTATTATTTTCATTATTATTCCAGTGTTTGGAACTCATGATCCTCCATCACGTTTGAAATCCAGGAAAAGTTTTCTACTTACAACAGTACCAATTTACAACTTCAGCGGAAGCCCACCGAACTGAGCTCTGGAGAACAAACTCCCCTGGAGGATTGTGGACTGTAAAAGAAACGTTACCATCAGGAAGTAATCTCCAATACGGGACTTGGAAGTCCCTCAACAGATTGAGAACAAGAGTGACACGGTGCAAGATAAATATGAAGAAGTGGGGAATCAGTGATGATGGAATTTGTGAATGTGTGGCAAGGCAGGATTCGGAACATTTGTTGGTTTGAAGTAATCTGAGCGAACCTTGTGAGATAGAAGACTTGTTTGCTGCAAATGACCGTGCCGTTCTGACTGCTGAACATTGACTTCACAAAGCGTGAAGTTCTTTTAATTATTGATAGATTGTAATTTCAGGATTGTATTTTAGTGTTTTTTGGACTCGTATAAATAATAGTACATTATGCAACGAGCCTATAATGACTATAATTAAGACACGAGTATGTTTATAAAACGAGCGTATGCGAGTTTTATAATTTCCATACGAGTGTCTTAATTACCATTATAGGCGAGTTGCTTACGACTGTTTATGTTCGACGATAATTATAACTTTATTATATGTTTTAACATAAATATTCATAAATATCTGTTCAGTCACTAGAATTTTGTGATCGTGTGCTGCGCTGGGTAGTATATCTCTGTTTTCCAAGCTCTCTGGCCTACCGATGCATGCGCTCTGTGTGCTTCAATGCCACATGTTCAGATTGTGGACCAGTATTCAGTAAAACTGTCACCGAAGTCGTTGGGAAACAACACGCGGTGTAGAAATTGGATTTGGAGATATTAAGGTACAGTGCTATTTCTTGTCTCATATTCACCAGTTTATTTACGCGAACATATGGACGGTGCACTTTCGGTAATTTATATAGACATGTTGGATTTTGAGCGCATGCGCGATGGTATCCTTATCTAATTGGTCACACAACTGTTTCTTGAGCTCTGATTGGTGGGAGAAACCGTTTCATAATGAAAAATAGAGTTATAATGAGCCTCATTATGATACAGTTTTCTGACACATAATAGTCAGGGTCGAACATAAATAAATTATTGTTCTTCTTCTTCTTTCCGATGATGCCTGCTAGGGACCACGTGCCAATTTCAATTCTTCACACTTTGTTGTTTTCTCTTCCGTTCCCTCCAGTACTCCTTCATCCGTTCACTATGCTGCTTCTTTCTGTCCTCGGACCACTTCGCACCAGGTTTCTTTGGCAATCTTCCTTGGAATCCTTTCATACTTAATACCCTTTTTCTAAAGATTTCTCTGTTCACCGTTTCTTCTTCACTTATATTATTTCTTTCTAAATCTTTCTTTACTTCTTGAATCCAGCTAGTTGTTGCCCTTTTCTCCCAAAGGAACTTGAATATCCTTTTTGTTAATCTGGAATCATCCATTCTGTAAATATGTCCAAAAAATTGCAATCTCCTTTTTTTATCGTTTCTGTTCTATTTTCTATGTTTCTGTATATTTCATCATTAGATGTTAATTTCCATACTTCTGCTGTTTTCACTGGGCCTAAAATTTTCCTCATGATTCTCCTTTCTAGTACTTCAAGTTTATCTAATCTATAGTTTAGTTATTATTGTTATTATTATTATTATTATTACACGAAGCTAATTTGCATAACGCCCCTAGCAAATAAATGAAACTGCATTAACAAAGTATTTCATTTCCTCTTTTTGTCTCTTTTTGTGCGACTCCCAGTCAGTAACTGTATGACTGATGTGGCCCATAAGTTATATAACTTTGTAACTCAACCGCCAAAAGTGATGCCATTGTTGTCAGCCATTTTCCCAGACTGAAATACGACCACGTGCATGGGGCAGGGGAAGTAATTTTCATTCAGGTATATGGACAATAGATAGCGCTTGCGTATTTCAATATTACCAAGCATTCGTTGCAATTCATCACAGTGCCTTTTATAATGACAGTGGCAAAAATATATTCTTGAAATGTGTGTGTATGTGTAGAAGTAAATCATTTTGTGGGCTAATCCCATATATGAAGAATGGTTATAGAGAAGACTTAGCGAAGTGAAACATTTGCACGGGTATAAATCAGTTGGGTGGAAAGAACGAGCCAGTAATGAGCGGTTGATGACAATAGAGGACGCCATCAAGCATGCCAGCAACAAGATACCGGACCGCATTGTCCACCACTTGCACGTTTAAGTAACAATCAACGCGAATAATGCGAGCGCTTTCTAAAACACAATGAGCAGTGTTTCAAAACGCGATATTTAGATTAGATTAGCTATCGAAAGAGCTATGATAGACGGGGCTATATTACCCGGGTACGGTGTGGGGAGAGGATACAACAGATTCCAGCTAGCACATTACATAGCGGCAGATCCCATTACCAAGCTAGCACATGCAGTTACAACATTTCTTTATCCACTGCTATGATTCACGTATAACGCAATATTGCTGTGCCTCTCTTAACCTAAAATTGGATTCAACTGTAAAATGAATTGTACAAAATAATTATGAAAGTTACAGGCATTCAATGACATCGGAACTGAATTTCCAAATTTCTGCAATCTATATATATAAAGCTCAATGTTTGTCTGTCTGTCTGTGTGTCTGTTATGTATACAAATCCACACCGTTTCACCGATCTGAACCAAAATTTGTATGCTTACACTTCGGAACCCTGCGGGTAACCCTGTCCACTTGAAATTTCCGACAGACCACCCAATTCCCTGCATTTAGACCCTTTGTCCCAAATCTACACCGTTTACCGATCTCAACCAAAATGTGTATACTTACCCTATGTAAACCTGTGAATAACACTGTCCACTTAAAATTTCGGACAGACCACCCCATTTCCTGCAGTTAGGCCCTTTCGCAAACTTCTACACCGTTTCACCGATCCGAAACAAAATTTGTATACCTACCCTTTGCAACCCTGCGGGTAACCCTGTCCACTTGAAATTTCGGACAGACCACCCCATTCTCTGGATTTAGGCCCTTTCGCCCAAATCTACACCGTTTCACCGATCAGAACCAAAATTTGTATATTTACCCTTTGGTACCCTGCGAGTAACACTGTCTGCTTGAAATTGCGGGCAGACCACTCCATTCCCTGCATTTAGGCCCTTTGGCCCAAATCTACACCGTTTCACAGATCTCAACCAAAAGTTGTTATTTTCCGTCTGGAACCCTGCGAGTAACACTGTCTGCTTGAAATTTCGGACAGACCACTCCATTCCCTGCATTTAGGCCCTTTGGCACAAATCTACACCGTTTCACCGATCAGAACCAAAATTTGTATACGTACCCTTTGGTACCCTGCGAGTAACACAGTTTGCTTGAAATTGCGGACAGACCACTCCATTCCCTGTATTTAGGCCTCTTGGCTCAAATCTTCACCGTTTCACCGATCTGAACAAAAATGTGTATACTTACCCTTTGTAACCCTGTGAATATCACTGTCCACCTAAAATTTCGTACAAACCAGCCCATTTCCCGCATTTAGGCCCTTTGCCAAAAATCTATTTCGTTTCACCGTTCCGGACCAAATTTTTTATACTTACCCTTTCGAACCCTCCTGGTAACGCTGTCCACTTGAAATTGCGGACAGATCACCCCATTCCCTGCATTTAGGCCCTTTGGCACAAATCTACACCGTTTCACCGATCAGAACCAAAATGTGTATACTTACATTTTGGTACACTGCGAGTAACACTGTCTGCTTGAAATTGCGGACAGACCCCTCCATTCCCGGAAAAAGGACAGGGTCCGTCCCAAAGGCAATGGAAAGTAGTTCCGTGAAGAACTATACAGCCTATTTTCATATATCCTGCTAATGTTAATTGCCTCTATCAACATACAAAATTTCAGTTTAATTGCTGTAACAGATTCGTAGATATTGAGAACTGTCTAAATATTTCAGATGGTCGCCAGGTTGGATTTTTATTTTTGTACTATTACATTAAGATTATTGTGTACGTGTGGTATTCAAACTTCAATCGCATGATTAGAACACAGGAAGTAAAAACGAGATTTTAAAATTACGCACAGCAGCCATCTTGTGATTATGCAAACAATTGAAATAAATTAGATGCCAGTGGTTCAACATTTGTATAAGCATTTAATGTGCAACGTTTCACGGCACTCGGATAGTTAATTCACGAGAAACGTCCATTTAAATATTTATACTTCGCGTCGCCGCCATGTTGGATTTGTGCTCACCAGGTTACTGAAAGTCCCTTAGGTGAACATATGTTCATAGTCTCTATGAACATTAAAAAAATCAATTTGGTTGCTGTAAAAGATTCATAGATATTGAGAACTGTCTAAATATATCGGAAGCTCGCCATTTAGGATTGTTATATGTATAGGCCATAGAGTTATGTACCATTCAAGGACAATTATTGCCTAGGTTCATTATTCAAACTTTCACCTAGATCGCATGATTACGACACAAGAAATAAAAACTTAATTTTAAAATTTTGCACAGCCGCCATCTTGAGGTTATGTAAACAATTGAATTAAATTGGATGGCAGTGCATTACAATCTGCAAAATCATTTACTGTACCTAATTTCACTGCGCTCAGAGAGTTAAATCACGAGAAAAGTCTATTAAAACATTTCAAATTCACTTGGTCGCCATGTTCGTTTTGTACTTGACAGGTTTATGAAATATACATAGGTAAACTTGTATCAGTACCCTTTATCACCGTACAAAATTGCAGGGTGATATCTGTAATAGTTTCGGAGATATAGAATGTCAGTGAAATAATTCGCACAGCCGCCATTTTGAGGTTATGTAAACAATTGAACTAAATTAGACTCTAGTGCATTACAATGTGTATAAACATTTGCTGTACCATGTTTCATTACGTTTGGATAGTTAAATCGCGAGAAAAGTCAATTTAAAAGTCTCAACTTCGCTTGACCGCCATGTTGGTTTTGTAGTCACCAGGTTTTTGAAAGTCTCATAAGTGAACTTCTAGTAGTGCCCTTTATCACCGTACACAATTTCAGGGCGATATCGGTAATAGCTTCGGAGATATTGAATGCTAGTGAAATATTTCGCACAGCCGCCATGTTGGATTGGTGAGACGTAACAAAATTTGAAGGGCACGGTCGAGGTCGCCGGGAATAGTGCCATGAACTTACCGAGTTTCATTGAAATCGCTCCAGCCGTTAAGATTTTATTAGGGACACACACACACACACCTCACACACACACACACACACACACACACGCACACACACACGGACAAAAGGTGATCTCATAAGCCTATTTTTTCAAATTTGAAAATAGGCTAAAAAGGGGTAAAACCGGACCCGCTCAGGAAACCCTCAGGGTTGCCAGCTCCCGAACTCACCAGCCATGAGGCCTTGAGGATGTAGCACTATCCAGGGTGCCACAGAAGTGGTGGGGCTACACACACCCTGCCTCCTTGAAGGTCTTGAGCAGAAGACATGAGATATTAAGAAAAGAAAAAGAAGGCTGACACCTCAAAGAATGAGGCTATCAGGAATGATTAGACAAGGGCCAATTAAGGCGGGAAAGTGAAAGAGTCGCTAGGCCTCAGATACCCTGATACCATCGGGGTCGGAAGAGAACAAGAGTTTGACCAAGGGAGGCTGACAGGAAAGAGAACTGAAAGGAGCCCGACACCAGTAAGTAGAAGCAATGCCGGACTCAGCTGGGGTCCCGTGGTCGCAAACCCACGTCCCACAAGTTGTGAGACCCTGGTGGGTGGAGGGGGGAGGGGGGGGCAGGTGTGAGAATAGCTTGCTGATTCATCGCGAGGTGACATGAGAGAAATGTCCAGACCCCGCCGTGTTACCTGGTATTGCTGACTATGCTGATCTTCATATTGCGTCTTTGCTCAAACCACTGTAGTGTTACGAAAGAATGAGTGATTCACCGGTCAATGTGAATAGGACCGGGAACCCCCGCCCGAACGTCTGTCATCATAATAAAATCATCATCTGCGATATTCTCAGGTTCGTGCTGCTTGGACCCGAGCAGTACTCGATAAGCTCTTTCACTACACGCATCGAGTATAGGCCTAAGCCAGAAAATAACGTTCAGACATTGGAAGACATCGAAGGTAGAAATCTGAATTACCTATATCAGATTTTAAAATTACACCATGTACGTTTAGTAGTCATTTTTCATTACCTTATTATTATCATCATAAGGGCAAATGACCTAGATGTTACGCCCATTATACCACTAATCACCACACACAATAACTCTTCATCGCCTGTGAATTTTGAAATATTTCTTTCTACCACGGTAGTTTGCAAGTTTGTCGTGTCAATTCAACAGTAGTTTTCATTACCATCCTCATAAAAAGGGCAAATGACCTAGATGTTACGTCCATTATACTACTAAGTAACACCACAGTCTTCATCGCCTGCGATTTTTAAAATGTGTATTTCCATTAGTTTGCAAGTTTGATATACCCGTTCAGTAGTAGTCGTATTGACAGGCCATGCCAAAGGAGAAGATATCTTCATTCCCCGAATTCCTATGATCCCTACTGATATGCCTTTTGATTTCAAGCGACTGCAATTCCCTGCACGTCTTGCATTTGCAATGACCATAAACAAGGCCCTAGGACAGTCGCTCAAGGTAGCAGGCCTTAATCTGGAATGTCCATGCTTCTCTCATGATCAGTTATACGTAGCTTGCTCAAGAGTGGGCACACTTAAACATTTATTTATTTATTTATTTATTTATACACCAGAGGGAAAAACAAGGAATATCGTTTATCCTAACGCACTCCATTAATTTCAATGTTAGCTACAAACATGTTAGTATTTATTAAATAACAACTGCTAAGTGAGATGAAACATTTCTCTGAAGTTCAACCATTACATCGTATATTAGGCCGTGTTACTTTGCGTGTCATCTGTCTAGGATACTATTTAATCTACTGTTACTGTATTCATTTATGTCAATGATCTGGTTCCTCTTCTTGAGAACCTGTACCGAATCATGTAAGCCGGTCACGTAGAAAATTCACAGCGAGTGTTATGGTATATCGTACATCTCTTCTCTGTTTCATTCCTTTCATTCCTTTAAAGTATAAATCTTTCCCATTCGTTGATAAGTTATATGTGCCAGTAGTCGATTCTATGTTCATCATCACTATGTAGAAGATGTTTTGCGTCAGAAGAAAAGACAACTGGATGCTCGGGAACGTTAACGATATATCGACTGAGAAATCTGGAAGCTTCTCTTGGAGGAATTGCTTCAGACATTTATCGTACAGTTTAAACCTTAACAAGACGAAACTTTTAACCAGATAGCGATCTAAGTGGGAACTCTTTGGCAAAAAATAATCAAGTCTTTCCCGAAATGTGAGTCCTAAAAATAACTTTTTCTATTATTTTCTAAGTTTCATATGTCAGTTATGTAGTAATTTTCAATATCATCCTGATCAGTAGGGCAAATTACCTAGATGTTACGCCCTCAACGTCATTGGGGGCAAATGACATAGATTTTAAGTCCATTATATTTCTAATCACCACCACATATAGTCTTCTACGACTGAGATGTCACGAATTCTGGGACCGCTAACGACATATCTCGACTCTGACTGAAGACAAATATCACGAAAATGATCATTATTTTACAGAGCCTTCCCATGGTGACTTAAGTATACACATTGTCGCTGGGTTTGATAATGTAAGAAATGATTACATAATAGTACATTATGCAACGAGCCTATAATGGCTATAATTAAGACACGAGTATTTTTTATAAAACGAGCGTATGCGAGTTTTATAATTTCCATACGAGTGTCTTAATTACCATTATAGGCGAGTTGCATACGACTGTTTATGTTCGACGATAATTATAACTTTATTATATGTTTTAACATAAATATTCATAAATATCTGTTGAGAGTCAGCTACTGGAATTTTGTGATCGCAGAGCGAGCGTTGGGTGTTATATCTCTGCCTTTCAAGAGCTTTGAACGACCGACGCATGCGCTCTGTGTGTTTGCAATGCCATATGCAAACCATATGTTTACATCTGCCGTCCCTCAGTAATATTGTCACCGGTGTCAGTTGAAGACAATGCGCTGTGTAGAAATTAGTGTTGGTGATCTTAAGGTACAGTGCTATTTCTTGTCTCATGTTCGCCAGTTTATTTACGCGAACATATGGACGGTGGGTATTCCATGTCGGTAATTTATTATAGTTCAATGTTGTGTTTATGTCCGACATGTTGGATTTTGAGCGCATGCGCGAAGTTATCGTTACCTAATTGGTCAATGAACGAGCTCTGATTGGCTGGAGAAACTGTATCATAATGGAAAGCAGTGTTATAATGACCATCATTATGATAGAGTTATCTGACACATAATAGTGAGGGTCGAACATAAATAAATATAATTTATGACGTTGAGTGTTAAGGAGACTGAAATATTATCATCATTCCACCGGGCGAAGCCGGGTACTACTGCTAGTTGTTAATAAAATTTGTCTCCATTATATAGCTTTGGGGCAATTATGTCGAGTAGAAATTTTAAATACCGACGTTTCGTGACAACTGCTTGTCTCTTTTTCAAGGTTTGTAATGAAAGAAAGAATGAGTAAACAATGGCATATAGCCTCGATTGATATATGGTATAAGATATGAAGCCATGTCGAAACAAATAGTTACTCCATGACCATTTTGCATTTGTTCAGTTATATCCGGTTTGGAAAGCTCGCGACATCACGACCAGGACGAAACTATGAATCTTCCGTAGTAATGTCAAAGCAGTTCTCCTGTAAGGAAGTGAAACGTGGAAAGTTACAACCCAGATCACCAGGAGTCTCCAAGTCTTCACTAACCGTTGCCTCAGAAGGATTCTACGCATCTATTGGCCAGAAACCATTTCAAATGAGGAACTTCTGAAGAGAACAAACGAAAGGCCAATACATCTAGAAATAAAACGTAGAAAATGGAGTTGGATAGGTCATTGTCTGAGAAAGCAGGACGCCATTGAAAAAGAAGCACATAGGTGGAATCCCCAGGGCACCCGAGGAAGGTGTAGGCCATGAAGTACCTGGAGAAGAAGTGTTGAGGAGGAGAGGAAGGCGACAGGAAAATCCTGGACAGACCTGCAGAGGCTGGCTGGGAGAAGAAATCAGTGGAGGAATTTTGTTGCAGCCCTTTGCTACGAGAGGGGACATAGGAATTAAGTAAGTAAGTAAGTGACCTCCTGAGACAAAGAGGAAGTTGGTAATAAACTATAGAGGGCAGCCATGATCTAATTAAGGGATAACCATCACCTCTATTAAAGTTCTTTGGTTGTTTACTAATTGCTATAGCCTCCCGAATAATACGAATCGTGAAATGATTCTCATACAGATGACAAAAGTTTCATCAAAAATAATTCGATTGTCATTCTGTATGGCATGTACAGCCACAGCAGACTTCCCTGGTTGGCATAGACGTAAATGCCTACGATGTTCCTTGGCCCTTGTTGTGTTTCTCCGACATGTCTGACCAATATATACATAACCACAGGAACATGGAATCTTATATAAACCAGCACAGTTAAGACCAACTGAATCCTTGACTGATTGGAAGGATTTGCCTAAGATGACATTAGCCTTGAATATGGTTTTGATATTGTGTCTTCGTAGAATATTGCTAATCCTGTCCATGACAGATTGCACGTGTGGCAGATAGGTCAATTTCCTAGGAAGAGGATTCTGCGAATTTGTCTGTTCTGTTATATACTCAGTCCGAAGGTTGGTTGGATCCTCAAAAAGCACCACAGCAGGTTATGTGGATAGAAACTCACAAAAACCCAAGGTAGCGCTATATTGAGGCGTACTGGGTCAATGCTATTGATTTCCACACTAACCCTATAAGTAGAACCATTCGCAACACCCAAGGGTACCAGCTGTTCCCTGATTGTGATTACTCAGCACAGCCCATAATTCAATAGGTTCCATATAGGCTAATTCCAGACATGAATGAGACTGAGAAATCGGTGAAAATACATAGTTTGCTATGACCTGTGCCAAGAGACAAGTATAATACTTTTGTAGAGAAATATACGAGATTTTATAGCTATAGATAAAGAACTCCTCATTGAATCGTCGGTTTACTCGACGCCTTGCTTAATTCGAAAACAGGAAAAGTTGTGACAGGCGCCTCCAGTCTACTACTGTCCACTTTAGTGTTGTTTGATCCAATGAAGACGTGCAACTTGGATACTGGCACACACACACACTACTTTACTGCGATGGTCATATGTCAGCGGTGATGGATCACATTGCCAGCTGGTACGAGTGCGACGCCATCTATAGTGCTTCACAACGACTAGTGTGTCATTTTAAGGACGTAACTAATTTTGTGTCCGATAACCTTTTATGGATGATCATAATTGTTACCAGACTTAGTTGGAGTTGATGCTACATCACTTGCAATATTTGAATTTCCGAAGAATGTTGGAAATTGAATTTTTCCAGTATTTAGGATGGAAAATGATATTTCATTTGCGACTGGCTGCGTGGCGCAGTGGTAACATTTTCGTCTGATGTGTTCAAGGTTGCAGGATCAAATCCTGGCGCAGTCAGTTTACATTTCACTCAAATGATTTGAGGGCGCGATGGAAACGTGCCAGTAGATTTACTGGCACGTTAAGGGGATACGGAATCACCTATCTTGCCAATGTTAAATTTGTTTAATTCATGTTCCTTTTCTTCAGAATATAATAAAGGTGTGTCAATGAAATTTGTCACATTTCAATCAAACCTTACTTGACATACTGTATTAATGGAGCGGTTTTTATATTGGACTTGGGGCGGGAGACAGAAATTATTTTTTTAACTGTCAAAAATATCATTAGGCTACATTTTCTAAATAACGACAATCAAAACCCAAACAGTTTTACTTTAAACAAGGAAACTTCTCCATTAAAATATTAACGACTAGGAGACAATTTATGGTGAAACTTTCACAGCTCTGTGATAAATAGTCGTCTAGAAGAAGGAACATACATTTTGCAACAAGTAGTTCCGTGAAGAACTATACAGCCTATTTTCATATATCCTACTTATGTTAATTGCCTCTATCAACATACAAACTTTCAGTTTGATTGCTGTAATAGATTCATATTGAGAACCGACTAAATATTTCGGATGGTCGCAATGTTGGACTTTATATATGTAGGTCCTGGAGTTATGTACTGTTATATGAAGATTATTGTGTACGTGTAGTATTCAAACTTCAATCGCATGATTAGGACACAAGAAGTAACAAAGAGATTTTAAAATTTCGCACATCCGCCACCTTGTGGTTATGTAAACAATTGAACGAAATTAGATGTCGGTGCATTACAATGTGTATAACCATATACCGTACGAAGTTTTATTGCGTTTGGTTGGTTAAATTGCGACAAACGTCTATTTAGAAGTCGCAAATTCGCGTGTCCGCCATGTTGGTTTTGTAGTTACCAGTTTTTCAAACGTCACGTAGGTGAACTTCTAGTAGTTTCCTTTATCACCGTAAAAATTCCAGGGTGATATCGGGAATAGTTTCGGAGATATTGAATGCTGGTGAAATATTTCGCACAGCCGGCATGTTGGATTGGTGAGACGTAACAAAATGTGAAGGGCACGGTCGGGGTTGTCCAGAATAGTGCTATGAACTTACCGAGTTTCATTGAAATCGTTCCAGCCGTTTAGAAGTTATTAGGGGACACACACACACACCTCACACACAAGGACAAAAGGTGATCTCATAAGCCTATTTTTAGCCTATTTTCAATTTTGAAAAAATAGGCTTATGAGATCACCTTTTGTCCGTGTGTGTGTGTGTGTGTGTGAGAGAGAGAGAGGTGTGTGTGTGTGTCCCTAATAAAATCTAAACGGCTGGAGCGATTTCAATGAAACTCGGTAAGTTCATAGCACTATTTCCGGCGACCTCGACCGTGCCCTTCAAATATTGTTACGTCTCCCCAATCCAACATGGCGGCAGTGCGAAATATTTCACTAACATTCAATATCTCCGAAACTATTAGCGATATCGCCCTGAAATTGTGTACGGTGATAAAGGGCACTACTAGAAGTTCATCTATGAGACTTTCAAAAACATGGTGACTACAAAACCAACATGGCGGTCAAGCGAAGTTGAGACTTTTAAATATAATTTTCTCGCGATTTAACTATCCAAACGTGATGAAACTTGGTACAGAAAATGTTTATACACATTGTAATGCACTCGAGTCTAATTTAGTTCAATTGTTTACATAACCTCAAAATGGCGGCTGTGCGAAATATTTCACTGACATTCTATATCTCCGAAACTATTACAGATATCACCCTGCAATTTTGTACGGTGATAAAGGGTACTGATACAAGTTTACCTATGTATATTTCATAAACCTGTAAAGTACAAAACCAACATGGCGACCTAGCGAATTTTAAATATTTTAATAGACTTTTCTCGTGATTTAACTCTCTGAGCGCAGTGAAATGTGGTACAGTAAATGATTTTGCAGATTGTAATGCACTGCCATCTAATTTAATTCAATTGTTTACATAACCTCAAGATGGCGGCAGTGCGTAATTGTATAATTAAGTTTTTATTTCTTGTGTCGTAATCACGCGATCGAAATGAAAGTTTGAATAATGAACCTAGGCAATAATTGTCCTTGAATGGTACATAACTCTATGGCCTATACATATAACAATCCTAAATGGCGAGCTTCCGAAATATTTAGACGGTTCTCAATATCTATGAATCTTTTACAGCAACCAAACTGATTTTTTTTGTTCATTGAGACTATGAACATATGTTCACCTATAGGACTTTCAGTAACCTGGTGAGCACAAATCCAACATGGCGGTGACGCGAAGTATACATATTTAAATGGACGTTTCTCACGAATTAATTATCCGAGTGCCGTGAAACGTTGCACGTTAAATGGTTATACAAATGTTGATCCACTGGCATCTAATTTATTTCAATTGTTTACATAATCACAAGATGGCTGTTGTGCGTAATTTTAAAATCTCGTTTTTACTTCTTGTGTTCTAATCATGCGATTGAAGTTTGAATACCACACGTACACAATACTCTTAATGTAATAGTACAAAAATAAAAAATCCAACCTGGCGACCATCTGAAATATTTAGACGGTTCTCAATATCTACGAATCCGTTACAGCAATTAAACTGAAATTTTGTATGTTGATAGAGGCAATTAACATGAGCAGGATATATGAAAATAGGCTGTATAGTTCTTCACGGAACTACTTGTTTTAAAATTGAAAATAGGCTAAAAATGGAACTGAGAAAACTGCAGTTAAAGCTTTCGACATTATCACATTGTTATTACACATCATTTTAAAAGGATTCAGAGATTCATCAAATATAAAAGAATATAAATTTAGATTTTGACATTTTTAACCATTCCGTATGCCCTTAAAGTTCCCCTTAGGGGCAGAATTCAGTTACCCTGGCACGTCGTATCTAAACGCCACAGTAGTTAAAAGAGACGTAAAACCAATAACAGGCAAGAAGAGCAAAATTTGCATCCACAGAAGATAGATACTAATAGATCCAACCTGAGGTGTAATTTGTGTTTGTGTGCACAAAATCTTGTACTTTTCCCAATTCTGGCGAGTAACGTTCTGTTTGTCTGCCCTATGGTACAATCCGATTCCCATAGGATGAGTTATATGAGCTATTCTACGGATGAATGTGGAGCTTTTCTTTATGCAATGAATGCTGTTAATTTTGCATTGGTGTTCATTTGTTGAAGCCTGTTTCTTTGAGCGTGAACAATGCACAATTAGAAGCAATGCGTGAGGCCGGTCAATCACGAGCCCTATTGATAGCAGCTCACATCACTTGTCAAGATGTGTCAAGTCTCCATACAATGCTACAGTAACGAAGAGCGCGTTCACAGCAACTGGATTTTGATAAAGTAATTCAAGATTCACCGTTCCAATCGAAAACTTGTATCAGAGAACTGCAATCAAAGTTGATCCAAGGTAATGTCTCAGATCTCAATCGAGGCATGGGGAAGCCGAGGGAAAATATATATTTGGGACCGCACAGTGCAGCGGTGCGTGTTAAATGGCCCACCACAACCGGAATGTGGAACTGAAGCAAATCCGGAGGCTCAAATCTCGGTCCTGAGAGCGTCTATCAAGAAACCTGCGCTGAGTTCCAAGGCCTTCTAATTTAAATTTCACTGCGTTGCCTAGTGTCATAGTGGGGTAGTCGAGGAGGCCAATGGTCAAATACAAGGTATTCTCTGCGTCCCATTCGCTCTGTTCAGTACACAAAACTGGCGAAATCTCAACAGATATTTATGAATATTTATATTCGAACATAAAATAGTTATAATAATTATCGTCGAACATAAACAGTACATAAACAGTCGTACTATTTCCACACTGCACCCCAAATCTGCAATTGAGCGAGTGACTCTCCATTGATCTCAAGGAGGCAGAGGTACCATCATCACTCACCTCCATGATAAACAGTTCCGTTTAATGCGGAAATACTTTGCGTAAAAGTAGCTCACCTCAACACTGCACCATGCTGTTGCCTCTTCAGACAACAAATATACACCACAATGTAGGCTACCTCTCACGGCACACATAATTCCTGATCCAAATCTGACAAAACAGTAGCAACAGAAAATTTATCATGGTAGACACCCGAATAATCTCAGCCAAACATATATGTAAAGTGGAGCGTGGATCGTTTAGTGACTCATGGGGACTGTTTGCCATCTCTTGATGAATGCAGGGGCTAGAGTAAAATGTGGCTTTTCACCGATGTCTCAGTCTCACTCATGGCTGTGATTATATGGAAGTTACTGAGGTATGGGTGGTGCTTAGTAATGACATCCAGGGCACAGTCAGTGCCTGTAGATGCTGTGAAAGGTTCTACTCATAGTTTAGGTACTGCTGTTCTGACTCAGTGAGGAAAGCAATGGCAAACTACCTCACTCCTCTTCTTGCCCAGTACGCCTCAATATAGCGCTGCCTTGGGTTTTTGTGGGAATCTACCCATATAACCTAACGGCGGTACTTTTTGAGGATCCAACCAGCCTTCGGGTTGACTACCTAACATAGAGGCAGACAGGGGACTTGTTTTCAGAATCTGAAGGATTTATTTCCGCAATTCAAGATCAGGTTGTTCATGAAGTACATTGTAAAGGATGACAATACTAAGAATGATGCATCCAGATTATGCCATAGTACATCTGAGACAATACAACACGAGAGTTAACATCAGGCTGTCAGGTCTTAGCCAACACAGACTACACCTAAAGACACAATGAAAATGAAAATCCACAGCCTGCTTCCAGTCTCCGACCGGGTCAGGAATGGAATTAATGAAGCTCCCATCTAGCGGCGAGGATATTAACTGTCCCGGCTGCCGAGGCCTGACGCACTCCTCTGGGGCAATGACTAAATGAATGGCAGATGAAATGATAGTGGAGAGTGTTGCTGGAATGAAATTTTGACAGGGAAAACCGGAGTACCCGGAGAAAAACCTGTCTGCCTCCGTTTTGTCCAGCACAGATCTCATATGGAGTGACCGGGATTTGAACCACGGACCCAGCGGTGAGAGGCCGGCGTGCTACCGCCTAAGCCACGGAGGCTCTCACCTAAAGGCACAATAATGTCGCCAAAACCATTCGCTGCAAACTTGGCCAGAAATATCAATAACACTAACCAACAGTGAAAATGCTTCCGAAACAAAACCACTCATTACTAGTTCATTTGATCATGGGAAATACGAATGTGGCATTTAAAATGCTGAGTTAGCTCTATGTTCTGAGATATAACGATATTTCATTAAATGCTAGAGATTTTGAGGGACTTTAGAAAAATACTAGGGTTTTTATTTAAATAAATTGTGGGTTGGTAATCCTTAGTTCAGGTATCCTGAGTCACTGTCAGCCATAGCCTATTTTGTTTATTATTTGTGAATAACCTTTGTTTCCTTCTTCTTATGGGACAGCAAGGATAGGTCTTCACATTAGAACAGAAATGTCTGGCTTCTAGGGAAACTTTGTGTCCTGGGGAAAAAGATCGTACATCACAGTCCTCTGGTTGACAGAAACAACATTCTTTTGCCCCCTTTACACATCAAACTTGGGCTTATGAAGAACTTTGTAAAGGGGATGGATAGAAATGGAGAAGCTTTCAAGTACCTGAGAGGAAAATTCCCACTTCTTAGTGAAGCTAAAGTGAAAGAAGGGATCTTTGTTGGTCCGCAAATCAGTGACCTTCTTAAGGATGGCAATTTTGATCGAGTCCTCCAGGGTAATGAAAAAGCTGCTTGTGAAGCCTTTAGAGGTGTTGTACAAGATTTTGGGGGAAACAGATGAGATGAAAACTATGTTGAAATTGTAAATAACCTCCTAGAGAAGTATATTAGGTACATTATGCTGCAATATGTCACTCAAAATTCATCTTCTCGATTCTCATCTGGACTTCTTTCCTCCGAATTGTGGTGCAGTTTTTACTACAGAAGTACATGTATCACAAGCAGTGTATCTAAAAAACTAGAGCTAATAAACAAATCCTAAGGTCATATTCGGTTTTCCTGACCCAAATTTATTTAAAAACTAGTATCTTTTGTAAAAAAAAATGGCAAATAAACAGTTTTCTTGTCCGCTAATATAATTAATGTCACCAAACCATAATAATACAGCAAGCACAGTCCTTGAAAGTAAGACCCACGAAATCTATTGGGACAGATCTGTCATCACAGATATAACCATTCCAGCTAATAGACCAGGCATAATGTTTGTGGACAAAATACAAAAACACACGCATTTGATCGACATTGCCTTGCCAAATACACACAACACTGCAACGCTTGTACAGTCAAATAATCAGCAAATACAGTGAGTTGGCGGAAGAAATAAAGAAGATCAGGAAAGGACCACTGTTGTACCACTTGTCCTCTTTGCCACAGGTGTACCGACGTTCCTGAAGAGAAACTCGTAGGTAATGTATGTTACCATCAGTAAAGTGCTTGCCACGGAGGGTCAGTGGTTATCGTGTCGGTCTACTATTCCCAAGCTTGCAGGTTCGCACCCGGCCGTGGTAAGTGATTTTTGAAAGGCGGCAAAAATTATGACACGCATGTCATACGATGTTGGCATGTCAAAGAACCCATTTGAATTCAGTAGGCCGTATTCATAATGGCAAAATTAATCTCGGGAGTTTCCGCCAACACAAAGTTCCTTATTTCACTACTAGAAAGCGCTATAGTGTTCAAGGAGCTTAGATATCTAACAACGAAATTAGACATGCAAGCTACCCTCTGGGTGTCAAAAAACAAAGCTTGCACCCGGCACCCGATGCCATACGATATTATTTATTTATTTATTTATTTATTTAGTATGTTTCGACCCATACAGGATCACATAAAGCAAGTTATGATCTGTTGCTGTTATTTTTCTTGTTCTTCCAGAATTCTTTCATCATGTCGCTATGTTTAGCTCGACGTTCGTCAGTCCATTTTCCCCTAGGTCTGCTGGGCTTATCTTCTGATGCAGCTTCCCAAGTGTAGATCTTATGTCTGAAAGTTTTGCGGTCTTCGATATCTGTGGGTGTGATGTTGGCGTTATTGAGATCAGTTTGGACTTGTTTAATGCAAACCGTTGTCGTCTTTAATTTTTGTGAGTACATCAATATTATCTTTGTTAATCGGTTGTCATCTAGCCTCATAATGTGTCCATAAAATTTCAAGCGTCGTTTACGGAAATCGGTTTCAATATTTGAATATTTTTCTGTGATCTTGTGCGATTGTAAACGATATCCTTCATCTGTAAGTCTTGGGCCAAGAATTTTTCAGATGATTTTCCTTTCAGCTTTCTTGATGTTTTCAAGATCCCCTTTATAATTGAGGTTTAAGGTCTCACTGGCGTAGAGTGCTTCGGGCTTATGACCGTCGCGTAATGTCGAATTTTAGTGTTAATGCTCATGCACGTGTTTTTGTGCTATTCTTATTTATTTTATTTAAGCGGAAATTCCCCTACAGGAGAGCGATTAAACTTGATAACATGATGTCATTTGGAGGTGTGTCTCCTCCGCTCCTCCCAAAATCTCTTCATTCTCGCGGAATGTTCCCTCTTCCTCTCATCCGTCCACTTTTTTCCAGGTTGTCGTAATGATCTTGGTTCGAACTTAACATTCTTGATTTTCGTCTGGCACTCAGTTCGGTCTTCGAAATTTTGTATACTGATAATTTGTAAGTCTCTTTGTACCTCTTTAAGCCATTCTGTGCCGCATTTGCTCTGTGTTATGATACTGAGTAGTTTCTTGGGCAATCTGGAGGTGGCCATCCTGTGGATGTGAGTGTAATGTTTGGCTCTGCGTTTTCTAATTTCGTCTGTTATCGTAATGGTCTTTTGATAGAGTTCAGTACTAGGTCTCTTCATCCAAATGCCGTTTCTGTTGATTGCTCCGTAGATCTTCCGGAGAATTTTTTGTTCCTGGTTTTCCAGTTCCATAATCTTGGAATGACCATCGATTACTATTGTTTCAGCCGCATATGTTGCTTCTGGAAGAATAACATTATTATTATTATTATTATTATTATTATTATTATTATTATCAGTAAAGTGATATACAGGGTGGTTATAATTATACTTGCGCTATTTGCGACGCCCCCTCGGACAAAGGAGTGATCGTATGACAATTAAATGGTGTGGAAACCTTTGGCAGGACATGCGGGAGAGACATAATAAATACGCCATTGTAAGGAACACATTTTAATTTCCACATGAGCGGGTAACAGGTGTTAACTGCGTACAATGTTGCCAGTTCGGGTTACAAACGATGTTCAATGTGACGACCATCTGCATTCACGACAGCCTGGAACCACACTAGCGAAGGCCGCTTCGGTGGCGTAGTTGGTAGCATGCTGAGCTTCTATGCCCAAAATCGCGAGTACAATCCGGCCGAAGTCGTCGGATTTTTAATAGCGTTAAAATCCCTCAGTATGCCTTCCTTAGGAGTGGAAGTAAAGCCGGTGGTCCCATGTCATAGATTTGTGGCATGTTAAAGAACCTTCCACTAATTACACCTGTGTGTAGCTAAATTGTATAGGTTAAGAATGTAAACAACGCTTTAGGTTCCCTACGTTCGTTGCCAAGAGCCGACTGCGGTGGCGTCTGGTAGCTAAGTTCTGAACTAGTAGTCGTTGACGGTGGCGTTTGGCGGCAAAAGTAGGAACTACTTGAAATTAAATGTCTGCAGTCCTCACTTGAATTGAAAACAGATAACACTCACTAATTCAGTCATCACAATTAACACCGGTTATCAGACAGATTCTACACACACCCAAAGTACACGGGGCTACATGACCCCTAAACTAAGGAACCAACCAACCACACTAGCGAGTGCTCCAAAACTCACCGTAACATCTAAGGTGGGACGTTGGCTACCTCCCTCCTTCAAACGCCAACATGTGTCAGTGTCCCGTTGATACGACCTCTCCGTAAGGGAACCCCAACAGTCAGAAATAGCACGGGTTCAAATCTGGGTATCTTGGTGGCCACGCAGTTGGGAACGATCGGCCGAAGCTATCGTCAACGACAACTATTACGAACTTGGCTACTAGCATGCTGAGCTTCTACGCCCGCGGGTTCAAACCCGCCCGAAGTCGTCGGATTTTTAAGAGCGTTAAAATCACTCAGTATGCCTTTCCTCGGAGGGGAAGTACAGCCGACAGTCCCATGTCATAGATTTATGACATGAAAAACAACCTTCCACTGACTACAATTGTGTGAAGCCAACATTTGTAGGTTAAGTTTGATTAATGCTCTTAAGTTCCAACGTTCGTCACCGGGCGCCGGTTGTGATGGCATCTAGTCGTAACCAAGTTCACAGCTAGGTGTCGTGGACGGTAGCATTTGGTAACGAAAGTTGGAACTACTTGAAATTACCGTCTGCAGTCCTTGCTTGATTACAAACAGATAACACACATTAATACAGTCATCACAATTAACACCGGTTATCAGACAGATTCTACACTCACCCAAAGTATACGGGGCTGCATGACACGTTGTCGCAGCCTCTAATCTAAGGAAACAACCAACGAATCCTTATAAAAGTTATCTATGACTAATTTCAGTAGTTAACAAAATTCCTTCGAAGATTCTCGTATCCTTCACTGGTACCAACGGTTCCTTTCAGTAGGCCCATGGCGGCCAATTTTCTTCCTTAATCCCTTCCCTGACCTGTCTTGAAAATAAAATACAATAAAACAAATGGCCATTGCCTGCAGTAATAAAATTCTTATATCGTTGTTCTGTACTGATAATTATCATGCAGTCGCAGACTTGGTCTTTCTGTTCTGCTAGCCATTTATTTTCCTAACTTCCTATAATTTAAAGTGAAAAATATCGTAAAAATCATACCGGTTGAATGTTCCATAAGTTGTCGTGAAAATAATCTAAATTGGCTTATTAAATATTCATGACAAACTACGAAAAATTAGTCCCATATGGCAGGTGGTTTGTCTACCTTACAGTAGAGGCTCTCCATTCGGCTCCACCACGTTTCCATTCCAGTTGGTCAACTGAATGCTGCATTCATGTGTTCCTTTCCTCTCGAATTCGGCTCGGCTGACAATACATCTCGATTAGCATCTCGATTTCCCGATGTAGACCGTTCCATCCATCCATTTGGATGAATACCCATCCTCAGGTCTCATGAGTAGAAAAAGGTTCCATCTCGGCATCCGGGTGAACTAAAGAATTCATTCTCCACCTGTTAGGTTATACTAGAAGGTTCCAGCTCGTCTTCCATTTGCTAAGTGTTCGTCGATCTCCGTATTATCCTTTAGTGCCACATGCTATTTATCGTCTTTGTTACAGTCTCAAACGAGACCACTGCTCTATTTTGCGTCATATTGTATAACAGTTCCTAAGTTTCTACAGCTCTCAGAGAAGGTCGATATATTAATAATACACAATAGTATTGGTAGCTATCCACCAAAAGTCAATACATTCAGTACAAGAAGTTCTTTAATGAGGTACTACAGGGACATCATTTTAAATCCCCTCTGTACGCGCCGCTAGGTCTGTAAAAGTGACCTTGGCTCCAGCCTTATTTCCCCAATGAACACGCGCGCTGAGCCCGGCAATGTTGCAATAAGCTGTCAGTATCTCCGGAGTCGTAAGATGACGATGATGTTGATAATTGTTGTTTTAAGGGGCCTAACGTCTAGGTTATCGGCCCCTAATGGTTTGGGTGATCGTGAAGATAAAAATGAAATGTAAACTATAACCTAAAACTAACTACGAACTTAAATACAGGAAGAAGAAATGGAAAACAAAAGGAGAATAAGGCAAATAAAGGACAGGAGGAAAAGAAATGCCCTCAACCCTCGAAGAATGTGGATTCAGGGACTTGGAAGGAAGGAGAGCCATGAAAGGCAGATAGGAAAGTGAAAGAGGAGAGGGTCCGCCCCAGAGGTAATGGATAAAAGGGGGAAAACCGGACCCAGCTCAGGAATCTCTCGGGGTCGCCAACTCCCGAACTCACCAGCCGTGAGCCCCTGAGGGTGTAGCAATAACCAGGGTGCACCAGAAGTGGTGGGGCTACATACACCCTACCTTCTTCAGGGCCTTGAGCAGAAGGTAGGAGATATCATGAAAAGAAAAAGAAGGCTGACCCCTCGCAGAAGGAGGGTATCAGAAAAGTTGAGACAAGGGCCAATTAAGACGGGAAAGGAAGAGACTCCCTAGGCCTCGGATATCCTAATACGGTCGGAAGAGAACAAGAGTTGACCAAGTGAGGTCGACAGGAAAGAAGACGGGGAGGAGCCTGGAAAAAGTAAGTGGAAGCGATGCCAGACCCAGCTGGGGCCCCGTGGTCGCCAACCCACGTCCCACTAGATGTGAGCCCCTGGGGTTGTCGTAAGATGAAGTGACGTGCTAGTTGAACCAGCGAATGGGTGTCAGTGCGAGAGCCTGCCAAGCCTTGATTAGTATCGGAGGGGTGATTTAAATTGATGACTTCAACCACATTGTGCTTTCTTCAGCATACGTATTATTTTACAAGTGAGACAAGTGGATTGTAATTGCGAGTACGGTATTGATAAAAACTTATATATAAACTTACCGGTATCTCTACATAGTATAAGACAAAGTCCCCTATTCTTGGATGTAACCAATGGATTTTGATGTGGTTTTTACCATTCTTTAAAGGATTTCTCGAGGAAGGTTTCTGTGGAAAAACATTCATTTATGACCAAAGGAAAGCCGAGCAGTGACGATTTTAGTGAATCGAGTCTAAGAAAAACCTGCCGTCCGTGGCCTGTAAAGCTTATGCTGCGTAAACCGTAAAATATATCTATATACTATGAGTGTATGAATTGATCAGCATGAAAAGTTCTACAAAAGAGTCTACGACAGCATTGCCCACCATACGTGTTTTAACGTTTTCATGTCTTCCAACAATCTCAATTCAGTGGACATTTAACTTGCTAGCTTCAGAGAGAGTTTACGAGCTAGCGAGGAAGCCTATCACACCAGCTTCGGTCAGCATCAAACTGTCAAGTCGTGTCGAGTTAAGACTTCAGAGAAGAGTATATGTTTCACTGTTCACCTTGGCTTTTTCTGAATTGTGTCTGGGACCTGCAGTCCGTGCGCCTTTTAAGCTTACCGAGCGAAGCCTGAGCGGGTTGCTAGTTTACTATAAATTATATTTTGAAATATTCTTGGTTGAAACTAGTATATAAAAAAGGACTTCTAGTCTGAATTTATTGCCTTTTGGTGGATCGCTCCTAACACTATTGTATATTTAATAATATATTTGTCAATAAGGACCAATTTAAAGCAAATATGATTACAGTACATTATGCATACGACTGTTTATGTTCGACGATAATTATAACTATTTTATGTTCGAACATAAATATTTATCAATATCTGTCGAGATTTCACCAGTTTTATGTGCTGAACAGAGCGCATAGGACGCAGAGAATACCTTGTATTTGACCATGGCCTCCTGGAATACCCCACTTTGACACTAGGCACGCAGTGAAATTTAAAATAGGAAGGCTGTTGAAGTCAGCTCAGGTGCGATGCTATCCTTACCTAATTATCGTACAGTTTTCTGATATATAATATTTACATTTCACCATGGTCGAACATAAATTTGATATCAATACAGTGTAATATGTTCTATCCACAGACTATTATTTCACAGTCCCTCATACAACATTCATGGAAAATATAATAACTCTTCATCGTATCGTTTGTCACACACTCAAATTGGTAGCATGACACTCTAGCGTCGGGTTGCTTAACATTGTACACTCCTGAACTCGGCTTTCCTCTGGTCCGGGTGATCGTTCGTTTGGCTCCTTCCCAAGTGATTGAGTCACCTTGGACTTGTCGCACACAAACTGGTTCAGTATTATCCTCAAAGGACAACACAACGTTGCCTCCTCCGTTAGCGTCTTCGGTAGCGTAGTTGGTAGCATGCTGAGCTTCTATGCCCACGATCGCGGGTTCAAACCCGGCCGAAGTCGTCGGATTTTTAAGAGCGTTAAAAATCTCTCTGTATGCTTTCCTTCGGAGGAGAAGTAAAGCCGGTGGTCCCATGTCATAGATTTATGGCATGAAAAAGATCCTTCCACTAACTACACTTGTGGAAGCAAAAAATTGTAGGTTAGTTTGATAGTGATATATTAGTTCCAACGTTCGCCACCAGGTGCTGACTCCGAAGACATTTAGTATCCACGTCCGCAGCTAGGTATCGCGAGGACGGTAGTATTTGACACCAAATGTAGGAACAACTTGGAAAAAATAAACGTCTGCAGTCCTTCTACCTGAATCACAGATAACACACATTAATACAGCCATCACAATTAACTCCGATTATTAGACAAATTCTACACACACCCAGAGAACACGGGGCTATATGATCGCGTTATCCAACCGTACTTTGCCTCCCAATACTTAGAATCGTTATACATTCTTACTTCACAGTATCTCACTTCAAGCATATAAGTTCCTGCACGCTTGGTTATCCACGTGATGGTCTTGCAAATTGATCATTTCCCATAAGTCCACGCATCGTTCCTCCACAGTTTCATTACGTAGCACTAAAACTCGAAGAAACATAGCATCGTTGCCGCACAGCATTCCGTTCTACTTTAGTAAATGGTGATGTTCTGATGATCTTTTGTTGTATCCATCTCCCTCTTTATACCAGGAATCTGACGTCTCAATGGTCTACGTCACATTGTCGTCACAAGGGTGCGGAGAACCAATAATTATCAAACTATAGTTCGAGACATCTTCTCAATGAATATCTGTTACATACATTCATGACTGTTTTAAGCGTAGACTACGTCTTTAATAATCTCTTTAATAATCTCCAATGATCAAGCATTTCAAAGCATATATTACTTTAGGTTTGATTAGTGGTGTATTGTCTTAATTTTGCCTTCTTCGATATTTATTTTTTGTTTTAAATAACATTATCATTACATGCTTTGCTCGCCCCCTCTGGATCCGTATCTGTATAGATTATTACGTTTTTAATACATTGCTGATATATTAACTACAAATCTATGGGGAGCAAACTGGATGGACCCTTTGGTGATCATTGTGACCCGGTAGAATTCATCACTGAGCTCAGACCGGGTGGCGGCTCACGGTTTGAGAAACACTATACTAGTGTGCGCTATAACATACCAATATTAATTTCGTGGCAGCCACATTCCGTTCCAGGCTTTGAGTGTGACGCTATTCAAGCAAGGCTTTACGTGGAGGCTAATGACGACACGTATCATTAGAGATGAACTCCTCTTGAACAAAATATAAAATAAAATACACGTCCATATCCTTCAAACTCTCTCTATTCAGCTATTGATGTTTTGCTAACTGTTTTGACTGGCACATATCTCTGAATTATCACATACAATATTATTTCTATTTTTTTGACATTTGATTGGCTGTGTGACATGTCTTGTTGTGGTGTGTGTGTGTGTGTGTGGGCTTATTGAAACACAAGAGGCATGGTACGGCACTGTAGGGTGAAGAGAGAGACAAGAGGAGATATTTTTATTCGCCGAGAGACAAGGGGTTTTGCCTGACGGCTGCGTATCAACAACATGGCTAATCGCAGGCGGTCGCACACACAATAGCGAGGGCACCACACACACAAAACATGAATGCTGAAAGGTTCTGGCATTGCAGTTCGCGCGCTCAGTAATTAAATTCGCAATGCGCTTGTTTGTTGTCTTCACACAAACAATTAAAAAAGCTCCGTTGTTCTCTTCCTACTCATACGCTTTTTTTTAGATTTCTTTTTTTCAGAAAAAATATTTTTTTCAATTCTTTCTATCTGTGAGAGGATGGTATTGTTATGTGGTAACGGTGAAAAGAAGACAATACATAGACATGTGTCTCGATCGTATGAATTCAGCCAGCTGTGACAGGACATTTCACAGCCTGCGTGGACAATAGTGGCGCCCCCATTCCCCGTACTAGCGCTAGAGGGCGCCACAATCAGCTATTGTCCAAGATGTGCCCGCGGCTACAATGTTCCTTGCATGGCTTCCACAAGAACAGAGATGATAAATAAATAATATTCAAAAGTGATGGATTGAGTTCGATGCCAACGAGTTTTAACAGCGTGCTAGCTTTCTCACTGGCTTCTCACCAAGGCTACCGTGGTTCGAATCTTCATGGGAGATCATCGCAACAATAATGCCATAACAATACTCGTAATAATAGCGTGTTGCCTCCGATGAGAGCTGCTACAGTTCTTCCAACCAGTGCATGACCTGTGCGTTGTGTTCAAGATGAAATAAATTGAGACCTCCTCGTGGTGTAGCGGCTAGCATTCTTGGCTGTCACCCAGAGGTCCAGGTTCGATTCCCGGCTCTGCCAACAAATTTATTTCTGCTCTGAACGCTGGAACTGGGAGTACTCAGTCACGTGTGACAAAACTGAGAAGAGGTGACTTCGATTCCCACCTCAGCCATCCTAGATGTGTTTTTCCGTGGTTTCACCACTTCTGCTCTAGGCAAATGCCAGGGTGGTTCCTGACTTAAGGTCACGACCGTCTCCTTCCCTTTCCTCACCTGTATTACAAATACGTTGTTATTGATTCTTTAGGGGCTTTGAGACATCGTGGTCATGTATCCCCGTACACTTGAGTGTGTATAGAATTTGTCTGATGACCTGTGTCAACGTGATGTCTGTATCAAAGTGTGTATTTGTAATTGAGGATCTAGGTCGAAAGCGGACGTAGCCTTAAGTCAATTTTTTTTATTTATTTATTTTTTTAAATTTATTATACGGCCATTTGCAGAGCTTGGAAGCTAGTCAAATATTTTTTAAAGTACCCAGTTCAATAGGTTAAAGTTTCGGTGTCGCAAACTGTTGCTAGCCAAGAATCCTTGAGGGGACAGTGCTACATTCACTGTCTCTTTAAGGGGCTCGTACTGAAGACAGGAAATTCAGAGAAAAGAAAAGAAGAGGTTTCAGCCCTCGAAAACAGACTGTATCAGGAAAGAAAAGACAAGAGCTGATTAAGGCCTGAAAATGAAATATACCCTAGGTCTCGGATACCCTAGTACCTTCGAGGTTGGAAGAGAACAAGAGTTGACCAAGGGAGGTCAACAGAATAGATGAAAGAGAAGAGACCGCCTGAATAAAGTGGGAGCAATGCCAGACTCAGCTCAGTATTTAAGTTTGAATGGAATAGTCATTATAATTACCAGGTACTGAGACTTTGCTAACTTTGCAGTACTTGAAATATACTTTTTCTGCAGAGATATCCCAGCGCAAGATGCGAGTTCAACTCACCAGTTAATTTGTCGTGGCTATGAATTTCAAAACGATAAATGCTACAACTAGCGGTAAAATTGTGAAAATTGTGTTTTAATTTCTTTGCGAAGTATTTATATAAAAATGTAATTCGGTGATGCGGTATTGGTAGTAATGAAGCATATTGTTAAACTTATTGCAGATTTAAACAATGTTCCCCGGATGCAGCCCTAATAAGTCACTGGTATTTACAACAACAACAACAACAACTACAACAACAAATGCAAAAATACAATCAAATTTCTTTCAAAGTATTATTAACTGATTTAGACAATCCATGTCAAACGAATTTTTGAGAACTGAATTTATATGTAACAAATATGATGTAATAAACTATTTTTTTTAACCTAAAGTCAATATTTTATTTAGTTTCTTGGTAACTACACAACCGATACATTTCTCAACATTTCACAATAACTTCGCCACACATATTCCAAAGTTTTTCTCTACAATACCCAGCAAATACACATCAAGCATCATTTTTATAGCCTAACTGATTCAACAAACAGTACATGTTTTCACATACACATCTCCTCATTTCTACGCTGTTTTTCAAGACAATTTTTAATGCTTAGTTTACAAAACTAGCAACCCGCCCCGGCTTCGCCCGGGAACAGTTATGAATGCATTACGTGCTAAGCACTATTTCCGATGTCAATGAACTACGACCTATATGCGTTTTACGTCTCGGGATGATGGATAAAATCACTGACTGGACTATTAATTATATTATCATGGAGATGCATGTGCAACGAATGCATGTCAGACGTAATTTAAGAATGGCGAGGTGCATGAAACACAAATCCCCCTTCTGTCCATTCTTAACTTGACTGTGTATTTTTCGGAACGAAACGTTCACAGGCAAAATGAAGAAAAGCAGAGTTACACTTCCAGGGAAACTCCAAACACAACCACTCTTCTCTGAAGTCTTACCTCAACACGACTCGACAGTTTGCTGCAGGCTGTAACGGGGGTATTAGGCTCGCCCGCTAGCTAGGCTGTAACTGGGGTGATAGGCTCGCCCATAGCTAGTTCGTAAACTGTGGCCTCAGTAATTGAATGGAGATTGTTGAAAGAATTGAAAACGTAAAAACCCTTATAGGGGCGATGTATTGAAGATAGAGATATATTCTCGCGGATTTTTTTGTAGAACATTTCATGCTGAACAATTTTTACACTCAAGTATATAGATATTTTTAACGGGTTGCGCAGCGTATGATTAAAAAGCGCACGGATGCCAGGTGTTTTTTCGACTTTTTCACTGAAATCGTATTGCTTGGCTTCCTTTCATCATGAATAAATTATTTTCTACAGAAATCTTCTTCGAGATAGTCTATCCTTTACAGAATGGTGAAAATCGCATCAAAATCCATGCAGTGGTTCTCGAGATTACCCGTGACATCCAAGAATCGGGAACTTTGTTTTATACTAAGTAGAGATTATTGTAACAGATCTGGTTTTTTTTTTTGAAAATTTTACTTTGTGAACTTTTGGTATGGTAATACTCAGTTACTCATCATATACCAGCTGAAGAAGGTCAATATGTGGCCGAAACCGGTACAGCTTCAATGAAATAAAAATTGACTTTAGGTAAAAATAAATACAGTAGTTTATTATAATCAACACGTCAATAAGGAATCTGATATCATGGTCATTTTCTTGTCATTCTATAATGAAGTAATTTAATTTCTATTTTAATTTTGGAAACCCTTTCCCTTAATTTATCATGTTTACGGTCAAGCCTTTAATATTGTTGTTATCTCCTGCCTTCTGCTCAAGGCCCTCAAGGAGGCAGGGCGTATGTTGCCCCACCACTTCTGGTGCACCCTGGATATTGCTACACCCTCAGGGCTCATGGCTGGTGAGTTCGGGAGTTTGCGACCCCGAAGGATTCCTGAGCTGGGTCCGGTTTTTCCCCTTTTATCCATTACCTCTGGGGTGGACCCTCTCCTCTTTCACTTTCCTATCTGCCTTTCATGGCTCCCCTTCCTTCCAAGTCCCTCAATCCGCATCCTTCGAGGGCTGAGGGCATTTCTTTTCTTCCTGTCCTTATTTGCCTTATTCTCCATTAGTTTTCCATTTCTTCTTCTAGTAGGCCTATATAAGTTAGTAGTTAGTTTTAGTTATCTTCACTTGCACCCAAACCATTAGCGGCCGATAACCTAGATGTTGGGCCTCTTAAAACAACAATTATCATCATCATCACCTTTAATATTGCAAATTTGGCCTAGTGTACCTTATTTCTCGATTAGATTTCAACATCATCATCAAACCTTACCGACGTTTAACAAATGGTATCATTCTTATTCCTAGACTGCATTCTGTCAGCATGATGGTTTTGTAACACTCAATCTTCATTATCCAAGTTACAAGTGTCAAACTGTGTCCATATCTGGTGGCTCACATAAAGTTTTATGTATTTGGTTGAGCGCATTTCCTGCGCCAGCCAATCACTGTTAAGCTGATGATAAATCTTATCGTTATGTCCTCGGGAACATGTTTACTCGCAAACGATATATCGCAACAGATGAGGCGAGGAAATTGAACTGGTCGCCAAGTTTCCCCATTTCCTCAGGACCGGTCATCAAGCACCGGAAGAGCTGAGTGCGAAGATAAGGCCAGTGAGTTGACCACTGCTACGGGCCGGCCAGGATGCGATGAGACGATCCCAATTTCACGGCAAAACACTGCTGTGCTGCATGCATTAGGCCACTTAGAATTGATTGGAGAGAGCGAGGCATTGTCCCCCTCTCTCTTAGTCCCCTCTGAAACTTGACAAGAAGTAAAGTACACCACCAATCTGAATAACAGAGAAATGTCCTTTCAAGTAAATTCAATGCTCCTTTTCTTCTGTCAATTTCGTGCTGTGTCCCCCAATTATAGGTGAATACCGCTGTGAGCATACTCGAACAGGTAATCAGGCGGGCTTGACATCGGTCTAATTGTGTACATACTCGTTAAAATTTGGATTTAAGGCCAATAAATAGCTTAAAGCCCCGGCGAGAAGTGTGTTTGCACAACTAGAATAAAGAGCTGAAAATCTAAATAATTTTGCACTTCATAACTAGGAACTAGGAAAGAAGAGGTAAAGAATCTTAAGGTAGTTCCACTGCATAACTAGGAACTAGGAAAAAGAGCTGAAGAATATAAAGGAAGTTGCACTTCATAACTAGGAACTAGGAAATAAGAGATGAAGAATTTAAAGGAAGTTGCACTTCATGACTAGCGGCTTCAGTGGCGTAGTTGGTAGCATGCTGAACTGCTGTGCCCAAGATAGCGGGTTCAAACCCGGCCGAAGTCGTCGGATTTCTTAAGAGCGTTAAAATCCTCCAGTATGCTTTCCTTTGGAGAGGAATTAAAGCTGGCGATCCCATGTCATAGATTTATGGCATGTAAAAGTTCCTTCCACATACTAAACTTGTGTGAAGCTAAATTTCTAGGTTATATTTCGTTGGAACGCTCTATCAAAGTTCCAACGTTCACCACTAAGTATCAGTGACATCTGGTAGCGAAAGGTGGAACTACTTGAAATTGAACGAAACTTTTAGCTCACCCTATGGGTGTCCGCTTGAAGCAGCTTCAGCCTCTGGCGAGCCGAACATGCCCTTGGACATTCCCAGCACTAAAAGCCATACGATAAATAAATAAATAAAAAAATACTTCATAGAAGGAAGTCCACCGAGAACGAAGGCGGGCGTACTGGGCAAACATCAAAACCTATAGAAGACAGTAGTTGGAATGATGCGGTCCATAGATGGCCTATACGAAATGAATGAATGAATGAATGAATGAAATAACTTCATAACTAGGAACTAGGAAGAAGAGATGAAGAATTTTAAATAAGTTGCACTTCATATCTAGGAACTAGGAAATAAGAGCTGAAGAATCTGAATCGAGTTGCACTTCTTATTCAGTCATGAATGATGGCCATTTACTTAATGATCTAATTAATTTCAGATCTCCCCCTGCTCCAAATGCTCCGATAGTTCCGTAAATTAAAAAATAGGCTACCCGTGCCACGAAATCTAATATAACTCTCCCCAAAGTTTTATTAGTCTATGATCAAATCCTGGCAGGAAGACTTTTTTTTTACCCGCGAAAACCGCACTATACCCTCGGATAGCAGCGGCGCCATGATGAATTATGTGTTCTAGTTCAGGTGGAACAAGAGGTCCCTGATCTTAGAATTGGAGAGAAGCAAGGTTTGAGCACTCTGCCAAAAATATATAAGGCATGATCAAAAAGTTTCCGCTTGACAGCCGTAAAGTCTAAAATTGCTATGCCAATGAGGCAAATTCACCGTGAGCATTGAGGAACTCCTCCAACCAGCGGGTCGCACCAAGTTGAAGATCCCCTGTGTGGTAAATCACTGTGTCCTGCTGCGTGAAGAAGTCCGTAACCACCTGCTGCACATCCTCGTTCGACAGGAATCGTCGACCTTTCAAGGAGACCAAAGGCGTGATAATCACATGGAAAGCGATCAGGACTATAGGGCGGTTGCTCGAGTGTCTCCCACTTGAGTTGGCGCTCTTCTGCGTTACGACCTTTGCGGTATTTGTAATGTCATCACGCCAGGAGATGGCAGTTGAACACGCTGCGACGGGGTCAAGGGGGTCTTGCAGTACACATGTGCGGCCCGCCTATTCCAAACCTAAATATATCGGCTGGCAGTCAGTTGCTGCTACTTCCTGCACGATAATTTGTTATCGGCCTTCACGTGTGTGTGTATTGTTACCTTCCTACTGTCGATATTCCTACAAGCCTTTGTGTTTACATTTAACAGTGTGGCAGTATCAGGTACAGTAATGGAAACAGTGACCAAGTTAATGTTTTTGGGATGCGCGATAGCAGTGAGCGGGAAGACAACTGCCGTTCACACCCGGCTGCCATCTCCTGGCGAGATATCATTTTTTGCGTGATCATGAAAACGGGGAATATGACCTCGCTGTTCCGCCCCTTAAAACTCCAATAACTATCTATAAAAGAGCAGAGCCTGTCGCAAGTAAGTGGAAGTAATGCCGGACTCATCTGAGGTCCTCGTGGTCACCAACCCGTGCCCCACTACTGTAGTTGTAAACCTCTGGGTGGGGTGTGAAAGAATCTGAAATAATTCCACTTAGCATGCATGTTCCAGGGTGGAGATTAAATTAAACCTGATCGTTAAATGCCAAGCTCGCCACAGGTATGGCATGTCTAAACCAAACAAAAAATTTCAAATCGACAAATGCTACCACCTAGTCGGAAACACTTGTGTTGTATTTTGTTTGAGGAGTATTTATAAAATCTTATGTATTTCGGTGATGCGGTAGTGATATTAATGAAACATATTATTAGACTTATCATATTGTACATTTAGACAAGGTATCGTGACTTTAGCCCTAATACCACTAGTATCAATAAAAAGAAACGAAAAGTTACTAAATTCAAATTTCTTCGAGAGGGTTATTAATATAGATTCAGACAACCCATGCCAGATGAATTTTTTAAGAACTCAATTTATGTCACAAATATGTAAAAATTTAATTTCTATTTTTTCAAACCCTTTCGCTTAATCTATCATGTTTACCATCACCCCATTTAGGGGTGGATGACCTCGCTGTACCCACCTTAAACAACAATAATAATACTACTGTTAATAGAAAGTCAAACACCAAGAACAAGAGACGTGACCACAGTTCACTTTATATCACAAATTAGGGACATGACAATACATTACTGATTAGAAGGACAGTCCGGTACATGCACGATGACGGTCGATCTTCAGTACGGCGTCGCGCCAACACGTGCTGCACTCAGAGCCGCTAGATGTCGTGGCATGGAATCATACAGCGCTTGAATACGCTGCTGGGGAATACCATCCCACACGGTTGGTAGGCGCGTCCACAAAGCATCAACAGTGGCAGCAGGTGGACCTGAACGAACAAGTTGCCAACCGACCATATCCCAGATACGTCCAATGGGCGAACGGGCAGGCCAGGGAAGCAGAGGTTTCCGTCGTTCTGCGAAGAAGGCTTGCACATTCCTCGCCTCATGCGGGTGGGCATTGTCCTGCTGAAATATGGCCTGTGGAACGGCCTGCAAGAGGGGCAGTGCCGCGGGCTGTAAAACTTCCCTGATGTAACGGTCACTGTTCAGATTGCCCGCAAGACGTATGAGGCGCGATCGCCTCTTATAGGCAATTGCGCCCCAAACCATTACACCTGGTGTTTGTCCGTTATGCCGCTCAACAATACAGTGTGCCTGATTGCGTTCTCCACGGCGGCGTCGAACGCGTATGCGGCCATCACTGTAGGACAGGTTGTAGTGGAACTCGTCCGAAAACACTACATTTCGCCACTCAGCCTACCAGTGTCGGCGTGCACGTGCCCAATGTAGTCGGAGGCGTCGGTTGTTCCCAGTCAATGGAAGCCGACGCAGTGGCATGCGTGCTACCAGTCCAACCTTCAAAAGACGGCGCCGCACCGTCGACGCAGACATGTCCACCCCAGTTGCAGTGCTCCAACCTTGAGCCAACACCTAGGACGATGCTGTTCTGTCCGATACGGCCATGTGGAGAAGATGACGGCCGTCTCGCGCTGTGGTCACATTGCGTCGTCCTGTACCCTGTCGTCGTTGTGTACGGCCCTCCTCTCCCCACTGGATGCACATACGCCTCACTGTTGACACAGCGTGCCCTGTACGAGCTGCAATGTCCCAGAACGACAGACCCGCCTCCCGGAGCCCAAGCATTCTGCCCCGATCAACCGCAAACACATGCTGATAGTCCACCCTGTGATGTCGGCGAGGCATCGTTGCACTTGCTTACACGTTTCCACTTTGTATGACCGCCCCACGCCGACAGAGCTGTGCGGAACACTGACCTGTCCGGTCCCACCACAGAGGGCACTGGTGGGCCAATATGCACGCCATCTCCCTGCGATTTCAATCACTTAGTATGGTACCGCAGGCCTACACGACCCCTGTTCTGGGAGTGTCTCCGACCATTTCTTCTGGGCGTTTCACTTTCTACAAACAGTACTGTATTAATTACAACAACCCCTTAACATTGCGGATTTAACTGAGTCTCTCCTATATATATTTAACTAGCAACCCACTCCGGCTTCACCCGGTATCTTTAACGGTTTACCCAACGTAAGCTTAAAAGGTACACGGAGGCAGGTCCCAGATGCAATTCAGAAAAGCTGAGTTTAACAGCGAACACTTCTCTGAAGTCTTAACTCGATAAGACTCGTTAGTTTAATGCTAGTCGAAGATGGGGTAATAGGCTAGCTCACTAGCTCATAAACTCGCTCTGAAGCTAGTAATTTAAATTTCCACTGAATGGAGATTATTGGAAGAAGTGAAATCGTAAAAACACTTATAGTGGGTGATGTATTAAAGATACAGTTATCCTGTCACGTTTTTTTTTTTTTTTTTTTTTTTTTAGAACTTTCCATGCTGAATAATTCTTACACTCATAGTATTTATAGATATTTTTAACGATTTACTCAGCGTAAGCTTAAAAGGCTCACGGATGGCAGGTTTTTCTTCGACTTGATTCACTGAGATCGTTACTGCTCAGCTTCCTTTGGTCATAAATGTATGTTTTTCTACATGAACCTTCCTCGAGAAACCCTTTTCAGAATGGTGGAAACCACATCAAAATCAATATAGTGGTTCACGAGGTTACCCGATACAACCAAGAATCGGGGACTTATTTGTACAACGTTGAGATCACATGTCATATTTTTCAGGTTATTATTTCTTTGCATGTCCCTGTACTTGGGATTATACTGTGTAGACCGACTGAAAAGTTACAATATCAATTGTCAATCAGGCACGCGGAAAAATGGCTTCAAGAATATCTATAAAAAGGAGCTGATAACCTCGCTGTTCCGCCTCTTAAAACTCCATTAACCAACTAACTGTCATAACAGAGCAAAGCCTGTCTCAAGTAATTGGAAGCTATGCCGGATTCGTCTGAGGTCCCGTGGTCGCCATCCCATGTCCCACTAGTTGTGAACCTCTATGCTTGGGGGTCAAAGAAGCTGAAATAATTCCACTTAGCATGCATGTTCGAGGGTGGAGATTAAATTAAACCTGATTGTTAAATGGCAGGCCCGCCACAGGTATGGCATGTCTAATCAGCGACTGCTGGTGATATCATAAAAATGTCTCTTGGAAATGAATGACCACCGGGAGATAGCGGTTGCCGAGATAACGCAGGGGGTGGTTTTCAATTGCCTTTTTGTATGATCAAGCACCACAATAAATTTGATGTTGATTGCGGACCACGTCACGCGTACGCGCAGCGCCCTCAACTAATGGTGTTTTAATATTTTTGTTAAAATGTCAAGCAGACTTGCACCAATATGCACAGCTTCCGCCGCAGATTAAACATGTATTGAACAAAAAATGTGATATATTGCGGAACACGATATTGACCGAGCCGATAAGTGTGCCATGAATCAGCCCTTACTGCACAAAAATATTAACTTACATACAAATCTCTACACATTTCTTTTTACATGCCATTTTACTTCTATAATCTAATTATTCATTTATTTAGGGGCTTTGTGACATTGTGGTCATGTAGCCCCGTGTACTTGAGTGTGTTTGGAATTTGTCTGATAACCTGTCTTATTATGATGGCTGTATTATTGTGGGTATTTGTAATTCCGCTGAGGATTAAGAAGGAGACGGCCGTGGCCTTAAGTTAGGAACCATCCCGGCATTTGCCTGGAGTAGAAGTTGGAAACGACGGAAAACCACTTCCAAGATGGCTGAAGTGGGATTCTCACCCACCTCATCTCAGTTTTGCCTCACGAGATTCAGTGTACCCCGTTGTTGCCCCCAGACCAGAATTAAAATTACTTGTATGAGCCGGGAATCAAACCCGACCTCCGAGGCAACAACCAAACATGCTAGCCGTTACACTTCTACAAAAATGGAGTTCCAGTGCCTGCTGTAATTAAAGGAAATAAAATAAAAGAAGAGAAAGGGAAAAAATAACGATTATTTCTAATAACCTGTATCATTCTGCTGTCCGTAGTAGTCTGTGTATTTATAATCGAGATCGGAATTGGGAGTACGGTTGCCGTGGCATTAAGTTAAGAACTACCCTGGTATTTGCCTGGTGTAGAATTGGAACACCTCAGAAAACCACTTCCAGGATAACTGAGCTGGAATCCCATCTTGCCATACAAGGTTGAATGTACCGTTCCAATCCTTAGATCCTGTAATCGAACCCAGACCTTTAGCACCTTGAGTCTCAATGCGTACCTCGAGACTACAGAAGGTGGTGTTATGATCGTAAGATGGATTTCCAGTGCGGTTTGTTGTTACTCGTAATTCGATTTAGGAGTTCTGACCAAATTGGTCATCAGCTCCGTGTACTTGGATGTGCGTTTAATTTTTTCTGATAACCCGTGTTTGTGTGATGACTGTATTAGTGTGTGTATCAGTAGGCCTAATTATTAGGTTCGGAAATGGGATAGGAGTGTCGGGACTTGAAATTAAGTACTATCCCAGCATTTACTTGGAGAGAGTGCGGGGAGGAAAAACCAAGGAAAACTGCACTTAGGATAGTGGCTGTCAGTGCCAGGATTAGAAACTACAGTCTCCAGAAGACTTGCTTCACCTGCCCAACAACGGCTTCGGTGGTGTAGTCGGTAGCATGCTGAACTGCTTTGCCCAAGATTGTGGGTTCAAACTCGGCCAAAGTCGTCGTATTTTTAAGAGAGTTAAAATTCTCCAGTATGCCTTATTTCGGAGGGGAAGTAAAGCAGGTGGACCCATATCATACATTTATGGCATGAAAAAGAACCTATCACTACAATTGGTAGTGTGTAGCTAAATTTGTAGGTTATTTAGCTAGAAACGCGCTATCAAGTTCCAACGTTCTCCGCTGGGTGTCAAAGACGTCTGGTAGCCAAAGTTTCATTACTTGAAATTAAGCTTGCCCAGTTTCATTCATTATCATTCATTTCATCACATCCACATGCGACGGTACGTGTTGCTCACCCCATGGGTGTCAGCATAGAAGCAGCTACAAACTCTGGCGAGCCGATCATGTATTCGGACACTCCCGACACTAAACGCCATACGCTAAATAACCTGTCGATCGCGGGTCGTAGTCTATGATTTAACGCGAACAGCTACGTCACTTGGTGCGAGTTCTGTGTCTGTCTTTAACAAGGAAAGAAAGAAAGGACATAAGTGATAAATTGGATTGGTGTACCATAGCATATTATGTTCATTTAGCCCAGTGATGCCCACGCTGTGCAGAATTCTACGCGGACGTAGTGTGCTGCACGCGAGCAAGGAATGGAGTTTTGCGTGATCGGCCCGGTACGGTCCCTTCTCCGCCAACGAGTTGCTCGTCTGTAGCTGCATGTTGACAAGCAGAGGGCAGTTTGACTAACTCAGTCGGAGTGCATACGTTCGTCCATGCCTGACTATTCTAATGGCATAGACGTCAAAGAAATGGAGGCCTGGTTACCATTCACCACACCCTTTAGAAAATGAATGAGAAAATTCGATGTGTTAAGCGTGCGGTCGAATAATTGCTAGTCAACGCAAATATGCCATAGAACGACCTGTTGTTTGAGTCTTCAGTCTTCTGACTGTTTGGATGCAGCCCTCCATGCTACCCTGTACTGATCTAATCGTTTCATCTCTACATACTGTAGCTACCACACCCTACATCCGACGCAATCTGTTTAACATGTTCTAACCTTGGTCTACCCCTACAGTTTTTATCCGCGACCCTTTCTTCCATTAACTAACTTTGCTATTCCTAGGTGTTTTGGTGTGCGTCCAACCAACCTATCTCTTCTCTTCATGAGTAGTCGCCACAAACATCTCTCATCTCCCAATCGTCTTAATAACTCTTCATTTGTAGCCTATCTACCCATCTGATCATCATTCCCTTGTAACACCACATTTCAAACGCTTCAATTCTCCTCTTATGTGCTACTCCAACAGTACAAGTTTCACTTTCATACACTGCCATGTTCTAGGCATTCAAAAAAGAATTTCTTATCATAATCATCTAAAGGCTAGGCCTTGTCGCTCAAACCACATTCATCTCTCACTTGCTGTGCGTTTTAAGCCAGCATACTGTTTAAATTGAAGTCCTTGTATCACAGAATCCAGATGAGCCTTCCACGGTCTTCCTCTTCCTTTCTTCCCCAGAACTTTTCCTTCCAGTATGGTGGTCAGGAACTCATTATGACGTAGGGTGTGGCCAACGAATTTTGCTTTCTCTTTTCTATAGCAGTGATCAAGTTTCTTGTTTCGTTTGACGCCTCCATGCCACTGTTTGCAATGCGACTGGCAGCGTTGGATGATTGATGCATGCTGCAGCTCGCTTTGTATCGTCACGTGACGTGCACGCGTGCCCTCTAGCGACGGACTGTGACCTTCCACGCTCTGGTCGGAACCACACCTCGTTACACACGCCAAGATTAGCCGATATCGTCACCAGTTTGCGCATTACAGCCTCCGGCTCGTTACTTTTTGAATGCACCTGATATATTCGACGTCGACAGATTCCCTTTCTGTAGAAATGCTTTCCTTGTCTGTGCTAACCTACTTTTCATATCCTCTTTGCTTCGTCTATCATTGGTTATTTTGCTTCCTAAATAACAGAAGTCTCCTACTTCCTTTAGCTTTTCACCTACCAATTCGACGTTCATAGGGGTTTCTGATTTCTTTCTACTGCATTCCAATATTTTTGTTTTACAGTTATTAATTTTCATTGTGAACTGTTTCCTCAAGAAAGAATTTATACCATTTAAAAACTCATTAAAATCCTCTGGTGTGTCGGCTAAGAAGACGATGTCATCAGCAAATCTCAGAGTTGAAATTATTTCTCCTTGATTCTTTACTTCTACTTTGAAATTTTCTCCAATTTCCTTCATAGCTTATTCAATGTATAGATTGAAAAGTATGGGTGATAAATCGCAGCATTTCCTTACAAATTTTTTGAATACCAGTTTCTCTCTCATATTCATCGGCTCGAATAACTGCTGTGTGGTTTCTGTGTTTCTGAATCTACTTTTCTCTAAAGAAGAAAAGAGTGATGGCGGAATAATAGAGGTAAAATATTAGGGTCAACTAAATAACCAATATGCGGCTTTCGATACTCATGTTTATCAGTGTTCCGTAAAATTACATTAATAGTTTTGCTGAATGAATTGGCAATTACCAGTATCTGTGTATCTCGTGATTACGAAAGATACACTAACGGAGCCGTGTGAGTATTGTCCTATCATATTGTACTCAACGCCTACGGCCAAGAGAGGTTGACATGAAAGATGAAAGTGGGGATTTCACACAAGTAAGTGAGCAATTCTTCGTTCAACTGTTGTCATCTACCCACAGTTCATAAGCACTGAGGCTCTGTGGAGTTCAATATGGACTGCTGTACCTTACAGTGTTCAGTCTGAAAGGCACGGGGAACGAACCAAGTTGTCCCTGCCGTGGCTACAAGTCTAGTTCAATGCACTGACAAGTAGGCCAAGTAACAATGAGGTGTAAGATAAAAGCTTTCCTCTATCACTGGTGTATTGTGTGAATCATGCATATAATAGCATGGACACGTCCTTAGCTGAAGTCTCCCTTGAATTGGACGTGTAGTGTCACCAGCATCGAGGACAACCACAAACACGTTATTGTCGGGTGCACAATATCGATATCCTACTCACGAGTCGAACTCAAGTTTACCCATAACTGAATATTGGAGAAATATCGTGGAAAAGAACTCATTTTTTTACGATATTACATACATTAGATTTTACTGTCCATAATTCTATTCCTGGTGCAATTTCAAGGTCTTGACGGGGTCTTTAAATTTCTCTCATGTACGCTACTTTTACATGGCTTCATAAAGTGTACTTATTATCGAAAGGAAAGAAGGAAGCAACAGAACAAGAGGAAGGTGGAGAAAACAACGATATAGGAAAGGGAAGAAGTACATCTGAGCATTAATACATGCTGCATCTGAGAGCGCCACGTATGGACAAGAAGGATTAATGTATGATACATCTGAGGGCACCACGTATGAACAAGAAAGAGTAATGCATGCTACATACACACATCAAAAAAAGTTTTGCATCACCTCGGTTCCCAGATCTCCGGCATATAGACGTTGACTGTGTATATTGTATCAAAGATACAGTCCCTTTGACTGTTCATAGATGTCACTAAAACTGCTCAAATATGTAAACAACCATGCATGAGCAGGGCCTATTAGACGGAGGGGGTACGACAGCCGATCAGTTCCAGTCATTCCACCAGGACGAAGGTACGCTGCTCATGTTGTCTGTAGTTCTACCATGCCTAGAAGGTCAATACCGCAGTTCGATCGCGTCCGCATTGTTACTTTGTGTCAAGAAGGGCTCTCAACAAGGGAAGTTTCCAGGCGTCTCAGAGTGAACCAAAGCGATGTTGTTAGGACATGGAGGAGGTACAGAGATACAGGAACTGTCGATGACAGGCCTCGCTCAGGCCGCCCAAGGGCTACTACTGTAGTGGATGACCGCTACTTACGGATTGCCGCTCGGAGGAACCCTGACAGCAATGCCACCATGTTGAATAATGCGTTTCGTTCAGCCACAGGACGTCGTGTTTCAACTCAAACTGTGCGCAATAGGCTGCATGATGCGCAACTTCACTCCCGACGTCCATGGCGAGGTCCAGCTTTGCAACCCCGACACCATGCAGCGCGGTACAGATGGGCCCAACAACATGCTGAATGGACCCCACAGAATTGGCATCACGTTCTCTTCACCGATGAGTGTCGCATATGCCTTCAACCAGACAATCGTCGGAGACGTGTTTGGAGGCACCCTGGTCAGGCTGAACGTCTTAGACACACTGTCCAGCGAGTGCAGCAAGGTGGTGGTTCCCTGATGTTTTGGGGTGGCATTATGTGGGGCCGACGTACGCCACTGGTGGTCATGGAAGGCTCCGAAACGGCTTTACGATACCTGAATGACATCCTCCGACCCATAGTGCACCCATATCGGCAGAATATTGGAGAGGCATTTGTCTTCATGGACGACAATTCTCGACCTCATCGTGCACATCTTGTGAATGCGTTCCTTCAAGATAACGACATCGCTCGACTACAGTGGCCAGCATGTTCGCCAGACATGAACCCTATCGAACATGCCTGGGATATGTTGAAAAGGGCTGTTTATGGACGTCTTGACCCACCAACCACTCTGAGAGATTTACGCCGAATTGTCGTTGAGGAGTGGGACAATTTGGACCAACAGTGTCTTGATGAACTTGTGGATAGTATGCCACGACGAATACAGGCATGCATCAATGCAAGAGGACGTGCTACTGGGTATTAGAGGTAGTGGTGTGTACTGCAATCTGGACCACAAATGCTGAAAGTCTAGCTGTATGATGGTACAACATGCAATGTGTGGGTCTCATGAGCAATAAAACGAGCTGAAATGTTGTTTGTGTTGATCTCTATTCCCTTTGTATTTAAAGGTTCCGGAACTCTTGGAACCGAGGTGATGCAAAACTTTTTTTGATGTGTGTATGAAGGCACCACGTTTGTTTAAAGAGGATTAATGCTTCCAATTCTTCATTAGCCTATTTTCAATTTTGAAAAAAATAGGCTTATGAGATCACCTTTTGTCCGTGTGTGTGTGCGTGTGTGTGTGTGTGTGTGTGTGTCCCTAATAAATTCTAAACGGCTGGAGAGATTTCAATGAAACTCGGTAAGTTCATAGCACTATTCCGGGCAACCCCGACCGTGCCCTTCAAATTTTGTTACGTCTCACCAATCCAACATGGCGGCTGTGCGAAATATTTCACCAGAATTCAATATCTCCGAAACTATTGCCGATATCACCCTGGATTTTTTTTACGTTGATAAGGGGAACTACTAGAAGTTCACTTATGTGAATTTTGAAAACTGCTAACTACAAAACCAACATGGTGGCCACGCGAATTTGCGACTTTTAAATAGACGTTTCTCGCTATTTAACCAACCAAACGCAATAAAACTTGGTACAGTATATGTTTATACATATTGTAATGCACCGACATCTAAATTCGTTCAATTGTTTACATAACCACAAGATAGCGGATGTGCGAAATATTTCACCGGCATTCTATATCTCTGAAACTATTAGCGGTATCATCCTGAAATTTTGTACGGAGATAAAGGGAACCACTAAACGTTCATCTATAAGACTTCCAAAAACCGATTAACTACAAAACGAACATGGCGGCTAAGCGAATTTGAAAATTTTAAATACACCTTTCTCGCGATTTAATGTTCCAAACGCAATGAAATCTGGTACAGGAAATGTTTATACACATTGTAATGTACTGGTATCTAACTTAGTTCAATTGTTTACATAACCTCAAGATGGCGGCTGTGTGAATTTTAAAATTAAGTTTTTATTTCTTTTGTCGTAATCATGCGATCGAAGTGAAAGTTCGAATAATGAACCTACGCAATAATTTTCTTTTAATGGTACATGACTCTATGGCCTATACATTCAACAATTCAACATGGCGACCATCCGAAATATTTAGATGGCTCTGAATATCTAGGAATCTATTATAGCAATCAAACTAAATTGTTTTATGTTCATAAGGGCTATGAACTTAAGTTCACCTATAGGACTTTAAATAACCTGGTGATCACAAATCCAACATGGCGGCGACGCGAAGTATAAATATTCACATGGACGTTTCTCGCAATTTAACCATCCGAGTGCAGTGAAACTTGGTACAATAAATCCTTATACGAATGTTAATCCACTGGCATCTAATTTATTTATATTGTTTCCATAACCACAAGATGGCAGCTGTGCGAAATTTTAAAATCTCGTTTTTACTTCTTTTGTCCTAATCATGTGGTTGAAGTTTGAGTACTTGACGTACACAATAATCTCTAAGCCCTACATTTTATATAAAAGTCCAACATGGCGACCATCCGAAATATTTAGACGGTTCTGAATATCTATGAAATCAATTACAGCAATCAAACTGAAATTTAGTATGTTGATAGAGGAAATTAACATTAATTGGATATATGAAAATAGGCTGTATAGTTCTTCACGGAACTACTTGTTTTTATTGTATTTTTATTTCTATAAAATGTGGAGCAGTTATTATGATTGGCTGATAAAACTTGGTGCCAAAATTCATACCCCGGATTTAATTCTGAGAAGAAATTTTATATTATTGTTCAAACTAAGAACGAATATTTTACTCTAGAAGATTTTTGCCTAATTTTGTAAACTAGAGACCAATTTAAAACTTGGAGCTATTTCTGAAATTGTGTATTGAAGAACATGCTGACAAAATATGAGACGAAAAGATGAATTAAATGTTATAGGTTTTACGCCCCTTTTAACTACTGCGACTTTTAGAAACACCGGGTGCCGGAATTTTGCCCCGTAGGGGATTTTAACGTGTCAGTAAATCTACTGGCACTGCCCGCGCCAGGATTCGATCCTACAACCTTGGGAACAGCATCAAGCGAGAACGTTACCGCTAAACCACGCAGCCAGTCGAGACGGAAATGATTTCATTTGTAACGCAAGGGACTTTTTATCGGGCCATTAAAATAGGGGTTAATGTAGCTGTAACATTCAAACAATTAAAGATACAGCAGTAAAATTTGGTTTACTCTCTTCTTATATCAGCTTCAATGTGTAGTCACCACTCACCATCATCAAGTATTCAGTCCACAGACTGGTCTGTTGTCACAAAATAATACCAAGCAGTACGGTTGGTTACTGTTCTTTTCATTGCTACGTAGTTTCTCAGTCTGGTATCTTCTTGGATTTGCTTGAGATATGTGTGTCTTGGCCGTCCTCAAGGTCTCTTTCCATTGATGAATTCTTCTTGTTGCTTAAGGTGTGACCCCCACCAAGAAAGCCATCTTTTGCGAATCATCTCTATCACAGATCTCTATTGATATACTCTGTACAGTATCTCAGTATTATTTACGCTATGTGCAGTATACATTAGAAAAAGCATAGCACTTTCAGTTTGGCATTTCACGATTTTGAAAGAATAATGAATTTTCCGCCTTCAATACTGTTTAATGCTATTACTTACAGGGACTAGTTTCGGGGGTAAATACTCCCCCTTCCTCAGCCTGTCCAACAAAAACTACACCATGGAAAAACTTTCCATGTACAAGTTCATACAAAATATATGAAGAACAAAGAATAAAGAAATATTATTTACAGTCCCACTCGACGCTCCAAAGAAGATACTTTTATTGCATCACTGAGGTTTAGGCGCATCAGAACTCCTGAATTGGGCCGGTGCTGCGGTCCGCTGTCCCCATTGCGTCATCGTGGGACCACTCTAGTCTCCTTGTTGTTCTTGGCAAACGTCAAGGCGAGAAAATTTGTGGCCGCGTCACGCGCCGTCAGGAACTGCAGTGCGCAGGGCGTGAACAGAAACAACCCGGAATTCACCTTGCGAAGTTTTTTACAGCTGAGTGTTAGTGACATGCTTGGGAAAAGGTGGCGCTTGGGTTGCGGGAGATGGGAGGCCAAGGAAATGAGAACGAGTGAGACCCGTTGACGCGCCCACCATGGAGATTGATCAATGCGCAGAATGAGTGTGTCAATCTTTAGTATGTTATGAAAAATGATGGGTGTGAATAGTGGAATATAGCGGGAATTTTATCTATTACAATATAATTCGTCTATTAATGTTCTGTATAAAATGCTAGTTTCAAGTATTATTTCATTAAGATTGTGTGAAGGGTTGAATCTCTGTGCTTTATCAATTTCTATTTGTTCCAAAATATTCATGAGCGTGCCCTTATTTTCTTGATGTAAAATTTCTAAGTCATTGTCTATGGTTGTGAATTTATGCCCAGTTTCTACCATGTGGTTACCCATCGCTGAAAATTTATTATGTTTGATGGCATTGACATGTTCCAAAAATCTGGTGTTGAACCCTCTCCCCGTTTGTCCCACGTAATCGGCATTACATTCGTTACATTTAATCTTGTAGATACCTGAATTGCTGTATGTGTTGGTTTTGTTGAGAATATGTGAGTTGAAAAATTTATTATGATTAGTGTTGGTTCTGAACGCTGTTTTTATTTTATATTTTTTTAGTACACTAGTAACATTGTATGTGGATTGGTTCACAAAAGTGAACGTTGCATATGTGGAAGGTTCTTTGTCTTCTTTTGCTAATCTGGAAACGGGTTTGTTCTTAATTTTGTTAATTATATTGTTAACATATTTACTATTGAATCCATTAGCTTCGGCAATTTGGTGAATTATTGAAACTTCTTTACGATAATCTACGTCAGATAGTGGGACGTTCAACGCTCTATTGACGAAACATGTGAATGCTGCTCTTTTATGGGAAGCTGGATGATTAGAATCTTGTATAATTACAGTACTGGTTTGAGTTGGTTTCCTGAATATTTGATAGCTCAGGTGATCTTTATCATGCATGACTAGTAGATCAAGGTAATTTATGGAACTGTTTACTTCATTTTCTGACGTGAATTTAATGTTTCTGTTTATTTGGTTCAAATATTGCAAAAGTTGTTCTATTTTCGTTTTAGAGTTGTCAAGGATTACGAAAACGTCATCAACATATCGTCCCCAAAAGACCAAACCATCCTTTTTGTTGACGATTGATTCGTATTCCAGATTATCTAAGAATATGTTAGCTACTATTCCTGATAAAGGAGAACCCATGGGGAGGCCTTTTTGTTTATAGATTCTCTCATTAAAACTAAATTGGTTGTTATTTAGGATGAATGTTATGATGTTCAAAAATTCAGAGATCTCAACTTGTGTTAAATCACTATTATTCTTTAAGTTGTTCTTTATAATATCAATGGAGGCGGCAATCGGTATGCTTGTATACATGTCTTTTATGTCTATAGTGTGTATAGAATGCGTTCTGGTAAGTTTTAGTTTACTAGTTAATTCACAGAAATGTATCGAATTTTTAAAGGATGCATTAGCCTTGAGTTTGTAATGTGATTTAAGAAATTAATGAGCAAATTGAGCGAGTTTATACGTCGGACTATTTCTGAAATTGACTATTGGTCTGATAGGAATGTTATCTTTATGTATTTTAGGTAGTGCTCTTAATGTTGGTAATTTAGGTTTCATATTGACCATTTTGTTTTTTTGTTTTTCATCAAGGATGAATAAGGTGTTTTTCAGGAGCTGTTTAAGTCTCCTTTGTAAACATTGGGTGAGGTCTTTTTGATTTATCTCAAAGTTGGGATTGGTGAGGAAATCTTCTGTTTTATTAATATAATCATTCTTCTTAATAATGACTGTGGTGTTGCCTTTGTCTGCTTTAGTTAGGATTAACTGGTTCTGTTCTATTTTGGTTGATAGACTTTTGCAATCTCTTTGAAGTTGTAAATCCATTCTATGTTCCTTCTTATGTTGAATAATTTTCTTGATTTTCTTGTTAACTTCATGCCGTGCTCCATTTTGTTCATCCTGAGGCAGTCGTTTGATAGCTGCCTCCGATTCAGCTGTCAGTTTGGTTAGGTTGTGTGCATTATAGTTAGATATCCTATTATGCTTCATGCCTTTTTCTAAAATTTGTAATTCGGATTGGTTGAATACGGTGTCTGTCAGATTGCTTATTGGTTTTGGGAAAGTATGTTTTGTGACGGGTCGTACATTAGATTCATCCTGGTTACTCCTAACGGGGTTATTACATTTCTTTTCTAATGTTGCCGTTTTTTTGCTGATTTGGTATTGCAAATTTTGGTTTAACTGGATCATGAAATCATCCCATTCTTTATCTTTGGACATATTAGCTGCTAATAAGTGGGTGCGGTAGAGTTTATTGTTAATGTGATTCATTCTGATGTAGAGGAATTTTAATTCTCGCTGAATGATACTGTGATTGACAATTTCTTGAGTCCTACGTTCGTAATCATTGTTGAACTTTTTACGTTGAAAAGTTGCTAGATGTCTCGGTGCTAATTTATTATTCCTACATTTCTTCATGAAATATATGTCCTTAATTACATTGGAAAGCTTCAGTTTGAGGTCTTTGTATTTGAAGCGTAACCTCCTTGCTTGGCATGCCGTTTGATTCATAATGTCGATTATTCAGGTCCGTATTGACGTAACTATAACTTTGAAAGTTATAGTTACGTCAATACGGACCTGAATAATCGACATTATTTCACGATTTGTTTCACGAGTAACCTTAAGCGGTGGCAGCAGCAACTTTAGATTTTCCACGAATTCCATTGCTGCAGTTTTGAGTTTAGAAATCCAAGTGGTCGTACCAGCAGATACCTCGCTCACTGCCTTCATGTTATGTACATTACAGGCAAAGCTAGCCTATTGTGTACGTGCCTTTAGGATACTCGTTTCATTGAGGGAGTGGACAACGTGATTATTTAACCCGTGTACTTGGGATCCTGTGTGTAGAATTTGTCTGATTACCTGTGTAATTGTGGTGTCTGTAGTAGTGTGTATATTTGAGGCAGGGAAATCAAAAACCCACTAACTCCAGTAAACCAAATTTTACAGGAGAGAAAAAAAACTGATTATGTTCCTCACTGATCGTAAATCTAATGGGTTTATGTGATCATATTAAGTAAAAATATATTCTTTATCAATTAAATACTTCATAACTTAAGTGTTTATATTATTTAAGGCTACAATTTGAATTAAATAGTGGTGGAGTTAGGGGTTTTTTTGACTTCCGGAGTGTATGAAATAAGAAATAGGCAATAAATATGACAAAAGGTACAAATGTATCATAACTACCGTATGAAACGATAGAATATGAAATTTTATTATGAAAATTAGCATTGTACATTTTTAAATTTAAATTTCAAAAGTACAGTGTGAGTCTGAAATCTACTCTAATCTCAATCATTCCAAAATGCAAAAATAAAACCACATGTGAACTTAATACTTCCATCACTCTGATTCGTGATACTGATATTCTGTTTCACTATCACTCTCTTGTTCAGTCTGTGACTCAGTGTTATTACTGCCAGCAAATAGAGTTTTGTAATACATCCGACTTTGCTCAGAATTGAACTTCATTAAATTTTGCAAGTCCTTTTGCTTCTCTATTTTCAGTGCCAAGTGTGAGTTGTAGGTTTGTTTAGTGTGAATACATGCAGTTGAATTAGGTCTCTGGATGTTAAATCGACTCATATTGTACCTTTCATAGTTTTACTCACACGGATTTTATTTTTGTGGGATGCCGAATATCGTATCACTTTACTTTCTGATATGAGGAATTCCTCGATTGGACTATGCTTAGTTTCTTTAGTACTTGGGTTTCTCTTGAATGAAAATGAAAATCCACAGCATGCTTCCAGTCTCCGACCGGGTCAGGAATGGAATAAATGAAGCCCCTATCTAGCGGCGAGGATATGAACTGTGCCGGCTGCCGAGGCCTGACGCATTCCTCTAGGGCTATGATTAAATGAATGACAGATGAAATGAAATGATAGTGGAGAGTGTTGCTGGAATGAAATTATGACAGGGAAAACCGGAGTACCCGGAGAAAAACCTGTCTGCCTCCGTTTTGTCCAGCACAGATCTCACATGGAGTGACCGGGATTTGAACCACGGACCCAGCGGTGAGAGGCCGGCGTGCTGCCGCCTAAGCCACGGAGGCTTTTTTTTCTCTTGAATATTTTGGAGAAATTTTGAGGATAGTCATATATCATACTTTGTTTGATCTGTACAACATATCCAACCGAACTTCTTACGATGTCAAACCACTGGTTTTGTGTTTCCTCAGATTCTTGTTTCTTTTTGTGACTCTCAATATGACCAAAATGGTAAGAAACTGTGTCCTATCATGGGATAATGATGCTCTAAAAAATGAAAGCGCCCCTCCTGCATCAAGGTGTAAAAGAACTGGACCACCAATCTCTGCACAACTGGTTAAGCGATGGTGTTGCTATCTACTGGTAAATAAAGCATGGAAAGCAAGAACATACTAATTCCAAGGAATAAGAGGTGTTTTGATTTCCGTAAATTTTATAACAACCTCCTGTATGCAGACGAATGACGGAATTAAGAGTATTCTTGCCTTCCATCCATGCGGAACAGCCTCTAAAGCCCCATCCAGCCCATAACTCAATTTCGGCAAAAATTGCAGTTAGTGGGTTTTTGACCTCCCTGCCTCATTTGTAATTCAGATGAGGATTGGGAAAGAGGCGGCCGTTAGGATAAATCCTAGCATTTGCCTGGAGATGAAGTGGGAAACTACGGAAAATCACTTCCTGGATGGCTGAGATGAGAATCGAACTCAACTCTTCTCAGTTTGGTTATGTTGTTGTTGTTGTTAACTCATTTAGGGACTTGGCAACATCGTGGTCAATTATACCCGTGGGTGTGTGTAGAATTTATCTGATAAACTGTGTTATTAAGGTGTCGGTAGTAGAGTGTGTATTTGTAATGCAGGTGGAGATGGCATAGGATGCGACCGTGGCCATAAGTTAGGATCCATGCTGTCATTTGCTTGGAGCAGAAGTGGTAAACCACGGAAAAAGCACTTGCAGGATGTATGAGGTGGGAATCGAACTAACCTCGACTCAGTTTTATCTCACGAGGTTGAATGTAAGTTACCTCGTTCCAGTCATCAGACCAGAATTAAATTCCTTGGCAGAGCCGGGAATCGAACTCTGAACTCCGGAATGACAGCAAGTTACAGAATTTAGCGCCATTAGATAAATGTGTTATCATATCCCAGCATACGAATTATCGTTTCAATCGCCTAAAAAAAAAGGAAAGGAAGCTTGTAGTTTAACGTGACCATTAATCTCGCGATCATAAGCCACGGGACCTCCGTTTTACGTGGAATCCGAACCACGGGACATGGGCATTTCACTTCGAAAATCTCACATGCATTGACCGGGAATCGAACCCGGTCCACCTTGGTGAGAGGCATACAGCTTGACCGCTGCGCCACCACGCTCCCTTCGCCTAAATAAGATGCGAGAAATAAGAAGTAAAGTTTTAAAAATTCGAACTAATGCTACCTCGAATATTTGAAAACAATTGAACATATTTTGATGCCTGTTGACTAAGCTCTGAATGAAGATTCACTGTGCCAAGTTCCATTGCACTCGGGTGATTAGATAACCAGAAAAAATAATTAAAAACATGAAAATCACTTCACCGCTATGATGTTTTTGTATTTCTCAGGATTTGGAAAGTCTGCCGAGAAATAAAATTCTGGTCTGATGACTGCCTCGTAAGGCAAAACTGAATCGAGTTGGGTTAAATTCCCATCTCAGTCATCTTGGAAGTGGTTTTCCGTGGTTTCCCATTTCTTCTCCAGGCCAATATCGCGATGGTTCCTAACTTACGGTCACGGTCGCCTCCTTCCATAGCCTTACCTGAATTACAAATACACTCATAAACAAATACAGCTATCACAATAACACAGGTCATCAAACACACACACACACCCAAGTACACTGTGCTAAATGGCCACGATGTCCAAGCTCGTCAAATGAAACAACTTGTTTTAGCAAATATTTCTTATGAGCGATTCAATCTACGGGTCTAAGAGTTTAGTTATGTTAGTTATTGTTATTTTAAGGGGCGGAACTACGAGGTCATCTGCCCCTGATCTAAGAGTTTGTAGCATGGTGCGAGTACGATATTTCCAGAACTGAGACAAGATGTGTGTTTCTAAGGACATATAAATGGCGCCAGTTTTGGAAGCTAATTTATTTCGGCAATAGCTGAGGAGCAGCACGCACGAGTAGCTTCGTTTACAATAACGTTAGTTATGTTAAATAGCAAACCGATCATATATCAGATGACCTCTCTTTCCGCCCCTTAAAACAACTATAACTATCAGAAGTCAGATGGTGAAAGGCACTCCTCTTAACAATTATTTTCAATGTCAGATATACTGTAATTTTATCTTTAACAGTAATGATAAGTGATGCTTGTATTGCAAAATGATCTCAAATAACGATAAACGGTACGATATCTTAACATATAGCTCTTGACATATGAGCATGATATTTTCTTGAACAAGTGATAAAGAAGACCCCTTCTGTGGTCCAAAGGGTAGAGACTACTGTTCCCAACGTTCTGTGAGTGATTTTAATCCAATACTGAGGGCTGAAACTGTTACTTACACTCAGCCTCCAAACATACAGAGCCAGCTGGCATGCTGACCATTCAGCTTCGACTGTTTAGGAACGGCTAATGCGCAATGGTATATGTAAGGGAAGTTGGGAAGAATCAAAATTATTTTGGTAGCCTACGTTGGCTTTCACGGTCAAAAAATTAAAATTAAGCATTTTTTCTAGATTTATGCCGTGTCTTGTGTGGGGTTTCGTCTAGGATCACCAGGCTGGCCCATCAGCGGGCTTTTGGTGTCCGTGCCCGGACAAACCCAGAAAAATTGCTGAGTTTTTAACATGTTCATTAGTTTGTTGTATTTTCCACGCAGATTTAAAGTGTAGCGTTTGACCTATTGCGTGCTCTGAGAGACTAGAACCTCGTATATGGGACACGAAGGAACAGTTGTTTAACTGCTCGCCCCTCGCCAAGGTGGCGCGGGTCCGATTTCTGGTTGATGCATGTAAGGTTCTGACGCTGAAAATATCACATCCAATGGTTCAGATCCTTAGTGTGAAAAGAAAGAAAAAGACCCATGGCTTATGCTTGCGAAATTAAGAGACGACTAGTTACCTAGCTTGCTTGCCCATGGATCCTGGAATGAGGAATTTAGGATATGAACGATATACTCTACTGTGAAAAGCGGACGATCAATGACCAGAAGTCCTCTAACTTATGCTGAAAATAAAGTGAATTTTAATGGATTTGGGCAGGAAAGAATATAAGAATAATACTAATGTTATTGGTTTTACGTCCCTTTTAACTACTGCGGCTTTTAGAGACGCAGGGGTGCCGGAATTTCGCCCCAAACGGGATTTTTTACGTGCCAGTAAATCTAATGACACTGATCCCTCTCATTTGCGCACCCTCAAATGCCAGTTGTCGGCACCAGGATTCGATCCTGGAACCTTGGGCACAGCAAGCGAGAAAGTTACCACTGAGCCACGCAGCCAGCCACAGGGAAGAATAAAACGGCACCTTACTCAGTCAATGACTGAGCAGTTTTATTTGTTTACATTATACATTTCACAGTAAGTTCAAAATATCAAGAAAATTATAAACTATGTGTAACTGTCACAAAAACAGATAACCTAGATATCCTGCCACTATGAAAAATCTCTGGTGTGTGGAATTATTTCCCATTGAGTAACGTGTATGTGCAATATACGCAACTCTAACCATACAAGAATGCCTGATATCAATATTCTTAACTTTCTGTGGGGACAGTACTTCATATGGCCGGATTACATAGGGTTACAAAAATTATCACCGTAAGTTAACATTAACAATGAGTTTATTAAATAATTTGTTACAGAGATCATTTACAATCATCAGTCTTATTTATAATCAAATACATTTTAAATGCAGGTAACAATATGTAAAATGCTATAGAACATTATTTGTATTGCTTAATAAGTTAAAATAAATATAAAATAGTTGTTCCCATCGTAGATTAAGCTCAATAATCGTCAAATACTTCATAAGGGCAGGTGAGAATCTTCCGTAATTCGGTACATAATTATGGCAATTTCTCCAGACACGTGGTGAAGTGAACCGACTATGTCGTCTTGGAATACCACACAAAAACTAGACAGATTTGGTTACCACTATATACTGAGTCGCTGGATCGGGTGGAATAGCGGTAGCGTGCTTGACTGAGCCAACCCCGGCAACTAGGTAAGATACACTGGAGTTTAATTGCTTGGCAATAAGACAAATAACCTAGCTTTTGTTTATATTATTGATCACTCAAGTGAGAGATGTTGCGCTGTTCATAACCAAGCATGTTTAATTGCTCGGAGAATGGAATAAGACATTTTAGAAATTGGCGTACTTTAAAAAAGGATTTTCTTATTTAAATTACTCATGCTTTTGGGATATTGCCGTGTGAAAGTTCTAATTAAAATTTCTAGAAGTTTCGAGAGGGACCTTGCCTCCCTTTTTCAATAGAATTAAAACAATGTGGCCAAAGGATGTGTGTCAATGAGCTTACAAAGAATGTGTGTCAATGAGCTTACAAAGAAACTAGAGTAATTACTCTGTTCGTCACCAGATAGCAGCCAGAAGCTACTGTATGGACCTGGGTAGAAAAAGGCGCCATATTAACTAGAACGGTGTAAAGAGCAGTAAGGAAGGAGACGGAAAAGGAAAAGGGGGCGGGGAAAAATTGAGACCCCTCGATGAATGAGGATGTGCAAATAAGGGGAAAGGGTGGTGGGGATGGATATAAGGAAACAGAAACAAAAGGTACCCAACGTCATACAGGCCTCGATTGTATGGTTCGACACATCACTATATCGTGCGAAAAGGCTCAATACACTAGCCAGCCGTTTTTGTTTTTGTCCAAGATTTTTGGCACAATTACCGAAATCCTAAGTGGTCTGTGTTGTTACGGGTGATGAGGCAGGGGTGTTCACGTCGATGTTGAATCAAAATTCTAGCTGCAACCTATGGAGTGGAGGCATTCAACTTCACTAGTGAATTTACTTTTGTGATAACTATGGGAAAAGTAAATATGTGTGAAATACCAGACAAAAATAAATAAATATATATATATTCCGTTTTTTTTGTAATATAAACATTACTTTAAAACGCATCGCAAATTAAACTGATGTCTCTCCGTAAGACAACGGGAACATACTATGAAAGTTGGAGGTCAGGTCAGATTCTCTACCATTCTCCATTCAATACTTCTGTTATAAGTTATCCTGCTCATTTTGACTGTAGCTAAGTTGCGATTTGCGTAGGATTAATAATATTCTTAAAGGCTGAGAAGAAACTTAATGATTAAGATCAATTCCTTCATTTAGGTTCCAAGTTTTCTCGAAGAAATTGCCAACACTTTAAAAGACTAATTACCACGTAGCCTAAATAAGCTATTCATATGCTACAAATAAATATTATTTCTGTTTCAGAGAAGCTTGGTCCTAGCAGGGCCGGTTTTAATTATAAGGACAACTCACTAAAATATAACTTCCCAATCATTCTGAAACATTTAAACACACAAGAAAACCTTGATATGGCATTCAACTCCCCCAGTTTCACTAGATCATCTCAAAATTGCACGTATTTTAATTCATGAGATATACATGATCCATCCTGATACATACGAAGCTCTTCTCTCTGTGCGTTGTAAGAAAGGACATATTTTTGAAGAGTTCTGAATAATCACTTTCGTGTGTTTGTCATTTCATAAGGAAATGGTATGTTTATACAGTATTTACACTATGAAGTGTCTACATACATGAATCTTAAAGGTACTCCAATATAGACAGTTTGGGAGTCGTGCAGCGAGTAACTGAACAGGACGACGTGTGCAATAGCCGTGCATGCGCGTGCACCCAATCACGTGCAATTATCTCCGTCTGAGGAAGGCCTCAATGAATTAATGGATAATATTGAATGCTAGAGGTTTTATTGTGGTGTAGCAAATGTACCTAGGTATGCACATTTTAGCATAAACTATAATCTCTGCTAACAAGAATATTGTTATATGCATTGAGATATACAATCGTATATTCGAGCTGAATATTCAGTCGTGTACGGCAAGAATGAAAATTTTGGAACATCAGAAAAATTTTCATCTGCATAAAGCCGTGAGAACATTTTAAAATATCACAGTTGAGTACAGTATTGTTGGATAGAAACTTACAATGCCAGTTAATGATGCACTTGGCATGTAGATAGTGCAATGTGACATAAGAACTATGAAGATGGCTGTTTGGAACTTAGGACGTATATTTTCAGCAAAAACCAAGCATTCCATCTCTTTAAAACTTGTCAACCCACTTGAAAGCAGTGTGAAAGTGCATCCTGTACGTCTTTATACTCCGCCTGCTTAGACCCAGCATCTGGACAGTCTAATACTGAATAAACCGCAACTGCGTTAAACCCATGAGACCTCAGTTATGGTTTAAAATAATATTACCTCCGAGATTCGAAGCGTCAGATTATCGTTCATATACACTTAAAACCATTCTAAAATTACCTGGACGAATGCTTATGCTGTCGTAATATCCTGAAACCCTATCGTGATTAAAATCACGACTGTAGCGAGCTTCAGTGAGGTCAGCGTTGCCTAACATCCTACTTAAGTAGAATATTGAGTAGTAAAATCAACAACTCATTAAGAGTCTAAAACTTGCAATCATGTTGCGAAAGACACTGGGTACGTCATTTCTTGTCACGGTAATTTCAATGACAGAAGCAGCATGAGTTCAAGAGCCCATACTTCAGGTAGCAAACATTACAAAATGCCTGGAACAGGGAAATAGAAACAAGTTTGATAAGTATACATCCATAATAAAATTACATTGATCCTTAATTTATGCACTAATGGCCCTTAAGGGGGTCGGTACAGCTTACCACCTTCGAAAGTTAAATTTAAACAATTTACTCCGATTCTACCGTCGACTATATAAACCAATGACACTTTACATAAAAAATACCTCATTGTGTAGACTACATGTGCAATATATAAAAGTTTTCTTCGGTATGGTTAACATTTAAAAAAAATTGAGACTGTTAAGTTGTCAAGTTTCACAGTTTTCCTGATAAATTAAAGATTTTTGCTCTGTTCATTGGAGATTGCTTTAAAGGTAACTACTACAATACTGACCTCTTTCAGTTAATTATTAATAAATTTAGTATTTATTATCATGTGAACAATTGACATAATATAAATTTGCATTTTATTTCGTGGAAATAGAGTTTTTTTTGTTTTGTTTTTGTTTTTTTTGCAAACAACCATCCAACCAAGACTCACAATTTTGGTCAGTTTTGTAGACCCTATCACTAAGAACACTTGAAAAAATGCATTGTAATACACCTTATACTTGAGGAGTTACAATAGAAACGGATTTGAAAGAAACGGTTTTGAGAAAATGAACGACAAAGTTATCTGAATCCTTAAGGGTGGTGTAGACATTAGTTCTCAATCTAGAATATCTCCGAAATAACTTGAGCTATATTTATGAGATTTTGAAGGAATGCTACTATGACTTGAGGGTATAACTTACTGTATATCTGTTGAATACCTACTAACTAATATAGCCCCTGGCACTACAGCCCATGAAAATCCTAGGCCTACCCAGCGACCGCTGCCCAGCCATTTGGCCTGCAGATATTGGGGTGACGCGTGATCAGCGCATCGGTTCCCCTCGGCCGTTAATCTTGGTTTCCGTGATCAGGGCGCTGCCTCACTGTAAGACAGCTACTCAATTGTCCTTACGAGGCTGAGTGCACCCCGTTCCAGCCCTCACGTCAGTTTCCAAAATCTGTGACGGAGCCGTGAATCGAACCCGGGAACTCCGGGTGAGAGGCAGGTGCGCTACTCCAGCACCACGGGGCCAGCACCTACTAACTAATATATTTATAATATATTCGGACATCAAGCTGTGCCTATATATCCCCTATTACAGTTTCTACGGGGTCCGAGATGAGGCGAGACGAGTAATGCATCCTAGTTTTCACGGCCGGATATTCTTCCTGACAAACTTCACGAAATGAGTTTATGAGAAATGAATAGAAATAAGATAAATAAAAGACGGTAAAGGAATCGAAGAGAACTGCCGTGACTTTGCATATTCTTGGAGTTGAAAATGGGAAATCACGGCAAACCACTCAAGGACGGCCAACAATGGTTTTAGATCCCCACTCATTCTGAAGAGTTTGAGGATAGTCAGACCTCATGGCCTTGCACATTACCGCGTGTAGTTATCCCAATCTGTTCAAAATTACAAGGTCAAATATTTATCAAGATCATTCTTCAGAAGAAAGCATAGAGAGACTATTATATAGTTGTAGTTATTGTTTTAAGGGGCAGAACACATGGAGAGATTGCACTCCCATTGCATTCGTATTGTACATTTATGATACAGGTTTCACGTTTCTGAGCTGTTGTGGCTAAGATGCAAAGACGCCAGGGTTAATAACGTCTAAGGAAAATGTTGCGTGTTAATAAAGCGATAGCCGCAGATTTATCGAACTATACATCCTAAAACGACAGCCAAATGTGGAGAGATTCGGTATCGCAACTTAGCGCAAATATAAAATACTGATAAAGATCTTCATAAGAACTCTGCGATGATTTTGGGATTTCGGATTTGGGTAGATATTCATCTCTTGACACACCCTGAAAGAGGCAGTACCACCTTTTAAAACATCCAAGTATATCGTATGCAATGTAAGATAACCTGAGGGTCTCCTTTGAGTGGTCCAAACTTGGTGAGACGATCGTACAGCGAGCGATTCAGCAGGAAGAATTCGACATCTCGAGGAGGAAGAGTGGCAGGCTGCCAGCTATCGGGCGAACCTCTTAAGTGAGCCCCAAGATCTAGCAGATCTCTTCCCTGATAAGGAATCACCTGGAAAATAGAACAAATATATAGTAGAACTAGGTTGGTATAAATCGATATGGTATACCGGTGGTAAATAAAACAAGTAGTTCCGTGATGAACTAAGGAGCCTAATCTATATAGACCTATCTAGAATAATGACGAAATAAAGTTGGTGATACTAATTTTTTTATTAGTTCGAAATATACCTGAATTACTGTAGCCTAACAGCACTACATTGGCATCCCTGGTGGCTGAATATAATCTTCAATCTCTTAAAGTACTGTACCCAACTGGGGTTGGTACAGGATATGAACTTCGGATCTCGGAGATGAAAAGAGTTCAGTTACAAGCTAGCCATGAGGAAATAAGAAGTGATTCAGGCAATGACGCATAGCATTGACAAGCCTTATCTGAAGTCACAGGATGCAAGGTGTGTGTGAATCATGAGGATAGTCACGCTGTGATGAATCAACCAGAGCAGATTGGCAGGGGAATCACCGCAGAGTGTTAACGTTTGCATCTTTATGACAACCCTGGATTGCATCCCAACACCGCAAAATTGCGAAATAACCCGTTTTCGCGGAAACAACGCAAAATTACATAAATATGTTTACGTAGACCAGAATAATCCAGGGAATTATGAATTAATCAAACTAAAATCGAATAATTTAGGCCCAGGGAAAAAGCTCTTACTAAGCAGTTACGTCATTAGGCGGAGCTAAGAGGAGGTCTTGGGAAGGAGAAAATAAAACTCATTCGCCCACATAGCTGAGGAGCCTTGTAGATTTTATTTTAAATAAATAAAGACGATCGATTTTCGGGAAACAAGATGATAATGTAACGTTTAAATTATAGGGAACATAATGATATATTTTTCAAAAACGTGCGACGTCTATTTCAAAAGATAGTTCCAAGAAGAAGACAAAAGTAATTTATGTTTGCAAGTTCCCAATATATAGCCGAGGTTTCAACCAGAGAGCATGCAGTTTTCCGACAGCCCGAGAGGGGGCGTCAGGCTGTATCAAATGCAGTATTCATCAGCCCAGTGAGGCGTTAGGCTGTATCAGAAGCAGTTTCACCATCAGCGAGCGTAGAGGCGCTACACGCTGTCTCATAAAATGCAGAAACGCTGCATCACATCAGTCGAAATTCAGTCAAGCCCGGAGAGGCTCAGCGCAAATTCGCACCGTACATAAGTATACAGTACGCAGTATTATCAGGTTGCCTGGACGGAAGTCCGTCCTCACGTTTGTAAAAACTCATCACACTCCTGTATGGAGATATCAGAGCAAGTAACTCAGATCGTTACCAACCGCTAAAGTGGATCGTGTTAAGACAAATTAACAAATCGTCAGTATCCGCGGTTTCAACAAAAGTTTGTATGTGCGTGGTAATATAAATACGTCACGTCAAAAAGTACTGTTTGTAAGTGATCACTAAAGCACTTGTGCTAGATCAAATAAAATTGTACGCTACACGGAAGCCGTGACAAAATAAGTTGCGCCGCGTCAAATTCTAGAACATTAATCAGCTAGAAACATCAGTCCAGATCAGTAGACACATTACGCTGGAAATCATCGGTTCGAGACTATAGATAGGTCTTCGTGAAAGTCAAGTAAAAGACCACAGTATTAAGGGTCAGATATTGGAACGAAATTCGAAAATTCAAGTTAATGGACACGGGTTCGAGATCCAAAGCAAATTCAGTGAACTTTAGCGAAGCTACAGTGTGTCAAACAGGGACGTAGCCAGAAAAACATTCTCGTATGAGAAAGAAGAAAAATCTTGTCGCAGTATATAAAAAGGGCAGATTACGGTCAAGAAGTAAGCGGGCCATAGGTTCGATAGACCGCTACATAAGTGTAGGGTAGGTGAAAAATGCAAATCGCTTATAAAAAGACGATAAAGAAAGTCGAAATAGACTGTTAAAAGGACAGGGCAGAGACTAAATCCAGTTAAGAACTAGGAGCCGTTCGAGTTATCACGCGTCCAATGCAGGGTCTTAGGATCTCATCAGGGCGTCGATCACCGATAGGAAGTGCCGAAGATCACTGAGATATGGCGGAAAAGTAGTGCTGTGTAAATAACTTAAAAGATATATTTGTTCAGTGTTAATACAGTGTTTTATAGAATAATAATATGTTTAAATATAAGTGAAGGTCAATTGGGCCTAAGTGAAATGAAATTAACGAAAGAAAGTGCCATGGAAAAGTGTAAATTATGCCGTAGATGGGTGAATCTTAAGGATGAAGCAGGAGAAGCACACTGGTGAATCATGATTTTTCATTAAAATTGGCAGCCGTACGATGCACTGACCCAGTGAAATTAGTCGTGACTAGGGAGTTTAACGATCGATTCACCGGGTAGTTGAATGCATTGATATAATTGAAATGTTGGGATAATAATAAATGACTGCGAGAATGACCTCACAAAATAAATATAAAAATGGGATCAGTAATAAAAAAGTAATAAAACCCCAAGAAATGAAATAATAAGTAATAAATGATTTGGAGGAAGGAACCGAAAATAATATCCTAAATGGCTTAAGATTTTGCTATAGTAAAATCAGTTTATGAAATAAAAGTGCATCATAATGAAGTCGTTAAAAGTCGATATGATAAGGAAAATAAAAATAGTTTGATTTTATACCATATAATTAAATGGCGAATAACAAAAAGTTGTAATAAAAATAATTGAAATCTGAGATGATAATAATGAAAATAACTTATAGAGTTGTCATACTTTAACAAGAAGTTCCGTGAAGAACTATACAGCCTACTTTTCATGCCAATGATTATTCTACAGAATATGAACCTATCTAGAATAATGACGAAATTAAGTTGCTAATATCGAAATTTCCAATTAGTTCGAAATACTGTATACCTGGCATAATGTATCCTAATAGAGCACTACATTTGGCAGCCCTGATGACTGAATATATTCTTAGTTCCATCTCTTAAGGTACAAAATACAAAATTTGGTTGAAGTCCAATGAATAGCATGGACGTTACATGCAGTTAAACATTGGACCTAACAGCGCGCGTAAAATCATGCTGGCAACAATGTCATGCATGTATTGGTCAGAAATAATCTGAAATAATATGATCTATTGTTGTGCCAATTTTGAATGAAATCCATTAGTTAGTATAGAAGTTACATGCATTTTAAAATGGGACCTATCAGCAGGCTTAGAATCATGTTGGCAGCACTGACGTATATTAGTTACTCCAAATTCGTCTAGAATGCCAGGTACTATACGTGTGCAAAGTTTAGAGCTATTGGCTTGCATACTTTCTGATATTGATATTAGGGTAACAAAAATATGGACAGCACATATTAACAGTTGGCAGCACTGGTTGCTCCTTAGAATACGCATAGTCATATCTGTTATGGTACACATAGCACATACGAAATTTGGTTGAAATCCAAATGATAGTATGGAAGTTACATGTATTTAAGTTGGACCTGTCAGTAGGCTTAGAATCATGTTGGTAGCACTGACGTATATAAGTTACTCCAAATTAATATAGAATGTCAGGTACTATACGTGTGCATAGTTTAAAGCTGTCGGCTTGCATACTTTCTGATGTATTGGTATTTGGATAAAATAAATTAGGAGCATGTATTAACAGTTGGCAGCCCTGGTAGGTCTTAACAATACGCTCAGTCATATCTGGTTATGTACACATACAACATACGAAATTTGGTTGAATTCCAATTGATAGTGTGGAAGTTATATGCATTTAAAAATTGGACCTATCAGGAGGCTTATAATCATTTTGGCAACACTGCCATGTTTGTCCTCCTGGAAATTAAACTGAAATATTATTATCTGTACGTGTGCCAATTTTGAAATAGCTCCCATTCATACTTTCCAAGATATCCAACATGGAGCTCAAATTTCAATTGCGATTTTTGAGCAGTTGGTAGCACTGACATTTTCAAATATGGCCGTGAGATATTCAGGTATAGATCTTTACTCCTACCAAATTTTGTTTCGATTGCTGCAGCCGTTTAGGAGTTGATAGGGGGGACACACACAGACAGACAGACAGACAGACAGAAGGACAGACAGACAGACAGACAGACAGACAGACAGACAGACAGACAGACAGACAGACAGACAGACAGACAGACAGACAGACAGACAGACAGATCTCATAAGTCTACTTTTTCCTCATTTTTTGCAAAATGTGTAAAGTAGGCTAAAAATATAGTGGTGGTAAAAATTATAATAAGGAACTCAAGTAATGAAAACGGAACGAAATAAATATTATATTTACGTAATGTTGTCAAAAAAGATCGATTAGTAAATCTCTAAAGTAATTGGTGAATAAAAACACCCAAGGAAAAACTTATTATTGCAGGCTATCAAGCCAAAGTTATGAGAATAAAATAATAGGAAGACCGAGGTCTTTCCGCTATAAATGAAAGATTATATAAGATATTAAATAAACCGCGAATATCCAAGCAAGAAATCGTGTTGCCGAAAAGGCCAAATAATAAAATAAATGTAGCTTCAAGCTAATAAATATGCGTTAATCAGGATATATTTATTCGGGAGATGGAAAGTATCGTCGAAATATTGTGGATGAAAGATTCCCATTAATGTAGTGTTGTATGAAAACTTATTATATTGGGTAGGTGAAATTCCCATTAAAGTATTGCCATAGTGAAGCGTCGAAAATAATAGTTACATTGTAAGACCGTGAAGGCATTGTTATAAATAAAATATTGTAGGCAATAATCGTCGAAATAAAGCATCGTGTGCGAATGTACAAGTCCAAAAAGGCATTGTTATGAATATATTGTTGTGATAAGACGTCATACAAGTTATTATTAAAGTTGGTGTAGTCAACTATTATACATCCTCTCCGGAATAAGAAATAAATATCCTGTAAACACGAAATGTAATGATAATAATAATAATAATATTGAAAGCAGGAACAAATAGCCGCTTTAGAAGTGAAATGTAAGTCTTGGGATCATATGGTTAGGTAGTAAAGAACATTGTAAACGCAAGGCGGTCGGCGAGACGCCATAAATCAAGTGAAGTGTCAGCTGTTAGAACCTGACCTACCATAGTGAGGGAGTGAGAGAGAGATTTTAACGAGTTCTGTCGTAAATTAGGGTCTAGCAAAGACTAGAATTAAAGAGGCCACTATATGAAAGTTTTTATTAAAAGATGAAAGCTCAAAATAACCTATACAATCATGATGCTGGGGTTGAGACAATTCCCCAGAATATAAGTTTGAAGCAATTGTATAGATTTTGACGGATTTTGTCAAAATACTTTTATTGTTAATAAAAGGATTCCTTCCTCAAAAAGAATGAATAATGGGTTATGAAACAATGAAGTTTTGATATGAATAGAGACCCCACTATAATAAATAACACAGTGCATGGTACGCTGCTGAGAAAGATCACCTGATGCATGGAGAGTAACTGGTGGAATAAGGGTTCGATCCACAGACATGGCATGTTCTTGTACAGTATTTATAAATGTTTAAAATCTAAGGCTTAGTGAAAAATTCTTATTAAGGTCCAGAGCACTAAATAAATGATAAACAAATAATGTTTATGTAAACATAAAAGAAACCCTGAAGGGTAAAGATTGAAATGAATGTAAATATCCATAGCCTTGGAGAGATTATATGACTTAAACGATAGGCGCGCTCGACGCCTGAGTAAAATATACTACAAATAGTAATAATTTAATTTAAGCAAGACAAAATAGTTACAAAGTTCGTGGAATAATGAAGTGACATTATAGTGTATTTGATGAATTTTTAACAAAGTGATTTTTAGTTTTGAGTGACACTTGAAGAGACTATGCCAAGTGATTGATTTTTGACATGTTTTGAGTGAATATTTTTCTTCTATGAAATAAATTATGTAAATTATAATGTTGAGTTTTTCCTCGAATCCTTGTGAACCTTGAGTATTCCATATCGGATGTTAAGTCAGCAGTGGAGGGAACGTTACACGCCCCGATGCCGCAGCAGCAAAAAGCCGAGAGCTGACTAACCATCCTCCGTATAAACGGGCACAGTACATGATGCACACACAATTTGGTTGAATTCCAATGGATAGCATGGACGTTACTTGCAGTTAGACATTGAATCTATCAGCGGGCGTAAAATCATGATAGCAACAATGGCATGTATGTGTTGCTCAGAATTAATCTGAAATATTATGATCCATTATTGTGCCAATTTTGGATGAAATCCATATGATAGTACACAAGTTACATGCATTTAAAAAATGGACATATCAGCAGCCTTGGAATCATGTTGGCAGTACTGCCGTATATTAGTTACTTAATCTAGAATATCAGGTACTATACGTGTGCAAAGTTTAGAGCTGTTGGCTTGCATACTATCTGATATATTGATATTTGGGTAACAAAAATAGAGAAAGCATTTATTAACAGTTGGCAGCCCTGGTTCCTCTTACAAATACGCACTATATCTGTTATGGTACACATAGCACACACTATATTTGGTTGAAATCCAATTGATAGTAGCCTATAGAAGTTACACGTATTTAAAAATTTGACCTATCAACAGGCTTAGAATCATGTTGGCAGCACTGATGAACATTAGTTACCCCAAATTAATCTAGAATGGCAGGTACTATTTGTGTGCAAAGTTTAAAGCTGTTGGCCTGCATACTTTGATATATTTGTATTAGGATAAAAAAAAAATAGAGAGCATTTATTAACAGTTGACAGCACTGGTGGCTCTTAGTATGAATAGTCATATGTTATTATACACATAGCAAATATGAAATTTCGTTGAAATACAATTGGTAGTATAGACGTTACAATCATTTAATAATTAGACCTTATCAGCATGCTTAGAATCATGTTGGCAACACTCATGCGTGGGCTCCCGAAAATTAATCTGGTATGTTGTTATAAATGAGTGCAAATTTTGGAACAGTTCGCATGCATAACTTCTGAGATATCAAAAAGAGCTCAAATTTCAATTGTGAATTTTGATCAGTTGGTAGCACTGACGTCAAATATGGCCGTGAGGTATTCAGGTATAGATATTTACTGAATACCAAGTTTGGTGTCTACACACACACAAACACACACACACACACACAGATGATCTCAAGACTACTTTTTAGTCACTTTTGCAAATTTGAAAAGTAGGCTAAAAATTTTCAAATATACCACCAGTTACTATTTTCCATCAGTGGTACAGTTCACTTCCCCGAGGCCTTCCCATGAAAATGTATGCTCAAAATCAATAATAATTTGTGCATACTGGAGGTATATTTTTAAGAAAGTAGGTTTATAATCCACAAATTGTATCCACGTGCCCATCTATATCTATCTATTGCAAAGAATAAGTTGAAATCCCGAATGGATTAATTCATAAGCACGATTTTGTCTCAGAAATAAACGTGGTTCCTTATTGTATGAGTTTACTCTATTGAGTTGACATCTGTTCTGAATGAATTTTTCACATACTGGAAGTATGCGCATGCTGGCATTGTTTCCGTAAGTTACAAGGCTATTACACTAAAGAATACATGAAACCTCCTTAAATATTTTATGGAAGCTAAAGTCAAGAACTCACTATCTAATAAACTTAAAGAGTTAGTCAAGAAAAAAGTAATATTATAAGGAGATTAACTCTGTTCAAGACTGAAGTAGCCTACAACGTTTATACAGTCGACACTCGGTGTGGCGACTATGTGCACTGTAAAATCATAAGACATTATAAATCAGAATATAAGAGCAATAATAAAATCTGAAAAATTAAATTTAATGATTTAAATGAAAACATTTTGCTTTGTAGGGATTGTGTTTAATAGGTCGTATGGAACTAGGTTCTTACGTGTGTAGTAATAAACGTTGAAAACTGAGTGAATCTTTACTGCAGTCACCAGATTTGTAGTCACCAAATTTTTACTGAAGTTTGCCACGGTGGGTGAGTGGTCAAGGTGTCGCTCTACTAACCTCAAGCTTGCAGGTTCATTCCTGGCCATGGTAAGTGATTTTTGAAATGCGGCAAAAATTACGACACCATGTCATACGATGTTGAAATGTCAAAGAACCCATTTGAATTCAGTAGGCAGTGTTCATAATGCCAAAATTAATCTCGGAAGATTCCGCCCACACAAAGATCCTCATTCCTCTACTAGAAAGCGCTATAGTGTTCAAGGAGCTAGATATCTAACCTCCTTGGCTTTCATAGTGCTTCAAGGAACAACGAAATTCGACAAGCAAGCAAGCAAGCAAGCAAGCTTGCACCCGAGGCCATATGATATATTATTGAAGCCTCAAATCGAAGCAAGTAGTTTTGCCTCCCTAGAGCTTTTCATGCTACGGTCATCAACTGTTATTCTTAGGATATATTTGAAGCAAATATTTTCGACATTAAATATTGAGTATAAGTATATTTGAGGCAAATCTCCGTAGATATTTACTTAATCCCCAAATAATAATAATAATAATAATAATAATAATAATAATAATAATAATAATAATAATAATAATAATAATAATAATAATGCAAATGCTAATGGTTTCGCGCCCCTTTGAACTACCGCGGCTTTTAGAGGCGCCAGGGTGCCGGAATTTCGTCCCGAAGGGGATCTTTAAGGTGCCAGTAAATGTACTGGCACGGCTTCCTCGCATTTGCGCACCCTCAAACGTCAACTGAATGTGCCGGGATTTGATCCCGTAATCTTTGGGACAACAGGTGAGAACGTACAATTAATAATTATCCATAAGCACTAGAGCGTAGCTTTATTCACGAGTCTCAAAAGTTTCCTTGAATGAGAGTCAGATGAAAAGGGGATAAAATAAAGTATACAGAATCTAGCTAGGCGTATTTTATTTATTCTCGGAGGAAGATATGGCTCAATAGAGAAACTAGTGAGGAGGCAAACCGACAGTATCTAATCTCTCGATACATTCTATTCTATACGACATACCTACTCGTAAGTTATCTTTGCGATAACATTTTGCTGGTCCAGCTGATAAATTTAGCAATCCACTTCCAGACAAAAATAAGGTTTCTTTAAATGGACTGGGTAAAAAAAATCACTCGTGTTAACAACGTATTTCTAGCTTATTTTCAATTCCGAAAAATAGGCATATGAGATCACCTTTTGTTCGTGTATGTATGTGTGTGTGTGTGTGTGTGTGTGTGTGTGTCCTAATAACTTCTATACGGCTGGAGCGATTTCAATGAAACTCTGTAAGTTCATATCACTATTCAGGACGACCCCGACCGTGCCCTTCAAATTTTGTTACGTCTCACCGATCCAACATGGCGGCTGTGCGAAATATTTCACCAGCATTCAATATCTCCGAAACTATTCCCGGTATCACCCTGGATTTTTTACGGTGATAAAGGGAACTACTAGAAGTTCACCTATGTGACTTTAGAAAAACTGGTAACTACAAAACCAACATGGCGGCCACGCCAATTTGCGCCTATTAAATAGACTTTTCTCGCGATTTAACCAACCAAACGCAATAAAACTTTGTACAGTATATGTTTATACATATTGTAATGCACCGACATCTTTGTTCTATTGTTTACATAACCTCAAGATGGCGGCTGTGCGAATTTTAAAATCAAGTTTTTATTTCTAGTGTCTTAGTCATGCGATCGAAGTGAAAGTTTGAATAATGAACCTACGCAATAATTTTCCTTTAATGGTACATGAGGCTCTATGGCCTATACATATAACAATTCAACATGGCGACCATCCAAAATATTTAGACGGCTCTGAATATCTACGAATCTATTATAGCAATCAAACTGAATTTTTTTATGTTCATAGGGGCTATGAACTTATGTTCACCTATAGGACTTTAAATAACCTGGTGATCACAAATCGAACATGGCGGCGACGCGAAGTATAAACATTCACATGGACGTTTCTCGCAATTTAACCATCCGAGTGCAGTGAAACTTTGTACAGTAAATCCTGATACGAATGTTAATCCACTGGCATCTAATTTATTTCAATTGTTTCCATAGCCACAAGATGGCAGCTGTGGGAAATTTTAAAATCTCGTTTTATACTTGTGTCCTAATCATACGATTGAAGTTTGAATGCTAAGCGTACACACTAATCTTCATGTAACAGTACATAACTCTAGGACCTGCATATATAAAATCCAACATGGCAACCATCCGAAATATTTAGTCGGTTCTCAATATCTATTAATCTATTACCGCAATCAAACTGAAATTTTGTGCGTTGATAGAGGCAATTAACATAAGTAGGATATATGAAACTAGGCTGTCTAGTTCTTCACGGAACTACTTGTTCCTATTTAAAGACATCTCAGCTAGTAGACACACGTTACTAGATTCTTATGTTATGAAAGGAGTAGAAAATAGTGTTGTCACTAAGGAACTTCCACATTCACCAAATACCTATTTAAGCAATACGATTTTCATCAGATGGTGTCTCCAATACACAGGGTGTTCCAGGAAAAGGTAGTCATCTCTCTATATATAAAAATGAAAGTTTGTCTGTTTTTTCTGAATTTCCACGGAAATGTGCGTTCGTTATTTGCGCGCTTCAGACTGTTTCATGACCGATGCGCGCAAAAAAAAAATGGTCTGCCTGCCTGCCTGTCTGTCTGTCTGTCTGTCTGTCTGTCTGTCTGTCCTTATAACTTGAGAACGGCTGGGTGGATCAACGTAAAATTTGATACAGATATCCATCAGAGGCACGACACTAATCATTGATGTAACTCTTCTCCGTACCTCTTATAAAAGGGGCCCAATCCCCTTAAAATACATGCTGAAATAGGCGTAGAAGGGTGAGGCAAAGCTCATTTTCAGCCCCTCAATGTGAGAAACGAAACTCAGGGAGGGCCCCCCGAAAATTATATTTTAAGGTCCTAAAACCAACAGTTTTTGAGATATTCCAAGAAAACTAATTTCACTTAATAAATTAATGAAAGAATGCATGCCGGTAACCATGGCAACTGAATCTCAGAGATCCATCTATTTCTGTAAGACGCAATGCAATTCCATTTATTACATTACTGTGAAGGTTTGCAAATGGCTATAAGGTTATAACGGATCCAAATGAAGCTGAAATATTCATCAATACATACAATGCGCTTAAGGGGTCGAAGGGTAGTCTAGAATTTTTTCACGCGATTTACACGTGTGGGTATGGTACGGAAGGTCAATTATATCCCTTCTCTATTATATAAAAATGAATGTCACGGATGCACGCAAAAATAATTTTTTATCAGTCTGTCTGTCTGTCTGTCTGTGGACAATTTTTTGTGTCCTTATAACTCGAGAACGGCTGGGTGGATTAACGTAAAATTTGATACAGATATCCATCAGAGGCACGACACTATTCATTGATGTAACTCTTCTCCGTGCCTCTCATAACAGGGGGCCTACCCCCTTAAAATACATGCTGAAATAAGCGTAGAAGGGTGAGACAAAGCTTATTTTCAGACCCTCAATGTGAGAAACGAAACTCGGGGGCCCTAAAAGGACCCCGAAAACCACTTTTTAAGGCCCTAAAACAAACAGTTTTTGAGATATTCCCAGAAAACTAATTTCACTTAATAAATTAATGAAAGAATGCTTGCCGGTATCAATAGCAACAGAATCTCAGAGGTCCATCTATCTCTGTAAGACGCAATGCAATTCCATTTATTACATTACTGTAAAGGTTTTCAAACGGCTATAAGGTTATAACGGATCCAAATTAAGCTGAAATATTCATCAATATCAATTCATATAATGCGCTTAAGGGGTCAAGGTGTTCTCTAGAATTTTTTTTACGCGATTTACACGTGCGGGTATGGTACGGAAGGTCTATTATATTCCTATCCCTATATTGTTATATTATTATTATTATTATTCTTTTAATTGTAATTATTATTATTATGGCGTACAAAGACGGGACGAAGCTCATTTTCAACCCCTTTGTGTCAGAAGCAAAACTCGGGGCCCCTAAAGAGCCGTAAAGGGTCCCCGAAATCTGTATTTTAAGGCTCTAAAACCAACAGTTTCTTAGATATTCCCAGAAAACTAATTTCATTTATTAAACTAATGAAGGAATGCAAGCCAGTAACCATGACAACAGTATCTCAAGAGGCGACATCCAACTTACCATCTATTTCTGGATGAAGTAATACCACTCCATTTATTACATTTCTGTGAAAATTTGCAAATGGCTGTAAGGTTATCACGGAACCAACTAAAACTGTAAAATTCATCAATGCGCTTAAGGGGTTCAAGGAGTACCCTATATTTTTTCACACGACTTACACGTGCGATATGTCGTACAAGGTCTATTATATCTCCAAACAGCAACATCATTTTCAGAAAATCCTGATTTGAAATAGTAGACTATTTTTGCTGATTTTAGGAATTTGGACCATTGGAGGCTAAAAAACCTAAATTTCCATGCACCACAAGCCTTTATAATTTATAAAAGGGGTCTTCCAGTTGTTGGGCACTTGACACAACGGTTAGGGTCAGTTTGTATGTGACGTGTATTGCGATTCGTCTACGAGGTTTTCAATTTTATTTTCACGTAAGGAAGAACACGTTAGGTAAATTTAGTTTGAGAGCACATTTTAACTAGCCTAATCATTTTTATTTGTCAACAAACAGGTTCCAAGCCCCTAACCATTGCAACAGTAGCTCAATTGATAACGTCTGGCTATTAATACCGAAGACCGTTCGAAGAATAGGTACTTCTGTTAGTGAATGAATAAACATAGCCCGAGAATATTTTCCCCGTGGATCCTATGATCTATTCCGTCTACATCACTGAGCTCTTGCCATGGTAATAATGTAACTGACATTTTCGCATTGTCACTGTTGCATGAGCTCAGCGATGTGTTGGCAAGTTATTTATTGTTTTAAGGCGCGGAACATCTGCCCTTAGGTTACAAGTGAAGAATACAGGGTGTCTTAAAATTAGAGGTAGACAATTAAACCTCTCTGGGGAACAATATGAGTTAAGATACCCGTGCGCGCAATCCAACCGTAAAGTCCCTGTGAGCATTTGTAATTGCGACGAAACTTAGCAACGTCGCGCAATGAGTAGCAAGGAGTGCAGCGTCTACACTTTTGTGTGTTTCGAGCTGAGCAGCTGACCTGTGGTTCTTGCAGCTCAGTGGGCTAGGCGCTCGTGCTGGAGCTTATTTCATTTAAAAAATTGAAAATGAGACGCAGAATTAACCAAGTTAATGTCGTGAATGCGCAATAAGATCTTTCATCCAGAGAAAAGAAAAAAGAAAAAAGAAACAAATCGGGAAATAAAAGGACGATTTTCCGGATTTGAACCCGAAGCAGATGAGAGCACACTGAATGGCACCAGAGCCTTGTACACTGAGCTACGAGAACCACAGGTCAGGTGCTTAGCTCGAAACACACACGAGTGTCGACGCTGCACTCAATGCTGCTCATTGCGCGACGTTGCAAGTTTTCTCGTAATTACAAACGCTCACAGGGGCTTAACGGTTGTTTGCGCCCACATGTATCTTAACTCATATTGCTCCCCAGACCCACCACCATCATGCGTGATTTGATTTTCTACCTCATATTTTCCGACACCCTGTATACTCTGACAATGTAAAGATGTCCTTTCAGGCGGAGTCTTGTGAAGTAATATCTGACAAAAGAATAACGTTTCAGTCCGTCAAGATAGTAGACCTAATGTGTTCGATTTAATTGGTTGGTGGTGGTTCTCTTACTTCACTATTTTGATACCTCTATTTAGCAGGGGCGAGGTGGCGCAGGGGGCGTGGTGGCGCAGCGGTCAAGCTGTTGGCCTCTCACCACGGCGGACAGGGTTCGATTCCCGGACAATGCATGTGAGATTTTGAAAGTGAAATGCCATGTCCTGTGGTTCGGATTCCACGTAAAAAGGAGGTCCCGTGGCTTATGATCTCAAGATTAATGGTCACGCAAAACTACAATCTTCCTTTTTTCTTCTATTTAGTAGTAGAGTTTGTCTTCTTAAAACTAGTGAGGAGTGGACCTGACAGAACGTGTCTGCAGAAATCTGGTACGTGGTTCACATAAATATTAAACAGTAATGTCAATCTATGTCCACCCCTTATTAATCCAATTTCCAACGGTGTCTGGGATGATATGCGATGAAATTCCACGTGGCTGATGGTCTCTACGGCCGGATTCCCTTCCTGCCACCAATCTAACGAGACGAGTTAATGAGAGATGACGTGAATGAAGAATCAAGTTCAATTTAAAGTAGTTCCAACTTTGATTATCTTACGTCACCCAGCGGCGAACGTTGGAACTTCATAGAGCGTTTCTCACCAAATAACATACAAATTTAGCTATACACTACCATTAGCAGTGGTAGGTTCTTTTTCATGCCATAAATGTATGACAAATCTACTTCCCCTAAGGATGGCATACTGGAGGATTTTAACGTTCTTAAAAATCCAACGACTTCAGCCTGGTTAGAACGCGTGATCTTGGGCCACCGAAGCCGCTTACTAAATAGTAATGTCAATAGTGTCATCAAATAGTGGTGTTAAGTAATAATAATATTAATCATAAAAATAATAATAATTAAGTACGATAAATCAGAAGGCAGACAATTTAATATATTGTGAAATTTAAATGCTTACAGCTCGTCAACACGATTGCACCCAAATTGTACTGGGAGTTATTGCCTAAATCTGTAAACAATTACATGAGAATACACTGGAATGGCTAGTTTCGATCGTCAAGACATCTTCGGATCCATTACACTCAAGACTATTAATGTTTGTCTACAAATATGTGGGTTTGAATATACGTGTATACACTTATATTAGTTACAGAAATCTATTGTAAATTTGCGTTCCTTGTTAAGTTTGTTAATAGGCCTATGTGATTTTTTGTTTTGATAATATTAGTGGTTATTGACCAAGTGTATTTGTTGATTGTGATAATCTGAATTGGTTAGTAAATGATCAGTTAGGTGTTCAAACTTCAATATGGATTTAAGTACCGGTACTTAACTGGTGTTCCACTTCGAAAATATGCAATGTATTGACCGGGAATTGAATCCTGTCCACCTTGGCGAGAGGTAAGCATCTTGACCACCATATCGTCGCGCCCTCTAGCGTCCTTGACTGTCACCTCGTGAGCTTCGGGTTAAATTCCCGGAAATTACAATTCTTTAATTCTCGAGAAAAGTCAAGAAGTGAGTACATTCAGCCTCATGAGCTAGCCGTCCTAGAAGTAATTTTCTTTGGGTTTCCACTTGCACTCCAAGCAAATGTCGGGATGGTTCCTAATCCTAGCCTCAAATATAAACAAACACACACTGCCACAGACAACATGACACTCATTAAATTCCACACACACCGAAGTATACGGGGCTGAATAATAAAACCCCAATTGAGTTCCCCATTTAACCTAACTGTATTGAGACCTTCACAAACAAGAATTACTAATAGGTAAGTAATAAACAGATATAAAATAGTCTCAAATTTAGATATTTTAGAATTTGGCGTGTGATATCTGACGTTCTTTTATTTGGATCTTTCGGTGTCCATAGAAAGGAACGAAATTTCTGTTTTTGGTTTGTTTGGTTTTGCAGTTATGACGTTAACAACATAAAGAATCCCTTAATAACTTATATATCTGTGTGATATAATCAGACAATGAACCGAATCTTATCTTCACTCGCGTTCTTATAATACAAACAAAGCAATTACTGTAGTTCTCCTGATATTTGAAATAAACGCCACTTATCCTCGTCTTTAATCCTTGGCTACCAATAGTAGCCCATTCCAGCACATAGATAACTCAGAAACTGGTATTGTCCAATACTTCTCCTTGTCAATGGACTGTTTTAGGCCTTTCATGACAACTATAGGACCTCAGAACAGTCCGTAAAGACACGCCTTACAGTTAGCCAGTACGTGTCACAGTCACTGCAGGGTGAAAGTCGTCTCCTCCACTTGTGCGTTGCTCACGTCTGTAGTACCTTTGACCTTAAAACAGCCTACACATTTACCTCCGGGTGCTACTAAGCTACATAGTCATGTGCGTTAAATAGCTCACCATGACCCAGATAATGAACTGCAGCAAATCCGGTGATCTAAGGTTAAAATACGGACAATCTCCACGCAAATGATGGGATATTACCTTATTCCGAGTCCCCAGGTGCCTACCCCATCCCTGATCCTAATAATTACAGTTACACACTACTAATAACCACAGGAACACAGGTTATCAGACAAATTTAACAAACACTCAAGTACACGAGGCTGATATCCAAAGATATCGCAAGCCTTCCCCCCCACCCATTCCGAATTACTAACAAAATATACACACACAAAAGTTTTGCATATTGCCGTGGAGCAAAGTGAGGACGGACTTATTTATTAAGCAGTGTTCACGCCTGCTCTACACAATTGAGATCAGGAGAATAGGCAGGCCATTCCATTCTGTGAATACCATTCTCCTGAAGAAAGGCATTGACAATGCCAGCTCTGTGCCGGCGAGTGAGCGTTATCGTCCACGGAAGTGAAATTTGGGCCGAAATTGCCAGCATAGCCTTTCACTACAGGTGCCAGGATAGTATCCCTGACACGTATGCCTGTCATACGCCCTGGGATGTACACAAGAGGGGTTCGGCGACCACACATGATGCCATCCCAAAACATTGCACCACTTCCTCCCCGTTGGTATCTGTGTCTCATGTCTTGATCGTGCACACGTCCACCGGGGTAGTCTACTCATGCACAGATTTATCCTCATTGACACAGGCGAGTGTACACAGCCAATATACACGCACGCAAGAACGACTAATGGATTTGAGACCACTGCGACTCTTGTCCAGCAATATGCAAAACTTCTTTTAATGGCTTTTAATGTGTGTACATTTCCTTGACAGCCGGGGACTCAGAATTATAATTCTATGTGATAGCGTTGCACCTTGTTTTATAAACCCTTCCAAACTTCGGATATCTGCAACAGTTCAGGAGATACTTGAGACGGATTTTTTAAATTTATTAATCACTAGTTGCAACCCGTCAAAACATGACGGTCATTGGGCAAATATTTACTTAAGGATTCTCTTATATGCATTGGTTGGTTGGTTGGTTCTTTAGTTTAGGGGCTGCGACAACGCGGCCATGTAGCCCCGTGTACTTTGCTTATATGCGTTATTTGAACGATTACTTTTTGACACTGTTGCAACTTTAAGGGCGTCACAAGATAGACTTCTCAATATATAACTGGCCACGACTGAAACCTTGCTGAGGCAAATTGAGACTTACATGTTCCAGGGTTTCCCCTTGAGCTTTATTGATTGTGATAAAGTACGCCAAGCGAATTGGAAATGGAAAATGGAAGTTTCCATCGGATGATGTTAAATCAAGCCGAAGGATTATAGCTCTCGGCCCAATATTATCTGCAGTTACTATTTCCAAAACCAAGCATTTTTTATAGATATTTCTTACAATTATTCTGGTTCCATTTAGGAGCCTTTGGGAAACTTTCAAATTTCTAAGGAGCATAACTATGACTCAAACTTTTATAGTAAATATATGTGAAGGCAAACCATTCATAAGATATGTCTATCGCTTATTTTAAAAAAATATCTCGAAATCGTACTTTAATACTCAGCAATTTTTCTAGGTTTGTGCCGTGTCCTGTGTGGGGTTTCACTGGCACATCAGCGGGTTCTTAGTGTCCCCGCCCGAACCTAGAAAAATTGCTGAGTTTTAAATCACTGGCCGTGAAAACCAATATCGTAGGCCTACTTTATTTTTAGCCTATTTTCAATATTGAAAAAATAGGCTTATGAGATCACCTTTGTCCGTGTGTGCGCGCGCGCGTGTGTGTGTGTGTGTGTGTGTGTGTGTGTGAGGGGTGTGTGTGTGTGTGTGTGTGTGTCCCTAATACATTCTAAACGGCTGGAGCGATTTCAATTAAACTCGGTAAGTTCATAGCACTATTCCGGGTGACCTCGACCGTGCCCTTCAAATTTTGTTACCTCTCACCAATCCAACATGGCGGCTGTGCGAAATATTTCACCAGCATTTAATATCTCCAAAACTATTACCGATATCACACTGGAATTTATTACGGTGTTAAAGGGAACTACTAGAAGATCACCTATGTGACTTGAAAAACTGGTAACTACAAAACCAACATGGCGGCCACGCGAATTTGCGACTTTTAAATAGACGTTTCTCGCGATTTAACCAACCAAACTCAATAAAACTTGGCACAGTATATGTTCATACACATTGTAATGCACCGACATCTAACTTCGTTCAATTGTTTGCATAACCACAAGATGGCGGATGTGCGAAATATTTCACCGGCATTCTATATCTCTGAACATATTAGCGGTATCACTCTGAAATTTTGTACGGAGATCATCTATATGACTTTCAAAATCCGGTTAACTACAAAACGAACATGGCGGCCAAGCGAATTTGAAAATTTTAAATAGACCTTTCTCGCGATTTAATGTTCCAAACGCAATGGAATCTGGTACAGAAAATGTTTGTACGCATTGTAATGCACTGGTATCTAATTTAGTTCAGTTGTTTACATAACCTCAAGATGGCGGCTGTGCGAATTTTAAAATTAAGTTTTTATTTCTTGTGTCGTAATCATGAGATCGAAGTGAAAGTTTGAATAACGAACCTACGCAATAATTTTCCTTTAATGGTACATGACTCTATGGCCTATAAATTTAACAATCCAACATGGCGACCATCCGAAATATTTAGACGGCTCTGAATATCTACGAATCTATTATAGCAATCAAACTGATTTTTTTATGTTCATAGGGGCTATGAACTTAAGTTCACCTGTAGGACTTTCAATATTCTGGTGATCACAAATCCAAGATGGTGGCAACGCGAAGTATAAATATTCACATGGACGTTTCTCTCAATTTAACCATCCGAGTGCAGTGAAACATGGTACAGTAAATCCTTATACGAATTTTAATCCACTGGCATCTAATTTATTTCAATTGTTTCCATTACCACAAGATGGCAGCTGTGCGAAATTTTAAAATCTTCTTGTTACTTCTTGTGTCCTAATTATGCGATTGAAGTTTGAATGCTACACGTACACAATATAAGATATGTCTATCGCTTATTTTAAAAAAATATCTCGAAATCGTACTTTAATACTCAGCAATTTTTCTAGGTTTGTGCCGTGTCCTGTGTGGGGTTTCACTGGCACATCAGCGGGTTCTTAGTGTAAATTCCTATTGTAAATGGTCGATGCAAGTTAAAAAGGACCTAACAGAAGCTCGAATCAATCAAGCTCTGGTTTGGGATAGGAACCTGTTCAGAAAGGCGGTTAAATCAACTAGTAATCTACACCCTTTGACATCTGTGATGCCTCGCCCTCACTGCAAGTGGACGGAAGAAAGGAGAGCTGAACATTCGTCAAGAATGAAGATCTACTGGCAGACAAGAAAACAAGCTTTACAGTGATCATATGAGTGAAGAACATCGTGGTCCATTGATGGCCGAAACGACTCAAAAAAAAACACGTACACAATAATCTTCATGTAACAGTGCATAACTCTAGGACCTACATATATAAAATCCAAGATGGCGACCATCCGAAATATTAGTCGGTTCTCATTATCTACGAATCTATTACAGCCATCAAACTGAAATGTTGTATGTTCATAGAGGCAATTAACATAAGTAGGATATATGAAAATAGGCTGTATAGTTCTTCACGGAACTACTTGTTTTTTAAATTTAAATGATTTACAAATAAATTCGCAGTTCCTCATGGTATTATATTAATTTAGAATGTTTATTAAATAGATCTGGAAAAGATCTGTCCGATAATGGATGATGCTACTGGACCATTTAAATTCACAGAACAGTAGCCTATTACAAATTTAAGCACACTTTTGTATTTATGTCTTAACATTAAATACTTGGCTGAAATTTAGGACTTCCCTATTATAAGGGCAGCCAAAACCTTGGTCAGGTTAAAACACCAGATTTTGTGAGATCTACGAAGTTAAGTGGGTGTGTCAAGAGCTTGAATGTATTACTGGTTCTCGAGGGATCACTTACTGTTGACGGGGGATGGAAAATAGGAGAGAAATTTAACTGGCTACTCTACCACAAGTAAACCCAAGCTCAGGAGTATTTTCTCGGAGGTTCAGACCTGCCTATTAAGGAGGGAACAACCCAACTCTTGTAGGGATTTTCTCACAAGCTTCCCCGTCACCAGTTATATCCCAGGAATAAGAAACATCCCTACAGTACTTACAGGAGGCAGGTCCTGGCAGATCGAGTCCTTGCAGTCTGAAGAGGAATCTGAGTCCCAGTAGCTTGAGCTGTACAGTGAGCTAACTCCACTGCTGTCACTGTGGCACGGAGAAGCGGGAGGCTCGTCTGAAAAGTGTAGGCATATCATCGTTATAGGAAGTTTACAAGAAACAGTAGACGTGGTAACAAGCCTTCGGGTCAAACTTTCGTGGTAGCATTTCACATCTAATTATAATATTAATAATTTTATTAAAGCAGCCAATGGCCATTTATTATATTTTTAGGGTGGTAAGGGAATCGGCCGTGGTCCTATTCAAAGGAACAGCCCCGGCATTTGCCTAGTGGTGAAAATTAGAAACTATGAAAACCATTTTCAGGACGGCCGAGTCTGGATTCAAACCCACGTTTTCACGATGCCAGCAAGGCACGAGTTAGCACGTTAGCACTCTCGGTCTCGACTAACTGCTATAGGCTATATCTAGTTAGTTATTGTTTTAATGGGCGGAACTACGAGGTCATCTGCCCCTCTTACCACAGATTAAAGAATACAAATTTGGAATTGAATTTAAAATTTAGAGGTGGACACCAGGCTAAATCTAGGGACGACGATATTGCACAAGTTTAGATTTGAGCACGAGACAAAATGCCCAACAGTACATGAGTCAGTGAGAGCTCAATTGTATCTCCAGTATCATCTGATCTCGTAGCCACTTCTATGCTTCGAATAGTTCCTAATTTGTATCTTAGGTCTCATTCAGTTTTCTAATAAAATGCTACACATTATAGTCAATAAGATTTATTCACTTTGTAGTAATCTTAGTTTCCTAACCTACTCAAATTTGGGAAGCACTGTCGGGAAATCTTTGACGTGGGAATCCTTGTACGAGCCTGTCAGTATGATTTATGTGCAAAACCATCCTTCTAGGGAATCATATATATATCGAATCTCCATCTACCGTTTTTTACGGTCACTACACTTAAATGTACTGTACTTACATAATTTCAAAACCCCTGAACTGCTTTAGTCACTACACAAATGTCCCTTTCAGGCCACAGTTCACGTATGGAATTCTGGAAACATGTTACCACAAATTGGAGAAGAAACGTATCAGCACTTCTGTCGGTAGAATGGGATTCACAAAGTTAAGTTTTGTTTCGTGAGCGAAAACAAGAGTATGAAACATTACTCGAAAATACTCAACTCAAAAAAAATTGTATTCTTCGTTATTAAAGCATTCAAAATAATTACATTAAAATAATCATATTAATAGTAATAACAGTAGTAATAGTAATAGTAAAGTTTAAATAATGAGTTAGATTTTTTTAATTTAATGCATTCTATGATGACTTACGTTTACAAACCACTGCTCATGTTTAATCACGGATAATTACAGTACAGCTAATTCCCGACTATTCTTCCCTTGTATCGTGTAACCTATGTCACCTATATCAGAGGGCTGAAATTTTGATTTAGGACGATAGTGATAAAACAATGTGTTTTTTTACGTCCCTATTAAAAACAGGGGCTTTTAAGAGACGCTGGGGTGCCGGAATTTTCCCTCGAAGGTGATCTTTAACGTGCCAGTAATCTACTGACACGGGTACCTTACGTTTGGGCACCCTCAACTGCCAGCTGACTGCACCAGGATTCGATCCTGCAATCTTGGGCACAGCAAGCGAGAACGTTACCGCTGAGCCACGCAGCCAGCCACTATTGCCATCTCATGAGCTCACTGATGTAGGCGTTAGTCATTATTTTAAGGGGTGAAACAGCGATGTCATCTGACTCCACTGATGTAGGCGGGATACTTCACAAGATGAAAGATAAGCCGAATATCTCCTCGTATCATTCAATATGTGGTTGATATATGTGTAATGTTTTAATGTCATTTTAAATGAAGTTATTCTGACGCAGACAACCCAATGTAGCACGACAATTTTTGTACGATCGGAATACTAATGAATTCCATTTTAGGTCACGATATTTTCATGTTGTCCATCTTGAGTCGCAATTTCGAAACAAAATCGAATGACACTAGGTTTACAAAACAGTAGTAATGGGTCAGTGAAGGCTACTGCAAATGAATGAATGAATGAATGAATGAATGAATATGAACAGTTAAACAGCAGCCAAGAGGGGCAGCAAAGTAAAGCGCACCGTGTGGTGAGGCCAGATCGTTGGCGAAATCAAGCCGAATCATCCATTTTGTGAAACTATGAACTAGAAAATTATCCAAGACTCACCCAAAATTGTGTCGATGTTCGACTCCCGCTTGGCGAACATAAGACATTGTAGGCTGCTGTTGAGTCCTAGTTTGCCTCCAGCGATCTCCTTCAACCTTAAGCTGTAACAACAAATGGTGTGCGTAAACAGGTACTGCTCCAAAAAGGAAATCAAGCGATGCTAGATTAAATTAACTGCAGGGTAAGACATGTGGTGTCTCCATAGTTAAATTTTTAAATGGCAGCATTAATATCAGGAATAGTGACGACATCCTGCTTTACTGAATAACAAAACAGACTGCATTCGCTTTTACCTCCGCAATGTTGTAAGATTAAGACAAAGAGGATCATCTTCCTCTTCAGAATAATATAGGGGCAGATGACCTCGCTGTTCCACCCCTGAAAAAAATTCCTAACTTTTAACGTCCCATTTAAAGGCTGAGATGTCAGATACCGCAAGTTCTGACTGCACTGGGACTCGTGTTGACACCTTTAGTCAAAGGAGCGAAATGCTTACCAATTATGGCACACTGACTGATAGCAGTTTTCAGATCATGCATACTGCGGTCAATGTGTAGTCAGATTGATTTGGAGTTTATATTAAAACAAAGGGTGATCTATCTTAAGACGTAACTGCAATGTGTAAAATAATGTTATGTATCTAATGTCCCTTTTAATTGCTGTGACTTCAAATCCCGAGTGTCAGAATTTTTCTGGAAGGGGTTATTCAACGTGCTAGTAAGCCTACTGACATACTTAGATCTCTCGGATTTAATGTAAAAAAAGGCGAGAACTTTATCGTTGCTGCTCACAGCCAGCCATGTACAATCATAATAGCCAGCGTTATTGTCAATAATTGTTCTTATTCTGTCAATTCATTTGACGGGATTCATAGTCCAGTCTGTGTACTTAAATTAACACTCTTGTTTCCGGTAGGGATTGGTCCTCGATACTTTCAATGCCTCCATACTCTCGATACTTGCATGGTAGGCTATAGATACACCCAGCGATATTTCAGAAAACACGCTCGATACGTTTTTGAAACTTGGGTAATTCTAATTTTTATTTTAAAATAATAAAATATTATTGCCGCAAGTGGTCGAAAGGAACAAGTCTCTTGATGCCCAAAATCACGAGTAGAGTACCTGAAAGCTAAAGAAGTGATGTGCACTGAGTGGCCAAAAGTCACGGGAAGGGTAGTCCCATGACAAAATGTGCCGTATATGACTCCTGAGCGTTGCGGCTGGTTGCGACGGAGCAAGAGTATTTGTCACAGACACGGGTGTAGTGAAGATGGCAACACGTCGCGAGTTAACCGACTTTGAACGTGGGATGATCATCGGCGCGGGTCATAGCATTTCGGAGATTACACGCGAATTCAGGTTTCCGAGTTCAACTGTGTTGAGGGTGGATCTTCAATATCGCAGAGATAATGTTACCATCGCACGGGACGACCACACGTGTTTAACGATCTGACATGTCGCCTCAGCAGAAACATACGGGGCGATCGAAGGACTTCTGTGAGCCAGATCACCGCCCAATTGAATGTTGGGAGTTAGGAACCCATTTCTTGTCGAATCGATGTCTCGCCGTATTGCTGTCGTTTTGAGGGCTCACGGAGGAGCAACTCGTCATTAACATCATATCCCGTGCCTTCCCATGACGTTTGGCCACTAAGTGTAGGCTACTAGATCTATTACTTATCAATAATGACGTATGGAGCAGTCATTTGGCTGATGACGAGGACAGATGAAAGTAGAATACAGCCAGCCTAATTGATGTTACTGAGGAGTATGGTACAGAAGACGTAGGAGAGAGAGAAAGAGTGAGAAATGAAGGCATTCGAAAGGAATTGAATGTACAGAGACTGAATGATAGGCTGGAGCAGAACAGATTGACACGGAATGGTCGTGAAAAGGACGAATGACGAAAGAATGCCGAAACAAGTGATGGAGAGATGGATGACTGCAAAGAGAGGACGAGGAAACCTGAGTATTGTGGATGGATTCGGTGAAGGACTGTGAGAGAACAGAACCTGGAGTGGAGTTCAGTGGTTGAGGAAGCATGGTGGACAGAGTAAAGTGAAGAGGTGTCATTTGCTCCAACCCAACCCAAGCTGGAAAACAGAAATTGATGATTAACTAAAAATCTGCCATGTCAATAGTAGTTTGCGGAACCCAAGCAGTAGACATTACGGCGGAGATACGGTCAGGAAGAACCATCTTTGAATTCCTGCTTATTCATCGCACAACCAAGCATCTAATTGCACTACCTCAATGCAAGCCATAAATGGTCCCGTCTAGAGAAATATTTCCGACCTACCATATAAGTTTGAGACAGGTTTCCTCTTGATGTCACGTACTAGTCCAATAGAACGTGGCTTTGGATGTTCAGTAGGATTTTCTCAAAGAGCTTCTGTATGATTTTCTAAGAAGAGAAATTACCATCGTCATGTTGTGGGAAGAATGAAACTCGTCTACACGAATTTTTTGACAATCGACGAATCAAATGAAAGAGTTGTCTTCTGGCAAATAGCACGTCTCCTGATTATAATATCCAATCATATGCAAACAATTTCGGTATGTTTTTATAACAAGAGAATAATGTGTAGCATGTTGAGCTTCTATGTCCAAGATCACGGGTTCAAACCGGGCCGAAGTCTTCGGGAGTTTTTAAGAGCGTTAAAAATCCCTCAGTATGCCTTCCTTCGGAGGGGAAGTAAAGCCGGCGGTCCATGTCATAGATTTATGGTAGAAAAAATAACTTTCAACTATATACACTTGTGGAAGCTAAAATTTGTAGGTTAGTTTGATAACGCTATATTAGTTCCAACGTTCGCCGCCAGATGCTGAATGTGATGGCATTTAGTAGCCACATCCGCAGCTAGGAGTCGTGGACGGTAGCATTTGGTAGCAAAAGTAGGAACTACTTGACAAATTAATCGTCTGTAGTTCTACCTGAATCCCAGATAACACTCACTAATACAGCCATCACAATTAACACCGGTTATCAGACAAATTCTACACACACCCAAAGTACACAGGGCTGCATGACCGAGTGTGGCAGCCTCTAAACTAAGGAACCAACCATCACCGTCAGTTAACTGATCCCAGGAAGAAACCACTGCATATCTCTGACTGTTTGCACCACCTCTTTCTAGAACATTGGAGTACTAGAAAACATATTCAAAATTGCCAACACTAAAAAGAAAAAGTGTAATAGCTGAAATACTTATGCATATTACCAGCAACAGTTTTCGCTGAAAAGACAATTTAACACAGTAGGACTCATATGTGACAAACGTAGTAAACATTACCCCGAAAGAGTGAAAATGCTAGTATTTTTGAAAAAAAACTTGTAAAAAGTGTGTTTCAAAAACAGGTCTCCATTTTAATAATTGAAATTTTGTCTCATCTCTACTTAGTATAAAACCAAGTCCCCGATTCTTGGATGTTCCGGGTTATCTTGAGAACCACTGGATGGATTTTGATGCGGTTTTTTAACATTCTGTAGAAGGTCTCTGTAGAAGGTCTCTGTAGAAGGTCTCTGTAGAAAATAATTTACTTATGACCAAAGGAAGCCGAGCAGTAAATATTTCAGTGAATCGAGTCGAAAGAAAACTCCGTCTGTGCGCCTTTTAGGCTTACGCTGGGTAAACAGTTAAAAATATCTATTTACTGAAATGAAAAATCCACAGCCTGCTTCCAGTCTCCGACCGGGTCAGGAATGGAATGAATGAAGCCCCTATCTAGCGGCGAGGATATGAACTGTGCCGGCAGCCGAGGCCTGACGCACTCCTCTGGGGCAATGATTAAATGAATGACAGATGAAATGAAATGATAGTGGAGAGTGTTGCTGGAATGAAATTTTGACAGGGAAAACCGGAGTACCCGGAGAAAAACCTGTCTGCCTCCGTTTTGTCCAGCACAGATCTCTCATGGAGTGACCGGGATTTGAACCATGGACCCAGCGGTGAGAGGCCGGCGTGGTGCCGCCTAAGCCACGGAGGCTTATCTATTTACTATGAGTAAATTAATAGTTCAGCATGAAAAGTTTTACAAAAACGTCCGCGACAGCGTATCCATCTTCAATACATCGCCCACTATAAGTGGTTTTATGTTTTTATTTCTCCATTTAATTACTAGCTTCGGAGAGTTTACGAGCTGGCTAGCGAGCGAGCCTATCACCCCAGTTTCAACCTTCGTTTCGCAGAATACAGTCAAGTTAAGATTGGACGGAAGGGGGATTTGTGTTTCATGCACCTCGCCATTCTTAAATTACGTGTGAAAAGAATTCGTTGTACATGCTATCTCCATGTTAATATAATTAATTAATTGTCCAGTCAGCTATTTTAACCCATCATGCTGAGCTGGAAAACTGATATAGACCGTAGTTCGTTGAAATCGAAAAAATACGCATTTTAAGCTTACGTTGGGGAAACCGTTAAAGATACCGGGCGAAGCCGGGGTGGGTTGCTAGTTAAATATATACTCTAATGTAGGGGAAGGGTGGGCATAGTGGCCACGCTAACGGGAAAACATTGTTTTCAATTTGTTAAAATTGTTAAAAACAAATGAAAATTGGCCATACTCTAGCTTATTCAGTTATGTATCTTTAAGCAAATCATTTTAACTATATCTTAGTTACTTTTTGAACAAGAAATGTTTTTTCAAACCTCTACCAAATGGCCACTTTGCCCTATGGGGAAGGGCAAAATGGCCACTAGGTGGCCACTATACCCGATATTACAAATAACACTGCAAATGCATTTAACAAAAATGTATGAGCATATCATTTTACAAATTAAAGTATTGTTATAATTCTCCACACCTTCTTAAAGGTCCCTAGCATTTTATAAAACTAATTTCTAAATTTTTATTGAGTACAATAAAAAATACAAAAGTTGAAATGCTTCAAAACATTTTATGGATATTGTGTTTAGTCTATTTTTGTTTAATTGCACATTTCACATATGAATTCATTGTCTTCCTCAACACACCCAGCACAATCATCGTGTGCCCATTTCAGGCAACTAGAGCATCTGATCCACCCTTCATTGCTTTTGGACTTTGAATATAAGTTCTGGCAGTAAAGGCAATTTGTATCACGCTCGTCACTATCGGAGTTACTATCTCCTTTAATAACAAAGCACGTTTAGCCACTTTTGATTTCCTTTTCTCCTGAATACCTTCTTTCTGTATCACCTTTTTATCACCTCAGCCCAGCGGGGCTCGATCCTGGAACCATCAGCATGTCACAATTCCGAAGGCCGGCGCTTAACTGACTGCGCTACCACCCTGCTCATGCAAGGAGATGTTTAAAACGTTCAATATGTATCCCATTTAAAATCACAAACTTTGTTTGCTCTAGGCTTCATATAAATACTTTACTTAAAAAATATAATATGTAGTGTCGGGCAAAGTGACCATGGCCGTGGCCACTTTGCCCTTTTTTACGCCATTATGTAAATGTGACTCTGCAGGCCCAACCAGTTACACCAGCACTTACTTTCAAAGATGAATTTAAAGCCTAAATCACACTTGTTTCAGATATTACTGTCATCAATACATACTAGAATCATATACCTAGTTATAACAGTTAATGCAGTACACTTACCTTACATCAGCAACTTGAAAAACAACAAAATTGATGACAACTTCTAAAAGTGTAATCTGATCAGCTTCAAGGCTCAACACAACACTAACGGCGGTCTAGTGGAGTAGTTGAGGCCCTTGCAGCCAGGTAGCAGCAATGTACAGTAGAAAAATAGCCCGTGGCCACTATGCCCGCCGTGGCCACTATGCCCACCCTTCCCCTAATTGATTATATACAGTTCTCAACTTTTTATTCTTAATCCATTTATTGAAACATGAAGTGTTGACGGTATCGAATATTCAATATCGAGTAGAACTGTTATCGACCCATCCCTAGTTTCCGAGATGACTAATAGTTTGTGGAACTATAATAATTAAGTTCTAGTGTTGGGGTGAATGCCCAAGGACTTTCTATACGGTGCCATCTCTGCATTTGCCTCAACAGAGAGTGGGTAAACCGGGGAATCCCCAACTAGGATGCTCACTGTCAACGCTGGGATTTAAACCTACTATCTTGGGGTTTACAGCTCCCTCATGGCAATAGCCTGTGCATAATAAACCAATGACACTAAGCCAGTTTAAACTTATCCTCTCCGGATTAACATTTGTTTGGATCTTATGAAATCAGAACTGAGTTACTCTGCTTGGAGAATGTTTTGTACTCAATGAATGACAGGCATTTATCCTCAGTTGATAAGATATATCAGTTGATTGGGTAATTTTCCTGGAACGAGCCTACTTTGCAGCATACTGAAAAAAAAAACTCTGCAGATAAGAACAAGGATTAGAAGCTGTGGAATTCCCTACTGGTTGTTTGAGTCTTCAGTCTTTTGACCGGTTTAATGCAGCCCTCCATGCCTCCCTATCCTGAGCAAATCGTTTCATCTCTACATAGCTACCACACCCTACATCCGAGGAAATCTGTTTAACATATTCTAACCTTGGTCTACCCCTACAGTTCTTGTCCTCGACCCTTCCTTCCATAACTAAGCTTGCTATTCCTGGGTGTCTTAGTATGTGTCCTACCAACCTCTCTTCTCTTCATTAGCAATCGCCAGAAACATGTCTCCTCTAGTCTTAATACCTCTTCATTTGTAACCCTATCTACCCATCTGATCACCATTCTCCTGTAAAACCACATTTCAAACGCTTCAATTCTCTTTTCTGCTGCACCAATAATCCAAGGTTCACTTCCATAGAGTGCTACACTCCAGACACAGACTTTCGAAAATGACTTCCTAATACCTAAAACTATATTCGATGTCAACAGATTCCCTTTCGGTAGAAATGCTCTCCTTGCCTGAGTCAACCTACTTTTTATATCCTCTTTGCTTCGTCCATCACTGGTTATTTTGCTCCCTAAGTAAAAAAGGAAAGGAAGCTTGTAGTTTAACGTGACCGTTAATCTTGAGATCATGAGCCACGGGACCTCCTTTTTACGTGGAATCCGAACCACAGGACATGGCATTTCACTTCGAAAATCTCACATGCATTGACCGGGAATCGAACCCGGACCGCCTTGGTGAGAGGCATACAGCTAGACCGCTGAGCCACCACGCCCCCTGCTCCCTAAGTAACAAGTCTCCTACTTTATAGTTTTTCACCTGCCAATTTGATGTCCATAGAGGGTTCTGATTTATTGGTATGTATCACTAATGATGTTGCTTGCCACGGTGGGTGAGTTGGTTATAGTGTCGGACTACCAACCCCAAGATTGCAGGTTCGCCCCCTGGCCATGGTAAGTGATTTTTGAAAGGCGACAAAAATCACGACACTCATGTCATACGTTGTTGTCATGTTAAAGAACCCATTTGAATTCAGTAGGCCGTGTTCAATGGCAAAATTAATCTCGGGATTTTCCGCCAACACAAAGTTCCACCATTCTCTACTTGAAAGCGCTGTAGTGTCATGGAGTTTAGATATCTAACCTCCTTGACTTTCATAGCGTTCAAAGGAACGACGAAATTCGACATGCAAGCTACCCTCTGGGTGTCAATTAGCAAATCTTGCACCAGGCACCCGAGGCCATACGATATTATTATACTAATGATGTTTAGGATAAATGCTAACAACCTTACTCTTATTGCTCGGCACTACAGTACATCCCCTGTCGGGTCATGAGCTCTTCGGCAATTCTACCTCGTGTTCACTATCTCCAGCATGCTTTCGTTTGTTAATTCCTTTTGGGGGATTTTGATATTTTTAGCCTATTTTTATAAATGAAAAAATAGGCTTATGAGATCACCGTTTGTCGGTGTGTGTGTCTCCCTAATAAAATCTAAACGACTGGAGCGAATTCAATGAAACTCGGTAAGGGCATAGTACTATTTTGTCCCACCACAACCGTGCCCTTCAAATTTTATTGCGTCTCACCAATACAACATGGCAGCTGTGCGAAATATTTCACCGGCATTCTATAGCTGAAACTATTACTGATATCTACCTGCAATTTTGTACGGTGATAAAGGATACTACTAAATGTTCACCTATGTAACTTTCAGAAACCTAATAGGTACAAAACAAACATAGCGTCCAAGCGAAGTTGAAACAGTTAAATAGACAATACTCGCGATTTAACCATCCGAGCGCAGTGAAATATGGTACAGCAAATGTAAATACACATTGTAATGCACTGACATCTACTTTAGTTCAATTTTTTACGTAACTGCATGCTGGTGGCTCTGCAAAATGTTGAAATTATTATTTTCATTTCTTATGTCCTAATCGTGTGATCGAAGTCAACGTTTGAATAATGAACCTACGCAATAATAGTCACCTAATAGTACATAACTACATGGCCTGCATATATCTAAAAAAATAAACATGGCAACCATCTCAACTTAGTATAAAACTAAGTCCCCGATTCTTGGATGTTACGGGTCAACTCGAGAACCACCGGATGTATTTTGATGCGGTTTTCACCATTCTATAAAGCTTATCTCGAGGATGATTTCTGTAGAAAATAATTTATTTATGTTCAAAGGGAGCCTAGCAGTAACGATTTCAGTGGAAAAGTCGATTGTGTAAGGAATCGCGATCTACGTATAATACTAAAATCCCCGGAAACCTGTTTCTCATCAAGTTCAATCAATAAACGAAGGTGGCAGTGTCCTATTAGGAGGTACGGTTCCGCTATTTTCCTGGAGTTGAGAATGGGAATCCATGGAAAATCACTTGAAGGACGGCAGATGATTGGAGTCTGAATACACCTGTCCTGAATGTGGAGGTAGTCTAGCTCCATGGCCTCTTACATTATCGATTCTCAGTCACAAAATTGTTATGCGTCATTCTTAACAGCTACGTTTGGCTCTTCAACTTTTACAAGGCAGATTATTGAAAATATAGGATTTATGATTCACATACAATTCTGGGGGTCATTAGAAGTTGATTACAAATTGAATTGTCACTGATGCACCGAAAATATTTGTTTTATTTCATAAATAAATGATTTTACTTCTTGCTCATTCGACGATGGCCGCCATGACACATTGACGTCCAACACGACGTCATACCCGTTGCCAACATGTCCGATACACCACACGACATACGTAACTTTAAATTATGTGAAAAAATAAATAAAATTCAAAACCTTTGGCCTGGATAAAGATTATTGATGCTTGACTACTTTTGTCTCTTCAACTTTTGTGCGAGACGAAAACCAGGTGTGGTCTAGGCGAAAACCATTCGTCTGTCGGATGTGATATAGAACGGAATGCGTGGGGTTGGCAATACTGTACATGATGCTAAATATAGCTGAGTCAGCTGGAATTTCATCTATATAAGTTGTGTTCATGTTTGGGATGGCTAAATGGGTCACAGACAGCGGAGGAGTATAAACATCATCTCCAGATATTTTCCCGACTATAAATTCAGGCATTTTGGTTAATTTCAGTACTTTAAGAATGTTCTCCCATAAAGTAGCTCTTGTAAAGTTTTATCCCTTTTTCTCCAGAACGCCTTCATATAATCATTTCCAGTCTTAAAACATATGTACACACATGCGAGTAGATGCAAGAACAAAGATAAACGAGCATGCATGTATTGCTAACAATGGCGGGCGAATCATTGATAACTGTGTGTACTCGAAGTTTCTGTCCACCAGTATTTAGCTATGCATTCTTGCAAGTCTCCGCCTCTTGAGGCAAAACTGAGAAGAGGTGGGTTAGTTTGACGCCTGAGCCATCCTGGAAGTGGTTCTTATTGGTTTTCCACTTTTACTCCGGGAAAATGACGGGGTGGTTCTTAACGCCACGACCACTTCATTCACAATCCTCAACTGAATTATAAATTCACAAACACCACAATAACAGGATATCAGACAAATGGCATGACTATCATGTCCAAGGCCCCTCAAATGAAACTGACAACAACTAGCCTACTACCCTTGGGAACATGTCTTCTGTAGTCATACACCGAATCCAAGTATCATGCGCTCTGCCAAGAAATGTAATTCAGGTGTGATGGCGGGAATGGGGTTCACTCAGCCTCGTGAGGCAAAACTGAGAAGATACCGGTTCGATATCCAACCCAGCTGTCTAGAAATGGTTTTCCGTGGTTTCCCATTTTGAATGGTTAAACATGTGGCAAATAATTTATGCTGGTTCTGTACAGGAGGAACTTTTACTCTCAACTCTGCCAATCAGGTATAAGCTCGCAACTGTACACACTACTGTTAATTTATTTAAGGGCTTTGCAACCTCTTGCTCAGGTAGCCCCGTGTGGTCTGGCGTGTGTGGTATCTGTCAGTGATAGATGTAGTTTTGTATTTGCAACAGAAGCTTGCCACTGTGGGTGAGTGGTTATCGTGTCGGTCTACCAACCCCAAGCTTACAGTTTCGCTCCAGGCCATGGTAAGTGATTTTAGAAAGGTGACAAAAATCACGACACGCATGTCATACGTTGTTGGCATGATAAAGAACCCATTTGTTTTCAGTAGGCCGTGTTCATAGTGGCAAAATTAATCTCGGGATTTTCCGCCAACACTAAAGTTCTTCGTTTTTCTACTAGAAAGCGCTATAGTATCAAGGAGCTTAAGATATCTAACCTCCTTGACATCCATAGCGTTCCTAGGAACAACAAAATTCGACATGCAAGCTGCCCTCTGGGTGTTAATAACAAAGCTTGCACCCGGCACCCGAGGCCATACGATATTATTTGCACCAGAGATGGATGTGGAAGGAGGTGGCCGTGGCCCTTAAGCTAGGAACCATCCTGGCTTGTCCAACCACATCCTACAAGACACATTGTTTTCGGTTCCAGCTTACACCACGATACGTACGTGCCTAGGAGAAATGTTTTTAGTGTAGTCACTGACGACACGGATGACGTACTGTATGTTCGTTGATCTTAGTTTTATATTTTGGCTTGAATTGCCGCCATATTACTCAGCTGTATGGGGTTTCAAACTTGCAGATGCAGCCAGATGTGTTCAAGTGCGAGGCTTGGTGGTGAGTTATGAATGTTCATAAATATTACCTTCAACTGAAACGTTTCACTGTACTCTCCTAAAGTCGTTGTGATACGAAGACATTGCTCCCACTTGGTTTGACGTCGGTCTGGGCGAAACAATTGGCCGCTACTAAGTTTGAAGACCATCTGGATGAAAATTACTGCCCGTACTACAAGGAAGGGAGTCTGGAGTGTGAGCGTCAGGTTAGGTTTGTGTCTGTATGTAAAGCCTTATTATCACACAGAATTTAACATGTACGCGTCGTTTAAACCTTCAGTGTCGTCTTTTACGTAATGGATGCTATCATTTCCTGTCGATGGGAATTTTGTAGTGTAATGTCTTTTTTCTTCAATGTCAATTTCTGTTTGAACCCTGGGCTGAGTAGCTCACGAAGTGTTTATCAAGGGAACATCACTAACGTAAAACTCCAGATATCATTAAAGGTTTACACAAATGTTTGTCAGATCACTAAACATAATATCTATAACGGTATTTGGTCCCAAAATTCACTTGGGTTATCCTACTTACTGCTATATTCTGCGTAGTTAAACCATTGTGTACGCACCGAGTTTTCATATCCTCTCCAACCAATCGCACCGCCATATGTACTGTACTTTCTCCAGAATGTACTGCCTGCCCCTCTCATCACTGACAGGCTGCCTGATATAGTGCAATTTGCAGCAGGGAATATAATAACTCTGCAAGCACATTCACCTGGGCTGCACCAAGTCTCACGGGTGTATTTCAATGCAAACACATTCTCTGTGTTTCTAGGGATGGCCCTAGTAAACTTCTGGGTGAAATACCACCGTATACGCCTTCAGCTACATGTATGCATATTTTTATCGGCATCGGGAGATTCACGTCCGAGATGTTCCTTTGTGAAGCGAGTTATTTTATTGCCATATGACCGATGCCCATATTCTCCACTGTCTTATCTCATGAACAAGTAAATATAAGTTCTGAGAGCGTGTATGAAGTATCAAGATATCAATTACAGCTGACGTCATTCGCAGAATCATAGATTACAATAGTCTGATATCACTGCATGAACTATAACACAAATACATTTCATTGCAACAGTGCACGAGCTCCGAACTTACCATACAATGTGTTAAAGTATTGAAATTAGCCAAAATACCTTTAATAGTGAAAAATATATTTGAAAATTGTGACTGCAGTGAAGTAGCACAACATTAATTCTTCCTTTGACTAGTCCTGGTAGATTATTGAAAATATATTATGATTCATATAACTTTCGGGGAGTTATTAGGAATTTACTGCACTGAAAAATATTTCTAATATTGCTTAAATGAAGGTTTTTATGGTTTCTATTTCTTGCTTGCTCTACGACAGCAGACATGTTTGTGGCCGACACATTGACGTCATATTACGTCATATCACGTCTCAACACTGTTGCCAAAATTCCGATAAAATACACCACACGAGACACGAAACTTTGTAATTATGTGAAAAAAGAAATAATTGGCAAAATTATAGGAAAATAGAATAAATTGACAAAACCATTGGCCTCGATAAAGATTATTGATGCGCGACTACCCCACTGTGTGTGACAAAAACGGGGTTGGCTATTGAGACCCGCAGGGCTGCGCTAACTAACAATTATTGGTCTAGGCAAAACCATTGGCCTGGATAAGATTATTGATGCGTGACCGGCCCCACGTGCGTGACAAAAACCAGGGGTGTTTAAATTGGCTGGGCCGCGTTACCTAACAATTATTGGTCTAGGCAAAAACCAATGGTGTGGATGAAAATATTGGTATAGGCAAAACCTTGGCCTGGAAAAGATTATTGATGCGTGACAAAAAACAGGTGTTTATTTTCGCTAACGCGGCCCGCAGCTTGGCGCACCTTCACATTAACTTGACGGCGCTCTTTTGTTTTACGATACCGGATGCGAAATAGTACCGAATTCGTGGGGTTGGCAATAGTGTACATGTTGCTAAAAATGGCGGAGTCAGCTGGAATTTCATGTATAAAAGTCTATCATATTTGGGATGGCTGGGTTGGTTACTGACAGCGGAGGAGTAAACACTTATTACTATATCACCTCTAGATCTTTCCCCTACCATTACTAAAGTATTTTGGCTAATTTCAGTACTTAAAGAATCTTTCACTTTGATTCTCGTCAAAACACTCCAGCACTAGGGCAAGACTGTCCACTTCGTGATTTCTCTTTATCTCTGGAAGAGCTGACTGAAGCCACCAGCCCCGAAGCAGATGTGAGGTTGGAAAACATTGATATTTAAATTTAGTATCATTTATACTGCATAGGCCGGGCGGCTTCGGTGGCGTAGTCTGTAGCATGCTGAGCTTCTATGCCCAAGACAGGGGGTTCAAACCCGGCCGAAGCCGTCGGTATTTTAAGAGCGTTAAAAATCGATCAGTATGCATTCCTTCGGAGGGGAAGTAAAGCCGGCGGTCCCATGTCAGATTTATGGCATGTTAAAGAACCATCCACCAATTACACCTGTGTGAAGCTAAATTGGATAGGTTAAGAATGTAAACAATGCTCTTAGGTTTTTACGTTCGTTGCCAAGAGCCGACTGCGGTGGCGTCTAGTAGCTAAGTTCTGAACTTGGCCTAGTAGTCGTTGACGATGTCGCTTGGCAGCAAAAGTAGGAACTATTTGAAATATTCTAAGTTGCAGTACTTAAAAATTAAAAAACAGATAACACACACTAATACAGTCATCACAATATTAACACCGGTTATCAGACAGCTTCTACACACACCCAAGTACACGGGGCTACAAGACCGCGTTGTCGCAGCCCCTAAACTTAAGAACCAATCAACTGCATAGGCCTATATGATATCTATTTGATCGTCTGTATAGCATCATACGCAAAATAGAATTGAAAATTATGTAATAGATTTTTTTTCTTCCGCTGTCTGTAATCCCCACCCCTCATCCCCATTTTAGGTCATATTCTTCAAATTATGTGTTGTTCTCACTTGAGTGAAATTAGATTTGTGTCCACCATTATTCGTGGGAATTTTGAGACAGTTAAAATATTTCCAACCCCGCGCATACGGTACTGCTCGTCGGTAATCTTTATTCAGGCCAATGGGTTTTGCCTAGACCAATTACTTTGCAGCGCAGCCCAGCGGGCGTGTTAGCCATAATGGACACCCCAATATTCTCTTCCGCTGTTCCGCTGCTAAGAACAACAATAACTAATTTACTACACTTCAAAGCTGTACTATAAAAAGCTGTAAGGGATCTTAAAAGTTAGCAATAATATTCAGAGATTATAAACTGTATTAGTAAACGTTAACTTGGATTGGTACATAAATTGAAAATGTTTCACATTTCGATAAATAACTACGGATACTGGCCATCACAAAACTGTCCTCCGATACGGAGAGGGAATAAGCTAAACCTACTGAGGGTTTCGCCTCCTATAATTGAAAATTAATAAGGAATGAAGATTGTAGTTTAACGTGACCGTCAATCTCGAGATCATAAGCCACGAGATATCCTTTTTACGTGGAATCCGAACCACAGGACAGGGCATTTCACTTCGAAAATCTCACATGCATTGACCGGGAATCGAACCCGGCCCGCAGTGGTAAGAGGCCAACAGTTTGACCACTGCGCCACCACGCCCCAATTTAAAATTAATGTCATGCTCTTCAAACAAAGTGTTGTTTTCGCTTGAGTGTAACTAATGTATTGCCAAGTTCACCTCAAACACCATTATACTTGCGAAGTCTTCTCATTTAACTGCTTGTTTACTTTGTAAACAAAGAAAGGGGAGAAGTCCCTAATGCCATTATATCTACGTATAGGAGGGAATGGAAGGTTCACTGCCACACACAGCCCCTTTTCGTAGGATTCTGTCGTTCTGGTATCAAGTTATAACGTATGGGGATAACAGAAAGCAAAACTGCTGTGCTTTATGCGAGCCTAAAGCTTGCTTTGCTCGCTCCGCACATTCGAACGTTGTTAAACATATGGTTTTAGTATCCGCTGAACCTACCCAACTGATATTTTAAAAATTATAATGAATGTACAGTACCATTACATAAAGTTGTAAAATATATGGTCTACATAACTAAGCTATATAAACGTCACTTGCTGTTGAACAGCATCCATGCCGGCGTATTATAGGACCCGGTATGAAAGTAAAATGCCACAGTTTCACCTTAATATTTTTTGTCACATTGAAAGGATGGTGCATTTCACCTATATTTAGAGAAATAAGTAGAATAAAGACAACGAAAGTTCTAGGGAGTAAGTTGGAACTGGATCTCTCACCTTCCTGTTTGAGTCATGCTGAATCCTCCGCTCTTATCGGTCCGCCGCTTCAGTCAAAACTACTCCAATAACTGTCTGCTTGCAGCTCTGACTCAATACTCACGTGACTATCTTTATCAACAAACAAGATACGATCGTAAAGATTGCCAACTTAGTGATATTACACCTTTTCTCAAAGATGTCCTTCGAGATTGCGTAGTGACAATAGGTACCCCTTCAGTACTTTCTAACTTGGCTGTTACTCAAATTCGTTCTGTTCTGCAATCAAATGTCCAATAACTGTAACTAACAGTATCCGGCAACACACTCGGCCACTAGAGTACTCTCCGAGCGACTGGGGTTCGCTGAACCTGTCAGTCATTTAGTTTTACAGTGTAGTGCGTAAGAGTTCGTCCCGCAGCCTCGATTCGTATATTTTATGAAAAATGGACCAAGAATATTTATGTAATTAGAAGTATTTCTACTTACGATCCCTCAAACTTCGAAGGAAGTTATTGTATGCTTTATTGTTTCATTTAGGGCCATTGACATCGTGATCATTTCAGCCCCGTGTAGTTGGATGTGTGTATAGAGTTTTGCTTATAACCTGTGTTATTGTGGTGCCTGTAGTAGCGTGTGTATTTGTAATTGAGGCGAGGATTGGGATGGAGGTGGCTGTGGCTTTAAGTTAGGAACCATCCCCACATTTGACAGGAGAAGAAATCGGGAATCGAACCCGTATATTCTCAGTTTTACCAAACGAGGTTCATTGAGATGGCCCTCAGATAAGAATTAAATTTCTTGCCAGAGCCGGGAATTGAACCCGGACCTACGGGGTGACAGCTAGCCGCTATACCACGAGGTTGGAAATCAGCCACGTGTAGTTAGGTGTGTGTTGAATATGTCTGTTAACCTGTATTCCTGTGAGGACTGTAGATGTGTGTGTAACTGTATTCGGGACATGGATGGGGTAGGTGCTCCGGGACTTGAAGGAAGGTACTATCCCGGCATTTTCCAGGAGGGAGTGTGGAAGAAATAAAAAAAACACACTTTTGATAGCAGTGCATTCAAACCTGTGACCCCCGGACTTTCTGCAACTCCCCACGCGGCCGTGGTGCACGATTTAGCAGACACGGCTACGCCGTGGTGTAATAAAACCTGATATTATATTGGAAATACAAAGAGTAGTATTTGGCTGCGAATTCTCTTTTATTCCGTACGATTTGTGAGACTCATTACTGTATTGTCGTTCATTGGTAGGTGGGGATTTTGTACTCCTTTATTCTTCTTCTTTCGTCGTTATGCCCATTCAAAGAGCGCGTTTGAACTTGTTAGTTGGCCTGGTGGTTTTCGCCTTCTTATCCTCCCAAGATCTCTTCATGAATGCACTGTGTTGCATCTTGCATTCTGTCGACCACTTCCTACCAGTTTTCTTTATGGGTTTCTACCTAAATTTATGGTTGGCTACTTTTGTCCTTTATTACTATTATTATTATTATTATTGCCAACGGCCTAGCCATGTTGAAACACCGGATCCCATGAGAACTCCGCAGTTAAGCAACAATGGGCGCAGTCGGAACTTGGAATGTATGCCGGTTCTAGGTACTGCGCGCTGTTGGCCAACATAAGGAGGAGCGGAAAGGCCCTGGCCACCCTACCGCAAATAAACTCCTGCTGGGGGTAGCCTCTTTGGAGGCTCGGACCTGCCTTCGGGCAGAATACCAATTAAAATTTAAAATTATTATTACTATATTGTTATTTAAGCCTCCGTGGCTTAGGCGGCAGCACGCCGGCCTCTCACCGCTGGGTCCGTGGTTCAAATCCCGGTCACTCCATGTGAGATCTGTGCTGGACAGAACGGAGGCAGACAGGTTTTTCTCCGGGTACTCCGGTTTTCCCTGTCAATATTTCATTCCAGCAACACTCTCCACTATCATTTCATTTCATCTGTCATTCATTTAATCATTGCCCCAGAGGAGTGTGTCAGGCCTCGGCAGCCGGCACAGTTCATATCCTCGCCGCTAGATGGGGGCTTCATTCATTCCATTCCTGACCCGGTCGGAGACTGGAAGCAGGCTGTGGATTTTCATTTCATTACTATATTGTTATGGGTGTGTGTGAAATCTGTCTAATAACCTGTCTCTTTCAGATGGCTTTAATAGTGTGTGTATTTGTAATTGATGCTGGAATTGGAATGGAGGTGGTCATGGCTTAAAGTTAGGAATCATCTTAGCATTTGTCTGGGGGGTAGAAATGGGGAAACCACAGGAAACTACTTATTTGATGCCTGAGGTTGGAATCGAACCCGTCTCTTCTCAGTTTTACCTCATGAGACTGAGTGTAACGCACTTCAGACCCAGACTAACATTAATTTTTTGGCAGAACCGGGAATCAAACCCAGGAACTCTGGGTTTAGAGTCTCAGAACGTACCTGAGACCACAGAAGGTGGCGGGGTGAGGAAGTCTCAAGGTCGTGTACGATTCTTTATACGACCGAATACCAGTTTAAAAGGTCGCCTCGTTAGTTAGTTATTGGAGTTTTAAGGGGTAGAACAGCTAGGTCATGTGTTCCTAAAAGGCCACCTCGTCGGAGGAGTTAATGAGTGATGAAATGAAGTAACAAAGCTTGTAGTTTTACGTAACCGTTAATCTCTCAATCATGAGCCACGGGACCTCCATTTACGCGAAATCTGAACCACTGGACATGATCTTTCACTCCATAAATCTCACATGCATTGACCGGGAATCGAACCCGGTCCGCCTTGGTAGGAGGCAAGCAGCTTGACCACTGGACTAGGTTAGACCTCTGTTTGGACGAAACCATTGGTCGCTACTAGGTTAGACCACTATTTGGATGAAATCATTGGTCGATACTGGGTTAGACCACTGTGTGGACGAAATCATTGGTCTTTGAACTGACTGCAAAGGCCTGGCTGAATTCAAGTCGACAATGGCAGATATGGAAAAACCTATTCTTGTAAGGAAGTGGCAGTCACATCATCATTAGTGCTTGTTAAGTGTTTGGTAAGAAGATATCGCTGCGGATGGCAGGTGAAAGGATGCTGTGTGGTAAATGTTATTCTACACATGTTCTTAGAATTCCTGCTGCCAGGATCTATTGGTCAGTTCTTGTGAAATAAGACAGCAAAAGTACGAGTTTGTCTTGAATGGTCGAGGGAGCTTTCTGCCTTGGATAGTTCCATGGATGTGAGGATAGCAATATTCGTTACAGAATATGAAATATAAATATTTAAATCAGAGGCGGCGCCTCCCACTTTGAGGATCTCTGGAAACGATGGTTTGGACGAAATCATTGGCCGCTACTAGGAGCTCGGGTCAGCTAGGAAGGCGGATGGCTATCTGGGAACTGCGCATAGAGAGACAAGAGATACATATCCACTGTTGCAACAGGTCTACCATGTCCGAGTCCCCATACCGCAGGATGCTGCCTTGAGTTCCTGCGGTATGGCAACACCGTCGCTTACCTCATCGAGCCCATCTCTTTCACGCTGCTTTACACTTTTAAAATATTCGTGCACTTTGTAAACTATTTCTTCGGCTTGCCTATGCACAACCTGTAGTTTACTTCCCTCTGCTTCTATAGCACTCAAAATGTACACAATCGCATGCACTGGATGTTCAAATATTACGATATAATCACTTCACAACACACTAGCTTAGATTCTCAAGACAGACTGACTGTGATTGGTGGGATGGAAGTGAGACATGACGCAATGGTAGCGTTGTGTTCTGCGCACCGCCTTCCCGGCTGACTCGAGCTATACTGTCGGCGCAGCGGACCTCGCTTGCCAACAACACTAACCAAAATCATAATAAATATCAATCCATATAAACTAAACCCATTTATTTACATCACGAATAGTTACATACCGCAAACGCTTATTATATGTGGATTACAACGCACCCAAGAACGAACTTCTGCGGGAGTCGAGCTTCGAAATACGAGCCTTTCACATAATTGATTGTTTCGTTGTTTGTGTTGGAGATCAAATTTTGAAACTTCACATATAGACAGAAAACATATCTGACTAACACATCTCCAAATTTGGGTTGTGTAGCACAACTGAGTTAAGAGTTGTGAACCTCTAAATTCGACACTTCGCACGAAGCCCGCAAAAAAACGGTACTTTTTACGTTATACTTGCCATAAAGGATATTAAAATAAGTTTCTAAAAATTACCTTTATCATCAATCAACGCAGAAATAAACAAGGAAAAAGGTGATGTTACTTGTTTTACTGTAGGCCTTTCGGTTGTGTTGCTATTTATCTCCAAACTCGGGTGCACATAATTTCTGCGCCGACTTCTGTGGTTTGCCTGGAGTAGAAGAGGGATACCACGTCTAGAATGGCTGAGGTGAAGACAGATCACAACCCTATCCTAATTTATCCTCAAGAGGCTGAGTGTACACACACTACCACTGACACCACAATATCACACGTTATCACACACCCAAAGTACACGGGGATGAAATGAGCACGAAATGAAACAATAACAGCCTCTGATGCCGGGAATTGAACTGGGCCTCTACTAACTGTGTAATGATTGTCGTTCTTCTCGCCGTGCCGGGAGTTAATTTTGTAACGGTTTGGGGAGGTGCACGGCCTGTTTAAATGCTTCATATTACAAACAAGCACACAAAGGGAGCATAGAATGTGTGAATCCTGATCGGCCAGTGTTTAGCTCTGCTTTGTTTCCGCCTGTTCAAAACATAAAACTGAAAATTCCCTATTATTTTTATTCAACTATTGTCCTCTCACCTACCAATGGGGTTCGTGGTTTGCGGCGGCGAACCTGCAATACTGTTCAGTGTCTCTTGTTTGAATCGTTCTCGTGTCTACTCTTCGCTATGCGAATTACGATTTCAAATGTCCACTTTGTGTTGACCATCAGATATTACGATTATTATTATTATTATTATTATTATTATTGTTATTATTATTATTATTATTATTATTATTATTATTATTATTATTATTATTATTATTTATTCCGTCCATTACTGACAGCGGTAGATTCGCTCGCTAAGGCGGAGCGTTAGCTCATGTGGCCAAGTGCCCTGCTGACGCGATAGGCGTGGGTTCGAGCCTCACCGTCAGCCGTCCTTGAAATGGTTTTCCCTCGTTTCCCATTTTCAACTCCAGGAAAATGCTGGGACGGTACCTTCCAACAGGCCACGGCCACTTCCTTCCACATCCTTGCCCAGATGCATTCATCTTCATTCATTTCATCTCTCATTAACTCCTCTCAAGAGGTTGGCGTCAGGAAGACATCCAGCCGTAAAAACCAACCGCCGCATACAAGTAGAATGTCATCGCATCTCTTCTCCGACCACGTTAGAAACGGGAATAATAAGGGGTAGACATACATACATCCATTCCGTCCATTGAGAACTGGTAGGAATCCGTCTCGTCGTTGTTTTCGCTTCCTTGTCTTCCAGTATTCCTTCATCATTTCACTGTGTTTCTTCCTCCACCACTCTTGACAAGTTTTCTTCTCCCTTGGAAAAATCACTTTCTTTCTAAAGGGATCACGATAATTCGTCCCGATCATTTTGTCCCGCGACGATTGGTCATTGGTGGTTTTCCCAGAAGTTCAAATTAAAGGCTGTCTGTTTCATTTCAGCCAAGCCCTTTGGTGCAAGCTACAAGCAGCTGTCTTGCAGGTGCAATATGCAGAAGAACGCAATGAAAACATGATAAGACACTTCCACCGTCTGATTGCACTAGCCTCTGTAGCCGTAAACGACGTGGAAGGTGCTTTCGAAGAAGTTGAGGAAGACATCATGCTCATCTTGCGACCAGTAATGCAGTTGGATGAGGTTTACGTGAAAGAAAGACGCCTCCCCGGACCAGGACGACGTCGGCGACAACCCAACTTTCCGCCACCGTATTGGAACTGTTTTGAGCGAGTAATCGGCGAGCTTCCTCGTACGACAAATACTAGCGAAGCGTGGCATCGTCGATTGAAAGTGTGTATGGGTCAAAACCATCCATCCCTTTTTCGCGCCCTTGACGTCCTACGGAGAGAAATGCACGTCGTGTCTTGTGAAGTCACGGAACTTGAGAGCGGGCATTCACCGAAAAAGAAGCGGCGCGTCTACGAAGATTTGGACAAACGCATCGCAAGAGTCGTCGAAAGATACCCACAGTACCGTGATGACAATGAGGTCCTTGAATACTTAGACAGAATTGGAAACAATATAGCAGGAAATTATTAACACAAGTTTACGTGTAAGCCTACATGGTGTTAACGTAAGTGTGACATAAACATCCTTATAAACAATGTCAAAGTTGTAATTTTTTGTCTCGCTTTTTTTAATGACCAATTATGATCTGATAAATATTACCGATACAAGTCTATACAATGACGAATTATCCTTTGGGACCAATTAACAGGGGCCAATTGTAGTTGGACAAGTTTCTCGTGACGAGTTGTTATGGACCCCTTTCTAAAAATCCCCTTTCCATATCTTCTTCTTCTACATCTATTGTTTCGTTCTAAGTTGTTCTTAACTTCTTGAATACAGCTTATGGATAATTTCTTCACCCAAAGGTATTTGAATATCATATTTTAGCCTACATTTCACACTTTGAAAAAGTGGCGATGAAGTAGACTTACGAGCTCAACGCAGCCATATGTGTGTGTATGTGCCTCTGTCTCTGTCCTTCTGTCTGTGTGACCCCTTAAACGGCTGTTGCTATCAAAACCAAATTTGGTGGTATGAGTGAAAATCTATTCCAGGATATCTTAAAGCCGTATTTTAAAATGACATTATTGCTACCAACTGCTGAAAAAACAAAATTGACGTGCACGCGTGCCCTCTGGCGACGGGCTGTGACCTTCCACGCTCTGGTCGGAACCACACCTCGTTACACACGCCACGATTAGCCGATGTCGTCACCGGTTTGCGCATTCCAGCCTCCGGCTCGTTACTTTTTGAACGCACCTTATACATTAGATATACAATATATTCAATATTAAATTGCACGGAACTTCCGTACTAAGAAATAGATAACATCCAAATTTTGATCGTGCATTGTATGCTCTGCAGCATATAACTGTGCTTATTATAACAGTCACCAGGGCTACCACCAGTGTATTAATAACTCAAGACCTTTGAACCCTAGATTCAATATATGGGAATATGTGTACGGAACGAACTTCAAACTTAGCACACTTTAAGCCCACGATGTTTTAGATATATTTAGATTAAATCGTCTAAATTGGTGTTACCAACATAATTATATGCATGCATACAGGTTCAATGTTCAAACGCACGTAACTTTCATTCTCATAGATGGATTTCAACCAAACTTCGTATGTGCAATGTATGTCTCAAGAGGTATAACTCGGCATATCTTTGGAGTCACCAGTACTACCAACGGTTAATAAATACTCTCTATAATTTTGAACCATATTCTCTATATATCGGAATGAATGCAGGCAAACAGTTCAAAACTTGGAACTCGTCTAGACCATAATTCTGCAGATTTTATTAATTCTGAATGAGACCAGAACGTGGCTTTTACACTTGCATCAGCCATCATTGTAGCTTTTACATACCTTGTTTCCTTCTTTCATATTCTGGGTACATTACCAATTCAAATTAGTAACCCTCGTTACTACTGCACCTGAAATGTGTGCTTAATTACGTAAATAGGTGTTTATATTTATTGCTCTTTTAACAACGACAGCCATGTTCCGACAGCGTTTGAATCTCGTTCAACTGTCAACAAGGCGCACTCAATGACACACACCGAGGTGCACACATTGTTGCCAACAAGTGGGATACAAAATTACTGTTGATAAAAAATCATTGATCTGGACGCGTTAGGCTGTAACCATTGTCAAAAACCATTGGATTGTACGTGTCTGTAACCATTGTCAAAAAAATCATTGGGTTGTACAAATTGAAGGTTAGAATGCTCAGGTTGAGGTGCAGCCTTGGCTGCGCGAAGCTAGCGGGGCACGGTTTACAAAAGCCATTGATATGGACGCGTTAGGCTGTAACCATTGTCAAATACCAATGGATTGTATAAAACGAAGGTTAGATGGTCGGGATGAGGTGCGGCCTTGGATGTGGGAACCTCAGCAACTCTTTAGGTTCGTTATAGTACCGCCGATTGAAATTACTAATAATTTAATTAGTAGGAAATTTGCACAATCCGTGGCAAATTATAATTGAATTCGGCACAATATGAAACGAACTGGGCGCTGCGCACTATCGAATGAACTGGGCGTTAGTTTGTTTTACAGTGTAGTACCGTAAGCACGGGGTTGGCAATATGTCTTGACTATAATTTAGGTACATAATGGCGGACACAGCTGGACTTTCACCTATATAAGTCGTGATCTAAAAAGAGGACGGCGGGTGGGTTATGGTCAGTGGAGGAGCAAACATATATTCCTAAATCATTTCCTGATTTATTTATCATCATTTGATAAGGTATTTTGGCTAATCCATGTACTATAGACAATTTTATTTCATTCAGTGCTTCCTTCATTTTGAGCAACCCATACGTGACAGTGTTACAAACATGATTCTACGCGTGCTGTTAGGTTCAATGTTTAATAATTGCATGTAACTTCCATCAGATTTAATTAATAACAAATATTTGTTTTAAATATACAGTGTATGTCGTAAGATGTATATCTAATAGTGCGCATTTTCACAGGCAGCAGTTCTACCAACTATCTAATAATTCTCTCTGGGTATTTGACACGTAGACTCTTAGTACCCAAAAATCAATTAAGAACTATTTAAAACAAACTGTAGTGCTCAATTGGACCTCAATATTTCAGGAATATTTCGAGCAAATCATAAATGCTAGTGTTGCCGACTTAATTTTTTAGTTTAATTTATTATTTTAGATAGGTCTAAATAAATCAATCATTGGTCTGAATCTGAAATATAAGAAAAGTAGGCTCTTCATTTCACATCGCAACCATTTTCTTTGTTAATCTAGGTCTGCTATAATCCAATCTACAGGTTGTGTCGATAAATATCAGTCTCCTTTTTCATATTGCTTCAGTTATATTTTCTATGTTCTGGTAAACGCCCTTATTACTGTTTAATTTCCATACTTATGAAGTTCTCAATGGCCCCAGGAGTTTTCTTATGACCCCTTCATGTATTGTTTCTAATTATTATTAAAAGTCGTTACTTGAAATGCTAATACACAGAATATCATTTCGGGATAGATCGCAGGATGCGGAAGAATATGCTAGGACTATGTATACATCTCCGTTAATGTACCACCTATTATACAATACCCTTATTTTTATATTTTTATAAGTAATAATAATATCATATGGCCTCGGGTGCCGGGTGCAAGCTTTGTTATTTGACACCCAAAGGGTAGCTTGCATGTCGAATTTCGTTGTTCCTTGAAGCACTATGAAAGTTAAGGAGTGCTTTCTAGTAGAGAAATGAGGAACGTACGTTGGCGGAAACGTCCGTGATTAATTTTGCCACTATGAACACGGCCTACTAAATTCAAATGGGTTCTTTGACATGCCAACATCGTATGACATGGTGTCGTAATTTTTGCCGCCTTTCAAAAATCACTTACCACGGCCAGGGGTGAACCTGAAAGCTTGGGGTTAGTAGACCGACACGTTGACCACTCACCCACCGTGGCTTTTAGTGCCGGGAGTGTCCGCGGACATATTCGGCTCGTCTGAGTCTGTAGCTGCTTCCAGCGGACACCCTTATTAAGGTGAACCACAAGTTCCGTACTAATTCAAGTAGTTCCAACTTTCGCTACCAGATATCAATGATACCTAGTGGTGAACGTTGGAACTTTTGATAGAGCGTTCCGACAAAATCTAACCTAACAATGTAGCTTTACACAAGTTTAGTCTGGGGAAGGATCTTTTACATGCTATAAATTTATGACATGGGACTGCCGTCTTTACTTCCCCTCCAAAGGAAGGCATACTGAAGGATTTTAACGCTCTTAAAAATCCGACGACTTAGGCTGGGTTTGAACCCACTATCTTGGGAACAGCAGTTCAGCATGCTACCAACTACGCCACCGAAGCCGCTAATTTTATCCGACCAAAAAATTATCAAGCTCCTGAACCAGAAGGAGTTAGAAGGTGCGTTTTGTGCCAAACTCTTCGAAATCGTCTCAATAGTGGAGGAAAAATCTTGCATTTCTTGAAAAGTCAACGTAAATATATTTATTTGTTTAAAAAGAGTGTTTTAACAAATAAACAAGACGATAGCCCCAGGCAGAACTGTGCCGCGTCCAACTGGCATACCACTAGGGCCGGGCGGGTTGTCTGTACACATGGGGTGCTTACAACCCATTGTGCATTGAAAAGAGTATTCATACGGAATTACCCGCAACAGTGACGAATTGCACTCTGATACCATAAATATAGACAATTTGTTTAACGAGTGCGTTAAAACAAATAAACATATTTATAGAAGCCCGCATAACAGTAAAGCCGGGCGGGTGGTTAATGAACATGTGAGATTTCTCGCACAGGTCCCCTATCTGATGTATACATATTTTGTTACTTTCAATGAAACATTATTCTTAATAATGTCTTCTTATATTTTGAAACCACGTAACATCATTCTGGAGTAGCTGCTCTTGGGTTGTCAAAGCCAAGTGGGGGAACCGGGCCAACCCGGATTTACTCCTTTGCCACTTCGAAAACTGCACGATTGGAAAAGAAAATTACATGAGAGATGGCATAAATGGCCCAAATCAAAAAATCGATTGCGGCTAAACAGCTGAGCCGATTTTGACAAACTAAAAACTATTCCACGTAACATTTAATGCTCTTAAAAATGCTTTGAATACAATTTTCTATAGGATTTGTTGTTTAGGAGTTTTAAGCCAAAAACTAAACAAAGAATCAACTTTTTAACCAATTTGGTAAAAATGGCCCAAATTCAGAAATCGATTGCGGCTAAACGACTGGGCTGATTTAGACGGACTAGACACCATTCAACGAAGAAGTTAATGTTCTTTAAAAACGTTACTAGGAAACGTTTCTGTAGAATGCGTCGTTTAGACGTTATAAGCAAAACACTGAAAAAAAAGTGCGAAAATTTCGCGGTTTTTTGACCCCAAAAAATTAAGCATAAGTCAGAATCCGTCGCAAACTCTTATTTGGGACCCCCAAAGGGTATTAAAACACATTCCAGCTTTGGACGATTTTTCGGGAAGCACGGCCTTTTTTTATCTAATTTGCCTGGGCTACTAGTATTTGTTTATTATTCAAAAGTTACCAATATACTGTATTCTTCTGTTACAGGTACGGAGATTAACAGATTCTACGCCACTGGCCGTGCTGTAAGTACTGTAGTTATTCTCCAGAGTGTCTTGCCAATTTATTTAGAACCGCATCAAAATCTTCCATTCCTGAATAGATGTGCCCTACATCGAAGTCTGAGATGTGCGCGAAATGTAAACTTTTTGTCGTTATGTCACATTACTGTGTGTCTTTACAGATGCTCTTTTACTAAGAGGGTTACGTCTCAAAACTCACGAGTCTCAAAACTCACGAGCTAAAAATAGTAACAAATAGTCTCAAAACCCACGACTCCGGAGAGAAGTGCCTGCGTTAACCGCAGGATGTATGAGCTGTATGGTGACTCACACTGCCTGGGATTTCGTTTGTATTGTTTTACCAGGAATTATTAATCCACCACAGACGAAATTCTCCAAGTATAACTCAGCCATTCTGCTTGGTGACATCAAGCAGGCCTAGAAAGCTTCATTGGAATGATGGAGGTCGTTATTTTCAAAGAAGAAATTGGCTCGTGAGTTTTAAGACTGGCCTAGGTACAGAAACCGGCTAGAACCTACTTTTACTAATCCTCTTCTTGAAATTCGTGAATTTTGAGACTCGTAAGTTTTAAGACTCATGAGTTTTGAGACGACACGACTAAGAGAAAGGTCGTGGGTTTTTCCCGTACTTATTTTATCAATAACATTATCTTTGTTTCATTTGGTTGGTGGGTTCCCCAGTTTAGGGGCTGTGACAACGCGGTCATGTTGCCTCGTGTACTTTGGGTGTGTGTGGAATCTGTCTGATAACCGGTGTTAATTGTGATGGTTGTATTAATGTGTGTTATCTGTAATTCAGGTAAGAACTGCAGACGATCAATTTCAAGTAGTTCCTACTTTTGTACCAAATTCTACCGTCAACGGCACCTAGCCGTGAACTTCGCTACTAGATGACATCAAAACCGTCACCTGGTAGCGAACGTTGGAACCTAAAGAGCGTTCATCAAATCTAACCTACAAATTTAGCTCCACACAATTGTAGTTAGTGGAAAGTTCTTTTACATGCCATAAATCTATGACATGAGCCCATCGTCTCTACTTCCCCTCCAAAGGAAGGCAAACTGAGGGATTTTTAACGCTCTTAGAAAATATGACGACTTCGGCCGTGATTGAACCCGCTATCTTGGGCATAGAAACTCAGCGTGCTACCAACTACGCACCGAAGCCACCTTATTTCATATAAGAATATTGCAATCACTACACCCCTAAAATAATAATAATAATAATACTAATACTAATAATAATGTCGCCTCCGTAGCGTAGCGGTCAGCATGGTTAGCTGCCGCCCCGGAGGTCCTGGGTTCGATTTCCGGCTCTGCCACGAAATTTGAAAAGTGGTATGAGGACTGGAACGGGGTCTACTCAGCTTCGGGTGTTCCAATTGAGTAGAGGGGGTTCGATTCCCACCTCAGCCATCCTCGAAGTGGTTTTCCGTGGTTTCCCACTTCGTCTTCGGGCAAATGCCGGGATGGTACCTTCTTCAAGGCCACGGCCGCCTCCTTCCCTCTTCCTTGTCTATCCATCCTAACCATCCCTTACCTTCCCTCATGACGCCCGAGTTCGCTTTGCAGGTGAGGCGGCCTGGGCGAGGTGCCAATCCCACCTCACCAGTTGTATCCCTTCCGATTAGATGTCCCCCGCTCTAGGACACTGCCCGTAGAGGCGGTAGTGGTGAGTTCCCTCGCTAAGTCCGTGGGTTCCACCAACCTGGAGGGTAAACGAATAATAATAAGAAGAAGACTAATAATAATAATAATAATAATAATTCAGACACCTAATCAAAAATTACCAGGGATTTAAGGTAGGGGCAGAACCCAAAATACGGAGGGCACCTCTTTCAGAAGATCGGAAGAAGGCGCTGAGTGATGGGCTCAAGATATACTGGCAGGACATCAAAGCTGGCAGACGATCTAGATCGAAATATTGATTTTGATTGTTACTCCGTAGTCCATAGTGGCTCAATTCGAATGAAAAAAAAATTGAACATTAATCAGCAACCATCATTTCTGTGAGAAAGTGACCAAGAAATCATGGACTGAAGAACAGAGGAAGATTTTCAGTGCGCAGATGAAGAGATTTTGGGAGAAGAAAGAAACACCCTTAGCTAAATACGTTCTATATTATTATTATTATTATTAATAATGCGACCAAGGCAACGGTTGGTCGATACACTGTGCAATGACCTACCGTAAAGGCTGTCAATGTTCATCCAGACCTGGCCCAGGATCGAAGGAAATGGAGACTACAATCTCATCTATAATTTAGCTTCACACAAGTGTAATTAGTGGAAGATTCTTTTACATGCCATAAATCTATGACATGGGACCGCCGGCTTTACTTCCCCTCCGAAGGAAGGCATACTGAGGGAATTTTATCGCTCTTAAAAATTCCGACGACTTCGGTCGGGTTTGAACCCGTGACCTTGGGCATAGAAGCTCAGCATGCTACCAACTACGCCACTGAAGCCCTTTCTGTACAAATTTAAAACCTCTTTATGGCTATCGGTCGTATTTGCCACCAATGGCTATTTATTTTATTTTCAGGACGGGTCAGGGAAGGGGTTTAAGAAGTTAATCGGCCGTGGACCTATTGAAAGGAACCATCCAGGCATTCGCCTGGTGGTGAAAATTGGGAAACCACAAAAAACATTTTCAGCACATCCGAGGTGGGATTAGAACCCACGCTTTCTTGATGCCAGCACGGCACGAGTTAGGGCGTCAGCGCTCTCGGCCACCGTGGCCGGTTACCTTAGAATTATTAATGACCTGTCCACCTAGTACTCTTGGCTGTCTCCACAGAGGCCTGGTTTCGATTCTTTTCATTCTGGTCTGAGGGCTGGAACGAGGTATACTCAGTTACGTGAGACAAAACTGAGAAGAGGTGGGTTAGATTCCCACCTCAGCCATCCTGGAAGTGGGTTTCCGTGGTTTCCCACTTCTACTACTCCAGACGAATGCCGCGATGGTTCCAAAATTAAGGCTACGACTACATCCTTCCAAATCCTCATCTGAATTACAACTACACACACAAATCCAGCCATCACAGTAACACAGGTCATCAGACAAATTCCACACACACCCAAGTACACGAGGATACATGGCCACGATATTCCTTGTCCGCAATAGATTTGAACCACTTCTACTTGCACATAAGCTCTGGCGCAATAGCAATATGTTCCTATGCCTGCAGGATTACAGCGCGTACATCCGTGTTTGAATCCATTGAGGGATTTTTTATTCAATTGAAGTGAACCCGTTGTTATATTTGATATTGTCTTCCCATGGGACAGTCACTGGTTGGTATGGAGGGGTGAGTGCTGGGTCATGCAAACAGTGGAAAAAATATATTCATATAGGCTGTTTCAGTTGAATGGCTCATTCACGAAACAGTAACTGCATTCAGCTCTGATTTAATGAGTGCTGCGACATAATTACTTGACTAGCTGAATGCGCTGGTTCAGATGTGCAGTCGTTGGAAATTTTTATCGATCATCACAACTTCAGTTCTGATCAGGATTCATGAACGAATAATTTATGTTTATTGCCCGGTTGAGATACAAGTGCCGGCGGCCATGTTGGAAACTATTCTTTGTTCACATGTCAGCCTGCACTGTTGAAAGGTGCAGTCACGCGAATAGAATACGACCTAGCTTCAGTATCCTCTGTCATCGTTGTCCGCTCCGTGGTGATATGTTCTCATGTTACACATACAATTCCGTGAAATCCACATTGCGTCTGACTTGAAACAAGCGGCAAAGTGGTCAGCATCTGTTTCTCTAATTGAGGCGGCTGCACTAAAATCTTCTCGAACTCAATAATCGAGTCGTATACCCGTGGTCTCAACCCAGATCACCACAAAAAACAAAACTCAACTTGAGCGCATGATGGAAAAGACGATCACAGAATCACTACCCCAGGCACCAGTCGATAGACTGGACTCACCTGATCATCGGATTCTGTGGGATCAGGGACACCATGCGGAGTAGAATCGGAGCATCTCAAGAACTCTTCACACTCTCAAAACTCGACGTAAAGCTGGGTTTTCCTAGCTCCGCATTTTGTGCGGAGTGCACTGCGCACTGCGGACCTCTCTCCGCACATCCCAATGCGCTGCGCGGTAGTGTTTTCTTAGCTCAGCAATGCGCTGCGTCTATTTCAAGTTTTCATTTGTTTGAGAAGTGAGTGAATATGAGCTCTCATCCTCTGAGGAAGAAGAGATCGAAGATGAAATTTACTTCATTGTTGGTCGTCTTTATTAAGTGCGGAAATCTGTCAGTTCCATGTACACATCTAGAGACCAAGAAGGAGTGTTTCAACTTTTAATCCACAGACATTTGCTCCACGACGAAGTGATGTTCAAATCTTACTTCAGAGTTACTAGGTGTCAGTTTGAATACTGGCTTAGTTTGGTAGAAAATGATCTTGCAAGCGAGTCCTGCAACAGGATTTTATTGGAAAATTTAAACAAGCTAATTTATTAGGCCTACGTCTAATCTATTAACTAAATTCGTCTAATTAAATTAAATTAATTTATCTTACTATGAACAAGATGTTCAGTAAAGAACATATAGCCTACTTTCTCCTAAATGCATGGGTATTGTTATAACTCTTTGTCCTTTTCAAGGAGTATGATTGAATGTTGGTTGTAGTAGCTTGTTGAAATACAACGTGCTATAGGGATATTAAACATGAATATGAGGTGCCCTTTGCTAGTGCTACCTCTGTAAAAAAAAAATCATTCAATTCGGTATCACCGTGTTTGAATTGATCTGGGGAATGGATTTGCACACATACATGGCCGCTATTTGCAAACTATTGGGCTGATGACTTTGTAGTCAGTCATAAGATGCTTTCCACAAAAAGGCATGTTGTTGCAAAATCCGGTAGAGATCAAATTATTAGGATGGTCGAAATTTGATTTAAGCTTTTAACATTTGGGTGGCCGTCATTCCGTTTCCGTCAAGATGGCGGCGATATAAAACATGTCACTGAGGTACCTTTTGCTAGTGCTACCTCTGTACCAAATTTCGTTCTATTCGGTTTCACCGTGTTTGAATTGATAGGGGGAATCGATTTGCACACATACTTGGCCACCATCTGCAAACTATTGGGCTGATGATCTAGCAGTTTGGTCAGAATATGTTTCCCACATAAAGATTTGTTGTTGCAAAATTTGGTAGAGCCTAGATTATAAGGTTGGTCGTAATTACATGTTAGCCTTTAACATTTGGGTGGCCGCGATTACGTTTCCGTCAAGATGGCGGTGATATAAAACATGACACTGAGGTGGCCTTTTCTAGTGCTACCTCTGTACCAAATTTTGTTCCATTCGGTTTCACCGTGTTCGAATTAATAGGGCGAATCGATTGTCACACAAAGATGGCCGCCATCCGCAGAATATTAGGCTAATGACCTATTAGTTTGGTCAAAGGATGCTCCCTCCATAATGGTATGTTGATGCAAAATTTGGTAGAGATCGGATGATTAGGTTAATCGTAATTTGATTTATGCTTTGAATATTTGTGTGGCCGCCATTACGTTTCCGTCAAGATGGCGGCGATATAAAACATGACACTGAGGTGCCCTTTGCTAGTGCTACCTCTGTACCAAATTTCATTCCATTCGGTTTCACCGTGTTCGAATAAATAGGGGTAATCGATTTTGACACAAAGATGGCCGCCATCCGCACACTATTAGGCTAATGACCTATTAGATTTGTCAAAGGATGCTCCCTCCATAAAGGTATGTTGTTGCAAAATTTGGTAGAGATCGGATGATTAGGTTAGTCTTAATTTGATTTAAGCTTTGAACATTTGTGTGGCCGCCATTACGTTTCCGTCAAGATGGCGGTGATATAAAACATGACACTGAGGTGCCCTTTGCTAGTGCTACCTCTGTACCAAATTTCATTCCATTCGGTTTCACCGTGTTCGAATTAATAGGGGTAATCGATTTTGACACAAAGATGGCCGCCATCCGCAAACTATTAGACTAATGACCTATTAGATTTGTCAAAGGTTGCTTCCTTCATAAAGGTATGTTGTTGCAAAATTTGGTAGAGATCGGATGGTTAGGTTAGTCGTAATTTGATTTAAGCTTTGAACATTTTGGTGGCCGCCATTACGTTTCCGTCAAGATGGCTGCGATATAAAACATGACACTGGGGTGCACTTTGCTAGTGCTACCACTGTACCAAATTTCATTCCATTCGGTTTCACCGTGTTCGAATTAATAGGGGTAATCGATTTTGACACAAAGATGGCCGCCATCCGCAAACTATTAGGCTAATGACCTATTAAATTTGTCAAAGGATGCTCCCTCCATAAAGGTACGTTGTTGCAAAATTTGGTAGAGATCGGATGATTAGGTTAGTCGTAATTTGATTTAAGCTTTGAACATTTGTGTGGCCGCCATTACGTTTCCGTCAAGATGGCGGCGATATAAAACATGACACTGGGGTGCCCTTTGCTAGTACTACCTCTGTACCAAATTTCGTTCCATTCGGTTTCACCGTGTTCGAATTAATAGGGGCAATCGATTTTCACACAAAGATGGCCGCCATCCGCCAACTATTAGGCTGATGACCTATTAGTTTGGTCAAAGGATGCTGCCCCCATAAATGTATGTTGTTGCAAAATTTTGTAGAGATCGGATGATTAGGTTAGTCGTAATTTGATTTAAGCTTTGAACATTTGTGTGGCCGCCATTACGTTTCCGTCAAGATGGCGGCGATATAAAACATGACACTGAGGTGTCCTTTGCTAGTGCTACCTTTGTACCAAATATCGTTCAATTTGCGCTCACCGTGTTCGAATTGATAGGGGGGGACAGACATTCAGAGTACACACACTCACACACACACACACACACACACACACACAGACTCACACACATACACACACTCAGACAGACACACTTTTTTTCGCCCTGTAGTGATCTCATAAGTCTACTTTCATTTTTTTGCAAAAATCGAAAGTAGGCTAAAAACCTCCACGCAAGATATCCACATGGAGATCACCCAATCTTAGACAGGGTGAATACCAAATTGACCATATAGCAATTTCCAAGAAAAATACAAAATAAATTTTAAACTGCAGAGCTTGCAAAGGCGCTTTTGAATCAGACCATCATGTTCTCCAAATAAGGACGAAATTCCAACCCAATAGAAAGAAAAAAGGCCCACCCAAAAATATCAAACCAGATCCAGAGTATCTGAAACTCCACAAAGAAGAAATCATAATGCAAATTAATCAGGAGACATCAACAGACTGGCAGAAAATAACGAAGAAAATTCAGGAAGTCATGAAACTAGGGCAACCTCCTCGCACAAAAATACATCGCTGGTAGAATGCAATTTGCGATCGGGCAGTTGACAACCGAATGACTGCGTGGAAAAAGTTTAATAGGTACAAAACTGAGGAGAACTTTCTTACAACCCAAAAATATGCTTCCAAAATAATTAGGAAAGAAAAACGAGGATATGAAAACTACAGACTCCATGAAATGCAGCAGGATTTCACCCAAAATAATTCTAGAAACTTCTACAAAACATTTAGAGAAAACTTAAAGGGATATCAGGCGTCCAGCCTGTGCTTCAAAAAAAAAACGATGGCACGTTGGAAACTAACGCGAAAGAAAATTAAAATATTAGCCCAATACTTCAACTTCCTTCTTAACTGCGAATCACCCCCAAGAAAAACTTGCCTTCACTCCTTCCGGTTTCCACACACCCGGACTCACGAGCCCCTGACCTAGAAGAAATTCAGGAGATCATCCAAAAGCTCCAAAATAACAAAGCACCAGGAGAAGATGGGATCACTGCTGAATTCTGGAAACTGAACGATCCTACACTTACGCAGAAACTTCATCACGTCATTTTAGACATATGGATGATGGAGCAAATACCAGAAGACTGGAAATGTGCTCTAATTCATCCGTTACACAAAAATGGTGATAAAACAGCCATCAGTAACTACAGAGGAAACTCCCAGCTCCCGATCCTCTCCAAGGCACTTTTAAACAGGCTAGAACCCCAGGCGGATCCACTAATTGGTGAATACCATGCCGGATTCAGAAAAGGGCGATCATGTGCTGAACAGGTGTGGAGCTTAAAAACGATATTACAAATGAGAAAATGTAGAATTACAATAATCACATTCGTCGATCTCAGAAAAGCGTATGATTCTGTAGACCGTGAAACCCTTTTCATGATCATGGAAGAAATCGGGATAGACAGAAAGACCCGAAAAATCATTTAACAGACGCTTACAGAAACTATATCCAATGTTAAATTCATGGGTGAAATATCGGAGCCCTTTGTCATAAAAACTGGAATTCGACAGGGGGACTGATTATCTCCAGTGCTCTTTAATATTGTTCTAGAAAAGATCATGAGGGAATGGGAACCTCGTGTGAAAGGCATTGAAATTGGTATCAAAAAAGTGCCTCGCTTTTGCGGACGATATTGCCATTATCACCAGATATGAAGCCATACACGCAGTGGAAAAATTACATTAAATTGCGCTAAGAACCGGACTACAAATTTCTTATGAAAAAAACCCTCTATGTGGAAAGACGACCAGAAAATAACTCATCTTTAATCACACAATACGGTAAGATAACGCAAGTCTCCCATTTTAAATACCTTGGTGAAATTAAACAGTCCTCGGGACTAAACCGAATCGCCAATGAACAAAGAATCATCAAACTACAGAAGGCCTACAAGCTAACGTGGGCTCACTACAACAAGAAGTTCAACTCGCTGGACGCAAAATTAAAAAAATTAAGTTTGTGATTCTTCCGGAAGCAACTTACGCAGCCGAAACAATGGTGATCGACGGTCATTCCAAAATTAAGAATATAGAAAAACAGGAAATAAATATTCTCAGAAAGATTTACGGGGCAGTTAATAATAACGGTATTTTGATGAAGAGACCGCAAAACGAACTCTACCAAAAGATCCACACGATAACGGACGTAATCAGAAAACGCCGAGCACAGTTTTATACACACATTTACCGGATGGAAAACTTCAGAACGGCGAAGAAATTGCTCAACGTTATAACACAGAGTAAGTGTGGCACGGAGTGGCTGACAGAGGTTAAGAGGGACCTACAACAGGTCAACATACAAAATCTCAAGGACCGCACTGAGTGCCGGAATAAAAACACAAATGTTAAGTTTGAGGATAGACAATCACGACAGCCTGGAAGAAAATGGACAGCTGAGCGGAAGAAGGAGCATTCTGAGAGGATGAAGAGATTTTGGGAAGAGAAGCGAGAAAGCACCAGAAGATTAAATCATGTATTCAAGTTCAATCGCTCTCCTAAAAGGGAACAATCGATAAAGTAAATAATAATAAAAATAATTATTATTGTTTTATTATAAGCCTAATGTTATTGACTTTGTTGTTGTTTGAGTCTTCAGTCTTTTGACTGGTTTGATGTAGGTCTCCACGCCTCCCTGTCCTGAGCTAATCGTTTCATCTCTACATAGCTACCACACCCTACTTCCAAGGCAATCTGTTTAACATATTCTAACCTTGGTCTACCCCTACAGTTCTTGTCCTCATCCCTTCCATCCATAACTAACCTTGCTATTCCTGGGTGTCCTAGTATGTGTCCTACCAACCTATCTCTTCTCCTCATTAGCAGTCACCTGAAATATCTCTCCTCTCCCACTCGTCTTAATACCTCTTCATTTGTAACCCTATCTACCCATCTGAACTTCGTCATTCTCCTGTAACACCACATTTCAAACGCTTCAATATGTTTTGCTGCACCAATAGTTCAAGGTTCACTTCCATTGAGTGACATGCTCCAGACAAAGGCTTTCAAGGCTTTTATTGACTTTACGCCTCACTTAACTATTGTAGCTTTTAGAGACACCTGGTGCCGGACGGTTGCCCAGTAGGGTATCTTTAACGAGCCAGTTAATCTACTGACACGTCTCTTTGGCATCCTGCAACCTTGGGAACAGCACCGCACAGCCAGTCTGTTACGCTCAGCAGTTCTGGACTTATTTGGACACTGTACTCCATCACCGCTATATCCCCCTCCTCGTCCCGCAAGGCTTCAGCTGTTACGATCAACAAACCCTGACGCTGTCAAGATCAGCAGTAGTCTTTTCTCAGACACGTAATATCCATCTCTGTAGCCGAACGGAGCAATAACTACTCAACGTGAGAAATGGGTCCCTGCACTGATAGAAGAGCCAAAGTTGCATCCCACTCTTGATAATAGCCTTTCTCCAGGAACCTCTTCACTTTCCCAAGACAAATTATGGAGTGAAATCTTATTTTAAGTTTCGATGCATATATTTCAAATCAAACCTGTAATAATCTCAGAAACACACTCTCCTGCATAAAAACAATCACCCAGATTTGTGACAATATTGCTCCCTCACGAGCTCGGGAAAGCTGAAGTTTTCCGAAGTGCTCAGAGTATTTTCCTGCAGCAAAGGACGATCGCTCCCTACTTTTCTAACAGCCAATGTGATATAGGCAGCGTCTTTTATTTCCCTTACTCCTCTCTAATTATTTTTTTCAATTCGTTAGTAAATTACATATCTATGATTTTCATTATCATGAGGGGAAAATGGCCTGGACGTTACGTCCATTTTACTATCACCACCACAAAATGTCTTCCTCGACTATTATTTTGAAAATAGTTTTTCTATTAGTTTATGTCAGTTTAGTAGTAGTATTCATTAACATAGATAAAACAAATAAATCCACCGGGCGAAGATGGGTACTACTACTATTAAATTTAAAATTGGTAAATATCCGGTTCGTCAATCGTGTGGGTTTCATTCTTAGCAAGTGGCCCTAAAATGCAATTCTCGTTTTCCTCATAACATCAGGGATCTTTTGGACATGAATATACAGCTCATGGTTATGCCGTCGTCTATATTCACCTTTGTCTTTAATCGGGCCAAGAATGTTCCTCAAGATCTTTCATCCTTCTTTCTTTCTTTCTTTCTTTCTTTCTTTCTTTCTTTCTTTCTTCAATCTCCAATTTCTATACCAGGCCTTTCTTGTTCATAGCGAGGCATTCTGCTGCATACAGAGCCTATCATCGTATGACAGTGCAATAATGCCTGAGGTTTGCGTTTGGGGAGAGGCTACTGACTTTTTGTTGTAAACGTACTTGGTGAGTTGGCATGCCATTTCCATTTTATTCATGCGCGAAGTGAAGGTTCCTTTCTCACAGACGTTGGGTTCTACCCACTCACTAAGATAACTAAGCTTTTCTGTCTGTTAGATTTTCCCCTAGTTTACTTTTAGCACTATTGGTGCTGGCTTGATGTTAGTTATGAACTGTGTTCTTTCCAAAGAGATCTGAATGAAATCTTTTGTTGTCTGTGCCTGTAGCTGGTTAATTTGTTTTGTGGCCATGTCGACAGAATCGGAGGGAAGAAAACAAGATCATCTGCAAAAGCTAGGCAATCAATAGAAAGGTTCATGTTCTTGTAACCCAGTCTTTTCTTTGCGACGCTCGCAGATGACTTTTTCTACTACACCGTTGAAGAGCAGGGGTGAGAGCCCACTTGCCTGCCTAACTCCCGTCTTAATTTCGAAAGAGTCTAAAATGGCTCCTCTGAACTTGACTCTGGAGGTTGTCAGCTAATATCTGTTATTATTATTATTATTATTATTATTATTATTATTATTATTATTATTATACAGGCCTATATATGACATTTACATAAAAATACAAAACCCTCACCGTCGGATACCTTGCGAGCCAAATTCACTGATGATAGCACTGGATCTCAAGATGTTCAGTGTCACTGAAGAGATGAAACCTTTCGTACTATGTTTGCAATACCAAGGAGGGCAGGTTTTTGCTTTAACTACATAATATGGTTCCTCTTCAAGCCAGAGCTCTCCTTTGCATTATCCCAGTCCTTTGTGACTAAACCGTTCACAGAGAAAACAACTGGGATAATGAAAACTTCCTTTAGGCCGTATAGATGTGGCTGAGCTCAGCGGCAAGTGGCTGGTATTTGAGCCTTTTCTCAGCCATTCTCTACCTTTACATCGAATGGAACAGCAACATCGACGATGGTAGCCTTGTATGATTCCTTATCGAACATCACAAGTTCTGGCCTGTTGGCTTCTACAGAACGATCAGTTATTATAATGGAATCCCACATGATCGTGGCTTTATCATTGTTCAGAACTTGATCAGGTCTGCATTTTTAAAATGGGACTTCCTTCTCAACAAAACCATATCGCCGTGCAAAAGCTTCATGTACTACTTTCGCTACGTTGTTATGCCGCTTCAAGTATTATTTTGGAGCAAGCGTTTGGCATCCCTTGTGATATGCTGGATCGATTCAGTAGTTTATCCTAATAAGCCAGCCGACCGAAGCCACTCTGTTGAATTCGTAGTATCTGTAGATTCACAATGCAGATGAGCAGCATATCTTCCATGTAGGGCTTTATGCCTCAAGTCATCTATCCGCTATTTTGCCGATTTCAAAATAAATTCAGCGACTGCTCTATCTAGTGACAAGGGAGTGAAATTATGATCTTCCAAGCACACTGCTTGATGAAGGGTGTTCTCACAAGACTTGAAATAGTTCCTCATTTTCATCTCCTGTGACCGACATAGTACCTGCAGGTGTATTTTTTATTTTTTGCTTGCCACGGTGGGTGAGTGGTTATCGTGTTGGACTACCAACCCACCCCCAAGCTTGCAGGTTCGCTCCTGACCGTGATAAGTGATTTTTGTTTTTTAAGGCGGCAAAAATCTCGCCACGCATGTCATACGTTACTGGCACGTTAAATAACCCAATTGAATTCAGTAGGCTGTGTTCATAACGGCAAAATTAATCTCGGGATTTTCCGCCAACACAAAGTTCATCCTTTCTCTACTAGAAAGCGCAATAGTGTCAAGGAGCTTAGATATTAACCTCCTTGACTTTCATAGCGCTCCAAGGAACGACAAAAGTTTTACATGCAAGCTTCCCTCTGGAGGTCAAATAACAAAGCTTGCATCCAGCACCCGAGGCCATACGATATTATTATTATCATTATTATTATTATTTCCAATTCATTCATGTAACAAGTTCACCCAGCAGAAATTCAAATTGTTACAATCCCTCATTATAATACAATTTTCCTTTATTTGACATAATTGGTGATTTTGGGTAGATGACTTTTTTCTATAATAATATTTAATGCAGCAAATGGCCATACAATAATAATATACATAATGTTGAATTTTGGGCTTATGCCGTGTTTTATTATATTAAAATTCGACGCGTTTCGAAAGAAACCATGTCTTTCTTCGTCACATGGGTAGACTAATAATGTCAGAAATACACATTCCTACAGACAACACAATTACACAGATTTGTAACACAATTACATGGGGCTGGTGATCCCTTCGGCTATAGAGGTGGGTGTTCTGTGTTTGAGAAACGAGTACCGCTGATCTTGGCTGCGCCAGGGTTTGTTGATCGTAATAGCTGGAACTTTGGGACAAAGCGGTGACCGGGTGCATTGCAACTTAAGTCCAGCATCACTAACTGGTGAGATCGAACTACAGACAATTAAACAATTGTTAAAACAATGTGAATCGTTTCTAATATGACCAGAAATGGGAATGTGACAATCTTCATGTACATGGAAGTAAAATACTCAGTGAAATATGGGAATATTATCAGTCTAAATGTTTAAAAGCAAAGTGTCATTTTGACATCGTACTGTTAGGAAATGTTTAGTGGCAATGAATATAACTTTTTATGAAAAAATGTGGTTTATTTGATCAGTGACTAGCGGCTCTGTCTTCAAGAAGATCTGTAGTAAACTCGGTCATCATTATGTTATTGTAAAGAACGTTCTCCATTTCATTATAATGATTTTTTTTTGCGACTGAATCGCTTATGAGTTAGAGCCGTTGCTCATTTTGTTGTTTCTTTTAGGTTATTTACAATGTTGTGTACACGGGTGTGTGTGTGGAATCTGTATGTTAACCTGTGTCATTGGGCTATCTGTAGTAGTATGTGTATTCGCAATTGAGGCGATGATTTGGAAGGAGGAGGTCGTGGTCATAAGTAATTGACTATCCCAGCCTTATCCTTGAGTAATATTTGTAAACCCTGAACACTACTTTTATAACAGCTGAGATGGGAATAGAACGGACTCATTTCAGTTGTTCCTCACGAGGCCCAGTGTACCCCCTCCCATCCTTTACACCACAATTGAAATCCTCAATACGTACCCCGAGACGGCCTCATTGCTCTTCTGTAGCACAACATTACAGTAAATGTTTGAGCAATGCTGAATTTTCTTAAGGTATTCATTCATTCATTACATCAACGTACATTCTGATCTATCTACATAATAGCTCTTCATTTACATCTGTTAGAGTTTAGAAATGCCTACATCTCCTTAATGAGTACCACATATGCCAGTATATTATCTGCCAGTGCACACCTATCTGTCTTTATATATAAAAGTGAAAGTCTGTATGTGGGTATGTGGGTCTGTTCCGCATACAAATCTACACCGTTCCACCAATCTCAACCAAATTTTGCATACACATAGTTTAGGACCCAGAACGAACCGCTGGCTACATGAATTTCCGATAGTCTTTCTCATTCTTCAGATTTCGGCACTTTTGCACTCGAGCAAAGGCTAATAAATTCATAAAAGATAGGTTGGTTGGTTGGTTCCTTAGTTTAGGGGCTGCGACAACGCGGTCATGTAGCCCCGTGTACTTTGGGTGTGTGTAGAATATGTCTGATAACCGGTGTTAATTGTGATGACTGTATTAGTGTGTGTATCTGTTTTTTAATTCAAGTAGGGACTGCAACTTTGAATTTTCAAATAGTTCCTACTTTTGCCGCCAAACGCCACCGTCAACGACTACTAGGCCTAGTTCAGAACTAGCTACTAGACGCCACCGCAGTCGGCACTTGGCAACGAACGTAGCAACCTAAGAGCGTTGTTTATATTCTTAACCTATCCAATTTAGTTTCACACAGGTGTAATTAGTGGAAAGATCTTTAACATGCCATAAATCTATGACATGGGACCGCCGGCTTTACTTCCCCTCCGAAGGAAGGCATACTCATGAAGGAATGGCAAGGCAGATCGCTTCCATGGCAACATAGCTCAAGTCGAGACACGGCCGACTGGATGCCAGTTGCGCTCTTCACAACCGGTATACAAAATGAGGTAATTTACATCAAATCCCGTTAGTTACACAAATGCTCACACAGCACTGTCAACCGAGTTTAGCATAACAAAGACTTGACAATATTATATTTGTCAAATACCACTCACTCACTCACTCATTCATTCATCACCAAATCTCAGAAACCACCAAACGGATTGGAACGAAATTTGGTATGCAGCTTCCTCAAGGGCCGCAAATGCCCACTAAGAGAGGATTTTTGGATATCCAGGTTCTAAAGGGGTCTTAAGGGGGTAGACCTGCATTTCTTTGAACAGCAATATTTCCCGATTGGTTTCATTGGGGGATGTGATACTCGGCATATAAACTCATCATTAAAAATAAGAGGACACGTGTCTGAGGGTTTTTCGATGTGGTGTATATTATGAGGTGAAAGGGGTAAAAAGTGGGGATTGAACGATTCCTAACGGAGCGTGAATCTCTTAAACGACATAGGCGAAGAGTTTGAAACTCAGCGGGAAAAAATCAGCATAAAAAAGAAATAAATATGTGTTTGATCGTCTTTTTTTTCATAAATCCAATTTAAGGGTCCATGGGGAGGGGTGAAATTCTGGGGGGGGGGGGGAACAGGAAAGAAAGTGTCCTAACTGATTGACTGACTCACTCCCTCATAAAACTCAGGGGGAAAAACTGCTGTAAAGTAAGTAAATAGCTATTCGATAGTTTTTTTTGATCAATGAAATTGAAGGGGTTCATAGGGAGGGGTGAAATTCTGAAGAAAAAAAATGAAAGAAAATGTCCTGACTCATTCACTCACTCATCATCGCCCAGCCAAAAATATTGAAGTTGGAAACATGGCATTTGGGGAATATGTTCGTTGTATGTCAAAACCATACACTAAGGGAAGATTTTTGGATATTCAGGTTCTAAAGGGGTCTTAAGGGGGTTAAATCTGTATTTCATTGAATAACAATATCTCACGAGTGGTTTCATTTGTGGATGTGTTACTCGGCATATAAACTAATCATTAAAAATAAGCAGACATGTGTCTAAGGGTTTTTCGATGTGGTGTTTTATTATGAGGTGAAAGGGGTGAAAAGTGGGGGTTGAAGGATTCCTAACGGAGCGTGTAGGCCTATCTCTTAAACGACATAGGGGAGAAATTAGAAACTCAGCGAAAACAAATCAGCTTAAAAAGTAAGTAAATCGGTGTTCGACCGTTTTTTTCATAAATTAATTTAAGGGGCCAATGGGATGGGGTGAAATTCTGGGAGAAAAAAGGAGAGAAAGTGTCCTAACTGACTGACTAACACACTCACTCATCAAACTCAGGGGAAAAAGACAGCTTAAAAATAAATTAATAGGTGTTCAAGCGTTTTTTCATCAATCCAATTTAAGGGGCCCATGGGGAGGGGTGAAATTCTGGTAAAAATAATTGAAAGAAAATGTCCTGTCTGACTAACTCACTCATCACGCCCAGCGAAAACTATTAAAGTTGGAAACATGAAATTTTGGGAATATGTTCGCTGTATGTCGAAAACGTCAACTAAGGAATGATTTTTGTTTATTCGGGTTTTAAAGAGGTGTTAAGGGGGTAAAAGTGTATTTCATTGAATAACGATATCTCATGAGTTGTTTCTTTGGGGATGTGATATTCGGTATATAAACTTCTCATTAAAAACAAGATGTTCAGTAAAGAACATATAGCCTACTTTCTCCTAAATGCATGGGTATTGTTATAACTCTTTGTCCTTTTCAAGGAGTATAATTGAATGTTGGTTGTAGTAGCTTGTTGAATTAAAACGTGCTATAGGGATATTAAACATGAATATGAGGTGCCCTTTGCTAGTGCTACCTAGGGAAAAAAAATCATTCATTTCGGTTTCACCGTGTTTGAATTGATCCGGGGAATGGATTTGCACACATACATGGCCGCTATTTGCAAACTATTGGGCTGATGACCTTGTAGTCAGTCATAAGATGCTTTCCACAAAAAGGCATGTTGTTGCAAAATCCGGTAGAGATCAAATTATTAGGATGGTCGAAATTTGATTTAAGCTTTTAACATTTGGGTGGCCGTCATTCCGTTTTCGTCAAGATGGCGGCGATATAAAACATGACACTGAGGTGCCTTTTGCTAGTGCTACCTCTGTACCAAATTTCGTTCAATTCGGTTTCACCGTGTTTGAATTGATAGGGGGAATCGATTTGCACACATACTTGGCCACCATCTGCAAACTATTGGGCTGATGATCTAGCAGTTTGGTCAGAATATGCTTCCCACATAAAGATTTGTTGCTGCAAAATTTGGTAGAGACTAGATTCTTAGGTTGGTCGTAATTACTTTTTAGCCTTTAACATTTGGGTGGCCGCGATTACGTTTCCGTCAAGATGGCGGTGATATAAAACATGACACTGAGGTGGCCTTCTCTAGTGCTACCTCTGTACTAAATTTCGTTCAATTCGGTTTCACCGTGTTCGAATTAATAGGGGGAATCGATTTTCACACAAAGATGGCCGCCATCCGTAAAATATTAGGCTAATGACCTATTAGTTTGGTCAAAGGATGCTCCCTCCATAATGGTATGTTGATGCAAAATTTGGTAGAGATCGGATTATTAGGTTAATCGTAATTTGATTTAAGCTTTGAATATTTGTGTGGCCGCCATTACGTTTCCGTATAAGATGGCGGCGATATAAAACATGACACTGAGGTGTCCTTTGCTAGTGCTACCTCTGTACCAAATTTCATTCCATTCGGTTTCACCGTGTTCGAATTAATAGGGGTAATCGATTTTGACACAAAGATGGCCGCCATCCGCAAACTATTAGGCTAATGACCTATTAGATTTGTCAAAGGATGCTCCCTTCATAAAGGTATGTTGTTGCAAAGTTTGGTAGAGATCGGATGATTAGGTTAGTCGTAATTTGATTTAAGCTTTGAACATTTGGGTGGCCGCCATTACGTTTCCGTCAAGATGGCGGCGATATAAAACATGACACTGGGGTGCCCTTTGCTAGTGCTACCTCTGTACCAAATTTCATTCCATTCGGTTTCACCGTGTTCGAATTAATAGGGGTAATCGATTTTGACACAAAGATGGCCGCCATCCGCAAAATATTAGTCTAATGACCTATTAGATTTGTCAAAGGATGCTCCCTCCATAAAGGTACGTTGTTGCAAAATTTGGTAGAGATCGGATGATTAGGTTAGTCGTAATTTGATTTAAGCTTTGAACATTTGTGTGGCCGCCATTACGTTTCCGTCAAGATGGCGTTGATATAAAACATGACACTGGGGTGCCCTTTGCTAGTACTACCTCTGTACCAAATTTCGTTCCATTCGGTTTCACCGTGTTCGAATTAATAGGGGCAATCGATTTTCACACAAAGATGGCCGCCATCCGCAAACTATCAGGCTGATGACCTATTAGTTTGGTCAAAGGATGCTGCCTCCACAAAGGTATGTTGTTGCAAAATTTGGTAGAGATCGGATGATTAGGTTAGTCGTAATTTGATTTAAGCTTTGAACATTTGTGAGGCCGCCATTACGTTTCCGTCAAGATGGCGGCGATATAAAACATGACACTGAGGTGTCTTTGCTAGTGCTACCTTTGTACCAAATTTCGTTCAATTTGCGCTCACCGTGTTCGAATTGATAGGGGGGGGGGGACAGACATTCAGAGTACACACACACACACATACACAGACTCACACACACACATACACACACACAGACAGACACACTTTTTTTCGCCCTGTAGTGATCTCATAAGTCTACTTTAATTTTTTGCAAAAATCGAAAGTAGGCTAATAATCAGACATATCTCTAAGGGTTTATCGATGTGGTGTATATTATGAGGTGAAAGGGGTGAAAATTGGGGGTTGAGGGATTCTTAACGGAGCCGGTATTTCTGAAACTATATAGGCCAGAAGTTTGAAATTCTGCGGAAAAAACGGCTTAAAATACAAGTAAATAGGTGTTCGACCGTTTTTTCATAAATCCAATTTAAGGGGCCCTTGGAGAGGGGTGAAATTCTGGGGGGAAAAAACAGGAAAGAAAGTGTCTTAACTGATTGACTCACTTACTCACTCATCAAACTCAGGGGGAAAACAGCTTTAAATAAGTAAATAGGTGTTCGACCGTTTGTTTCATAAATCCAATTTAAGGGGTTCATGGGGAGGAGTGAAATTATCAAAAAACAAGTAGTTCCATGAAGAACTATACAGCCTATTTTCATATATCCTACTTATGTTAATTGCCTCTAGCAACATACACAATTTCAGTTTGATTGCTGTAATAGATTCGTAGATATTGAGAACCGACTAAAAATTTCGGATGGTCGCCCTGTTGGATTTTATATATGTAGGTCCTAGAGTTATGTACTGTTACATGCAGATTATTGTGTACGTGTAGTATTCAAACTACAATCGCATAATTAGGACACAAGAAGTAATAAGGAGATTTTAAAATTTCGCACAGCTGCCATCTTGAGGTTATGGAAACAATTGAAATAAATTAGATGCCAGTGGATTACCATTCGTATAAGGATTTACTGTTCCAAGTTTCACTACAATCGGATGGTTAAATTGCGAGAAACGTCCATGTGAATTTTTATATTTCGCGTCGCCTCCATGTTGGATTTGTGAACACCAAGTTATTTAAAGTCCTATAGGTGAACTTAAGTTCATAGCCCCTATGAACATTAAGAAATTCAGTTTGATTGCTATAATAGATTCGTAGATATTCAGAGTCGACTAAATATTTTGGATGGTCGCCATGTTGAATTCTTAAATGTATAGGCCATAGAGTCATGTACCATTAAAGGAAAATTATTGCGTAGGATCAATATTCAAACTTTCAATTCGATCGCATGACTACATCACAAGAAATAAAAACTTAATTTTAAAATTCGCACATCCGCCATCTTGAGGTTATGTAAACAATTGAACTAAATTAGATACCAGTGCATTACAATGTGTATGAATATTTCCTGTACCAGATTTCAGTGCGTTTGGAACATTAAATCGCGAGAAAGGTCTATTTCAAATTTTCAACTTCGCTTGGCTGCCATGTTCGTTTTGTAGTTAACCAGTTTCTGAAAGGCTTATAGATGGACTTCCGTAGTGCCCTTTATCTCCGTAAGAGATTTCAGGGAGATACCGCTAATAGTTTCACAGATATGGAATGCCGGTGAAATATTTCGCACATCCGCCATCTTGTGGTTATGTAAACAATTGAACGAAGTTAGATGTCGGTGCATTACAATGTATATAAACATATACTGTACCAAGTTTCATTGCGTTTGGTTGGTTAAATCGCGAGAAACGTCTTTTTAAAAGTCGCAAATTCGCTTGGCCGCCATGTTCGTTTTGTTGTTACCAGATTTTCAAATGTCACATAAGTGAACTTATAGTTGTTCCCTTTATCACCATACAAAATGTCAGGGTAATATCGGTAATAGTTTCGGAGATATTGAATGCTGGTGAAATATTTCGCACAGCTGCCATGTTGGATTGGTGAGTCGTAACAAAATTTGAAGGGCACGGTCGGGGTCGCAGGGAATAGTGCTATGATCTTACCGAGTTTCATTGAAATTGCTCCAGCCGTTTAGATTTTATTAGGGGGGGACACACACACGAATCACACACACACACACACACACGCACACACACACGGACAAAATGTGATCTCATAAGCCTATTTTTTCAAAATTGAAAATAGGCTAAAAAATGAAAGAAAATGTCCTGACTGGCTCACTCACTCATCATCGTCCAGCCAAAATTATTGAAGTTAGAAACATGAAATTTTGGGGATATGTTCGTTGTATGTCGAAAACGTCCACTAAGGAAAGAGTTTTGGATATTCAGGTTCTAAAGAGGTGTTAAGGGGGTAAACGTGCATTTCATTGAATAACAATATCTCACGAGTGGTTTCATTTGGGGATGTGATACTTGGCATATATACTAATCATTAAAAATAAGCTGACACATGCCTAATGGTTTTTCGATGTAGTGTATATTATGAGGTGAAAGGGATGAAAAGTGGGGGTTGAAAGATACCTAACGGAGCGTGTATCTCTTAAACGACATCGGCGAGGAGTTTTGAAACTCGGAGGAAATCAATCAGCTTATAAATAAATAAATAAATAAATAAATAAATAAAATAAATAGGTTTTCGACAGTTTTTTCATAAATCCAATTTAAGGCGCCTATGGGGAGGGGTGAAATTCTGGAAGAAAAACGTCCACTAAGGAAGGAATTTTGGATGTTCACTCTCATCGAGCAACCAAAACTATTAAAGTTAGAAGAATGATATTTTGGGGATATGTTTGTTGTGTGTCGAATACGTCTACTAAGGAGGGATTTTTGGATATTCAGGTTCTAAAGGGGTGTTCACGGGGTTAAACCTGCATTCCATTGAATAGCAATATGACGCGATTATGACGCGAGCGAAGCGAGGCTAAAAATGAGATGGTGTGTGTTTGTGTATTACTCAATCACGCAAGTACCACTGGTCCGATTTACATGAATTTTACATGGAAGTAGCTGATTTACCTGGTTAACATATAGGTTACTTTTGATGTCAATACTTTGCACTATTTGAAGATGGTGACCATTTTAGTGACGTCACTACACCCTTTGGTTTCAAACTTTCATATTTCCATTTCAAATAAAAAGAGAACGCTAAGAAATAGCAAACTTTTGATGGCATATACAAGGTTTAAAATTACATTTTCTATCCGAAAGGTATCTCCAACGGTTAGCGAGTAAAACCTAAATTTGTGCTTTAAAACACGGTCAACGCCGAGCGGTGTAGTTGGACAAAATGTTCCATCCTTAATCTCCCTCTGCGCAGCTCCTCGCCTATCCCCTGTATTAACTGTCACCTTCACATTTTAATTTATTTATGACGCGTAGCGAAGCACGGGTACTTCAGCTAGTATATCTTATATATTAAAATAGTTTTCAAAAAATTTCACCCTTTACTAAAACTGAAATATCTCGGGAAATATTTGCGATACGACGACGTTTGTCGTCTTAAAATGTAATGCCCGTTAAGCACCGTCGATTGGTACCCACCTTACTTGATTATAACATTCGAGTATTAAAATAATTGCGAATATTACTTCCTTCAAGGTCTCACGAAAATAGAATATCGAATGACTTGACGGACATATTGTCGCTAGGCGACAACGACTAACACGCCGCCCCAATAATAAATCTGACTTGATATTAACAGAGAGTTCCCTAATAACGTCATGATATCGTTAACTTCTACCTGCTCCACTCGGGCGCTTATGTCGCATGTATCCATACATGATACCGTTAACTTCAACCTGTTCCACTCGGGCGCTAATGTCGCATGTATCAATACAATAAGTAGAAGGCGATTCTGTGCACTTAATTTTATTAAAACTTCTCAAAGAATGGATTACTTTGAGACTGATATGCTCATGCACAATCAGCAGTCATTTTGCTAATGACACTGTCATGTCAACATCTCTTTGAATGACAACAAATACTGTATACGAAAGACAACTAATTTCACGAAGATGCCGCTACAGTCGAATGTTGGAACCGCCATTTTGTATTGTGTATCCGATCTTTCTGTTATATAGTCTTTGGTCTCACCAGCTACAAACTGTCTTGTTTTCGTTTCATCATTCGTCCTTATAGGTTGTGTGCTCAATCAATACAATGAATCATATTATGATCAATGAGAGGCGACACTCAATTACAAATGTTATAAAGATCAAAGGTGACGGTAATTGTCTGTTCAGGTCATTGGCATATTGTGAGTACAACAATCAGAGTTTATTTACACAGGTTAGAAAGCGAATGTTACAGACAAGTGGAATAATTATTCTTCCTTTTTTGTTGGCAACAGCGATATGTACGAAACTGCTATCAATACGAGCGATGATTACAAAATGTATATGTCTATGAATGGTGTTCATGGAGTTCATGTTGAGTTAGTTGTCGCTGCTCAAGTTTGCAAAATGGATATTTATTCGTGGATTACTACTGTCATATGGAAGGTGACCGGTTAAAATATATACGTCATCGACAAACGAAGTTACGAGTTGATACATATGCCGGTTTAGCAGACGCCTTGCATGTACGAGCAGGAAATGAAAATCTAAGAGTCGGTCGTATTGTAGTTTTGCCATCTTCTTTTACAGGTAGCCCAAGGAAAATATTGCAAAATTATCAGGATACGATGGCGATAGTGAGGAAGTTTGGAAAGCCAGATTTATTCATTATGTTCACCTATAATGCGGGCTGGCCAGAAATACTTAACAGCATTCATCTCTGGGAAACGGCTAATAATAGGCCTGATATTGAAGTGAGAGTTTTCCATTGCGAAGTAAAGGAATTGCTACGATTGATTAATGTTAAGGAAATTTTCGCTAAAAGCATATCTATATACAGTGGAATTTCAAAAACGAGGTCTCCCGCACATCCATTTACTCTTAACATTAAAGGAAGATTGTAAGTTTCGAGAAATTTCTGACATTGACAGTGTGGTGTCAGCCGAAATACCAGATCTCGAGGATGAAGCGCTATACGAGTTGGTAAGGCGTCATATGGTACATGGTCCTCGCGGATCTTTGAATCCTGCTTCAGTCTGTATGAAAGATGGCGTATGTAAGAATGATTTCCCTAAACAGTTTCAGGAAGAGACCAAAGATAATAACAATGGTTATCCTTCGTATAGGAGAAGAAATAATGGACGGATTATTATAAAAACAATTCGAGGCATTGACATTGAAGTCGATAGTCGATTCATTGTTCCCTACAATCCATTTCTTTTACTTTACGAGCAAGCTCATATTAATGTTGAAATATGCTCAAGTGTTCGGAGTGTTAAATACATCCACAAATATCTTATATATTAAAATCCACAAGTATGTGTATAAAGGTCATGACTGCTGCATTGTTAAAATATGTCCTGAAGGCGAATCGGTGAACTACGATGAAATTACTTCTTTCCAACAGAAGCCGCATTCAGGAAATTTTTAATTTCACATGCATGAACAGTCACATTCTATCGTGCGATTACCAGTTCACTTGCCAAACTTGCAAAATATCTATTTTAAAAATGATAACGCTGCTGATATTTTACTTCAAGCACAGTTGCGCAACACGGAATTACAAGCGTGGTTCAAGTTAAATCAAGATTCGCATGCCAGAAATCCGTATATATATATCCTGAATCACCAGTATATTACGTCTGGAATAAGAGCAACTGCCAGTGGCAAAAAAGAAAAAAAGTTTCAAAAACTATAGGCAGAATGTATAATATTCATAATGTTGAATTTTGGGCTTATGCCGTGTTTATTATATTAACATTCGACGCGTTTCGAAAGAAACCATGCCTTTCTTCGTCAGGAATAATCTGGAATACGACAATGATTGCTAAGAGAAAGCAACAAAGAACATATAGAAGGTGCCCAAAGATGGACGCCACTATAGCCCCATGTTAGGGACAACGGAAAGCAGCAGTGAATTACTTTCTCAGGGTTCTGATAATAGGTAGCCAGGATTCACTGAGATTGTAGCCGGTGTCGCGGTTGAAATTATCTGGGTGTTTACGTATTTCAACCGCCTCCCTGATGATTCTGGGACGATATTGCTTTATACGGGCAAGAACATCCACTCCTTGGAACATGACATCATGGCCAGGTGTTAATGCATGATCGGCAACAGCTGATTAATCTGGTTGAATGAGCCTGATACATCTATTATGTTCCTTAATGCGAGTGCATATTGTTCTCGAAGTCTGCCCGATGTAAACCTTGCCACAAGTACAGGGAACTCTGTAGATACCCGGTTGTTGCAATTTAGGCAAACTGTCCTTAGTTGGTCGCAGGAGTTGCCTAATCTTAACAGAAGTTCCAAATACAGTCCGTATGTTGTACCGACGTAGGATTTTAGCAATACGATCCGTCGTGTTATGTATGTAAGGTAGGTAAGCAGTTCCTCTTACATCTCTTTTCTCAACTGACGTCCTATTATTATTTGTTGGTTTCAGAACCGTAGAGATCAAAGCCTTGCTATAACCGTTGCTCTCAAAGGTGGTTCGCAAGGTATTAATTTCTTCTTGTAAAGAAGACACTTCACAAATCCTCCTAGCCCGGGTAGTTAGAGTTGTAAGGATACAATGTTTCTGGGCAGCGTGATGGTGAGAACTTGCGTGGAGATATCTATTGGTGTGTGTTGGCTTACTAAAACGCTGTGTCCTGAAGATCCATCCTCTTTCTTGGTGACGAGAACATCTAAAAACGGTATTTTGCCGTCAGATTCCTTTTCCATGGTGAAACAAATAGAAGGGTGCTGGAGATTAAGGTGATCCAGGAAATGGCTAAGATTTTCCTCACCTTCCGTCCAAACAACGAACGTGTCATCCACATAACGCCACCAGATCTTCGGTTTGAAAGGAGCCGGCGACAAAGCTTTCTCTTCAAAGTTATCCATGAAGAAATTAGCCACAACAGGAGAGAGAGGACTACCCATGGCCACACCATCAGTATGCTCATAAAAATTCCCATTCCATAGAAAGTAGGAGGAGGTCATGCAGTGATAAAAAAAAGCCTTGTGATGTCTTCAGGAAAAAAGCCATTAATGAGAGACATAACACCATCAATATGTACTCTCGTAAACAGAGACACCACGTCGAGACTCACTAGGATATCACCCGGCTGAAGTGTTATAGCTTTCAACTTTTCCACGAAGTGTGTGGAATCCTTAATGTACGAAGGCGTGTTACCCAAAAGCGGCTGAAGTAGTCTACCTAAGTATTTGGAAAGGGCATATGTAGGAGAACCAATCGTACTAACAATAGGTCTAAGAGGAACATCTTCTTTATGTATTTTAGGAAAACCATAGAGTCTCGGAGGAATAGCATCCCCTGGAAGGAGAGTCTTCGCTGCATCCGCTGGAATAGATGATTGCTTGATCAATTTGACGGTGACATTTGAGTAGCGAGTAGTAGGATCACGACTATTAATCCTATATACAGGATCTGATAACAAAGACGAGATCTTGGAATCGTAATCAACATTATCCAACACCTTTGAGAGCAACGGTTATAGCAAGGCTTTGATCTCTACGGTTCTGAAACCAACAAATATTAATAGGACGTCAGTTGAGAAAAGAGATGTAAGAGGAACTGCTTACCTACCTTACATACATAACACGACGGATCGTATTGCTAAAATCCTACGTCGGTACAACATACGGACTGTATTTGGAACTTCTGTTAAGATTAGGCAACTCCTGCGACCAACTAAGGACAGTTTACCTAAATTGCAACAACCGGGTATCTACAGAGTTCCCTGTACTTGTGGCAAGGTTTACATCGGGCAGACTTCGAGAACAATATGCACTCGCATTAAGGAACATAATAGATGTATCAGGCTCATTCAACCTGATAAATCAGCTGTTGCCGATCATGCATTAACACCTGGCCATGATGTCATGTTCCAAGGAGTGGATGTTCTTGCCCGTATAAAGCAATATCGTCCCAGAATCATCAGGGAGGCGGTTGAAATACGTAAACACCCAGATAATTTCAACCGCGACACCGGCTACAATCTCAGTGAATCCTGGCTACCTATTATCAGAACCCTGAGAAAGTAATTCACTGCTGCTTTCCGTTGTCCCTAACATGGGGCTATAATGGCGTCCATCTTTGGGCACCTTCTATTTGTTCTTTGTTGCTTTCTCTTAGCAATCATTGTCGTATTCCAGATTATTCCCGACGAAGAAAGGCATGGTTTCTTTCGAAACGCGTCGAATGTTAATATAATAAACACGGCATAAGCCCAAAATTCAACATTATGAATAGTAACACGGGCCGTGAAAGTCTAAATGACAATAGAATGTATAATGTTTCGCCTACAGAAACAGAAATGTATTATTTACGCCTGTTATTGCTTCACGTCATAGGTGCTATCAACTTCCAGGATCTACGATCATACAAAGCAGTTGTCTATTCTACTTTAAAAGAAACAGCTACGGAGCGAGGTTTGCTGATTGACGATTCTGTATGGCAGCGTTGTTTGGCAGAAGCGTCACAATTTCAGATGCCTTCGCAGTTACAACTGTTTTCTTACATATGTATCTTTCAGACCCCTTCAAATGTAAGATAGTTATGGGACATTTTCAAGAATGCATTATCAGAAGATTATCTGCAGTTTCAAGAACCTAACATTGCATATCAGTTCACTCTTATACATATTTCTAATACATTAAAGCTCCATGGTCTTCCCATTATTTCTCTCGAATCGCCAGCTATTATTGATAATTTCCCTCAGACAAATTTACCAATGAATTATCCAAAACTTAATGAGGATCAATTAAGTCGGATGATAAACCAAGCAAATGGAAACCAAACTGCTTTAATTACAGAAATTTTGGGGTTAGTACAAAACAGCAATGAAAGGATGAGTAATGCATATTTCATTGACGGTCCAGGGGGCACCGGGAAAACATTTATTTACCAATGCTTGATTCACAGTTGCACAAATGTGTGGTTAAATGTAGTTTCTGTTGCATGGACTGGTATTGCAGCAATGTTACTACCTCAGGGGCGCACTGTACCCAGCCAGTTCAAGTTACCTCTACACTTACATGAAAGTTCTGTATCAGGAATAAAAGTTAACAGCAAGGAAGCTTTTTATATTCGTTCAGCAAAACTTATCATCTGGGATGAAGCCTCTATGGCTAATAAGCACGCGTTGATGTGAGTAAATCGATTGCTCAAGGACATCATGAATAACGACGTGTCTTTCGGAGGAAAAAGTATCATATTAGGTGGAGATTTTAGGCAGGTATTGCCTGTTGTGCCTCACGCATCTAAAGCAGCATCAGTCCAAATGTCAGTAAGGTTCTCTCCTGTGTGGCCATTATTCAAAATTTTTAAACTCAACAAAAATATGCGAGCGGATATAGATCAACGTGACTTTGCAAACTTCTTGATACAAATTGGTAACGGTGAATACCCTCACGTCGATGGAGAAAATTCAGAATTAGTCCCACGCTGAAAAATATTTCACGATTTTCAAAACTAGCGATTTTAGCACCTAAAAATGAACATTGTAAAGAAATCAATGACAAAGTTTTAGAGCTAATCCCAGGATCATCGAGAACTTACATCAGTGTGAATAATTTTATTACTGAAGATGAGAGTGAACTTCTACAATTCCCAATAGAATTTTTAGACAGCATAGGCATAAGTGGATTGCTACCTCATATCCTTCGATTAAAAGAAGGCTCAATTGTGATTTTGTTGAGAAATATTAATGTTACCCAAGGTCTGTTGAACGGTACTAGACTGTTGGTGTGGATGATGCATGACAATAGCTTACACCTGGGAATTATTACTGGCGTCAATGTTGGAAACAATGTCCTACTCCCTCGCCTTGACCTTACGCCATCAGATACTTCTATGCCATTTTCCTTCAAAAGGAGGCAGTTTCCAGTACGTTTGGCTTTTTGTATAACTATCAATAAAGCTCAAGGTCAAACACTAGATCAAGTAGGCATTTATTTACCTCAACCGGTGTTTAGCCACGGACAACTTTACTGTATGCCGCACTATCGCGAGCAAAATCCTTTCATGACGTCAAAGTTCAAATAGAACCAAAAGGCAATCGAACAGCAAATGTCGAATGGAAGGAAGTACTATTAGAATTTTGAAGCGAATCTTGCGGAGGAGCACAGACCTCAGCAAACGGGGCACAGATTAAATAACAATTATACAAGGACGTCCGCATCCCTAATACGATAACTGTCCTGTGACAATGGTAAAAAAAATTATTCTGGTCCTACATCGGTGATTACTATCCTTTATCCTGTTATTTCATTCCCTCAGTTCTATAACAAAGATATACTCAATCAAATTTACAGCTTAATAAATATTAATTCCTTCTGTGTGAGTTATCTTTTCATTTCTCATCAATCGCCTTTACTTACTATTCTATCTGTAGGGGTGGAGGCGATAGCTGTCTTTACAGAGATGTGCAAATTATTAGATTCGATGTCAGTTTTCCAAAATTGCATTTTCACTTTTCATGGTTTAATGCACTAAGCATGTTTACAAGGCGATGGAATTACTTCAAATGTTTAACCAAGACTCCTAATTATATTTTCATTTAAGAAACTCAAATTAAAATTATTTTTTAGAATTTCCACTTGCAGAGGAGCCTTGCAAATGCAAAATGCCACACGTTTCGTTTTTATTACTTCACTCTACTTTACGTGTGAATTTAGAGCGGAGGGATTTGGAGTCTTTTATCTGATGAACGCTATTGAACTATTCAAAGATTCATGAACTATTCATTGAAATCACCTGACTTGAATTCTAAAGTCAATGAAACATTGAAAATGGACCCAGCTCAGATATCCCTCGGAATCCAATAATCTGAAAGTTTCCAGACGCTATTCGTTATGGGAAAAGGTGTATTTCCACGGGAGAGGAAACACTACTAAGTAGGACAACAACAAAAGTTGGTCAATAAAATGATTTTGAATAAAAGTAATTACGACTAATTAAAATTATTTATTTAATTCTATTAATTTGCACACCTCTATATGTTAACCAAGAGTTACATCTCTAAATTCAAATATAAGAGACCCATCTTTTATTTTAAATTTATACCATTGTTCATAAGTAGACAAAACACCAAATTGTACCACTGTAGCCTTAAATTGTGTGGATATCTCTATCTACTTAGTATAAAACAAAGTTCCCAATTCTTGGATGTAACGGGTAATCTCGAGAGCAACTTGATGGATTTTGATGCGGTTTTCACCATTCTGTAAAGGATTTCTCGATGAAGGATTAGGTAGAAAAACATTTATTTATGACCAAAAGAAGCCAAGCATTTACGATTTCAGTGAATTGAGTTGAAGGAAAACCTAACGTCCATGTGTCTTTTTTAAAAAATCGATATTCTCCTAGAATTGTTCAGCATGAAAAGTTCTGCAAGAAAGTCCGCGACTGCCCCCACATCGACCACTACAAGTGTTTTTACGTTTTCATTTCTTCCAGCAATCTCCATTCAGTGGAAATTTAAATTATTAGCTTCAGAGTTAGTTTACGAGCTTGCGAGCGACCTATCACCCTAGCTTCAGCCAGCATCAAACTGCCGAGTCGTGTCGTGTTAATTCTTCAGAGAAGAGTAAAGCTTATGTGTTTGGAGTTAGCTGTTCACCTCGGCCTGACGTCCGTGCGCCTTTTAAGCTTAAGCAGGGTAAATAGTGCGACACGCATACAGAGGACAGGCAGACATCCACATATTTGATCTCATAAGTCTACTTCATCATTTACCCAAAAGCGACGGTACCGTAAATGTCTGTTCAGGTCACTAGCATGAAGACATGCAAATGTCATATGGACAGAAGTTCTGTAGGATTGTTGAAGTGAATGCTGCGGAGCAGCACGGGTCTCCTTCTAATATACGAGGCACGTCCAGAAAGTAAGCTCCGTTTGGTAATTAAATTAAATTGTGTACAGATACAGAAAAAATATTTATTGCACAACATTCTACACCTCTTAAACTACCTTTTCACATAACTGCCGAACTTTTGCAGGCATTTGTCATAGCGTGGCACAAGTTTTTGGATACCTCTTCATAGAAGTTTGCCGCCGACCCGTAAACGAGAGTGAAGACTCCCCTTAAGATATCCTACTGTTTGGTCACTACTGTTAGGCAAATTGCGTGCTTACCAGGAGAACTGCGTATGTTTAGGAGTTCTCCTGACCACATACGCAATTTGCCTAACAGTGATGGCCAAACAGTAGGATATCTTAAGGGGAGTCTTCACTCTCGTTTACGGGTCGGCGGCAAACTTCTATGAAGAAGGTATCCAAAAACTTGTGCCACGCTATGACAAATGCCTGCAAAAGTTCGGCAGTTATGTGAAAAGGTAGTTTAAGAGGTGTAGAATGTTGTGCAATAAATATTTTTTCTGTATCTGTACACAATTTAATTTAATTACCAAACGGAGCTTACTTTCTGGACGTGCCTCGTATATAAATCAATGTTACGAGATAGTTTGTGGGTGTGTGTGTATGTCTCCTATGCGTTCACATACCTTTCATGCGATGACGATGAAACTTGGGTGAGATGTTGAGTACATTCCAAGGAAGGTTTCTGGATTAGTAAATCCATTTTACAATAGGTAGCGCACGAGTAGATTAAATAAATCAGCGACGACGCGCGAAGCGTTTCAATAAAGTCCCATATGCGTTCATACACCATTCGCCCGATAGCGATGAAACCTGGGTGACATGTTGTGTATACTCCAGGGAAGTTGTCTGGCTTAGTAAATCCATTTTACAATACGTAGCGCACCAGTAGATTCAACAAATGAGCGACGACGCGCGAAGCGTTTCAATAAAGTTCCGTATGCATTCATATACCATTTGTCCGATAGTGATAAAACTATCGTGAATTGTTGTGTACACCCAAAGAAAGGTTTCAGGCCTAGTAAATCCATTTTACAATAGTTAGCACACGTGTAGATTCAACAAATGAGTGACGACGCGCGAAGCGTTTCAATAAATTCCCTTATGCGTTCACATACCATTCATTCGTTTACGACGAAACTTGGGTGAGATGTTGAGTACACTCCAAGGAAGGTTCCTGGCTTAGTAAATCCATTTTACAATAGATAGCGCACGAGTAGATTTAACAAATGAGCGATGGCGCGCAAATCGTTTCAACAAAGTTCCGTATGCGTTCATATACCATTCATCCGATTGCGATGAAACATTGGTGAATTGTTGGGTACACTCCAGGAAATCTTTCTGGCTTAGTAAATCCATTTTACAATAGTTAGCGCTCGAGTAGATTCAACAAATGAGCGATGGCACGCGAATTGTTTTAACAAAGTCATGTATGCGTTCATATACCATTCATCCGATTGCGATAAAGCTTTGGTGAGTCGTTTAGTACACCCCAGGGAAGGCTTCAGGTTAAGTAATTCCATTTTAGAATACCGGTAGGTAGCACATGAGTAGATTCAACAAGATGTTCAGTAAAGAACATATAGCCTACTTTCTCCTAAATGCATGGGTATTGTTATAACTCTTTGTCATTTTCAAGGAGTATAATTGAATGTTGGTTGTAGTAGCTTGTGGAAATACAACGTGCTATAGGGATATTAAACATGAATATGAGGTGCCCTTTGCTAGTGCTACCTCTGTAAAAAAAAAAAAAAAATCGGTTTCACCGTGTTTGAATTGATCTGGGGAATTGATTTGCACACATACATGGCCGCTATTTGCAAACTATTGGGCTGATGACCTTGTAGTGAGTCATAAGATGCTTTCCACAAAAAGGCATGTTGTTGCAAAATCCGGTAGAGAACAAATTATAAGGATGGTCGAAATTTGATTTAAGCTTTTAACATTTGGGTGGCCGTCATTCCGTTTCCGTCAAGATGGCGGCGATATAAAACATGACACTGAGGTGCCTTTTGCTAGTGCTACCTCTGTACCAAATTTCGTTCAATTCGGTTTCACCGTGTTTGAATTGATAGGGGGAATCGATTTGCACACATACTTGGCCACCATCTGCAAACTATTGGGCTGATGATCTAGCAGTTTGGTCAGAATATGCTTCCCACATAAAGATTTGTTGTTGCAAAATTTGGTAGAGACTAGATTATTAGGTTGGTCGTAATTACATTTTAGCCTTTAACATTTGGGTGGCCGCGATTACGTTTCCGTCAAGATGGCGGTGATATAAAACATGACACTGAGGTGGCCTTTTCTAGTGCTACCTCTGTACCAAATTTCGTTCCATTCGGTTTCACCGTGTTCGAATTAATAGGGGTAATCGATTTTGACACAAAGATGGCCGCCATCCGCAAACTATTAGGCTAATGACGTATTAGAATTGTCAAAGGATGCTCCCTCCATAAAGGTACGTTGTTGCAAAATTTCGTAGAGATCGGATGATTAGGTTAGTCGTAATTTGATTTAAGCTTTGAATATTTGGGTGGCCGCCATTACGTTTCCGTCAAGATGGCGGCGATATAAAACATGACACTGGGGTGCCCTTTGCTAGTACTACCTCTGTACCAAATTTTGTTCCATTCGGTTTCACCGTTTTCGAATTAATAGGGGCAATCGATTTTCATACAAAGATGGCCGCCATCTGCAAACTATTAGGCTGATGACCTATTAATTTGGTCAAAGGATGCTGCCCCCATAAAGGTATGTTGTTGCAAAATTTGGTAGAGATCGGATGATTAAGTTAGTCGTAATTTGATTTAAGCTTTGAACATTTGTGTGGCCGCCATTACGTTTCCGTCAAGATGGCGGCGATATAAAATATGACACTGAGGTGTCCTTTGCTAGTGCTACCTTTGTACCAAATGTCGTTCAATTTGCGCTCACCGTGTTCGAATTGATAGGGTGGGGGGGGGGGACAGACATTCAGAGTACACACACACACAGACTCACACACACACATACACACACAGACAGACACACTTTTTTTCGCCCTGTAGTGATCTCATAAGTCTACTTTAATTTTTTGCAAAAATCGAAAGTAGGCTAACAAATGAGTGTCGGTGCGTGAATCGTTTAAACAAAATCCCGTATGCGTTCATATACCATTCATCAATTACGATGAAACGTTGATGAGTTGTTGTGTACACTTATGTGAACATTTCTAACATAGTAAATCGATTTCATATCAGGTAGCGCACTAGTAGATTCAACAAATGTGCGACAGCGCACGAATCGTTTTAAACAAAATCCTGTATGCGTTCATATGCCATTCATCCGATTGCGATGAAATGTTGATGAGTTGTTGTGTACACGCCAGGGAAGGGTTTCGACTTAATAAATCCATTTCACAATAGAAAGCGCACGAGTAGATGCAACAAATGAGTGCTGACGCGCGAAGCGTTTCAACAAAATCCGCATGCGTTCATATACCATTCATTGATTGGGATGAAACATTGATGTGTTGTTGTGAACACTTATGTGAACGCTTCTAACTTAGTAAATGCATTTCACAGTAGGTAGCGCACGAGTAGATTCAACAAATGGGTGACAGCCCACGATCGTTAAAAAAAATCCCGTATGTGTTCTTATGCCATTCATCAGATTGCGATGAAACTTTGGTGAGTTGTTGTGCACGCTCCCACGAATGTTCCTAAAATAGTAAATCCATTTCACGATAGTTGAGAGGCAGTTAACGGAAATTGAAAAACATACTGTGTATCCAAAAGCATTTCAAGGAACAAATTACAACGCCAACACTTTCTTTGATTAGCATTGCAACGCATGCCGGGTCCAGCTTGTTGATATATATAGGTAAAGAATATAAATAAATATATAGATAGATACATATTGTATTGTTATTGTTTTATAGGGCGGAACAGTGAGGTCATCGACAGACAATTAAATAAATAAATAAATAAATAAATAAATACAGAAGGCACTAGTAAATGCAGCGACAATAACCATCCCTGCGGTCAGAAAGAGTAAACATCCGTGGTGGACAGCTACATGTGACAAGGCAATAGAAGAGAGAAATCAAACATGGCTGAAATGGAACCGTAATAAAAATGTGGACAATCATAAGAATTTCTTAGAAACTCGAGAAACTACTAACAAAATTATCAGAACAAGCAAGAGGTAGCATAATAAAGATATCATTGACCAAGCAGAGAGGGATTTCCAGCGAAACAACACTAGAGACTTCTACGAGGCTTTTATATCACAAATAACACCCTATTCAACTCCTAAACTTCACCTTCGAGAAGCTGACGGAGATGTGAAACTAAACAATGAGGAGTGCTCCACAGCCTAGCAGAGCATTTCAGCGACCTTCTTAACTTCGAGGAACCCATGGAAAATCTACCTTTTGAACACAAGAACGTTGTTAAATCACACTCTCTCCTTCCATCAAAGGAAGAGATTCGGAAAGTAATTTCCGAACTTAAGTCCAATAAAGCCGCAGGCGAAGATGGGATCATTGCTGAACTCTGGAAGTATGCTGATGAGGAGTCAATACAGAGTATCCATGACATCATATCTAACGTCTGGTTGACAGAACAATTACCTTGTGACTGGACATCAGCTATTATCCACCCACTGCACAAAAAAAAACGACAAATCAGATCTCAACAGCTAAAGAGAGATTGCCCTGTTATCAGTGACGTACAAGAGACTCTCCAAAGTATTGCTCACGTGAGTAGAGGTGCAACTGGATTCCTGCATTGGAGAGTACCAAGCTGGGTTTCGAAATTCAAGGTCATGCGCCTAATAGATTCTGAATTTCAAAACCATTCTCACATTTAAATTAAAAAATCTAAGTGCCTCACCCTATGTGGCAATTTTCGTTGACTTCCAAAAGGCCTACGACTCGGTAGATAGAGAGTCACTCTTTCAGATACTTGCTGAATTAGGGCTAGATAAAAAGACCCTGAACCTTGTGAAAGCGACTCTCGCCAACACCTCAGTCAAAGTCAAATTCAGAGGGGAGCTGTCCAAGAGCTTCGAGGTCAGAACTGGTGTTAGACAAGGGGATGACTTATCTCTGATTCTCTTTAATTGCCTACTAGAGAAAGTAATTCGTAAGTGGACAAAATCTCTGAAGGATGATTCTAGATTGAGAATAGGCTACAAGAATCACAAGTTAACAGTCTCCTGTTTAGCCTTTGCAGACGACCTTGCACTCCTAGCGTCCAGTGTGGAATGCGCTAACCATCAACTATCCTCTCTGAATTGCATAGCAGCTAAAACAGGCTTAAAGATCGCCATTGTGGAGAAAGTGAACTAAAGCTCGTTCGAGCAATCGACTTCCTGAAGAAAAATAGACAGTGTTTTGTTTTACATAGTTTGTTCTTTTGTTATCTTTGAGTGTAATACCTTTGTTGTTGTCTTTGGAGGCAATGTTGGAGTTGTTTTAATAAAATAGTGACTACCGTATATCAAAATGATTCGGTATTGTAAAGCCATCAACAAAACACAGTTTATCAGCAACATCAGAGATGCGCCCGAGCCAATCCCGCTGGGGACAATGTAGTACGAAGGACTAACTCCTTCAAATACCTAGGGGAATGGATAACACCAAACATCAATGAAGATCTGGCCATGAACGACAGATGCACCGAACTGGAGAGAATGCAAGAATATGTACAAATCCAAATCCCTCTCAATGAATTTCAATCTCAGACATTACAGTACTGTATTGAGACCATCAGTCCTATATGCCTCAGAATGCCTAAATATGGTCAGTAAAGGACATTTCCCGAAATTGGAGCTGAAGGACCGTAAGATTCTGTGAAAAATCATGGGCCCTATTAAAGAGGAAGGCGCGTATACAATCAGGCACAACAATGAACTGCATTATTAAGTAGAGAGCATTACAACAGCAATGACGAAGAGGAGGCTGATCTTCATGGTCATATTGTGAGAATGGATAATAAGAGGCTCATCTCAAGAATTTTCAACACTGTCTCTAGAGGGAAAGCAACTAACGCCAAGTGGACTAAACTAGTCAGGAAAGATCATGAACAATTGGATATTGACCCCAGTAACATCTACGACAGGAATATATACAGAACTTTGATCAGAACATCAGACTTTCTCCAGTCACTAACAGCAAACAAGAGTAGGTGTGAAATGGACTCAGGCGCGGAAGAACATTCACAGTGCCAGAATGAGGGAATACTGAGCTAAGAGAAAAGCTGCCAGAGACAAGAACCACGTGGTCCACAGCCGGCCCAAACAGAACTAAAAACATAACAAGAAGTTCCGTGACGAACTAAAGAGCCTACTTTTCATGCCAATGATTATTCTACAGTATATGAACCTATCTAGAATAATGACGAAATTAAGTTGCTAATATCGAAATTTCTAATTAGTTCGAAATACTGTATACCTGGCATAATGTAGCCTAATAGGGAACCACCGTTGGCAGCCCTGATGACTGAATATATTCTTAGTTCCATCTCTTAAGGTACAGAATACAAAATTTGGTTGAAGTCCAATGAATAGCATGGACGTTACATGCAGTTAAACATTGGATCTAACAGCGCGCGTAAAATCATGTTGGCAACAATGTCATGCATGTATTGGTCAGAAATAATCTGAAATAATATGATCTATTGTTGTGCCAATTTTGAATGAAATCCATTAGTTAGTATAGAAGTTACATGCATTTTAAAATTGGACCTATCAGCAGGCTTATAATCATTTTGGCAACACTGCCATGTATGGACTCCAGGAAATTAAACTGCAATATTATTATCTATACGTGTGCCAATTTTGAAATAGCTCCCATTCATACCTTCCAAGATATACATCATGGAGCTCAAATTTCAATTGCGATTTTTTAGCAGTTGGTAGCACTGACATCATTTTCAAATATGGCCGTGAGATATTCAGGTATAGATCTTTAATCCTACCAAATTTTGTTTCGATTGCTCCAGCCGTTTAGGAGTTGATAGGGGGGGGGGCACACACACACAGCCAGACAGACAGACAGAAGGACAGACAGACAGACAGAAGGACAGACAGACAGACAGACACACATTTGCCCGATCTCAAAAGTCTACTTTTTCCTCATTTTTGCAAAATGTGAAAAGTAGGCTAAAATTAAAAATTGATAGATATTGTATTGCTATTGTTTTATAGGGTGGAACATTGAGACATCTGCCCCTGATAGGTAGACAGACAGACAGGCAGACAATTAAATAAATAAATAAATAAATAAAACAGAAGACTTAAACTAGAAAAACTTAACTTCGCCACCAAAGATACAGTATATACAACAAAAAGAACCTATCCATTAACGCAAAAAATTAAGCACTGCAATACTGAGGTAAAACCGATGATCCCATATGGTGTGGAAACGGCCAATCTGACGAGCCTGGAAGAGCTCCTGAAGATTGAAAGGAGAATACTGAGAAGGATTTACGGCCCAAGAGTGGTACAGATTAAGATCAAACTAGTAGATATACTAAAGAGTGGAAGACCTGGAAACAACGATGAGGATAATACGACTGAGTTTATATGGACACATGGTCAGAATGGATCCAACAAGGATGAATAAACAAAGTTTTGATAAAATATACAATCAGAAGAGCCAGAGGCGCTCCACCAAGCAGATGAAGGAAGAACACATGAGGCTAGGAATCACAGATGAAGACTGTCTAGACAGAAAACAATTCAGGGAAAGACTTTCTAACATAAAGGTTCTAGTGAAAGAAAAGAGAGCACAGGGGAATATGATGCACAGAAGAGAGAAAGCTGCAACAGTCTGAAAGAATGAAGGAAAGGTGGAGGAAGAGGAAGGAAGAAGGAACTATGAGATGGAAATGAAGTGATATTTGCGTGGTCCTTAGTTTTGACCGGTTCGCAGGGAAAGGAAAAATAAAATGTTCTCCCCTAACTTGATCCCTGTTACTTATATTTTTCATAGAGTGAAAAATGTTTCTTCCCTCATGCTGCAAGTACTAAGTCTTATTTACGAAATGCTGAAGATCTTTCTTTAGTCTTTTGAAACTAAGTGTCCCTGAATGGACCAAAGAAAAGCTTGTCACTCGCTTATGTAACCCAGTTCTGCATAGTACACTGCTAATAAATGAACATGCCTATGTCATAGTGAACACAGTTTTCTTTCCCGCTCATGAGCCTACATTATTCAACAGTCCACGTTCGAACAAACCCTTTGGGGGTATTCATCATCCAGTTGATTCATGAAAGCTGTCGCTATGTAGAAGACATTGTAAATTAGTGGATATGCTTTCATGGCACAAATAATATCAACAGGAAATGTGTTGGGAATTATCTATACAAGTGGTAGTTGCAAACTTCAGTGTTTACATTGTCTTTTATAGATGCACATGGAAGGCTGCACAGCTATTGTTATGAAGCGCGCATTCAGAATACGGAAATAACTATAACATGGGGTGTATCTCGTCATCATGATGCATCACACACACACAACAGAGGCCAATCAAATGGCTCTACATAGTGGTAATCCCCCCGAGGTCTCATGCATGTTAAACTGCAGCCAGGAAGCTTCTATCTTTCATATTTCCCTGGGCCAAGTATTGCGCTCTTTCACACCTGATGATATTAAGGGCAGACAAATTAGCAAAATCAGCGGCTACGACACATCTTGAAATAGCATATAGTAAGTCTCCAATATGTTTCGTTAAAAGGCAGATAAGGAAATACATACTACACGAATGGAATATTGCAGGGACATGTAGCCTGAAAGGATCTGTAACAAGAGAAATATTCTTCCCGGAAGTACAAAATCGACTGTTATCAAAATTAATAGTGCCAAAATTTGTCCTCACAATTTTTTACTGGTCATGGAAAATTCAAGTCTTATTTTGAACGTTTTAAAATAGCAACAGACGACCATTCATGTTTTTGTGGATTGCCTCAATCGGTGTGTCACCTCATATTTGAGTGTCCAGTTTTTGAAAAGAAAAGATACTGTTTTCAATGCCACCTTAATAGCTGTAACCTGGAACTTTCAAAACCGCTGTACCATATTTGCAAGGGGCAATTAGGACAATTTCTCACTTTCATCAACAATTTTGTTTGTAAACTATGTTAGTAATATTTGTATTTGCTTTGTTTTTAATCTACAACCCTAATGTACCTCTGGTAAAATAGGATTCCTGTATTGTTTTGTTTTTTGGATATTCAATAATAATGATATTAAGCTGATCAGTGCTGAAGGCTTCAAGGCTTACTACCTTGATAGTTAAAAACTCGTTACCTTTTAGGTAACCATTCCTCTGCAATTCTCGTAGAACTCGAAGCATGAAGAAACGTTCACTCAGGAAATCTACCCCGGGTGGTACCCAATCCCCCCCCCCCCCAACTCAGGATGGGGCATGCAGGTCTTCGGAGTCTGGGGAACCTGCACTTTCATGTTTTCCATCCGTATTACCTTTACACAAACAAGAGAGGAATAAGAGAAACCTCACCTACCTAGCTACAATCAACATTAACTCCCTTCTTAAGGTAGGTAAGCTAAAGCAAACACTTGAAGTGCTCGACAAGTACAAAATAAAGATAGCAGCGCTCCAAGAGACTCGGTTTATGGACGAGGATGCATTTGAGTCAGGTGCGTATAGGATTTACAGGGGAAAACCGGGTGAAGGAGTGATGAGAACAGTCCCACACCTGGGCACAGGTTTTACCGTACATCACGGTATGGTTGACCACATTTTAGATTTTACTTCACCTAACGGAAGGACCTCCTCACTATCATTCAGATCTCGTAACAGAGCCTATACCATAGTGAACTTCCACGCACCCACAAATGACACCAACCGAAAAGACCTGGAATTAGTGGAACACTTCTGGGACTCCCTAGAAGAAATACTAGACAAGATTCCACAAAACCACTCAACTATACTCATGGGGGACTTCAATGCCCAAGTCGGCAGGGAACAGAAATACCGAAGGGTAGTAGGTCTCTACCCAGCCCACAAGAGAACAAATAGAAACGGTGAGCGCCTCATAGAACTCTGTGACAAGTACCACTTGGTCCTAAAATCAACAGCCTTCAAGCGACTACCTAGGAAAGCCAAGACTTGGAGAAGCCCAAATCCTCTGCTAGGAGAATTTCAGCTTGATCATGTGGCTATAGACAGACTATATCACAGGGAGATACAGAACGTCAAAGTACTGAGAGGAGCCAATATAGACTCTAACCATTACCTTTTACTAGTCAAAGCTAATTTTCAACCCTTGAGAAAAGTTGCAAAACCACCAAGGAGCTCTAGAATTCAATACTCAACGCCTACGTGATGAAAACTGTAACTTCCAACAAACCCTTCGGATGAATACACAGAAAGAAGGTTGGACAGCCCTCCAGAAAGCGTTACTGGATGCCGCTCACGAAACTATTCCCGCTACGTCCAATAAAGGAAAACACCCTTGGTGGACTACAGATTGCGATAAGGCCATAGAAGAAAGACGTCAAGCCTGGATCAGGTGGAACCAGTACAAGAATGATTTCAACCTTGAGGCTTTCATCACGCAAAGAAAGGCAACAGCGAACACTGTACGTGGAGCTAAAAGGAATTACCTACGCACCCTGCTACAACAGGCAGAAGAGGACTTCAAGAGACACAACTCCAGAGACCTGTACAAGGGACTTAGAAACAGACGACCCAGTACACTGCCCCTACCTTACTTCTTCGTGGACATGACGGCAAGATCCAACTAAGTAACAAGGATTGTACCACCGTTCTTGCAGATTATTTCCAGAAGCTCCTCAACACAGAAGAACCTAGTGAAAGATTGATCTTCCATGAACCATCTACCAGGAATCCTGATTCACAACCGCCTGACAGAGAGGAAATAGAGAGTATAATCCATAACCTGAAAAATAATAAAGCCTCAGGTGAAGATGGAATTGTAGCAGAGATGTGGAAATGCGCAGATGAACAGTCCTTTCAGAGCATCCAACAGAGACCCTGCCGGAAGGGTGGACATCAGCAGTAATTCACCCGTTACACAAGAAGGGAAGCAAGACTGACCTCAACAATTACAGAGGTATCTCCTTATTACAGGTTACCTACAAGGTTCTTTCGAAAGCTCTGTTATCTTGAGTCACCAACCAACTAGACTCTCAATTAGGGGAATATCAGGCCGGCTTTCGTAACAATCGATCTTGCCCAGAGCAGATACAAAATCTCAAGACCATCCTCACTTATAAGAGTCGTGGGGGACAACCCTGGGTAGTTGTCTTAGTGGATTTTCAGAAGGCATACGACTCGGAGGACAGAGAGTCTCTTTTCTCCACCTTGCGAGAATTTGGCCTTGATGAAAAAAAAAACTTAAACTAGTCCAGGCCACCTTGACAAACACAACATCTAAAGGTGAACTATCCGAGAGCTTCCCCATCAAGACGGGAGTTAGACAGGGCGATGGACTCTCTTGCATCATCTTCAATTGCATCCTGGAGAAGATCATAAGGGAATGGATTGTGCGACTAAAACCAAGGACTGGTCTGCAGCTTGTATACAAGAAGGATAACCTTCAATTGTCATGCCTGGCCTTTGCCGACGACCTAGCCATACTAACCAGCACTATAGAGGAAGCTACTCACCACCTACTGAGTCTTCACGATGTAGCGGTTCGGGCTGGCCTGAAGATCAACATTGGGAAGGCTGAATTCATGACTAACATTAAGGAAGCCCCGTCCACAATTCCACTTGAGGGGGTCATCGTCCGCAAAGTCCCTGCTATCAAGTACCTAGGAGAGTAGATCTCGGCAAACCAGAGTGAGAATCTGGCCATAGACACCAGGTGCACCAAGTTCGAGAGGGCCTACCATTCCTGCCGCAGCATCTACGCATCAAAGTTCCTCTCCAAAAACCTCAAACTCAGACACTACAATTCAGTAGTAAAACCGTCTGTTCTGTACGCCTCTGAGTGCCTCGTGATGGCCAGGAAAGGCCCACTCAGGAAACTTGAACTCAAAGAGAGGAAGATCCTGCGGAGGATACTAGGACCTATACGGGAAGAGGGAGGCACCTACAGAATTCGGCACAATGATGAGCTTTACAGCCATCAAGAAGACATTGTGACTTGTATAAGAAAAAGGCGCCTGGCCTTCTATGGACACTTGACTCGCATGATCCCTTGCCGGCTCACCAGGAAGATCTTCACATTGGCAGGAAGAGGGAAGGCCTCTAGGACCAAGAGGATCTCTACGGTCAGGACGGATTTAGACCACCTAGGGATCCCACTTAATTCCATACAGGACCGCCAACAATTCCGGCAAGCCATCCGACAGGGAGTTTTTCCTGTATCACTGACAGCTAGGAAGAACACCGGAGTCAGCAGACCAACATGGACGGAGGAAAGAAAGCTGGCTCATAGTCAGATGATGAAAATGTACTGGAAGAAGAGAAAAGACAAAGTGACGAGGAGATACGAGCACCGTGGTCCTCAGTAGGCCCAAACGAAGGAGAAGAAGAAGAAGAATTATATTAAGGGCTTTTGTCGTATGCTCTCCATGTTGATTTTCAACTGTTTCTTTACCATTTTCTGAGAATCTATTGTCAGGAACTAATTCCGTTCAAAGTTGAAAACATTTCTTAAATGACACTAAGAGCACTCAGGGGGTCCAGTTTAGCAAAAACGTAAAGTTAAGCTATTTTGACAATTGTGCCAACAGTTGAAAAGCTATAAGACACGGAAAAGAGTAAAAAATACGTGTTTTGAAAAGTTCTATAATATTTCAAAATTACTTCCGACTAAAATTATATTTAAAAAAAACGAAGCTAAAAACGATTGCTTTTAAAATGGAACTTGTTATAGAATGACATAACAAGTAGTTCAGTAAAGAACTATACAGCCTATTTTCATATATCCTACTCATGTTAATTGCCTCTATCAACATACAAAATTTCAGTTTAATTGCTGTAACAGATTCGTAGATATTGAGAACCGTCAAAATATTTCAGATTGTCATCAGGTTGCATTTTTATTTTTGTACTATTACATTAAGATTATTGTGTACGTGTGGTATTCAAACTTCAATCGCATGATTAGAACACTAGAAGTAAAAACGAGATTTTAAAATTACGCACAGCAGCCTTCTTGTGATTATGCAAACAATTGAAATAAATTAGATGCCAGTGGATCAACATGTGTATAAGCATTTAACGTGCAACGTTTCACAGCACTCGGATAGTTAATTCGCGAGATTCGTCCATTTAAATATTTATACTTCGCGTCGCCGCCATGTTGGATTTGTGCTCACCAGGTTAATGAAAGTCCTATAGGTGAAAATATGTTCATAGTCTCTATGAACATAAAACAAATCAGTTTGGTTGCTGTAAAAGATTCATAGATATTGAGAACCGTCTAAATATTTCGGAAGCTCGCCATTTAGGATTGTTATATGTATAGGCCATAGAATTATGTACCATTCAAGGACAATTATTGCCTAGGTTCATTATTCAAACTTTCACTTCGATCGCATGATTACGACACAAGAAATAAAAACTTAATTTAAAAATTTCGCACAGCCGCCATATTGAGGTTATGTAAACAATTGATTTAAATTAGATGGCAGTGCATTACAATCTGCAAAATCATTTACTGTACCACATTTCACTGCGCTCAGAGAGTTAAATCACGAGAAAAGTCTATTAAAATATTTCAAATTCGCTTGGTCGCCATGTTCGTTTTTTACTTTTCAAGTTTATGAAGTATACATAGATAAACTTGTACCAGTACCCTTTATCACCGTACAAAATTGCAGGGTAATATCTGTAATAGTTTCGGAGATATAGAATGTCAGTGAAATATTTCGCACAGCCGCCATTTTGAGGTTATGTAAACAAATGAACTAAATTAGACTCCAGTGCATTACTATGTGTATAAACACTTGCTGTACCTAGTTTCATTAGGTTTGGATGGTTAAATCGTGAGAAAAGTCTATTTAAAAGTCTCAACTTCGCTTGGTCACCATGTTAGTTTTCTACTTTACAAGTTTATGAAATATACATAGGTAAACTTGTATCAGTACCCTTTATCACCGTACTAAATTGCAGGGTGATATCTGTAATAGTTTCGGAGATATAGAATGTCAGTGAAATATTTCGCACAGCCGCCATTTTGAAGTTATGTAAACAATTGAACTAAATTAGACTCCAGTGCATTACAATGTGTATAAACATTTGCTGTACCAAGTTTCATTACGTGTGGATAGTTAAATCGCGAGAAAAGTCTATTTAAAAGTCTCAATTTCGCTTGACCGCCATGTTGGTTTTGTAGTCACAAGGTTTTTGAAAGTCTCATAGGTGAACTTCTAGTAGTACCCTTTATCACCGTACACAATTTCAGGGCGATATCTGTAATAGCTTCTGAGATATTGAATGCTAGTGAAATATTTCGCACAGCCGCCATTTTGCATTGGTGAGACGTAACAAAATTTGAAGGGTACGGTCGAGGTCGCCGGGAATAGTGCTATGAACATACCGAGTTTCATTGAAATCGCTCCAGCCGTTTAGATTTTATTAGGGGGGGACACACACACGAATCACACACACACACACACACGCACACACACACGGACAAAAGGTGATCTCATAAGCCTATTTTTTCAAAATTGAAAATAGGCTAAAAATGACCTTGAGAGTCCTTATTGACGTATTAATTTTAATATACTATCAATTACCTTAAGTCAATATTTAGTACATTGAACCCGTACCGGTTTCCGTCACATTGTGACCTTCTTCAGCGTAGATTAGGAAAAGTAACTGAGTAGTAACATACAACTTTTTTTTGTCATAATAGAGAATACTATAAAATATTTTTATACCAAAAGTTTACAGAGCAAAATTTCAAAAAACAGATCTGTTACAATAATTTTGTTAATATAGCATAAAATAGTCTTGAAAAAAAAAAAAAAAAAAAACAGCGTAGAATTGAAGAGATGTGTATGTATGTTGAATAAGTTAGGTTATAAAAATGATGCTTGATGTGTAGGCCTATTTGCCAGGTAGAGAGATATTGTAGAGGTAAACTTTGGAATTATGTGTGACGAAGTTATTATGGAATGGTGAGAAATGTATCGGTTGTGTAGTTGCCAAGAAACCGGTCTGATTTCAATGTACTAAATATTGACTTTAGATAGTAAATAGGTTTATCATAATGGAACTTGTTCTACAGATTTAAATAAAATTGAAGTTTGATTGTTTTAATATATTCTTTGATTCCTTATATTCAATTTGTAGGAACCTGATTTTTGAATTTCTCAAAACGGCATTAGATATTTCGATTTTGATTCGACCATGTATGGATCAACACTACCACTGGTAGTGATAGATTTAGTGAACTACATACGACAAAGGACCTGGTTTAACGCTCGGTGTCCATGACTTGTCAGTTTAGTGGCGTTTGGTTAATACACAAAATATTTCAAAAATGGAATGAAATGAAAATCCACAGCCTGCTTCCAGTCTCCGACCGGGTCAGGAATGGAATGAATGAAGCCCCCATCTAGCGGCGAGGATATGAACTGTGCCGGCTGCCGAGGCCTGACGCACTCCTCTGGGGCAATGATTAAATGAATGACAGATGAAATGAAATGATAGTGGAGAGTGTTGCTGGAATGAAATATTGACAGGGAAAACCGGAGTACCCGGAGAAAAACCTGTCTGCCTCCGTTTTGTCCAGCACAGATCTCACATGGAGTGACCGGGATTTGAACCACGGACCCAGCGGTGAGAGGCCGGCGTGCTGCCGCCTAAGCCACGGAGGCTTTTCAAAAATGGAATATTAGAATTAAAAACCAGAAAGTAGTATGATTCAGTGACGAACCTGGAACAAGTCATCAACACGATTAAGCCATTGTAATCATTAATCGATCAACAACTACAAATGAAATTACTTCAAAGAAACGTAAACCTCGCTAACAGAAGACGAAGACAGACGATACTCGTATGGTTCGTTCAAACAATACATGGACACCAAGCGTTAGACCACATCCTTTGTCGTATGTAGACACGAAATCTATCACTATGAGCGCGAGTGTTGACCAATAGCCTACATGGTTAAATCAAAATCGAAATATGTACTTTCTTTTTGGCTCACAAGATATGAACAACAACAGTTAGACCACATCTTTGGTCTTATGCAGTTCACTAAATTGATGTTAAGTTTATTAATTCTTTTTGTCTTTGTTATCCTAAAATATTAATTCCCAAGTCACATTTTCAACATTAAGTTCCCGGTCTGAAAGGCTAGAAATGTGATTTTATGTCAGTGATGTTCCTTGATGCTCTCGCCTTACAATAACACAGGCTTTTTGAAAAATAAGGTTTTAATATTTTTTGTGGATGAAATGGTGTAATTTTAAAAGTATTTTAATGATCATTTCCATCAGAAAAAAATAAACTAAAGTAGATTTAAAAGGACTGGCAGAAAGTTCTTCAATAAAGCAGGGGAAGTTGGACTAGAAGTGAATGATGAAAAAACAAAATTCGTCAAGGTGGAGAGAAATTACAGGACAAGAGGACATGGAACTTTACAAATTGACGGCCATGTGGTTGAAGAAGTAGACGAGATCAAATACCTGGGGACACTAATAAACAATAGAAACGAAGAATAACAGAATATAGAAGCGAGGATTAAAGCTGTATCCAGAACATCATATCCAGTTAACGAACTACTCACATCCAAATTGTTATCAAGAGGGAACAAAATACGAATATATAAAACTACTAGCTGACCCGGCAGACGTTGTCCTGCTAATCAAAGAAAGTGCTGTAACTTTGTTTCTTGAAGTGTTTTCGGACACACATTTTTTTTCAATTTCTGTTAACTGCCTCTAAACTATCGTGAAATGAATTAAATAATCTAGAAACATTCGTCAGAGCGTGCACAACAACTCTCCAAAGTTTCATCGCAATCGGATAAATGGCATATAACGCATACGGGATTTTGTTTAAATGATCGTGCGCAGTTACTCATTTGTTGAATCTACTCGTGCTCTACCAACTGTGAAATGGATTTACTAAGTTAGAAAGCTGCACGTAAGTGTACACAACAACTCATCAAAGTTTCATCGCAATCGATGAATAGTATATGAACGCATACGGGATTTTGTTGGAACGCTTCGCGCGTCGTCACTCATTTGTTACATCTACTCGTGCGCCACCAATATTGTAAAATGGATTTACCAAGTTGAACACCTTCCCTGGCGTGTACACAATAACTCATCAATGTTTTATCGGAATCGGATGAATGACATATGAACGCATACGGGATTTTCTTTAAACGATTCGCATGCCATCACTCATTTGTTGAATCTACTCAACACTACTTATTAAAAACTGGATTTACTAAGCCAGAAACCTTTCCTGGAGCGTACACAACAATTCACCAAAGTTTCATCGCAATCGGATAAATGGTATATGAACACCTACAGGACTTAGTTGAAACGATTCTCGCGCCATCGCACATTTGTCGAATCTACTCGTGCGCTACCTATTGTAAAATGAATTTACTAAGCCAGAAACCTTTACTGAAGTGTACACAACAATTCACCAAAGTTCCATCGCAATGGGATAAATGGTACATGGACGCATACGGTACTTCGTTGAAATGATTCGCGTGCCGTCACTCATTTGTTGAATCTATTCGTGCGCTACCTATTGTAAAATGGATTTATTAAGCCAGAAACCTTCCGTAGCGTGTACTCAACATCTCACCCAAGTTTCATCGTAATCGGACGAATGGTATTTGAACGCATACGGGACCTTATTGAAACGCTTCGTGCGTCGTCGCTCATTTGTTGAATGTACTCGTACGCAACCTCCTGTGAAATGGATTTACTAAGTTACCCTCACGTAAGTGTACACTATCTCACCATAGTTTCATTGCAATCGGATGAATGGTATATGAACGCATACGGGACTTAGTTTAATCGTTCGCGTGTCGTCGCACATTTGTTGAATCTACTCGTGCGCTACCTATTGTAAAATGAATTTACTAAGCCAGAAACGTTCCCTGGAGTGTACACAACATCTCACCCAAGTTTCATCGCTATAGGACGAATGGTATTTGAACGCATACGGGACCTACTTGAAACGCTTCGTGCGTCGTCGCTCATTTGTTGAATCTAGTCGAGCGCTATGTATTGTAAAATAATTTACTAAGCCAAAACACCTTCCCTGGAGTACACTCGACATCTCACCCAAGTTTCATCGCAATGGGATGAACGGTATATGAACGCATACGTGACTTTGGAACGCTCCAACGTGCAGAGACAAACAGTAGAATTCGACATCACTGCCACCTTTGGTATAAAACACTACTTTCCGCCACGGGCGGAGTGTATGTTATGGCGGTAGTTGCACAGGTTGCGACCAGGTGGCTCTAACGTGCAGAGACAAATTGTCCAAAGACATCAGCTTTCACTAAGGCCAAGGCTAGTGGTTTCCATGACGACTGTTTTTGACTATATATTGTGTTTCTAAAATTATGAGTAAATTGTGGTTCTAAAATTGTGTTCATTCCACCTACCGGGCCAGATTGTGAATCTAAACCATACATGGACCCACCCTAATGTACATACCAAATTTCATCAAAATCGGTCCAGTCGTTTAGGAGGAGTTCAGTGACATACACACGTATCGAAGAATTATATAAAGAAAGATAATTAGGCCAGTATTACTATATGGTTCAGAAATATGGAGATTAAGCAAATGCACAGAGAGAAAGATAAAGGTTTTTGAAAATGAAATCCTTAGAAAGATTTCCGGACCAATTTGTGAAGCAGGTGAGTGGCGAAGGAGAAAGAACAAAGAACTAAAGGAGTTGTATAAAGACGCCGATGTTGTTGTGGAAGCTAAGACAAGAAGGCTGGGATGGGCTGGCCACGTGTAAAGCAGAGAAGAGGGATCTAGACTGCGAGAAGTGTGTCAGAAAAAGCCAGACGGACGAACACCTATAAGTAGACCAAAAATGAGATGAAGAGACCAGGTAAGCAAGGACGTCCAGCTAATAGGAGCGCGAGAAGAAGATGTGAAGGACAGAACGAGGTGGAGGAGGCTACTTGACGAGGCCAAGAACCGACTGCGGTTTGTGGAGCCAGGAGAGTAAGTAAGTACCGTAAGTAAGTAAGTAAGTAAGTAAGTAAGTAAGTAAGTAAGGGTCTACATTTTGAAAAACAGCTGTGTGAAAATAATACTCACATAAGGAGCAATTACCCTTAAGTTTCAGCTTTGTTCGTGAAAAAAGTTGTGGAAAAAAGGATTTTTTATATTAAGATATCTCTATTAACAAGAAACTTGAATCAAAGATTTTCCGCTTGCTGAGGAACGGCGACAGTTTTAGTTTTAGGACGAGATATGCTCCGACATCTTAAATATGTTTTATATGCCTATTGTCTAATGTATAGAAACCTAAGAATCAAGAAAGAAACCTACTGAAAATAGAGAGAAAAATCTACATATTGGGTATCTAATAGAATGCATGGTTGTGGTACAGTATAGTATAAGGAAACTAGTTTTAAAAATGAGTCATGTAAAAAATATATGTACGGTTAGAAAGCTAAGGATCCGTAGCTTAATATCAGGAAGAAATGACATTTTGAATATTTCGAAGTTTTTCAGTTTTTTTTGTGGTAATTGGCGCGAAAGAGTTGGAAATAAATCCACTGTTAGGGTTAAAACCCGAATACCACGTATTCCTGGCAAGTGCACTTTTTGACTGCACCAATATGATCCACGTCCCATGACATGGCAGTAAAGGTGAGCAGCTAATAAGGCGTAGTAGAGAACATGAGTCCGAAAAGTAACTGTGGGCTGTTAAGTGATCGCACTGTTACAGCCCGGCGCGCGAGAGAGAAGGGATGGTTGACTTAATCCAAACGTGAGATCATTCGCGTACAAGTGACCAGAACTATAATAATGCGTGGGAAATTTGAATTGGGTAACTTGTACCTTCCCCTCCCCCTCCCTCACCCCCTCCTATTCCTTCTCCCCTTACCACACCCTCAACTCGCCGTATCACCCACTTATTCTCCCCATGTAATTTGAGGCACTATATATCTTATGCATAATTTTTTACCGACAGCAGTAGCTACGCTCCCTAACGCGCAGCTCTAGACCATGAGGCCAAGCTGTCCGCGGATTCGGTTGACGTGGGTTCGAGCTGTATGGTCAGCCGTCCTTGAAATGGTTTTCCGTGGATTTCCCATTTTCAACTCCAGGCAAATGCTTGTGACAGGCCACGGCCACATCCTTCAACATCCTTGCCCAGTTTCATTCATTTCATCCCTCATTAACTCCTCTCATGAAGTTGACCTCAGGAAGGGCATTCGGCTGTAAAAACCATCCGCCACAAACGTGTTTCATCGCATCTCATCCCCGACCCCGTTGGAAAACGGTAATAATAAGGGGCAGACATACACACATCTTATTCAGAATTTTTAGCCTATTTTCATCACATGATTGTGTTTGTTTGTTTGTGACCTTCCGTTTGCTCAGATGGCTAGTATTAACAAACTCACCGGTTTGTTCCCTGAACCATCAGGGGTACAAGTCATGGAACATTGTGTAGGTAATCATTGAAATGTTAGAAACCAGTAAGTAAGTGTTTCCTATGTAATCAATAAACAAGATTGCTCTTCAGTCGGTCAACACCATAAATAGTGTCCAAATTGATTGAGCAGAAAGTGACGATTATTTTATCCCCTATAATGTGAAAGAAATGTTACATAGCCTACTGTTGATGTAAATTGTGGTTGATTACTTCGTAGTTTTCGTGCTATTGGGACCACTTTTATATTTTTATTAATTTTTTTATTAATTAATTAATTTATTTATTTATTTATTTATTTAAATTAACAGATTACACCTTGTTATCCTCTACTTCCTCCCCTCTTTCTCCTATTATCTGACCTTCAGTACTCTATAGAATATCCAATCCTATCCTCTATTCTAACTCAGCTAGCCCTACTCTCTTCTTTCTATAACCTCCCTCGATATTAATAGCCCCCATTCAAATACCGGTTCGTTTTCCTGCTAGTTTACAAGAAGTCCCTAATCTATTAAACCCTTTGGAAAATAGCATGTAGACAAGATTCAAAATTTCGGGGTCGTAATGGATTCTTGTGAATGTGATTTAGAGGTTTTGCTATCAACATAACTTCCAAGGTTCATAAGGTTAACTTATTATTATTATAAAGCCAAGAAAAACAACAGGATCTACTAACAAATGAAATTTATTAACTGAATCAAACATAAAAAGGAAAACTATAACCACCCTTTTATTGTTCACTCGCGTGAACAGATCTAACACTGATCAGCCTGACGTACCGTGACGACACGGGATGACAGCTGTCAACAAGCATTGTGACTGAAATGTCACTTAAATCAAAGTAACAAAAGAAAACGGATCACAAGATCCAAATATAACAAACAAATAAAATAGTACAAAATTTTAATATTTATGAGCGACACGGGTTTTAAGACTAGTTCAAGTAATGAGCATTTTGACGGGCGCTCGTTTCCGACCAAAACAGTTGGTTCGGGAACGGACTCCGTACTGCGAAGGATGAATTACGGAAATGTGGGAACAACAATTACATATTTATATACACTACTGACATGCTCTAACCTTAGATTACCACAACCAAATACACGTGTGTATTATTTAAAATAAGGGCTGCGGAATTACCGTCTTATACCTTAAACACTAGGATAGCATAACATGACATGAACAAGTTTGGCCGGTTGCCAAATTATATTTATATGAATACAATGGCCTTGAAAATAAGAGCCAACAACAACAAAATACAACTTTTAATTTTTACGCCGGAAAGTTTGGCGTTTTAAAACAATGAACAAATAAGTCGTAGTAATGATAAAAGCAACTTGGATCGACAACATGGCAACTTCCCAAATTAAACCAAATAAAATAACCTTAACTCATTAGGCTTTAAAGCAAACATAACGTGTCATAACGAGCTGGAGACAACCGGGCCTGTTATCGCATCACCGAGAGAGTGGCTGATTTCTTCCCCCAAGTAGTAATTAGTGCCATGCTAAATATAGATTCTGGCCCATAGCCAGCGTACAGCACCTTTGCTAATCGCCACCTGTTAAACGCGTACAAATAAATAACACATTATCTCAAACCATCCTCTCAGGGATTTTTAAGAATACATTTCCAGGTCAAACTTATCCCCACGGATAACTAGTTTGCCGGAATGATATCGCAGTCATGGACAGGCTTTACCTCTCCTCATCATCATCACTTACACCCAAAAACACGTGGCACATTTCTCGAAGATCTCGACGTAGCATTAATCAGCACACCTCTCAGATAATGACACACAACATGTCCAAATGACAATAAAGAATAAATAACAGGATCAGTCCTAGCCCGAGTTATCAAAGCAACAAAATGCAAATATTCCCCCCACGTAGTAATTAGTTTAACATATCATTAAATCAGTCCATTTATCATTGTCGTTCCTAGGTTCTCATTCATGGCTACACTTTTTATAGATACGTTAATCGATGCGGCCGTTTCGCAATAAGAATTACGTAACATAAGGACCACATTTAAATTACAAAATTTACTGTACAACATAATTGTCACGCAATGCCAAAAATTACTATACGCATGTCAGTTAAGAAATCAAACCCTGAAATTTAAATTAAACCACACAAATAAAATCTATACAAAGTTCCACACATCTCTCGCGATTCCCCTCGTCCAAAATCAATAAATCAATTTTTAATACTCATCACTTAAACTGCTTTCCAGAGGCCTCCCGCCTCGTCAATTCCCATCATTAGGCCGTTAGCCCATAACACTGATGGTAATGGAGGATGAAGCTTGCTGTCTTCTCTCCATGGTCGACATTTTGCTGCTGTTAAAACACAATTAAATCAAAGTTTTTAAACTGTTCTATCTGCGTTCTAAGTATTTTATTTCCTCAGATCGTCCTATGCAGAATCGTCGACTTTCCCTATTCTATGGCTAATTGCCATCTCACAATTTATGAAAATTTCCAACTTCGTTGCCGACACACAACTATAATTTTAAAACCATATCGTCTTAAGGACGTCTTAAATGACTGTCGAAGAATAATTAGGAGTGTTCCGTTTCATCTCAGACATTTGTATATATACAGAAAGCCTAAAGTTTCAATGGTGGGAGAAAAACAGCTCCTCAATATTTTAAGTAATGGGCCTATAATTATGTGTGACCTCTCAAAATTCTTGTATTTTCTCACAGGTCGCGAATCTGCCGTCGAACAAGCAAACCGATCGCTAGATCTTTTTATATCCGATTGCCGCGCAAAACACACTGACGCTATGTTCTGGCGTCATGTTTTCTTATTGGTCAGATAAGTTGGCTTCGGAGTTCTGACCTTACAAATCCCGCCCTTATTTTCACGTCACGACTATTCTCCTCTCTCTCACTCCTTGCCTTGTACGCAGCATTGTGGCCTTTTTTGGTCACGTACGCCACAGCGTCATATCTGATTTTCTCAGAAATCCCAGAATAGCATTGGTTGTGAAACTATTGGTCATTTCCAGCCAGCACGTAGCATGTCTTACCAAGTCCAGATTTCTTGCTACATCAATATTACTCAAATATCCAGCATATCATGTATTTAGTATTTCCATCGTTTTTATTAATATGAAACATTATTATTGCACACAATGATAAGGGTTCATCTGACCCCTAGTTGATGAAATTCGAACTCAAATGAAGTCGAATTTCACATCCCCTACTTTTCTGGCTCAAATTTGAAGTTGCTGGTCCCCTCAAAATATAATGACTGTCCGCCTCTGTCTGTTTCAGTAGCCGTCTCGTTCCAAACTCATTAGGAAATTCCTGTATACTTATGCCCTCCGGCCTCTTTCCTTGCTACTCGTCTCCCCTCTCACTCTTTCAAAACATCAACATATTCATTAACGACTTCCGCCTGAACTTGTAAACACGTCAGAGCTGTCTTTTGAGCGCTTTCACCACTCGAGTACCCCCGTATCTTTTGTTGTATGTTATCACGCGAATGTTTAATTTGCTGCAGTAACATTATTTCTCGGTTCGTATGGCTCTCTCTGATGATACAATTTTAAATTTGAGATATTATATACTGCCATGTTTCCTGTGCTCACCTCTCGGACTCTGTAGGCGTTGTTACCTAAGTTCGTAACCCCTAGTTGAACTTCCTTAAGCCGCTCCTGTCTCTTCTCCATTTTACCGTGATGTCATCTCCTTCTTCTCCCCCGCGTTGCCATCTTCTTCCTTCTCCCTTCTTCTTCTCCTATTCCCGTACAATAACTTTTTTTACCATATTTCGAGACCCTTGCCTGACACGGTCTGCGAATCTCTCCTGCTATTCTTCTGTTTCCTATTGTCGGCTGCTCTATTTTCTTCTTCTCCATGCAGCTCCTCCAAATATCTCTGGGTTTCTACATGCATGGCCTCCAACATTTGATGTGTTCCGTTTTCCTCCTCGTGGTTGTCGGGATTTTTCCGCCGATCTATCGCTCTTTCCCATTTATCATTATTTCCTTCCATGTTACGTGGCTCCTCCAGGTACTGTTGCGGGTCAGCGTGTCTCTCGTTCCAATTTCTCTGATCATCCCTTGGATCCGATTGCTCGTTAAACCGCTGGTTATTTTGTGCGTTATGTTGCTGGTTGTAACGCCTATTGTCTCTGGGCCTATATTGTTGATTATAGTGTCCTCCACGCCATCCTCGATTGTAAGGTGCGTTATTATTATTATTCCTATTGTATGACGTTTGGTATCTCCTATTATCTCGCCACTGCTGATTGTTTGTGTTCCGGTAGCGGTTAGTTTCTTCCTGATTGTTATGGTTTCTGTCCCGATTTTCGTATCTCGGTTGAGATCTCGGCTCATATTCTTCGGTGCTCTGCCGTCTTTGGTTATCCCCAGTGTTTGTAGCTTGCGACCTCGTGTTTTTGTTCGGTGTCTTGACTACTTCGACTGCATTAACTAACTCTATCTGTCTCTTCTCTCTCGGGTTGATATAATTAGTGGTTTCATCTATCTTCCTTAATACCTCTTCTGCCTGGACCACGGTCGTAATATTTGCCGCCACCAAGAATTGCTGAACGCTAATAGGCATCTGCTTTCCTATAGTAGTTATTAGCTCCATTTCGCTCGGTGGATTATCAAGATCCTGCAATTTGACAAGTTGCATAGCGAAAAAATCTGCATATTTCGTCTGATGCGTGGAATGGTACTTGCGCGAGTATAAGTCCATTCGCAAGCTTTGTTGATACGACCCACTCCAGTATTTGCTTAGGAAGGCCTTGTGGAAACCTTCCATTGATTTAAATGTGTTCTTAAATCCAAGATACCAGGTAAGTGCTGAGCCCGCCAAAAATTTTTCAACCATTCTTAATTGTCGCGTTGAGCTAACATTTTGGTCCGAAAAATATTCTGTCAGTTCCCTTAAGAAAGCTTTAGGTGTCCCTCCGCTCTCTGGTAAAAACTTATTCGGTTTAAATTCGTTTCCACGGATGACTTGTATAACTTGCGTGGGAAGTTGTGTGTTTTGAGGTGTCGAGCTACGACCCTCATAATTCTGGAATGCTTGCGTGTCTACCGTTCTTGGACTTTGCCCAAGCTCGTGGCTGTCTATTGTGTGCTCTCTTTCCGCATTCTCCCCTTTCCCCTTTTCCATTAGTGTCGCAAACATCGTATTATGTCCAAGTGACTGCAACTCCGATTTTATCATGCGGTCCTCTTGAATTTGAAACCTTAACTTCATATTTTCTTCTAACGCCTGTATTTTCGCGTTATTTTCCCCTAGCTTCTTGCTTACTGCGAGCCGTTCATCTTTCGAATCAGCGCTCATCTTGGTCCAATCTTTCCTAATAGTATCCTTCAATTTAACAAAGCGTTTTTCGACTTCCTGTTGATTAGCCTCCTGATTATCTTCAAGTTTATCTATCCTTTCTCCCAGAGAAATGTTGTTCTGTTCTAATGTTTGTTTAATTTCTTCCTGGTCAATTTCTAACTTTTTCCATTTCTTAATTGATTGTATTTCTAATTTGTTGAGTTCCGTCACTAAGCCCGTGATATTGTTATCTACTGTAATTATCTGATCTTGCATACCCTGTGTCCCTCGTTCGATATTCTCAAACCTTTTTTCTAAGTTTGTGTGTGCTTCTTTGATTTCAGATGAGCTGGTCAAACACGCTTGCTCGATTTGTGCTAGTTTTGCCATAACAGTCTCATCCATTCCTTTTATTTCCTTTTTAAACGAATCTTCGATACCTTTTATTATTCCTAATTGTTTGGTATTGTTAGTGCTAACGTCCTTTGCTAATTGGATTAGCTGTTCTTTTGTGTGCTCTTTGATTTCTACCGTTAGCGCAGCTAGATTTTGAGTGTTCCTTTCGTCTTGTGCGTTTAACATTTCATTGTTTTTCTCAGACTGCCTATGTAATTGTTCACTAACCAGAATGTTTTGTGTAGCGATTTTCTGATTTATATTCTCGTTAACTTCAGATAGTTTTGTGTTTAACTGTGTCTGTATTTCTACATTATTTGCCGCTAACTGTGTCTGCATTTCTACACTATTTGCCGCTAACTGTTTCTGCATTTCTACATTATTTGCCGCTAACTGTGTCTGCGTTTCTGCCGATTGTTTATTTATAGCCGCTAACTGTGTCTGCGTTTCTACACTATTTGCCGCTAACTGTGTCTGCGTTTCTGCCGACTGTTTATTTATAGCCGCTAACTGTGTCTGCGTTTCTACACTATTTGCCGCTAACTGTGTCTGCGTTTCTTCACTATTTGCCGCTAACTGTGTCTGTATTTCATTGGTTATGTCCTTTCTCATCTCACTAAGTTGTTCTCGCGTACGAGCGGATGCTAATTCAATCACTTCGCGAATTTCTCCCAGAGTTGCCATCACAACAATAATATATTTGAGACATAGGGAAATGACATAAGGGCGGAGCCCTGGATACGCGCGCTCACATATATTAAATATACACACATTAACCCTTTACATACTCAGTTCATTTACTTTAAATTACTCCCACAAACTATAGCATCACTGAGTATAATTTATTTATTATTCCATTTAATTTTAACCCTTTGATTCAGTTATAATCTTCCTGACCTTACTTTACTTACAAATTTTAACCAATTAATAGAGTATTAATTAGTTTTTAAGGTCTAACCTTCCTGTCAAATAATTCTTTGAGTTTGGCTTTTCTACACAAAGCTAATTTAATTTTATTGGGCGCCTGGAACAGTTTGTTCTAATTTTAATCAAAGTTCAAACACTTAACTTGTTCCACATTTACTTTATTGCAAACTCCATGACTTTATATTTTCAAACATTTGGCGGTACTATCTTCGCCTAACTTACGTTAATAAACTTATCACATGCCGGTGATCTATTTTTTTACTCTAAAACACAAATGCCACACGTTCGGAAGCCAAAGTAACTCTTATAAACCCTTTGGAAAATAGCATGTAGACAAGATTCAAAATTTCGGGGTCGTAATGGATTCTTGTGAATGTGATTTAGAGGTTTTGCTATCAACATAACTTCCAAGGTTCATAAGGTTAACTTATTATTATTATAAAGCCAAGAAAAACAACAGGATCTACTAACAAATGAAATTTATTAACTGAATCAAACATAAAAAGGAAAACTATAACCACCCTTTTATTGTTCACTCGCGTGAACAGATCTAACACTGATCAGCCTGACGTACCGTGACGACACGGGATGACAGCTGTCAACAAGCATTGTGACTGAAATGTCACTTAAATCAAAGTAACAAAAGAAAACGGATCACAAGATCCAAATATAACAAACAAATAAAATAGTACAAAATTTTAATATTTATGAGCGACACGGGTTTTAAGACTAGTTCAAGTAATGAGCATTTTGACGGGCGCTCGTTTCCGACCAAAACAGTTGGTTCGGGAACGGACTCCGTACTGCGAAGGATGAATTACGGAAATGTGGGAACAACAATTACATATTTATATACACTACTGACATGCTCTAACCTTAGATTACCACAACCAAATACACGTGTGTATTATTTAAAATAAGGGCTGCGGAATTACCGTCTTATACCTTAAACACTAGGATAGCATAACATGACATGAACAAGTTTGGCCGGTTGCCAAATTATATTTATATGAATACAATGGCCTTGAAAATAAGAGCCAACAACAACAAAATACAACTTTTAATTTTTACGCCGGAAAGTTTGGCGTTTTAAAACAATGAACAAATAAGTCGTAGTAATGATAAAAGCAACTTGGATCGACAACATGGCAACTTCCCAAATTAAACCAAATAAAATAACCTTAACTCATTAGGCTTTAAAGCAAACATAACGTGTCATAACGAGCTGGAGACAACCGGGCCTGTTATCGCATCACCGAGAGAGTGGCTGATTTCTTCCCCCAAGTAGTAATTAGTGCCATGCTAAATATAGATTCTGGCCCATAGCCAGCGTACAGCACCTTTGCTAATCGCCACCTGTTAAACGCGTACAAATAAATAACACATTATCTCAAAACATCCTCTCAGGGATTTTTAAGAATCCATTCCCAGGTCAAACTTATCCCCACGGATAACTAGTTTGCCGGAATGATATCGCAGTCATGGACAGGCTTTACCTCTCCTCATCATCATCACTTACACCCAAAAACACGTGGCACATTTTCTCGAAGATCTCGTCGTAGCATTAATCAGCACACCTCTCAGATAATGACACACAACATGTCCAAATGACAATAAAGAATAAATAACAGGATCAGTCCTAGCCCGAGTTATCAAAGCAACAAAATGCAAATATTCCCCCCACGTAGTAATTAGTTTAACATATCATTAAATCAGTCCATTTATCATTGTCGTTCCTAGGTTCTCATTCATGGCTACACTTTTTATAGATACGTTAATCGATGCGGCCGTTTCGCAATAAGAATTACGTAACATAAGGACCACATTTAAATTACAAAATTTACTGTACAACATAATTGTCACGCAATGCCAAAAATTACTATACGCATGTCAGTTAAGAAATCAAACCCTGAAATTTAAATTAAACCACACAAATAAAATCTATACAAAGTTCCACACATCTCTCGCGATTCCCCTCGTCCAAAATCAATAAATCAATTTTTAATACTCATCACTTAAACTGCTTTCCAGAGGCCTCCCGCCTCGTCAATTCCCATCATTAGGCCGTTAGCCCATAACACTGATGGTAATGGAGGATGAAGCTTGCTGTCTTCTCTCCATGGTCGACATTTTGCTGCTGTTAAAACACAATTAAATCAAAGTTTTTAAACTGTTCTATCTGCGTTCTAAGTATTTTATTTCCTCAGATCGTCCTATGCAGAATCGTCGACTTTCCCTATTCTATGGCTAATTGCCATCTCACAATTTATGAAAATTTCCAACTTCGTTGCCGACACACAACTATAATTTTAAAACCATATCGTCTTAAGGACGTCTTAAATGACTGTCGAAGAATAATTAGGAGTGTTCCGTTTCATCTCAGACATTTGTATATATACAGAAAGCCTAAAGTTTCAATGGTGGGAGAAAAACAGCTCCTCAATATTTTAAGTAATGGGCCTATAATTATGTGTGACCTCTCAAAATTCTTGTATTTTCTCACAGGTCGCGAATCTGCCGTCGAACAAGCAAACCGATCGCTAGATCTTTTTATATCCGATTGCCGCGCAAAACACACTGACGCTATGTTCTGGCGTCATGTTTTCTTATTGGTCAGATAAGTTGGCTTCGGAGTTCTGACCTTACAAATCCCGCCCTTATTTTCACGTCACGACTATTCTCCTCTCTCTCACTCCTTGCCTTGTACGCAGCATTGTGGCCTTTTTTGGTCACGTACGCCACAGCGTCATATCTGATTTTCTCAGAAATCCCAGAATAGCATTGGTTGTGAAACTATTGGTCATTTCCAGCCAGCACGTAGCATGTCTTACCAAGTCCAGATTTCTTGCTACATCAATATTACTCAAATATCCAGCATATCATGTATTTAGTATTTCCATCGTTTTTATTAATATGAAACATTATTATTGGACACAATGATAAGGGTTCACTATCACATGGTAGTGGGACTCCGTCACTCCCATAGGTCCGAGGCTTACTCAAAGCTTGACCACTTGCCACGACGTCACCACAGTCGTGTGTATATTTTCCAGGAGATACAACAACATACTGGCTTACTCGTAATTAGTAGTGGAGTGGTTGGAGGGAGAAGACTACGTCAGAAACTGCCCTTGAAAACCCGGGGCACGAGATGCCTTGGGCTCAGTCGTGTGCCGCCTGTGGTTACTTTAGTTGACTAATCAATAGTATGTTGTATACTTTAGGCTCTGTCAGTGAGCTACTTTAAATACTAACACAGGGTAATGATATACTGTGTCTTACGAATTCGTTACTGGCACGAGATTAACGTCACGTAAAACTACAAACTTCCTTTTTTCCTTATCGGCACTTACAGTAGCTGAGTGAACACCAAATAGCAATAGCTTCAACAACAAATTAGAAGTTATTTGAAAACAAATCAGAAGTTACTGAAGATGGATCTCTTATCGTGAACAACTCTGCTTAATTTGTGGTAGAGATTTTTGCGGAATGTAATAGAATGCGGATGGTTTTAACGAGAGAAAAACAAGAACTTGGTCACGCCTCGAAGTCACGCCTCGAAGTATAATAGCCGCCTACATCCTACAGGAAAGATGAAGAGCATACAGTTCTCAGGCAGAGGTTTTCCTTTCATATCCGCAATTGAAACCAGTGTATCGTTCTGAGTAATCAATAATCTTCATCGATCCTAGGTCCTCGACATCAAAGATATTTAGTGACCAGTAAGAGAAGCTGTGTCCACTCTGCTGTGCTATCTGTTCCTTAATCTGGGCTTTCATGTGATGTGAGTCCCGTCCCATCTCCTTCACGTTCAACCCGTAATGACAGCACTTGTTCTCATTTGACTTCCTTTTGATTCGCCTCTCCTCCCACCACCGCACCACCAAGAGAGCTTGCCCGCTCTGCGTCTCATTGTTCGGAATCAAATCAAACTTTCAATGCTACCACCCCTCTCTGAACCCAACTATCCAACTAATGAATGGGCCAAATACCCAGAGTTCTCTCCAGCCCAGACTTCAGAGACTATACTACTGCTGCTCTGAATCCAGTGGAAAACATAAGCAGGGCGCTCTATATATATCTGGGGGGAAAAGGGTGTGATATTGAAGTGGCGTGGGTGGTGGTGGAGGAGGAGGGAGTCTTCGGACAATGCAGGACGGACAACAAAAGAGTAGGGGTCGCCATGGAAACATTGGTCAATGGCTCGCCATTCAGTGTGACCAACAAAGTATGCAACAATTCTCCCCCTCTCTATCCCCTCTCCTTTCTCTGGCCATATACATAGGCAATACAGGTTCATATACAATGAGAGATGTTAGAGGCAGCTAAAAAAGTTTCCACTCTTCTTTTGTAGCATGTGATGGCGAGCACAATGACGGTCTCCATATAGACACACATTGAACTGGAGAATAGACGCCCGCCCGCGTTCGTTCGCTCGCTCGCTCGCATGTATGCTGAACTTTTTCCTCACCCATTCCTCCCTCCTATCCCCTCTCGTATGTATATAAAACCGAGGAAACACATTGTACGGACCGGGTGAAATAAATCAAGGCGGGCGGTCTCATTGTTTCTGCTCCACTGGTAATTGCAGGTGACTGACAGACATCGGGTCACATCTCCATTCAGCTTAATCTGCTTTATTCTCAACTGTACATCGACTGTATATCCGTGCAAGATAGTGCGATTTAAATATTGTCTGAAGGATTCCATTGCAAGCCAGGGTACGAATTAGGAGCGAGTGCTATTAACGGAGCTAATTTCCCGCCATAATTTGAACAAAAGAAAGATATATATAAAACTGTGTCTTATTGTCAATTTATTACAGAGTTGTGATAGATGGAATATAAAAATATCTACTTTAAATGGAATAACAATTGGTGATTAATAATGGTATTACATCTTAGTCAACAAAATTGAATTAATACACATTAATTAATACCAGTTTCGGCCATATTATGGCCTTCTTCAACAATTGTTTTTTAAAAGAGAAGAAACTATTGTAATTATGAGGAAACTTTTGAAATAATATTTTACTTGGATTTTTCTGTGAATAATTAATTTAAAAAATATAACAAGAAGTTCCGTGACGAACTAAAAATTTTCTTAAAATTTAAGATATATGCCAATGATTAATCTATATGGATCTATCTAAAATAATGACGAAATTACATTCGTAATATCGAAATTTCTAATTAGTTCGAAATACTGTATACCTGGCATAATGTAGCCTTATAGAGCACTACAGTTGGCAGCCCTGGTGACTGAATATATTCTTAGTTCCATTTCTTAAGGTACAGAATACAAAATTTGGTTGAAGTCCAATGCATAGCATCGACGTTACATGCAGTTAAACATTGGATCTAACAGTGCACGGAAAATCATGTTGGCAATTATGTCATGCATGTATTGGTCAGAAAAAAAAATCTGAAATAATATGATCTATTGTTGTGCTAATTTTGAATGAATTCCATTAGTTAGTAAAGAAGTTACATGCATTTTAAAATTGAACCTATCAGGAGGCTTAGAATCATGTTGGCAGCACTGACGTATTTAGTTACATGAAATTAATCTAGAATGCCAGGTAGGGCCTACTATACGTGTGCAAAGTTTAGAGCTATTGGCTGCATACTTTCTGATATATTGATATTAGGGTAACAAAAATAGAGACAGCATTTATTAACAGTTGGCAGCCCTGGTTGCTCTTAAGAATACGCATAGTCATATATGTTGTAGTACACATAGCACATACGAAATTTGGTTGAAATCCAAATGATAGTATAGAAGTTACATGTATTTAAAGTTGGACCTCTCAGCAGGCTTAGAATCATGTTGGTAGCACTGACGTATATAAGTTACTCCAAATTAATATAGAATGTCAGGTAGTATACGTGTGCATAGTTTAAAGCTGTCGGCATGCATACTTTTTGATATATTGATATTTGGATAAAATAAATTGAAAGCATCTATTCACAGTTGGCAGCCCTGGTGGCTCTTAAGAATACGCGCAGTCATATCTGTTTATGTACACATAGCAAATACGAAATGTGGTTGAATTCCAATTGATAGTGTAGAAGTTATATGCATTTACAAATTGGACCTATCAGCAGGCTTATAATCATTTTGGCAACACTGCTATGTATGGATTCCTGGAAATTAAACTGAAATATTATTATATGGGTATGTACGTGTGCCAATTTTGAAATAGCTCCCATTCATACCTTACAAGATATCCAACATGGAGCTCAAATTTCAATTGCGATTTTTCAGCAGATGGTAGCACTGACATCATTTTCAAATACGGCATAGAGATATTCAGGTATAGATCTTTACCGATACCAAATTTTGTTTCGATTGCTGCAGCCGTTTAGGAGTTGATAGGGGACACACACACACACACACACACAGCCATACAGACAGAAGGACAGACAGACAGAAGCACAGACAGACAAACAGACACACATTTGCCCGGATCACTCTCATAAGGCTACTTTTTCTTCATTTTTCCAAAATGTGAAAAGTAGGCTAAAAATAGTTTTAAAAGAACAGATCTGTAACAAATGTGGGCTATAATTTGATGGTTATATAAAAATGATAAAAAATGGTGATCTTCATGTACACACACATTGAACTGGAGAATCCACGCCCTTAAAATCCTTCATTATGCCTCCTTCCTTCGGAGGGGAAGTAATGCCGGCGGATCCATGTCAAAGATTTATTGCACGTAAAAGAACATACCACTGCAATTGGTAGCGTGTAGCAAAATGTGTGGGTTATATTTGGCTAGTTAGCAATGCTCTATCAAGTTCCAACGTTCGCCGCTAGGTGATGTGACAGTAGCATCTGGTAGCCAAAGTTGGAACTACTTGAAATTGAACTTGATGGGAGCCCTCGGGCGTTCAGTCAAAAATACCCAACTATGGCCATTGGCTGAAATTCTTATATAATTAATAATGTAATAAGACTTTTGTGAAAATGACATATAACGTATCTAAATTGCTGACGTTTGTATATACTGGACTAAAAAAATGTCTTTAAAAATATCTTGGGATGGTCAACGGGGTGTGATTTTCTAAGATTAATAAAGGTTCTCTGTGGATGTAGGCTGCTGTATTTATCTTCTTGCTCCAATGGAAATTTTGAAGTGTATGGTCCTTGACAAAAAAGAACTCTTGGTCATATATTTTGGTGATAAAGTTGGATTTTGTCATATGTTACTATGATTTTTGGTTGGTTGGTTCTTAAGTTTAGGGGCTGCGACAACGCGGTCATGTAGCCCCGTGTACTTTGGGTGTGTGTAGAATCTGTCTGATAACTAGTGTTAATTGTGATGACTGTATTAAATGTGTGTTATCTGTTTTTTAATTCAAGTAAGGACTGCAGACTTTAGAATTTTTCAAATAGTTCCTACTTTTGCCGCCAAAAGCCACCGTCAACGACTACTAGTTCAAAACTTAGCTACCAGACGCCACCGCAGTCGGCTCTTGGCAACGAACGTAAGAACCTAAGAGCGTTGTTTACATTCTTAACCTATTTAATTTAGCTTCACACAGGTGTAATAAGTGGAAAGTTCTTTAACATTGCCATAAATCTATGACATGGGACAGCCGGCTTTACTTCCCCTCCGAAGGAAGGCATACTGAGAGATTTTTAACGCTCTTAAAAATCCGACTTCTTCGGCCGGATTTGAACCCACGATCTTGGGCATAGAAGCTCAGCATGCTACAAACTACGCCACCGAAGCCACCCACTATGATTTTTAAAACTATTTTTATATATTTTTTATTAATTTTTCACAGAAAAAAAAATCCAAGTAAAATATCACTCAAGATTTTGCTACTAATTACAAAAGTTTGTTTTATTTTAAAAACAATTGCTGAAGAAGCCTTTAATATGGCCAAAACTGATATGTATTATTGTACATTAATATAATTTTGTTGACTAAGGTGTAATAAAATTATTGAGTACCTATTGGTATTTCATTTAGATTAAACGTCAATAAGAAAGCTCTTAAATAATAAATAATTAATTTCATGTCACTTCGTATCTACTATAAAGTAAATAGAAGGCATATTATGGTCTATCCACCTTGTTCAATAATTTAATAGTATACCAGCTACCCAACCCGACTTCGCCCGATATCTTTAACGGTTTACCCAGCGTAAGCTTAATAGATGCCCGGACGCTAGGTCCCAGACGCAAATCACAAAGGCCGAGGTGAACAGCGAAACTCCAAACACATATACTCTTCTCTGAAGTCTTAACTCGACACGACTCGACAGTTTGATGCTGACCGAAGCTGGGGTGATAGGCTAACCCACTAGCTCGTAAACTCGCTCCGAAGCTAGTAATTTAAATTTCCACTGAATGAAGATTGTTGGAAAAAAATGAAAATGTAAAAAGCACTTATAGTGGGTGATGTATTCAAGATAGAGATATGCTATCGGTTTTTTTTCCCCTAGAACGTTTTATGCTGAACTCTTCTTACACTCATAGTATATAGGTATTTTTAACGGTTTACCCAGCGTAAGCTTAAAAGGCTAACGGACGGCAGGTTTTCTTTCGACTCGATTCACTTAAATCGTTACTGCTTGGCTTCCTTTGGTCAGAAATGATTATTAGCCTACAGAAACCTTCCTCGAGAAATCCTTTACAGAATTGTGGAAACCGCATCAAAATCCATCCAGTGGTTCTCGAGATTACCCGTTACATCCAAGAATCGGGGGCTTTGTTTTATACTAAGTAGAGATGTAGGGAGAGACGGCGCACTGTAATCTTAGTGACGACACCTTACCTTAAATATAAGATAAACACTACTGTAGTTATGAATGAAAACATACAGTTGTGTACACATTTGTATATTACCTAAGAAATGGAAATGTTTTAATAAAGATTGTTTTTGATGTGTAACATCTTTCCACTCGGTTGCTGGATATTTTTGAGGGAGTGATTTTGAAAAATGGGACGGAAGTGGATCGGACGGAAGTGTGTAAGACGCACTGCCAGCTAGATCGCATCCCTCCTGTCTGCTAAAGCAGCTGGCATTGGTACCATGTGGAATGTATATAACATACGGATTACTTCAAGATTTGGAGGCGCCATTACAGACATTTCTGCAATATATCATCTTCAAGTTGTTGTTCTTTGGTGTAAAAATATTCATTATATAATATTTGCTGAAAACAATTATGATTTATTAAGAGACTGTTTTTCAATCTGTTGATAAAAGTGATGGGCATCCACTCCTCAAGTAACTTTACTCAATACTTTCATACTGAACGGTAAACACTCATGCGAACTCTGGTGTCAACTGATTGAAACTCAAACCACATGTTAAAAGTCTTCGTATCAGTATTTAAATGATGATATGCTTTAATATGAAACATTGTAACTAGTCGGCAAAGACGGTATTATGTTTCTGCACAATGGCTGTGCAGATATTAACCCACATTGCGGTAATGCAATGATCAATGTAATATACACACATCAAAAAAAGTTTTGCATCACCTCGGTTCCCAGATCTCCGGCATATAGACGTTGACTGTGTATATTGTATCCAAGATACAGTCCCTTTGACTGTTCATAGATGTCACTAAAACTGCTCAAAGATGTAAACAACCATGCATGAGCAGGGCCTATTAGACGGAGGGGGTACGACAGCCGATCAGTTCCAGTCATTCCACCAGGACGAAGGTACGCTGCTCATGTTGTCTGTAGTTCTACCATGCCTAGAAGGTCAATACCGCAGTTCGATCGCGTCCGCATTGTTACTTTGTGTCAAGAAGGGCTCTCAACAAGGGAAGTTTCCAGGCGTCTCAGAGTGAACCAAAGCGATGTTGTTCGGACATGGAGGAGGTACAGAGATACAGGAACTGTCGATGACAGGCCTCGCTCAGGCCGCCCAAGGGCTACTACTGTAGTGAATGACCGCTACTTACGGATTGCCGCTCGGAGGAACCCTGACAGCAATGCCACCATGTTGAATAATGCGTTTCGTTCAGCCACAGGACGTCGTGTTTCAACTCAAACTGTGCGCAATAGGCTGCATGATGAACAACTTCACTCCCGACGTCCATGGCGAGGTCCAGCTTTGCAACCCCGACACCATGCAGCGCGGTACAGATGGGCCCAACAACATGCTGAATGGACCCCACGGAATTGGCATCACGTTCTCTTCACCGATGAGTGTCGCATATGCCTTCAACCAGACAATCGTCGGAGACGTGTTTGGAGGCACCCTGGTCAGGCTGAACGTCTTAGACACACTGTCCAGCGAGTGCAGCAAGGTGGTGGTTCCCTGATGTTTTGGGGTGGCATTATGTGGGGCCGACGTACGCCACTGGTGGTCATGGAAGGCTCCAAAACGGCTTTACGATACCTGAATGACATCCTCCGACCCATAGTGCAACCATATCGGCAGAATATTGGAGAGGCATTTGTCTTCATGGACGACAATTCTCGACCTCATCGTGCACATCTTGTGAATGCGTTCCTTCAAGATAACGACATCGCTCGACTACAGTGGCCAGCATGTTCGCCAGACATGAACCCTATCGAACATGCCTGGGATATGTTGAAAAGGGCTGTTTATGGACGTCTTGACCCACCAACCACTCTGAGAGATTTACGCCGAATTGTCGTTGAGGAGTGGGACAATTTGGACCAACAGTGTCTTGATGAACTTGTGGATAGTATGCCACGGCGAATACAGGCATGCATCAATGCAAGAGGACGTGCTACTGGGTATTAGAGGTAGTGGTGTGTACTGCAATCTGGACCACGAATGCTGAAAGTCTAGCTGTATGATGGTACAACATGCAATGTGTGGGTCTCATGAGCAATAAAACGAGCTGAAATGTTGTTTGTGTTGATCTCTATTCCCTTTGTATTTAACGGTTCCGGAACTCTTGGAACCGAGGTGATGCAAAACTTTTTTTGATGTGTGTATATCGATGTTTTATACGGTATCTGAGCTAGCCTTTCATAGACCACTATAATAATTCCCTTTACTGTCAAGCAGGCGTATTCATAACTAATTTAAAACTCAATTCCACGCAGGAACATTATCGGAAAAAAGCAAAATATTAATGGAGCATTAAAATACTTCCATATTATTACCGGCACGTGAAAATGAGTACCTGTCTTGTACTCTAAATTTCTGTGGTTGTAATGGCTACGTAGATAGCATCTTGGTCGACGAATCATGAGGTCTCAGGCTCGAACCCCAATCCCGGCAATTATTTTTGCTACCGGATTATCGATTTAAACGATCATAACATTATGCGTCATTTTAAAAGAATCTACATGTAATTCCGATTTATCTAATTTTAATTACAATAGTTTGCACCAAGCAGGAGTTGGGAAATTTGATTGTATTTGTAACCTTACGTTTATGGGGTATTTGGTTGGGGCGTGTGTGTATCCACACTAAGGAAATTTCTTGTTCTGCACTCCACATCAAGCTCTCTTTCTCTTCTTCAATTCAATTCTCCACATTTAATATCTGCCTCATCTTTCTAAAAAGTACTTCCTTTCTATTTCTTCTCATGTACCAACAAATTTCAACATACATAACTTACGTCATTCTTGCTAATATCAATCTGAACTATATCTCTTCTCTGCTCAAATTTTTCTACCATCTCAATAGAACATTACAACAGATACTCTAATAACTATGAACAATACCCTGTCTAAGTCTTCGAATATCAAAACTATATAAAAAACAAAAAACGCATCATAAAAGGAATATATAAAAATCTAACTTAGATGAGCACGGCGCCTCTCACTTTTACTACTGAACTATTGCAAGGAATATACAAGCTCTGCACTAAGACCTACAACAGTTCAGCAGTAATAGGTAACCATGCTATTAACCTAAACTTTCTTCTAAGAACTTGTAACCTCATTAGGTTACATATTGAACATTATTTCTAGTAGTCAATAGATAGGATAGAGACTATGGTTTCGTTCCTCCTCTTAATTTACAATATACAGTAATATGTGATGTTAGTTCAAACAAGTGTGACAGTAGCATATCTCCAATTCAATCTGTACATTCATCATAGTACCAGTATGAAAACGGAGCGTAAATTAACATTTTTAAAATGTCCAAGCTGTGTAGTATACGAATAGGATTACATGTCAGATGACTTCACATACATTTCATCTCAATTTCATAGTAGGATAACATGTCCGATGTTACACAACATATTCGACTACTGTAAGGCTCGTATCTTTTTTTTCCTCACGTCTTCTACTGGGACGGAGTAGATCAGAGTATTTCAAAGTGTGGTCTACGCACCCACAGCGGACCGTGACTAGCCAAAATAAAATTCAAAATATTTAATTTAAAATTTTGCCCTAAATAAGAGACACATTTTGCTTATGATTGAAACCCCCAGTACTTAGATTTAGCAAACAAAGCACAAAAACAACTTATGGTTTTTTTTTTCACTACTTATTTGGGTAAGCAGGCATTTTGAACGCTTTGCAACATTAAACTCTTCAGAAGAAATCGTCTTAAGAATGTTGACGCCACGCCCAGATTGAGAATATCGAAGATTCTCCTCAAAACCTTACATGTAAATAAATCAAAGTACCAGCTTCTGTCCTTATTTTGATACATGTTGAACTTTCTTCATCATCGCTGACTTAAATGTTTGGTGAAAGTAGGCCTGCCATAATGTATAATTTTATTAACGCAGTCAATGGCCATTCATTTTATTTTCAGGACGGGGCATGGAAGGGATTTTGGAAGAAAATCGGCCTTGGACGTATTGAAATGAACCGCCCCGGCATTTGCCTGATGGTGAAAATGGGAAACCACGAAAACCCTTTTCAGGACGGCTGAGGTGGGATTTGAACCCACGCTCTTCCGATGCCAGCAAGGCACAAGGTAGCGCGTTACTGCTCTCGGCCACCGTGGCCATAATATAGTATGTTTAGTATAATTTAGTATTTTAAATATTTTATAACTATTTTGTATATTTAACATATTTGCTTATTTTTCCATATTATGTATTTCTCATACTAATACTAGTAGGCCTACGATAAATAATCTTACTTGAACCCCCTTAGTGCCAGGCCTGCGCGCTCACAGTACCGGTATGCTAAGAGTGCCAGACGGATTTAGAGGATTTTGCAGGTTCACACTCTCAGGGCTATATAATTCACAATAACCAACACAATGGCTTGAAATTTTCCCTAAATGCTAACTAGAGAACTCACTTCCTTCTGAATTACACTTTAACATTACCATGCTCATGTTTATTCAAAATAAAAATATTTTGGAACATTTTCAAAACACGAAAAATATAAAAAACCGAAATAAAACAAAATATAATTCGAAATTCTACTCACAGATAAGTAATGTTTACTTCTCTGTAATCTCCCATTCACGATGAATAAGCACGTAAAATATCACTTTAGTATGTACAATAGTTTGGGCATTATCTTCACTGAAGATAAACACAACACACGGAAAACATATTTACAAAAATATAGGCTTCAGGATTTACCCCTAACCTCCCAGGTGAGGGTTGGTATTTGCATCTTGTCCTACCTGAACTTCACGGAAATCGTGAAACTGCTGGATATTGTTGTCGTCATCGCTACTACTGTCATTCTGAATGTCAATATCACTGTAACTATCGTTGTTTACCTTAGGCCTAAAATCATGCGGTCGGATGTTTACATCAATCCCGCCGCTATCACTTTCACTTTCCACTTTCTCATCTATTGGAGGATTAAATTCCTTATCCGAGTATTCATCATCCTCCTCTTCACTCAAATTATTTCCGTACATAGCCAGATCATCGCCGTCAACAAACAAACTTATTTCTCCCGCTCGACGCCATTTCACTCAATGTGTCATAGATGTTACACGGCGCGGATGAACACAGATTTCTAAAATTCACTGAACCGGAAATACGAAACTTACGCGTCATCTAGCGACGTAGTTGAAAACTACTATCCTTTCTCTGAGGAATCAGCGCGTATGGTGCCGCTTCCTGGCAAATTCAACAGTACTAAATACGTATAAAAGAGCGGTCTGTTCAAACGACGATATATCGTTGTTGGCACTTAAGGCGTAAATACGGAACAACGATATATCGTTGTCTGGCACTCTAAGGGTGAATAGGGCTAGCATTTTTTTTACATCCAATTAACCCGTCTATATACGTTGCAAAATAACTTTCTTTCAAATTCTCCATTCACTTTCGATTGCCTAGTCGATCTCTGGCTTGTTCTGGCATCAATTGAGCATTATGTAGTACTGCTACTTGAGTTTCGATTTTTGCTTTCTGTAGCAACTATTTTCTAGGTGTCGGTCCTCTACAGCTGGAGTTCATCTGAGATATAAACAGGAATGGCGCGATAAGAAGCAACTTCCTCACGCCAGGTTGTGATTTCGGATCAAAGAATATCAATTTTTGTGCTAGTAAGGAGCAATAAGTATTATTTGTCCACTGATTTTAGGAAATAATTTTATTTTGGTCTCTTTACCTGGTAAAGGAAAAAGTACTTAAAACCTATAGACCAATAAATAAGTGAAAAAGTATTACTTAAATAATATATTTAAAAATGTGAATGAAAAACCTCAGCTTTTAAAGGTTATGATCATAAACTTATTACTTGTAAACTTATGTTATTTTCAATTTGATGAAAAATGTTTGATTCTTGCAATATGCAGTGTATCTTGATTTTTAGCCTACTTTTGATTTTTGCAAAATATGAAAGTATATGCCTACTTATGAGATCTTAGAAGTTGTGTGTCTGTGTGTGAGTGTGTGTGTGTGTGTGTGTGTGTATACTTGTCTCTCCCTATCAATTCAAACATGACGAAACCTAATTGAACCAAATTTGGTACAGTGGTAGCACTAGCAAAGGACGCCTCAGTGTTTTTATATCACCACCATCTTGACGGAAACGAAATGGTGGCCACCCAAATGTACTAAGCTTAAATCAAATTACGACTAACCTAATCATCTGATCTCTTTCAAATTTTGCAACAATATACCATCATGTGGGAAGTGTCTCTTGCAAAAACTAAAAGATCATCAGCTAAATAGTTTCAAGATGGCAGTCATGTACAGTATGTGTGCTAATCGATCCCTCCTATCAATTCAAATACGACGAATCCAAATTGAACCACCTTTTGTACAGAGGTAGCTAAGCATATCTCTGTGACATCTTGACAGAAACGAAATGGTGGCCACCCAAATATTCAAAGTTTAAATCAAATTACGACTAACCTAATCATCCGATCTCTACCAAATTTTGCTACAATATACCTTAATGTGAGAGGCGTCCTTTACAAAAACTACAAGGTCATCACCCAAATAATTTCAAGATGGCGGACGTTACACTCCTTGAAAAGAACAATGAGTTATAGGGCCTAACTATACCCAAACATTTGGGAGAAAGTAGGCTGCATGTTCTTTACTTTATTGTTATTATTAATAATGATATTAAAATTATCATCGTGTGGCCTCCAGAGAGGCTGGGTGCAGGTCTTTCTAGTTGACGCCCGTGGGCGACGTGCGCGTCGTAATGAGGAAGAAGTGATGATGCAGACGTCACATACACCCAGTCCCCGAGCCACGGAAATTAACCCCAGGAGATCAAAATCCCTGATGTCTCGGCCGGAAATCGGCACTTCGGGTCAAAGCCAAGCGCGTTGTTTTATACCAAAGCACGAAAGTATTACGTTAAACGTTGTTGGACTACTCACAATTACCAACAGTTTATATGCCATATATATTATTACAGGGTAAATATTGCTTATGTGCCTTCGCTATGAGCCAAATATATGAGTGGTATGTTTTTAGGTTGGGGGTCCGTGGTGACCGGGTCTTTCAGAAACTCTGGATTAGATAATGCAATTATGAGGGAGATATAATTAATGTGAAACACTCACTGACACTCTACGTTCTCAATTTTGAGGGTGTTTTTTCATTGTTCTGAATTCGCCTACGCGATGAACACATTTTTACCCCCACGGGATGCAGCGGCTAGATTATTAGTTTTCGCCCCCAGAGGTCCGGGTTTGATTCCCGGCCCTGTCAAGAAATTTGAATTCTTGTTTGAGGGCTAGAACGGGGTACACTCAGCCTCGTGAAACAAAACTAAGAAGAGGAGCGTTAGATTCCCATCTCTGCCATTTTGTAAGTGGTTTTCCGTGGTTTACCTCTTCCACTCCAGGGAATTGCCAAGATGGTTCCTAACTTAAGGCCACGACCACCTCCTTCCCAATCTTAATCTGTATTACAAATACGCACACTAATACAGACATCATCATAACTCAGGGTATGATAAAATTCCATACACACATCCAAGCATCCTAGATGGGGCCACATGGCCACGATTTCGTAAAGTTCCTAAATCAATCAACAACAACAAAACAAATAACCACTAGCCACATGCTACTTACTGTCGACCAAAATATTATGTGCACTCGAGTTTGAAGGTTGCTTGTGAAGTAACCAATAGACCTACATATTATCCAATAACTTTATCATTTTCATCGTTCTATTCTACGTTAGTTCATGTAGGTTTGGAATTTTTAATTTATATTTTAATATTTTTTATCGCAGTTGAAACACAAAAATTGCCCGTTTTTAAGCGTGTTTCAACCATGCGTCACATTAAAGAATTATTATCTCACAAACCCGCCATCAGATTGAATCCAAATTTTAACATAATATACATTGGAATGTTGTATAACTGGTTTATTAATTTCAAAATTTTGTGTATTCAAGAACGAAAGTTGTTATCATTTTTGTAAGGTAACTTTTTCTCGGCTCGGGGTCGTTGGAAAATGTAGTTCTTGGTTGCGTTGTAATCATTAGACATCAAAAGGTTATGCTGTATGACTGTGAAGTACGTAAATTGATTCACTTATTTTGTATCGGTTTGTATTTGTACGGGGAATTAAGACATGGTTCACCAGCTAGCAGCTCCGGGAAATGCTGCACAGCGTTGCTGATATGGAGCCCATCACTTCCGAGCGAGGCCCGCCATGACGCGTGATGGAGCCCATCTTGGCAACGTTGTACAGCTTTCACCGGAGCGGCTAACTGGTGAACCATGTCTTAATTCCCCGTACAAATCCAAACCGATATAAAATAAGTGAATTAATTTACGTATTTCACAATCATACAGCATACCTTTTTGATGTATAAGGATTACAACGCAACCAAGAGCTACATTTTCTAACCACACCTAGCCGAGAAAAAGTTACCTTACAAAAATGATAACAACTTTGTTTCATGGACACACAACGTTTTGAAATTAATAAACCAGTTATACAACATTCCAATGTATATTGTGTTAAAATTTGGATTCGATCTGATGACGGGTTTGTGAAATAATAATTCTTAAATGTGACGCATGGTTGAAACACGCTTAAAAACGTGCACTTTTTGTGTTCCAACTGCGATAACAAATATTAAAATATAAATTAAAAATTCCAAACCTACATGAACTAACGTAAAATAGAACGACGAAAATGGTGATGTTATTGGATTTTATGTAGATCTTTTGGTTATTTCACAAACAACCTTCAAACTCGAGTACACATAATATTTTGGTCGACAGTAGTCGCGCAGTCTACTTCTAACTGTAAAAATTTCAGGCAAATGCCGTGATAGTACCTTACACTTCTTGAACCTCAAGGCGTAGCCATGCGAGTAAAATCCCTCACCACGACTGCGATGGTGAGCTGTAGCAACTCCGGAGATCGGAGGTTGAATTCCCGACGATTACAATGGCTATCGTGAGTGTGGTTTTTCACCCAGTATTTCCATCCAGGGAAATGCTGGGATAGTACCTTATTTCAAATCACTGTGGACGTACCCCTTCCCTATCCCAAATGCAGTGGCATAGCTACATACCCTACTACGGTAATCGCAAAAATACCCGTTGTCAGACAAATTCAACACAAATATGTGTTGGGTCATGCCCGTAGAAAATAGATGCTCGATCATATGCATGGTGAACTCTTTCTCACACTTCCCACTCTTCTACCGCTCTCGTATGTATATAAAACCGAGGAAACACATTGTACGGACTGGGTGAAATAAATCAAGGCGGGCGGTCTCATTGTTTCTGCTCCAAGGGTAATTACAGGTGACTGACAGACATCAGGACACATCTCTATTCAGCATAATCTGTTATTCACTACTCTACATCCACCCTAGATACGTGCAAGATATAACAATTTAAGTGCCATATGAAATGAAAATCCACAGCCTGCTTCCAGTCGACTGACTGGGTCAGGGAATGGCATGAATGAAGCCCCCATCTAGCGGCGAGTATATGAACTGTGTTGGCTGCCGAAGCCTGTCGCACTCCCCTGGGGCAATGATTAAATGAATAACAGATGAAATGGAATGATAGTGGAGAGTGTTGCTGGAATGAAATTTGCAACAGGGAAAACTGGAGTACCCGGAGGAAGATCCGGTCTGCCTCCACTTTGTCCAGCACAAATCTCACATGGAGTGACTGGGATTTAAACCACGGACCCAGCGGTAAGAGGCCGGGCGTGCTGCCGCCTAAGCCATGGAGGTTTGGCTAAGTGCCATATAAAGGAAGTAGGTTAACGCACGCTATAAATTACTGTAAAATCCTGCTTATTCGATACCCGATCATTCGTCAATTGATTTTATCAGCCATCTTCTTTTCTTTTTCGCAGATATTTCTCTCTTATTTTGCTCTAGTTCGTCGAGGGAATAGATTTCCATTCTTTTCCATAGTAACCTACAGTAATAGTTCATAAAGGAGGCAGGGTTGTGTGTAGCCCTACCAGGCATGATACTTGGATTGCACCACACCCTCAAGTGCTCCGGACTAGTGAGCCCTGAAGTTGGTGACCTCAAGAAATTCCTAAGCTGGGTCCGGATTTTTCCTTTTAAACATTGATATTGAGACGGACCCTTTCGTGTCTTTTATGGCTATACTTCTTTCCAAGTCAATGAATCCTGATATTTTGAGGGTTTAGGGCATTTCTAGTTTCTGTTTATTTAGATCCCTTTCGTCTTTTAGTACCGTATGTAAGTTAATTTTAAATCAGTAGTAGTCATAACATAAATAAAGGTTATCAGACCTCGACATACACACCCAATTACACGGGGTGATGGCCAAGATGTCCCAAGCCCAAAAAAGAATTAATAACAAGTCAGTAGTAGTTTTCATTCATTCCAATGTTAACATGTGTGATTACTGTGAACAAAAAACCGACATGGTTACCATGGCAACGCGTGTTCGTCATCTAGGCCTATGCATTGTAGTTCAGTAGTGACATCTATATGTTGCTGTAAGAACATCATAGTTACTATTATTGAAAGATAGTATTCCTATCTGTTGTGAGACAGCATCGATGAGGAAGAACTGAAAGTCCCTAAAGTTACCAAATGTCGATAACTTTTCTTCTAGCGTCTCCGAACGTCAGTTTAAATTTTAAAACTCAGTGCTACCAACAAAGAATCCCTAAATAGTTACTAAATTCAAATTTCTTTGACAGTGTTATTTTAATCATCACAACTCTGCCTGTACATAGATTACCTTAAGGGGTGTAGGACCCCCTTACTAATTTCAAAAATTCGATTTTTAATTTATTTTTCATTTGATGCTCCTATCCTTTGGGAACATATTGGTTTAAACAAGATGTTCAGTAAAGAACACATTAGCCTACTTTCTCCTAAATGCATAGGTATTGTTATAACTCTTTGTCCTTTTCAAGGAGTAGACAATTGAATGTTGGTTGTAGAAGCTTGTAGAAATACAACGTGCTATAGGGATATTTAACATGAATATGAGGTACCCTTTGCTACTGCTACCTCTGTACAAAATTTCATTCAATTCGGTTTCACCGTGTTTGAATTGATATGGGGAATCGATTTGCACACATGCATGGCCGCTATATGCAAACTATTGGGTTGATGACCTTGTATTTCAGTCAAAAGATGCTTCCCACAAAAATGTATGTTGTTGCAAAATTTGGTAGTGATTAGATGATTAGGTTGGTCGTAATTTGATTTAAGCTTTTAAAATTTGGGTGGCCGCCATTACGTTTCCGTCAAGATGGCGACGATATAAAACAGGACACTGAGTTATCTTCTGCGAATGTTATCTCTGTACCGAATTTCGTTCAATTCGGTTTCACCGTTTTTGAATTGATAGGGGGAATCGATTTGCACACATACATGGCCGCTATCTGCAAGCTATCGGGCTGATAACTTGTAGTTTGGTCAAAAGATGCCTACCACATAAAAGTATGTTGCTGCAAACTTTAGTAGAGATCAGGTGATCAGGTTGGTCGTAATTTGATTTAAGCTTTTAACATTTCGGTGGCCGCCATTACGTTTCCGTCAAGATGGCGACGATATAAAACAGGACACTGAGTTATCTTTTGCGAATGCTATCTCTGTACCAAATTTCGTTCAATTCGGTTTCACCGTTTTTGAATTGATAGGGGGAATCGATTTGCACACATATATGGCCGCTATCTGCAAACTATCGGGCTGATGACCTTGTAGTTTGGTCAAAAGATGCCTACCACATAAAAGTATGTCGTTGCAAAATTTAGTAGAGATCAGATGATCAGGTTGGTCGTAATTTGATTTAAGCTTTTAACATTTCGGTGGCCGCCATTACGTTTCCGTCAAGATGGTGGCGATATAAAACTTGACACTGAGGAGCCCCTTGTTAGTGCTACCTCTGTACCAAATTTTGTTAAATTCGGTTTCACCATGTTTGAATTAATAAGGGAATCGATTTGCACACATACATGGCCGCCATCTGCACACTAAAGGGCTGATGATCTTGTAGTTTGATAAAAATATGCTTCTCACACAAAGCTATGTTATTGCAAAATTTGGTAGAGATCAGATTATTATTAGGTTGGTCGTAATTTGATTTAATCTTTTAACATTTGGGTGGCCGCCATTACGTTTTCGTCAATATGGCGGCGATATAAAACATGACACTGAGGTTCCCTTTGCAAGTGATACCTCAGCACCAAATTTCGTTCAGTTCGGTTTCACCGTGTTTGAATAGTTAGGGGGAATCGATTTGCAAACATACATGGCCACTATCCGTAAATTATTGGACTGACGACCTTGTAGTTTGGTCAAATGATCCTTCATACATAAAGGTATAATGTTTCAAAAATTAGTAGAGATCACATGATTAAGTTGGTCGTAATTTGAATTAAACTTTTAACTTTTGGGTGGCCGCCATTACGTTTTTGTCAAGATGGCGGCGATATAAGACATGACACTGAGGTGCCCTTTGCTAGTGCTACCTCTGTACCAAATATTGTTCAATTCGGTTTCACGGTGTTTGAATTGATAGGGGGAATCGATTTGCACACTAACAGGCCCGCCATCCGCAAAGTATGGGGATGATGACTTTGTAGCTTGGTTAAAGAACGCGTCCAACATAAAGGTATGCTGATGCAAAATTTGGTAGAGATCGGATGGATAGGTTAGTCGTAATTTGATTTAAGGTTTGAACATGTGGATGGCCGCCATTACGTTTCCGTCAAGATGGCGGCGATATAAAACATGACACTGAGGTGCCCTTTGCTAGTGCTACCTCTGTACCAAATTTCCTTCAATTCGGTTTCACCGTGTTCGAAAGATAGGGGGGCAGACATTCAGAGTACACACACTCACAGACACACAGACTCACTCACACACACACACTCACAATTTTTCACCGCCCTGTGTTGATCTAATAAGTCTACTTTCATTTTTTGCAAAAATCGAAAGTAAGCTAAAAATATGTCATTATGAGCAACAGCTTTTGAGTTAAGTTTTAAAAGGCAAGGACTTGCACCCACTTTTCATCCTATCAGTGTGGTATGTAATATTTATGCATTTGTGTTTATCGCTCTTTTTACGAAATTTGTACTTTAGCCTATTTTCATTTTATGATAAAAAAAAATAGGTTTATGAGATCACCTTTAGTCCGTGTGTCTGTCTGTGTGTGCGTGTGTGAGTGATTCGTGTGTGAGCCCCCCCCCCCTAATAAATTCTAAACGGCTAAATTGATTTCAATGAAACTCGGTGCACCTATCCAACATGGCGGCTGTGCGAAATATTTCACCAGCATTCAGTATCTCCGAAACTATTACCGATAACACCATGAAATTTTGTACGGTGATAAAGGGCACTACTAGAAAATTACCTGTGAGACGTTCAAAAACCTGGTAACTAAAAATCCAACATGGCGGCCAAGCGAAGTTGAGACTTTTTAATAGACTTTTCTCGCGATTTAACCATCCAAACGTAATGAAACATGGTACAGCAAATGTTTATACACATTGTAATGCACCGGCGTCTAATTTAGTTCAATTGTTTGCATAACCTCAAAATGGCTGCTGTGCGAAATATTTCACTGGTATTCTATATCTCCGAAACTATTACCGATATCACCTTTAAATTATGTACGGTGATAAAGGGCACTGCTACAAGTTTAACCGTGAAACTTTCAAAAACCTGTAAAGTACAAAACGAACATGGCGGCCAAGCGAAATTAAACATTTTAATAGACCTGTCTCTTGATTTAACCATCTGTGCGCAGTGAAATGTGGTACAGTAAATGATTATACATATTTTAATGCAATGGCATCTAATTTAGTTCAATTGTTTTCATAACCACAAGATGGTGGCTGTGCGAAATTTTAAAATTAAGTTTTTATTTCATGCGTTGTAATCATGCGACCAAAGTGAAATTTTGAATAATGAACCTACGCAATATTTTTCCTTTAATAGCACATAACTCTATGTCCTATATATAGCCTATATAACAATCCAAAATGGTGAGCATCCGAAATGTTTTGACGATTCTCAATATCTAAGAATCTTTTACAGCAATCAAACTAAAATTTTTCATGTTCATAGAGGCTATGAACGTAAGTTCACCTATAGGTCTTTCAGTAACCAGGTGAGCACAAATCCAACATGGCAGTGACGCGAAGTATAAATATTTAAATAGACGTTTCTCGCGATTTAACCATCCTAGTGCAGTGAAACATTGCACGATAAATGCATATACAAATGTTAATCCACTGGCATCTAATTTATTTCAATTGTTTTCATAACCACAAGATGGCACCTGTGCGAAATTTTAAAATGTCGCTTTTACTTCTTGTGTCCTAATCATACGAGTGAAGTTTGAATACCACACGCACACAATAATCTTCATGTAATAGTACATAAATAAAAATCCTACCTGGCGACCTTCTGAAATATTTAGACGGTTCTCAATATCTAAGAATCTATCACAACAACCAAACTGAAATTTTGTATGTTGATAGAGGCAAATAACACGAGTAGGATGTATGAAAATAGGCCGTATAGTTCTTCACGGAACAACTTGTTAATATCTGTTTTAGTGATAACTCAAATTGAAATACACTGATGAACGTTTTAGGGTGTGTTTCTACATATTATATATACAACCTGATGCAAATTTATGTATCTCACTTGGATAGTCTTCTTAAAAAAATGTGTTAAAAATATTATACAATTATAATTTGCTTTATTCACAAAATTAAAAATATTTTTGTTCAGGTATGTTGCTGAAAGTGCATGAATGTGTTGAAGAGAATCTTAGCAATAAAATAAGATAAGAAGAACCTAAAAAAAGTGAAAAAATAGTGTAGTTATCACACAAATGCCCCAGCCTAACATGAAAAACAACCACAAATTTGAATATAGAAAAAATATGCTAATTATATTTTAAGTCAATGCTAATCATGTTTCCATGTAAAAAACAAGTAGTTTCGTGAAGAACTATAGAGCCTATTTTCATATATCCTACTTAGATAATTGCCTCTATCAACATACAAAATTTAAGTTTGATTGCTGTAATAGATTCGGAGATATTGAGAACCGACTAAATATTGCGGATGGTCGCCATGTTGGATTTTATATGTAGGTCTTAGAGTTATGTACTGTTACATGAAGATTATTGTGTACGTGTAGTATTCAAATTTCAATCGCATGATAAGGACACAAGAAGTAAAAAACGACATTTTAAAATTTTGCACGGATGCCATCTTGTGGTTATGGAAACAATTAAAAGAAATTAGATGCCTGTGGATTAACACTTGTTCAAGGATTTACTGTACGAAGATTCTCTGTACTCGGATGGTTAAATTGCGAGCAACATCCATTTGAATAATAATACTTCGCGTCGCCGCCATGTTGGATTTGTGATCACCAGGTTATTGAAAGTCCTATAGGTGAACTTATGTTCATAGCCCCTATAAACATTTTAAAAAATCCATCTAAATATTTCGGATGGTCGCCATATTGAATTGTTATATGTATAGGCCATAGAGTCATGTACCATTAAAGGAAAATTATTGCGTAGGTTCATTAATCAAACTTTCACTTCGATCGCATGATTACGACACAAGAAATAAAAACTTAATTTTGAAATTCGCAAAGCCGCCATCTTGAGGATATGTAAACAATTGAACTAAATTAGATACCAGTGCATTACAATGTGTATAAACATTTCCTGTACCAAGTTTCATTGCGTTTGGATAATTAAATCGCGAGAAAGGTCTATTTAAAATTTTCAATTTCGCTTGGCCGCCATATTCGTTTTGTAGTTAACCGGTTTTTGAAAGTCTTATAGATAAACTTCCAGAAATGCCCTTTATCTCCGTACAAATTTTCAGGGTGATACTGCTAATAGTTTCAGAGATAGAGAATGCCGGTGAAATATTTTGCACAGCCGCCATCTTGAGGTTATGTAAACAATTGAACGAAGTTTGATGTCGGGGCATTAAAATGTGTATATACATATACTGTACCAAGTTTTATTGCGTTTGGTTGGTTAAATCGCGAGAAACGTCTATTTAAAGTCGCAACTTTGCTTGGCCGCCATGTTGGTTTTGTAGTTACTAGGTTTTCAAAAGTTACATAGGTGAACTTCTAGTGGTTTTCTTTATCACCGTAAAGTATTCCAGAGTGATATCGGTAATCGTTTCGTAGATATTGAATGCTGGTGAAATATTTCGCACAGCCGCCATGTTGGATTGATGAGACGTAACAAAATTTGAAGGGCATGGTCGGAGTTGTCCAGAATAGTGCTATGAACTTACAGAGTTTCATTGAAATCGCTCCAGCCGTTTAGAAGTTATTAGTGGGCACACACACGCACACGCACGAATCACACACGCACACACAGACACACGGACAAAAGGTGATCTCATAAGGCTATTTTTTCATAAATCTAAATAGGCTAAAAAATACCAGTGTTTGATATGCACTACATTTCATTAGTTATTGTAAGTATTGCGGTTTCAAAGAAAATAATTGTTCAATGTTGCTAAAATTTTACCTTGGTAAGCTGTACTAGACCCCTTAATATATGTTTCCCATTATGGTAGAAAATAATAGTGGCGAAGACTTTTTCGATTTGCCCTCGTATGTATGAACTTGTTGGTTTGTATTCTCAATATCTGAGGTCACTGGGATCGGTGTGCAAGGCGTTTATAGACAGAACGTCCGCATAGATCATTCACTCTTTGGACTTCATACATTGTCGCCGACATCTACAAAATATTAGGAGTACAACCCCAACTCAAATTCTGTCTATATAACTTGTGGAGTAGTCGTTAGCATTCTTTGCTGCCACACCTGAGGTTCGATTATAGGCCCTGCCAAGATATTTAATGCTGGATCGGTGTACACTCAACCTCGTGAGGAAGAACTGAGTGTAGGTGAATTCGATTCCACCCGATTTCAAATACACACACAAAATAGACAATTTATACTGCAACATTTCAGTCGACCAACACAACACAATACAATCCCAATTGCAGTGACATGCGAATAAATTATCTAATAACAAGTAGTTCTGTGAAGAATTATACAGCCTATTTTCATATATACTATTTATGTTAATTGCCATTGTCAACATACAGTATTTCAAAACTCAGCAATTCTTCTAGGTTTGTGCCGTGTCTTGTGTGGGGTTTCGCCTAGGACACCAAGCTAGGCTCATCGGCGGGCTCTTGGTGTCCCCGCCCGGACCCCCACAGGAGTAACGAACTGCGCGCTACCTCCCTTTGTATAGAGTGCAACTGCACTACTTGACTGCGAGAACTAAAAGCTCAAGCAGCCTGAACCTCCCTATGAAGGCTTCCAAAAAGATGGTATATTGGCTTTCACGGCCGGTGAATTAAAACTCAGCAATTCTTCTAGGTTTGTGCCGTGTCTTGTGTGGGGTTTCGCCTAGGACATCAAGCTGCCTCATTTGCTGTAATAGATTCGTAGATATTGAGAACCATGTAAATATTTTGGATGGTCGCCATGTTGGAATTTATATATGTAGGCCATAGAGTTATGTACTATTAGATGACGATTATTGCGTAGGCTTATTATTCAAACTTCGATCGCATGATTAAGACACAAGAAATAATAACGAGATTTTAAAATTTCGTACAGCCGTCATCTTTAGGTTATGAAAACAATTGAAGTAAATTAGATGCCAGTGGAATAAAATTTGTGTAAGCATTTACCGTACCAAGTTTCACTGCGCTCCGATGGTTAAATCGCGAGAAATGTCCATTTAATTATTTGAATTTTGAGTCACCGCCATGTTGGATTGAAAGTCCGATACGTGAAGGTATGTTCACAGCCTTTATCAACATACAAAATTTCAGTTTGATTGCAGTCATAAATTAGTAGAGATTGAGAACCGTCTAAATATTTCGGATGGTCGCCATGTTGGTTTTTTTAGCGTATGGCTTTTAGTGCCGGGAGTGTCCGAGGACATGTTCGGCTCGCCAGTTTTTTGTAGCTGCTTCGAGACGGACACCCAATGGGTGAGCTACAAGTACCGTTGGGGAGGGAAGGAGGGAAGTTGGAATGTAAGGACGAGGAGTTGGAAGGTAGCGGCTGTGGCCTATAGTTAGGGACCAACCTGGGCATTTGCTTGGAAGGAAGATGGGAAACCACAGAAGACCATCTTCAAGGTTGCCGGCGGGGGGATTCGAACCTCCTCGCCTCCCGGATGTGAGCGACTGCCATCAGTCATGCCGTAACCACCACGGCTAACTCACCCGGTTGGATTTTTATATATGTAGGCCATAGAGTTATGAACTATTAGATGACGATTATTGCGTAGGTTCATTATTCAAACGTTGACTTGATCACATGATTAGGACACAAGCAATACAAAATTAATTTTGAAATTTCGCACAGCCGCCATATTGAGGTTATGAAAACAATTGAACTAAATTAGATGTCAGTGCATTACAATGTGTATAAACATTTGCTTTCCCGTGTTTCATTGCGCTCGGTAGGTTAATTCGCGAGAAAATCTTAGAAAGTGTATTAATTAAGTGATAGACGTGCGTTAATAATGTGACACATATCGTCAATACTTCATGTAATATTTCTTTCAGGTCGTGTTGACCGACTGAAAAGCATTATAGTACATAACTAGGCAACACTGAGCCTCCGTGGCTTAGGCGGCAGCACGCCGGCCACTCACCGCTGGGTCTGTAGTTCAAATCCCGCTCACTCCATGTGAGATTTGTGCTGGACATAGCGGAGGCAGACTGGTTTTTCTCGGGGTACTCCGGTTTTCCCTGTCACAAATTTCATTCCAGAAACACTCTCCACTATCATTTCATTTCATCTGTCATTCTTGCCACGGTGGGTGTGTAAGTGATTTTTGAAAGGCGACAAGAATCACGATACTCATGTCATCCGTTGTTGGCATGTTAAATAACCCATTCGAATTCAGTAGGCCGTGTTCATAGTGGCAAAATTAATCTCGGGATTTTCCGCCAACACAAAGTTCCTCATTTCTCTACTAGCGGTATAGCGTCAAGAAGCTTAGATATCTAACCTCCTTGACATTCATAGCGCTCCAAGGAGCATTAAATTCGACTCGCAAGCTGCCCTCTGGGTGTCAATTAACAAAGCTTGCACCCGGCACCCGAGGCCATACGATATTATCATTATATGTCATGCATTTATTCATTGCCCCAGGGGAGTGCAAGGTTCATATCCTCGCCGCTAGATTGGGGCTTCATTCACTCCATTCCCTGACCCGGTCGGTCGACTGGAAGCAGGCTGTGGATTTTCATTTCCACTAGGAAAATCCACAGCCTGCTTCCAGTCTCCGACCGGGTCAGGAATGGAATGAATGAAGCCCCTATCTAGCGGCGAGGATATGAACTGTGCCGGCTGCCGAGGCCTGACGCACTCCTCTGGGGCAATGATTAAATGAATGATAGAGTGGAGAGTGTTGCTGGAATGAAATTTTGACAGGGAAAACCGGAGTACCCGGAGAAAAACCTGTCTGCCTCCGTTCTGTCCAGCACAGATCTCACATGGAGTGACCGGGATTTGAACCACGGACAGAGCGGTGAGAGGCCAGCGTGCTGCCGCCTAAGCCACGGAGGCTCTTCATTTTATTTCCACTAGGAAACACTGAAAATAGCTTCTAATACTTCCATGGTTGGACGGCATGGCGCGCTGTGTCGTGCTCTCCTTGCCCACGGAGAAGATACTGTACCTCTGTCTGCGCATGTCGCCATACCGGGCTCTGCCGGAAGGGAACGCGGAATTGTCCTGGCGCACAGCCAGACCCAACTGCACCCGATTAAAATTAATTATGTGTCGTGACAAGCAGATAACAGTTGCGATAGAGATCGGCTATAAAGCGCAGTGGCCGTGTGCCCATGTTCATACTTCATTTAGCAGAGAGAGCCAAGATAAAGCCTAGCAGCCACTACATCTTCCTGCTTGCTCGCAATTAGTTCACAACTCATGAGGCAGGGAAAGTTGGTGCCAATTTTAGTGAATCGCACAAGATAACAGAATGAGTGTCGTCATATATATTCGGTATGTCTCTATATTCGAAGTTTTCAAACAGTGTGTCACACACAGCGCAAGGCCTGCGGCCCAGTTGTAGTATGGTAGGACTATCATAGCTTGCCACGGTGGGTGAGTGGATAGCGTGTCGGTTTACTAACCCCATGCTTGCAGGGTCGCTCCTGGCCGTGGTAAGTGATTTTTGAAAGGCGGAAAAAATTACGACACCATGTTATACGATGTTGGCATGTCAAAGAACTCATTTGAATTCAGTAGGCCGTACTCATAATGGCAAAATTAATCTCGGGAGTTTCCGACAAAACAAAGTTCCTAATTTCTCTACTAGAAAGCGCTATAGTGTTCAAGGAGGTTAGATATCTAACCGCCTTGACTTTCATAGTGCTTCAAGGAACAACAAAATTCGACATGCAAGCTACCCTTTGGGTGTCAAATAACAAAACTTGCACCCGGCACCCGAGGCCATACGATATTATTATTATTATTATTATTATTATTATTATTATTATTATTATTATAATTATTATTATATTACTTAATTTACAGTCAACCGGAGCTACGCTCGCTAACGCGCAGAGCTGGGTCATGGGGCGAGCTATCTGTCAGTTCAGTAGACGTGGGTTCTAACTCCTCCATTTTTGACCGCCCTTGAAATGGCTTTCCGTGATGAATTACGGGATGGTACTTTCCAACTCCTTGCTTAGTTTCATTCATCTTCACTCAATTCATCCCTCATTAACTCATCTCTAGAGATAGGCGTCATGAAGGTATCCAGCCGTAAAATCCACCCGCCACATCGCTACATCGCATACATAACATATTAGGTCCGTCTACTTGCGTAGTGGCTAGCATTCTTGGCTGTCGCCGCGGAGGTCTGGGTTCGATTCCCCGCTCTACCAAAAAATGTAATTCTGATCTGAGGGCTGGATCGGGGTACACTAAACTTTGTGGGGCTAAACTGAGAAGAGGTGGGTTCGATTCCTACCTCAGTTATTCGGAAAGTGGTTTTCTGTGGTTTCCAATCTCTAGGCCTACTCCAGGCAAATGCCGGCCACGACCGCTTCCTGCACAAATCCTACCCTAATTACAATATACTCACTAGTACAAACACCCTAGTACCACGGGGCTACATCACCACGATGTCGCATAATCTCTAAAGAATGAATAACAACGAACATAGTAGACGTACTTAATACGGTATCTTAATTTCCTTCGACCCACTTTCTAGTAGTTTCTGTGTAATCAGCATTAACTGTCGCCACGAGTGTGCAAGTTCAATTCACGGTTCTGCCAAGAACTGCTAATTCTGGTCTGAGGGCTGGAACGGGGTACACTCAGCCTCGTGAGGCAAATCTGAGAATAGGCGGGTTCGATTCCTAACTCAGTCATTCTGGAAGTGGTTTTCCTTGGTTTCCCACTTCTACTCCAGGTAAATGGCTGGATGTCGCCTAATGTAAGGCCATAGGTTATTCCTACTATAGTAGTGTATTTGTATATTGGGGATGGGATTGGGAAGGAGGCGGCCGTGGCCTTAAATTAGGAATCTACCGTCATTTGCCTGGAGTAGAAGTGGGAAACCACAAAAAACCATTTCCAGGATGGCTGAGGTGGAAATCAAACCCAGAACCTCCCAGACCCTCCGGAGTGTCAACCAAGAATGCTAGCCGCTACACCACCGCTACAAGTTTGGAAATTAATTGGTTGGTTGGTTCCTTAGTTTAGGGGCTGCGACAACGCGGTCATGTAGCCCCGTGTACTTTTTGGAAATTAAGTTAGACTATTAAGACAGTTGTAACACGTAGTTCCGTGAAGAACTAAAGCCTATTTTCATAGGCTATATCCTACTTATGTTAATTGTCTTTATCAACATTCGTAGATATTGAGAACCGTCTAATATTTTGGATGGTCGCCATGTTGGATTTTTACATATGTAGGTTTTAGAATTATGTACTATTACATGAAGATTATTGTGTAGGCCTACGTGTAGTATTCAAACTTCAATCGCATGATTAGGACACAAGAAGTAAACAAGATGTTCAGTAAAGAACATATAGCCCACTTTCTACTGAAATACGGTTGTTGTCACACAAAGGTAGGTATTTTTGCGTTGAAGTTGCGGGGACACGTACAACTCCAGAACAAGAAACGTCTCATACGCTCATACGACATGTTTACACTGACCAGGTTACTCTACAACTACGCAATAAGGTATCGACGTGTTATGCGCTCTTGGTTCTCGCCTGACGAAGGCAGCAATGAGAGGCGTGTTGTATTTGTGCGCGCCCGCTTAAGGACAAGCTGCGTGGTAGACCGGCACACATTTAGTAACACGCAAATTGGTTGGTTGATTCTTAAGTTTAGGGGCTGCGACAACGCGGTCATGTAGCCCCGTGTACTTTGGGTGTGTGTGGAATCTGTCTGATAACCGGTGTTAATTGTGATGACTGTATTAGTGTGTGTTATCTGTTTTTTAATTCAAGTAAGGACTGCAGACATGGATTTTTCAAATAGGTCCTACTTTTGCCGCCAAACGCCACCGTCGACGACTACTAGTTCAGAACTTAGCTACCAGACGCCACCGCAGTCGGCTCTTGGCAACGAACGTAGGAACCTAAGAGCGTTGTTTACATTCTTAACCTATACAATTTAGCTTCTTAAACATGCCATAAATCTATGACATGGAACCGCCGGCTTTACTTCCCCACTTCCCCTCCGAAGGAAGGCATACTGAGGGATTTTTAACGCTCTTAAAAAATCCGACGACTTCGGCCGGATTTGAACCCGTGATCTTGGGCATAGAAGCTCAGCATGTTACCGACTACGCCACCGAAGCCGCCTAACACGCAAATTACCGCCAGCTCAAAATCATCTCCATGTTAGAACCCATTTTGAGTTACCGCTGTCAGTTCCGGAGTTCGTATTTTGGATTTGCAAACTTTCAATTCTCCTGAGTCGCCAGAAAGCGTGGCGTAATGCTCTTGGCTGCACTGCTGAGTTCAACAGGTAGTGATGAAATGAAGTGCAGTACAGTTATCGAGACTAGCGTTACAAAGGAAGCAGGCCTAAAGCTTTATCATCCACCTAAGGGCACGTTTTCAGGGTAGGTAAGACATATCAGTTAAGTATTCTGAAATTGTATGTTTCATACTGACCTCATTACTCAATGATCACGGCTAACTCAGAATCTTTTAAAGAACACCGAAAAGTGTTCGCTGATGGAAATTCCATTGAAATAGATTTGCATGTAAATATGAGGCACCTAGGATCAAAACCCGCCAAGTCCACAAAACAAACTTTGTGGGAAAATGAGGAAAACTGATTACATATGAAAAAAAAAACCTTGGAATATGAACATTACGTATATTAATTACATTGTTATCAAACGAGGCATTCCAACATATTAGAGGATTGGCCCTTTATGGAAAATAACACAATTCTTAAGATTAATTAGGTGTTAACTGTTTTAGAAAGTGAAATGCACATATAGACGCTTTTGAAAGTAAGACATACAGTTCTAGGAATAACAACAAGGGGAGAAGAAGGGCATTTGAACGTGAAACCTCCATTTATGTATGATGTGAAAACCTGACCTGAATTATGATTATACATATATTAATGTTTAACAAACACTTAACCACACATTACAAAACACAACACAGCTGATGGCAGTATGAAAGAGTCCTGGGTAATGCTGATTGACTGACAGCGACTTGATGGGTTTTGAAACTGACAATGGCGGAAGTTCAATTAAATCTAGTGGATTTTGAAATTAACCCTTAGATTTTTCCGCCATTTTCATAGGGATATAGCGTCATTTGAAGGAAAATCATGGCACCATTGAATTGCCCACGTAAAAGTTTATATAAAAGGCAGCTTCATCTCATTTTTCATGATCGACGGACTTAGCGGGTTTTGATTCTAGGCGCCTCATTTAGTCCTCCGCATTACACAATATCTCAATAAAAATGTATAATCAGAACTGTGGAAACATTACATTGAGAATCTTAAATATGCATCTAGAATGTTAACATTAATAAATCATTAACAAAGATGAAACTAAATAAAGGCTGTGATGTTGGTGATTGTTATTTCATGGAGTGGACTATCTGTCCCTGGGCAAACAATATAACAGTGAGAGGTCTATGCTAGTATGAATGCAGTGATAGCTTTTTAATGCAGCGAGTCGCGAGGCCACACACTGTTTTGTTTAATATTACTGATATTGTAAAATATTATTATTCATGCCGTTGTGCTTAGTTTGAGTTTCCTATTGTGTGCCGCACCAGCAATTAAATAACTTGTATTCATTGCCCAATTAATAAATAACATTAACAATTCCATTGATTACAGGCAGCTGAATGGTAGTAATCAGCAAGTGCGCTCGCCTGCTGGGTGGTCTAAAGAAACCAGGCAGCGTGCAGCAATGTCCTGATCTCTAACTTGTCTATCTAATGAGGGCATACTGAACGGAAATGCTTTTCAGACAAGTTGAATTCACTTTGCCAGTCCAGGGGGCGATTTATATTCTTCATTCTTGAGTTGTCTCCGACCATAGTGAGCTACAACAAACTAAACAGCAAATCAGTCAAACAATCAAACTAAAAAAACAGAGTAACCAAACAAACTCACCACTAACTGAACAACGCAGCAATCAAATCATCTTAAATCAAAGAAACCAAACTGCTCAACAACAATGTGGCCAACAATACAAAAACTCAGCTAAACTAGAAATTAAGCAACAAAATAAACAATTAGGAAACTTACAAAACAGAAGAAAGTCAATAAGCCAAACAACAAGGCAATCATCCAACTACAGCAAAGTTAATAAATATGACCACTGTTGAAAACAAAACAATAACGCCTAGAACCTTAACTTTCACATCAAGAACTGAGTGCATTTTTTTCTGACCACTTACATATCATGTAGGCCTAGTACATTTTTGGCTAAATTTCATGCGGTACTTTCCTAGTAAAGACTTTTCCAAACATGAAATAGGAAACAAATGTTCACTAGTTTTAGAGATATGCCAGTAATGAGCTGAGTGTTCCAATGGTTGATGTACTAAATGTTATAATATGTTATTTGTTCATTTCGGAGCTTAGTGACATCGTGGCCATTTATCCCCGTGTACTTGAGTGTGTGTGTGGAATTTGTCTGATAACCTATATTATTATGATGGCTGTATGTGTCTAGTTGTAATTTAAAAGAGGATTGTGAAGGAGGCGACCGTGGCCTTAATTTATTAACCATCCCGGCGTTCGTTTGGGAAACCACGGAATACCACTTCCAGGATGGCTGAGGAGGGAATCGAACTCACCTATTCTCAGTTTTGCCTCACGAGGCTCAGTGTACCCCGTTCCAGCCCTCAGACCAGAATTGAATTTCTTGGCAGAATCGGGAATCGAACCCGGGTCTCCGCGCGACTTCGAAAAGTGCTAACCATAAATGTTATATGAGCTTCCTTCTGGTACAAAGAAAAATTCGAACAAAATATCGATACAATTGTTTTTCTCCAGTGTACCAATAAATGCTTGTTGTTGCCGTGAGATCCTTAAACAGACACAGTTCAAAGCTAAGGAAGGCCCACGCAAAGATATACTGTATGTTTTTATGTTTTACCTGTGAGGGACAAGTGGAACTACACGTAGAAGCAATCTCGGTTAATGTAAGAAAAAATCCTATACTTAACATACATTTGGAAAGCATATACTTGCCCCAAACAGAAGGTTGTTGTTTTCTTTGTACCAGCAAAGAAACTCATCTAACGTTACCTCTACGAACAAAATCATGATGGCAATACTTGCGTCGATTTAGAGCACACAGCACATTACAGTATATCCCAAAAGGTGATACATATTTCTGTTGTAGAAACCATATCAGAAAAGGTAACGGTCCAACCCAATGGAAATTAGCAAAGATTGTATTAAGATATGTATGAGTTTATCGTATAATTCAACTCCCTCGTGGTATAGTGGCTAGTATTCATGATTGTCACCCCGGAAGCCTGGGTTCGATTTCCGACATTGCCAAAAACTTTAGTTCTGGTCTATAGGTCTATAGGCTTGCCTCGTGAGGCAAAACTGAGAAAAGGTGTATTCGATTCCCTTCTCACCCATCTTAGAAGTGACAATTCGTGGTTTCCCCACTTCTACTCCAGTCAAATGCCATAAAGTCATGTAGCCCCGTGTATTTGAGTGTGTATGTGGATTAACATGTGTTATTATGATGGATGGATGAGTGTTGTTGTAATTCAGAAGAGGATTGTGAAGGAGGCGGCTGTGGCCTTAAGTTATGAACCATCCCGGCATTCGCCTGGGAAACCACGGCCATTCTTATTGAAAGGCCACATCTATCTTTCGAATCCTAGCTGCAATTACAAAATCACATTCTCCTACAGACAGCATAATAACAGAAGTATTCAGACAAATTATTTATATGAAAATGAAAATGAAAATCCACGGCCTGCTTCCTGTCGACCGACCGGCTCAGGGAATGGAATGAATGAAGCCCCCATCTAGCGGCGAGGATATGAACTGTGCCGGCTGCCGAAGCCTGTCGCACTCCCCTTTGGCAATGAGTTAATGAATGACACATGAAATGAAATGATAGTGGAGAGTGTTACTGGAATGAAATTGTGACAGGGAAAACCGGAGTACCCGGAGAAGAACCTGTCTGCCTCCACTTAGTCCAGCACAAATCTCACATGGAGTGACCGGGAATTGAACCATGGACCCAGCGGTGAGAGTCCGGCGTGCTGCCGCCTAATCCACAGAGGCTACTATTTATTTATATATTTATTTATTTATACAACCAAGTAAACGGGGCTGTATGTCTACGATGTTCAAGTTCCTAAATAACACAACGGAGAATGTTTACCTTAATTCTTTCGCCAAAATTGTAGGTTCGAAGTGGTATACGTTGATTGTTAACACTGGTCTGAATTTTTGATTGTTTATGTTGACACAGGCTAGATACTGTATATGGAAGCTACTAGGATAGGAGTGGTGCTGAGTAATGGAATTTAGACCACATCCGTTGCCTGTGGATGCTGTAAAAGGTTCAACTCACAGTGTCAATGCTGATGCACTGGCTCAGTGAAGAAAGTAGTGACAAACTACCTCACTCTTCATCTTGCCTAGTACGCCTGGATTAGAGCGCTGTCTTCGGTTATTGTAAGTTTCTACCCACATAACATAGTGGTGCTTTTTGAAGAACCGTCTGGCAGCGTGGTGCAGCGGTAACGTTCTCACCTGCTGTACCCAAGGTTGCAGGATCGAATCCTGGTGCAGTCAGTTGGCATTTGAGGATGTGCAAATGTGAGGAAGCCATGTCAGTAGATTTACTGGCACGTTAAGGATCCCCTTCGGGGCAAAATTCCGTCACTCCAGATTCTCTAAAAGCCACAGTAGTTAGGGACGTAAAACCAATAGCCTAACATTGTTATATGATCGTTGAGTAACCGGGCTGTTTCATTATGCAGATTTCCTTGTACTCGTGTGTGTAGTGGTTAGGATTCTTGACTGTCACCCCTGAAGTTCGGGTTATGGTCTGAGGGTTGAAACATAGTACACTCAGCCTCGCGAGGAAAAACTTCAGGGGTGGGTTTTATTCCCACCTCAGCCATTTTAAAAGTGGTTTTCCATGGTTTCACCACGTCTGCTCCAGGCTGAGTAAACCCTTAGTTAGTTATTGTTGTTTTAAGGGATGAAACTACCAGGTCATCTGTCCCTTGAGTAAACCCTGTTTCAGCCCTCAGACCAGAATTCAATTTCTTGGCAGAGCTAGGAGTCGAACCCAGACCTCTGCAGCGACAGCCAAGAATGCAAGTCATCACGCAGCGAGGTGGATATGAGTAGAGAAAAGCCTTGAGCAATACATTAATTTAAAAAGATAGCTTCAGTGTTGCCTAATTGACAATCACTTCTTAGTGAACTGATATACCCAAGATCGCGGGTTCAAACCCGGCCGAAGTCGTCGGATTTTTAAGAGGGTTAAAATCCTTCAGTATGCCTTCCTTCGGAGGGGAAGTAAAGCCAGCGGGCCAATGCCACAAATGTATGGCATGTACTGTATAATAACATACCACAACTGGTAGTGTGTTGCCAAAATTGTAGGTTATATTTGACTGGTTAGAAACGCTCTATTAAGTCCAAACGTTCGCCGATAGGTGTCAGTGACAGTGGCATCTGGTAGCCAAAGATGGACCTACCTGAAATTGAACTTGCTGGGAGCCTTCGGGCGTTCAATTAAAATACCCTGCTATGAGCATTGACTGTAATTCGAATATAATCACTTCCTAATGATTTTAGCTTTATCTAACGGCAATGCTATTTCCTTTCATCAGTCCGCCTCGTTGCGTAGTGGCTAGCACACTTGGCTGTCACTGCGGAGGCCCGGGTTCGATTCCCGGCTCTGCAACGAAATTTAATTCTTGTCTGAGGGCTGGAACGGGGGTACACTTAGCCTCGTGAAGCAAAACTGAGGCGGTTTCGATTCCCACCCCAGCAATCATAGAAGTAATCATATGGATGGTTCCTAAATTAACGACACGGCCACCTTCTTCCCAATCCACATCTGAATTACAAATACATACATCACAATAACACTGATTATCAGATAAATTACACACCAAAGTACACGGGGCTACGATGCCACAAAGCTCTCAATGAATCAAAAATAACATAATTTCCTTTTATAAACTCCATAATTTACAAAATGTTTGCCAAATGGGATTTCATTAGAGATAGCTTTTCAGTCGGTCAACACAAATTGTGCCGAATTACATTAGGCGGGAAAACATGTATGTATAAGCCTTAATATGAAAAAAAAATACTGAGATATTTATCACGAAATAACACGCTTTTATGTACAACAAAAATGGGGGTACTTAATTGGATAACGATCGAAACATGTCATCGAATTAAGTACCCCCCCCCCATTTTTAGCCGATTTTCATTTATGAAAGAATAGGCCTGGGCTATGAGATAACCTTTTGTGTGTGTGTGTGTGTGTGTGTGTGTGTGTGTGTCTGGAGCGATTTCAATGAAACTCGGTAAGGTCATATTACTATTTTTCCGATACCGACCGTGCGCGTCTCACCAATCCAATATGGTGGTTGTGGTAAATATGTCACCGGCATTCTATATCTCCGAAACGATTAACGATATCACCCACAACTTTTGTACGGTGATAAACGGCACTGCCATGAGTACACCTGTACGACTTTTAAAACCCTTTTAAGTACAAGACGAACATGGTGGCCAAGCGAAGTTGACACATTTGAATGGGCGTTTCTTACGATTTAACCAACCGAGCGCAGTGATCGTTTGCAAAAGTTCGTTTCCAAAGCAAATGTTTATACACATTGTAATGCACTGACATCTAATTTATTTCAATTGTTTTCATAACCTCAATATGGCGGCTGTGCGACATTTTAAAATTATGTTTTTATTCCATGTGTCCTAGTCATGCGATCAAAGTCAATGTTCGAATTTTGAACCTACGCAACAATCGTCATCTAATAGTTTATACCTCTATGGTCTTAGACTTAGACTTAGTTCCTCCAATGCTAGGTAGCATATCGGCCAACAAGTTTCCTCCAGCGAACTCTATCAGCTGCCAGGTTATCAGCTTCCTCCCAGTTCATATCCAGGCATTTATGATCCTTTGCAAAAGTTCGTTTCCAGGTGTTACCAGGTCTTCCTCTACTTCGGTACCTTTCCGTTGGTTTCTACAACAGAGCTGATTTGAGTATCCTTCTATCACTCATACGTAGAACATGTCCCGCGAACTTTATTCTTCTTTGAGCAACGATTTTGTGCAGACTGCGTAGACCAGTTCTTCTCAGTACTTCATCATTTGCTATGTGGTCACGATAACTGATTTTCAAAATTCGCCTGAAGCATCGTTGGTGAAAAACGTTACGCTTGTGTGCTGATTTTACTGATATTTTCCAGGTCTCACATGCATATATGGCGATCGGAAAAATGATAGAGGAATATTGCCGAATCTTTGTGGATATACTTCTCGAGTCTAATTGCTATATGGACCGCATTCGTTGAAAGGCTGCCGAAGCTTTCCCAAGTCTGCTGCTGATGTCTGCATCTACGTCCCCATTACTAAAGATCAGGCTGCCGAGATAAGAAAATCGGTCAACATCTTGTAGAATCTTCTGTTGCACTATAATTTGTGTAGATACGTTCCCACTTTTTATGCACATTGTATTTGTCTTGTCACCATTTATCTGTAGTCCGCAGAACTGGCCATTCCATCCAGCTTGGTTGTCATTAATTATTGTAAACTATGTGGTGTTTCTGCCAGAAGGACGATGTCATCAGCAAAATTATGATCCGTTAGCCTAGATTGCTCATTCCAACGTATCCCCATATGGGGATTGTCTATAGCTTTTCTCATTACGAAATCTATGACCAATATGAATAGGAATGGTGACAAAATGCATCCTTGTCTGACGCCCGTGAGAATGTTAAAGAAAGGGGTGTTCCCATCGTCTGTTCTTATACAACAGCTCGAGTCTGGATAGAGGTTTTTCAAAACCTGAAATTTTGTGTATTGATAGATGCAATTAACGAAAGTAGGATATATGAAAATAGGCTATTTAGTTCTTCACGGAACTACTTGTTCATCTTGCAAAAATTCTTAATAACTGGTACTAATAGGTTACGTCTGCCTTAGCTCCTCCTTCATTCATCAGCATACACATTGGACCCTTTTATTGCCATCTACTACCGGCACCCCCTGGTGATATGATCTTCTGTTTCATCACGCGCGCTTTGCAGTTTCTGTCTTCATTTCCTGCAACACTTGGGGAAAGACGCACTTTAATCGCTCCAACAATCGTTACTTGAAAGCGCGGTTAACTTTCTTGGCGTCCATAAAGCAAGCAGTGTAAACCATTATTTATGCATCTATGCAGGAAAGTTATAATTCTTTTATGAAGTATACTTCATTTCGAAGATTTAGACGCGCTCTCGGCGTCGCCGCACTGGAGCCAATAAAGCAGTCCATAAAGCGAGTCGGCGTCGCTATGCTCCTGCCAACACACTCACTCGTAGAAAACTTTTAATCAATGCATCGCACCCACAAAAAATAGGAATCTAAGTAAATTATAGGGGAGGGAGCATCCCTCGTGTAGCTTTACACCATTAATATGAACGATCATCGCCCAGCCAAACATTTTCTGACTGGACTATGTAGCCACACCCGTTGTCATAGATAATTTCATTCGGGATTTCACCAAGGTGGTTGTTGTGTAAATCTATAGTCTTGTGACTTGTTTGATGCAGCACTCCATACCTCCCTCTCCTGAGCTAATCGTTTCATCTCTACATAGCTACTACACCCTACATCCGAGGCAATCTGTTTAGCATATTCTAACCTTGTTCTACCCCTACAGTTCTTGTCCTCGACTTTTCCTTCCATAACTAAGTTTGCTATTTCTGTGTGTCTTAGTATGTGTCCTACCAACCTATCTCTTCTCTTCATTAGCAGTCGCCAGAAACATCTCTCCTCTCCCAATCGCCTTAATACCTCTTCATTTGTAACCCTATCTACCCATCTGATCTTCATCATTCTCCTATAACACCACATTTCAATCGCTTCTATTCGTCTCTTTTCTGCTGCACCAACAGTCGTCAACTCGATGTCAACCGATTCATTTTCTTTAGAGATGCTTTCCTTGTATGAGCCAACCTACCCTTTATATCCTCTTTGCTTCGTCCATCATTGGTTATGTTGCTTCCTAAGTAACAGAACTCCCCGACTTTAAAGATGGTATATTCGCTTTCACGGCCGGTGAATTAAAACTCAGCAATTCTTCTAGGTTTGTGCCGTGTCTTGTGTGGGGTTTCGCCTAAGACACCAAGCTGGCTCATCGGCGGGCTCTTGGTGTCCCCGCCCGGACCCCCACAGGAGTGACGAACTTCGCGCCACCTCCCTTTATATTAGGTGCAACTGCACCACTTGACTGCGAGAACTAGAAGCTCAAGCAGCCTTAACCACCCTATGAAGGCTTCCAAAAAGATGGTATATTGGCTTATATCTTAGGCGAAACCCCACACAAGACACGGCACAAACCTAGAAGTATTGCTGAGTTCTACTTTAGTTTCTCACCTGCAATTTTGGCGTCAATAGGGTTTTCTGATTTCTTTCGGCTGCATTCCAATATTTTAGGTAGATTTCATTCGAAAGCTAACTATTACAACGGGTACCATGTTGCGACTTCAGGAAAATTTTGACATATCTTCCATTTTCAAATCCCACAGACCACAAAACCACGGTCAGTTCAAAAGTCCACTTTCTTGTTGACAGGATAACTACCGCAATTTCGCACCAATCACTTTGAATGTTATACATAATAGCCTATATATCACATTACAATCCCGGTCGAGTTCGTTAATGGGCAAAATCAGACGAAGGGGGTATTATGGGGGGGGGGGGAGGGGGCTTTTTCGAAAAAGTGAAATGTCGCTATAACTGTGAAATATGGTATTCGATCAAAGTTCATACTATTCTTCGGATAAGGGCCAAAAAGGTATGTCAGTTAAGTTTTTTGATAGCACCAACCATTGACCAAAGGGGTGGGAAAATGTTGTTGTTGTTGTTGTTGTTGTTGTTGTTGTTTTTTTTTTTTTTTTTTTTTTTTTTTTTTTTTTTTTTACGGAAACACAAATCGTATCTCTCTTAATAGGTGCAATATCAAACCGTTTAATATGGTCAATACTCCTCTAATTATTATTACCCACCGTTTCGCCAAGGAATGAGCAAAATGATTTCGGAATTATATGAAAATGCGAAATTGATGAGGGAAGAGCCATCAGAGGTTACCATGACAACGCACTGTACGAGATCACAATCAGTTATTCATCTTTCTCTGTGGGAGATAAAATTTTGCGTAAAGAAGTATGTTGGCTGGCTCCTTAGTTTAGGGGCTGCTACAAAGCGGTCATGTAGCCCCGTGTACTTTGGGTGTGTGTAGAATCTTTCTGATAACCGTTGTTATTTGTGATGGCTTTATTAGTGTGTGTTATCTGTTTTAATTCAAGTAAGGACTGCAGACGATAATTTCATGTATTTCCTACTTTTTCCACCAAATGCTACCGTCCACGACACCTAGCTGCAAACATGGCTACTAGATGTCATCACAACCATCACATGGCAACAAACGTTGGAGCTTAAGAGTATTAATCAAATCTAACCTACAAATTTTGGTTCACACAATTGAAATTAATGGAAGGTTTCTTTACATGCCATAAATGTATGACATGGGCCAGCTGGCTTAACTTCCCCTCCGAAGGAAGGCCTGATGTGGGATTTTAACGCTCGTAAATAATACGACGACTTCGACGTGGTTTGACCCCGGGATCTTGGGCATAGAAGCTCGGTATGCTACCAACTACGCCACCGAAGCCGCCTTGCGTAAAGAAGTATCAGGCCGTTAGATAGATAGACATTGTCGAAACCTTGCATAAGAACAGTGTGACCACCAGTATAAAAATAGACCCCAAATAACGGAAAGGTTACCATCCCCATAAGACAATAAAATGTTAAAAATATGCATAAAAACACGAAAAACTAAGTTTTTATGCTCCAATTGTAAAATACTCTCTCTTAATGTGGGGTATTAAATGAGGTCTGGTCCTTCTACGAAAACCTCCATACTTGCCTCTTTCCGCCTATCCCCTAGTTTGCCCTGTGAAATCTACCTCCGCCTTCCGGCGTGCCGAGAGAGTATTTTTGCCTATTTTCATTTTATGAAATAAAAATTTGGCTTATGAGATCACCTTTTGTCCGTGTATGTGTGTGAATATGTGTGTCTGTGTGTGTGTGCCTCGCCCCCCGATAACTTCTAAACGGCTGGAGCGATTTCAATGAAACTCGGTAATGTCATAGCACCATCTTGGACGACCCCGTCCGTGCCCTTCAAATTTTATTACATCTCGCTAATCCAACATGGCGGCTATACGAAATATTTCACCAGCATTCAATATCTTCGAAACTATTACCGATATCACCCTACAATTTTGTACGGTGATAAAGGGCACTACTACAAGTTCACCTATGAGACTTTCAAAAACCTGGTAACTACAAAACCAACATGGCGGCCAAGCGAAATTGAGACTTTTAAATAGACTTTTCTCGCGGTTTAACCATCACATATAAAACTAAGTTTTTATGCTCCAATTGTAAAATACTCTCTCATAATGTGGGGTATTAAATGAGGTCTGGTCCTTCTACGAAAACCTCCATACTTGCCTCTTTCCGCCTATGAAACTTGGTACAGAAAATGTATATACACATTGAAATGCACTGACATCTAATTTAGTTCCATTGTTTACACAACCTCAAGATGGCGGCTATGCGAAATATTTCACCGGCATTCTATATCTCCGAAACTATTACTGATATCACCCTGAAATTTTGTTCGGTGATAAAGGGCAAAAGTTCACCTATAAGACTTTCAAAAACCTGTTGAGTACAACACGACCATGGTGGCCAAGCGAAGTGAAATATTTAAATAGACTTTTCTCACGATTTAACCATTCAATTGCAATAAAACTTGGTACAGAAAATGTTTTACACATTGTAATGCACTGGCATCTATGTTAGTTCAATTGTTTACATAACCTCGAGATGGCGGCTGTGTGAAATTTTAAAATTATGTTTTTATTTCTTGTGTCCTAATCATGCTACGGAAGTGAAAGTTTGAATAAGGAGCCTATGCAATAATGTTCCTTTAATGGTACATAACTCTATGGCCTATACATATAACAATCCAACATGGCAACCATCCGAAATATTTAGACGGTTCTCAATATCTACGAATCTTTTACAGCAATCAAACTGAATTGTTTGTGTTCTTAGGGGCTACGAACATAAGTTAACCTATAGGACTTTCAATAACCTGGTGAGCACAAATCCAACATGGTGGCGACGCGAAGTATAAATATTTAAATGGACGTTTCTCGCGATTTAACCATCCGAGTGCAGTGATACTTGGTATGGTAAATGCTGATACAAATGTTAATCTCGCTTTTACTCCTTGTGCCCTAATCATTAGATTGAAGTTTGAATACTACACGTACACAATAATCTTCATGTAATAGTACATAACTCTAAGACCTACATATATAAAAATCCAACATGGCGACCATCCGAATTATTAGTCGGTTCTCAATATCCTCGAATCTATTACAATCATACTGAATGTTTATGTTGATAGATGCAATGAACGTAAGTAGGATATATGAAAATAGGCTTTAGTTCTTCACGGAATAACTTGTTTGTTTTTCAGTTACTGATTTTCACTATGAATTCTTTCCTCAATACAGAGTCCATACCATTTTAAAACTCATTCAAATCCTCTGGTGTGTCGCCCAAGATGACAATGTCATCAGCAAATCTCAGAGTCGAAATAATTTCTCCTTGAATCTTCACTCCTACTTTGAATTTGTCTTCATTGTTTGTTCAATATATACATAGGTGTGCAGTTACGCCAGTTTTCCTAAATGACATTTATACTTTCTATGGCTTAATACACTAAATATGTTTGCAAAGTGGTGAAGTTATTTCCAATTACTTCCAAGTGTCCTAATTTTTAGCCTATTTTCAATTTTGAAAAAATAGGCTTATGAGATCACCTTTTGTCCGTGTGTGTGTGCGTGTGTGTGTGTGTGTGTGTGTGTGTGATTCGTGTGTGTGTCCCCCCCTAATAAAATCTAAATGGCTGGAGCGATTTCAATGAAACTCGGGATGTTCATAGCACTATTCCCGGCGACCTCGACCGTGCCCTTCAAATTTTGTTACGTCTCACCAATGCAAAATGGCGGCTGTGCGAAATATTTCACTAGCATTCAATATCTCCGAAATTATTACCGATATCGCCCTGAAATTGTGTACGGTGATAAAGGGTACTACTAGAAGTTCACCTATGAGACTTTCAAAAACCTGGTGACTACAAAACCAACATGGCGGTCAAGCGAAGTTGAGACTTTTAAATAGACTTTTCTCGCGATTTAACTATCCACACGTAATGAAACTTGGTACAGAAAATGTTTATACACATTGTAATGCACTGGAGTCTAATTTAGTTCAATTGTTTACATAACTTCAAAATGGCGGCTGTGCAAAATATTTCACTGACATTCTATATCTCCGAAACTATTACAGATATCACCCTGAAATTTAGTACGGTGATAAAGGGTACTGATACAAGTTTACCTATGTATATTTCATAAACTTGTAAATTAGAAAACGAACATGGCGACCAAGCGAAGTTGAGACTTTTAAATAGACTTTTCTCACGATTTAACCATCCAAACGTAATGAAACTAGGTACAGCAAGTGTTTATACACATAGTAATGCACTGGAGTCTAATTTAGTTCAATTGTTTACATAACTTCAAAATGGCGGCTGTGCAAAATATTTCACTGACATTCCATATCTCCGAAACTATTACAGATATCACCCTGCAATTTAGTACGGTGATAAAGGGTACTGATACAAGTTTACCTATGTATATTTCATAAACTTGTAAAGTAGAAAACGAACATGGCGACCAAGCGAATTTGAGACTTTTAAATAGACTTTTCTCACGATTTAACCATCCAAACGTAATGAAACTAGGTACAGCAAGTGTTTATACACATAGTAATGCACTGGAGTCTAATTTAGTTCAATTGTTTACATAACCTCAAAATGGCGGCTGTGCGAAATATTTCACTGACATTCAATATCTCCGAAACTATTACAGATATTACCCTGCATTTTGTACGGTGATAAAGGGTACTGGTACAAGTTTATCTATGTATATTTCATAAACTTGTAAAGTAAAAAACGAACATGGCGACCAAGCGAATTTGAAATATTTTAATAGACTTTTCTCGTGATTTAACTCTCTGAGCGCAGTGAAATGTGGAACAGTAAATGATTTCGCAGATTGTAATGCACTGCCATCTAATTTAAATCAATTGTTTACATAACCTCAATATGGCGGCTGTGCGAAATTTTAAAATTAAGTTTTTATTTCTTGTGTCGTAATCATGCGATCGAAGTGAAAGTTTGAATAATGAACCTAGGCAATAATTGTCCTTGAATGGTACATAATTCTATGGCCTATACTTATAACGATCCTAAATGGCGAGCTTCCGAAATATTTAGACGGTTCTCAATATCTATGAATCTTTTACAGCAACCAAACTGATTTTTTTTAATGTTCATAGAGACTATGAACATATGTTCACCTATAGGACTTTCATTAACCTGGTGAGCACTAATCCAACATGGCGGCGACGCGAAGTATAAATATTTAAATGGACGATTCTCGCGAATTAACTATCCGAGTGCTGTGAAACGTTGCACGTTAAATGCTTATACAAATGTTGATCCACTGGCATCTAATTTATTTCAATTGTTTGCATAATCACAAGATGGCTGCTGTGCGTAATTTTAAAATCTCGTTTTTACTTCTTGTGTTCTAATCATGCGATTGAAGTTTGAATACCACACGTACACAATAATCTTCATGTAATAGTACAAAAATAAAAATCCAACCTTGCGACAATCTGAAATATTTAGACGGTTCTCAATATCTACGAATCTGTTACAGCAATTAAACTGAAATTTTGTATGTTGTTAGAAGAAATTAACATGAGCAGGATATATGAAAATAGGCTGTATAGTTCTTTACGGAACTACTTGTCTTATAAGAAACTCAAAGTAAAGTGATATTTTAGAATTTCCGCTAACAGAGGAGCTTTGCTACTGCAACATGCCACACGTTTTGTTTTGATTACTTAACTCTACTTTTCGTGTGAATTTAGAGCAGAGGGTTTTGGAGACATTTTTCTGAAGAACCACTCTTGAACTATTCAAAGATTCATGAACTATGGATTGTAATCACATGACTTAGAAGGTATATACCAAAGTCAATGAAAAAAGATACAGTTAGTCTGAAAGACTAGACTTTATATCATTTGAAATGACGCATGCTACAAATGCTACACATGTTAGAATGGCAGGAGGGCATCTCGCTTCGCTCGAAGCCCCAGGACTCTTTCAACAGACTCCATTACCCATTAACTTAGGCTTCCCGCGCGGGAAACGGAGAGCGGGAGATGCACTCTGCTGCATGACGTCATGCGCTCTCCGTCTCCGTATCGCATAACGCCATAGCCCAGGAGTAAACTCAGACTCGGTGCATATGCACTGAACAACATGATGATGACGGCATACGCTCAAGTGCAACCTAAGTACATTTCATCGCCGTAACCGTAACGCATAACGGTGGACCAAAGCATAACGATGAAGTCGACAAGATCATTTGAAAAGATAAAATAGAAACCGGGCCAAGCTCATGTATCTCTCGGATAATTCCTTTAGGGAAAAGGTGTAAGTCCACGGGTGAGAAAACATTTTTGTAAGTCGTGCCACAAATTATACCGGACAATAAATGGATTTTGAATAAAACATTGTGACTGAATTAAATTCTTTCTTTGCTGGACAAAACGGAGGCAGACAGGTTTTTCTCCGGGTACTCCGGTTTTCCCTGTCAAAATTTCATTCCAGCAACACTCTCCACTATCATTTCATTTCATCTGTCATTCATTTAATCATTGTCCCAGAGGAGTGCGTCAGGTCTCGGCGGCCGGCACAGTCCATATCTTCGCCGCTAGATGGGGGCTTCATTCATTCCATTCCTGACCCGGTCGGAGACTGGAAGCAGGTTGTGGATTTGCATTTTCTTTGATTCTAATAATTTACACACCTCTCTAGGTACTGCTTTGATATCCCGTGGTGTTGGGGTAGCCCACCTGCCTCTCACCTGGATGCCCTGGGTTCGATTCCCGTCTCCGTTAGGGATTATAAAAACATGTGTGAGACCTTGAACTGTGCCTCGTGTGACTGACAGTGAGGCAGCGGCCGGTTAGGGAAACCAAGATTAACGTCCGATGGGAACCGTTCGCTGACCACACGGGTGACCCCACATCTGCAGGCCGAATAGCTGTTCAGCGGCTTCGTGGGCTATAGCACCACGGTGGAAGGGTGTTTATTGCTGTGATATGTGTGAACAAGTAGAGGAGGAATGGTGGTGGGGGTGGTGGTGGTTGATGATGTTGTTGTTGTTGTTTTATGTGAGGGTCTTGGACATTTGGTCATTTAACCTTGTGTACTTGGACGTGTGTGGTTTGTTGGTCTGATGACCTGTGTTATTGCTGTATGACTGTATTAGTTTGTATATTTGTGTATCCAAAGGACCAAGTTGGATAAGATAAGAAACGAGAAGGCAAGGAGAGAGGCTGGGATCACGAAATCAATTCTTCACAGGATCAGAACATCTGGGCTACGGTGGTTTGGACATGTAGAGAGGATGTAACCGTCAATAATAGCCCGAGTATACATGGAAAAGGAGGTGGAAGGAGACGACCTGTGGGACGACCTAGAACCCGTTGGATGGACAATGTTAAGATGGACATCACACTAATTGGAAGAAAACTTGAAGACAACATGGAGGGCAAAGTGTTTATGAACAGAATGGAATGGAGGAGGCTTATCAACAGTACCGAGGAAACTGGAATATTATTGTAAACTGATGATGATGATGACGATTTGTAATTTAGGTGAGGATTGGTAAGGAGACGGCTATGGCCTTAGGTTAGGAACCATTCCGACATTCGCCTGTAGTAGAAGTGGGAAACCACAGAAAATCAATCCCAGAATAGCTGAGGTGTGAATTAATTCGACCTCTTTTCAGTTTTTCTTCACGATGCTGAGTGGCCCAGTTCCAGCCCTCAGACCAGAAATAAATTTATTTGCAGAACTGGAAATGGGACCAAGACCTCCGGGGCGACAGTCAAGATTGCTGGCTGCTGCACCAGGAGGTGAACACAAATAAATAAATAAATAAATAAATAAATAAATAACCCAGTCGCGTGTACTTAGGTGTGATTTGTATTTGTCTGATAATGTGCTGATTGTAGCAAATTATTTGGACCTAGTATAATAGGGTACGTGCCGCAGGAATTGAAATAGGTTGCCATCTCGGCAAATACCTGCAGAGGGTGTGAATAGACCACTGTAAGCACCGGGATTCGAGTCTTCGGTCTCCTGACGCTGCAACTGCCATCGGAATCATGGTGCGCCTCGGAGTGAAAGGAATAGAAATAGCCGGCAGACAGAACTCATGGGTTTGAAACTGAATTATACGTCTACTATCTGTGGTTGTTTGTTGTTGATAACTTCAGGGGCTTTGCTACATCGTGGTCATGTAGCCCCGTGTGCTTGGGTGTGAGTAGAATTCGTCAGATAACCTGTGTCACTGTGATGTTTGTACTAGTGTGTGTATTTGTAATTGATGTAGGATTTGGCTTAGGAAGCGGCCTCGACCTTAAGTTAGGTACAATCCCGGCATTTGCCTGGAGTAAAAGTGGAAAACCACAGAAAAACACTTCGAGGATGGCTGAGGTAGGAATCGACCACTCTGTTCAGTTTTGCCTCAGAGTGTACCCCGTTCCAGCCCTCAGACCAGAATTAAATTTATTGGCAGAGCCGGGAATTGACTGACTGTTCGAGTCTGCCGTCGGGCATAAGTGTTCGTTTGTTGTTGATTCATTTTAGGGAATAGAGACCCTTTGGTTGTCAACTCCGTATACTTGGATATGCGTGATATTCGTCTGATAACGGATGCTTCTAGTGTCACTGTAATAGTATAATTCTTAGGGTAAGGGGTTGAGATAGGTGCTCCAGGATTTAAAATAGGGTACCATCCCGACATTTTGCCTGGAGGGAGTGGGGAAAACTCCATGAAGGAAACGACACTCAGGATGGTCGCTGTCAGCGTTGGGATTCGAACCAAAAACTCTGGACTTGTACTGCACTTTCCCAGTCACAAATATGGCGCGCGATTTAACACGGTAGATGTTACTCCGGGGTGAGGCATAGGTGTTCGTCTTTTCTTTAAGTGTAAATTTATTTCTAAGTTACATTCCCCGCTAATCAGCGGATCACATAATATTAGCTTCTGTGGTCTCGGGTTACGTATTAAGACTCCGTTCTCAATGTTCATGGGTTAGATTTCCAGTTCTATTGAATTATTAGAAGAGATTTTTCAGTACTGTCCAAGTTATCTATTAACATAATTGGTATTCAGTCGGTCAAGAGCAGTGTGCCCAATTAGATTGGACGGGAAGGAACAAATTCTGCCCAGATATTTAACTAGTCGTGGGCTGGAACTAGACTCTTTCAGCCCTGACACATCGAACTGAGAAGATGTGGTTTTGATTCCCACCTCAGCCATCCCAGCAGTGGTTTTCCACTTCAATTCCAGGCAAATGCTGCTTTGATTCTTAACTTAAGGCCACGGTGTCTCCTTGCCATTCCTAGTCTCAATTACAAATACGCACACTACCTTGTTGTTAATTAATTTTAAGGGGATTGGGACATCTCGGTCAGCAGCCCTGTGTAGTTGGGTGGTTGTTGAACTTGACTGATAACCTGTATTCCTATGAAGTCTGTATGGTGTGTGTAGCTGTATTAGGGGCAGGATAGAGTCAGGTACCCCGGGAGGTACTATCCCGGCATTTTTCTGGGGAGAGTGTGGAGACTCCGGGGAAAAATTATACTCGCGATAGCTGCTGACAGCGCCGGTATTCGAACCTCCAATCTCCAGAAGTACTGTAGCTGCCCTCGTGATCGTGGTGCACAATTTAACTAGCACGATTACATCGTGAACACACACTACTGCAGAATCCACAATGACACGGGCTGTCAGACTGAATGACTACGATATCGGAAACCTCATCATAAGTCATAACAAGAATACAACATACAGTAATATCTAGTGATATGATACAACTTAAGGGTACTTGGTAGTGTAGACTGGTTGGTTGGTTCTTTAGTTTAGAGGCTGAGACAACGCGGTCATGTAGCCCCGTGTACTTTGGGCGTGTGTAGAATCTGTCTGATAACCGGTGTTAATTGTAATGACTGTATTAGTGTTTGTCGTCTGTTTTTAATTCAAGTAAGGACTACATACGATAATTTCAAGTAGTTCCTACTCTCGCTACCAAATGCTACCGTCCACGACAACTAGCTGTGAACTTGGCTACTACTAGATGCCATCGCAACCAGCTCCTGGAGACGGACGTTGGAACTTAAGAGCATTAATCAAACCTAACCTACAAATTTAGCTTCACACAAGTTTAGTTAATGGAAGGTTCGTTTAGATGCCATAAATCTATGACATGGGCCCGCCGGCTTTACTTCCCCTCCGCAGGAAGGCATACTGAGGAATTTTAACGCTCTTAAAAAATCCGACGACTTCGACTGGGTTTGGCCCCGCGACCTTGGACATACTACGCCACCGAAGCCGCCCAGTGTAGACTAATTAACAAGGAGACTGCTTAATAAATGCTACCGGTGTAGCCTACAGAAGGCCTGGGCCTATATTGAGTGTGGATATTTAGTCTTGTCATTACGTAGGTACAGTATTTATTTTGTACTTTACCCTTTAAGGTGTTGTAGCGGCTTCGGTGGCGTAGTTGGTTGCATGCTGAACTGCTGTGCCCAAGATAGCGGGTTCAAACCCGGCCGAAGTCGTCGGATTTTTTTAAGAGCGTTAAAAATCCTTCAGTATGCCTTCCTTCGGAGGGGAAATAAAGCCGGCGGTTCCATGTCATAGATTTATGTCATTTAAAAGATCCTTCCACAGACCAAACTTGTGTGAAGCTAAATTGTTAGGTTAGATTTCGTCGGAACGCTCTAACAAAAGTTCCAACGTTCACCACTAGGTATCATTGATATCTGGTAGTGAAAGTTGGAACTACTTGAAATTGAACGGAACTTGTAGCTTACTCTAAGGGTGTCCGCTGGAAGGAGCTACAGAATCAGGCGAGCCTAACATGTCCTCGGAAACTCCCGGCACTAAAAGCCATAAGATAAATAATAAATATGGTGTTGTGGTTAGAATTTTTATCGTTCACCCGAGAGACCTCTGTTCGATTTCCGGCGTCCCGCTCATCAAATCGTGCACCACAGCCGCGAGGGCAACTGCAGCAAGGCCGGAGACCAGAGGTTTGAATCCCAGCACTGACAGCGGCTATCCTGCGTGTGGTTATTCTCCGGGTTTTCCACACTCCAACCAGGCAAATCCCAGGATAGTAATTTACCTTAATTCAAGTCCCTGGCCGTCTACCCCGTACCTGTCCCTTCCTTTCATGATTGTATTTCCTCTACAGCGTTCATCAGCCTTCAGTAACTCTTTCCTCGTGTCGGGAACTAGAATGTGGAATAATTGTCCTCGTGACGTTAGAAATTGTACATCCCTAACAACTTTCAAACGTGCATGTAAAGGTTTCCTCTTGAATTCGTAGACCAACTGTAACAATTTGTGTATGAATGTGTGAGTGAAGGACCACGGTAAAACTCCATATATTGATATTACTGTATGTAATTTTTATAGCTTAGTTAATATCACGCAGTTGCCTATTTAATTCTAGTATTTAGGTTTGGTATGTTAAGAATAGCATATATATGAGTATTGATGTAAGTTGCATTGTGTGTGGTTAAGTGTAAGAGCGGGCCTAGAGCCCTAACGTCGCCACAATAAAGGCACCAATAAATGAATAAATACAATTCAACACACTTCTACAGTCACCACAACATACAGGTTATCAGACAACTTCCACACACACCCAATTATACGGGGCTGATTACCATGATGTCCCAAGCCTTCAAATGAATTAAAAACAACAAAAGTACCTTAATTCAAGTCCCGGGACACCTACCTCATCCCTGACCCTACACACACACCCAACTACACGGGGCTGATATCCAATATGTTCCTAACCCGTATAATCAATTAACATCAACAAGAACGAAATAGATTTCCGCATCAGTCAATAAATTTTATTCTGGTTTAAGGTACTGGGACAGTGGCATTGACTTACAAATCACATTAGAATTATCAATTTGGAAGATTTGTATCGGGCTAGAGGGCTTCACGAATTTACTTGTTTTTAGCATTGTAATTCAATGTGTATAGTTGAGCTAACGCCAATGCACTCATCATTGAGTTATTTTTTTGTCGTGTGGCCTCCTGAGAAGCCTAGTGCAGGTCTTTCTAGTCGACGCCCATGGGTGATCTGCGCGCCGGGATGATAGATGGAATAAAGATGAATGAAACTGGGCAAGGAAGTGGAATAAGCGGCCGTGGCCTATCAGAAGGTACCATCTCAGCAATTGCCTGGTGTTGAAAATGGCAAACCACGGAAAACCATTTCAAGGACGGCCGACGGTGGGGCTCGAACCTACGCGTCTACCAAGTCAGTAGAGAGCTTGGTCCCATGACTTAACGCTGCACTTTAGCGAGCGTAGCCACCGCTGTCGGAATGGTTGAGGTGTTGGTCAGTAAACAGATTTGCTTTAAAAATAACAGACTATTCAGATTTTTTATCATTTTTGTTTACTGCCTGAAAACATTATTTTCTTATTTAGGAACCAATCATTTGGAAGGCACGCTCAATATTAGCCAGCAAGTTGTATGTCTGTATACATTTGAACCACTGTGATTTGAACAATGCGCGTAAATCTACTCCTTTGCAAACAGTTCAGTAATATCCCGCTAGAGCGCAGCAGCGCGTGGCGGCTCCCGAGAGTTGTCTTCTGCAGAAGTTCACACAACCTCCCGCTAGGAGTGTCGGTGTACACTAGTGAGTGCTCAAAGTTCACCGTACTACCGCAGAGTAGCGCTGCTGTTGTAAATGTATCGATTCAGTATAATCGAGCCCTGTCGTTGGTTTTAGCTCGTCGATTGGACGGACTCGATTCTTACAGTTCAATAGGTATTGGAGGGTTACTCCAAAATTATTATTGCCATGCTGGTATATTATTTCTGGTGATGAAGACTGCAAGAAATAAATTGGTTTAATAATGAAATTACCGGTAATTCCTTTTCAGTTATTAACGAGTTTTAAGAAGCAGGCTCATAAAAAATATAATATCTATCTGCTTTCAAGTTCTAAACAAGGGAATAACCTACATTACATTGATTATGATTGTATTAATAATAATAATAATAATTATTATTATTATTATTATTATTATTATTATTATTATTATTATTATTATTATTATTATAATTATTATATTATTTAAAAAAAAAGCAATCTTAACCCAAGTGCATATTCCTTATTGCTGTATCACCGCGTGACTTATTCATGTGTGCTAAATCGTTCACAACGACCGCGATGAGGAGCTGGAACGAGTCCATAGATCCGAGATTCGATTCCCGGCACTGACAGTGACTATCCTGAGGGTACTTTCTTTCCCATGTTTTTTCCACACTTTCTCCAGGCAAATGCTGGAATGGTGCCTCGTTTCATATCCCGGGGCACCTATCCAATTATCTACCCTAACAATTACAGTTACTCATAGCTTACTACTACAGTAACCACAGAAACACGGGTTATCAGGTTATTGCAACATACATTTAAGTACACGGGGCTGATGACCAAAGTGTCTGAAGCTTCTAAAACGAATTAACAACTGTAATTTTGTATGTTGGCTATACTGGAGTAACACATCATCCAATAGCTAATGCATATCTACTCCCTATTGTTCCCGTTTTTCAAAGGGGTCGGGGATGACATGCGATGAAATTCTATGTAGAGGATGGTTTTTACGGCCAGATGCCCCTTCTGACGCTAACCTCATGAGAGGAGTTAATGCGAGATGAAGCGAATGAAGATGAATGAAACTGGGCAAGGATGTGGAAGGAAGCGGCCGTGGCCTGTCAGAAGGTACCGTCCAAGCCTGGATTTGAAAATGAGGAAACCACGAAAAATAATTTCAAGGACGGCCGACGGTGGGGCTCGAACCCACGTCTACGGAGTCTTCAGATAGCTTGGCCCCATTGCCTAGCGCTGTGCTTTTAGCGATCGTAACTACCGCTGTCGGTATCATCCAAATGCTAATGATTTGGATTCATAATTAAAATCCTATTACTCAAATTGCCCCTGTTTGAAATATTTCTGAGGAAGAATAAAGAAAAACTGTAAAATTATCTCATATTGGATAATGCTCAAGTGATTTGTTGTTGTTTCATTTAGGAACGTGGGCAATTTTGGTTGGTTCCTTAGTTTAGGGGTTGCGATGCGACAACGCGTTCATGTAGCCCCGTGTACTTTGGGTGTGTGTAGAATTGGTATGATAACCGGAGTTAATTGTGAAAACTATAATAGTGTGTGTTATCTGTGATTCAGGCAGAAGGACTGCATACGATTAATTTTTTTTCAAGTAGTTCCTACTTTTGCTACCAAATGCTACCGTCCACGACACCTAGCTGCGGACATGGCTACTAAATGCCATTGCAGTCAGCATCTGGCGGCGAACGTTGGAACTAACCTATTAAAGCGTTATCAAACTAACCTACAAATTTTAGCTTCCACAAGTGTAGTTATTGGAAGGTTCTTTTTATGCCATAAATTTCCAGTGTCAACCAAAATTCCCTACAAAGTTACTACAGCACATTCAAATTTCTTCGAGCCGAAAGCGATAGCTACCCTCACTAACGCACAACGCTAGGCCATGGGGCCAAGCTCTCTGCGGACTCTGTAGATGTGGGTTCGAGCCCCACCGTCAGCCTTCATTGAGATGGTTTTCCGTGGTTTCCCATTTTCAACTCCTAGCAAATGCTGGGACGGTACCTACCGACAGGCCACGGTCGCTTCCTTGTTTAGTTTCATTCAAAATCATGACATGGGACCGCCGGCTTTACTCACCCTCCGAAGGAAGACATACTGAGGGAAAGTGGGAGATTTTGATCATTAGCTCAATATTTGGGTTGTAAAGGAATATTTTGAGAGACATAGCCTACCTACCGTATGTTATTGTGGTACCTACATTTGTGAGTATTCTTGTAACTGCGGCTTGGGTGGGGAAGGATGCGGCAATGGCATTACCAAGATTATTGAGTAATCGTCACGATAATGGCTGCGTCCTTTAACAACACTTACATCAGGATTCAAAATTATTCTCCACAATGCAGCTGGAAATTGATCCGGGCTGTTTGAAATGATGATGTTGTTCTTGTTGATTGATTTAGGGGCTTTGCGATATCGTGGTTATGTAGCTCCATATACTTGGATGTGTGTGTGAGTGTACTATCGTAGTAAGTTATTACAACTACCAGTCACGAGATAGCAGGAACTCGCAGTGTTTAAATATGATTCTCTAAGTTTGCTAAAAGATAGATTTTTCTTATAGAGTCGCAGAGAGTAATTTTAAATTTCAACAAGTTAGTAGTTCCGTGAAGAACTATACAGCCTATTTGCATGTATCCTACTTATGTTAACGGCCACTATCAACATATAAAATTTCAGTTTGATTGCTGTAATAGATTCGTAGATATTGAGAACCGACTAAATATTTCGGAAGCTCGCCATGTTGGACTTTATATATGTAGGTCCTAGAGTTATGTACTGTTAAATGAAGATTATTGTGTACGTGTAGCATTCAAACTTCAATCGCATGATTAGGACACAAGAATTAACAAGGAGATTTTAAAATTTCGCACAGCTGCCATCTTGTGGTTATGGAAATAATTGAAATAAATTAGATGCCAGTGGATTAAAATTCGTATAAGGATTTACTGTACCATGTTTCACTGCACTCGGATGGTTAAATTGCGAGAAACGTCCATGTGAATATTTATACTTCGCGTTGCCGCCATGTTGGATTTGAAATCACCCTATTGAAAGTCCTATAGGTGAACTTGCGTTCACAGCCCCTATGAACATAAAAATATTCAGTTTGATTGCTATAATAGATTCGTAGATATTCAGAGTCGTCTAAATATTTCGGATGGTCGCCATGTTGGATTTTCTAAATGTGTAGGCCGTAGAGTCATGTACCATTAAAGGAAAATTATTGCGTAGGTTCATTATTCAAACTTTCACTTCGATCGCATGATTACGACACAAGAAATAATAACTTAATTTTAAAATTCGCACAGCCGCCATCTTGAGGTTATGTAAGCAATTGAACTAAATTAGATACCAGTGCATTACAATGTGTACAAACATTTCCTGTACCAGATTTCATTGAGTTTGGAACAATAAATCGCGAGAAAGGTCTATTTAAAATTTTCAAATTCGCTTGGCCGCCATGTTCGTTTAGTAGTTAACCGGTTTTTGAGAGTCTTATAGATGAACTTCCAGTAGTGCCCTTTATATCCGTACAAAATTTCAGGATCATACCGCTAATAGTTTCAGAGATATAGAATGCCGGTGAAATATTTCGCACATCCGCCATCTTGTGGTTATGTAAACAATTGAACGAAGTTAGATATCGGTGCATTACAATGTGTATAAACATATACTGTACCAAGTTTTATTGCGTTTGGTTGGTTAAATCGCGAGAAACGTCTATTTAAAAGTCGAAAATTCGCGTGGCCGCAATGTTGGTTTTTTAGTTACCAGTTTTTCAAATGTCACATAGGTGAACTTCTAGTAGTTCCTTTTATCACCGTAATAAATTCCAGGGTGATATCGGTAGTAGTTTCGGAGATATTGAATGCTGGTGAAATATTTCGCACAGCCGCCATGTTGGATTGGTGAGACGTAACAAAATTTGATGGACTTGTTCGGGGTCGCCCGGAATAGTGCTATGAACTTACCGAGTTTCATTGAAATCGCTCCAGCTGTTTAGAAGTTATTAGGGGGGCACTCTCTCACACACACACACACACGGACAAAAGGTGATCTCATAAGCCTATTTTTTCTTAATTGAAAATAGGCTAAAAATCAATACTATCAAATAAATTTCCAGTGTCAAAAAAAAAATCCCTGCAAAACTACTACCGTATATTCAAATTTCTTCGAACCGACAGCGGTAGCTACACTCGCTAGCGCGCAGCACTGGGCCATGGGGCCAAGCTCTCTGCGGACTCGGTAGATGTGGGTTCGAGCCCCACCGTCGGCCGTCATGGTTTTCCATGGCTTCCCATTTTCAACTCCAGGCAAATGCTGGGAAGGTACCTTCTGACAGGCCACGGTCGTTTCCTTGCTCAGTTTCATTCAACATCATTAATTTCATCTCTCATTAACTCCTCTCATGAGGTTGGCGTCAGGAAGGGCATCCAGCCGTAAAACCCATCCGCCACCCCCACCACCACCACCACCACCACCACCACCACCACCACCATCACCACCACTACTACTACTACTACTACTACTTTCATCGCATCTCAACCCCGACCCCGTTGTAAAACGGGAATAATAAGGGGTAGACATAGCGCCTACATTCTAATATCTTCGAAAATGTTATTTTAAGTGCACGAGGGCTCTAAGCTTATATGATTACATAGTTAACATGGCGCTCAAAATGGGTTAATACTATGAATTACATTAATCTTGCCACATAATCTTAATAATAATAATAATAATAATAATAATAATAATAATAATAATAATAATAATAATAATAATAATAAATATAATCATTCGGAAAAATTAAATGGTCCCCTGCTGATATGGAAGAGATATGTAGGATATGTTGTTGATCAAACATTGATTACCCACTTTAAATATTAGCATAGATGTTCTGATTGCTGAATGTAACATTGATAAAAGACGTATATCTAATTAAAATCTACTTAGTATAAAACAAAGTCCCCGATTCTTGGATGTAACGGGTAATCTCAAGAACCACTAGATGGATTTTGATAAGGTTTTGAACAGCAAAGAATCTCTCGGGGAAGATTTCTGTTGAAAAACATTCATTTGTGACCAAAGTAATCCAAGCAGTAACGATTTCAATTATTCGAGTCGAAGAAAAACCTGCCGTCCTTGCGCCTCTTCAGCTTACGCTGGGTAAACCGTTAAGAATATGTATATACTTTGAGTGTAAGAATTTATTCTTCCGCGTGAAAAGTTCTACAAAAAAGTCCGCGACAGCATATCTCTATATTTAACAGAGTGTTTTTTACGTGTTCATTTCTTCCAACAATCTCAATTCAGTGTAAATATAAATTACTAGCATCGGAGCGAAAATTGATCTACAAAACACTACCAAACTCGCAATGCCACCCACAAACGATCACTACCCTCCAAGAAAAATCCGCTAAAAGCTCGGCAAAATCTTAAATCGCGGCAACAACTGCTGATTAATACTAAAGCATTAAGCACCTGAACATTTTCTATTAACTAGGGCACCCGTGCGAGAACTCTCGCATAATGGGTTGTGTGTACCCCATGTGAACAGACTACCCGCCCGGCCCTGGTGCTATGCGGTCAGTACGCGACAGGGGCTGTCGTCGTCTTGTTTATTTGTTTAAAAGCACTTTATAAACAAATAAATATATTTCCGTTGACTTTTTAAGAAATGCAAGATTTGTCCTGTACTATTGAGACGATTTGGAAGATATTGGTACAAACCACACCTTCTAACTCCCTCTGGTTTAGGAGCTTGAGTTTAGTGATACATACACCTTAGCGTATTATACTGTATATTAAGATTTTAATATCTACAAAGTTGCAAGACTGGGAAATGACGATCCTATCAACAAACAAACTCCCTCCACTAACTAATCTATGAAGGTGTAGCTTATATTACTGTGTTAAGACCCAAACTAGAATTGTAAACAAATATGCAGAAGTGGCCTACGAGTTCTCTGCTGAAATAAAAAGCTAGAACTGTAAAATGCAAAGAAAGCAGTGTTTGTCTACTAATACTGTGTTGATAGATCTGATATGGGGACTTAACAGAATTGTGTTCGGTACTGTCTTCAAGCTGCTCTGGCAAAATTTGCTGGTAATTGTGACACCCTTTATCTGGAACCACTAGAAAATCAGCAATTTTCGAAGAAAATATTATCTAGAAATCTATTTAACCATTGTGTTGACCGATTGAAGAGCAATACAGGCAACATTGAATGGCTTCAGTAGTCTTCATTATGAAAATCTCGGGCATTGTAAGACGATTCACTGTTTTGCAGAAATTCAAAATAAACAACCTGAAACTTCACTTCTGGGAGGTGCTATGAATAAATTGTGGAGTTAGCTCAGCGGTCAAGAGCAATGGTGTACACATCCGGAGGTCGTTGTCTCGAATCCGACATGGGTCAAACACATCAATTCTCTACCTTCCATCTACTGGACCTGCATTATGTGAGCTAATAGCTTAAAGCCGTCATTTATTATTATTATTATTATTATTATTATTATTATTAGTTGTTGTAGTAGTAGTAGTATTAGAATTATTATTATTATTATTATTATTATTATTATTATTAATCATCGTTGTGCCCGTCAAAGGAACGCGATTCAATTTATCTAGCTGATCTTTCTCGTCCTCCTAAAATCTTTTCCACTCAAAGAGTCCAGAATGTATGTGTTCGGTACATCCTGGATATAAGACGAGATGAGCACATCACACCTTACTCCGTGCAGCTGAAGTGGTTGAAACTCCACGAGCGCAGGCGGATATCAGTTGCCATTTTGACACATAAAATACTGCACATAAAGACTCCGTTATATCTCTACGTTACCTTTAAACCAATGCATTCTGTTCATAATCGAGGAAATATGTACGCAAAATTAACACTCCAGATTCCTATCCACCGAACAATCAAGTTCAATAAATCTTTTGTTTGCATACGCCTCTTCAACAACTTCGATTAGTTTAAGTTTGTCAAATTTTCAAGCACTGCAGCTCTCAAAAGTCGTCTTTCATCCTGCTTCTTGGAGCAATATACCTCTCAGGGTTATTTTTATACAAATAGTTTCAACTATATAATCAGGACAATAGCCGACAACTTGCCATAATAGTATCTTAATATATTTCTTGTCTATGGTGTTTATTTTTAGCCTATTTTCATTTATGAAAAAAAAAAAGAAAGGCTTATGAGATACCATTTGTCCGTGTGTATGTATGGTGTGTGTGTGCATGCGTATGTGTGGGTTCCCCCCTCCCCTAATAAAATCTAAACGGCTGGAGAGATTTCGATGAAACTGGGTAAGGACATAGTTGTACTTTTTCTGACCCCAACCGTGTCCTTTAAATTATAACGCACTAGAAAATTGAGCTCCATTGTTGGATATCATGGAAGGTATGTATGGGAGCTATTCCAAAATTGGCACACATGTAGATAATACTATTTCAGTTTAATTTCCAGGAGGCCATACATGAAAGTGTTGCCAAAATAATTTTAAGCCTTCTGATAAGTCCAATTTTTAATGCATATAACTTCTATACTATTGATTGGATTTCAACCAAATTTGGTATGTAATATGTGTACATAAACAAATATGACTGAGTGTATTCTTAAGAGCCACCAGGGCTGCCAACTGTTAATAATTGCTCTGTCTATTTTCTTCATCCAAATACCAATATATCTGAATGTATGCAAGCCCACAGCTTTATACTATGCACACGTATATTACCTGACATTCTAGAATAATTTGGAGTAACTTATATACATCAGTTCTACCAATATGATTCTAAGCCTGCTGATAGGACCAATTTTTAAATACATGTAACTTCTATACACTCAGTTGGATTTCATCCAAATATCGTATGTGCTAAGTGTAACATAACAGATATGACTATAAGTATTCTTAAGAGCAATGAGGGTTGCCAATTGTTAATAAATGCTGTCTATATCTTTTTTACCCTAATATCAATTTATCAGAAAGTATGCAATCCCACAGCTCTATACTTTGCACACGTATAGCACCTGCCACTCTAGATTAATTTGGAGTAATTAATATAAATCATTGCTGCCAACATGATTCTATTCTTGCTGATAGGTCCAATTTTAAAATACATGTAACTTCAATACTAACAAATGGATTTCATCCAAAATTGGCACAACAAGATATCATAATATTTCGGATTATTTCTAACCAGCACACGCATGACATTTTTGCCAACATGCTTTTACGCGTGCTGTTAGATCCAATTCTAACTGCATGTAACGTACATTGGACTTCAACCAAATTTTGTATTCTGTACCTTAAGAGATGGAACTAAGAATATATTCAGTCACCACGGCTGCCAACTGTAGTGCTCTATTAGGCAGGAATATTTCGAACTAATTAGACATTTCGATATTACCAACTTAATTTCGTCATTATCCTAGATAGGTTCATATACTGTAGAATAATCATTGGCATGAAATGTAGGCTCTTTAGTTCGTCACGGAACTTTTTGTTTTTGATGTGTAACATCTTTCCGCTCGGTTGTTGGATAGTTTTGTGGGAGTGATTTTGAAAATTGGGGACGGAAGTGGATTGGAACGATTGAGCTGGCAGTGGTGGATCAAACGGAAGTAAGCACTGCCCGCTCGATCGATCAAACGGAAGTGTACTAGCTGGCAGTGGTGGACAACGGAAGTATGCACTGCCCGCTCGATCGATCAAACGGAAGTGTACTAACTGGCAGTGGCGGACAACGGAAGTATGCACTGCCCGCTCGATCGATCGAATGGAAGTGTGCCCTAGCTGGCAGTGGTGGATCGAACGGAAGTATAAGACGCACTGCCAACTCGATCGATCGATCCAGCTGGCACTGGTAAGAGAAACTATCAGCGCGCGGTGTCAAAAATTGAAACCATGACGCACTCTCGGCCATGTGGAATGTATATGACATACTGAACGGAAAACGCTCATGCGAACTCTGGTGTCAAGTGATTTAAACAAATGACATGGTACATGTTCGAAGTCTTCGTATCAGTATTTAAATGGTAAAATGCCCTAATATCAAACATTGTAAGTAGTCGGCATTGCATTGGCATAAGGCATTTTAAACTCAATGTCACTTAGGAACATTATCGAAACAAGCAAAATATAAATGAAACTTAATTCCGTAATGCAATATTATTGGAACGTGGAAATAAGTCGCCATCTTGTGCACAATATTTGCGTAGTCGAAATAGCCGTGGGGTTATTGTGTATGACTGTGAATTTAGAGATGTTGGGTTCGAATCCTGAGCGGGGTAGCTATTTTTGCTACCAGATTATCATTTTAAACGATATTTATCATATCAATATGACTCATTTTAACAGAATCCATATGAAATTACGTGTTGGTCTGTGAATCAAGAGGACCTGTTTATAAGGAATTTAAGGTTATGAGCGGTGTCGCGTCTATTAATCTAGTTGATCCATATCATATTCTTTATTTAGGCTAGTGCTGGTGGAAGCTGCAAATCATCTAATAAAATGAGTTCCGTTTTATAAACTACAATATCTGTAAAACACTCCCTTTTACAATAGATTAATATTTGTGCCAATAATACTATAAAATACCGGTGTACCAACAATTTCACGTGAGGTTCCTTCTATGTCAGATGTTACATATCATATGCGACTACTGTAAGGCTCGTAATTTTTAGCCTATTTTCAATTTTGAAAAAATAGGCTTATGAGATCACCTTTTGTCCGTGCGTGTGTGTGTGTGTGTGTGTGTGTGTGTGTGAGGTGTGTGTGTGTGTCCCCTAATAACTTCTGAACGGATGGAGCGATTTCAATGAAACTCGGTAAGTTCATAGTACTATTCCGGACGACCCCGACCGTGCCCTTCAAATTTTGTTACGTCTCACCAATCCAACATGGCGGCTGTGCGAAATATGTCACCAGAATTCAATATCTCCGAAACCATTCCCGTTATCACCCTGGAATTTTTTACGGTGATAAAGGGAACTACTAGAAGTTCACCTGTGTGACTTTTGAAAAACTGGTAACTACAAAACCAGCATGGCGGCCGCGCGAATTTGCGACTTTTAAATAGACGTTTCTCGCGATTTAACGAACCAAACGCAATAAAACTTGGTAACCGACAGTAGTGGCTACGCTGGCTAAAGCGCAGCATTAGGTCATGGGGCCAATCTCTTTGCTGACTCGGTAGGCGCGTGGGTTCGAGCCCCACCGTCGGCCGTCCTTGAAATGGTTTTCCGTGGTTTCCCATTTTCAACACCAGGTAAATGCTGGGACGGTACCTTCTGACAGGCCACGGCCGCTTCCTTCCACATCCTTGCCCAGTTTCATTCATTTCATCTCTCATTAACTCCTCTCCTGAGGTTGGCGTCAGGAAGGCCATCCGGCCGTAAAAACCATCGCCACAAAGACTTTCATCGCATCTCATTCCCGACCCCGTTGGAATACGGGAATAATAAGGGGTAGACATACACAGTATATGTTTATACACATTGTAATGCACTGACATCTAACTTCGTTCAATTGTTTACATAGCCACAAGATGGCGGATGTGCGAAATATTTCACTGGCATTCTATATCACTGAAACTATTAGCGGTATCCCCTTGACATTTTGTACGGAGATAAAGGGCACTACTGGAAGTTCATCTATAAGACTTTCAAAAACCGGTTAATTACACAACGAACATGGCGTACAGGAAATATTTATACACATTGAAATGCACTGGTATCTAATTTATTTCAATTGTTTACATAACCTCAAGATGGCGGCTGTGCGAATTTTAAAATTAAGTTTTTATTTCTTGTGTTGTAGTTATGCGATCGAAGTGAAAGTTTGAATAATGAACCTACGCAATAATTTTCCTTTAATGGTACATGACTCTATGGCCTATACATTTAACAATCCAACATGGCGACCATCTGAAATATTTAGACAGCTCTGAATATCTACGAATCTATTATAGCAATCAAACTGAATTTATTTACGTTGATAGGGACTATGAACTTAAGTTCACCTATAGGACTTTAAATAACCTGGTGATCACAAATCCAACATGGCGGCGACGCGAAGTATAAATATTCACACGGACGTTTCTCGCAATTTAACCATCCGAGTGCAGTGAAACTTGGTACAGTAAATCCTTATACGAATGTTAATCCACTGGCATCTAATTTATTTCAATTGTTTCCATAACCACAAGATGGCAGCTGAGCGAAATTTTAAAATCTCCTTGTTACTCCTTGTGTCCTTATCATGCGATTGAAGTTTGAATGCTACACGTACACAATAATCTTCATGTAACAGTACATAACTCTAGGACCTACATATATAAAATCCAACATGGCGACCATCCGAAATATTTAGTCGGTTCTCAATATCTACGAATCTATTACAGCAATCAAACTGAAATTTTGTATGTTGATAGTGGCAATTAACATAAGTAGGATATATGAAAATAGGCTGTATAATTCTTCACGGAACTACTTGTTTTTACGGTAATAAAGGGCACTACTAGAAGTTCACCTATATGATCTGTTAAGTACAAATCGAACATAGCGGCCAACCGAAGTTAAATAGATGTTTCTCGCGATTTAATCCATCTGAACGTAGTGAAACTTGGTACAGCAAATGTGTATACACATTGCAAAGCACTAACATCTACTTTAGTTCAATTTTTGACATAACCTCATGATGGCGGCTGTGCGAAATATTATAATTCCTTTTTTATTTCTTGTGTCCTAATCATGCAATCGAAGTCAACGTTTGAATAATGAACCTACGCAATAATCGTCATCTAATAGGTAGTACATAACTCTATGGCCTACATTTATAAAATCCAACATGGCGACCATCCGAAATATTTAGACGGTTCTCAATATCTACGAATGTATTACAGCAATCAAACTGAAATTTTATATGTTGAGAGAGGAAATCTTATTATATAATTCGCTAAGGTTCCACAAAACTCAAGCTCCTAAACCAGAGGGAGTTAGAAGGTGTGGTTTGTACCAAAATCTTCCAACTCGTCTTAATAGTATAGGAATTATCTTGTATTTCTTGAAAAGTGTACGGAAATATATTTATTTGTTTACAAAATGCTTTTAAACAAATAGACAAAGGTATAGCCCCTGGTAGAACTATGTCGCATACAGCCCGCATAGCACTAGAGCCAGGCGGGTAGTCTGTACACATAGAGCGCACACAACCCATTATGCGAGAGTTCTCGCATGGGTCAGCTAGTTAACGTAATTAAGAGATATGAAAATAAGCTATTTAGTTTTCTCGGAACTAGGCTTATTGTTCAACTTCAAGCAGCCAGTTGTTCTTAGCTCTCAATGAGAGAGTAAGATTTAGAATTATTTTAGTCAGCATGTGATCACTCATTGTAAGAACATGCCCATACATTTTCACACAAGTTTCTCGAATTATTATTATTATATAACGATTCTGTCCATTGTATATTTTGCTTCAATGGACAATCGAATACCGTAACGTAAATTTCACTGATAACCTTTAAATGACTCCTTGTTCTTCAGCAGTAACATTTCTGTTCCTGTGTGTCGTTAAGGTCCCAATCTTGATGCTGCTGTAATGAATGGTTTCGAGGATATAAAATATACACATTTGCTCCTGAAATGCACCAATTAATGGAGATGGTAGGATCTGAAATGTTCTTCCTCGTTCTTTCTTCCCATGTCATTTTCACAACCCGAAGAAGAATGCAATACCCTCTTTACAATGCTTCTATCTGTTGACCCCAGCAGTCATCCGTTCTGCATTCATATTGGTGCCCTCACCATATGTTTGATACATCCCGAATCCACCCTGTTCTTATTCCCCTCAGCAAAGTCGGCTCAATACTGAGTGATATATGGAAAGTTTGGTTGGCTCCTCAGTTTAGGAGCTGCAACAACGCGGTCATGTAGCCCCGTGTACTTTGGGTGTATGTGGAATTTGTCTGATAACCGGTGTTAATTGTGATGGTTGTATTAGTGTTTGTTATCTCTGATACGATGTTTATTGTAGTTATTGAAAGTCTTGAAAAAGACTGGTCGAAAACATAATATCTCCCGGTGGTTGAAGGATCAGCCACTTGCCTATGGCCACCGTTGCCCAGAGTACGCCCGAGTGCAGTATTCATAATTTGTGCTTATCTAGCAAATATTAACAATCCTTGGGAAGGCTCCTTCAATGAAGAATTTCGGGTGTCTCCTGGACACGGAAATATAAATATAATCTATTACATATAATCCAAAATTGACTCATCGACGCAGGGCTCAAACCACTAGACCTAGAAAGCTGAAATTTTGCATGTTGGTTGATCCGAGTATGTAGAGGCTCACTAAGAAACGGTTTTTGAAAATTCAATTTGTAAGTGACTTTGTTCGGCCCTTTGGCACTGAGCAAGGACAGTCGGTACAACGTTCGGATTTAGCTCATTTTAAGCCGCCAGATACGAGAAACAATACTCGGAGGTCCTGTAGGGACCCCGAAACACAATTTTAAGTTCCCAAAATGAACGGTTTCGGAGATATTCCCAAATAACTGTGTTCCCTCTGAGAAACAGATCAACGTTACTATGGCAACCGCTGAAATTTCGCAGACCGGGGATAGTTTTCTGGCAATATCTCGAAAACCGTTCGTTTTAGGGCCTTAAAACGCGGTGTTCGGTTCCCACTTCCTAGAAGTGGAAACTACGAACATTGCTCCTCGCATTGATACGCGCAGAATGAGCTATATTCCGTATTTCTACGAGCAAATCGACTTGGAAAGTCTCATCTATTATATATAATCCAAAATTGACTCATCACCGCAGGGCTCAAACGACTAGACCTAGAAAGCTGAAATTTTGCATGTTGGTTGATCCGAGTATGTAGAGGCTCACTAAGAAACGGTTTTTGAAAATTCAATTTGTAAGTGACTTTTTTCGGCCCTTTGGCATTGACCATCCAAAATTGACTCATCGACGCAGGGCTCAAACCACTAGACCTAAAAGCTGAAATTTTGCATGTTGCTTGATCCGAGTATGTAGAGACCCACTAAGAAACGGTTTTTGAAAATTCAATTTGTAAGTGACTTTTTTCGGCCCTTTGGCACTGAGCAAGGACAGTCGGTACAAAGTTCGGATTTAGCTCATTTTAAGCCGCCAGATACGAGAAACAATACTCGGAGGTCCTGTAGGGACCCCGAAACACAATTTTAAGTTCCCAAAATGAACGGTTTCGGAGATATTCCCAAATAACTGTGTTCCCTCTGAGAAACAGATCAACGTTACTATGGCAACCGCTGAAATTTCGCAGACCGGGGATAGTTTTCTGGCAATATCTCGAAAACCGTTCGTTTTAGGGCCTTAAAACGCGGTGTTCGGTTCCCACTTCCTAGAAGTGGAAACTACGAACATTGCTCCTCGCATTGATACGCGCAGAATGAGCTATATTCCGTATTTCTACGAGCAAATCGACTTGGAAAGTCTCATCTATTATATATAATCCAAAATTGACTCATCACCGCAGGGCTCAAACGACTAGACCTAGAAAGCTGAAATTTTGCATGTTGGTTGATCCGAGTATGTAGAGGCTCACTAAGAAACGGTTTTTGAAAATTCAATTTGTAAGTGACTTTTTTCGGCCCTTTGGCATTGACCATCCAAAATTGACTCATCGACGCAGGGCTCAAACCACTAGACCTAAAAGCTGAAATTTTGCATGTTGCTTGATCCGAGTATGTAGAGACCCACTAAGAAACGGTTTTTGAAAATTCAATTTGTAAGTGACTTTTTTCGGCCCTTTGGCACTGAGCAAGGACAGTCGGTACAAAGTTCGGATTTAGCTCATTTTAAGCCGCCAGATACGAGAAACAATACTCGGAGGTCCTGTAGGGACCCCGAAACACAATTTTAAGTTCCCAAAATGAACGGTTTCGGAGATATTCCCAAATAACTGTGTTCCCTCTGAGAAACAGATCAACGTTACTATGGCAACCGCTGAAATTTCGCAGACCGGGGATAGTTTTCTGGCAATATCTCGAAAACCGTTCGTTTTAGGGCCTTAAAACGCGGGGTTCGGTTCCCACTTCTAACCACGAGCAATGCTCCTCGCATTGATACGCGTAATGTGAGATATATTTTGTTTATAGAGGTGGCTTTTGGAGTCGAAAACGATCGTGATTTTGAGTCTAATTTTATACTCTTTTGGCTGTTTATTGTAAGCGAGCTTTGAGATCTATACTCTAATTTACAATGTTTAGATGCTTTCTATTTTGCACGGTATGCTTTCATTTTTTTATAAATTTGTTTTTTGTTAACTGAATATTTTTTTGCCAATTTTGATCTGATCTTTTTCGTTTTTTCTATGGTCAGCAACCCATATTTACAGTCGAATGTGTCGTATTCTACCGGCTGTCACGTTAATTATTACTTTTTCTTAATTACTCTTACTGAGGAATTGGGCAAACTTATTTCAATAAAGTAGGTATTTTGTCTTTCACGGCCATTGGATCCCCGCACAAGGCACGGCTTAAACCTAGAAATGTTGCTGAGTTGGACTAATGGACTAATGGACTAATGGACTAATGGTGCAACAGAAAAGAGGAGAATTGAAGCTTTTGAAATGTGGTGATACAGGAGAATGATGATCAGATGGGTAGATAGGGTAACAAATGAAGAGGTATTAAGACGAGTGGGAGAGGAGAGATGTTTCTGGTGACTGCTAATGAAGAGAAGGACACATATTAAGACACCCAGGAATAGCAAGCTTAGTTATGGATGGGAGGGTCGCGGACTAGAACTGTAGGGATAAACCAGGGTTAAACAGATGCCTCGGATGTAGGGTGTGGTAGCTAGAGATGAAACGATTAGCTCAGAAGAGGGAGACATGGAGGGCTGCATCAAACCAGTTAAAAATCTGAAGACTCAAACAACAACAATCAGGAATTTCAATTACTTAGAGAGGCATGTGAGGCAAAAGGGTGGTTGGAGAATTTCAATCCCTGGGATGTAACACTGGAAGAGACTGTATAATGTACATCAGCGGCCAAGGTGGGAGATATTTAACTATAGGTCTAATAATAGCGATATGTTGACGTTCAAATCATCAATAAGTATGGCCAAATTACATCCAGAATAGCGTAAGTGTTCCGATAGATTTGCCATCCCAGTGTGCAAGAGTGCAGTTCCCTCTTCAAACAATATTCGCAATTTCTTTAACAAAGCGCAATGACACACACTTAACAGTAGCATGTGTACATTTAGACAAAACAATTTTTTCCCATGGGCAACTGCATGTGGCGTGCTCGCGAACATGCGGACAACAAAATCGTTATATCTCAGCAGAAGATGTCAAAACCAAAAACATAATTTTAAAATGTGTTAACATAATGTAACATCTAACCCTGCAGACTTTCACAACTCTATAAAATTCCCACTTTGCTGCTCATATCAATATACTGTATGTATCAGAATATTCAGAATTAGAATGGACCCACCTATGGCCGCGATTGCTGTAATAGTATAGACCAATTATCAGCAATAATGCATCGTCCCCATTGTCTTGATCGCGGGTGAAGCCGCGGGTACCTGCTAGTACTGTATATCAGTGATTCAGGTAAGGACTGCAGACGATCAATTTTCAAGTAATTCTTACTTTTTCTGCCGGCCCCGTGGTGTTAAGGTAGCGCGCCTGCCTCTCAGCTGGAGGCCCCGGGTTCGATTCCCGGCTCCGTCAGGGATTTTAGAAACTGACATGAGGGCTGGAGCGGGGTGCACTCAGCCTCGTGAGGACAATTGAGTAGCTTTCTGACAGTGAGGCAGCGCAGGCCAAATGGCTGGGCATCGGTCGCTTGGTAGGCCTAGGCCTTTAATGGGCTGTAGTTCCGGGGGTTATTTATTAGACTATAACTTTTTCTACTAAATGCTACCATGCACGACTCCTAGTTGCGAACTAGACTACGAGAGGCCATCGCAGCCAGCACCTAACGGCGATCGTAGGAACTAATATTGCGTTATCAAATCTAACTTAAAATCTTTAGCTTCACGCAAGTTTAGTTAGTGGAAGGTTCTTTTACATGCCATAAATCTAAGACATGGGCCCGCCGTCATTACTTTCCCTACGTAGGAAGACAAACTGAAAGATTGTTTACGCTCTTAAAAAATCCGACAACTTCGGCCGAGTTTGACCCCGCGATCTTGAGCATAGAAGCTCAGCATGCTACCAACTACACCACCGCACCCGCTAAGGGAAAGTTTCATCTCAGCACTATATCTTTGATGCAAAATATAGTATGAGGGGTGAACAGAAACTAAGGTTACAAGGCCGATATTCCTGGAGTTTCTTCTGTTATAGAGAAATTAGTAGTGTGGGGTATTTCGAATACATAGGTTGTTAACTGTGCAGAGTTTCAGCAACCCGCCACCTACATCGCTAGTTGTAGGTGACCAACTAACGGCGACTCGTTTGGAAAACTGGTCTCACGAATAGATCCGCTCAGTTAATCGATTTCTGTGGGTGAAACATGTAACCGCGGCCAGGACTTCTCACTGAGGGCGTCATCTTCCTTCCGAGAACACGCGACCTTTGAGATTTGGACTTGGCCAGCTTCATAATAGGAAAGAATTGTTCGCACACATATGTCGAACCGAGCATACATAATATTCGTGCAGCAAGTGCAAGCAACATGTTCGCATCGAGAGCTCTACAGCGGTCTGACCCTTCCAGGTCCGTACGCACAGCGCCGTTGATCTATGCAACGTGGTATTCCACGGCTCTCGCCTGATGTCAAACGAACTGATAGGGTTGGGCTTCGTTTCGACACGTCACACCGCTTGAAGCTTTCTTCCCCTGATATAGAGCGTAGGATTGCTGATGAATCTGTTTACTTCTCTCTGCATTAGCAGCGACCTCACGACGAACATCTGTCCCTGAAAGCTGGTAAAGTTTCACAAGAGGTGTAGGCCTAAGAAAACCTGTAATACGCCTATGTGTCTCATGCGATTCTATTGTTGATTCACTAAAAAGCTTGCGACATCGTCGTGACTTAGGCTCACAAAAATTATGGCATAAAATTAGCAATTCAGAAACGAGAGTTGTATCGTTCGAGAAGAGACCTAAAAAAAATTAAGTGCTTGGAGACCATCTCGGGGTATTACCCCTGAAGTCCGGGTTAGGTTTCTGGCTCTGCAAAAAAAAAAAAAGAACTATTCTGGTCTGAGGTTTGAAACGGGCTACATTCGGCCTTGTGACGAAGAACTACGAAGGGGTGGGTTTGATTCTATCCTTAGCCATCTTAGAATGGATTTCTGCAGTAGTTTTCTCTCCAGGTAAATGCGGGGATGGCCACGGCTGTCGACATCTCAACCCTAGCGTCGTTTACACACAAACACACAACTACAGGCATCACAATAACACAAGTTATCAGACAAATCCTACACACACCACATGACTACGATCTTTCTTTCTTTCTTTCTTTCTTCGGCTTGTCCCAATTAATTGGGGTCGCCGGAGCCAACCAGGCTCATTTTGCTTTGGCTGGGGATTTAAGGCCGGATGCCCTTCCTGACACTACGTGATTTTTCAGGCGAAAATTTGTACCCCGCTGTCATCGGGATTCGAACCGTGGCCGTCTGGGTGAAAGACGAGCAGCTAAGCCACTGCGCCATCACGCTCCCCTATGACTTCGATCTTACAAAGCCCATAAATTAATCAATAACATAATCACCTTGTAGGAAATGTGACATAATGTGTGTTGGGAGTGGCCACCATTTACATCCAGAGAGGATTAAACTCTGTGCGCTATTGTGTTGTCCTTGCCACTACATCCGCTGAGAACATCCCATATTTCGGTGTAGTTTGCTTTCAAGGCGTCTATTGTTCTTAATGTGTTTCCATTGTCTCTCTCTTTGAGAGAGGTGGCGTAAGATCGGACAAGAAAAACGGTGGGTTTGAGATACAATGTGTAAGCACTATAATAATGTTGGAAATAGTACTCAAGTGCCTAACTTGCTGATGTAGATCTATTGATATGGAACCATCTAGATGATCTACTCAACACTTTTGACGTTCCATTGAACTGCCATCTAGCAGAGAAATCCGGTCACTACTGGGTGACCTGTGACGAAGATATGTAATTCTGTGTAAGTCAAAAATGTAATCAAGGGCGGCTCCTGACTAGATGTTTAGGGTGGGCCAGATTATATTATCGTTAAACATTGTTTTATACATACACCAAAAAAAGTTTTGCATATTGCCATGGAGCACAATGGGGATGAAAGTGAGGACGCACTTATTTATTAAGCAGTGTCCACACCTGCTCTACACAGTTGAAATCGGGAGCTTAGGCAAAGAGATAATGTATAATGTGTACTATGTACCCATATTGACTTATGCAGCTGAGACTTGGACCTTGAGTAAAATTAAAAGCCAGTGAAATGAAATTCCTAAGAAGTATGATAGGAAAGACAAGGAAAGACAGAGTGAGAAATGAAGATGTTCGGAAGGAAGTTGGGATGGGAAAACTAAATTAGAGAATTGAGAAGAATAAACTAAGGTGGTTTGGACATGTAAAGAGGATTGAGGAAAATTGAATACCAAGACAGATGCTGGAGGCAAAGTGCAAGTGTAAGAGAGCAAGGGGAAGACCTAGAACAAGGTGGATTGAAAGAAAAAGAAATCTGGACTGGGACAAGATCGTGGAAGAGGAATGGTGGGAGGAAAGAGGAAGGTGGAGAAGTTCCATAAATACCCCGACCCGGCAGGAGCTGGATAAGGGGAGATGATGATGATGATGATGATGATGATGATGATGATGATGATGATGATGAGCATAGGCAGGCCATTTCATTCTGTGAATACCATTCCCCTGAAGAAAGCCATTGACAATGCTCTGTGCGGGCGAGCGTTATCCTCCATGAAAGTGACATTTGGGCCGAAATTTTCAGCATAGCGTTTCACTTAAGGTGCCAGGATAGTATCCCTGTAACGTATGCCTGTTATACGCCCTGGGATGTACACAAGAGGGGTTCGGCGACCACACATGATGCCATCCCAAAACATTGCTCCACCTCCTCCCTGTTGGTATCGGTCACGGATGTATTGGTCGTGCATCCGTTCACCGGGCTGTCTGCACACTCGCACAGTTCTATCCTCATTGACACAGGCGAGTGTACACAGCCAACATAAACGCACGCAAGAACGACTAATGGGTTTGTGACTACTGCGACTCTTGGCCAGCAATATGCAGAACTTTTTTTTGATGTGTGTATTTGACATTTATTGCTGCCAATACTGCTATTGTCATAATTCCATACAACATTTGAAACACGTTTTAATAAACAGTTCGTGCATTAAGAGAGGGCCTTGAGCCCTAACATCGCCACCAATAAAGGCATTATCTATCTATCTATCTATTCCCACATGGCTCCTTATTTGTAAATTTATACTCCACTCCTGTGCTTGGATGAAGCAAATTTATCCATCACCTTGGTTGAACTGGTCTAAATTTTTAAATATCTAACTTAATGTTCAGAGGTATACAAGAAAATGGATTTTTTTGTATAAAAACATTACTTCATTCACTTTCCTATGTCACACACAATCAGCATATTAAATAACTAAATACCGCACCACACAAGTTATACACATATACATGGATGTTCGTGATAGTCTGTGTGTGTGTGTGTGTGTGTGTGTGTGTGTGTGTGTGTATGTATGTATGTCCTTTATGCGTTCATATATAATTCAACCGATTGCGATGAAACTTTGGTGAGTTGTTCTGAACGCTCCCACAAATGTTTCTGAATTGGCAAATCCATTTTACAATAGTTTAGAGTCAGTTAAAGGAAATTGAAAAATGAAATATTGTGTATCCAAAAGCACTTCAACGAAGAAAATTACAGCTTGTACAGTATAAATTAAATTCATTCAGATAACTTACTAACGCACCTGTACTGTACTTGGAACACTAGACTCCTGAAAATGTGTAAATATATTTTTGTGTAAAATCTGAACTTCTGAAAGTTGTGAAAAATGTTTCAATACCTGTTTAAGGGCGTGGAGTGGGCCCATCTTTCGTAATCCGGGTTGACTTTCAAACAAAGACGGAAGCAAGAAGTGAAATAGAGAGATCTTCTATTTCACTCCAACGCAAAGCATGGGCCAATTCTAGGCCCTTGAAGAGAGAGAAAAATCCTTTCATAGAACATATATATTACATGGAAGGTTCTATAGAGCAGCCCTCGCCATTACAGTACACTTTACGAGACTGTCAGGAACTTAAGCTAGGAATGAGTTATGTATACTGAATTCTTTTTAAAGATTGCTGAAGGGAAAAACATTTATTTTAAGTAAAATATCTGCTATTTGAAGTAATTTTTAAAGAGATTAATTAAACAAATGTTGTGCAATAGGCTACAGCCAAACGGCCCTGGGTGGGCGGAGCCCGTTTCGATCTTTAGCCAATAATAACGCACCGCCCCTGAATGTGACACAAGAGATATTCAAACAAAATTCAAACCATGGTCTTGGGATCATGAGTCGGAAAGATAGACCGCCTCGTGGTGTAGTGGCTGTCACCCCTGAGGACCGGGTTGGATCCCTGGCTCTGCCAAGAAATTTAATTCTTGTCTGTGGGCTGGAATGGTGCATAATCTGCTTTGTGAGGCAGATCAGAGAATAGGTGGGCTCGATGCCCACCCCAACCATCCTGGTAGTGGTTTTCCGTATTTTCCCACTTCTAATCCAGGAAAATGCAGCGGTGGATCTAAAGCCAGGGTCACCTGTTTCCCAATCCTAACCCTAGTTACTAATACACACACTAGTACAGACATCATAGTAACACAGGTTATCAGACAGATCCTCGGGGATAGATGACCACACTGTCGCAAAACCTCTAAATGAAACAATAACATGAGTCGGAGATACTTCTACTGACACACCGGGGAAGCAAGCACTACAATTAGACCAGTTAGCAGACCAATTATATACTGTAACGTTTCGCGGCTAGTGCACAGCTTGGCCCATGCTTGGGTGACATGTTGCGACGTTTCATAGCTCGTGATCTAATATGAGTGCAGTAAATAGCTCGGTTAATAGGGCGCCAATCTCCAACAGACGGTTGTGAGATAAATTTATATTTATTAAATTGAGATTCTTTACTTTCGGGGGAGGGGCAGCAGAGGCTAGCTGTAAAACACCTTATTCTATTATCTTGACCTCTGGGAAGTCTAGCATTGAGTAAATATTGACTGAAAGTCATAGAAGTTAAAAATAATTTATTAACAAACAGGATGAGATGAATGACGTCTTGCGACCTTTCAAACAGATAAAATAAAAAGGGGAAGTTATTTCTTTAAATTATTGAAGTTAATAGTATTTACGTCCGACTTTCAATTGACAAATATGCATGAGCTCACCGGGTTGTAGATCTTCCTGGGCGATGTTGGCGGAGGTATCTCGTTCCTGAAGTAGACATCTCGCGTGGTCTTCCATGGTCCCAAGTACCAATCCTACCTGATAAAGCTATCTGCCCACTAATTGCACAGATACTGTCGCCTAGCTGAGTGAATGGAATGGTTTCACTCGTCTTCGATATTCAGCGCAATGCTGGAAATATCCTAGCTAGATCTCCACTGAGTTTACTAGTTTAACTTTATGAAATTTTGTAGTTGAATCTCAACAAGTGAGGTCCAAGTTTAGAATTTTCAGTGCTTTCAAGTGAAACCATAATAATATTCTTCCTCTCCATACAGCTCTGTTCCGGCTTATATGTGGCAATCATATCTCCCACCAGCAGTAGGGGATCTGCCAATTGCAATATCAGAAAGTGACGCTCCTTCCTATTGGCCGAAGTAAGTCCTTTATCATGCACCAAGTGGCTATATTGGGGTGAAGGTCTCTCCCCAGTGACACACTTCCATATTGGTGTCATGTAGCGGTATCTTCCTTAAAATCACAATGTTGCAGTTTTCTCGTCGTAAAACAATTTATTCTAAAAAGCTGTAGGGTCCATTGTTCCGACATCTTTTAGAATTAGCCTGTTGGCTACCGATGGTCTCTCCAGGTTGCGGCTCCCTTTCCATTCTTCCTGCCTCTTCATAAGCGGTTTATGTCGGTTCAAGCGGTATCTATTGTCAGTTGTTAGTTCCGCAAGTGAGCTCAAGAAATATATTTATTGGGGGAGGGGTTGTAAATTTACGGTTTGAAATCTCGGGTGACGTCTAATTACAAGAATGGATGAAAATGAACATATGATTGTATACTACCCTTACACAAAATAAATATATACATGCACTATCGTTGCAATTGCACATCAATATAGTACTCTTAGTTCAATTGTTTTGGGTGTGGTGTACAAACACCACAATACGGAGATGATGACCACGTTGTTTTAAGGCCATAAATAAAGCAACATACACTTTTAAGATATAAAGCATAATGCTCAATTCGTTTTCTAGAAGGAATATATTCATTACGAGATACGGCCTTAATCCATATTAGAGCTGTACGGTATTGAGAGGATAGATTACATGCCAGCGCGACGCTCTGAAATGAATGTGCTAAATTTGGCAGACTGATGTGGTCTAATGTGTTTGATGTGAAAGCTTTGGATGGTCGATGGACTAACAACAAGGGCACTGTATCCATGATAAGCCTCTTACTGGCCTGTCACGCAGTTAGATGTCCCGTGCTCGATCCTGCCCTTGTGCATGTCCAACACTGACGCATAACATGATTAAGTGAGGCTTCCTGAAAGGCTAATCGTGCATGGCATTGTTCCGGTCTGAAAATGAGAAGCTGGAATGTGCTATATAAGAAATTAGAACCTCCGTATAAGAAATGGTCCCTAAAATGCCTTGATTTTCATTTTGAGCCTATTTTCATTTATGGAAAAAAAGGCTCATAAGATCCCCATTTGTCCGTGTGTGTACGTGTATGTGTGTGTGCGAGTATGGCTGTGCGTGTGTTTCTCCCAAAAAATATTCTAAACAGCTGGAGCGATTTCAATGAAACTCGTTAAGGACATGCACTTCAAATTTTAATTCGTCACACCAATCCCACATGGCGGCTGTGCGAAATATTTCACTGGCATTCTACGAGGGCAGATCAAAAAATAAGTTGCACTTCCCAGTTATGGCCATTTATTACACGACCTATACAACAGCAACATGCCTACAACGACATACAATTTAACGTCACTTTTCCACATAGTTTCCAAGAGATTCCAAACATTTCTGCGAACGCACAACCAACTTGTCGATGCCGGATGCATAGAAAGTTCCTCCATCGTTCTGCAACCACATGGAGACGGCGGCCTTCACCTCCTCATCGGTCTGGGAATGTCGACCACCGTTCTGTCTAATGATCGCATTCACACTGTTGACATTTGCACGGGTCCTGGACGTTGCGGGCCTGCCCTCGGCGCTATTCGTCCGTGATATCCGTGCGTCCGCCTTCGAATTGCTGACACCACTTTAAGATCCCTTGCCGGAAAATGGCCCGCTCCCCATACACAGCACTAATTTCACTATGAATGTCCGTGTAATTCTTCCTTTTGGTCCATAGGAATCGGATTGTCGCACGCACCTCATATTTCGAGTGAACGTCCAATCGACGCGCCATTGCTTTTGGCCACTATTCACACCTTACAAGACGACACACTACAGCGACTTGCCTAACAGAGGTGTGGACAGTGTCTATCCCTTTCTCCGCTATGCCCACGTTTGCGACACACAGCGCGCTGCTGCAGCGCGTTAGTGCAACTAACTTTTTGATCCACCCTCGTATATCTCCGAAACTAATACTGATATCACCCTGACATATTGTACGGTGATTAAAAGTACTACTAAAAGTTCACCTATCTAACTTTCAGAAACATGTTAAGTACAAATCGAACATGGTGGCCAAGCAAAGTTGAAACATTTAAATTGAATTTTCTCGCGATTTAACCATCCGAGAGCAGTGAAACATGGCACAGCAAATGTTTATACAGATTGTCATTCACTGACATCTAATTTACATAACTTTAAGATGTTGGCTGTGCGAAATTTTCAAATTAAGTTTTTATTTCTTGTGTCCTAATCAGGCGATCGAAGTGAACGTTTATATAATGAACCTACGCAATAATAGTCATCTAACAGTACATACAGTAACTCTGTGGCCTACATATACAAAGATCCAACACGGTGACCATCCGAAATAGTTAGACGGTTCTCAATATCTACTAATCTATGACAGCAACCAAACCGAAATGTTGTGTGTTGATAAAGGCTATCAACATTAGTTCTCCTATGGGACTTTGAATAACCTAATGAGCACATATCCAACATGGCGGCGACGCGAAATTTTATAATTTAAATGGGCGTTTTTCGCGATTTAACCATCCAAGTGCAATGCAACTTGGTACGGTAAATGGTTATAGAATGTTTAATCCACTGACATCTAATTTATTTCAATTGTTTTCATAACCTCAATATGGTGGCTGTGCCAAATTTTAAAATCTCGGTTTTATTTCTATGCGATTTAAGTTTGAATAATAACCCTACGCAATAATCTCCATCTAATAGTATAACCCTTTCACGAATTGATTGCCGGCGGTCGAGATGGGAATTATCATTTGTTTATTTGTGTCACACTGCCAGCTCTCTTTGTTGACAGACAGCCTACAGGTGCGCGAGTAGGATATGACTCAGCTCCAGTAGCCTCAGTCATCGTTTAACTGTCAGTGGTGACATGAGCTCCTGTGACGCTTATCTGACGCAATGCTGTTTGACTTACGTGCAAACTGCACTCTGTCATTGCTGTGTCCTCCGCTTCTCCCCGCGGGGCTCATGCTACAATAAACAACAAACTCTGGCGCAGCCACACTCAGCGACAATCAAATCTTGAATGGGTAATACATATCTCTATGGCCTACATATATAAAAATCCAACATGGTGACCATCTGAAATAAAGATGGTTCTCAATATCTACGAATCTATTACAGCATTGATGTTTTGTAACTTTTCAGTCAATCAACCCGACTGTGCCCAATAAATGGGCAGGATACAGTATACATGGTGTTTCAGGAGGAATAGTAAATATTTTAGGAGGTGGTAATAGAGATGAATTGCAACACAAATTCCATATAACATGTGTCCCATTTTTATTGCGTACCGAGATACAGACTTTGGTATGTAACCAGAGAAGTTGTCGTTACGTGTGTTGGTACAGCGGTTGCTATGGGCGTATTTAACGATTGTCAACAGTCCAGTGTTGATGTTCACGTTGTGAAGTTGAGCTTTGTTGGCCAAGTTGACTGTACTGTATCGTTTAAACATGCCACACGTTTTTACACACGCTGAGTATGCTGATATGGGGATGGTTGAAAGGCGAAGTCTACAAGGAAAAGTTAACACAAGAGCAGAGTTGCAAAATGCATTCAAGTTGGCCGTGGAATTTTTGAAAATCAACTTTGAACGTCATCATTTGCCTTGGCTTGACATTTGTTTGGGTTAAATACTACGCAATACGCAATACAAATGGGACATGTTATATGGAATGTTTTATTGCAATTCATCCAGCCTATACAACCACCTCCTAAAATATTTACTATTCCTCCTGAAACACCCTGTATTTAAATACACTCCCGGAATAAATTACATGTATTAGCTTATATTCACAATTAAATGGGGCAATTTGACCGACTGAAAAGCTACAAAAAGTCAATTGTATTGGCAACACTGAAAAAAGACTGGCTTCAAATCTCTACATTTCTATTACAACAATCAAACTGAAATATTGTGTTGATAGAGGCAATTAACATAAGTAGGATATTTGAAAATAGGCTATTTATTTCTTTACGGAGCTACTTGTTAAAGTTGCCATAAACTATGATACGAAAATTTATAAAGTTTGACATTAAATTAAAATACGGTACTATAACGAAAATTATTAAAGATCAAACCAGAAAAAGAACCCCTGAAGGCACTATATGCTTTTGACTCCCGGAGCGAACTCAGCACAGATCCATGACAGATCCATAACAACCATTATATGATATTACCAAAATATGATGTACATGTACGGTAAATTCACTTATATATATATTGTCAGGATTAGGGAATAACCCATCACAATTGGGTACAATCGTGTTCACCGACTGAAAATCATCAAATTTCGATTACGAAGGCAACACTAAAAATGACTATAAACATCATGATATGATGTTATCATCAATATGTTTCAAAGGACAACTGATTTACGAAGAATTCGATGAGAGTGGTTACTTTTTAAAGTTTTAAAACAGTATAAGACTTTAGGTTTAGTCTGTTTTATGTTTTTACATTGTAGATATCAATTTTTTTACTGTTCAAAATTCCTGATTTGTTTATGCACGTTTTTCTTCTTTTATCCAAATAAGGCATTAGCCTATTGTTGGGGCTCACTGTCTGTTTTATCCAAACCATTTTCATATCCATCACCTGGCAGTGGGCTTTTTATGTCTTCATGATCTCATTTCATAACCTTTCATTTAATTAGGGGCCGATAGCCTACACGTTAGGCCCCTTAAAACAAAAATTATCATTACCATCATCATCAGCAGCAGCACGATGAAATTGTGAATCAACTTATTAAATAAGCTGCACAAGAAAACCAGACTTGGAACATTCCTCTTCATCCTTCCACGATTTGAGGACAAGGCACGCGCGCGGTGAACACAGGAATAATTACTATCTGAAAACATTAGAGCCCACCATTATTTTCTTGTCCAGTCGTATCCCGTACGGAAATTGTGGTTCTCCAAATTGTTTGCCAGCTGTGTCACTTCAATCATCAGAATGCGGATCAATCATCGCAGTCTCCCCGGTTGTCTATTTAGCTTAAATGTCATTTACATGCAATGCTATGAGACAACACATCTTTAGTATACATCAGTCACTCATTTTTTCCGTGTGCGAGATTCCGGACACAAAAGGAGACAATTTTCACGATGATCCAGGAAGTGCATTGTCAACTACAGTACATCACTAGAATCACTGATACACTTGATACACAGAGCAGAGAGACGAATCTAGCAGTAATACAATATCTGAAAGACACCGAACTTCAAATATAGGTTTATATGTATTTCTCACCTTCCTTTTCTCTTTCTCCTTTTCTTTTTCTTCTCTTTCTCTCTCTTTATCTTTCTCTTCCCGGCTGACTGTCGCAGTAGTAACTTTCTCTCCTGCTGTTTCCTAGGTTGCAGGATTGAATTCTTGCGAAGTCAGTTCGCATTTGAGGGTGCGTAAACGAGAGAGAGCTGTGTCAGTAGATTTTCTTAAGATATTTAACTAGCAACCCGACTCGGCTTCGCCTGGGAGAATGCATTACGTGATAAGCGCTTTTTTTCCAGTGTCAATGAACAACGACCAATATCCGATTTACGTCTCGGCATGATGGGTTAAAATCACTGACTGGACTATTAGTTATATTATCATGGAGATGCATGTGCAACAAATTCTTGTCAGACGTAATTTTAAGAATGGCGACGTGCATGAAACACAAATCCCCCTTCCGTCCAATCTTAACTTGACTGTGAATTTTGCGGAACGAAAAGTTCACAGGCGAAATGAAGAAAACCCGAGTTGCACTTCCAGGGAAACTCCAAACACAACCACCATTCTCAGGGGTATTAACTCAACACCACTGACCGGTTTGCTGCTGGCTTCTATCTGGGGCAATAGGTTCGCCCGCTAGCTAGGCTGTAACAGGGATGATAGACTCGCCCTTAGCTAGCTCGTAAACTGTCGCCTCAGTAGTTGAATGGACATGTTTGGAAGAAATTAAAACGTAAAAACACTTATATTGGGCGATGTATTGAAGATAGACATATGCTCTCGTGGACTTTTTTTGTAGAACTTTTCATACTGAACAATTCTTACACTCATAGTATTGAGATTTTTTTAACAGTTTGCCCAGCGGAAGCTAACAAAGCGTTCGGACGCCAGTTTTCTTTTCGACTTTTCCACTGAAATTGTTACTGCTTGGCTTCCTTTGATCATAAATAAATTATTTTCTACAGAAATAATCCTCGAGATATCCTTTACAGAATGGTGGAAACCGCATCAAAATCCATCCAGTGGTTCTCGAGTTTACCCGTAACAAACACAAATCGGGGACTTTGTTTTATACTAAGTAGAGTTATTGCTATTAATAGCAATGACCATAGGTGCTTGGTTAAATTGCATTATTATATAGGCTACAAATAAATATCGTTGGTACTTCCTTTTTGTATTTTGACTTTAATTTCTGACAAGTTTCACCTTTCGGCATCATTATGGGAAATAAGCAACTAATAGGCTATAACAAAGGTAAACGAATGTGCCCTTGGAGCGCTTGGACAAGAGGGAGGAGAATTTTGCAGGTTTGATTATCTAGGCAGCGGTGGTGTAGAAGATCATTGAGCAAGAAAATACACGCGAAAAACAAGAGATGTAAGAAGAAAGATCAGGATATCGGGGTGGTGGTTTCTGGGGATACATACTGATATGGCATCATTCAGAAAGATGTTCAAGACAAGAACCACTTTCGACAATTTGTTATACACTTCCGTGGTTTCCAATGAGAAAAGGAATATTAATCATCAAATGTGGTATTTTCAATGGGAAGAAGGAAGAAGATGAGCCACCGAATTAAGCTGTATTGGAAGAAGATCAAAGCCAACGGAGGGAAAAGTTGATCCAAGATACCGTAGTTGCTACTCCATGGTCCATAGTGGCCCAGATAAAATAGAAGAAAACAACAACAAATCAGGCTTCTAGGGTGTCTTTCTTGAGTCGCTCTCTCCATTAAATTCTTCCGAGAAGAACTTAATGTTTCTTTGTCTAGGTAAGGTTACTTGTAGCCTACGGATTGAGAAAAAATGCGAGTAAGTTAGGCTGACAATTCCAAACTTTCAACTACTACGTCTTGTATTTAGAGCCCCGAGCGGATAAACACTACGTTATCCGCATCCGTCCCGCATCTGCATGACTGTTATCCGCATCCGCAAGACGTTTATCCGCATCCGCTCTACTGTTATCCGCATCCGCACGTTATCTTAATCTACTGGCATTAAAATAATATTTTAAGTAGATAAACTAGTATACAACACATTTTACATTTAAGGAGAAAGTCGTCCCATAGGCTATGAATGTCATGTGCTGTGTTTAAAATGAATGTTATACAGCCAGAATTGCAACCCTTTACAGCTCGAGTGTTAATTATGCTTCATGACATAGTTTGAATGAGATTAGCGTAAATCATCACCTTCCATGAAAAAAAAAAGAACATAGGCCTAACGGAAAAATATTAAATGGCATACACATCCGGGTCCTAGTATTGATATTCAACAAGATGGGATTGTATACTAAAAACTATTCGCAAATTTGCTCCAAACATTACCTGCAGCCTATCCGCTATCCTCACAGCCAAGCAAACTATATCCGCATGGGGAAAATATTTGCGGATATCCGCATCCGCGCGGGGTTTTACTTGTTTTGTAGAAATAGTTCAAGCATTTTAGATGTTAGTTATTGTTGTCTTAAGGGTTGAAACAGGGAGGTCATCTGCCCCCGTTACTTTTATATGGAAGAAAGAGAGTTGAAATGTTCGATCCCAAACCACAAACCCGAAACTTGTTAGTCTATTTTCATGTAATGAAACAAGAAGTTCCGTGAAGAACTATACAGCCTACTTTTCATGCCAATGATTATTCTACAGAATATGAACCTACCTAGAATAATGACGAAATTAAGTTGGTAATATCGAAATATCAAATTAGTTCAAAATATACCTGGTATAATGTAGCCTAATAGAGCACTACAGTTGGCAGCCCTGGTGACTGAATATCTTCCAAGTTCCATATCTTAAGGTACCGAATACAATATTAGGTTGATGTCCAATGGACGTTACATGCAGTTAGACACTGGATCTATCAGCACGCGTAAAAGCATGTTGCCAACAATACCATGCGTGTGCTGGTCAGAAATAATCTGAAATATTATGATATCTTGTTGTGCCAATTTTGGATGAAATCCATTTGTTAGTATAGGAGTTACATGTATTTTAAAATTGGACATATCAGCAGGCATAGAATCATGTTGGCAGCACTGCCTTGTATTAATTACTCCAAATTAATCTACAATGTCAGGTGCTATACGTGTGCAAAGTATAGAGCTGTTGGATTGCATACTTTCTGATATATTGATATTAGGGTAAAAAAATATAGACAGCATTTATTAACAGTTGGCAGCCCTGATTGCTCTTAACAATACTTACAGTCATTCTGTTATGGTACACATAGCACATACGAAATTTGGTTGTAATCCAACTGATAGTATAGAAGTTACAGTATTTAAAAATTGGTACTATCAGCAGGCTTATAATCATGTTGGTAGAACTGACGTATATAAGTTACTCAAAATTAGTCTAAAATGTCAGAATATACGTGTGCATAGTTTAAAGCTGTTGTCTTGCATACTTTCTGATATATTGGTATTTGGATAAAAATAGAGAGAGCAATTATTAACAGTTGGCAGCCCTGGTGGCTCTTAAGAATACGCTCAATCATATCTGTTTATGTACAGATATTACATACAAAATTTGGTTGAAATCCAATTGATAGTGTAGAAGTTATATGCATTTAAACATTGGACCTATCAGAAGGCTTAAAATTATTTTGGCAACACTGTCATTGTTGGCCTCCTGGAAATTGAACTGAAATAGTATTATCTGCATGTGTACCAATTTTGGAATAGCTCCCATGCATACCTTGCGAGATATCCAACATGGAGCTCAAATTTCTAGTGCGTTTTTTCAGCAGTTGGTAGCACTGACATCATTTTCAAATATGGACGTGAGATATTCCGGTGCACATCTTTACTCATACTAAATTTGGTTTTGATTGCTGCAGCCGTTTAGGAGTTGATAGGGGGGGACCCACACACAGCCAGCCAGACAGACAGACAGACAGACAGACACACATTTTCCCGGATCGATCTCATAATTCTACTTTTTCCTCATTTTCGCAAAATGTGAAAAGTAGGCTAAAAATAGGCTTATGAGATCATCTTTTGCCCGTGTGTGTGTGATATGTGTGTGTCCCCTAATAACTTCTAAACGGCTGAATCGATTTCAATGAAACTCGGTAATTTCATAGCACCATTTTGGCCGACCCCGAACGAGCCCTTAATTTTTTTTACGTATCTCCAATCCAACATGGCGGCTGTGCGAAATATTTCACCAGCATTTAATATCTCCGAAACTATTACCGATATCTACGGGACATTTTGTACGGTGATAAAGGGAACTACTAGAAGTTCACCTGTGTGACTTTCGAAAACCTGGTAGCTACAAAACCAACATGGCGGCCAAGCGAAGTTGCGACTTTTAAATAGACGTTTCTCGCGATTCAACCAACCGAACGCAATGAAACTTGGTACAGTATATGTTTATACACATTGTAATGCACAAACATCTAACTTCGTTTACATAACCTCAAGATGGCGCCTGTGCGAAATATTTCACCGGCATTCTATATCTCCAAAACTATTACTTATTACTTTGTACGGAGATAAAGGGCACTACTGGAAGTTCATCTACGAGGCTTTCAAAAACCTGTTAACTACAAAACGAACATGGTGGCCAAGCGAATTTGAAAGTGTTAAATGGACTATTCTCGCGATTTAATGATCCAAACGCAATCAAACTTGGTACAGCAAATGTTGATACACATTGTAATGCACTGGTATCTAATTTAGTCCAATTGTTTACATGACCTTAAGATGGCAGCTCTGCGAATTTTAAAATTAAGTTTTTATTTCGTAATCATGCGATCAAAATGAAAGTTTGAATATTGAACCTACGCAATAATTTTCCTTTAATGGTACATAACTCTATGGCCTATACATATAACAATCGAACATGGTGACCATCCGAAATATTTGGACGGTTCTACGAATCTATTTCAGCAATCAACCTGAATGTTTTAATGTTCATAGGGGCTATGAACATAAGTTCACCTATAGGACTTTCAATAACCTGGTGAGCACAAATCAAACATGGCGGCGACGCGAGGTATAAATATTTAAATGGACATTTTTCGCATTTTTACCATCCGAGTGCAGTGAAACGTGGTACAGTATATGCTTACACAAATGTTAATCCACTGGCATCTAATTTATTTCAATTGTGTCCATAACCACAAAGTGGCAGCTGTGCGAAATTTTAAAATCTCGGTTTTACTTCTTGTGTCCTAATCATGCGATTGAAGTTTGAATACTACACGTACACAATAATTTTCATGTAACAATACATAACTCCAAGACCTACATATTTAAAAATCCAACATGGCGACCAGCCGAAATATTTAGTCGGTTCGCTATATCTATGAATCTATTACAGCAATCAAACTGAAATTTTGTATTTTGATAGTGGCAATTAACATTAGTAGGATATATGAAAATAGCCTTTAATTCTTCACGGAACTACTTGTTAACTCCCTATCTTCCATCTAAATGCATTGTATTATTTTTACAATACACGACCCTGGTTTGAGGAGTATGTTATTAGTAGAGACGGGAATTTGCCTATTTGCCTATTTTATTCCTGTGTTTAGAAACGTAGGCTTTCGAGATATAAATCCGTTTTAGGTTTATTTAGGCTAGATTTCGTTGGTTTTATTGTGCCTATAAATGCCTATTTCAAGGGTTTGTGCCTATTTGTAGTATAATTGCCTATTTGATGCCTTTTGACGGTATTTTAAAGTGCATTCTATTGCAGCTGGTGTGCTCGACAGAATTATGTTCTCATTTCTCAATATGTGTTTACCCCACGAACAAGAATGAGAATTCTCGAAAGTCACCAGAAATAGCGCCTGGGATCTCGATATTAAGCCTCCAAACTTAACAACCCTTCGTTTTGTATTTCGCTTTTCCTTATATTGAAAATTTACCCGTTAGTATGTGTGTGAATTAATATCATAAACTTTATTCTGATTGAATAACAAAAGAACTAACTTAGTGACATGTTTTTGCGTTTTTTTCAATCTCGATATTAAGCCTTCAAAGTTAAAAACCCTTCGTTTCAGGTATCGTCCCCAAAAAAGCCGCGTTAGGTTGGCGCTGCAACCTAACAGTGAATTAATATACAGTATATCCTGTACGCGCCTGAGTGTTGAATGGGCAGGCAGTTAAAAGCAGCCAGGAGGGATGCGATCCAGCTGGCAGTTAAAATGACGCGGCGATCACGGTGCGTTGGTGCTGTAACCTATCTTGTGTTGAATGGACAGACAGTTTAAAGCAGCTTGGAGAGATGCGATCTAACCGACAGTGGGTGTAGCATGGCCTCTTACCGAGATAGATGGAAACATGGTGGTCCCGTCTTGAGCTACTGTTGCCATGCAGCCAGGAGGGATGTGATCCAGCTGGCAGTGAAATTGCCGCGGCGATCACAGTGCGTTGGTGCTGTAACCTATCTTGTGTTGAATGGACAGGCAGTTTAAAGCAGCTTGGAGGGATGCGATCTAACCGACAGTGGGTGTAGCATGGCCTCTTACCGAGATAGATGGAAACTTGGTGGTCCCGTCTTGAGCTACTGTTGCCATGCAGCCAGAAGGGATGCGATCCAGCTGGCAGTGAAAATGCCACGACGATCACAGTGCGTTGGTGCTGTAACCAATCTTGTGTTGAATGGACAGGCAGTTTAAATCAGCCAGGAGGGATGCGGTCCAGCTGGGAGTTAAAATGCAGTGGCGATCAGTGCGTTGGTGCTGTAACCTATCTTGTGATGAATGGACAGGCAGTTTAAAGCAGCTTGGAGGGATGCGATCTAGCTGGCAGTGGGTGTAGCATGGCCTCTTACCAAGATATATGGAAACTTGGTGGTCCCGTCTTGAGCTACTGTTGCTATGGAGATGGCCGGCCTTGCTACAGTATTACTTCATCAGTATATTTTCTGCTGTTTTAGCCTTTGCTTGAGTGCAAAAAGGCCGAAATCAGAAGAATGAGAAAGTCTATCGAAAATTCATGTAGCCAGCCGTTCCCTCTGGGTCCTAAACTATGTGTATGCAAAATTTGGTTGAGATTGGTGGAGCGGTGTTGATTTGTATACGGAACAAATCCACCCACATACATACATACATACATACATACATACAGACAGACAGACTTTCACTTTTATATATAAGATAAGTATGTTATTAAATTATAAGATGCTTATTGTTAATTCTTTTTATAGTAATTAAATATGTTATTAAATTTTTCATGCCTATTTTGTTGCCTATTTTACACGTTAGTGCCTATTTACATGCCTATTTTGGCTATTTTAAGAGCCTATATGCCTGCCTATTTTAACTGTTTTTAGTGCCTATAATTCTCGTCTCTAGTTATTAGTAACAGTTTCTTTTGCGCCAACGAAGGGGTGGACGTTATTAATTAAGTTAAGTAACCGTAATGCCGTTACTTTTAACAATAACGAATTAAAGCAAGGGTTGTAAGTTTTTCCATATGGAACAATGTGAGGATTATCCTAGATGCATGAAACGGGCAGAGAGTGAATAGATGTTATGCTACTTGCCAGAACAGTGGCGAATAACCTTTATATAAAGCCGGCTCGAGCAAATTATTGTTGTTTCATTTAGGACTTCGGCCGGGTTTGAAGCCGCGATCTTGGGCCTAGCAGTTCAACGTAATTTATAATGCACGCATATTGAAGTACATTCGTACCATATTATTCATATCATGTAGACTGCATACTGCGTAATTCGTAGGTATCGTAGGTAATCTATTTGGTGGAAGGGTTTGGGGGAAGAGGCTGTAGGGGGCGGGATGGTGCAGTGGTTAATCTGATTGTATCTCACCCCCCAGGGGCTCACAACTTGTGGGACTTGAGTTGGCGACCACTGGACCCCAGCTGAGTCCGGCATTGCTTCTACTTACGTGTACCGGGCTCTGTTATCTTTCCTGTTTTTACCTATCTTTACTCCCTTTGTCAACACTTGTTCTCTTCCGACACCGACGGTATTAGGGTATCCAAGGCTTAGGGAGTCTTTTATTTTCCCGCCTTAATTGGTCCTTGCCTCATCTTTCCTGATACCTTCATTCTTTAAGGGGTCAGCCTATTTTCTTTTCATGATATCTCCTGCCTTCTGAACAAGGCCCTCAAGGAGGCAGGGTGTGTGTATCCCCACCATTTCTCGCGCACGCTGAATAGTGCTACACCATCAAGGGATCGCACCTGGTGAGTTTGGGAGTTGGTGAACCCGAGGGATTCCTGAGCTGGGTTCGTTTTTCCCCTTTTTCTACTGACTTTGGGACGGCCCTTTCCTCTTTCCCACTTTTCTATCTGCCTTCCATGGCTATTTCCTTCCAAGGCCCTCAATCCTCATTCTTCGTGGATTGAGGGCATTTATTTTCTCCTGTCCATTAATTCTGTTTATTTTTTACTCATTTCTTCTTCTAGTACGTAAGTTAGTTGTGAAGTCAGTAGTTAGTTTTAGTTGTAGGTGCCATGTAATCATCTTTCATTTTCATTATCACCCGAACCATTAGGGGCCGATAACCTAGATGTTAGGCCCCTTAAAACAATCATCACCACCATCATCATCATCGATTGTCTCTCACCAAAGTAGATTAAGTTCGAGTCCAAGTCAATGCATGTGAGATTTTCGATGTAAAATTCACGTCCTGTCGTTCGGATTCCACGTAAAATAGAGGTCCCGTGGCTCATGATCACGAGATTAACGGTCACGTAAAACTACAAGTTTCCTTCTTTTAGACTATTATTGTCACACGATTATAAATTGTCTTTCTGTTATGTTATTGTAGCAGAAACCAATGTTTATATTGGCAGCATTGTCTCTGACGACAATTTTTTTACAGAATAAATAGCTTAGAAATGGTTATAGGCTTATCTATTGGAAGTAAAATACCATAAGTATTTATTAAATTTAATACATCGTAGTCAATAAATAATGAAAATATAATATATCATACCAGATTTAGAGAAAAGACAAAGCGACGAGAAGATACGAGCCCCGTGGTCCTCAGTATGCCCAAACGACGAAGAATAATAAGAAAAAGAATTATACCTGATTCGGCCACATTGTGGCCCTCTTCAGTAATTGTCTTCTAAAATAAATTAAAACTAATTGAATTACGAGCAAAGTTGATCAATATTTACCTCGGGGTTTCCCCTTCCTTGATAACAATTTTTCATAAAAAGTATTCATAAAACAGATCTGTAACAATGTGTGCTTTTAATTGATGATACTATAAAATAATTTTCTGAAAAATACGTATAACTAAAATATCTGGTGATGGTAAAAATTATTTTGCAAATAGATTTTTTTAAATATGCCATTTTGAGACGGTTTTTCATAATATGAAATAAGGCTCTTTGCTGAGGGGAGCGTGGTTTGGAAATTTATGATATTTTTATTCCATGCTTTTAATTTTTTTTTAATTTTATGGTATTTGACTGAGGAATCTAGCGTAGATATCTATGGTGAAGTTGGGTTAAAATAGATGTTGATGTGTGCGTTGGTTTTAATGAAACGGTCATGGAAAATAATGCTTATTTATATATGTTTCAAAATGAAAGTCAGGTTCAGACTTTGATACACGGGTGTGTCGTTGAGGAGATCAAAGATATTTTCCCGTCACTCCAGAAACCACCGCAAAAAGCTCCTGTCCGTCTAGGACTTGTAAATTTACAGAGCTCGGAGCGTGGCCCCTTTGGTGAGTTTAATTGCACCTGCGTGAACAGCAGGAGATTCCGATTTGAATCCTGACTGTAGTAACATTTTCAAAACAAATACATTACTTGTTTTTAATGATTAAAATAAAATGACTCCGTCTATAGCAGAGATCAGCAGCTCCTAGTCGAACATTGGAATGCTGTCCCGCTGCACAAGGTGTAGTTTATTTTTGTAACAAGAGTAAAATGTAATCCATGTACAACGGGATAGTATACCCATAGGCCTACATGGCAAGGAACAGATTACCAGCTGGAAGCAATACAATGCACACCACGACTGCAATGGAAGTTCCAGGAAGATCGAAGATCAGTGGTTCGAATACGGTGTTGACAGGAGCCAACATATCTGTGGCTTACCCCAGTGTTTTACCACACCCCGTCCAGCCGCTTACTTCAAGTTCTAGTCCTACACACTACAGTAGACTTCACACACCACTACAGTCACCACAGTAACAGAAGTTATCGTACATATCCATCACACAGCCCTTAACATGACTAACAACACATTAACTGACTGCAATTCTCAGCCCGAAGGAAATGCTACAGCTGTTAGCAGTCTACACATTAGGTGCCCAATATGCTGGAAACTCCGTAACAACTAAGAAGGGAGATGGATTCCAATTTCACTTTCTGGCATCTTACAAGAGATTTAATGAGGTTGCCCGCTTCAATTGCTTGTAAGGAAATTAGTCAACTCGTGACGCCAGTCCACTGACCTGGTGCAAGTCCTTGAAACAGGCACCTCTCGGATGACTTGCAAGTTGGTAATACCGTTTCAGTACCTCAAATCAGAATTAAATTTCTTGTTAGAGCCGCGAATTGAACCCAACCTGTAGTCTATGGATCAACAGTAACGTTCCTTCCTGCTGTAATCAAGATTGCGAGATCCAATCCCGGCCCATTCAGTTGCCATGTTACGAGAGAGTAGTTTCATTAGATTTACTTGCATTTTAAATATCTCCTAACGGGTGAAATACTAGCACCCTGGCGTATCTAAAAGCTGCAGTAGTTAAAAGGTACGTAAAAATACATACACTACATACATACACCCTCTGTCTGAAAAGTTCGGTGAATGGGTCTATAATACGAACGGATTGTTGGCTTACCTGAAACAGCCGTTACTATCCTTCGAAGAAATCCCCGTGGATGGTTATGCACTTCTTAGAACGGCTGTACAAGTCCTGGCATAGTCTTCCTGAGGGATAGCCTTCAGTTGGGTCGTCACATTACGTTGGATGTCCAAAATGTCCGAAAACCTCTGGCCCTTCAGGGCTTTTCGGCGACCCATGACCCCGATACTCCATACTTTGACACTTGCCTTCGAGGTCGTACCTCAGGCACCAAGTCTCGTCACCTGTGACGATGGTTTTCAGCACCATTCCATTCCACGGAACATTCACCCTTCTCACTGCCACCCGTCGAACAGATGTGCACGTTAGGTTGCATAAATTCACCCTTCTCACTGCAGCCTGTCTATCAGGTGTGCAGGGCAGGTTGCATAAATTCACGCTTCTTTCTTGCTTTCAATTTAGTGTTTTGACGACCCAAACTGAAGCTAATCCTAAAGACAACAATGCCAGGATTTTCCAGGACTTGTTCAGTCGTTTTCAGAAGTGCATAACCATCCACGGGGATTACTTCGAAGGACAGTGACGGCAGTTTCAGGTAAGCCAACAATCCGTTCTTAATATAGCCCATTCACCGAACTTTTCAGACAGAGGGTGTAATTATGGAGCCTATTTGTACGGTTGTAAAAGTAGCAATGGTTGCTTTGCTTCAGTTTTGTTTTAACGGTGAATTACTGAGGTAATATTCATAATTATGTACTGCGGGACTGGATTCTTCAGTTACAGGGGAACTTGTTGACTTCTGACATTTGCCTTCAACAACAGTAAGCGAGGGTCAGTCTTTAACATGCGTAGTGAGGTTGACGATACATCCTCCCATTAACCATATTAAAGAAATCGGATAGGACGTTTTAAACAATCGTAACGCAGGGATCATCCGGAACATGGACGGTTCCAGTGGTGTATCTACGGTGGGTGATTAGGGGGATCAATCCCTCCCAGAGCCAAACAATTTAAAACATAAACGTAATTTGATGAGAATGTTATTTAAAAAAAAGTTTTCCGGTTTGATGACAAACGACTGGATTATTTACGTTTATATTTAGTAATTTGAGAAAATGTATCTTTACTTGTGTAAAATATTTAGTGTTAGGCAAACAAAACAAAACAAAACGTATCAAATGCTATAGAGATCGAATATGAAACCGTGTAGGTTTACTTTCATTGATTGTCTTACTTTGCCACCCGAACAAAGCAAAAACAAACACATGACCAAAACAGAAAGCTAAACGCAAAATTCAAAAGCAAAGGCAGAAAAAAGCACAAAGAACACGAAGCAAATTGCAAATTTCAAAAGCAAAAGCAGAAATCAAACACAAAAACAAAACGAAACACAAATCAAAAAGCAAAATTCAAAAACGGCAAAAGCAGAAAACAAACAAAAAAACACACAAAGCAAGAAGAGTTCAAAAACAAAAGCAGGAAAGAAACAAAAAAACAAAATACACATAGCAAAGAGAAAAATTTAAAAGAAAAAGCATAAAATAAACACAAAAACGACACAAATCAAAAAGCAAAATTCAAGAACAAAAACAAAAGCAGAAAACAAACACAGAAACAAAAAATCACAAATCAAAAAGCAAGAGCAGAAATCAAACACAAAAATAAAAAATACAAAGCAAAAAGCAAACTTTGAAAGCAAAAGCAGAAAAAAACACACACAAAAAAACACCAAGCAAAATTCAAAAGCAGAAAATAAACACAAAGCAAAAATATATCAGAAAACAAACACTAAACCGAAACCGCAATTAGGCCTAATCCAGATTTGACTCCGCTCATTCCCCTCCAAAAGCAAATCCTAGTTACCCCACTGGACGGTTGTACTTGAGACTCTTAGAGCCACGCTTCTTATTTGGCTGAGCAGCGGTTGATTGGTATGCCAAGGTCCTCAGTAGGTCTAAGCAGCTTGGTCAAGGGTTTTATTTAAATGTAAAATTGGAACTTGACGCTAGATAAATCGGAAATACAGTAACTTATGTCTGGGCTTCTCTAGTGTCTCCGATCTCCAATGGCATATTCATTCCAGTAGCACTATCATACCCATTGTCTCTATAAGCATTGGTTGGGGGTAATTGTTGTATTTTTAGTCTATACAAGGGACATCTGTAAGTTTATAATAGGCCTACCAGTGTAGCTGAACGACAAATAGCATTGTGCGTTTTGATCCCAGAATTTAAATAAATGCAGAGCGACAGTGCACAAAGTCGTAGGTCGTGGGTTCGAACTCACCTCAATTAGACGTATTAACTTTCTACCTTCCATCTTAATGGTTTATTCTATTTGGATAATAACCAACCTAATATCTGAAAGTCTCCATTTCTTCGTTATCAGGTCCATCGTGATAATTCAATCCAGGAAATAAATAAGTAGTGTTGTTCACTCTTAATAAGTTAGCGCTGGCTGAAATATGCCTTTGTAAAATGTAGGTTGGCTCAGGCAAGGAAAGCATTTCTATAAAATAAGAATTTGTTAACATCAAACATAGATTTCGGCATTAAATTTTGAAAGCCTTTATCTGGAGCGTGGCACTGTATGGAAGTGAAACCAGGACAGTTGGCGCAACAGAAAAGAGGAGAATAAGTTATACGCATTTTAAATGTGGTGTTAAAAGAGAAATAATAATAAGAATGTTATGTGATTTACTGCTCGAGTCTAAGCTGCGTGAACCTGAGATGAATGTGCATCGCGGACTATGAGTAGTGGTGTTGACGAGTGATGGGGTTTCTCGGTCCGTGCATAGTACAGAACCAAATACATTGATCGGTGACTCACTCAGTCATTCCTAACACCACAGTGGTTTGAGCAACGGCCGAATGTTAGCAGTATTGGAATAGAAAGGAATACCATGTATCACGGTGGGCTGTTGACAGATCCTTCTCTTCACGCCCGACCCTTCCCTGCTCTTTCTCCTCACACCGCAAGTTCATAGAGCTTGGACTCGAGCAGTACGTCCCTTTTAACTACTGCGGCTGAGCTGGGGTGCCGGAATTTTTCCCCGAAGGGGATCTTAAACGTGCCAGTAAATCTACTGGACACAGCAGACAAGAACGTTAACGCTGAGGCACGCACACGCAACCAGCCGAATGATGAAGGTTAGATTGGTAGATGGAGTAACAAATGAAAAAGTATAAAGACGAGTGGGAGAGGAGAGTTGTTTCTGGCTAATGAAGGGAAGAGATAGGTTGGTAGGACGCGCAGGTTACTTAAACACCCAGGAATAGCAAATTTAGATATAGTTAGTGTTAATGTTATTGGCTTTACATCCCTTTTAACTACTGAAGCTTTTAGAGACGCCAGGGTGCCGAAATTTTGCCCCGATAGGGATATTGAACCTGCCAGTAAATCTACTGACACGGCTCCCTCACATTTTACCACTATGAAATGCCAACTAACTGCGCCGGGATTCAATCCCGCTATCTTGGCCTCAAAAGGTGAGAACGTTACCGCTGAATCACGCAGTCAGTCTTTGTTATAGAAGGAAGGGTCGAGGACAAGAACTGTAGGGGTAGACCAAGGTTAGAATATGTTGAACTGATTGCTTTGGATGTAAGGCGTGGTAATTATGTAGAGTAGAACAATTAGCTCAGGGCAGGGAGGTATGGACAGCTGCATCAAACCAGTAAATAGCTGTAGACTCCAAAATCAGTTTTAGAATGGATTGTATACGTTTAGGAGTTGATTTAAGCAATTCTTTGTATTGTGACGATAGTTGAGGTAGCACATCAGAATGTAGGTTTTTCTGCTCATAAATCTTGTGTTCCTCGCCAACACAATATGTTGTGATTTGTTTTAATCTAATCATCGAGCAAGCACGCAGGCAGGCAGACAGGCGGGCGGGCGGCCTGGCCTCCCCCATGCAGCCTGTAATGGCCTCTCCCGTGCACCCGGAGACGCCGGAAGCCATATTGATTTCCTCCCGCCCCTCACTCCGTAAGTAGCAACGAAACAGTGGCTAATGGGGGGTTGCTTTCCCTGCCATTGGCTCCCACGTGTGTCAAGGCGTGACGGAATTTATTAAAGGGGCCCGTGGCAGGTACTGGTCGCCTGGCCGCCAGCCTGCATGAAAAATGATTCTCGCTGTGTGTGACATTCATGTGTCTTGTCTTGTCACTTTACTTTATTTGTGGTCGATTTCACTTATCATGCAAGGATGAATGTCCACTTTTATAGTTGGTGGTTTCATTAATAACCACAAATACAATGTATAATAGATTATTATCAGTACCGGTATGAAGTTCGGTTATCGAAATGTTTGATTAAAGCTGCACATGCCATTAAAGAATCTTTGCTTGAATAGATTCCTGAAAGGAAAGGGCACACAAAAGCTATTGTTTTATGAGTTATAAACAGTAACATGTCTGTCCAAATTAATACCCTCCATTTGACCAATTGAGTCATTTCTTAACAAATCCAGCAAAGTGCAGTTTTGAATAAAGACCACTTAAATTCGTATGTGCATCTGTTTCCCGAAATCCCCCCAGGGACTCACCACTAGTGAGACGTGGGTTGACGACCACGGGACCCCTGCTGAGTCCGGCATTGCTTCCACTTACTTGAGCCTGGCTCCTCTCTATCATCTTTTCTTTCAACCTACCTTGGTCAACTCTTGTTCTCTTCCGACCCCGACGGTATTATGGTATCTGAGGCCCTATGGAGTCTTGGACTTTCCCGTCTTAATTGTCCCTTGTCTCATCTTTCCTGATCCCTCATTCTTGGAGCATTCAGACCTTTCTTTTTTCTTTCCATGGTATCTCCTGCCTTCTACACAAGCTCTAAAGGTGGCGGGTGCATGTAGCACACCACTTAAGTTATGGTGTACCCTGGATAGTGTGCTACATCCTCAAGGGCACACGGTTGGTGAGTTCGGGAGTTGGCATCGCCAAGGGATTTCTGAGCTTGGTCTGGTTTTTCCCATTTTTCCAGTGCCTTTGGGGCGGACCCTCTCGTCTTTCCCTTTCCTATCTGCCTTTCATGGCTCTTCTTCCTTACAAGTCCCTCAATCCTCATTCTTTGAGGGCATTTCTCTTCCCTGTCTTTGATTTCCCTCATTCCTTCCTTTCTGCCTGTTTACTTTTCTTCTAGCCCATAAGTTAGTAGTCAGTTGTAGTTGGTTTAAGTTCTAGTGCTCATTACATCATCATTATTCATTTTCACCCAAACCATTAGGGGCTGATAACCTTGATGTTAGGCCCTTTTGAACAACAATTATCTTCATCATCATGTTTCCGGAAACTAAAGCGAACGTTGCTGCTGATTTGCTTCATAAAACGTTAGACTACAACAAATTGTTTTAGTGCTACAAAATATGGGAAGTAAGACTCAAAGTGACCCTTATTCACAGATCCTTATTCACAGATGGACTTCACTGGTTTTGAAACCAAACGGCTTGATTACTGCATTATCTAAGTGTTAGTGATCTTACTCAAAACATAAGCCAGACCACCTCGTGGTGCAATGACTAGCATTCTTGGAAATAGTTCTCCGTGGTTTCTCACTTCTACTCCAGGCGAATTTTGGGAGTTTCTCCACTTAAGGCCATGGCCGCCTCCTCCCCAATCCTCGCTTGATTTACAAATACACTAATACTGCCATCAAAATAACACAGGCTATCAGACAAAAATCCACTCACACCTTAGTAGGCCTACATGGGGATAAATGACCACGATGTTTACGACCCTCAAATGAAACAACAACAACAACAACAAAAATTACCAGAAATATGAACATTATAACAAAAACGTTATGTTGTTTCATAGGCTTTAAGAAATTCTGACATCGTGGCCATCAACCCCGTCTACATGGGTGCACGTAGAATCTGTCTATAAACGAATTTAAATGTGGATATAGGCTAAGTTACGGAAAAAGGCAGTGGCCTCAAGTGCTCTCTTCCACCTCTATCTCGATAATCAAATAATCGGCTCCTATGGTCTCGGTGTAAGTTAAGTTGGATGGCTCAGCGAAGAAATTTAATTCTGGTCTGAGGACTCGAACGGGGTACACTCAGCCTCGTGAGGTAAAAATAAGAAGAGATAGCTTGGGTTCCCACTTCAGCCATCCTGGAAGTGGTTTTCCGTCGTTTCCCACTTTGACCCCATGCGAATGCCTGGGATGGCCACGGCCGCTACCTAACTTAATACTAGTCCAATTACAAAATAATACACACACTAGTACAGACAACACAAAAACTCAGGTTATCAGAGGTTCAAATCAAACCAACTTCAGCTCAGTTATCCACACGAAGCAGAACGTACCCCGTTTCAGCCTTTAGATTTTTTTTTCTCTTCGGAGCCATGATTTTTAGCCTATTTTCATTTATGAAACAAGATGTTCAGGAAAGAACATATAGCCTACTTTTTCCCAAATGTATGGGTATAGTTATAATTCTTTGTCTTTATCACCTCCTAATTTCTTCCAATTCGAAGTGCAAATTGGTACACTGGATTTGAGGAGTGGCGTTCAAATAATTTACCCCAGCATTTTGCAATTTCATCAGTAAACACTCCAAACAACGTAGGTATTCAGTATATTAACACCGACTACTTACAATAATTTAAACTTCGTTGCTCTAAACGTATCACTGGGAGAAACATATTTAATATGCCTATTACACAGCTAAATTGTAATCGCGCACGGCCAACGAAAAAGACAGGCCATGGCGCGTAAACCAAACTCTTCTGTGATGTAGGCAATGTACCGGTACTGCTTGATGGTGCTTGTACGTTTAAGTTGAAAGCAATTCATAAGCAGCAGAAATGCAATATTTTATATCAATCTTCATAAAATGGACGCAGTTTAGATGTTCCGTGTGTTTTCAAACACGATACTGTATAGGTTTGCAAAACTACGCTGTTGAAGTTACTCCTTACAAAAATCCACGCGAACTAGGATTCAAGGGTTCGTTGTGTCGTTAATAGCTGCAACGAGTAGGCTACGGTAAGTTGAGTTGTAGAGTCTGTGACCTTCGTTGTGAGTTAAATTATGTGCTCATGAGTATAATTAGATCAAAGAATCTTGCAGCACAGTAAAGATATCATTAACTTATTGTTGCTTCAAGGGACGGAACATAAATTAATTCGTTTATAGAAGAGATCTGCGGAATACACTCGCCACCGACTAACGACTTGTATCAATACCTTCTATGAAGACAAGTGATAAATGAATACCAACGTTTATACAGGTTCAATGATGTAGACAAGATGACTAGGTACCACACCGGCAGTAAAACGAAGACCAGGCAGTGGTGCAACAGAACTACATTGTTGACGTCACGAAAACTCACCAGAGCCAGTCATTCTCGTTGGCCGTGATAATCGCGCCTTTTCAATTTTACTGTAGACATGGGTCCACTAACTGGCCGGTAGAGAGCGCAGCTAGCATCTAGTTGGCTGTGGTTAGCTATAACATAGTTCAAGTAATTACTCTTAGATGTCACTCCGGTGGTGAATGTTGTTTTAATTAAATATATATTTTCCAGTTCAAAATGCACCATATAATGCTTTATTTTAAAACGTCTCAGTACTCAAGAAATAATAAATATAAACAAATTCAAGCAAAAAAGTCCAACTCTGATAGGATTTGAACCACGGCCAGCCTGATAAAAGACCAACGCCCTGACCACTCAGCCAATCGTGCACACACTATTGATCGTTAGGAACCAATATATATACAACGTTACAGCAAATCATGACTAGGGCTAAACGTTTTCTTCACTGGAGTATATTTTTTTAAACCGAGTTCATTTCATAGAAAGTTCATATATTTGTTACCACTAGGCTATATTGCATGCAGCATACTGAAATTAATAAAATATAGGTCAGAACGAGAGATCAGCTGCCATCTTGTCAAATAACAGAGATGACTCAGCTTTTTAAAATCACTTCTAGACAAAATTACAATATAAAATTTTAATTTCAAACGGGCCACGTCGTTTCGAACAGATTAAACGATTCTTGGTTCGATAGTTGGAACTGGTGGGTCCCATGTTATGGATTATAAAGTTTGCATAATTCACACGGCCGCCATCCTGAAATGGTACGGTTGATGACCTCGTAGTTTGGGCACAAGACGCGTCTCATCTGAAGGAACGTTGTTACCAAATTTGGTAAACATCCGATTATTAGTTTGGTCGTAATGCATTATTACGTTATGACCATTTGAGTGGCCGCCATTAAGTTTTGGTAAAGATGGCGGCAATATAAAACATGACACTGAGGTGCCTTTTGCCAGTGCTACCTCTGTACCAAATTTCGTTCAATTCGCTTTCACCGTGTTCGAATTGATAGGGGGGGACAGACATTCAGAGTACACACACTCACACACACACACAGACTCTCTCTCTCTCTCTCACACACACACACACACACACACACACACACACACACACACACACACACACACACACACACACACTGACACACAATTTTTGGCCCTGTAGTAATCTCATAAGTCTACTTTAATTTTTTGCAAAAATTGAAAGTAGGCTAAAAATAGGCTTATGAGATCACCTTTTGTCCGTGTGTCTGTCTGTGTGTGCGCGCGCGCGTGTGTGTGTGTGTGTGTGTGTGTGATATGGTGTGTCCCCTCCTAATTACTTCTAAACGGCTGGACCGATTTCACTGTGTCGTAATCATGCGATCGAAGTGAAAGTTTGAATAATGGACCTACGCAATAATTTTCCTTTAAATGTACATGACTCTATGGCGTATACATATAACAATCCAACATGGCGACCATCCACAGTTCGCTACTCCTGTGGGAGTCCGGGCAGGGAGCACCAAAAGCCCGCTCATGAGCCAGCTTGGTGTTCCTAGGCGAAACCCCACACAAGACACGGCATAAACCTAGAATAATTGTTGAGTTTTAATTCACGGAACGTGAAAGTCAATATACCATTTGTTACGAAGTAATTTTATCAAGAATATAACCAAAAATAATTATAATTTAGGCCTTTCTTCTAAGAAAGCTTATAAAAGGGTCGAGTTGCAGTCGAGATTTAAAATCAAAAAGAATTTGTAATTCGTACTACTAAAATGATTTCGATACGTCTCTAATAACCTCATAGTTTCAATTACTCGCAATTTTATATTATTTTAAATGTTTTCTTTGGACAACTTGTTAAGATTGCTGATGACCACACTGAGGTCAAAACTAGTCCTTTTAGGCTATATTAAATAACTTATTGCCTAACAATATATTTATTGACTATTGGTGGTTTTATTTAACACCATTTAGATTTGAATTCAATTTTGTCAGTAAGAACCAACCAATTTGTTTCAGAGCCGGTCCCGTGGTGTTGGGTTAGCGCACCTGTCACTCACCCGGAGGCTCCGGGTTCGATTCCCAGCTGCGTCTGGGATTTTAGAACCAGACGTGAGGGCTGGAACGAGGTGCACTCAGCCTCGTGAGGACAATTGAGTAGCTGTCTGAGAGTGAGGCAACGCTCCGGTCACGAAACCCAAGATTAACGGCTGAGGGGACCCGACGCGCTAACCACACGTCACCCCAATATCTGCAGGCCAAATGGCTGGGCAGCGGTCGCTTGGTAGGCCTAGGCACTCATGGGCTGTAGTGCCAGGGGTTATTATGTAATTTGTTTCATATATGGTTAATTTTATATCAATACATAATCTCTTATATAGGCCTACGAGGGCAGATCAAAAAATAAGTTGCACTTCCCAGTTATGGCCATTTATTACACCACCTATACAACAGCAACACGCCTATAACGACATGCAATGTAACGTCACTTTTCCACATAGTTTCCAAGATACTCCAAACATTTCTGCGAACGCACAACCAACTTGTCGATGCCGGATGCATAGAAAGTTCCTCCAGCGTTCTGCAACCACACGGAGACTGCGGCCTCCACCTCCTCATCGGTCTGGAAACGTCTACCACCGAGCTCCGTTTTGAGCTTACCGAACAGATGAAAGTCACATGGCGCTAGGTCGGGACTGTAGGGTGGATGTTGCCAGACCTCCCACTTGAAACGCTGTAGCAGTTCGCTCGTTTGGCGGGCCTAGTGAGGTGTTGCGTTATCGTGCAACGAAATCACACCGGCTCTCAATTTCCCCCGGCGCTTCTCTTTAATCGTGCAATTCTTCCTTTTGGCTCATAGGAATCGGATTGTCGCACGCACCTCATATTTGGAGTGAACGTCCAGTCGACGTGCCATTGCATATGGCCGCTATTCACACCTTACAACACGAGACACCACAGTGACCTGCCTAACAGACGTGTGGGCAGTGTCAGTCCCTTTCTCCGCTGTGGCCACGTTTGCGACACACAGCGCGCTGTTGCAGCGCGTTAGTGCAACTAACGTTTTGATCCACCTTCTTATAATCCAAAATTGACTCATCATCGCAGCGCTGTAACCACTAGACCTAGAAAACTGAAATTTCGCATATTGGTTTCTCCTAGGTTGTAGGGGCTCACTAAGAAACGGTTTTTGAAAATTCAATTGTAAGTGAGTTTTTTCGGTCCTTTGGCAATGAGCTTGGACAAACGGTGCAAAGATCGGATTTAGCTCATTTTAAGCTGCCAGATACGAGAAAAAATACTCGGAGGTCCAGTAGGGACCCCGAAACACACTTTTTAAGGTCCTAAAATGAATGGTTTCGAAGATATTCCCAAAAAAACTGTGTTCCCTCTGAGAAACAGATCAACGTTACTATGGCAACCGCTGCAATTTCGCAGAACTGGAATAGTTTTCTGGCAATATCTCGAAAACCTTTCGTTTTAGGGCCTTAAAACGCGGGGCTCGAGTTCCCACCAACATTGCTCCTCGCATTGATACGTGTAAAACGAGATATCGCACATATTTCTACGAGAAAATCGACTTCGGCAAGGCTCATCTCTTATATACGTATAGACTAATCCAAAATTGACTCATCATCGCAGCACTGAAACCCCTAGTAATAATATATAGACTATGTATTCGTTAAGGCTAATTATGGACCACGATTGACAGTTTTTACATGATTTTTTGTCTTCACTCTCTACCAATATCTCTTCATCCTCTCTCCCACTTCCTTTTTCTGTTCCTCCGTATAAGATCTTCCTTTCCTCACTGACAACTCCCCTGTCTCCCGGAAACCTGTAAACTCCTTAACTAGTCGTCTAAATCGCTCTCTGTATCTTATTCTAGTCCAATCGCACTTCCCGAAGCCATTTCAGCTCCGTCTTCCTCTTTCTGAAGAATTCAAAAATCTTCTTCGTCAATCTGGTACTGTTCATCCTCACCAAGTGTCCATAAAACTGTATTCTCCTTTTTCTGATTAGGGCTACGACTCCTTCTGTCTTCAGGTATAGTTCTTTCTTAGGTTTGAGTCTCCTCTCTCTATCCTTGATATTTGGGCCAAGGATTTTACTGAGCATTTTCCTTTCTCTCATCCGGATATTTTCGCGCACACCCTAAGAAGCATGTCTAATGTTTCTGCTGCATACATACATTCAGGTCTGACAACAGTAGACTAATGAAAATGAAAATCCACAGCCTGCTTCCAGTCTCCGACCGGGTCAGGAATGGAATGAATGAAGCCCCCATCTAGCGGCGAGGATATGAACTGTGCTGGCTGCCGAGGCCTGACGCACTCCTCTGGGGCAATGATTAAATGAATGACAGATGAAATGAAATGATAGTGGAGAGTGTTGCTGGAATGAAATTTTGACAGGGAAAACCGGAGTACCCGGAGGAAAACCTGTCTGCCTCCGTTTTGTCCAGCACAGATCTCACATGGAGTGACCGGGATTTGAACCACGGACTCAGTGGTGAGAGGCTGGCGTGCTGCCGCCTAAGCCACGGAGGCTTCATTAGACTAATAATAATAATAATTATATTAATGGGGAGAAGACTATAAGTGCTGTGGTATGTTACTACAGTAGTTATTACTATGTAATGTATGAGACAAGTGAAAAGAGTGCGAGACCGGGGACCTCATTGTCGCATCCTTACACTCAGCCAGTGCGTGGCGGGGCGCTCTGGAAGGGGAGTCAAGGGAGATAGGCAGGAAGGAGACAAAGCAGTAAAGGGGAGTAAGTTAGACGTTCAACAATCACATGTAATGGAAGTGAAGAAGCTGAGGCTGATATGCGTATTCGGATGTCTGGAGCGTAGTCAGCTAGTGCACTGTACTGTACAACAAGTGAGGGCTAATATAAAAAATAAAAATATTCTTACTTAGCGCTCCCGAAGAAACCCGGAAGTATTCGGTATTGAAATTATTCAGTGTGTTCAAAATGACCACGGCCACCTCCTACCAAATCTTATACCCTATTACCAATACCAAAACTAGCGCGGTCATAACGACGGCACAAGTTATCATAGAGATTTCAAATGCACACCTAAGAACATGCGACTATGACCACGATGTCACAACTCAACAAAAATAACAACAACATCATAAATATACAAAAAGATTTGGCCACATCTCCTTAAACCTAGAATACTCCGTAAACTAAAAGCTGGGAATAGGCCTAATTACCTTTCAATAAACACGCACGAATTATCATTAGACCTACATTCCTCAGACCACCTCCTGACCGTTGTCTAGTTGTAATTCAGGTTAGGATTGGGAAGGAGGCGGTCGTGGCCATAATTTAGGAACTATTTTGGCATTCATCTGGAGTAGAAGTGGGAAACCACGGAAACCCACTTCTAGGATGCCTGAGGTAGGAAACCAAGTCACCTCTTCCCAGTTTTGCCTCACGAGGCTGAGGGAGCTAGCCCGTTCCAGCCCTCAGACCAGAATTAAATCACTTGGCAGAGCCGGGAATCGTACCCGGATCTCTGGAGTCCTAAACTGAATTGACAACAGCAACAACAACCTTCTGCTTGAAGAAACCGAATTACATTACACAAATCACACCAGGCAGGAGAATATAACCTACTGTTGCAGCCTGTAAGTCAGCTCAAAATAGCGTAATGACTAGGGCTCGGATTCGAGCATATTTGCATATTTTTTTCCTCAATAGTACACATTGAAAGAAGCCTTTCGGTGGTAATTTCACCTCTCTGGGACCAACAGAATTGACATTTATCGAGCATATAAAAGCATAAAACCGCGGTTTTCAGAATAGAAGCATATAAATGCATATTCTTGTGGTTTTCGTCTAAATAGTTTGTTTTTCTTCGAATTCTCCCCCGAATTCGGGCCCTGACAATCCTTAAGGTTCGAAAACAGAAATAATTATTGAAAAACATATCTGGTGCGAATAATAGAACCGCAGGCTTTTAACCTTTTGTGAGGTCGTTCTCCTCATTGAAACTTGAATTGACTGATTTAAGAAAATCATTCCAAACTGAAAACATAGAAAATTTCTTGTTGTACAGACCAATGCAGATCTACTTCATTTACTCGCCTAATTCTGAACATTTTGTAAATGAACTTTTAAACTGTATCTTTTATAAGAGCACTTCTCTTATATATACTTGTAAAACTTGAATGCGAGTATATTGCAGTGTATCATACATACAATTAGAAAATAAAGCTCGTATTTAAAGGTATTTTATTGTTTTTTTTCGTTTCACTTTCCTTTCTATAGTTTTTAACGGTGTTTTTCGAGCATATTCTGCGTATTTAACCGCATATAATGGGGGTTTCGAGCATATCTATCGAGCATATAATGAGTTTATAATGTTTTTTTTCGAGCATATAATGGTTTTTTCGAGCATATCTATCGAGCATAAAACACATGGTTTTCGAGCATATCTGGAGATTTTATCGAGCATATCGATCCGAGCCCTAGTAATGACATTGGAAGTGACAGTGTTGAGACCTATAGTGAGAGAGATGCGCAGTCCACGCTCCAAACATACGCGACTACAAAAAAAACTGGTTGGTTGGTTCCTCAGTTATTGGGCTACGACAACGCGATCATGTAGCGCCGTATACTTTGGGTGTGTATAGAATCTGTCTGATAACCGGTGTTAATTTTGATGCTGTATTAGTGTGTGTTATCTGTTTTCTTTAAAATCAAGTGAGGATTGCAGACATTCAATTTTCAAGTAGTTCCTACTTTTGCTACCAAACGCCACCGTCAACGACAACTAGTTCTGAACTCGGTTACTAGATGCCACCGCAGTTGGCCCCTTGCGACGAACGTTGGAACCTAAGAACTTTAGTCAAATTTAACCTATAATTTAGCTTCACACAATTGTAACTATTGGAAGGTTCTTTTACATGCCATAAATCTATGACATGGGACCGCTGGCTTTACTTCCCCTCCGAAGGAAGGCATACTGAGGGATATTTAACGCTCTTAACAAATCTGACGACTTCGGCCGGGTTTGAACCTGGGATCTTCGGCATAGACGCTCAGCATGCTACCAACTACGCCACCGAAGCCACCTCGACAAAAAAAGAACGAGCCTTACATCTGACATGTTATCCTACTGGTATACTACACAGCTTGGACAATCTTAAAATGTTAATTTACGCTCCATTTTCAGACTGGTACTATGATGAATGTATAGATTGAATTGGAGATATGCTACTGTCACACTTGTGGCGCAGCGGTCAAGCTGTTAGTATCTCACCAAGGTAGACCGGGTTTGATTCCCGGTCAATACATGTGAGATTTTCGAATTGAAATGCCATGTCTTGTGGTTCGCATTCCACGTAAAAGGGAGGTACCGTGGATCATGATTGTGAGATTAACGGTCACGCAAAACTACAAGCTTCCTTTCTTCCTTAATAATTCATAATAACAAAGTGGCACACAACGTCGACTGTACTCTCAAATACTGTGAGCTCACTCCTCAGTAACTATATCATTCATTATTCTCAAGACTCTCATTCAATTCGTCGTAAACAATCAAAACATGCCTTCCTACAATCATGAAATGACCTTGTCTCAGCTTTTATTCCACTCATATAACAACATTCTGTTATGCATTTAATATTTGACTAGCCTACTCAACCACAGCTTGACAATAATGCCGCTTACTTGTCATTTGTCGTCTTTGTCCTACCCCATGTGATGTTCAACCTTGAACGTGAAGCTTCATAAACTGCTCAATAACAAGTGTAAGTCGGTGAAACATTTGCCACTGTGCTCGTCAAACCAGTGCCTGCTAAATGCACTGCCTACTGTATTACCATAATATTCTCGTACTACAGAGCACACACTGCCTTGTTTCCAATACGCACATTTTCAATTGTTATTGTAAAAGGGAGTGTTTTACTGCTATTGTAGTTTATAATACGGAACTCATTTTATTAGATGATTTGTAGCTTCCACCAGCACTAGCCTAAATAAAGAATACGATACGGATCAACTAGATTAATAGACGCGACACCGCTCATAACCTTAAATTCCTTATAAACAGGTCCTCTTCATTCACAGACCAACACGTAATTTCATATGGATTCTGTTAAATTGAGTCATATTGATATGATAAATATCGTTTAAAATGATAATCTGGTAGCTGGATCGATCGATCGAGCGGGCAGTGCATACGTCCGTTTTCCACCACTGCCAGCTAGTACACTAGTACACTTCCGTTTGATCGATCGAGCGGGCAGTGCATACTTCCGTTGTCCACCACTGCCAGCTAGTACACTTCCGTTTGATCGATCGAGCGGGCAGTACATACTTCCTTTGGATCCACCACTGCCAGCTCAATCGTTCCGATCCACTTCCGTCCCCAATTTTCAAAATCACTCCCACAAAACTACCCAGCAACCGAGCGGAAAGATGTTACACATTAAAAATGCTACTCGGAGGTTAAAGAAAACCGCCCTTCAATTGAGGTCTAGGTTTGGGTTAGGCACCCCAGGGCTTGAAATAAGTTACCATTGCGGCATTTGTCTGTAGTGAGTAGGCCTAAGGATAAACCTGGAAAATATTCCCACTGAGGATGTCTACTTTGGAATCTTGGATCTCTGAACTGCAGCCCCCCCCCCCCCCCAACCCCCCCCCTCCCCCCCCAACCCCTCCCAACCCCTCGCCCCCCCCCTTCCCCCACAGTAGCGTGACAGAACCCGGTAGGCTACGCTCCTGGAATAGATGAAATGAAAATCCACAGCCTGCTTCCAGTCTCCGAACGGGTCAGGAATGGAATGAATGAAGCCCCCATCTAGCGGCGAGGATATGAACTGTGCCGGCTGCCGAGGCCTGACGCACTCCTCTGGGGCAATGATTAAATGAATGACAGATGAAATGAAATGATAGTGGAGAGTGTTGCTGGAATGAAATGTTGACAGGGAAAACCGGAGTACCCGGAGAAAAACCTGTCTGCCTCCGTTTTGTCCAGCACAGATCTCACATGGAGTAACCGGGATTTGAACCACGGACCCAGCGGTGAAAGGCCGGCGTGCTGCCGCCTAAGCCACGGAGGTTACCCTGGAATAGATATTCCTCATAATTAGGGCTCGGATTCGAGCATATTTTCATATTTTTTCCCTCAATAGTACACATTGAAAGAAGCCTTTCGATGGTATTTTCACCTCTCTGGGACCAACAGAATTGAAATTTATCGAGCATATAAATGCATGAAACCGCGGTTTTCAGAATAGAAGCATATAAATGCATATTCTTGTGGTTTTCATCTAAATAGTTTGTTTTCCTTCGAATTGCTCCATTCCCTTCCCCGAATTCGGGCCCTGACCATCCTTAAGGCTCGAAAACAGAATTAATTATTGGAAAGCCTATCTGGTGCGAATAATAAAACCGCAGGTTTTTAACCTTTAGTGAGGTCGTTCTCGTCATTGAAACTTTTATTGACTGATTTAAGAAAATCATTCAAAACTGAAAACATAGAAAAAATTCTCGTTGTACAGACCAATGCAGATCGACTTCATTGACTCGCCTAATTTTGAACATTTTGTAAATGAACTTTTAAACTGTAGGCCTAACTTTTATAAGAAAACTTCTCTTATATATACTTGAAACTTGAATGCGAGTATATCGCAGTGTATCATACATACAGTTAGAAAAGAAAGCCCGTATATAAAGATATGTTAGGGGCCGATAACCTAGATGTTAGGCCCCTTTTAAAAATCAATTATCATCATCATCACAAAGATATGTTATTGGTTTTTTCGTTTCACTTTCCTTTCTATAGTTTTTAACGTGTTTTTTTTTCGAGCATATTCTGCATATTTAACCGCATATATTGTTTTTTTTTCGAGCGTATAATGGTTTTTTCGAGCATATCTATGGAGCATAAAACACATGGTTTTCGAGCATATCTGGAGATTTTATCGAGCATATCGATCCGAGCCCTACTCATGAGGATGCAGGGGAGTTACATATTCATCCAGTTAATTGCCTGAGGAAAACTTGTCGCACATCTTAAATTCAGCAGTGGTGTGACGTCACGACACTTGCTCCCCCTACCGAGATACTCTTAAGCCGTTGTCATAGCAACATTACAAGAGTCTGGAGGGAGACGAGACGGGACAGGCTGTAAGACAACATAAGCAACCAGCAGACTGTCTGCCTGCGGGTACATGTGATCTGCTTGTAGGAGGAAACTTCCTCGCACTTAGATTTGATCTCAACGACTCGACAGCTGTAGTACTTACCAGTCCCCACCGGCACTCAGGAGGAGGTCGCCACTGCACTGGTGTCACAGGAGGGTAATGCTGAAGGTTGTTGTTGTTGTTGTTGTTGTTGTTGTTGTTGTTGTTGTTGTTGTTGTTGTTGTTGTTGTTTCATTGAGAACCTTGAGCGTCGCCGCAATCACTCCTACTTACGTGTGTGTACAATTTTTCTGTCCCTCGGGGCCTTTAGTAACTTTTAACTGCTGTTGTTGATTCATTTAGGGGATTTGCAACATCGTGGTTATGTAGCCCCATATACTTGGGTGTGTTTGTAATTTGTCTGATAACTTGTGTTATTTTGACGGTTGTAGTCTATTAGTGTGTATATTTGTCATTCAGATGAGGATTGGGAAGGAGTCGGCCAAGGCCTTACGTTAGGAACCATCCCAGCATTCGCTTGGAGTAGTAGTGGAAAACCACGGATAACCACCTCCAAGATCACTGTGGTGGTAATCGAACTCGCCTATTTTCAGTTTTGCTTAACGAGGCTAAGTTCCAGCTTTCAGACCAGAATTTAATTTCTTTGCAGAGCCGGGATCGAACCTGGGCCTCTTTGGTGACAGCAAAGAGTGCAAATACTACGCAACGTAGGAAGGAAGATTGTAGTTTTACGTGACTGTGAATCTATGATTATGAGCCACGGGATCTCCTTTTTACGTGGAATCCGAAACACAGGACATGGCATTTCACTTCGAAAATCTCACATGCATTGACCGGGAAGCGAACCCAGTCCACCTTGATGACAGGCCAACAGATAGACCGCTGCGCCACCATGCCCCACATACTACGCAACGAGGCGGACTCACAATAATTAGTGGGTTGATGACTATGGCGCCAATGAGTATGGCTTTGCTTTCACTTCCAGTACTTGTGCCAGTAACTCATATTTCCTGGCGACTTTCCTCGGTAAACTCATGTTCTCTTCCGAACCTGACGGTATTAGGTTGTTATTGTTGTTAATTCGTAATAGGGGCTTGGGACACCTTTGGTCATTATCGCTGTGTACTTGGGTGTGTGTCGACTTGTAATTATTGGGATCAGAGATGGAGTAGGCCTAGGTGCCCAGGGACATGAAATAATAATAATTATATGTTACTGGTTTTACGTCCCTTTTAACCACTCTGGCTTTTAGAGACGCCGGGGTACCGGAATTTGGCCCCGAATGTGATTTTTAACGTGGCAGTAAATCAACTCGCATTTGCGCACTCTCAAATGCCAGCTGACTTGAAATAAGGTACTTTCCCGGCATTTGCCTAGAGGGAGTGTGGGAAAACTCGGGGAAAGCACACTCAGGATTACTACTGTCAGCGTCATGATTAGAACCACAGATCTTCGGACTTGCTGCCTCGTCGTGGTGGCCCAAAACGCGCACGGCTTTGCCGCGGGGTGGTAGTATTACTGTATCAGACGCCAAGGTGTCCTTCATTCCCTTGTATTTTATTTTGTTCGTTGTTATTTCATTTAAGGAGCTTGGACAGCCATAGTAATAACACAGTTTATCAGACAAAATTACACTAACAGGGGATGAATTATCACGGTGTCCAAGCCACTCAAATGAAACAACAACTACCACTTCGCGTAGGAAGGTTTCAAACATAGTGCACCCAAAGGATAGCTAACCTTTGCTCAACAATTAATATTTATAGGATTGTTACGGTCGTTAGGAAAAATACGCAATTCTGCTTTAATTTTGTAGATAATGAAAACAACCATATTTGTTTCCCAAACAAACCAACAATTTCACATTTTGAGGTAATCTCGCATTTGGTAGCTAATTATAGACTGCCACTAAAATCCACTCGTAGAGGTCATTGACCAGGTGTTCTCAATATTTTTTGAGACTTTGAGGATCACCCTCATGCCATACTAAGTGCCCGAGGACTATTAAATTGAAGACGACACAACGATGAACTATATCTTCACGCGGAGAAGATAACGTACACGATACGCCAAAGGAGAATCTCTTTTGATGGCTACTTGACACGAATGAGCTCTGGAAGATTGTCCAGTCGAATCTGTGCCTTCTTTGTGGAAAATAAAATAAAAGAGATCTGGTTTACAGAGGTGGGGAAAGTCCAACAAGAACTGAGGGTATCACATGAGGACATCTTGGAACGTGACCCTTTGAAGAAGAAACTTGGGGAATACAGAATTTTCAGCCAAAACCCAAAATGAAAACGGACAAGATATCGACCAAAGAACGGAAGGAAGTTCACCGAAGAAGAATGTGGGAATACTGTGCAAATGTGAGGGATCAAGGGAGAATGCAGTGGAAATAGCATCGTCCATAGATGACTGAAACAAGAAATAAAAATAATAATAATAAAGCTAACCTACGGCACTATAATACAGTGATAAAATCCGAATACCTATATGCTAGTGAATGCCTCCACATGACAGGGAAGGCGGGTTTGAGGGACGCTGAGAAATTCGAAAGAAAGATCCTTCACAAGGTAATGGGTCCAAAGATTGTGGACGGTCATTATAGGTTGTGAGGAAGGGGAAAACTCTTCCAGGCCAATGAGAGGTTGATGGGATCGATGAGAAAACGGACCTCAAATTCTATGGGCATTTATTTCGAATGGATGAGCGGAGACTTACGAAGAGGACTATTAGAATAGACTACTCGACAGTAGACCTATGGTGTCTGACAAATGGTTCAGGGAGGTGCGGAAAGATCTTCATCAGGTTGGACTAAAGTCTGAAGACATTTCAAACCGCGCTAAGTTTAGGTCAGTTATCGACAAATTCCAAGGATTCTACGACGAACCAAAAATGAACAAGGGTTGGACAGAAGAACGAAGACAGGCTGCCAGAGAAAGAATGCGAAGATTTTGGGCGGCGAAGAAGGCTTTCAATAATGTGTAATTGTTGCCTAACGTGGTCTTCAAAGGCCGTAAACTAAAACAGGATGTATATATAATAATGCAACAAGCATACACCTCTGTGTTCTTTTCTTATCTCTCTCCCTCAGAAGTACTGAAATATCGTGGGATTTACCGCTCATCAGCCATGTTGGAGCTGTAGATGTGACACATTTTTGTGTGGACAGTCGAGTCAAAACAGCATCTTTTATGTGACTCATTAAACAGGGATGTCCAATTATTCTTAAAATTATTATTTTGCAAAATGATAAAATGTCTGACTGTCAAAACTTGAAATGAAATTACTATTGTCTGCTTCGTGCAACAGAATTTGAATTGAAGAATGGATCTCATTGGAGCTTGTGCCTGTGAGCATTTTTTGGCTCATGTGACGAGAGCACCAAATTTCATTTAAAGAGCACCAGGTTTAGAACGCCTGTCAGATTATTAGATGATATATTTCGGTATACTTCTCTTCTAGCGTAAACACTACAAACCACAACTCTCTGCATACCTCTCTTATTGCTAGCTAATTGATTGTATAATCCAATCTAGAAAGTGGAATGTTCCCAGCGCTAATTTAAATTAGGTAACATATTACCAGAAATGTGGTATGCCTATACAGTACACGGGATTATATTCACCAATTATAACTAGTGTGTAACTAATCCATCTAAGGGCTGCATTGTGATGTTAACGAGCAATTAGATTGACAACAATTAAACCTTAGTCTATTCCGTAGAAATTACATATTTTTTTACTCCATAAAATGTCATAAAATTGCATTAGTAGGCTATTTGTTGTTATTTAATTTTGGGACTTTGGACATCTTGGTCCTTATTGTCGTGTGTTTGTATTCGATGTGTGTGACAACAGTATTTGAGTGGCATTTGTTGGCTAATGTGGTGAGGGACTGCGTTAATTAAGATCAGAGGTAGTGGACTTAAGGGGGAACATACTACCTTACCAGCGAATTGTTACCGGTGGCAGAAATCGGAACTAATGCGCTCCGCCCAGCCACATGCCTGCGATGAACGTGCAGTCGTCGTCAGCAAAACCTCATCGCATGTCATTTGTGTGCATGATTCATGCTGGGCCGTGCGCTGTGCGGTGTGTTCTCATTGTGTGACTGTACATGCATTTCCCTCTTGCTACGCAACCGCTCGCTGCAGCCATAACGAGGCGAGATTACGTAATGTATACACTACAGCTGCGCTCCACGTCTAGCGGTAACAATTCCCTGGTAGGGTAGTCAACTTAAGGAGACAAAACGATAACGATTTAAATATGATAACGGTGTCTTATCATAAATCTTGTACAACAATATTATATACATTTCCAAGGAAACACACATCTTGCTAACAGAGTTAGTTATTGTTGTTTTAAGGGGTGGGACCACGAGGTCATCTGCTCCTTTGCTAACAGAAGCAACGTTCCAAATTTTCATAATTAAATCGTAACTAGTTGATAACCGTCAAAACATGACGGTCATTGGGAAAATATTCACTGAAGGATTCTCATATACAGTATGCATTTTTTAAACGATTACTTTTTGACACTGTTGCAACTTTAAGGTCGACTTTGCAACATATAACTGGCCATGACTGAAACCTTGATGAGGCAAATAGAGACCTACACGTTCCATAGTTTCCTCTTGAGCTTTATTAATTTTGATGAAGAACGCCAAGCGAATTGGAAATTGGAAAATTGAATTGTTTTATCGGAAGATGTTAAATCAAGTTTCTTCCCATTAAGTGATTTGCCTACACATATACTTACAGTACTGTAAAAGTTGGAGGCATAGAGCCACAACAATATTTCTCCCCTTTTTAATTCTGATAAACAAAGATATCAGTAAGACGCGGCGGGATCTTCCATTTATCTGGTGGAATAGAGCCATTGTGCGCAAGCGCGGGAGCGACAAATATTACATTTTTCTTTAGTCATTTAAAAATATACCCTAACATATATTTTCAATTTTAAAGACACTCTGCAAATCTACATGCCAAGAGCTCTCGTTAGAATGCATTACGAAGTCAATCGGTTAAGACGTTCTCTCAATCTCGCGGTAACAAAGATCACCTTAGTGTTTTAAATATATAGACTATTTGTATTCATTTATCAAAACTTGGTTCTTGCTTTGTAGTTATCTTCACAGTTTCCCTCACATATCACACCTTTATAGGAATTATTGAACATTTCTTTTTTTTAAGTGGGCGTCAAAGCTTCAAAGCTTCAGCTACAAAATGAATCTCACTCAAACTTTAATTGGCTAGCTATAATTAGTCTTTTAATGAAAATATGTTAGAAATATTTCTTGAGTGTGCTCAGAATAAAAAATGAAATAACAATGCTTAATTAGTTAATGTGGAAATGAGTCAGACACATTTAAAAATCCAACAATTCCCATAAACATGGGAAATATGATAGGAAACAGTGAAGGTGAGCACAAAGAAGGAAACAAATTTTGACAAATGAATAAAAATAATTGCGATTTGAAGTTCGAAAATTTAAAACTTTGCTTTTTATAGCAAGATGTGTGCGTTTCCTTGGAAATGTATATATTGTTGCACAAGATCTATGACTGGCACGGTCATAATATTAAAATAGTAATTGTATTGGCTCCTTGTAAGGTACCATCCCAGCATTCTCCTGAAGGGAGAGTGCAAAGCCTGGGAATAGAACACACTCAGAATGGTTGCCGAGACTAGAACCTCGATTCTGCGGTATTTGCAGCTCTCCATTGTTGTTGTGAAGCCTGGGTAATACACTGGGGTGCGCTGCTGGTTGTTAAAAGATAGTGTTGTTTTTCTTGGGTCGTTTTGGGAAATTATTCTCCGTGGCAGAGAGAGACCTATTTTATATAGGGGTGGGATGAATGAGGAGGAAAATTATCCATTCCTGTTTTTAATTCGAGCCCTTGTCTTATCCTGGGGCTGTTAAATAATGAGTCAAAGAAGCATATCGTTGCCTATTCACTCATAACCAGCAACATTGTCAGCGAATCCTTACTTTTTCTCCTTCTTCTGAAAACAAATTCGAAATATTAACTGAAAGAAATATAGGATATAGGCCTACTTTTATCTGAATTGATTAAGTAACCTCGCCTTTATTTCTTTCTTGCTTTTTAAATCGTGCACCACGGCCATGAAGGCAGCTGCTGCAAGTCCGAATTTCACAGGTTCCAATCCCAGCACTTACAGTGGCTGCCCTGAGTGTGTTTCTTACGCCGGGTTTTTCCACTCTCCCTCCACACCAAACATTATTGCGATATTTATGAAATGAGCGTACAGTTCCTAACTGTTTCGGGTGCTTTTCTTTAGATAAATGCTCATTTGTTACGATCGGTTACTTGTAAGTGCCGAAAAAGAGATCAATAGTACTGAAATATAGCCTACATTATTATTATTGAGACCGTCCATGAGCCGCCCAGGCACGAATTCAGACAAGGGGGGAGGGCATAGGGTCTCCTCTCCCCCCCCCCCCCCCCGCTTCCCTACTCCTTGTAGCTTGTAGTTGTACATTACCGTTAATCTTGCGATCATGTACCGATGGACCTCTTCTCTTACGTGGAATCCGAATCACAGGACGTAACATTTGTCATAAAATAAAAAATCTCACATGTGTTAACAGGGAATCGAGCTAGGTCCATCTTGGTGAGAGGCAAGCAGCTGACCACTTCGCCATCCTTAAATAATTATGAGGAAAGGAACAAAAGTCAATGTACAATGACAGAGTCGTTTTTAAGGATTTGTAAGGGTAATATCAAGTTATTGATGCACATCAGAAATACGGTAGTCTATATCTAAATGTGTATTCTAGGATTTAAAAAAAAACGTAGAGATTAGTCTTGGTTCTCTTTTTGAGGCCTTATGCCTTAGCATCATAGGTTGGTCTGCATGGTGTAGTTGTTTAAATGCTATTCTTCAAAGCTCGATGAAATGGGCTCGTTTCGAATTATGTAATTTAATGTTTAAGTGTGACAAACTTGTACCAGTATATGGGTATTTAAGGTTATTTATTTATTTATTTATTTATTTATTTATTTATTTATTTATTTATTTATTTATTTATTTATTTATCGTATGGCTTTTAGTGCCGGGAGTGTCCGAGAACATGTTCGACTAGCCAGAGGCTGTAGCTGCTTCAAGCGGACACCCATAGGATGAGCTAAAAGTTCCGTTCAATTTAAAGTAGTACCAACTTTAGCTAGCAGATGTCAATGATACCTAATGGTGAACGTTGGAACTTTGATAGAGCGTTCCAACGAAATCTAACCAAGAAATGTAGCTTCACACAAAATTAGTCTATGGAAGGATCTTTTACATGCCATAAGTCTATAACATGGGACCGCTGGCTTTACTTCCCCTCCAAAGGAAGGCATACTGAAGGATTTTAACGCTCTTAAAAATCCGACGACTTCGGCCAGGTTTGAACCCATTATCTTGGGCACAGCAGTTAAGCATGCTACCAACTACTAAGGTTACGCGAGAGATTCCCTCCAACACCCTGCCATCTCGGAAATCCCAGCAGCTAAAACCACATGATTGTCTTATTATTATTAGACTGTTAAAAAAATCTTCCCCCCTCCCCCCCACTCCAAAACAAAATTGGCAACATTCGCACTATGTCATTTCCTGGCCCGTCCACTTGATCGGTGCATGGAGCTGCCACTGTTTCATCCCTTCTATTGATGATCATGTATCGATTCGAACAGATCAGCTACAGGGCAGGAGCACACGTACCACGCACCACGTGCTTTTCTCGTTCTAATGTGTGATATCTCTAGGCTCTTCTGCAGTCGACGGTGATGGATCGTATTAAGCTCCTCCTCACGGCAGACAATGGAACTACCACAATAGCTGTCTATAGTGCATTACCAGTGCGCTGATAGGAACACCAAACACGTAATCATGAGAACTGCTTGTTTTTACAACACAAACTTCTCAACATATTATCATAATATTGAACCCTTGCAAAGAAGCTTATGAGACTCAGTTTCGGGGGGTGTAACAGTCCATTTCGTAAATTTGTTGTTAAGCGCTTCTTATAACATGCAGGGTAACATATAACAAAATAACATGCAGGAAAAAGTGAATACCAGGATTTAAAACATATGAATTTAATAACAGATCAACAAATTTACACTATTTAGAATAAAAACAACAAAAAAACAAGGTCTCCCAAATGACACCCACTTGAATTAAAAATTGCCAAACTAGGCCTGATCTCAGGAGAGATCGTAAACATCTGGACCAAATGTCCCAAATTACTACAATGACATGTGCGTGTGCGGCTTTTCTACATGCGACACGATGTGTACAAATTAATGCGAGATTCGTTACCATCCAGTAAACCTTCGGGGGACGAATCTGCATTGTCTTAGAGCTAGACAGACACGAGGAACCAACTAAACACTAATTAAACTAATCCGACCCTTCCTACACTAAATAAAACAAAATAATTTCCGCAATGAAATTGGAATCAAAGAACTGCCGTAGCAAACAACATTAACGCCTAAAACTAGGACTTTTCAAATCAACCCAAGTAAATTAACACGTGACCAATCAAGAGAAAAATACACATATGGCCGCTTGCCATTTTTACAAGAGAATTACAAAATACACCCAACGGGGTCACAGCAGACAAAATCTAACAATGAAATGAGTCATAGAAATCACTAGGCTCAAAGCCAAGATTTACATCATAAAACAAATATTTCATTTCATACGATATGCGGTAATTCGTAACGGACATGGCGAACTCCCAATTTAATTATGATCCAATGACCATTAAAAGAACAGGTTTGCTACAGATAGCTTACAGGGGTCAGTCGGTCATCTGGACTGCCTAAAACGATGAATCACCAGACATAGACGGGCGTAAAGTGGAATCTGCACATCTGTCAACCCACGTGCCAATAACCTCGACCTGCCGTGGCACTGGCTCGAGTCTCGAAGAAGCGTGCTCCCAAAAGCACATAATATACGTGTGTGTGTCAAAATAAAATATCTTAGCATTTCCCACGGAAATCCAAGAATCAGCACTGGACAAGGTACAGTAGCCTCTGAGAGCGCTCTGCCTTTCCATAAAAATACAACCACAATATTTGAGGGCGGTAGGCACATTCTACCCCTCATCACGAAGAATCAATACACACACTTTGACACAATACACACACCAGAATCACACATATGGGTTTGACAGAAACCTGAAATAAAGGACATAACATATTTTCCACCAACTTGCGCTCCCAACCTAGTCCGTGACTAAAGAACCTGAAAAGGACTAAAAAAACTCAAAAAAATATAGAACTAAGGTGCTCTACAGTGATATCTTGACTTGTTGCGCTCGGCAACCCTAGTATGAATAAAAACCTGTTCGTAAAACATCTAACAACTATTACTCCCTTTTCCTACAAAGAAATGAACTTGAATAAAGCACCACTTGTCGACCATGACGAGTTTCGCATTCGCATGAATAAAAATCAAAAATACACACGCCGTGCATACTAATAATGACTCATAAGAAAAATATACAATCAAACAAACACTTTGGCCACGTGCCAACGTACATTTAAACATAACAGTGTTGGCGCACAAAAAAATCTAAATACAAGAAAAACAATGAATAAAATATTTACAACGTTCCCGCGTCTAATCTAGCTACATATTGAATAAATCAATGGTTTGCACATCACCGTGCGGCTTGTAGAACTCAACCTCCGTCCCAAGGCATTTCCCCACGGGAAATCTACTCGTTCATTGTCGACGCTATGGTAGAGGCGTAGCACTTCATTCCACCAGTCGACCTTCCAGAAGACATCTTGGCGTTGCTTCTTGGAAAGAAATGTTCAAAGTTATTAGTCTGCCTAGCTAGAATCGCTATGAGCTACTTACTTTCATTCACAATAATGTCCTGGGCGATTAATCAACGTAGAACTGGCCCTATCTAAGCATTTGCTTACATCACACGCACACATATATCACACAAAATATAACACAAAATTTACAGAAAATATTACACTCTTCGTTCTCTACGCAACTGGCTTTTAACAAGTCTCTCAAATTACCTCTACCGCGTAGCGCTTATCTCGACTAGAGATCTCCCTCCGCTAAGCGTGAACTCTGCTCCCTTGAGCACAAAATAAAATGTTTGTCCAAACAGACGTGAAGTATGCTCACTAGAGCTTGATAAAATCGTGACTCAAACTGGCGTGAACGATGCTCACCAGAGCTCGATAAAGTTGTGTGTCAAACAGCTCATCTCCGATCAATTTATTAGAAACTGACAGAAAGGGGTGGAGTGGGGGCAATCTGTGAAAATAATCTGTAGTTTTCAACTCACAGACTTGGGACTAGTATCAATCTTCTTCTTTTCATCCAAACGTCTCAACGGACTCATGCGGAATTATATCGCATCGGCGGTTCTTCAGACATGCGTTTTAGCGCCTTTTTTAAGGTACGCGACCCACCGCGTGGTTTAGGCGTCCTCTCTCCTGATTTGCTGATTCAATCGTGTATCGGTTGGAACTTCTCTTCTGGCACGCCCTTAATGACGCCGACTGGGGTGCGCGTTCGCCCTGAATTTGCCCTTGAACTCGGCTTAGCTGGTCATCGTCAGGAATAACTGCCACGCTACTCCTGTTGCAATAGTTGCGACACACTACCTGTCTCCCCTTTGTCAATCTCCAACATGCTCTGCCTGGATATCAGTAATAATAATAATAAAAATCATGAAGACTTATTGATCGGCAAATCAATAAGGGTTCAATATGTATAAAACGCTAAGGTGAACGTTTCAAAAATGTTGAGATCTTAAACGGATGGGAGTTAGAAGGTTCGGTTTGTACCAAAATCCTCCACATCGTCTCAATGTTACAGAAAAATCCTACATTTTTGAAAAGTCAACGGAAATATATTTATTTATAAAGTGCGTTAACCCGTTCAGTGCTTCGCCAGTATATAGATGGTAATCAAGAATTTTTGATTTTCATATTCCACATTAGCTTTCGAGTGCCGAATCGATTTCTGGCAAGTTCTGCCATCTGATGGGCATAGTGTAGAACTACTTGAGATTGCTTCCGGAAGTAACTAACACAGCATATTGTAGACGTCTATCCCCTACCGCTGGAGTTCATCTGAGATATAAACAAACATGGCGGAATAACAAGCAAATTCGTCACGCCACGTTGTGATTTCGGTTCAAAGAATATCAACAAGTATTTCTTGACGTCTGAATTTAGGAAATAATTTCATTTCGGCCTTGGTATTGAAGATGATGCAAGCGTGAGCACAAAAACTTAAGTTCCATTCGTCTCAAAATGAAAAGTAATATAAATGTAGCATTTTTAATTTACATTGATGATTAATAAAGACCCAAAACCCATTTTAAGCCAACCTGATAAGTTAACAAGAAGTTCCATGACGAACTAAAGAGCCTACTTTTCTTAAAATTCAAGATTCATTCCAATAATTAATCTATATGGATCTATCTAGAATAATGACGAAATTAAGTTGGTAATATCGAAATTTCTAATTAGTTCGAAATACTGTATACTGAACCCATGTGCCACCAGGTCCATGGATGGTCGAATCCATGCATTTGAGGAAGAAATCAAAGAAACGTATAGTTTCTAATGTAACTTTAAGAAAGATGCAGCTAGGAGGCCAGTATAAGGTTGTGCAACCAACGAGGACTAGGTGTTCGAGAGGATGATATCATCCCTCTTGACATTCAGAAGGGAGCGAGTCACGTGTATTAATAACCGAGTGGAAATTTCCCAGGTTTAGACAAGGAGGCCTGAATCGGAATTCGAGCTGACGTTGCTGGAAAATGACAACACCGCTTATGCGCCAGAAGAGGAATAATTAAATTTAACCCGTTTACAAGTATAATAATGAGTAAACAAGTACAGTACAGTGAATCATTTTGAATGAGAGATTTTTCAGTAAAGAGAAACCATTTAATAATTGCGCAGAAAAAAACTGCCAACGCAAGACGACGTCATTGGGGAAGTACCAAAGCCTGTGTGGAGGGGAGAAAGCAAAAGAAATGCAACACCCACAAAATTGAGGACGAGAAATTAATTAATATCTCCGAATTGCACGATCGATTCTTAGGGGCAATGAGATTATGTGACATTGAGAAGACGAGCTTTCGGAAGGTATAATTTTTATATTTGTGGCACCATTATTTTAGAAGTTGGCCACAGAAAAGGCTAGAGTCTTATTTTTTTGTAGTGAAATAGTATAAAGCTTCGGGCTTCACCAAGCCAATCATGCAGTTATTCTGACAACCCGTGAGGGTGTTACTACGCACGCAGTTCCGACAGCCCGTGAGGGGCGTAAGACTACATCACAGCACATCAGTATTCAGACAGCCGTGTGGGGCGTAACTCTGCGTCACATCGAGGAAAGTTACTAGTACTCCTTGAGGGGAGAAACGCTGTGTTACACCGCAGAAGTAATATCCGATAGCCACAGGCGTCGCAGTATTAATGACTTGCTTGCCTCCATAAGGAGTGGTCAAGAAGAAATTTAAAGTATCGCCGTATTGAAAGAGTAGGAAAATCCTAGTTACAGGATTTAGGTCCGACTGTATACAAGTTATAGTGAAAGTTCGTAAGATATAGTCAGAGCAGGCCGCGAACGTCGGACTTAAAGGTGATAGGTCGTTAAATAGACGAACGAATAGATCATAACGTACGGAAGTACCGTACCAGAAAGATAAACTGTCATCTAAATTAAAGAACCCACAAAGGGAAGAACAGAATAAGGTTCGGAACGTATATCAGAAACATAGGAGTGCTAGAACCGATCAAATAAAGAAGATAGGAGACTATAAACATTATCTCCAGAAAGCAGGCGAACTATTCTAAAAGTACTAGACTCGAGAAGTACTAGCTGCTATAAACTAAATCTATAGGTCATTGAGGAAACCTCGATCCGAATAGACTTTCGCTAGGATCGATAAACAGATCTACAAAGAAGCCGTTCAAGCTAGATAAATAGCCGGTCATCCGGGATAGGAGTAGAAGAATTTGGATTCCAGGGAACAGTAGATGTTTCGAGACTTTCGTATTCTGCAGGATAGGAAGCCGACATCGAATAAATTTCACCCTTGGAAACGGGAAATTAAGAAGGTCACGTGTGATAGGCTCAGAAATACGGCCTAGTGATCAAGAATTGTGAAGTGTAAATTTATCAAGATCGTGTGTTAAATTAATATGTTTAGTGTTTATTATGTGTTCAAAAGGGACACATCAGTGTATAAAAATGTCGTTAATGTTAAGTGTCTTAAATATATGTCAAGAAGTGTTTATACATAAGATGAATTCCTTTAATATGGAGTAAAAAGTTCAAAGTGGGCCCAAAATGAAGCACCGCACAAGAATAAAGATCATGGGACGATCTTAAAAACATGTGAGTACTGAATTTCATTCTATTTTGGTGTCAGGAATTGACTGTGTACAAATCCACCGGAGTTTTTGAGTGAAAGGGATGTGTTTTAAGAAATAAATACTGAATAAACAAGAACGCGGTCTGAACAATAATAGAAAATTTGAGAAATTATAAATGATTATGTAAAGAATAAATCCCATAGAGGAAATAAGTGAATAAAATGTTAATGTACTTAACAAATGTCATAAGAGCAAGCGAAATATCAGTAATTATCATGAAAGATATTTAAATAAAGTAAAGTTGAGATATGAAAGAAATAGCTTTTGAGCTTGTGTAAAGAATAAAGATAATAATAATAATTAAATATGGAAATATTAAATAAAGATCAAATAATTTGATGTGAACATAAGAGCGTTAAAGCCTTAACATGTGTGTAAGATATGATGTTCAATGGAATATTTTAAAAGGGAGCGATTTATCGGCAACGGAAAAGATTAATATAAGAATTAAAATAATATGAATTGTTACTAATGAGATTTATCAGTTCTTGGGAAGACAATTCGGCTTAAAATAATGCATAGCGCAAAAGAGCGCAAATAATATTAAAATGTCACGCTAGGAACGCGTAGAGGTTAAATACTTGGTAAATTAATTATGGAGGGTAGTTGATTGCAGTGAATTGATAATTGTATAAGTCCTCTATTTGTGACATAGTATCACGAGGCATTGTGTATGTATTTAAAAGGGAGCTAATATAGGGTATTATTGAGCGTATGTCATATGGGCCACGGCCGACTTTAAATCGCATTTTGTATAAGTCCTCTGTAAGGGAATGTTTCCCGAGGCATGTGAAGAGATTCGAACGCAGAATCTTCTTATGATAAAAGCCCCTTTATTCTTCGTCGTCGAATGTGTATTAATCTTCCCAATCAATGAGGACCCTCTCATAATTAATAAATGCCAAGGTTACGAAAGTGGTCTTTGAACCAAAGAATAGTTGTTTGAATGAATACGGTACAGTAAAGGCCGGTCTCTCCCCAGAACTGAATATAATGTGAAGGTTTGTTTTGAAAGCCTTGGAAATAAGCTACTAACGTGGGTTAGACAGGGAGTCGCCGTCACCCTCCGTGTCATAAATCGCGCCCGAGTAGAAGGGTCTAGCTCTCTTAGAGCGAGAGGGGCCAGAAACCGTCTCGTAAGATGTTGTAAAGTGAAATGAATACACCAGGAGTGTTTAAAGTTGTTAACGACCCGGGCGTTGAACCGAGGTCCTTGTAGATTGATATTTTCGTTTGCCTGTTCAGATCGTAGTTTCTTATATGATAATGGTCTTATAAAATATAAGAGATAAATAACAATCCCTATTGTAATGATGTATGGACGTAGGATTCCACGAGTTAATTGAAGGCAACTAAGTTTCGGGAGTAACTATAGTTTTTTGGACTGTGTCAAGTATCTTCATGCTCTGGAGTACACAGTTGATTTCCTGATTACCTTAATATATTTGTGAAAATAAAGAGAGATGATAACAACTGAATGTGTGGACATGCCCAAAATATTGAGTTAGACAATTAACATAAATTTTAAATATAATTATACATTTGTTTTTGAGGATTAATAAGACATAAAGGATAGTATTTGAGGTGTACAAGAATGACACCATTATTATGTAAAGCATGGAGCCAAAAGAGCTCGGAGTTATATAAAACTTACAGTTAATGCTTTATGGAAGTAAGACTAAGTAGGAATTGTTGGTTTATGTGGAAACCACATGTTTTTCAATACAATATTTGTTTTATTATATTTGTGATTCCTTGTTCATTTGGAACAAGTAGATGATTATGGGTCAGTAATTAAATTGTTAAAGTGTTTGTAGCGCCATTAATTTTATTAATTAAATGTGTTTAAATAGGAGTTGATTTTGTTGTTATTTTTGCAAGTGTATCCTCTAATTAATCCAAAATATGTGAGTCACAGAGTGGGGGAACTTACCGCTGCCCCGAAAATTCCGAATTGAGCTACGCTGGTATACTGTGATTGGCATATTTCTTGCTAAAAGGGCACATGGGGGTCGTATAAGTAATGTGCTGGATTAATAACTAGAGGAACACTTAAGACGGTCATTTCATGTAAAGTAAAGTAAGGATAGGTGTAGCTACAACGTAAAATATTAACTGACCGCATGGGTCCCTAGAAACTCATACCGAGCAGCCCTGTATTATATTATCAACCCCCTAGCAGACATTACATGGTGGCTTCAACGTGGGGCTACTAGCAAATCTACTTCATGGCGCCCAGTACGCAGGGATGAGTTTTCCTAGGGAAAACCCGAGTTTTCTCGAAAAATCAAAATTTTCATTTTTTTTTGAAGAAAAAAAAATGGTTTTTCGAAATTTTGAATTTTAAATACTTCCATAAAGGTGTATGAAATTGAATAAAAGTAGTAAAAGGGTACGTTGTAAGTGAATACCCGTACCAAAGTAAAGTTTTTAAAGAAATTGGGACACACGGATTCAGAGTATCATCTCTCAAGCATGTACTAGTGTGGTGGCATTAGTGGCCCACTGTATTCTAATAAGATGGTATTGAGTGAGGAATTGCAGGGGCTTTTGGAGGCGATAAAAGCCGATAGTAGTGAAAAATTGGAGGCGATAAAAGCCGATAGCAATGAGAAGTTGGAGGCTATAAACAATACATTGGGCCTCCAAAAGGATGAATATAACAAAGTGTTCGAATCCATAAATGAGAGTTTGAATAAGTTGGACAGCCAACAGGAAGAAAATAATCAAAAATTAGGATCCATGAATCAAAGTTTAAAGTCACTAAAAACTGATAGTGCTAATATGGGAACTAAATTAGAAGCTATCGAAGTTAAAAGTGATAACATGGGGAGTAAATTAGAGACTATCGAAACTAACTGTGTAACAATGAACAATGAAGTGAAGGCTGAGATAGATAAAATAAATAACAAATTTCAAGCTTTTGACACGGATTTTGGGGACAAGTTAATTGAGTTTAAAGGGAAAATCGCCAGTGAGATTAAAAAGGAAAATGAAGAATTTCATTTAGGATTGCAAGCCCAATTAGATACTATGAACACAAATATGGTAGATTCCCAAAATAAATGTCAAAATCATTTTAAAAGTATTGAGGGTAAAATTGGTACCATGGAAAATAAGTTTGGTTCTATAGAAACTAAATTAGTTAACATAGAAACAAAGGGTGATGATTGTGAAAAGAAACTTGTAACCCAGATCCAAGGTGTGCAGGAAAAGTTAGATGCTCAGATAAAATCTAACAGCGATATTTGTGAGACTTCCCGGGAGGAAATAAAACAAAGCGTGAATAAGCTAGGAGATAGATTTGAAGGGGTTGAGAAAAAAATGGGAGAACTTGAGGGAAAGGTCAATAAAGTTCAAACCGAAGTAACTGAGTTGAAAAATCAAAATCAAAAGGATGTTCAGGAGATGAAAGATCAGATTGATCGTTTTACCGGGCAGGTAGATGAGAATCTGAAGACATACGAGACGAAAATAGATCAAAGATTAGGTATATACGAGGGGCATCTCCAGAGTGAAAGAAAACAACGAGAGGACGAAAGTAAGGAAAGTAACCATAAGATAGATGAAATAAGTCAGGGAATTAATGATGTTCAGGGAACCATTGGAACATTAAAGGTCGAAATAGGAAAAACTCATAAGGAAGTAGGCCAGATCCAAAATGACTTGATGATATTAAATAAGAGTCAAGAGAAAACGGAGAAAAAACTTGAAGGAATTAAAGGGGATATGGTCAAAGAACAAAGAGAGGTGGAGAAGAAAATAGAAAAGATACGAGAAGACCTAGATACCAGAGGTGACGTGAAACCCGAGATGATAGACCAAAAGGTCATGATCTTTAAGAAAGAGGTAGAAGAACAACTAAATGAATTCAGGGATAGTTACAGGGATGAGAAATTCCAATCCAAAAAGGTAGAGGAAGATATTAAAAGGAATCAAGAAAGAATTCAGAATGAATTAAGATCCCGATTAGAGAGGACTGAACATAAGAATAGTCAAATGGAAATCCAACTCATGGCTAATGAAGAAAGTGCCCGAAGGGAAAGGAAGTTAGAATTTGAGAATCAGGAGGAGTTTCCAAAGACAGGATGGGTAGATTCTCGTGAACAAGGCACAGATACGGAGAGGGACTTAGGAGGGGAGAGCCCTTATAAGAACCCAGGATATCCGATGGCGATGTCAACCCCGTACATGAATCAGACAAATGGCCAGATAATAAACATTATTAAATCAAATGAGGACAGACCAGTAAAGTTTACGGGTAATAACATGTCTATTACTCCAAAATACTGGCTAAAAGAAGTGGCAGAGTATCTAAACGAAATGAAGGTTCCTCAGGATCGGAGACTGAGAGCTATTGAAAAGCTGTTGGCAGGTGATTGTCTCACCTGGTTCAGAAGCTTCAGATACACCTTTGATACGGTGGAAGGCTTTAGGGAAGCATTTTTAAAACGATATTGGGCAGCAGACGTCCAAGAGAATTTAAGGCTAGATCTGTACTCTAGGAAGTACAGCACCAATGCACCTACTAAATACTCGGAATTTTTCACCGCTCAGCTGTGTAAATTCCGCGAACTGGATATTGCTCCGGCAGAAAACGACCTGTGTGCCGCCATTGCAAGACAGCTTCCGTATGAGATTCAGAGGCTGTTAATCTCATCCAAAGCCAGAAGTGCTGTGGAAGTGGAAAGTGTATTACGTCAGTTAGATATGACGACTTCGCACGTAACTCCTCGGCATCAAAGACAAACTGAGCAAGTACACATGGCCAGCAGTCAGGAAACAGGAGAAAAACCAGCGACCAGGAATCAGTCCACCAGTACGGATACTCAAGGACTAGATCGAGAGTATGGGCACCAGGAGCCTAGAAGGATACAGCCATACTACAGAGGAGGATATCGAGGAAGAAATCCTAGGACTACGGGTTATAGGCAACAAGAGAGCCGACCCTATAACAATAACCATCAAAGGCCAGACAACAGAAAGAAATGGGAGAATTATCCCAGAAGGAATGTAAGGCCAGACGATAGGGATGATGAATATCGGGCCGAAATAGAAGAAAGATATCAGGAAAGTCTTCGTTATATGAACGAAAGACCAGATGAACCTGATAGGCAAAAAGTCCGTTGGAGTGAGGCAATTAAGAACCGGAAATCACCCGACCGACTAGACGGAGCTCAAAGCTTGGAATTACAAGCTCAGTTAAAGAATGAGGGAAAAGGGAGCCCTCAGGATAAAAAAAAATCTCCAAATTTAAATTGTCAAAAGTGGAAACATACCAGGAGCTGGGAGGAGGTAGAAATTGTAAATTGGATAGCTAGACCAGATGAGCTAATTAACGAGGATGTGGAAGGAATCCCACCTGTTAAAAGAGAACTACCTATAATTATGCTTAGGATAGAAGGATTACTGGTCAGAGCATTGATTGATACTGGATCCACAATAAGTCTAATTACACAAACCCTTTTAAATGAATTGGAAACAAGGGGCCGAGTACTAAAGATTCCCACATCAAGTGTAAAGATTAAGGGAATTATCCCTGAAAAATCTTTGACATGTAAATTTCAGGTATACATTGATCTGATCATGGGTAACGCTGAAATTTCGCAGTGCTTTTTGCTGGTAAATCAATTACCGTATAATGTTATATTAGGTATTGATTTTATCCGTGAGAACAAGGTCATTATAGACCTAGCGCAAAACTGCATTAGAGTTCAAAAAGAGGATGTGGACGAGCAAAATATTAACCTACAGGAACAGGATGCGAAAATAGAAGAACAGGTATGGCATATGGAAGAAGTGAGTGAGGAAGATTATGAGGACATAGAAAAGATATTTGAAGTCCTTAACATAGAACTCGAAGATAATGTGGAAAATGAGTTCGAGATTAACCTGTCAGGAAAAGTGGAGAAAGCTAAAGTCAGCCTCGAAATTAAGGAACAGTTAAAGAAATTATTATTGGATTATAGGGACGTATTTGATTCCAAGCCAGGGAAGATTGAAAATTTTAAATACGCGTTCCAAGTCAATGATTGGGCACCGTTCAAACAAAAACCATACCCGGTTGCGGAAAAACATTACCCACAAACTAAGAAAACACTGCAGGAAATGATGAATGCAGGTGTTATAGAAAAGATGGCGACACCATATGTTAGTCCATTAGTGATTGTGAGTAAACCGGATGGCTCAGTAAGGGTGTGTTTAGATGCCAGAAATTTAAATGCAAAAATCATACCTGAAAATGATTCGGCACCACCCATAAAAGAAATACTGAGGAAGTTCAAAGGCAAGAAGATTTTTACAAATATTGACATGACTTCTTCGTATCATCATCTCGAACTGGAAGAGAAAACCAGCTTGTTGACTGGATTTCAGTTCGACCAACAAACATATTGCTTTAGAAGATGTCCGTTTGGATTGAAGACCGCAGGATCTGCATTAATAAGAGCGCTTGATCGAAACCTGTCAGAGGAAGTGAAAGATTGCACTATCCGATACGTGGACGACATCTTGCTTACCTCGGAGAACATTGAGGAACATTTAGGAAATTTGAAGAAATTATTGGAAGACTTAAGAAGGGCAAATTTTAAAATAAATTTAAAGAAGTCGAATTTTTGTCAAAGGCAAGTAACATTTTTAGGGCATGTGATTGACAAGGATGGTGTTAAACCAAATCCATGCAAATTGGAATCGATAAGGGATTTTCCAAGGCCTTTGAAGGTGAAGAACGTTCGCCAGTTTTTGGGATTGATCGGGTTCTTCTCAGGACATTGTCCATCATACACCAAAACTGTTGCACCACTTCAGGACGTTCTGAAGAAGGGGGGCAAGTGGAAATGGACGGAGGAAGCAGAAAAAGCATTCGTGGAGGCCAAGGAAATGCTCTTAAATTACGTGAAGCTAGGATATCCTGATTTTAATCAGAGATTTATTATTCAAACAGACGCATCCCAGATTGGAATAGGGGCAATGCTATATCAGGAGAACCCGGAAAACCCTGATAAGAAGAACTATCTAGCTTTCATAAGTAGGAGACTGAAACCACACGAGAAAAATTATACGATCAGCGAGATCGAGCTGTTAGCGATATTGCACGCGTTGCAATATTGGCGGAAGATCGTATATGGGTTTCAGGTCATTCTAAGGACGGATCATAAAGCCTTAACCTTTTTGATGAAGACTGATTTATCCAGCCAAAGGTTGATGCGTTGGGCTTTATACATTCAACAATTTGATGTCAAGATAGAGTACTGCCCAGGAAAAGAAAATATAGTTCCAGACTACTTAAGTAGGCAGCCAGAGTCCATAGAAGAGGAAGTAATGGCTATAGATTTGGAAGACAGGGATCAGCGTACTCTTAATGAGTTAAGAAGCATTAGTCAAAGACAACGGGAGGATCCATGGATGAACATGCTCATATCTTTCCTTGAGGGAAGCTTGATAAGAGGAACACCAGCGTACACGGAAGCTGATAAGATAGCTCAAGACTACACGTTTTATAATGGATTGTTATATAAGTTTGTAGACTCTGACCATACAAAATTAAGGATTGTTGTACCTGCAATTTTGCAGAGGAAAATAGTATGGTTAGCCCATAGATCGTTCGGACATATGGGAGTCGACAAAACAGTCTCGATGCTGAAAGAAGCATTTGTATGGCCGAGACTGAGAGAAACTGTAAGGGACACGCTAAAGACATGTGATCTATGTCAAAGGATCAAACCTAATGCATTTCTGATGAGGCAGAAGCCTATACCATTGTTGCCTGAAAGGCCTGGCCAAATCATATCTATTGATAATTTTGGACCTTTGCCAAAGGCAAGAAGAGGAAATCGACACATAATGGTGGCTATGGATGTCTTCACTAAAATGGTTGTCCTTGCTCCCATACAGAAGACTAGTACCAAACAGGTGTTAAAACGACTTAAAGAAAAAGTGATACCGATTCTGGGGAAACCTGAGAATTTATTGTCGGATCACGGCAGTTGTTTCACCAGTGTAGAGTTCAGACGAGAATTAGAAAGACTTGGAATACGTCAGATTTTGTCAAGTATTCGCCATCCTGAGGCAAATCCTGTAGAAAGAGTGATGAGAGAGACGGCCAAGTACTGTAGAATATACTGTGCCGAAGAAAATTGGAAGTGGATAGATATCTTGGATATTATCGAATTTTGTATAAATAATACAATCCATGAATCCACAGGAGAGATACCCATAACGTTACATCAGAATGAGCAACCAGAAAGACCTTGGAGTCTGGTAATTCCTAGGCCAGCAGACGCTCAGCCTGGAAGAGAGGTACGAATTAGAAGAGCCTTTGAGCACCTAAAAGCTCAAGCCGACAGGAGGCAGAGAAGAAATAGGCATAAGAGGTATCATCGACCATTATTAGCAGGAGAAATGGTGTTAGTAAAAAGACCAGCCATTTCGGATCCAGGGAACCGTGTGTACAAGAAGTTCCAGAAAATGTACCACGGACCATATCAAATAATCAGAGATTTGAGGAATAACGCATATAGAATTCGGCACTGTGAAACGGATCACGAAGTGACCATGAATTCAGCAAATTTGAAATTATATTACCCTCCCGAAGATTTTGATGAAGAAAATGAACAAGCCCTGGTTATGGAAATATTTAGAGATGAATCCGCTTTTGACATAAACAAGAATAAGGAAGAAATAGAAAATAGAGCTCAAGCATTCGAGTGCGAATGCGAATTGGAGAAATTATATTGGGAAATTAAAGAAATAATTGAATTTATTGAAGAAGAAAATTCCAATTTAAGAAAAGAAAATGATGAAATAAGGAAACGGGTAGGGATAGACCAAACCCGTAAGGAAGAATGAGGTTCTGGGGACTTAAAGTCCAGACAAATAAAGAAAGAAAGAAAGAAAGAAAGGGTAGGGACAGAGCATACCCGACCTACACAATTACCGGATACGACTTTAAAGAAGTAAAAACAACGGAAGGTACGGAGATCGTTATGATGGCTTCGACGAATAAAGACAGATATGATTAATTGAAATAAATTTCCTCAAAATTTTTCGAAAATTTATTTACCTAAGGAGGGGAGAGATGAACCCATGTGCCACCAGGTCCATGGATGGTCGAATCCATGCATTTGAGGAAGAAATCAAAGAAACGTATAGTTTCTAATGTAACTTTAAGAAAGATGCAGCTAGGAGGCCAGTATAAGGTTGTGCAACCAACGAGGACCAGGTGTTCGAGAGGATGATATCATCCCTCTTGACATTCAGAAGGGAGCGAGTCACGAGTATTAATAACCGAGTGGAAATTTCCCAGGTTTAGACAAGGAGGCCTGAATCGGAATTCGAGCTGACGTTGCTGGAAAATGACAACACCGCTTATGCGCCAGAAGAGGAATAATTAAATTTAACCCGTTTACAAGTATAATAATGAGTAAACAAGTACAGTACAGTGAATCATTTTGAATGAGAGATTTTTCAGTAAAGAGAAACCATTTAATAATTGCGCAGAAAAAAACTGCCAACGCAAGACGACGTCATTGGGGAAGTACCAAAGCCTGTGTGGAGGGGAGAAAGCAAAAGAAATGCAACACCCACAAAATTGAGGACGAGAAATTAATTAATATCTCCGAATTGCACGATCGATTCTTAGGGGCAATGAGATTATGTGACATTGAGAAGACGAGCTTTCGGAAGGTATAATTTTTATATTTGTGGCACCATTATTTTAGAAGTTGGCCACAGAAAAGGCTAGAGTCTTATTTTTTTGTAGTGAAATAGTATAAAGCTTCGGGCTTCACCAAGCCAATCATGCAGTTATTCTGACAACCCGTGAGGGTGTTACTACGCACGCAGTTCCGACAGCCCGTGAGGGGCGTAAGACTACATCACAGCACATCAGTATTCAGACAGCCGTGTGGGGCGTAACTCTGCGTCACATCGAGGAAAGTTACTAGTACTCCTTGAGGGGAGAAACGCTGTGTTACACCGCAGAAGTAATATCCGATAGCCACAGGCGTCGCAGTATTAATGACTTGCTTGCCTCCATAAGGAGTGGTCAAGAAGAAATTTAAAGTATCGCCGTATTGAAAGAGTAGGAAAATCCTAGTTACAGGATTTAGGTCCGACTGTATACAAGTTATAGTGAAAGTTCGTAAGATATAGTCAGAGCAGGCCGCGAACGTCGGACTTAAAGGTGATAGGTCGTTAAATAGACGAACGAATAGATCATAACGTACGGAAGTACCGTACCAGAAAGATAAACTGTCATCTAAATTAAAGAACCCACAAAGGGAAGAACAGAATAAGGTTCGGAACGTATATCAGAAACGTAGGAGTGCTAGAACCGATCAAATAAAGAAGATAGGAGACTATAAACATTATCTCCAGAAAGCAGGCGAACTATTCTAAAAGTACTAGACTCGAGAAGTACTAGCTGCTATAAACTAAATCTATAGGTCATTGAGGAAACCTCGATCCGAATAGACTTTCGCTAGGATCGATAAACAGATCTACAAAGAAGCCGTTCAAGCTAGATAAATAGCCGGTCATCCAGGATAGGAGTAGAAGAATTTGGATTCCAGGGAACAGTAGATGTTTCGAGACTTTCGTATTCTGCAGGATAGGAAGCCGACATCGAATAAATTTCACCCTTGGAAACGGGAAATTAAGAAGGTCACGTGTGATAGGCTCAGAAATACGGCCTAGTGATCAAGAATTGTGAAGTGTAAATTTATCAAGATCGTGTGTTAAATTAATATTTTTAGTGTTTATTATGTGTTCAAAAGGGACACATCAGTGTATAAAAATGTCGTTAATGTTAAGTGTCTTAAATATATGTCAAGAAGTGTTTATACAAAAGATGAATTCCTTTAATATGGAGTAAAAAGTTCAAAGTGGGCCCAAAATGAAGCACCGCACAAGAATAAAGATCATGGGACGATCTTAAAAACATGTGAGTACTGAATTTCATTCTATTTTGGTGTCAGGAATTGACTGTGTACAAATCCACCGGAGTTTTTGAGTGAAAGGGATGTGTTTTAAGAAATAAATACTGAATAAACAAGAACGCGGTCTGAACAATAATAGAAAATTTGAGAAATTATAAATGATTATGTAAAGAATAAATCCCATAGAGGAAATAAGTGAATAAAATGTTAATGTACTTAACAAATGTCATAAGAGCAAGCGAAATATCAGTAATTATCATGAAAGATATTTAAATAAAGTAAAGTTGAGATATGAAAGAAATAGCTTTTGAGCTTGTGTAAAGAATAAAGATAATAATAATAATTAAATATGGAAATATTAAATAAAGATCAAATAATTTGATGTGAACATAAGAGCGTTAAAGCCTTAACATGTGTGTAAGATATGATGTTCAATGGAATATTTTAAAAGGGAGCGATTTATCGGCAACGGAAAAGATTAATATAAGAATTAAAATAATATGAATTGTTACTAATGAGATTTATCAGTTCTTGGGAAGACAATTCGGCTTAAAATAATGCATAGCGTAAAAGAGCGCAAATAATATTAAAATGTCACGCTAGGAACGCGTAGAGGTTAAATACTTGGTAAATTAATTATGGAGGGTAGTTGATTGCAGTGAATTGATAATTGTATAAGTCCTCTATTTGTGACATAGTATCACGAGGCATTGTGTATGTATTTAAAAGGGAGCTAATATAGGGTATTATTGAGCGTATGTCATATGGGCCACGGCCGACTTTAAATCGCATTTTGTATAAGTCCTCTGTAAGGGAATGTTTCCCGAGGCATGTGAAGAGATTCGAACGCAGAATCTTCTTATGATAAAAGCCCCTTTATTCTTCGTCGTCGAATGTGTATTAATCTTCCCAATCAATGAGGACCCTCTCATAATTAATAAATGCCAAGGTTACGAAAGTGGTCTTTGAACCAAAGAATAGTTGTTTGAATGAATACGGTACAGTAAAGGCCGGTCTCTCCCCAGAACTGAATATAATGTGAAGGTTTGTTTTGAAAGCCTTGGAAATAAGCTACTAACGTGGGTTAGACAGGGAGTCGCCGTCACCCTCCGTGTCATAAATCGCGCCCGAGTAGAAGGGTCTAGCTCTCTTAGAGCGAGAGGGGCCAGAAACCGTCTCGTAAGATGTTGTAAAGTGAAATGAATACACCAGGAGTGTTTAAAGTTGTTAACGACCCGGGCGTTGAACCGAGGTCCTTGTAGATTGATATTTTTGTTTGCCTGTTCAGATCGTAGTTTCTTATATGATAATGGTCTTATAAAATATAAGAGATAAATAACAATCCCTATTGTAATGATGTATGGACGTAGGATTCCACGAGTTAATTGAAGGCAACTAAGTTTCGGGAGTAACTATTTTTTTTTTGACTGTGTCAAGTATCTTCATGCTCTGGAGTACACAGTTGATTTCCTGATTACCTTAATATATTTGTGAAAATAAAGAGAGATTATAACAACTGAATGTGTGGACATGCCCAAAATATTGAGTTAGACAATTAACATAAATTTTAAATATAATTATACATTTGTTTTTGAGGATTAATAAGATATAAAGGATAGTATTTGAGGTGTACAAGAATGACACCATTATTATGTAAAGCATGGAGCCAAAAGAGCTCGGAGTTATATAAAACTTACAGTTAATGCTTTATGGAAGTAAGACTAAGTAGGAATTGTTGGTTTATGTGGAAACCACATGTTTTTAAATACAATATTTGTTTTATTATATTTGTGATTCCTTGTTCATTTGGAACAAGTAGATGATTATGGGTCAGTAATTAAATTGTTAAAGTGTTTGTAGCGCCATTAATTTTATTAATTAAATGTGTTTAAATAGGAGTTGATTTTGTTGTTATTTTTGCAAGTGTATCCTCTAATTAATCCAAAATATGTGAGTCACAGAGTGGGGGAACTTACCGCTGCCCCGAAAATTCCGAATTGAGCTACGCTGGTATACTGTGATTGGCATATTTCTTGCTAAAAGGGCACAATACGTGGCATAATGTAGCCTAATAGAGCACTACAGTTGGCAGCCCTGGTGACTGAATATATTAGCATGGACGTTACATGCAGTTAAACATTGGATCTAACAGCGCGCGTAAAATAATGCTGGCAACACTGTCATGCATGTATTGGTCAGAAATAATGTGAAATATTATGATCTATTGTTGTGCCAATTTTGAATGAAATCCATTAGTAGTATAGAAGTTACATGCATTTTAAAATTGGACCTGTCAGCAGGCTTAGAATCAAGTTGGCAGCACTGACGTATATTGGTGACTCCAAATTAATATAGAATGCCAGGTACCAGGCGCGGATTCAAGGGTGGGGGGCACGGGGGTCATGACCCCCCCCCCCCAACGGTGACGACTTTTTTTGCAAACTCAAAAAACGAAAACACAATAACCAGACAAATAAAACTTAACGAATTTTAACTGAAAAACAGTAGGTTTTTTTTTTCATTTTATTCAATACTGAAAATATCTTTATTGCAATTATTATGTTCCGTTACAAGTATACATATTTACAACTTCATACCTGTTATAAAAAAACGATTATTTATATAACAAAATCAACTCTTCCATTTTGTTTAGCAAACCTTGTGATTATCGAATCGATGTTTATAGTGATGTCCCGATGAATGTGCAGCAATGCACGGATAGGAATTCGTTTTTTTTTTCGCACCAATATCTTTTGTCGACGTCCAAACTGCCAGCATGTTTGGCAATTTAAGCTGTGACTTTCTCCCTTTGTCGGTACCAACTCGACTTGCCGAAACTGTAACTTACCTTGATACTTTTCTCGAAGCTCGATGTAAAAGTCGCAAAACACGCCGTTGCAATTTGTACGAATATTTTTGGTCCGCTAAACGCATCAAATTTCTATCCATGTAGCTTGCAAAAAAAATTGGTCTGGTTTTGTGTGTTTGGTCATTTTGTGATTGCGTTTTTAGTGATACCATTTTTCTTAACAATTTCGTTTCTCTGACTTCCCCCCCCCCCCCCCCCCAAGCCAAACTCTAGATCCGCGCCTGCCAGGTACTATACGTGTGAAAAGTTTAGAGCTATTGGCTTGCATACTTTGTGATATATTGATATTAGGGTAACAAAAATAGAGACAACATTTATTAACAATTGTCAGCCCTGGTTGCTCTTAAGAATACGCATAGTCATATCTGTTAAGGTACACGTAGTACATACGAAATGTGATTGAAATCCAAATGATAGTATAGAAGTTACATGTATTTAAAGTTGGACCTCTCGGCAGGCTTAGAATCATGTTGGTAGCCCTGACGTATATTGTGCCCTTTCAGCAAGAAATATGCCAATCACAGTATGCCAGCATTGCTCAATTCGGGATTTTCGGGGTTGTAGTATGTTCTCCCACTCTGTGACTTACACATTTTGGATTAAATAGAGGATACACTTACAAAAAATAACAACAAAATCAACTCCTATTTGAAAACATTTAATTAACCAAAATTATGGCGCTACAAACAATAAAACAATTAAACTACTGACCAAAATCTTCTACTTGTTCCAAGTGAACAAGGAATAATATAAGAATTAAACAAATATTATATTAAAACACATGGTTTCCTTTAAAACCAACAATTCATAATTATTTTTACTTCCATAAAGTATCTATCTTAAAGTTCCATATAACTACGAGCTCCTTTGGCTCGATACATTCCAATAATAACGGTGTTATTCCTTTGTACACCTCAAATACTATTTTTATATTTTCTTATCATCAAAACAAATATATAATTACATTTAAAGTACATGTTAATTCTTTACTTAAATATTTGGGCACTTCACATGTTTTCAGCATTTACCATCCCTCTCAAGTTTTTACAAATTCACCATAGTGATCGGGAAAATACTTGTGTACTCCAGAGTTATAAAGATTACTTGACAAAGTCAAAAACTATGATTACTCCCGGAATCTAGTTACCTTCATTTAACTCGTGGAATCCTACTTCCATAAAACCTTACAATAGGGATTGTTATTTATTTTATTTGTCTTATAAGACCATTATCACCTAAGAAAACTACGATCTGAACTTGCAAGCGATAATTTCATCTACAAGGACCTCGGTTCACTTCCCGGGTCATTAACAACTTTAAACACTCCCGGTGTATTCATTCCTTCTTACAGACGGCCTTCACCAACCCTCCTGCTATTAGAGTCAGACCGTTATACTTGAGCGAGATTTATGACTGGTAGGGTGACTCCCAGTCTAGTCTACGGCTGGAGCTCTCCTCAATGCTTTTAAAACAAATCTTCCTTTCTTTTGAGTTCTATGGAGAGACCTGGCATTTAACTTCACTTATTTCCTTTCAACAACATTTTATTTGGCTCATAAACCACTTTCGTAACCTTGGCATTTATTAATTATAAAGGGTCCTCATTGATTGGGAAGAGTAATACACATTTTACGACGAATAATTAGGGGCTTCAACAACAAGAGGATTCTAGGTTCGAATCTCTTAACATGCCTCGGGAACCATTCCCACATTGGAGGACTTATACAAAATGCGATTTAGGGTCAGCCGTAGCCTACATGACCTACGCTCAATAATACCATACATTTGCTCCCTTTTCAATATAATAACACACACATGGCCTCGTGATCTATGTCACTATTGGAGGACTTACAACATATCTCAAATTACCGCAATCAACTACCCCTCATAAGTAATTTACCAAGTACTTTTAACCTTTACGCATTCCTAGCGTGACATTTTATTTTAATTGCGCTCCATTGCGCTATACATTATTTTTAAGCCTAGCTTCTTCCAAAGAACTGATAAATTCCATATTAACAATTGATACATATCTCAATTTTTATATTAATCTTTTCCTTTGACAATAATTGCTCTATTTTAATAACATGCATTAATATCATGTCTTATACTTTTATTAAGGCTCCAACGTTCTTATTTTCATATCATTCAGATTAATCTTTATTTATATTTCCTTTATATTATTATTATTATTATTAATACGCTTGCTTTTATAACATTCGTCAAATACACTGACATTTTATTCATACATTTCCTCTACAGGATTTATTCTTTCACATAATTATTTATAATTTCTCAAAATTCTATTTTTATTCAGACCGCGTTCTTATTCTGTATTTAGTTATTTAGAAACATCCCTTTTACTCAAACACTCCTGTGGATTTGTACACAATCATTTCCCCGACACCAAAACATAATGAAAATCTTTACTCACATGTTTAAGGTCGTTTCTTGACCCTTCTCCTCGTGCGATGCGTCATTTTTGGCCCACATTCTTTAAATTACTCCATCGTGTACAAATTCATTGCATGTACAGACATATCTTGACACATATTTAACACGTATACATTTAACACTGATAACATTTTAAATACACTGGTGTATCCGTTTAGAACACACAATAAAAACACTGAAAATATATTACTTATAACACAAAATCTTGATATATTTACACTTCACGAATTTTGATCACTAGACCGCTATTAGGCCTATCACACGTGACCTCTTGATCTCCCGTCTCCAAGGGTGAAATTTAGTAATGTCGGCTTCCTATCCTCTCTGAATATGAAAGTCTCGAATCATCTGCTTCCTCCCTGCAATAGCATTCCTTCGAATCCCGTTCTTGACGATCTGCTATTTCTCTGACACGAACGGCTCCCCTTTTAGATTCTATTTATTGATCTTAGCGAAAGTCTGTTCTGTTCACGGTCCCCTCGATAATTTATCGGTGACCTATGGATTTTTAGCAACTAATACTTCTCGAGTCTTAGTGCTTTTGAATAGTTCGTCTGCTTTCTTGAAACGATGTCTATAGTTTCCTGTCTTCTTCTTTGCTTATTCGGTTCTCGCACTTCTAATCTTCTAGAATACTTACGAACCTTATTTTCTCTGTCCCTGCTCGGGTTCTTTAAATTAGAGAAACTGTTTATCTCTCTGTTACGGTACTTCCGTACGTTATGATACTTTTGGTCGTTTACTTAAAGACCTATCGCCCTGAGTCCTAAGTTCGCAGCCTACTTTGACTGTATTTTATGAACTTTTCACTGTAAATTGTATACTGTCGGACCTAAATCCTGTAACTAGGATTTCCCTAATTTTTCAACACGGCGATACTGTAATAATACTTCTTTGCAACCCTTTACGGATGCACGTAAATTATTGATACCGCGACGCCCGTGGCTGTCGGATATTTTCTATGCGATGTGATACAGCGTTTTTTCCCCTCAAGGAAAGCTGGTATACTGTCTTCGATGTGTTTCAGCGTGACGCCCCCTCACGGACTATCGGAATTCGGTATCTGATGTAGCACAGTGACGCGCCCTCAGGCCGTTTGATAACTGCATTCGGTGCTTATACTTGTTGCACAGTATGACCTCCCCTGAGGTTCATACTTTTGAAGACTGCGTGGTTATGATGCTCCAGCGTCACGCCCCCTGGACGGACTAGTAACTGCATGATGCGTAGTGACGCCCCCTGGGCTATCGGAAACTGCATGATTTGCTTGGTGAGGCCAGGAGTTTTATACTCTTTAGTCACAAAAAGATAAAATCCTAGTCCTTTTCGTGACCAACTTTTGAACTAATTGTCGTACAATTATAAAAATTATATCTCCAGAAAGCTCGTCTTCCAAACGTCAAATGATCTCATTGCGCATAAGAATCGATCGTGCATTTCGGAGATATTAATTAATTTTTAGTCTTCAGCTGCGTGGGTGTTGCTGTTCATTTTTTTAATTCCCCACTCCTCTGGTATCAGTGAATCCCCAATGACGTATACTGCGTTTGCATTTATTTCCTGTGCAATTATTACAAGGTTTTTCTTTACACAAAAATCTCTAATCCGAAATGATTCACAGTACAGTATTTATTTACTTATTTTCATTCCTGCAAATGGGTTAAATTTAATTCTTCTTCTTCTGGCACATCGGCGCTGTTGCCGTTTTCCTGCAAGCTAAGCTGGATTTCCGAGTCACGCTTCTCTGTCTTACAGTGAACATTTTCCTCTCGTTCTATTAATATCCATGACCCGCTCCCTCTCAAGGAGTCAAGAGGCATGATCTCATCTCCTGAACACCTGGTCCCCGCTGCTTGCACAACGTTAGGCTAGAATCCTGGCTTGAAATCTCTCTCCGTTCCCTTAGAGACTGTGTGTTTCTTTCATTCCTTTCACAAATACATGGATTCGACCCCTTTTGAGCCAATGGTACATGGGTTCAATATAAGGTACTCCAAATTAATATAGAATGTCAGGTACTATACGTGTGCATAGTTTAAAGCTGTAGGCTTGCATACTTTCTGATATATTGGTATTTGGATGAAATAAATTGAGAGCATTTATTAACAGTTGGCAGCCCTGGTGACTCTTAAGAATACGCTCAGTTATATCTGTTTATGTACACATAGCACATACGAAATTTGGTTGAATTCCAATTGATAGTGTAGAAGTTATATACATTTATAAACATATCAGCAGGCTTAGCATCATTTTGGCAACACTGCCATGTATGGCCTCCTGGATAATAACCTGAAATATTATTATCTCTACGTGTGCCAATTTTGAAATAGCTCCCATTCATACCTTCCACGATATCCAACATGGAGCTCAAATTTCAACTGCGATTTTTCAGCAGTTGGTAGCAATGACATCATTTTCAAATACGGCATTGAGATATTCAGGTATAGAACTTTACTCCTACCAAATTTTGTTTCGATTGCTGCAGCCGTTTAGGAGTTGATAGGGGACACACACACACACACACAGCCAGACAGCCAGAAGGACAGACAGACAGACACACATTTGTCCGGATCGATCTCATAAGTCTCATTTTTCCTCATTTTCGCAAAATGTGAAAAGTAGGCTAAAAATAATGACTTTCTTTTATAAATGCGAATAAGAAAACTCAGCACTGAGGTAGCAAATAGCTAACTCAGCACTTTAAAGGTTAACACAAATAATCAAGACGATAGCCCCTGCCAGAACTGTGTACTGTCTTGTCCGTATATCAATAAAGCCGGGCTGGTGGTTTATACGTCTGAACTAGAATCCACAAACACTTTACTGGGTTAATAGACACTTTGCTTTTCAGTTAGTAGTTGCTATTGTTTTATTTGAGGAGCTTGAACACTATTGTCATTTAACCCCGTGTACTTGAGTGTGTGCATATTTTTATAAGCTATAGAATTTGCCTGATAACTTGTGTTTCTGTGGTGTATTTGTAATTTATGTATGTATTGGGAAGGAGGCGGTCATGGACTTAAGTTAGGAACCATCCCAGCATTTACCAGGGATATAAGTTGAAATAGTTGTTGTTGATTCCTTTCGGATCTCTGCGACATCTTGGTTATGTACTTAGGTGTGTGTAGGATTTGGGTAGGAAGCGGCCATGGCCTTAAGTTACGTACCATCCCAGCAATTGCCTGGAGTCGAAGTAGGAAGCCACGGAAAACCATTCCCAGATGTCTGAGGAAGGAATCAAACCAGCCTCTTCTCCGTTTTGCCTCACGAGGCTGAGTGTAACCCGTTCCAGCCAGAAATCGTACCCGGGCCTCCGCAATGAGAACTAAGAATCCTAGCTACTACGCAATGAGGCAGACTTGGGAGGAGTAGAAGTAGGAAACCGCAGAAAGCCACCTATAAGTTGGCTGAGAAGGGAATAGAGGCCACCTCTTCTCAGTTTTTCCTTAAGAGGCTGAGTGTACACCGTTCCAGCCCTGCGACCAGAATTAAAATTCTTGGTTGAGCCGGGACTCAAACCAAGACCTCAGTGGTGACAGCCAAAAATGCTAGTCACTGCACCACCTGGTGGTCTGATCTAAATGAAATATCCACAACATGATACCACAATGTAGAGATTTGAAGCCATTCTATTCAGTGTTGCCTATACAAATTCAAGTTATAAATATGTAAACACTCTCCTGAAATAAAATAAAAACATGTATTACCGGTAGTTAATTATCACAATTAAGTTAAATGGGCAAATTATGGATTATACGTTTCGATCCTACGTTTCGATCCTCAAGTGGCCATCATCAGATCCTGATCACTGTGTTAAGGTTGGTGGCTTCGGTGGCGTAGTTGGTAGCATGCTGAGTTTCTATGCCCAAGGTCGCGGGTTCAAACCCGGTTAAAGTCGTCCGATATTTCAAGAGCGTTAAGAATCCCTCAGTATGCCTTCCTTCGGAGGGGAAATAAAGTCCATGTCATAGATTTATGGCATGAAAAAGAACCATTTACTATACTTGTGTGAAGCCAACATTTGTAGGTTAGAAATGATAACGCTCTGTAAGTTCCAACATTCGGCACCAGGTGTTGACTGCGATACCAACTAGAAGCCAAGTCCGCAAGCTAGGTGTCATGGACGGTAGCATTTGGTAGCAATAGTAGGAACTACTTGAAAATTGACTGTCTGCAGCCCTTACTTGAATTAAACCAGATATAACACTCACTAATACAGCCATCACAATTAACATCGGTTATCAGACAGATTCTACACACACCCAAAGTAGACAGGGCTACATGACCACGTTGTCGAAGCCCCTAAACTAAGGAACCAACCAACCAACCAACTGTGTTAAGGTTAATTTTTCACTACACGTGAATACACACCGTTATTCACGTTATTCACAAAACCTTGTAACACAAAACAAACCTAACGTATAACGGGATTAAAATTGCGAATAAACATCATGCTATAATCACCTAACGACGTGCTATTGAACAACAGTAGTTATTTATTTATTTATTTATTTATCATATGGCTTTTAGTGCTGGGAGTGTTCGAGGACATGTTCGGCTCGCCAGGGGCTGTAGCTGCTTCAAGCGGACACCCATAGGGTGAACTACAAGTTCCGTTCAATTTCAAGTAGGTCCAGCTTTCACTACCAGATGTCACTGACACCTAGTGGTGAACGTTGGAACTTTTGATAGAGCGTTCCAACGAAATCTAGCCTAGAAATTTAGCTTCACATATGTTTAGTCTGTGGAAGGATCTTTTACATGCCATAAAACTTTGGCATGGGACCGCCGGCTGTACTTCCCCTCCGAAGGAAGGCATACTGAAATATTTTAACGCTCTTAAAATATCCGATGACTTCAGCCGGGTTTGAACCCGCTATCTTGGGCACAGTAGTTCAGCATGCTACCAACTACGCCACCGAAGCCGCTACCACAGGAGTGAATTTACAATACTGAAAAATTAACCTTAACACAGCGATTAGGATGTGATAATGGCCACTTGATAGTCGAAACGCGTAATACTAAATTTGCCCAATTAAGTGTGATAATTAACTAATATATGTAATTTTTTCCAGGAGTGTATTTACATATTTACATTTTGTATCCCGCCCCATTCATTGGGCACAATCGTGTTGACCGACTGAAAAGCTACAAAAGACAATTGATACCACAAGTAACAAAATGCGGTGTAAAACAGATAAATACGGAAACATGAAACCTGTAATAGTAGGCCTACATTATGCAACGAGCCTATAATGGAATACTTAAGACACGAGTACGTTTATAAAACGAGCGTAGCGGGTTCTATAATTTCCATACGAGTGTCTTAATTACCATAATAGGCGAGTTGCATACGACTGTTTATGTTCGACGATAATTATAACTTTATTATATGTTTTAACATAAATATTCATAAACATCTGTGGGATTCAGTAACTTCAGTTAGTGAACAAAGCGTTCTGGGTGGTTTGCTGACTGAACAGAGCGCATGCGTGGGTCAAAGAATTTCGAAAGCAGAGACCATTTACTTTGCTTAGCAATGCTATTGTTTACAGCCTGCATGATGTCTAGTGCCAATCAGAACTAGTATTCACTAATATTGTCACCGAAGTCGTTTGAAAGCAATGCACTGTGTAGAAATTGGAGTTGAGGATATTAAGGTAGCCTACAGTGCTATTTCTTGTCTCATATTCGCCAGTTTATTTACGCGAACATATGGGACGGTGCACTTTCTATGTCGGTAATTTATGTAGAAGGATGCTGTGTTGCTAACTTCTGGACGCAGATTCATACATTTCATGCATATGTCATAGTATTTTCTTGTTACCGTAAAGGTTCGTGCTGATTTTGTCTTTGTGTTTGGGATTGTAACTACAATGGTTGATCCGATATCCAATTTGAAATTTCAAATCACGTAATTCATGTCCGACATGTTGGATTTTGAGTGCATGCGCGAAGCTATCCTTACCTAATTGGTCAATGAATGAGCTCTGATTGGCTGAAGAAACTGTTTCTTAATGAAGAATAGTACTATAATGAGCCTCATTATGATACAGTTTTCTGACATATAATATTTACATTTCGACATCGTCGAACATGAAGACAATAAAATGATGAAAGTCATTTGTAGTTGCAGAGGTTATCATTGGCAGAGGTACGTAGCCTGTCCCTCCTTTGGGACTCAGTTCAGTATTGCATAGCGCACATTGGATCATTATTCAACTCCAGTATCACTACATCGTGACGGTGATGTTACTCGGCCCTGAGGTACAATTCTGTCACCATTACTTGTCTGTATCGGCACAATTAGATCGTTCTCATGACATCTGGTACAGGAGGGACTGAGGCTCGTTATGTTGCGTCATGCACAACGGAGGGATAATTCGTTACGCCTTCGTGTAATCGGGGAACGGGTGTTTATTTGAGAATTTAATGATCTCAACCACAACAGATGGAATTATTATTATTATTATTATTATATCCAAATAAATACCGTTTGTACTTACACTTTTTATTTCAAATGTTTAATTCTGACGGGTTTCATTTTGGGTAGTGCCATGGGATGGTAATGATGGTTGGTTGGTTCCTGCGACAACACCGTCATGTAGCCCCGTGTACTTTGGGTGTGTGTAGAATCTGTCTGATAACCGGTGTCAATTGTGATGGCTGTATTAGGGTGTGTTACCTGTTATTAATTCAAGTAAGGACTGCGGACATTCGATTTTCAAGTAGTTCCAACGTTTGCAACCAAACGCCACCGTAAACGACCAACTAGTTCTGAACTTGGTTACTAGATGCCACCACAGTCGGCTTCTGGCAACGAACGTTGGAGCCTAAAGCAAAGCAAGCAATTTTTTAGTTTAACGTGACCGTTAATCTCGCGATCATAAGCCTCGGGACCTCCTTTTTACTTGGAATCCGAACCACAGAACATGGCATTTCACTTTGAAAATCTCACATGCATTGACCGGGAATCGAACCCGGTCCGCCTTTGTGAGAGGCCAACAGTTTTACTGCTGCGCCACCATGTCCCCGTTGGAATCTAAGAGCGTTAGTCAAATCTAACCTGTAATTTAGCTTCACACAAGTGTAGTTAGTGGAAGGTTCTTTATCTTGCCTTAAATGTATGACATGGGACCGCCGGCTTTACTTCCCCTCCGAAAGAAGAAATAACTGAGGGTTATTATTATTTTAAAAAATCTGACCACTTCGGCCGGGTTTGAACCCGCGACCTTGGGCATAGAAGCTCAACATGCTACCAACTACGCCACCGGAGCCGCGGTTGGTAATGATAATTGTTATCTTAAAGGATGGAACAGCCAGTCCATCTGCCCCTATCGTCCTGGGTTGTGTAACTAGCTTTTTAAAAGTGTCCTAGTTACAGGTACCGTTACTGTTGCTTTGTGTGACAAATAACTACGTTACAATTCTAATTTTCAAGAAACTCATCGTTACTATTCCGTTACTCTTGTAAAATTACAATAGACAGTAATTGCATTTTTGTAAAAAAAAAACAGTCTGACTATTTATGTTTGCCAAAGAATAGAGAATAGTTGTTTTTGGTTCATTTTAGGTGCTTTGAAATAGTAGCTATTTAGCCCCTTGTACTTGGGTGTGTGTTGAATCTGTCTGATAACCTGTATCACTGTCATGTCTATTTTGGTGTGTACTTGTAATCGAGGTAGGTACCTGGGGTAGAAGTGGGAAACTACGGTGCTATGGAAGAACACTTCCAGGATGCATGAGGTAGGAATCAAACCCGTCTCTTCTCAGTTTTGCTTTGTGAGGCTGAGTGTAACCAGCTCCAGCTCATGGACCAGAATTAAATTTCTTGAAAAAACCTGGAATTGAACCCGGACCTCCACGGTGAAAGTCGCTACGCAACGAGGCGGACTATAAAATAAATAAGAACAGCCTTGCTAATCCCCTTAGTGTTATAGGATCCTGCATCGCAGAGGCAACGCTCAGTTTAACTCATGTGAGCAAGTCTTGAGAAACAATGCTATATTGCTTCTTCCTAGATTATTTTGCAATATCGATCATGTGAACAGCCACGGTGTCCGAGAGCGCTAACGCGCTAACTCGTGCCTCCCTGGCATCGAGAGGGCGTGGGTTCGAATCCCACCTCGGCCGTTCTGAAAATGGTTTTCGTGGTTTCACATTTTCACCCCCAGGAAAATGCTGAGAAGGATCCTTTCAATAGGACTACGGTCGACTTCCATCCAAAATCACTTACCGACCCTTCCTTAATTAGACCCAAGTTAGCGGTCACCTGTACGATCAGCCTGTCACCATCCCCAGTTGTATCTGCTGGCAAAGTTTGTTCACTTCATAGACACAGCTCTTGCCACGGTAGAGGAATGATCCGTCCCAGAGACCAAGGGTAAAGCAGAGTTGGGAGGATAATCGATTCAAAAAAATCGTTTTTGTAAATAATTTATTACCGCAGCCACATTTATACGTCTACTCCGCCTTATACATACATCCTTCTTTCCTTTGCCAATTGTTCCCTTCTACTATTAAACAGATATAACTGTTGTTGTTGTTGTTGTTGTTGTTGTTTCATTTAGGTACTTGCCATAACGTGCTTATCATCCCCATGCACTTGAGTGAGTTTAATACGTCTTTTAACTTGTAACATGTGCTGTTCTGATGTCTGTACAAGTGTGTGTATTTGTAATATGATGTAGGATTTGGAAAGAAGCGGCCGTCATGTTCGGGCATTTGCCTGGAGTGGGAACCTACGAGAAAACACTTCCAGACCACCTCGTGTGGTGTAGTGGCTAGCGTTATTGGCTGTCACCTCGGAGGGCCAGGTCCCATTCCCAGCTCTGCCAAGAAATTTTCATTTTGGTCTGGGGGCTGGAATGAGGTACATTCAACCTCCTGAGGCGAAACTGAGAAGAGGTGGGTTCAATTCCCATCTCAGCCATCCTGAAAGTGGTTTTCCTTGGTTTCCCCACTTCTACTCATGGCTAATGAAACTACAACAATAACTTAGCACATATAGGGTGTCTTTTATGTACCTTTGGAGAATGATAGGTCGTGTAGGGGACGGGTATAGAAGTAATTTGAGATAGGGAACTTGGGGTCGGAGCGGCCTCCTTAACCCCTAAAATAAGGGTTGATTCAGGCCCTCCAACCTGTCAGTTGGGCAACCAACCCAAGCCTCTAGTACCTTTCTCAATCCTTTAACTCTTGGCAAGATTCATTTCACCATGTGGCGCTGGCGTAATGGATAGCGTTGCGGTGCCAAAGGCCGATAGTCCCGGTTTCGATTCCGGGCATGGGCAAAATCTTTTTTTAATGTTATTTGTCGTATTATAGTCACATGATACAGTCTGGTGCTACGTCAGAGAACACAGTGCAAATACGACAAATAACATTTAAAAAAAGATAATGCCCAAGCCCGGAATCGAACCCGGAACTACCGCCCTTTCACACCACAACGCTATCCATTACGCCAGCGCCACATGATGAAATGAATCTTGCCAAGAGTTAAAGGATTGAGAATGGTAATACAGACTTGGGTCGGTTGCCCAACTGACAGGGTGGAGGGCCTGAATCAACCCTTATTTTAGGGGTTAAGGAGGCCGCTCCGACCTTAAGTTCCCTATCTAAAATTACTTCAATACCCGTCCCCTACACGACCTATCATTCTCCAAAAGTACATAAAAGACACCCTGTATATTGGCCAGGTCTCTTAAAAAACATATGTGGTATTTTATCGTTTGGCCTTCCGTAGAGGGGACGAAATTGTAGACTTAAGACGACCCGCACGCCTATTTCTAATATCCTCTCTCGCCAATCGCAGTATTTAAATTGTTCCTCCAATAAGCTGTCTGTGATGATTGTTGTGCGTTGCTGTAGTTGCTGCAGTTGCTGCAGCGTGATTGGTCAGAGAGGATATAATAACTCAGTGTGCACGCCCACCTCAGCAGCTCTGGCCTCCATATTCATTGTTGTTATGGTTGTTTTAGGGGCTTGGAGCATCTCAGTTACTAGTTTTGTATACTTGAGTAAGTAAAATTTTCTGATAACCTCTTCTTCTGTGGTAATAATAATAACATCGTATGGCCTCGGGTGACGGTTGCAAGCTTTTTTATTTGATGCCCAGTGGGCAGCTTGCATTTCAAACTTTGTTGTTCCTTGGAACGCTATGAAAGTCAAGGAGGTTAGATATCTAAGCTCCCTGACACTATAGCGCTATCTAGTAGAGAAAGGAGGAACGTTTTTGTATTGGCGGAAAATATCGAGATTAATTTTGCCATTATGAACACGGCCTACTGAATTCAAATGGGTTCTTTAACATTCCAACAACGTATGACATGCCGTGCCGTTGCCGTCCCGTAACGCCAGAGCTCACCAGTGAACTCAGTACACATGCACCAAGCGGCACTATGACGTCACACACCTCAGTGCATTCTCGGTACATTTCGTGACGTCGCCAATAAGGTAACGACGAAGTCGACTAGATCATTTAAAATTATTAAAGCCTGGAAATCCACACTGAAAATAGACGCTGTCTTGAAATAAGCACTATCCCAGCATTTTCCTGGAAGGAGACTGAAAATAAAACAGGGAAATCCACACTGAAGATAGACGCTGTTAGCACCGGGATTCAAACCTTAATCCCCATACTTGCTGCAGCTCCACAATGTGGTTTTTGATGAGCGATTTAACGCACATAGCTAGGCCGGAGGGTCATCCAGAAAGGTGTAAAATTTCGCCCTCTCTAGGGGCGGCTGATATGAATTTGGGATGAAATACCATCACAAGTGTTTCTCATTTGATCTGGGCAACATGTCTGCAAAGTTTGACTGAGATCTGGAGCTTGGATGTTTTGCGATGTTTCCATGTTAGTCATGTATTACGTCTTAATGTAATAGTTTCACAACACAACACACGCAAAGACCAGACAAGTGTCAAGATACTTATTTACAACCTCCGCATAACCCCACGTAACGATCCTCTCCTTCCCCCGCTGAGGATATCAAATGGGATTGGCGTGTCGTGGGAGAGTTAGCATGGCCCATGGCAGTTCGAAGCGACTCTCCTGTGATAATGACCTCTGGTTCACGCTATCAAACGAGATTCTGCCCTCTTTTAATTATCCCACGCTTCATTATGGATAGCGACCATCGAGGATAAAGGTGATTCACTCCATTCATCGCACTTCGTGCTTCCTCTAGGGCAGGCGTTCTCAATATGAGCACCACTCTCATGCCCTACCAAGTATCCGAGCACCATTAATTGCAGTATAATAATAATAATAATAATAATAATAATAAAATAATAATGGTATGGTATGGACTACATCTCGAGACAGATTTCATGATGAAAATTAATAAATGTATAACCAAAATATTGGAATGCAGCCGAAATAAATCAGAAACCTCTATGGACATCAAATTGGCAGGTGAAAAGCTGAAGGAATTAGGAGACTACAGTTACTTCGGAAGCAAAATAACCAGTGATGGACGAAGCAAAGAGGATATAAAAGGTAGGTTGGCTCAGGCACGGAAAGCATTTCTACAAAAAATGAATCTGTTGACATCGAATATAGATTTAGGTATTAGGGAGTCATTTTTGAAAGCCTTTGTCTGGAGCGTGGCACTCTATAGAAGTGAAACTTGGACTATCGGTGCAGAAGAAAAGAGGAGAATCGAAGCGTTTAAAATGTGGTGTTACAGGAGAATGATGAAGATCAGATGGGTAGATAGGGTTACAAACGAAGAGGTATTAAGACGAGTGGGAGAGGAGAGATGTTTCTGGCGACTGCTAATGAAGAGAAGAGATAGCTTTGTAAGACACATACTAAGACACCCAGGAATAGCAAGCTTAGTTTTGGGAGGAAGGGTCGAGGACAAGAACTGTAGGGGTAGACCAAGGTTAGAATATGTTAAACAGATTGCCTCGGATGTAGGGTGTGGCAGCTATGTAGAGATGCAACGATTAGTTTAGGACAGGGAGGCATGGAGTGCTGCATCAAACCAGTCAAATTACTGAAGACTCAAACAACATCAATAATAATAATAATAATAATACTAATAGTAATAGTTATTGAGGTTTAAGGGGTGGAACAGTGAGGTTATCTGCCCCTAATTATAATAATAATAATAATAATAATAATAATAATAATAATAATGCAACAAGCATGCGCCTCTCTTTCTTTTTCCTATCTCTCACTCCCTCAGAAGTGATGTGATAGCTACGAATTCATCGCTCACCAGGCATGCTGCAAGTGCTTGCATGATTCAAGATACATTTACATGTGGACAGTCGAGTCTAATCAGCATCTTTCGTGTTACTCATAAAACAGGGATGTCCAATTATATTTAGTTTCAAATAATAATAATATAGTATGTCCTCAGGTGCCGGGTGCTAGCTTTGTTATTTGCGCCCAGAGGCTGCTTGCATGTCGAAGTTTGTCGTTCATTGCAGCGCTATGAAAGTCAAGGAGGTTAGATATTTAAGCTCCTTGACACTATAGCGCTTTCTAGTAGATGGTTGGTTGGTTCCTCAGTTTAGGGGATGCGACAACGCGGTAATGTAGCCCCGTGTACATTGGGTGTGTGTAGAATCTGTTAATTGTGATGAGTGTATTAGTGTGTTATCTGTTTTCAATTCAAGTAAGGACAGCAGACATTGAATTTTTTCAAATACTTCCTACTTTTCCCGCAAACGCCACCGTCAACAACTACTAGTTCAGAACTTGGTTACCAGATGCCACCGGAGTCGGCTCTTGACGAACGTTGGAACCTGAGAGCGTTTGTCAAATGTTTAACCTATAATTTAGCTTCCCGCAGGTGTAATTAGTGGAAGGTTCTTTAACATGCCATAAATCTATGACATGGGACCGCCAGCTTTACTTCTCCTCCGAAGGAAGGCATACCGAGGGATTTTTAACGCTCTTGAAAAATCCGACGACTTTGGAACCCGCGATCTTGGGCATAGAAGCTCAGCATGTTGCCAACTACGCCACCGAAGCCACTTTTCTAGTATATTAATAATGTTTCCATTATGAACACGGCCTACTGAATTCAAATGGGTTCTTTAACAAGCCATAACGTATGACATGCGTGCCGTGATTTTCGTCGCCTTTCAAAAATCACTTACCACGGCCAGCAACAAACCTGGAAGCTTGGGGTTGTTAGTCCGACACGATAGCCACTCACTCACCGTGGCAAGCTACTTTAAAATGAAAAGTACTTTTCCACAAAATGATAATATTTCTTAGTGTCAAAACTTGTAATGAAAACACTATTATTCCGGTTCGCGCAATAGAATTTGAATTGAAAAATGGATCTCAGGGGAGCTTGTGCTCGCGAGCACCAGGTTGAGAACGACTGCTCTAAGGTGTAGGCTCCTTTTCTTAATACAGGGTCTTTATATTTGCTTGGCAAGGACATTCTCGCTCACGCGCTCCGCCAGTGACGACTCAGTTGCCAGCGACCGTGCGCGTATCTACGGCAGAATACTGTGCTTAAAATCAGTATCATGCATTTTTACTCACCATGTTTTCAGTAGATGTTGAAAATGTTCCCCAACCGCTGCCAAACATAATTGGCATCTCCTTATGAAGTTCCCGGTTACTCCAGTTAATTTACCTTCAGTAAGGAAATAACGACGTCTATTTTTATTGTTTACTGAACCTGTACGTTTGAATCTCTTAGCCAGTTGTTTTATTGTCCGATTTATAGAAATGAGTCTCCCTGGAAATTTCACTCGAAACTTTTGTTTTGTTCTAGTGTACGTATTGTGCAGATATACACATTCACGTAACGAATATTCCACATAAGGCATTACAGCACTATACATAATCACAATAAAACACTACACAATACGATATACAGTACACAGTAGCTTTATAAAACACCCAATTAGCTCGGAGCTCACACGTCTACCGCAGCAAGAGCGTGGGAATACGGCCGGAGACCGCGCGGGCCAACCTGTAACAGCCGGCGAAGGTCGAGTGGAATCGCTTTGCCAAGCAAAAATAAAGACCATGTCATTTCCCATGGTAAGAACCCACTGGTCTTCGGGCTTATTCTGGCATTGCGTATCATTTTAACGAGGATACGTTTTTGGACTGGTATTAGCATGGACAGTTTTATATTCACAAATTTACGACAGCTAGTCTCCATGGCAAGAAATGCAAGCTCACTTAGTTCCCACTCGTTGAAGGCTACCCAATCACCATTTACAAGTCGAAAGTGGTAGCTATAAAAGACGAATATAACAAACCCATATTTCTAGGGTTCGGTTCTCTAACACCATATGTTCACCCAGTGGCTCACAGCTTGAGGGACGTGGGCTGGCGACCACAGGACTCCAGCTATGTCCGGCATTGCTTCCACTTACTTGTGCTGGGCTCCTCTCCGTCTTCTTTCCTATCGACCTCTCTTGGTCAACTCTCGTTCTCTTCCGACCCCGACGGTATTAGGGTATCGAGGCCTCGGGAGTCTTTTGCTTTTCCGCCTTAATTGGCCCTTCTCTCTTCTTTCCTGATCCCTCATTCTTCTAGGGATCAACCTTCTGTTTCTTTTCATTACAGTTCCTTTTGTCTTTAAGATTCCCGCACTGCATTCGTGAATTGGCTCTCCGTGTATCTAAATTGCATTTTGTGAGTGTTTTGAATCTCAACCACATTTTGTATCTATTTTCAATGTACATTTCAATTTGAAAGTAGTTTGAACCTAAACTACATTTTGTGCGTATTTTTCAATTTTACTTTTGTGAGTATTTTCCATTGAAATTACCTTTGGTATTTCCACTGTACAATTTGTAAGTCGTTTCAATCTAAGTTTCATTTTGTAAGTATTTTCAGTCTAACTTAATTTTTGTAATGGTTTCCATTTCATTGTCATTTTCGCTCTCACCCAGACCATTAGGGGCCGATAACCTAGATGTTAGGTCCCTTAAAACAGCAATTCTCATGATCATCTAACGCCATAACGTTATACAGGGATGCAGACTTTGCACGTCGACAAATTGCCGACTCGTAGTTAGTTGGTGTACTGGTGATATCTCCTTAACAATCTTCATTGGTCAACTCTTTCTCTTCTGCCTATCCTGACTGGTTAATAAACGTAACCAAGATTAAGGGCATGAACGTCCAACTTTTTATGTATGGTAATAATAATATCGTATGGCCTCGGGTTCCAAGTGCAAGCTTTGTAATTTGACACCCAGAGGGTATCTTGCATGTCGAATTTCGTTGTTCCTTGAATCACTATGAAAGTCAAGGAGGTTATATACCTAAGCTCCTTGAACACCATAGACCTAGCCTTTTCTAGTAGACAAATGAGGAACTTTGTGTTGGCGGAAAATCCCGAGATTAATTTTGCCACTATGAACGCAGCCTACTGAATTCAAATGGGTTCTTTGACATGCCAACATCGTATGACATGCGTGTCATATTTTTGCCGCCTTTCAAAAATCACTTACCACGGCCAGGGGCGAACCTGCAATCTTGGGGTTAGTAGACCGACACGCTATCCACTCACCTACCGTGGCAAGCTTTTATGTATGGTGGGCCTAGTAGAAGAAATAGTAGGCTACTGGCCACACTAATTATGCCTACTACTATTATTATTATTATTATACTATTAGGTCAATTTGTGAATGAATCACTTAGGATCACGATACAAGTTCACTTTTTGTTATTTGTCTGGATTTCTCTCTGTTTCGAATAAGTTAGTCCACCTCGTGGTGTAGCGACTAGCATTCTCGGCTGTCACCACGGAGGTCCGGGTTCAATTTCCGGCTCTACCAAGGAATTTAATTCTGGTCTGAGGGCTGGAACGGGGTACACTCAGTCTCCTGAGGACCAAGTGAGAAGCAGTGGGCTCGATTCCCGCCTTAACCATCCTGGAAGTGACTTCCCCACTTCTAGTCTAGGGAGATGCCGGGATGATTCCAAACTTGAGACCACGGCCGCTTTCTTCCCAATCCTCACCTGAATTTCAAATCCACAAACTACTACATACTCCAGAATAACACAAGTTATCAGACAAATTCTACCCACAGCCAAGTACACGAGGCTAAATGACTACGTTGTCCAAGCTCTCCAAATGAAACCACAAACAAATGTTTCGAGTACACCTTACGTTCGCTGAGCTTCTGTCTTTGTTCCTTCGTCTATGCTCTTTTGTCCATTGTAGCTCATATTTCGCATACAAGACGTTCCAAATATTTGAATTTGATCCAAACGTATATTTTTAGCCTATTTTCAATTTTGAAAAAATCGGCTTATGAGATCACCTTTTGTCCGTGTGTGTGTGTGCGTCTGTGTGTGTGTGTGTGTGATTCGTGTGTGTGTGTCTCCCTAATAAAATCTAAACGGCACGAGCGATTTCAATGAAACTCGAAAAGTTCATAGCACTATTCCCGGCGACCTCGACCGTGCCCTTCAAATTTTGTTACGACTCACCAATCCAACATGGCGGCTGTGCGAAGTATTTCACCAGCATTCAATATCTCCGAAACTATTACCGATATTACCCTGACATTTTCTATGGTGATAGAGGGAACTACTATAAGTTCCCTTATGTGATTTTTGAAAACCTGGTAACTACAAAACCAACATGGCGGCCAAGCGAATTTGCGACTTTTAAATAGACGTTTCTCGCGATTTGACCAACCAAACGCAATGAAACTTGGTACAGTATATGTTTATATACATTGTAATGCACCGACATCTAACTTCGTACAATTGTTTACATAATCACAAGATGGCGGATGTGCGAAATATTTCACCGGCATTCTATATCTCTGAAACTATTAGCGGTATCTCCCTAAAATTTTGTACGGAGATAAAGGGCACTACTGAAAGTCCATCTATAAGATTTTCAAAAACCGGTTAACTACAAAACGAACATGGCGGCCAAGCGAATTTGAACATTTTAAATAGACCTTTCTCGCGGTTTAATGTTCCAAGCGCACTGAAACCTGGTACAGGAAATATTTATACACATTGTAATCCACTGGTATCTAATTTAGTTCAATTGTTTACATAACCTCAAGATGGCGGCAGTGCGAATTTTAAAATTAAGTTTTTATTCTTGTGATGTAGTCATGCGATCGAAGTGAAAGTGTGAATAATGAACCTACGCAATAATTTTCCTTTAATGGTACATGACTCTATGGCCTATACATTTAACAATCCAACATGGTGACCATCCGAAATATTTAGACGATACTGAATATCTACGAATCTATTTTAGCAATCAAACTGCATTTTTTAATGTTCATAGGGGCTATGAACTTAAGTTCACCTATAGGACTTTAAATAACCTGGTGATCACAAATCCAACATGGCGGTGACGCGAATTATAAATATTCACATGGACGTTTCTCGCAATTTAACCATCCGCGTGCAGTGAAACTTGGTACAGTAAATCTTTATCCGAATGTTAATCCACTGGCATCTAATTTATTTTAATTGTTTCCATAACCTCAAGATGGCAGCTGTGAAAATTTTTTAAATCTCCTTGTTTTTTCTTGTGTCCTAATTATGCGATTGAAGTTTGAATACTACACGTTCACAATAATCTGCATGTAACAGTAAATAACTCTAGGACCTACATATATAAAATTCAACATGGTGACCATCCGAAATATTTAGTCGGTTCTCAATATCTACGAATCTATTACAGCAATCAAACTGAAATTGTGTATGTTGATAGTGGCAATTAACATAAGTAGGATATATGAAAATAGGCTGTATAGTTCTTCACGGAACTACTTGTTTAGAAATGTAGTCCTCCGTGTTTTTGGATCATTCAAAATATTTTCGATCTTTCTTACCCCAAATCGTAGTGGCCTTGTTCTGGAAGTAGTCAAATATCCGTTTGTTTTTGTCCATTCCGTACAGGTATCGAAGAAATGTCAGACTCTTTTTTCCTATGATCTACGGGATTTTCTCTATATTCTGGTAGCTATTGTTATTAATAATGAAATAATCTTGTTCATATAATAATGTTATTAGGCATCCTCATGCTATATGGGTAGCACGATTTTCCATTACATAGAAGTCCCGGGCTCTATTCTTAGCTTCACCAATGATTTAAATTTGGATAAGAGGGCTCTACCTCGTGAGGACAATTGAGTAGCTGCTTGATGTCAGGTGTAACGCCCATGGCCTAAAACCAAGGTAATGTAAGCCAGGGTGTCATCACACCGATCATAATCTGTAGGCTACGAGATGGGTAGCAGTTGGACACACGTAGTCCTCTGGGCGTAAAAATAAAATAAAAAAACATTGTGAGGAAGGTTAACTGAATTTTTCCAACCCCTTCCCTCGAGAGGCAAGCTTTTAAAAGCGCTGAACAGTCACGGGCGGTAGTTTTATTAATGAGACCGGCTGCGTGGCTCAGTGGTAACGTTCTCTCCTGCTGCGCCCAAGGTTGAAAGATCGAACCCTGTCACAACCAGTAGGCATTTGAGGATGCAGAAATGCGAGGGAGTCTTGTCAGTAGATTTACTGGCACGTTAAATATCGCATTTGGGGGCAAACTTCCGGCACCCTGGCGTGCCAAAAAGCCACTGTTGTTAAAAAGGACGAAAAACCAATAACATTATTATTTCTATTAACGACACATGCAAGGAAAGGAAGATATTGAGGAAAATCCTGTGTCCAGTCAAAGAACACGGCGAGTTCCGAAGACGCCACAACCAAGAGTTGTACACACACGTAGAGAAAATAACTGACGTGATGAGGAAAAGGTGGATTTCTTTTTATGGACATATAACCCGAATGAAATCAACACGGCTATCCAACCGAACTTTTGCTTTTCTCCATGAGAAAAAGACAAAGGGGGCATGGTTCAGTGAAGTAGAGAAAGATCTGTTGGAGATTGGGATAACATGTGAAGATATCCAGGAGTGTGGCCCACTTAGGGAAACACTTCAAAAACATTGGAGTTTTCAACTTAAGCCGAATCTAAAAACTGGAAAGGCGTGGACGATTGAGATAAAGGTGCAACATCGATTGCGAATGAAAGAGTACTGGGCCAACATAATAATGCAGAAGAAACAGTTGATATGACGTGGTCCTTAGTTGGCCGTAACGAAGGAAGAAGAAGAAGAAGAAACATGCATATCTACAAATAGGCCTATGTCTGTTTGAGATTCCCGCGATCACGCTTGTAAAACTTACTTCCTTGTGACCTATAAGCCACAATGTAGTATCGGGAGGAGAAACAGGCAGTACGCAGTTACTAAGTATATCAAAGTTATTTTCCTTCCCTATGAGGTGCGCGCGCTTTCCCTCGTGCAAGAGTTGTGATTTGTGCCCGCTAGAGGTCCCAAGGGTCGTCAATACGTGCGCCGGGTTGTAGTTTGTCAGGCGCATGCGACGCCGGATCCAATGAGAGTGCTGTAATGGCTGAATTGAGCGCTGCCGTGCCCCTTGTCCCCCGACAACCCGCCACACACAGTCTCGCCTGGCCTGTTGGCCATGCAAGCAGGTTTACTCAGCAACTCCTGCCCAAGTCAGTTTTACCACGGAACATGCCCCTGTACATTGCCTCCTAAACTGTCACTTGTTCTGTTGGCTATTTGAGTATCTCACCCCTGAGGTCCCAGTTTTATTGCCGGCTCTGAATTCTGCTCAGAGGACTGCAACGAGGTTCACTCAGCCTCATGAGATAGAATTAAAAGAGGTGGGTTCGATGCCTATCTCAACCAGCCTAGAAGTGGTTTTCAGTGGCTGTCCACTTTTACTTCTGGCAAATTCCAGGCTGGTACCTATGCTAGTGCCGCGGACGCCTGTTACCAACATCCTAGCCTCAATTACCACTACACACGCTAGTACAGCGAATACATTGATACAGGTTATGAGACCGATTCCAGAAGCGCCCCCCACCCCCAAGTACACGGGGTTACATGACCACGATGTCGCAAAGCCCCTCAATCTGTCAATCAGCGGCTTCGGTGGCGTAGTTGGTAGTATGCTGGGCCCCTACGCCTAAGATCGCGGGTTCAAACCCGGCCGAAGTCGTCGGATTTTTAAAAGCGTAAAAATCCCTCAGTATGCCTTTCTTCGGAGGGGAAGTAAAGCCACTGGGTCCATGCCATAGATTAATGACATGTAAAAGAACCTTCCACTAACTTCAATTGTGTGAAGCTAAATTTGTAGGTTAGATTTGTTTAACGCTCTATTAGTTCCAACGTTCACTACCAGGTGCCAGTCGCGGTGGTATCTAGTAGCAAAATTCGCGGCTAGGTGTCGTTGACGATAGCATTTGGTAGCAAAGATAGGAACTACTTGAAATTGATCGTCTGCAGTCCTTACCTGAATTACAGATAACACACACTAATACAGCCATCACAAATAACACCGGTTATCAGACAGATTCTACACACACCCAAAGTACATGGAGCTACATGACCGCGTCGTCACAGCCCCTAAACTGAGGAACCAACCATACAATGATTAAACCAGAACAATGTCGTTACAAAATAATGTTACTGGACGTAGTTTCTCTGGAGCTACTATGTTTTTCATTAAAATACTAACAAATACAATCCTGTTTACGATGATTTTTACAATAGCCTACTGCATGTACAGGTTGTTTCAAAATGTTGGTACCACATTTCCAGGGAAATTTACGAATGTTCTTATCTAACACATATGGTCTATACAGACAGGGAAACCCCTATAACTTTATATCTTTATATTTATCAAATATCACTTTTACAGAGCACGTTCAATTCTTGCTAAATATCTTCTTCCTCCCTGCCCACATTTGTTTCATCCTCTCTGATCTCTACTTCCCGAGTTGTTCGATGTTACGTGGCAGTTTTCTGTTTCTTGTTCATCCCAGAAGATCACTTTTTGAAGTTTGCCTCGTAATAAATCCCTATTATGTGTATGAAAAATGAAAATGAAAATCCACAGCCTGCTTCCAGTCTCCGACCGGGTCAGGAATGGAATGAATGAAGCCCCCATCTAGCGGCGAGGATATGAACTGTGCCGGCTGCCGAGGCCTGACGCACTCCTCTGGGGCAATGATTAAATGAATGACAGATGATAGTGGAGAGTGTTGCTGGAATGAAATTTTGACAGGGAAAACCGGAGTACCCGGAGAAAAACCTGTCTGCCTCCGTTTTGTCCAGCACAGATCTCACATGGAGTGACCGGGATTTGAACCACGGACCCAGCGGTGAGAGGCCGGCGTGCTGCCGCCTAAGCCACGGAGGCTCCCTATTATGTGTATACCTAATGTCAATGTTGGCTTCCTTTAGGCAATTCATTGTCTATGTCAGGCTGTTCCAGCCGAGTAGCTCACCAGTGAGCAGGTAAGTACTCGCCGCCTTGCGTGAGTAAACCTGCAACACGGAATGCAGCTCTGCTGTGGGGGCTGCCGTCACTGCGCGGTGGATACATCAAGACTGGCAGGAAGATCATGGACTTGTGTTATGATCTTCGCCCAGTGACGTATTGGCTATCACCCCCAGTCCCTCTCCAACCGTGCTCTGAGCATTACTGTTGAATACTCGCGTGTACGCATACTCAAACTCGTGGATTTGGAACAGCCTGCTCTATGTAAATCCCGCTGGTTGTACTTGAAACTTAAGGATTTTATGAAAATCTTGTTTCTTCAGCCCTTAATTATTATTTCTATTAAAATGACCAAACAACGACAATCTCCTTTTACGCATCGTGTGTATTATATAATTTTATTTATGGAGGAGAACTACGTTAGATAATTAGTAATAATAAGAAGATAGTAAATAATTAAAATCATTAAATATTTTAACACGTTTTGTAATATTTGGCACAAGACGAAATGTTATGTGATTTACACGAAAGATTTGGAATGGCGTTGGTTATATTGTTGTAAAAGAAGGAAGGAGACTACAGACAGCTTGGCCCCATGGCCTAGCGCTGCGAGTTAGCGAGTGTAGCTACCACTGTCGATAATTGTTCCATTGATATAGTGTATATTAATTATTGGTCAGTTGGGGTAGAGCGCCTGCCTCTCATACGGATGCCCCAGGTTCGATTCCCGGCTCCGTCAGGGATTTTAGAAACTGATGTGAGGGCTGCAACGAAGTGCACTCAGCCTCGTGAGGACAATTGAGTAGCTGTCTGACAGTGAGGCAGCGCCCCGGTCATTAAAACCAAGATTAAAGCCGAGGGGGACCCGATGCGTTGACCACACGTCACCCCAATATCTGCAGGCCAAATGGCTGGGCAGTGGTCGCTTGTTAGGCCTAGGCCCTTCACGGTCTGTAGTGCCAGGGGTATATTTATATTAATTATTATTATTATTATTATTATTATTATTATTATTATTACGTCGTTTTGCCCATATGTGGAGCGCGATAGAACTTATTTTGCTACTGATATTTTTTTCTTCTCCTAAAATATCTTCATCTGGCCACTAATAATCTTCCTCCATTCTTCCGTCCATGATTTCTTGGCCCTGGTAATAATTTTCTCAGAGAAATGAAATGTCCTGAACTGGAGTCGATCATATATTTTTTTTTCCGTAATGCCAATTTATTTGAAGGTCTTTTTCTATTTCAGGTTGAGAATCCTTTTGGTTAGCCTGTCATTGTTCATTCTGAGAATGTGGCCGTAGAACTTTAATCGCCCTTTCCTGAAAGTGTCAGTGATCTTTTCATCATGCTGATAAAGCTCCTGAGACTTCCGTTTCATATAGATTCCTTCTGAGCAGACTGGACCAAGGATCTTCCTCAGTATTTTTCCTGCTTGTTTTTCTGCGCCTTTAATGAGGGATAATTATTATTAATATACCGGGTGAGTTAGCCCTGGTCGTTACAGGGTGGCTGCAGGCAGTCGCTCACATCCGGGAGGCGAGGAGGTTCGAATCCCCCTGCCGGCAACCTTGAAGGTGGTCTTCTGTGGTTTCACCTCTTCCTTCCAGGCAAATGCCGGGGTTGGTCCCTAACTATAGGCCACAGCCGCTACCTTCCAATTGCTCATCCTTTCCTCCCCAGGCAACACTCCGCACGCGACGGTACTTGTAGCTCACCCCATGGGTGTCCGCATAGAAGCAGCTACAAAACTCTGGTGAGCCGAACATGTCCTCGGACACTCCCGGCATTAAAAGCCATACGCTAAAAGTAAAAATTATTATTATTATTATTATTATTATTATTATTATTACTCACCTAGAAAAAAAACTAGGGCCTTAGTTACTTTTGATGCAAAATAAATTTACCCTGGAGTATGGAAGTCAAATAACCTGACTTCAAGGACAAGGTACACTAAGAAAGATGTTTGAAAACCACCGATTTAGGCTGCCGAAAAACGTAAATTGGGAGGCAGTGGTTGAGTTAATTGAAAGATTTAGAAAAGACGGTCGATCTATGCTGATGGTCTATACGTGACTGTGTAGAACTATTCCAGTTTAAATTTGACTGCATATTCGCCGGTACTGGAGGCGTTACGCGTGCTCAGCGAGGTTTGGCGCGACTCGACTCGACAAGAGCACGTGTTATTGATCTTCTCCGCTTGGTGTTCACAAGACGTCAGCCTGTGCCAGGCAGGTCAAGAGGTTAGCTTCACCACGAAGATTTCATCGTGTGGGAATTTCATAAGATATAGCTCATCTTTTTGGGATGCACTTCAACTTCATGATACGTTTCTTGAGAAGTCTGGAGGTTCCATTCGGGCCAACATGTTCTCAGTGGCTCTCAACCTTAGACTACAGCTTCTTCCAGACAATGCCAACGCTTTGGGTTATGATTGGTGAACTTATGACAGGCTCACTCAATCGACATTTGAATAATCAAAATTTATAAGAAAGACATCCGACATGTCTTATTTTTAATAGTACATTATGCAAGGAGCCTATTATGGCAATAATTAAGACACGAGTACGTTTATAAAACGAGCGTAGCGAGTTTTTTAATTTCCATATGCGTGTCTTAATTACCATTATAGACGAGTTGCATACGACTCTTTATGTTCGACGATAATTATAACGAGTATTTTATGTTCGAACATAAATATTCATAAATATCTGACGTGATTTCACCAGTTTTATGTACTGAACAGAGGGCATGGGACGCAGAGAATACCTTGTATTCGACCATGGCCTTCTGGAATACCTCACTATGACACTCGCCACGCAGTGAAATTTAAAATAGGGGGCCATGGAAGTGAGCGCAGGTGCGATACTATCCTCACCTAATTGGTCACACAACTGTTTCTTGAGCTCTGATTGGTGGGAGAAACTGTATCGTAATGAAAACTTGTACAATAATGAGCCTCATTATAGTACAGTTTTCTGACATATAATAGTTACATTTCGCCAGGGTCGAACATAAAATAAAAATGGACACATGTCCTTTCGCTCTTGAAATATAGTGTCCAAATTCATAGTATTACACGGAAATTATTTCCCCCTGTATCCATTTGACCACATCATAAGTTAATAACTTGTAATTATATAATAGTACACCCGTATTCTACCCGGCAGATGGCACGCATGTCTTAGTGTAGTCCACCTCGTTGCGTAGTAGCAAACTTTCTTGACTGTCACTGGGAAGGCCCGAGTTCGATTCCTTGCTTTTCCAAGAAATTAAATTCTGTGTCAGGGTACACTCAACCTCCTGAGGCAAAAAAGAGTAGGGTTCTATTTCTGGAAGTGGATTTCCATGGTCTCACACTTCTACTCCAGGCAAATGTCGGGAAGGTACCTAACTTAAGGTCACGGCCGTTTTCTAGCCAAATCCTACCTCGATTACAATTTAATAATGTTCTTGGCTTTACGTCCCTTTTAACTACTGTGGTTTTTAGAGACGCCAGGGTGCCAGAATTTCGCCCCGAAGGGGATCCTTAACGTGACAGTAAATATACTGACATGGCTTCCTCGCACCCTCAAATGCCAGCAGACTGCACCAGGATTCGATCCTTCAATCTTGGGTACAGCAGGCGAGTACGTTACCACTGAGCCACGTAGCCAGTCCTACCTACAAGTAGGCTACACACACTAGTACTGACATCACAGTGACACAGGTTATCAGAAAACTTCTACACACACCCAAGTCCTTAGAGCTACATGACCTCGATGTCGCTAAGCCCCTAAAACAACAACCTTATTTCTATTCTTATTCTTATTCCTATTCCTATTCCTATTCCTATTCCTATTCCTATTCCTATTCCTATTCTCATTCCTATTCTTATTCTTATTCTTATTCATATTCTCATTCCCACTCTCATTCCTATTCCTATTCTTATTCTCATTCCTATTCTTATTCCTATTCCTATTCCTATTCCTATTCCTATTCCTATTCCTATTCTTATTCTCATTCTCATTCCTATTCTCATTCCTATTCTTATTCCTATTCCTATTCTTATTCTTATTTCTATTCCTATTGTTATTCCATTTCTTATTCCTATTCCTATTCTTATTCTCATTCCTATTCCTATTACTATTCTTATTCCTATTCTTATTTATATTCTGATTCATATTCCTATTCCTATTCTTATTCCTATTCTTTTTCGTATTCCTATTCGTATTCTTATTCCTAATCCTATTCTTATTCTCATTCCTATTCTTATTCCTTTTCTCATTCCTATTCTTATTCCTATTCTGAGTCCTATTCTTATTCCTATTTTCATTCCTATTCTTTTTCCTATTCTTATTCCTATGCCTATTCCTATTCTTATTCGTATTCCTATTCGTATTCCTATTCTTATTCCTATTCCTATTCTTATTCCTATTCTTATTCCTTTTCTCATTCCTATTCTTATTCCTATTCTCAGTCCTATTCTTATTCCTATTTTCATTCCTATTCTTTTTCCTATTCTTATTCCTATTTTTATTCCTAATCCTATTCTTATTCCTATTCCTATTCTTATTCGTATTTCTATTCGTATTCCTATTCGTAGTCTATTCCTATTCGTATTCCTATTCGTATTCCTATTCCTATATTATTATTATCATTCCTATTCTTATTCCTATTCTTATTCTCATTCCTATTCTTATTCCTATTCTTATTCCTTATTCTTATTCCTATTCCTATTCTTATTCCTATTCTTCTGAGTGGCAAACACCATGCTCCGAAAAATTCAGCACTGTATTGCAACTCGTCGTGGGTACCTAAATCCCGTGTTAATTCTTGTTCACATTCGAGATTAAAGGTATCTTAAAGTGGTATCATCTTATCACAGCCAAACACTCGTCTTGTATGTGAATGTGCAGAAGTGCAGCATGGTGTCACAATTTACATGTTCATTACTTTATAAACTTGAATGGAATGGAATAACATAGCACATGTACTCCAGATGCAACCAGATATTCCGAAACAAATATTGAAACAAAGTCATGTGATCCCATTATTTAAAAAAAGTTCCTTCTCTCAGCTGAAGCCACCCACCAATATCCCTAAAATACATAATTTGTGAAAATTCGTCTTATTCTCTGTCTCGGTGGTTGATGGTGCAGCGTTAATGTGATTGTATCACCAATGGCAGTTGATGAAGGGGGGATTTTTGAGGTAAATGCCATCTCCAGTGGTCTGGATTTCACGTAGAGGTGGCCTCGTGGCGGCGCGGCGCACAGTGTGTCGAATCCCAATTCTAGGTGGAAAAAATTAATATAACTTCGTTAATAGTGGTGGGATTCTATTAAAAGTTGGCAATATACCGTTTTCGAGGTCGCTGAATTCATTTCTGGCATCGCCTGAAGTGTACGATCTTCGGGGGTAAACATATAGGGGTGAGGGGTAAGGTGAGGTGTAAAAAATGACCGAAAGCAACACAAGAGTCATCCATTTTTGGCAGTAAAAATCACGATTTGGATGTGTATATGATAGTTTATGACAGTGGTAAACATACTATTTAAAACTGGATAAAATATGAATAACAATGAGACTTTCAGCCAAGTATTCTTGTTACACCTTATTTGAGGGAATAGTCGAAGTCACTGTATGTAAAATCATCCAGATTAAAAACGCATATTACATTTTTACTAAACATAGAACAACGAAATATGCACAAAAAATAAAATTTATTTTCTAAAAATAAAAATAAAAATATTCGTCAAAATCATACAAACAATTTCTTTATAACAAAATGTCATTTTACAGTCCTGTTAATGACGTAGTTTTAGAAAACATACTTCACACACGAAAACAATATTATTTCTCTAGAAAAGCATGGAAATAAAGACAACATATATTGAATATTAGGCATTTTTCTCCTATTGCAAATAAAAATAAAATGTCCATTCGTCAAGTAATGTTCACAGTAATCTCACTCCCCTTAATAATAACAAAATGTCTAATGTTCATTCGTCACCTGATTCTTCTGTAGAGTCCAGAGCATCGGAGTCATTGCTATACTGGTCTTCATTATTTGATGTCAAAGTTCCTTGGGGGTCATTAAGTAACTCTATAGCTTCCATAGGTAGATTACATATGCACGTGGGAATGTTCTTCCTGCACTCTCCCATTTTTGTTAATATTATGGGATATCAACTTAATTTTGTTTCTTAGCACCTGCACCTGAGTGTCAGTAAGAGTTGTAGGATCAAATTTATTCATAACATATTGAAATATGGCGTCTGTACGCCCCTATTTACGACACGACCGCCACGCGTTGAAAAATTCTTCTCGCGGTAATGCCCACATAGTCACTGAAAATAAGAAAATAAACCATCATGCACATTCGTGCGCAACCAAACCACTACAGATCCGGAATCTACATTACATTTCCTATCGAATGACGTTTAAAGTAAAGTGGCACTTTGAGGCACTCATAAAGTAAATAATTTATTTAGTGCAGAAAGCTTGTATTACGCATAAAAGTGCGAACACATACCTCTTTTCACTATTCCATGAGCCGCAGAAGACAACACCTCGTTGAACTCACTAGAATCACAACGTTCGGTTCACTCAAACACCTCCTATCAAATGACCTGATAACTGCCAGGAAGACGTATCAGCACCTATAACCCCCCTCTTACGCACCAGAGAGCGGAATGGAAGACCGAAGGTCACCATCTGGTTTGTTCACTATCGAATGAGCCAGTTTTCGCTTTCATTTGCGACAGTGAATTTTTTCCACCTAGATATGGGATTCGACACACTGTGCGGCATGGCGTTTGCTTGCATGATTAATGGTCTCTTAAAACTACATTTATTTTACTTTCCTACTCAGTTTGTCGTTCTCCTTGAAGATTGCTCTGCCATTGTTCACATTTTCGGGTCTCCATTGTAATTCGCGAAAAAGAAAGCGCGTTCACCCTCAAATCCGCAATATTGACCTAGATTTCAGAATTTGAACTTCGAACCTTGGTAGTTGCAGATGTCAAATCAAGCAATCACTGTATCAGGCCATCTCACTGGTGTGTGTGTTGGCATGTCTTTTTAGATATTTAATTTCATGAGGGAGCTAGAAACATAGTCTTCATGCGTCGACTGTGTGTTAACCTGTGTTATTGTATTGATTTCTGTCCGTTAGGTAGTCAGCCCACAGGCTGGTTGTACCCTCAAAAGGTACCGCCACAAAACTTCAAAGTAGCACTATAATGAGGCGTACTAGGCAAGATGAGGAGTGAGGTAGTTTGTCAATGCCTTCCTTACTGACTCAAATCAATAGCACTGACCCTATGAGTAGAACCTATCACAGTACACACAAGCACTAGTTGTGCCCTGAGGCCATTATTCAGCACTTCTCATACCCCAATAGCTTCCATACAATCACTGGCATGAGTGGGACTGAGACATCGGTGGAAAGCGACATTTTACTCTAGCCTGTGTCAACCGACAAATGCAAATGTACTGCATTCATCAAGAGATGGCAAACAGGCCTATTGATTTACCTAAAATTATCTAACGGTATCTCCAATAAAATTAACGTAATGTTCTGTTTTAATGGTTTAATACATCACCAGTGTTCGGGGTGAGTGTGCGTGTGTGAGGGAGAAATATCTGATAACCTGCGTTTTAGTGGTGTTAAGACTTTGCGTGTGAACTGGTAATTTGGCAGAGAAATTTTCTTGGATTGTAAATGGTAAACCATGGCAATTGCGTAGAGGATGGCTTAGAGTGGTATTCTAACTGGTCTGCCTTTTCAGTTAGGACTATCTCATCTCGGGGCTGTGTTCCAACCCTTATACCGGGATTAAAATCCTCCATGGAAGGACTTGAAAATCGAACCCGAAAAGCTTTCTCTACATAACGCTAGACCACAACGATGGTCAACACATACAGCCAGTTAATCAGTATGATTAGAATATTATAGTTATATAAGGACATATTTAAGTATTAAGAAGTATTACTCTACACCCACATAGCTTAGCGTAAAACAATACCCAACATTATTTTACACCACTGCAATGAATCAAGGGGATAATATATAAAATTGAACGGAATGGTCTAACATATTACGTCCGTTTCTTTTATGCACAGCCATATATTCCGATAAAAATATTAAAAACAAAGACATGTGAGATTGAATGATTTTAAAAATCCCTTTTCTCCCCTCGACCGAAGCCACTCATCAATATCCCTCAAAGTACATAGATTATCAAGTTTCGTCTCACTCACTCTCTCTCTGTCGTTCGGCTTCAAAATAATTCCACCGTCCTTCTTTTGTGTGCTCGGGTCTACGTCGTAATCCGTAATACTGGGCGCTATCACCCTCAAATCCGCAATATTATCCAGGCCTTCAGTTAATGCTCATCTTCTCACCCCTGGGCACAGGAGCAGATTAAATCCCCACGATCATCATATCCGTGTTTGATATGGGCTTCCAGCTACCACATATTGCCTCGCCTCGCCTCGACTCCCCCTCTCCCATATGGGATTATACTACGTAATCATCTAATGCAAATCCGTGCAGCGTAAAGTGCATGTGGTCCACATATGAGGCGGAACCAAAGCATATTATTGGGATTAAAGTTGTAATCAGAACGGGAGTCGTATTCACCGAATTAAACAATCAACACAAACTGTTTGCTCACGCAATGCACCGTTGGGTCTGTCCAGATCGGTTTAAGTCTGTCTCTCTGTGTGTGTGACATCCGATCAATTGGGTTCGACACTGACCGCAACGTCAACCAGCCGTAAGGTCGTAACCATGGACTCAAAGCGATTCATAAGCTACCTTGAGGTAAATATAAGCACAAATTTAATACATAGAATCAGGTTCCATGTTATATTGAGTTCTAAAAGTTGATTTTAATTTGATTTTCTCTGCTTCTGATTAAAGTTAATTCTGTTTAAATTTCAATTTAATTTAATTTGATTTTGGTTTGATTTGAGTTGATTCGATTCGATTCAATTCGATTTTTAATTTTTAGTTTTTCAAATTTGTAAGTTTGTAAGGTTTTTGTTTATCATCTAACTTTTATTTCTTTTTTCATTTTTCAATTATCATTTATTATCCATCTCCTTTTTCACTTTTTATTTTTGTTTCTTTTTCCTTCTTTCATAATTTTTTATTTTTCATTTTTATTTTGTTCATAGTTTTTTTTTTGTTTTTCGTTTTTGTTTTATGTTTTGAGTGTTTTGTGTTTAATTAGATAGTTAACGAACATTTTGTAGAGTATGGTGTATCTAGACTGACATACGTTGAAGCATAAGAGTTGAAAATGATACCTCCGCGTCAGGACTCGAATCCGAGACTCATGCACTTCGGGCAGGTGTACGAACTGATTACACCTCGAGCGGACCATTCCAGAATTAGCTCATTTCTTGAATGCCACAAAAACCTTGAGGGAAATACGATCAATCTATCACCAATCGGTCACTAGACAGCTGTTAACAGTAAGTAATTTAGTGCAAGGCTACGGCTTGAGAAGTGCCACAGTATTGTTGTCTTCTAACAAGAGAACATCGTGAATGTCAATCTACTTATCTTGGTGTAACTTTGAGTAGCAAACATCTGTGATGGAATTTCGTCTCCAGATACATATAGACCAACAATTAGAGAGAGAGTAAAATTGTGCACGTTCGATACTTTGAGCGTTTAACATATTTTTGTAACAGATCTGTTTTCTTTTAGCTTTTTTTAAATTTTAGTGCAACTTATGCGGTTTTTTTTGAGCTTTTAGACGATTAATTTTTTAGAAATAGTTCTGATAAGAACCTTCTTTTATGGTAAACTTTTCATGTACTGTAATTCTTGCATTTCTATTCATATTATTATTTGCGCTGAGGAAGGCCATAATGTAGAGCCTCAGTGGCTTAAGCAGCAGCACGCCGGCCTCTCACCGCTGGATCAGTGGTTCAAATCCCGGTCCCTCCATGTGAGATTTGTGCTGGACAAAGCGGGGGCAGATAGGTTTTTCTCGGTTTTCCCTGTCACTATTACAATCCAGCAACACTCTCCACTATCATTTCATTTCATCTGTCATTCGTTGAATCATTGCCCCAGGGGAGTGCGACAGGCTTCGGCAGCCGGCACTGTTCATATCCTCGCCGCTAGATGGGGGCTTCTTTCATTGCATTCCCTGACCTGGTCGGTCGACTGGAAGCAGGCTGTGGATTTTCAAGGCCACAATGTGGCCGAAACCGGTAAAATAAAATGTACAAATTACTATTGACTTCAGATTTTTTGCCTACTTTTCACATTTTGCAAAAATGAGGAAAAAGTAGACTTATGAGTTCGGGCAAACGTGTGTGTGTGTGTGTGTGTCTGTCTGTCTGTCTGTCCTTCTGTCCTGTCTGTCTGTCTGTCTGCCTGTCTGACTGTGTGTGTGTGTCCCCCCTATCAACTCCTAAACGGCTGCAGCAATCGAAACAAAATTTGGTAGGAGTAAAGATCTATACCTGAATATCTCACAGCCATATTTGAAAATGTTGTCAGTGCTTCCAACTGCTGAAAAATCGCATTTGAAATTTGAGCTCCATGTTGGATATCTTGGAAGTTATGAATGGGAGCTATTTCAAAATTGGCACACGTATAGATAATAATATTTCAGTTTAATTTTCAGGAGGCCATACATCGCAGTGTTGCCAAAATGATTATAAGCCTGCTGATAGGTCCAAATTTTAAATGCATATAACTTCTACACTATCAATTGGATTTCAACCAAATTTCGTATGTGCTATGTGTACATAAACAGATATGACTGAACGTATTCTTAGCATCCACCAGGGCTGCTAACTGTTAATAAATGCTCTCAATTCATTTTATCCAAATATCAATATATCAGAAAGTATGCAAGCCGACAGCTTTATACTATGCACACGTATAGTACCTGACATTCTATATTAATTTGGAGTAACTTATATACGTCAGTGCTACCAACATGATTCTAAGCCTGCTGAGAAGTCCAAATTTAAATACATGTAACTTCTATACTATCATTTGGATTTCAACCAAATTTCATGTGTTCTATGTGTACCATAACAGATATGTCTATGGCGATTCTTAAGAGTAACCAGGGCTGCCAACTGTTAATAAATACTGTCTCTATTTTTGTTACCCTGATATCAATATATCAGAAAGTATGCAAGCCAATAGCTGTAAACTTTGCACACGTATAGTACCTGGCATTCTAGATTAATATGGAGTAACTAATATACGTCAGTGCTGCCAACATGATTATAAGCCTGCTGATTGGTCCAATTTTAAAATGCATGTAACTTCTATACTAATTAATGGATGTCATTCAAAATTGACACAACAATAGATCATATTATTTCAGACTATTTCTGACCAATACATGTATGTCATTGTTGCCAACATGATTTTACGCGCGCTGTTAGATCCGATGTTTAACTGCATGTAACGTCCATGCTATCCATTGGACTTCAACCAAATTTTGAATTCTGTACCTTAAGAGATGGAACTAAGAATATATTCAGTCACCAGGGCTGCCAACTGTAGTTCTCTATTCAAAATTCGAACGCTAATATTCCTTGAACTAAGAGAATTGCACTGCAAAATAAACCTATGCTATTCAACATCGCTTCAATACTTTTGAAACCTAAATTCATCTCAGTTACCCAAACGATCATGATTTTAACAATGAGGGGAATTTCGTAATTTCAGAATGGGACTATTTTCCTGCCGGACACGTTCTGGAAAGGCAGTGCAACACTTTTATAAGACCTATATAATTATTAATTATAATAATTATTAGTTATTAATGAATTGCGAGTATTCCAAAATTAATTTCTTTTAAAGAAGGTATCATTAATTGGTAATTATTATTTATTTTATTTAGGCGTTCCATCGGTCAACACAAATTGTGTGCCCAATAACATTAGGCAGGGAAACAAGTATATGCAACATGAAAAGCGTTACATACGATGTGTATCAGAGAATAATACGCTTTTATTTACAAAAATGGGGTATTTAAATTGGATGACATGTTTCGAACGTCAAGCGTTCATCTTCATATCATGCTCGCGTAGGCTTAGTTCATTACGATGTTTATGAATTACACTTACGCACAAATAATACAATGTTCAGATTTCATAAGTTCGTAAGAACTTGCGTAACGCACCAAACATATTTACAGATTTTATTGTTCACTTGTTGCGTTAATCTGGATGTATTATAAATATGTTAACCTGTGTTCTATTGAATCATTATTGCGACCAGATTCAGGATTGATGTCTACACTATTTTGTTAATTATCTTCTAAATCAACCGTTCCTATTTGAATTGGTGGCCTATTGTGTGTAGTTATAATGCACGAATTATTCACTGCACTAATGGAATAAGGTTATTTAAATTTATCCGTTTTACAAAACCTATGGAGTCCGCTCCTGATCACTACTCACTCCGGACTGAAATCTTTGAGGTCTGTTAGCACCACCTCACTATAGCGCTGCGCTCTACCTGTGGTTTTGTGTACTGCGTTATAAGCGCTACGAAAAAATGTTGTCTGCGCCATCTGCTGTTGTTTCTTGAAACCGTGCTTGGTTGTCTTGATCCGGCAGTGATCTAACCTGTGATGATGTATGCCAATTTTAAAGGACGATCTCAACTATTAACGATCAATCTCTTTCCGCCTCGCATAAACTGAGTCATATTTAAGTGCTCTAGGCCTATATGAGGTTCCTTGAACTCCATAAAAACTGCCTAATTTAGGCCTTGGTTTATTGAAAATATAGTACAATGTACATCCTTCCCGCTTAGCATTTTTCTCATGTTAGTTAGTTAGTTAATTAGTTAATGAGGTTTCAAGGGTGGAACAGCGAGGTCATCTGCCCCATTTTCCCAAGTTATCCCCCTGCATATGATGGTTTTGATAATATTACTGTGGAAATATTATTATAAAATAAATATTAATTTGTCGGTTTCCATACGTCTTAAATATTTACCTTCTTTAAAGAAATATCAAATTGATTTTGCAAGACTACGAATAGATAGATATTCTCCTAACTTTTATAGATGTATTTGATGTGAGAGCTATCAATGGATAGAGATTTGATAAAACGTCGGCCAAAATCATGAAAGTCAAGTTGTGTGATTTCGACGTCCTTGAATATTGTAATCTCATAGCAAGGTATATAACCTACTAGCTGTACCCGGCATGCGTTGCAATGCAAATCAAAGAAAGAAAGAAAGAAAGAAAGAAAGAAAGAAAGAGTTTTGTAAATTTGTGTATTGAAGTACTTTTGAATACACAATAGTTAGCCTACTTTCAATTTTTGCAAAATATGAAAGTAGACTTATGAGATCAACACAGGGCCAAAAAAAAAGTGTGTGTCTGTCTGTGGGTGAGTGTGTGTGTGTACTCTGCATGTCTGTCTGCCCCCCCCCCCCCCTATCAATTCAAACACGGCGGAATTGAATTGAACGAAATTTTGTACAGAGATAGCACTAGCAAAAGGCACCTCAGTGTTATGTTTTATATCGCCGCCATCTTGACGGAAACGTAATGGCGGCAACCTAAATGTTCAAAGCTTAAATCAAATGACGACTTACCTAATCATCCGATCTCTATCAAATGTTGCAACAATATACCTTAAAGTGAGAAGCGTCTTCTGCTGAAACTACAAGGTCATCAGCCAATTAGTTTCAAGATGGCGGATGTATGAATCATGCAAGTATTATAGCCTAACAGTAACTTACGATTCAACAAGGCCTGGTCTCAACAATTCAGCTTATCGTACATAGGGAGGTTAAATCTGTCCTCAAGGAGGTCACCGGTAGGATATTAGCATATTATAATAGAATATGTAACCGTAGAAGTGACTAACAGGTCAGACTTACCGTGCCATATCGTTGTGGGACCGTCCCTTTTTCATAATAATTTGCTCGTAAATTCATATATTTCCGTAACTTGGTAACTTTATATATTTTTAGGAATGTGCTGAAGAAAATAATACATTTTTAGCATCAAATAGTTTATAGAAACGGCAGAAAACGCTAATGAAATCGTAAATTTCATCACAAAATATGGTACAGTTATAGGTTTAACAAACCACTTGTTAACCAAGTATAATCGTAGTGCATTCGTGGCGTAATGGTATCGACCTGGGCTCATAGTCTAAAGGTTCGTGGATCAAATCCCTGCAGGTTCAAGTTCTTTTACTTCGTTTTTTTTGTATTAATTCATTCAAAACTACTCACACGTTATAATGTTAAGCATATATAGTGAGTATTCGCAATCGAAAATATTATATGTACTGTATACTTATAACACCACATATTTCAACACTCGATACAGCGATTAATATTCTTTGACCTTGATCCGCGGGAGAGTATATTGTTATTGTTGGTTTTGTTGTTGATTCTTTAGGGGTTTTGCGGCATCATGGTCTTGTAGCAACGTTTACATGGGTGTGTGTATAAGTTGTTTGATAACCTGTGTCACATTGATGTCTATAGGCCTACTAGTGTGTGTACTTTTATACGAGGGAGGATTTGGGTAGGAAGCTGTTGTTGTTGTTTAATTTGAGATGCATGGACATAATGGTCATTTTTCCCCGTGTACTTGGATGAGTGTTGAATTTTGTCTGATATCCTGTGCTATTGTGATGGCTGTATTAGTGTATGTATATATAATTCAGAGGAGGGTTCAATCGATCAATGTATACTATCCGTATAGCACGTTGTATTTCAACAAGCTACTACAGCCAACATTCAATTATACTCCTTGAAATGGACAAAGAGTTATAACTATACCCATGCATTTAGGAGAAAGTAGGCTATATGTTCGTTACTGAACATCTTGTTTTTTTTCTGTCTGGTACGTAGCCTATATGAATAAATCAGAAATCATTCCGACGCGTGAACAGGCCACATAACTTACAGCTGTCCATGTGAGAAGCATGATTTTCCAAATTTTAAACTGTATGAACTCCTCATTTGTTGAAACAACTAGTTCGCTATCTATTGCCTCACGAAGCTGAGTGTACCCCGTTCCAGCATTCAGACTAGAATTACATTTCTTAGCATAGCCGGGAATTGAACCCAGCCAAGAATGCTAGCCACTATGCAGCAAGTGGACTGTCCCTAATACACAACTCACCAAAGTTACATCGCAATTGGATGGATGGTATATGAACGCATGCGGGACTTTGTTGAAACGATTCACGCGCCATAACTCATTTGTTGAAAATATTCCTGCGCTAACTATCGTAAAATGGATTTACTCAGACCGAAGCCCTCCCAGGCGTGTGCAAAGGAACTTACAAAATTTAATCGCATTCAGAACTCATACGGGGCAAACAGACTATTAAGAAACATTAATTTTTGTGTATAGAAATGACATTCCCAACTCATTCTCTTGTGAGGTTCTTAAACGAATGTCAATAGTACTTGCTAAGTAGCCTATGTTGTGTTTAGCCTACGTCGTGTTTATCAAACGAAGTCGTTAGAAATAAACCCGCATGTTCTGAGTTTTGCCTCACGAGGCTCAGTGAGCCCCTTTCCAGCCCTCAGACCAGAATTATTTCTTTCGGAGCCGAGAATCGAACCCGTAAATTCATGGTGACAGAATGGTAGTACAGTGCCTCGAGGTAGACATATGCACAGTGTAGCCTAATGTACATAAAATGTTTCTCATTTATCTGTAAGATGATAATTTTCAAGTTTACAGACTGTCCCACTGACGTGCTATGGAACAGAATAGTTGTTGTTAATTCATTTGAAGGGATTGGGACATCATGGTCATCATCTCTGTGTATTTGGGTGCGTGTTGAACTTTTCTGATAACCTGCATTAATGTGATGACTAGACTACGTGTAACTGTATTAGGGACAGGGATGTGGTAGGTACCCTGGGTCTTGAATGCCTCTCTAGGGGCGTGGTGGCGCAGTGGTCAAACTGTATGCCTCTCACCAAGGTGGACCGGGTTCGATTACCGGTCAATGCATGTGAGATTTTCGAAGTGAAATTCCATGTCCTGTGGTTCGGATTCCACGTTTAAAAAAAAGAGGAGGTCCCGTGGCTCATGATCTCGCGATTAACGGTGATGTTAAACTACAAGCTTGCTTGCTTCTTGAATGCCCCGGGTCTGGAAGTACGGTACTATCTCGGCATTTGCTTGGAGGGAGTGTGGAGAAACCAACTCAGGATAGCCGCTGTCAGCGCCGGGTTTCGAACCTCCAATCTTCGGACTTGCTGTAGCAGGTCTTGCGATCGAGGTGAAAGATTTCACGAGCAGAGCTACGCCATGGCGTCTAGAGCAGGCTGTTCCAAATCCATGAGTTTGAGTATGCGTACACGCGAGTACTCAGCAGTAATGCTCGGAGCACGGTTGGAGAGGGACTGGGGGTGTGAGCCAATACGTCACTGGGCGAAGGTCATAGCACAAGTCCATGTGCTTCCTGCCAGTCATGATGTATCCACCGCGAAGTGACGGCAGCCCCCCACAGCAGAGCTGTATTGCATGTTGCAGGTTTACTCACGCAAGGCTGCAGTACTCCGCTGCTCACGGGCGAGTTGCTCGGCTGGAACAGCCTGCTCTAGAGAATAGACTTGTGGGTAAGTTTGATTGTAGCTCGTAATTGAGCCAGCCGGCTAACTGGGCCATATCTTGGATTGACTTTATTCTAAAATGCGAGTTAGTGATGTGGGAGTCGTCAGCTATCGAGCGGGTTGTGTCGTGTGTACTGTAGGTCATGCGTGAAGGGCCGGACACTTGGGAGTAGCGACTATAAAGGTCAAGCGGGGCGCAAATGTCAGCATGCTATATCAGCCGTGGTTATATGTTGAACCACCAATGATTAATATACTGATTGCTCACAAAACGAACAGCGACTACTGACAAATTCTAACTGTTGATTCATTTAGGGCACCGGTAAGGTGTTAACGCATAATTCCTCTACTTGTAACAGGAACGACGTAACCAAATTACTCTTTAATTATTCAAGATGGAACAATCAATGTCACTGATGTGTCTCAGTTTAATTTGGAAATTACATTAGGTGCATGATATGAGATATCATTCTTCTGGAAAGGCCGGCTATCACTCTTGGCGGACACTGCGAAGATCCGCGTTCGATTTCCGGCTCCACACACACAAAAAAAAGGTCTGAGCACTGGAACGGGGTACACTCAGCGTCATGAGGAAATAATGGGAAGAGATGGGTTCAATTCCCACCTCAGTCATCCTGGAAGTGGTTTTCGGTGGTTCCCTACTTCAACTCCAGAAAATGCAACGATGGTTCCTAACTTAAAGGCTCCTCCTATCCAATCCTCACCTGAATTACAAATACACACGTAACTACAGACACCACAATAACACAGGTCATCAGACAAATTCTATACATACGGTATATACACACCCGTTGAAGGCTACACGGGGTTCAATGACCACGATTCTAGATTGTAGATATAAAAAATAGTTAACAAAAGTTTGGTGCTTTTGTTCACTAAGGCAACACTGATAATTGGCTTCAAACCCCATATTGAAAAATGAAAATCCACAGCCTGCTTCCAGTCTCCGACCGGGTCAGGAATGGCAGAGACCGTTTGTGGTTCTCATCGCAGGTTTGGTAGTCTTTTGTAGAACTATTTTATCCTGTAAGCTTATATTTGGTCTGATGATGCTCGCGAAACATTCCATCCTATAGTATTCTCTGTCTTCTGTAGTCCATAATACAGATGAACTCGTAGTTCCGTCCCTTAAAACAACAACAACGTAGTCCAAAATACGAGGGCAGATCGAAAAGTCTTTGCCCCTATTTTCTTTAGCCAAAAAATAAAATCACACAGGTAATTACAAATATACGTACATACCTTACACTACTTTTCCACATCGTCTCCACATTTGTTCAGATATTTGTCCCATCGCAGCATTAAATTTGAGATGCTCCTGTGGTAGAATTCAGCCGGCTGACTGTGGAACCATCGTCGGACTGCTGTCTTGGCGTCATCGTTGCACGTGAATCGCTGTCCTGCAGGGAACTTAACACCGGCCTTGAGTGCTTGGGTCATCAGGACTGTCCCTTCTAACATGTATGGTAGTGGGGGACGGATGACCTCGCTGTTGCGCCCCTTAAATCAAAATAACCCTACTATTTGTATCGTACGCATCTTTTCGTTGATGTGTAACATCCTTCCGCTCGGTTGCTGGATAGTTTTGTGTGAGTGATTTTGAAAATTGGGGACGGAAGTGGATCGGAACGATCGAGCTGGCAGTGGTGGATCGAACGGAAGTATGCACTGCCCGCTCGATCGATCGGAAGTGTACTAGCTGGCAGTGGTGGAAAACGGAAGTATGCACTGCCCGCTCGATCAATCGAACGGAAGTGTACTAGATGGCAGTGGTGGAAAACGGAAGTATGCACGGCCCGCTCGATCGATTGAACGGAAGTGTAATAGCTGGCAGTGGTGGAAAACGAAAGTATGCACTGCCCGCTAGATCGATCGATCCAGCGAGCAGTGGTAAGACCCAGCTGGCAGTGGTACGAGAAACAATGAGCGCGCGGTGTCAGAAATTGATACCATCATGACGTACTCTCGGCCATGTGGAATGTATATGACATACTGAACGGAAAACGCTCATGCGAACTCTGGTGTCAAGTGATTGAAACAAATGACATGGTACATGTTCGAAGTCTTCGTATCAGTATTTAAATGGTAAAATGCCTTAATATCAAACATTGTAAGTAGTCGGCATTGCCGGTATTATGTTTCTGCACAATGGCTATTCAAATATTAACCCACATAACGGTAATGCAGTCATCAATATAATATAATCGTTGTGGTTATACGAGAATTGAGCAAGCCTTCATGAACTATTACTGAATACATTCTCTTTACTTACAAGAGGGCCTATTCATAAGGCATTTTAAACTCAATTTCACGCAGGAACATTATCGAAACAAGCAAAATATAAATGAAACTTAATTCCGTAATGCAGTATTATTAGAACGTGGAAATAAGTCACCATCTTATGCACAAATTTTGCGTAGTCGAAACAGCCGTGGGGTTAGTGCTTATGACTGTGAATCTAGAGATCTTGGGTTCGAATCCCGGACGGGGTAGATATTTTTGCTGCCAGATTATCATTTTAAACGATCATTTTAACAGAATCCATATGAAATTACGTGTTGGTCTGTTAATCAAAAATACCTGTTTATAAGGAATTTAAGGTTATGAGCGGTGTCGCGTCTATTAATCTAGTTGATCCATATCATATTCTTTATTTAGGCTAGTGCTGATGGAAGCTACAAATCATCTAATAAAATCAGTTCCGTATTATAAACTACAATATCCGTAAAACACTCCCTTTTACAATAGATTAATATTTGTGCCAATAATAGTATAAAATACCGGTGTATCAACAATTTCACGTGAGGTTTCTTCTATGTCAGATGTTACACATCTTATGCGACTAATGTAAGGCTCGTAATTTTTTTAAATTCTTTTAATCACTTATCCAAAAAAACTGATGGTTGGTTGGTTCCTTAGTGAAGGGGCTGCGACTACGCGGTCATGTAGGCCCGTGTACTTTGAGTGTGTGTAGAATCTGTCTGATAACCGGTGTTAATTGTGATGACTGTATTAGTGTGTGTTATCTGTTTTTAAATTAAGTAAGGACTGCAGACATTAAATTTCAAGTAGCTCCTACCTTTGCCACCAAACGCCACCGTCAACGACTACTAGTTCAGAACTTGGCTACTAGATGCCACTGCAGTCGGCTCCTGGTGATGAACGTAGGATCCTAATTAGAGCGTTGTTTAACCTATAATTAATTTAGCTTCACACACGTGTGATTAGTGGAAGGTTCTTTAACATGCCATAAATCTATGACATGGAACCACCAGCTTTACTTCCCCTCCGAAGGAAGGCATACTGAGGGATTTTAATGCTCTTAAAAATCCGACGACTTCGGCCGAGTTTGAACCCGCGATTTTGGGCATAGAAGCTCAGCATGGTACCAACTACGCCACAAAAATATGAACAATAACAATGATTTTAAAATCTATTAGACCTGTTTACATATTGATGAGTTAATGAGATAATCAATGAGTGTCCTCTTCCAGGATTGACCGCCGAGTCCACAGAAAGAGAGCGACAGTGGGAATATCATAGGTGGCAGATTGATGGCAACATTACTCAACGTCTTGTTTAAAACCCGCCAGCGATATACCCGTAAATCCGGGTCGTGTTCATCGAATTGCAAAATAAAGCTTTTCCTGTGTTTGCTGGCTGTGAACTGTTTTTGTGTCTTCTATCGGCCATTGTTATCCAGTTATTTATTACATACACTCATTTATATTTATTGGCAGTAGCTCAATATTATGAGGCACAGTATATTTCTCATGTTGCTCTGTACTGATCAAAACTTTAGATTTATTGTTTATTATTCCACCGACAGTCGCGAAGTAGTACAGTGCAGGATATTGGAAGAGTTGGTGCGGGAAGGGATCGTGAAGCATTAGCAACACAACGTTTCAATTCTGTATGGGTGTCTGCTAGGTCATGGAGTAGCCTACTGATTTATTGGGTAGACTTTACAATTCAACATTCTGGGGGCTGGAATGGGGTACACTCAGCACTCTGAGGCAGAAGTGACAAGGGAATTATCAGGTAAGACTGGTCGAAATCTATCTTGAAAATTTGAGGACGCAATCGTTGTACTATAAGAGGACAACGTGCGGAAAATCAGCCGCCAGATTGAACTGCAAGGCTCCTAAATCGTACCAGTCATCTTGGTACACAGGAATGACGGCTGGCGGAGTTAGACATCCCTGCGGCACTCGGAAAAGACGCTTAGTGGGGCGTATATGATGACTGGAGCTTGCGGTTGCTTCCCACCAGTCTTGAGTGCCTGGGCTGTCAGGGCTGTTCCTTCCAACATGTATGGTACTCGCTACTTCCCATTGATTTATATGAGAGATTCACCACATGATTTCGTACCCTTGCTGTTCAATCTGTCGGCTGATTTTACACACGTTGTCAAAGTCTTACCTGATACTTCCCGTGTGAGAAAAAGTGGGTTTAATTCCTAACCTCAGCCACCTAAGAAGTGGTTTCCCGTCAAATGGCGCGATGATTTCTAACTTAAGGCCACGGCCCTTCCTTCCCAAATTACAGTAAGTCTCAATTACAAGTACACACACTATTACAAACACCTCAATAATGAAGGTTATGGGACAAAATCCTACACAAACACACACCCAAGTATAAATGGGCCGTTCCTTCCAGGCCGGTACAATTTACGTGTGCATTGCCCTCAGCGAGCCTCGATACTTTGTGACCAGTCCAAATGAAGTGCGTAGCCTCTCCTCACGCAGTGCATGCGTACATTGAGTTTGACCTAGGTGTTCTAGCTTGCGCTGTCAACGTACAGACCATGCGGACAACAGAGCAAGGAACCAAGAATAGTAACAAAGGCGCTGGGTGGTTATGCCAGAAGACTGTCAAGAGGATGTCACGTGATATTATGTAAGACTCCCTCTAAAATTCTCATGTGCATACAACCGGCCACGAATGGCTGGCACATGTATACAAGAGGTTGATTGACCACGATATCGCATGCCTGTAAATGATCACTAACAAGAATTTAACATTCTGTAGGCTGTAATGCATTTTGCGCAACGATCACCACCAAATGATGGCATCTCCTGGCAGGGGCGTAAAACACGGGGAGGGTTGGTGGGAGGCATTGCTTCCCTCAAGTTTTAGGTGCAAGACTAAATTTTTAAGAACCCTTAAAAATTAAATTTGTTAGTTATGGTTGTTTTACGGGGCGGAACTACGAGGTCATCTGCCCCTCTAAATACGTAAGATAACCCGAAACTAATCTATAAATGATTTAATAATATGTATTCTACCGAACAAACAGTCTGTTCTTTACCCCTCCACCGTTTCCCGCCAAGGCGCTTTTGAGCTTTGTCCCCTTACCACGACAATTCGAAAAGGTTCATTTTCAAATTAATATTTCTGAGTGCGAGTTTAAAACTGAGGTAAGTCGGTGTTCGTTTTTTTTTTTTTGGCTAGACATTGACAAGAAGTGTTTTATATTCATATTCTCATTGTATTTTGCAATTTAATTAGAAATGAAGAAAATCATATTTGTATCTTCTTAATAAAGCGTCAGGCCTACATAATGCGTTATTTCAAGTTTAAAAAAACATTCCCTGGTAGGTAGGCAATCGCAGTTTATAAATTTGACCCCCTCACGTTTGCGAGGAGTTGTACGCCTCTGTCTCCTGGCATTAACCAAGGACTTATTTACATAGTCCGGCGCAGTCAGCTGGCATTTGAGGGTGCGCAAATGCGAGGGAACCGTGTCAGTACATTTACTGGCACGTTAAAGATCCCCTTCGGGGCAAAATTCCGGCACCCCGGCGTCTCTAAAAGCCAGTGTAGTTAAAAGGGACGTAAAACCAATAACATAATTATTATTATTATTTACATAGTCCTCTTACTTTGCCTTCTATTGGTAAATGGGGGAAATACCATTAGACAATTTATTATTTCTCTGGATTACAATATATCCTATGTGATAAGAAATGACTGTGCTATCCTAGAAACAGAGAGATCCTGAAGAACCAGATTGCCTACTTTTCCTCCTTTATATACCCAGCAGCGTAACCGAGCACATTAAATCATGCTCCACAAATAGCCCGAGTCAATGTGAACTTCCCAAACTTTGTATAGACGTAGGTAACGCAGAAAGGAAGACTTCTGAAATGGCATTTTGTCCCAAATTCACTTGGGCCATTTCTTGAAAGGGCAAAACTGCATGATTCAGAATACGTATCAAACGCGCCATGAGTTCCTTTATCAAAATGCCTAACAACTGCCACTTTTTGGCAGCTTATCTATGGCGAGAAGACCTATAGGCTAGTAACTGTTTAAATTACATATCAGTCCTTCTATACAAATAGCTGTTATCCTGACGTAAAATGACATATAGGTTACATAACGCCCAAGGATCCTCATTTCATTCACCCATGGATAATTCTAGAGCAGGGCCATCCACACAGCGCTCCTCGAGCGCTAGCACACCGGTCGCGCTTTAAGCCAGTGCTCCGAGCACTTTGGTGGAAGGTACTGGTGGGAGGAGCTTGGCTGGTTGAGCGCGCGGTCTGTCGGCCGCGCCGAAGAGAGCAATGTTTGGCTCAACGTGAATTTGTGAGCGTCTATTTTCGATTCTTAAGCTTACCAGGAGTAAACATCGTGCAACGATGAGCGATAGAAACTTACGCAATTGTTTACGAATAGCTGTGTCCAGAAATATTGTACCCAATTTGGAGAAGATTATTTCCTCCAAAACTAAAATTCGTAAAAACGACGGAGCAAAAGTCACTCAAGGTCTGTAATATCTGTTCATATTGGTAAAATGCTGTTGAATTTTCCTCTCTAATATGTACACATTTCAGTTTGGAATAAATCACAATATCCTTTACTTAACACTTGTGTTCGTTTTCTGCACATTCCATACATCGGGGTGCCATCGATTTGTATATGCGGTATAATTTTTATGGCTAAACAGCCCTATCAATATGATGTCAACAAACCCACAAAGGTCGTCGGCCACACGACTGTACTAGTAAGCACAGTCCGAGCATCGTCTGTCTTTCTCAGGTCTCCTCGCTGCCACAGTGTAGTGGTGGTAGGGGAAGGAACACTAGTCTGACTGCCCAGTGCTCTCCGAGCGCAATGACTGGATGGCTCTGTTCTAGCGTAACGCACTCACCATGACTGCAGGGAATCGGGGTCAATTTCCTAGGATGTTCTCATTTCAACATTTATGCTTCAGTCGATTTCTTCTCAATACAACATGGTGAAGAACCACAGCAAACAGCATTAATTATGAGGCGCATGAGTTCAGTTGGTTATCTATCTGAGGCGAAAGCCAAAAGCCACGGGTTCGACTCTTGCATTCGTCAGAGAAGCTGGTAGCCAGAAAGGTGCAAGGCAAGGTTGCAACTTATTACCCATACTTTTAATCTATACATTGAACAAGCAATGAAGGAAATTAAAGAAAAAAAATCAAGTAGGAGTAAACATTGATGGAGAAATAATTACTGAGATTTCGTGATGGCATTATCATCTTAGAACCGTTTCACCAGAGGATTTGAAAGACATTTTAAATAGTATGAACTCCGTCTTGAGGAAAGAATTCAAGATGCAAATCAATAGCCTAAATGTAAAACAAAACTAATGGAATGCAGCCAAACGAAATCAGAAAACCCTATGGACGTCAAATTGGCAAGCTAAGGAACGTAGGAGACTTCTGATGCTTAAGAAGCATAATAACCAGTGATGGGCAAAACAAAGAGAATATAAAAATATGTTGGCTCAAGCTAGGAAAGCATTTCTAAAGAAAATACATTTGTTGACATCAAATATAGATTTAGGAATTAGTAAGTCATTCTTGAAAACCTTCGTCTGGAGTTTGGAACTCTATGGAAGTGAAAAGGCATAAAAGAGTAGAATAGAAGCATTTGAAATGTGTTGTTACAGGAAAATGATGAAGATTAGATGGGTAGATAGTGTAACAAATGAAAATTATTCAGACGAGTGGGTGAGGAGAGAAGCTTCAGGCGACTGCTAATGAAGAGAAGAGATAGGTTGGAAGGGAACATGCTATGACACTCAGGAATAGGAAGCTTGGTTACGGGAGGAAAGGTCGAGAATAAGAACTGTAGTGGTAGAGCAATGTTAGAATATGTAAAACAGATTGCCTCGGATGTAGGGTGAGGTAGCTATGTAGTGATGAAACGAGTAGCTCAGGACAAGGAGGAATGGAGAACTGCATCAAAAGTCAAAAGACTGATGACTCTAACACATCTTCCATTGTACAGTCACCGAAATAAAGAATGAGCGCACTCAAACAATTTTGGTCAAGTTTCAAACAGCTTTACAATGATGTCAGAAATTAGCCTGTAAATATGTAAGGCAGGCATATGTTAACGAGGTTATTCTACTATTTCATTTTTAGCCTATTTTCAATTTTGAAAAAATAGGCTTATGAGATCACCTTTTGTCCGTGTGTGTGTGCGTGTGTGTGTGTGTGTGATTCGTGTGTGTGTCCCCCCCTAATAAAATCTAAACGGCAGGAGCGATTTCAATGAAACTCGGAAAGTTCATAGCACTATTCCCGGCGACCTCGACCGTGCCCTTCAAATTTTGTTACAACTCACCAATCCAACATGGCGGCTGTGCGAAATATTTCACCAGCATTCAATATCTCCGAAACTATTACCGATATTACCCTGAGATTTTCTATGGTGATAGAAGGAACTACTATAAGTTCACTTATGTGACTTTTGAAAACCTGGTAACTACAAAACCAACATGGAGGCCAAGCGAATTTGCGACTTTTAAATAGTTGTTTCTCGAGATTTGACCAACCAAACGCAATGAAACTTGGTACAGTATATGTTTATATACATTGTAATGCACCGACATCTAACTTCGTTCAATTGTTTACATAATCACAAGATGGCGGATGTGCGAAATATTTCACCGGCATTCTATATCTCTGAAACTATTAGCGGTATCTCCCTAAAATTTTGTACGGAGATAAAGGGCACTACTGGAAGTCCATCTATAAGACTTTCAAAAACCGGTTAACTACAAAACGAACATGGCGGCCAAGCGAATTTGAAAATTTTAAATAGACCTTTCTCGCGAATTAATGTTCCAAGCGCACTGAAACCTGGTACAGGAAATATTTATTCACATTGTAATCCACTGGTATCTAATTTAGTTCAATTGTTTACATAACCTCAAGATGGCGGCAGTGCGAATTTTAAAATTAAGTTTTTATTTCTTGTGATGTAGTCATGCGATCGAAGTGAAAGTTTGAATAATGAACCTACGCAATAATTTTCCTTTAATGGTACATGACTCTATGGCCTATACATTTAACAATCCAACATGGCGACCATCCGAAATATTTAGACGATACTGAATATCTACGAATCTATTGTAGCAATCAAACTGCATTTTTTAATGTTCATGGGGGCTATGAACTTAAGTTCACCTATAAGACTTTAAATAACCTGGTGATCACAAATCCAACATGGCGGTGACGCGAATTATAAATATTCACATGGACATTTCTCGCAATTTAACCATCCGAGTGCAGTGAAACTTGGTACAGTAAATCCTTATACGAATGTTAATCCACTGGCATCTAATTTATTTCAATTGTTTCCATAACCTCAAGATGGCAGCTGTGAAAAATTTTAAAATCTCCTTGTTTTTTCTTGTGTCCTAATTATGCGATTGAAGTTTGAATACTACACGTTCACAATAATCTGCATGTAACAGTACATAACTCTAGGACCTACATATATAAAATCCAACATGGCGACCATCTGAAATATTTAGTCGGTTCTTAATATCTACGAATCTATTACAGCAATCAAACTGAAATTGTGTATGTTGATAGTGGCAATTAACATAAGTAGGATATATGAAAATAGGCTGTATAGTTCTGCACGGAACTACTTGTTTTACTTTAACTCATCTTATTTTATAACTTCTCGTTACTTACAGAAACACTGAGGGTATTTCACAAAAAAAAAAACTGATATTGATTCCAATGTATATATTCCATTACTATGCAACTGCAGCAAGTCTGGTGATCGGTGGTTCGAATCCCCGATGCTGTCAGTGACTGTTCTGAAAGTTATTTTTTCCCCGGGATCTATCACACTCCTTATCACACTATCTCGGGATAGTGCCTTTTTAGCCTATTTTCAATTTTGAAAAAAATAGGCTTATGAGATCACCTTTTGTCCGTGTGTGTGTGTGTGTGTGAGGTGTGTGTGTGTCCTCCCCTAATAAATTCTAAACGGCTGGAGCGATTTCAATGAAACTCGGTAAGTTCGTAGCACTGTTCCGGGCGACCCCGACCGTGCCCTTCAAAATTTGTTACGTTTCACCAATCCAACATGGCGGCTGTGCGAAATATTTCACCAGCATTTAATATCTCCGAAACTATTCCGGATATCACCCTGGAATTTATTACGGTGATAAAGAGAACTACTAGAAGTTCACCCATGTGACTTTTGAAAAACTGGTAACTATAAAACCAACATGGCGGTCACGCGAATTCGCGACTTTTAAATAGACGTTTCTCGCGATTTAACCAACCAAACGCAATAAAACTTGGTACAGTATATGTTTATACACATTGTAATGCACCGACATCTAACTTCGTTCAATTGTTTACATAACCACAAGATGGCGGCGGTGCAAGATATTTCACCGGCATTCTATATCTCTGAAACTATTAGCGGTATCACCCTGAAATTTTGTACGGAGGTAAAGGGCACTACTGGAAGTCCATCTATAAGACTTTCAAAACCGGTTAACTACAAAACGAACATGGCGGCCAGGCGAATTAGAAAATTTTAAATAAACCTATCTCGCGATTTAATGTTCCAAACGCAATGAAATCTGGTACGGGAAATGTTTATACACATTGTAATGCACTGGTATCTAATTTAGTTCAATTGTTTACATAGCCTCATGATGGCGGCTGTGCGAATTTTAAAATTAAGTTTTTTTTCTTGTGTCGTATTCATGCGATCGAAGTGAAAGTTTGAATAATGAACCTACGCAATAATTTTCCTTTAATGGTGCATGACTCTATGGCCTTAACTTTTAACAATCCAACATGGCGACCATCCGAAATATTTAAACGGCTCTAAATATCTACGAATCTATTATAGCAATCAAACTGATTTTTTTAATGTTCATAGGGGCTATGAACTTCAGTTCACCTATAGGACTTTAAATAACCTGGTGATCACAAATCCAACATGGCGGCGACGCGAAATATATATATATATATATATATATATATATATATATATATATATTCACTTGGACGTTTCTCGTAATTTAACCATCCGAGTGCAGTGAAACTTGGTACAGTAAATCCTTATATGAATGTTAATCCACTGGCATCTAATTTATTTCACATGTTTCCATAACCACAAGATGGCAGCTGTGCGAAATTTTAAAATCTCGTTGTTACTTCTTGTGTCCTAATGATGCGATTGAAGTTTGAATGCTACACGTACACAATAATCTTCATGTAACAGTGCATAACCCTAGGACCTACATATATAAAATCCATCATGGCGACCATCCGAAATATTTAGTCGGTTCTCAATATCTACGAATCTATTACAGCAATCAAACTGAAATTTTTTATGTTGATAAAGGCAATTAATATAAATAGGATATATGAAAATAGGCTGTATAGTTCTTCACGGAACTACTTGTTGGCTCTGAAATCAACGACGGAAGGAAGGAATGAAAGAAGAAAGGGAGGAAGAAAGGGAGGAAGAAAGGGAAGGAAGAAAGGGAGGAAGAAAGGGAGGAAGAAAGGGAAGGAAGAAAGGGAGGAAGAAAGGGAAGGAAGAAAGGGAGGAAGAAAGGGAGGAAGAAAGGGAAGGAAGAAAGGGAGGAAGAAAGGGAGGAGGAAAGGGAGGAATAAGGGAAATAAGAAAGGGAAGGAAGAAAGGGAGGAAGAAAGGGAGGAAGAAGGGAAGGAAGAAAGGGAAGAAAGAAGGGAAGGAAGAAAGGAAGGAAGAAAGGGAGGAATAAGGGAAGGAAGAAAGGGAAGGAAGAAAGGGAGGAAGAAAGGGTGGAAGAAGGGAAGGAAGAAAGGGAAGAAAGAGGGAAGGAAGAAAGGAAGGAAGAAAGGGAGGAATAAGGGAAGGAAGAAAGGTTGGAAGAAAGGGAGGAGAAAAGGGAGGAATAAGGGAAGGAAGAAACGGAGGAAGAAAGGAAGGATGAAAGGTTGGAAGAAAGGGAGGAATAAGGGGAGGAAGAAAGGGGGGAATAAGGGAAGGAAGAAACGGAGGAAGAAGGGAAGGAAGAAGGGAAGGAAGAAAGGAAGGAAGAAAGGTTGGAAGAAAGGGAGGAAGAAGGGAAGGAAGAAAAGTTGAAAGAAAGGGAGGAAGAAAGGGAGGAATAAGGGAAGGAAGAAAGGAAGGAAGAAGGGGAGGAAGAGAAGAAAGGGAAGGAAGAAAGGGAAGGAAAAAGGGAGGAAGAAAGGGAGGAAGGAAGGAGGGAAGGAAGAAAGGGAGGAAGAAAGGGAGGAAGAAAAGAAGGAAAAAAGGGAGGAATAAGGGAAGGAAGAAAGGGAGGAATAAGGGAAGGAAGAAACGGAGGAAGGAAGGAAGGAAGAAGGGAAGGAAGAAGGGAAGGAAGAAAGGGAGGAAGAAAGTAATATGCAATTATCAAGTGTGCACTCATATTCTTTGTTTCAGTGACGGTACAATACGTGACCTATTAGTTGAAATCCTTCTTGATGATAAGTATTTAATTTGGCTATATTCTGTCCCGTAACACACATGAATTCCTCTCGGTGTAATTTAAAAACTACAAGAAGTGGAGCCAGCCAGATTTATGTTGTGTCGCTGTGATGTGTGTTTTCTAGGGCCAGTAATTTGCCTTCATTACAGGCCAGTGGCGCTGATCCTCCCTTGCCCAATGAACTCGCGTGTTTTACCAAGTTTTCATGAACAAAAACTAGTGTGTAGGAGGTGGGGGAGTGTGTGTGTGTTATCGATTAGTGGGGCCAGGAGCAGTGATATATTATGCCGAGAAGAACAGAGCGGTCGGCTCGGGCACAAAGGAGCAACCACATAACTCACAGTGGACATCACCCCTTCCTGCACCGGCCAGCAAAGAAATTCCACATCACTCCAGCACAGATTTATCTGTGTGACATACCCAACGTGTTCTACTCCGGAATAAAACTTTGCAGGCAAGAAATATAGGGAGCAAATTATAAGGCATTTTTTTAAATTTATGCCTAAATATGAATTATTTATCCCCCCAGGGGCTTACATCTAGTGGGACGTGGGTTGGCGACCACGGGGCCCCAGCTGAGTCCGGCATTGCTTCCACTTACTTGTGCCGGGCTCCTCTCCGTCTTCTTTCCTGTCGACCTCACTTGGTCAACTCTTGTTCTCCTCCGACCCCGACGGTATTAGGGTATCCGAGGCCTAGAGAGTCTCTTCCTTTCTCGATTTAATTGGCCCTTGTCTCATCTTTTCTGATATCCTCCTTTTGCGAGGGGTCAGCCTTCTTTTTCTTTTCCTGTTATCTCCTGCCTTCTACTTAAGGCCGTCAAGGAGCCAGGGTGTATGTAGTCCCACCACTTCTGGTGCACCCTATATATTGCTACACCCTCAGGGAATCACGGCTGATGAGTTCGGGAGTTGGCGACCCCGAGGGATTCCTGAGCTGGGTCCGGTTTTCCCCCTTTTATCCATTACAACTGGGGCGGACCCTCTCCTCTTTCACTTCCCTATCTGCCTTTCATGGCTCTCCTTCCTTCCAAGTCCCTCAATCCGCATTCTTCGGGGGTTGAGGACATTTCTTTTCCTCCTGTCCTTTATTTGCCTTATTCTCCTTTTGTTTTCCATTTCTTCTTATAGTATATAGGTTAGTGGTTAGTTTTAGTTATAGTTTCCATTTCATTATCATCTTCACGATTACCCAAACCATTAGGGGCTGATCACTTTCGTGATGTTTATAGTGCGTTTTTCTTTCGTGCCGCATTTGTCAGTTAAATGCTTTTGAGACCACCGAACGAAAACATATGTTCTTATTCATTTCTGTTAACATTATAATGTTTATTACTAGTGTTTACTCTCTCTATATATATATCTAAGACTCTTACCTCAGCCTGTTAAAGGTCATGCGCCTCCAGCATACGCTCGCATACTGAAAAGGGTGTCGACTTGCTTGCTGCCTTCCTGTATGACTGACGTCACAGCTTGCCCTGGCCAATCATCGCCCGCCAGCCTGGCTTCCAGACGTTTCTATGATGTTATTATTTAAGTGGCGGCGTTTTGCTCTCCATCAGCATTCCTTCTTCAAACCTTCTACGGTCTTCTTCAACTAGCGAGAGGCATTCGTGCCTTCCGCCCTTCTCCGGGGCCTTCTAAACTTCGGGCCTAATCTGCATTTATGATTGAAACTACCAGGAAACGCAACAGCAGAGAGCTTCAGCACTGAGAAAGTGCATTCTACATTTTACTTCAAACCGCAAGAAGCTGCATCAAATCGCAGTTCTAAAATGCCATGTTATTTGGCATTCAAGAAATAACATCAAAACCTAACGATGTTAAACAATGTACAGCGCTGGTGAAGCAGAAGAAGAAGAAGAAGATCGCCCTGGCGAAGTTATTTTCCTGATGCTGGACATCTCAAATTCTACTACCAAAAAATCAAGCGTTGGCCACGGCAGTCTCCGTCAGCATGCTTCTAGTCATCGCCACTAAAGATAAGTTTGTGCCTTTTTTATTATTATCTTAATCATCTTCGTTTTAAGTGTTTGCTAGCAAGTGCAAGAATATTAAATTTGTGTGTGCATCAAGCAGAATGAACTTTTGAATAATAGCACATGGCTGAGCCAACCTAAATAAAATTAATGAACATTTGAAATTGCCCCAGGCGGGCCAGCATAACTAATTTTTTAATTAAGGCTTATTTATTAATGTGTTTGCAAGTTTCACCATAAAAATAAAAGTATTGTATTTACTCTCAATGTTCAGTCTAGTATTGAAAGAACCAGGCCGCATTTCCTTAGCCCAATCCTTTCAGTCTAATCTTCTCTTAAGGAAGTTATTTTGTCCAGGCCTTAAGCCTGATGCTGTCCTCCCGTTTATGTTGATGAATTTGGGCTGTTCTTCACATAACCAGGGGCCGATAACCTAGATGTTGCTTGCCACGGTAGGTGAGTGGTCAACGTGTCGGACTACCAACCCCAAGATTGCAGGTTCGCCCCTGGCCGTGGTAAGTGATTTTTGAAAGGCGACAAAAATCACGACATGGATGTCATACGTTGTTGGCATGTTAAAGAACCCATTTGAATTCAGCAGACCGTGTTCAAAGGCAAAATTAATCTCGGGATTTTCCGCCAACACAAAGTTCCTCCATTCTCTACTATAAAGCGCTGTAGTATCAAGGAGCTTAGATATCTAACCTCCTTGACTTTCATAGCGTTCAAAGGAACGACGAAATTTGACATGCAAGCTGCCCTCTGGGTGTCAATTAACAAAGCTTGCACCCGGCACCGAGGCCATACGATATTATTATTATTATTATTATTATTATTATTATTATTATTATTATTACCTAGATGTTAGGCCCCTGAAAACAACAATTATCATCATCATCATCATGAATTAGTTATATAATGAAACATGACCTTGTAAAGATATCCACATAGTATTTCCAAGATTTAATTTAACAATACAGATTTTCGATAAGATTTATATAATGTGTATTGAGGCATGTTTCTAGGATGAGGGTCGAAAACATGTTCATTGTTTGAATAGATGTGTTACATTAGTCGAGTATTCATAGGTGTTTGTTCAGTCTATTATAATTGCTTGACACAAGACAGCATAGCATTAGTTCGAGTGAAACTTCTAATACAAGGAATCATGCATATAACAACATGGAATGATTAAGTCCGTATGAAGTTTTTTTTAAATTTACTGTTCATACTCTCTGCATGCTCCACTATGCATTTACATTACATTTTTACAAATGAACAAAATAAATTACATTTTAATAATTAAATTTCTAGATGACTGTTAATCTTAACAATATCAAACAATATTAGTCTTCGTTTTTCCTAAGAGCTTGAACATCCAGAGCATTAACAAATTTAGAAAATTCCTTCAAATACTTTTTTAAAAGCACAGATTTCTGCATCGTCCAGTTATCGTCCCTATTAACACTATTAATCAAGAATTGACTAATATTTTTCACTTCACTGCACACGAAAATTATATGATCTATAATCTGAGGGCTGCTTTTACAGGAACACACGGGATTAGGTATAATTTTAAGTATGTGTAAGTACGATGCAATATTTCCATTACCAGTCAGTATTGTAGTCATATTTTTTTCAAGCTATTCGAACAACTACAACGGGAATAAGCCAGTAAATAAGGCTTTGACTTGGGAAGATGTCGAAGGTAGAAATCTCAATTCCCTCTATGAATGCCAACAATTTCACCACAATCCATCGCAAAACCAATGACACAGTTTAGAAACAATATCCTGTAAGTGGTTATGAAAAAAAAAAAAAGTATTTGAAAGTTTGATTTTGAACAAAGATATCCATTTAATTTTAGTAATGTTGAATATCGAAACATGTACGTTTAAATAATAACAAACATCTTATATCTAGTATTGACAAGGTGGATAAAATAAAATAAATGAGTATCAATAGTTAATACAGATAAACCTTTACCAGTTCAATATGGTAACCATACACGTATGTTATTGACAGTTTGCTTAAAGAACCTCCTTCTCATCTTCTACGTGATCAGGCCCAGCAGACCGTGCGCTACTAGAAGTTTCCTTCTCCATCGTCTCCTATCCATAACTGCCATCCACCAACAATCCACGCGTATCACTACCTGTTGCAGATCTTCATGTGGAAGCAGTGGAGTCCTCACTCCACTGCTTCCTTGGTCTCCCTGGTGGTCTCGTGGGGATGAAGTCCAGTAGCTTCTGTGGCCATCTGTGGTCTTCCATCCCGGCTACATGTCCAGCCTACTGCAGTCTCTGGTTTTGATGGTTCCAGCTATGTTGGCATCATGATAAAGATCTTCTACTTCGTGATTTTGTCTAATCCTCCATTTACCCGTGTGTACATCCCTCACCGGTCCAAAGATCGTCCGAAGAACTTTTCTCTCAAATACGAGTAGTTTATGAAAGTTCTGTTTTCGGATACTCCATGTCTCACATCCATATAGTACAACGGGTTGGATCAGAGTTTTATACAGAAAATTCTGATCTGTCTGGAGAGACATCTGGACCGAAGAAGCTGTGTTAGGCTGTAGAGAGTTCGGTTTCCTGCTAGGATCCTGGCGTTGATCTCTACCTCGCATGATGAGTTCTTCGTGAAAAGCACTCCTAGGTATTGAAATTCATGGACACTCTTGTAGGACCGGTCCCCCACCCGCAGGGACTGTAGTTGCCTAAATACTTGGCCTTGCCCGCGATTCATAGTGAGGTACTCTAGGTACATAACGCTGCAGTTACATTTGAACCAATTCAACATGGCTACCGCGAGGAATATTTCACCATTACTCAACATCTAAGAAACTGCAGACACCAAACTGAATTTTCTTATCGTGATTGAGACTAGTAAGTACACATCTGCGACTCCAAAATTCCGCATGGCCGCCACGTGAATTTCAAATATTAAAACTGGCTCTTCTGGTGATCTAATCATCCGAGTGCAGTTCAACAGTGCACAGCTAATCGCAATTTAAAGTTAAGTAGGCTATAATATTCATGCTATATGGGCTTTTAATGTGTCCAAATGTGGTTGCAGTGTAATGTTATTGAAACGTATTTTGAGCCTCCGTGGCTTAGGCGGCAGCACGCCGGCCTTTCACCGCTGGGTCCGTGGATCAAATCCCGGTCACTCCATGTGAGATCTGTGCTGGACAAAACGGAGGCAGACAGGTTTTTCTCCGGGTACTCCGGTTTTCCCTGTCATAATTTCATTCCAGCAACACTCTCCACTATCATTTCATTTCATCTGTCATTCATTTAATCACTGCCCCAGAGGAGTGCGACAGGCTTTGGCAGCCGGCACACTTCATATCCTCGCCGCTAGATGGGGGCTTCATCCATTCCATTCCTGACCCGGTCGGAGACTGGAAGCACGCTGTGGATTATAATTTCATTCTACTGAAGCGATCTAAAAGAAGCTTCGTATTGTTGCGTGCTGCCGCGGGCCGGCAGGAGGCTCCCGGGGTGGGGGGGCAGTGTGACAGTCTAGTGGCCTTGGACCAACCCCGCATGGGGAGGGAGAGAGTGCCCACACCCTCTCGGTTCCTCCCACGGCCATACATTAACAAACCACCTGTGTGTCAGTGCGAGCCGGCCAGAGAATACGCGAAAATTCTGGATGTCGAACCAGCCAGAACAGACTCAATGCGGCAATGGGTTGTGACATTTGGAACTTTCCAGGCCAGGGACTGATCCCATATATACCAGCGAGCCGCGGCGAGGAGGCAGAGTGTGCATTGCAGTGTATTGGTGTGTATTGGACAGTATTGGTCAGTGCTAGGGTGTATTGAAGTGTGGCCAGTGAGTGAGTGCGCAGCAGTACAGTGATTATTATTGGACGTCTACGGTAACAGAGTGTAAGCCTGTCTGCCAGGGTGCAACTTTGAGTCAGGACTGTTAGTGCTTGGAGGTGTCGCGGTGCTTCGTGGAAGTCGTGGTCGTGGGATCGACACGGGACGAGCAACAGCGCACAAGGAGCAGCAAGAGGACTCTGGAAGTAAGTGTAGTGGCAGGGACAAGGCTGTAGAGAACCTGTGTAGACTGTACGTGTGAGTGTAAGCTGGAACACTGTAACGCCTCTCGGACAGAGAGAACATAAGTATGGAAACTAATAGAGACCAGTAGTGTTTTCTGAAGTTAGACTCAGTGTGTGTGTATGTGTGTGCACTGTGTATGTTCGTAGGCCTGTAATAAATTATATTACGTTAAAGGAACAATTGTGTTTGTGCTTTTCGCCCACCATAATCCAGTTAACAAAAGTGCCACTAGGGGGGTGGCGCGTAACAACTGGTGTCAGAAGCCGGATTATGAACCCAAGCAAGCACAACACCTGAAGGTCCTAGATTCAAAATCGTGCAGGTCTTTGTATCACAGTTCATTATTCTCCTGCGAGTGCATGCCCGTCACAAGTCAGACAAATAAAATGGATGCGCAAATACAACTCCTGCTAGAAAAGTTAACTTCCAAGATAGAGGATGTGGAAAAGAAAATGACAGAACATTTCGAAAAAGTGGGTAAGAAAATGACGGAACATTTTGTAAACCTGGGAAAGAAAATGGTGATATATTCGGAAAATTTGGAAAAGAAAATTGGGGAAAGTTCCGAAAATTCTGAAAAGAAAATGGAGCAGGGAACTAGTCAGGACGAGCTGAAATATGACCTGAAATCAAGACCGGAGTATAACAAGCTTGGAGGTGATATGGAAAGAGGGGCGGCCGAGGACGCTGATGGCCAAGACAAACAGTTCGTGGAGTCCGGAGTTCGGAATGCTCAGCGAGTCAGGGACGAGCCACTGGGAAGCGTCACGGGCATGGAAATCGGGCCGAGACTTAGCAGCTCTGACGACAGGAACAGCGTCACGAGTGTGAGGACGCCGCACGTCGATGAAGCTTCATCATGGCAGATCTGCGGGACAGAGTTCGACACTGTGGTGGACCATGCCAGGTGTACGTTGGAGGACGTAGCCGTTCAGCTCACCACAGGACTTCACATGGCGGAGGAGCTACACAACGTCCAGACGGTGACTGGGTACAACGGGATCGTCGCGACGCTGGAGGAGCACCGAGGGGACTACCAGCTACCTGCCGTGTACCACCTACGGCTAGAAGGGAGGAACGGGCGCGCGAGTAAGTCAATTGTAGAGCTCGCGCTGGCTGGCTCGCCTCCCAAGCACGTGCACCGCGAGGCGGCGTACATCTACGTGGATGGGCATCGCGACGCCATGGTACGTGAGTATTCGATGCTCAGTAGAAGGCGCTACCCGCGGCAGGTAAAGACCATCGTGTTGGGAATGGCGGCGACGAGGAGGTCAAAATGGGTAACGCCACCGAGGAGGAGTGACGCCGCCGGAGACGAAGAGGTAGTGGAGGTTGGCTACCCTCCACCAAAGCGGCGTAAACCATCACCGGGACGCCGTTGCAGTAGGAAAGCCACGTGTTAGCTACGGTGTGAAAGGGGCCATCTAATGAGCAGCTGTCGGCGAGGAACAGCCTCACGGTTAGAAAAGCGGGTGAGGGCCAGGGCCAGCCAAAACAGGGGCTTGTCAGCGCCGTCGATGCCACCCCTTCAGACCTTGGACGGCCTTTACGACGAACAACTCGAGGCGAGTTGCTTTAAGGAGGGGAGCAGTGTTGCGTGCTGCCGCGGGCCGGCCGGTGGCTCCCGGGGGGGGGGGGGGGGGGGCAGTGTGACAGTCTAGTGGCCTTGGACCAACCCCGCAGGGGGAGGGAGAGAGTGCCCACACCCTCTCGGTTCCTCCCACGGCCATACATTAACAAACCACCTGTGTGTCAGTGCGAGCCGGCCAGAGAATACGCGAAAATTCTGGATGTCGAACCAGCCAGAACAGACTCAATGCGGCAATGGGTTGTGACATTTGGAACTTTCCAGGCCAGGGACTGATCCCATATATACCAGCGAGCCGCGGCGAGGAGGCAGAGTGTGTATTGCAGTGTATTGGTGTGTATTGGACAGTATTGGTCAGTGCTAGGGTGTATTGAAGTGTGGCCAGTGAGTGAGTGCGCAGCAGTACAGTGATTATTATTGGACGTCTACGGTAACAGAGTGTAAGCCTGTCTGCCAGGGTGCAACTTTGAGTCAGGACTGTTAGTGCTTGGAGGTGTCGCGGTGCTTCGTGGAAGTCGTGGTCGTGGGATCGACACGGGACGAGCAACAGCGCACAAGGAGCAGCAAGAGGACTCTGGAAGTAAGTGTAGTGGCAGGGACAAGGCTGTAGAGAACCTGTGTAGACTGTACGTGTGAGTGTAAGCTGGAACACTGTAACGCCTCACGGACAGAGAGAACATAAGTGTGGAAACTAATAGAGACCAGTAGTGTTTTCTGAAGTTAGACTCAGTGTGTGTGTATGTGTGTGCACTGTGTATGTTCGTAGGCCTGTAATAAATTATATTTCGTTAAAGGAACAATTGTGTTTGTGCTTTTCGCCCACCGTAATCCAGTTAACAAAAGTGCCACTAGGGGGGTGGCACGTAACAGTAGTTTACCTTCCACATTCCCTTGTGCTAAGGAACTCGCGGACAATCAGCTTCAGGTAACAGATGACTCCAATTGCAGTCTTCAACGAAAGAATACGTGGGAGAGAAAGATGCCCACTTTTCGTAATATATCATGTATGGAAGATGCTATAATTATGCAAATTGGAGGACAAATACTATAAATAACGGGAAGATTATGGTCACGGAAAACATGCTATTGCTTCCTTTTGCCACTTAATAGATGGCGTGCTTGTCAATTTACTGTCAACAGTCACAGGGATATTATATCTCAGTGAGCATTTCAATAGTGGACCACTTCTAGAGTCTAAACATAAAATATATATCCTACTTTTCATAAGCCATAGATGACACTCGTGGGAATTCCCAAGAAATGGATTCACTGAAGCTAATTCGTTGTAATGTGTTCCCATCACTGTGTAAAATGCCATAGTGGACTTCTACTCTATCATAGACCTATCATAGATCTATTCCCCCCAGGGGCTCACATCTAGTGAGACGTGGGTTGGCGACCACGGGACCCCAGCTGAGTCCGGCATTGCTTCCACTTGTGCCGGACCCTTCTCCGTCTTCTTTCCTGTCAACCTCCCTTGGCCAACTCTTGTTTTCCACCCCGACGGTATTAGGGTATCGAGGCCTAGGGAGTCTCTTCATTTCCCGCCTTAAATGGCCATTCTCTCGCATTTCCTGATTCCTCATTCTTCGAAGGATCAGCTTTCTTTTTCTTTTCATTATCCATTAGTTCCTTTTATTCTTAAGATTCCCGCCCTGAAATTATGAATTGACTCACCGTGTAACTAAATTGCATTTTGTGAGTATTTTGTGAGTATTTTGAATCTCAACCACATTTTGTATGTATTTTTAATGTACATTGCATTTTTAAGTATTTTCGATCTAAACCTCATTTTGTACGTATTTTCAATCAAAATTGCATTTTATAAATACGAGTATTTTTAATCGCGGGCTTCCACATATTGTGAGTATTTTGAGTATAAATTACATTTTGTTAGTTTTTTTCAATTTCAATTGCATTTTGTAAGAATTATAAGGAGGGGGAATATTGTTAATGATGTTTCCACAATATATATACTGAAATAGAATTATAAAATAAGGGGAATGCTGAAGAACGTATTGATAGTTGATTGTGTATGCTGTTTACGTAGCATAATATCGTGCCTCCTTTCCATTGGTTCGGTGGTTCAGGCGGTTACGTTGCAGACTTTCCTGGCTTTCCTTTATTCCGAGTCCCTTAATTCTCGTTATTTGAGGGTAGAGGCATTTCCTTTTGGTTTTAGTTGTAAGTATGTAGTGAACCCGAGGAGGTTATGCTGACTGGAATCGAACGTGGTTCTCAGAGACTGTGATCTCAGTATAAAGGTTCCACCAGGGAACGAACCAGAGATTTGTAGAGGCAGTTTCATGGTAAAAACCCCTCGAAAGAAGTGTATATTTAATCACTGGTGTGATTTTGGTGCAATGACATTATTTATTAAAATAATGCAGGGAATAATGAGCAGATTACAGCATTATTAGACTACTTGGTGTAGGCTATACGAGGCTTGAAGCACGAAGAGGGCAGAGTTGACATTTTACAAATTAGCCCAGAATTGTGGGTGGGGCCCAGTGGAGCCATGTCCATCTCTGTGACCCCATTCTGTCGTCTGGAGCAGGGTGGAGGCCTGAATAATGACCCAGTTATTCCCCGACGGAGAATAGATTTGAGGAGTGGGAGGAGAGATGCCCAGGAAAATCACTGATTACTCGTGATTGGAGCAACGAATTGAGATGAGAGTTGCTCACAGATGAATCTTTTGGCAGGAGGCTAATTTTAGAGCCTTTTACCTGCGAAATTGGGGCATATTTAACGAAGTGCGGAAGGACTGTAAAACGACCATTGTGCGCGGATAGATTTGAGATTGTTGCCGGGGAATACCCGTAAGATAGCGTCCCACGCTATGGAGAAAGGAATTAATATTAATTAATTGGACGAGCGATTCCTTTGCACGCAGATAGTTTTGGAATCTGTGAAGAAAGAGGAACCCAATGATCATGGTTTGGAGACCAGATTCACGCTGTGAGAGGAGCCAAGATTTCGCGGGAAGATTTCGCCCTAATTTCCGTGGGAATACGATATAAGGGAGTAGACCCTTGGAGGAGCGCTCTGTCTCAACCCAGTCTCTCTCAGTTCAAGCTCAGTCTACGCGCAGTTCACGTGCAGTTTGCACCCAGTTACAGCCCAAGTTGCAGTCTTACGCAGTCTTCACGACGTTAGAAGTTACCCAGTGGTAGCACAGTTGCAGTAAGTTTCAGTCAATATGCAGCAGTACGAGACAGTATGTAAGCAGTATACAGCAGTCTTCAAGTAAGGTACGAGCAGTCTTCAAGTGAATCTTCAGTCAGGTACAGCCACTTTGAAGCAAGTTCGTCAAGGCAGAACGCATGGCGGTTCTACTCAGAATAGACGCCGAACAAAGACTGGTACATGTAAATGAAGCATTTTATAAGCTTGTATGAATAATAGTCGTGCTATAGGCATAATCAGCAGTACGAACTATGCCGTGTTCAGTTACGAAGCACCATGTAGGCTAATGGCAGAACTATTGTAAATAATTATTTGTGTAAAGTATTGGACAGTGTTAAGCGCAATGTGTATAGTATTGACTGGTCGTATATGTGTAAATACGATGGTATGCGCTAAATGAAACTCTATGACGTGTTTGGTAATGTCATGAGAGTACCAGATGATAACTCAGGACGGGAGCTAGCATATTTATGCAGCGCAGGACGCTTACTGTAGGAGTAAGAATAATAAAAACTGTTGGTGAATTCCGAAAGCAGGTAAACCAGACTTTCAATCAGGAGTTGATAGGAGCACGGAAGATGCCGTCGACGCCTGCAAATTCGATCTTTGCTAGGAAATTTCAGCATTGAAAAGTGTATAAAGTGACGTGTGTTAAGTGTACAACATATATAAAATATCCTTTAAAGTAGTGATTAGATAAGTGTTTCACATGTTTGGGAGCAATAGCTTCCTGAGAGTTATGCAACGTGTTGTGTTGTTGATGAAAATTATGTGTTATAAAATGTGTGTTTGCAAGATGAATATGTCGCGTTAAACCTGCTAATGGCAGGCGACATGGAGAAATATGATTGGTTGGAGCCACCATAGACGCCTATAGAAATGTAAGTACCCCACAAGTTATGATTATGTAGAAATATGGGCCATTGCATGTTGTGAATTCCTTAAAGATGCCAGTGAAAATCAGTTTAGGAGGCAGATCCTCCATGTTTAATCATTGTTGTGTTGATTTTTATAGAGTTGAGATGTTAATTTGCATCATTAAGTGGAGTAATTATTCCCACTATGAATTAAGAATGGCAATCAGTTATGTAAATGTGACGAGCGCGATTGTTCGGATTTTAAGACGTTTAGCTATGTCGGATTTTTGGTAATTTATGTGAGAATAATAATAAAGTAATGATTGTTGGTCATTTATGTCAGTGAGATTAATGGTAATAATAATAATGAATATTAAAAGTATGAATGAACACATCAGGAAACAAATAATTGTTGTAAGCGAGAGATTTACGCTAATTTCAAGACTTATCAATCTAAGCAGTAAGATGATACAGTAAGATTACGTTACAGTAATTAAGGAAAGAAGTTTTATATCAGAATATTGCATATATTCAGTAATGATGCCAGGCATGAAAGAGCTTTTAGTGAATTGAATTTGCAGCTTATATGAGAAGCTTATAGAGTAATTGTTAGATTTCTCTTAATAATATAGGTCGGAGGTCGTAGCATTGAGTAGGGGCCAGATGGTCTATTCTACGTATGAAATCTCCTATGTCATGGGCATAAGTGGAGATATAATTTTATGCCAGAGTTGTAGTGTGTACCCTAGCTCTGAGGAAGGATATGAAAGTGTTCCGGGTTGGAATCCTGTGATAGAGAAGAGGAAAACGAGGACACCTCGATACTCTATGGTCTCCCGAGAACCTATTAATGAGTTATTTCCGCTCGTGGTAGCGAAACTCATGGCGACAGCTGCAGTGAGCGCCTATATTTTACTTGAGACATCGGTCACCCGTCAGACTAATGCATTACGAACCCCGAACCTTCATGTTGAATGGACCCGTGTGAGGCCAGTAATTATTATATCCTCTGTGTAGGAGTAATTATAAAAGCTCATTCAATACCTGTTTGCATAATAGTTAATTAAGATCCTTTGGGATATGTGTGTCGGTCAGACGACAGTATTTGTCTTGTAAATCTTTACTGCTTAGAAAGGAAAGCATTCAAAACCTTTAAGGAGGGTCGAGGTAATTGGTGGAACACCCATCCCACTTTCTATTGTGTGCTGACTCCTCCAGCCGAGGGTCTGCAGTCTAAACTCGAACCGTCAAGGCAAGTTGAAAGGGACAGATTTTAGACCCTGGTAAATGACATATAATGAAAGATTGTTATGTTGAGTAATGTAGCCATGTGGTTTAGGAACACATGGATAATTATGGAATATCCTGATGGTTCATTATTTTAGCTATCTGACGAATAGTTAGATGATGTATTTGTACTGTCACTGAAACCAAGTTTTGAAGTTAGTTACCAGATGCCAATCGCCACGAGAGCAAGGTAATATAATTATACCATCCGACACAAGCTATAACGTAACGTTTTATCTAGGAATCACATACAGCATGCAGTGGAACCATATAAATAGAGGAAGTGGAGGGGTAGCTTACATAATTAGGGAGTTGCACGTTGATTGCGGTGCAACGTCCGAATAGGTAAATGCATGCAAGCATTTGTTTGGTGAGAAGAGAAAAATCAAAACACGCACGGCACACATAATTGTTAAAACCAAGAGGTTTAAGGAATAATTAATTTGTGATATTAAAGAAGTCACATTGTATGACTGTTATGTTAATGTACAGTTTGTATTGAAGTCGTAGGTGCATCAGCGCACTAGAATATCTTTATGTAGTTCACATAAGGGTACAGCTTTATGGTTTAATATGATTTTATTATGATTTCATTTTTGTTTGTTTGTGGATTGTGGAAGTAAACTTTGTTTGCTTTGTTTTTTTTATGGTTTTGGGATTGTTTTTGTGTTTGAAGCCATGATTTTTATTTACTGAATTAAAGTTTTAGAATAGAGTTGTGCCTTGTTATTGTAGAGTTGTTACCTTATAGCCTCAAATCCAAAATATGCACTGCTCATTTGGGGGAACGGCACGCGCCTGAGACCTGATGCTAGCTGGAGGCAGCTGCATATTTACCAACGAGATTACTCACATGGGTACATGGGATTTGATGTCCTATACTGTGATTTGAGCTATCGGTACAACTAAAGTCGGTCAGATTTAGTGCACCCAACTCTATTAAAGTAAGAATTAACGAAGTAGGGAATGACCGCTCCTATCCCTAGATAAGTTCCGATACGTACATATAAATTTTGATAGATGTATAAGTACAGTTCTACTCCTTTGTAAGTATGACACTCTTATTATCATGGCCCAAGCGACGTGGGACGGTATTAATTCATTACGGAACCGCCTGCGTCAGTGCAATATGAGCGATCTTGGCATTGCACATGCATGGCATACATAATGTACTTACTCGCATATATTTATCATGGCGCCCAGGTACGTGGAGCTTATGGGATTTAGGGAAAACCCATAGATTTTTGATGGTATTTCATGGGGAAAACCATAGTAATTGTTTTGCCTCAAACTGTGTTTGAGTGATTTTTGAATTCAGTAGGCTTTTTATGTAACGCAGAATCTCTCTATTGAGAAGAGAATTGCCCAAGGGTATGAGCGCTACATACCAGATCCACAATCTACCATAATATTATCAGGTTTTGTACGACTTCACAATATGTGTGCAGTGTTTGATGTTTCTCTTCGAAACGTATCCACATATTTTTCCAGGAAGCCTGCCTGCATATTTAAGTGTGTTATTGTAAAATGTCAGGTACGGAGGAAATCTTGCAGGTTATTGCAGGATTGAAACAGCATTTTGATGCTGCTAACGAGCAGAATAAACTGGAAGCCAAGGCTTTCCAGGATAGCATAAACACTCGTTTAGATGCCAATCAGGAGGCAATTAATGCACATCAGGTTGCAATGAATAATAACCAAATTGAATTAAACAATCGGTTAGATGCCAATCAGGAGGCAATTAATGCAACTCAGGTTGAAATAAACAATCGGTTAGAGGCAAATAAAGTTGAGATGAATAATAACCAGATTGAACTAAACAATAAGTTAGGTCAAATGCAAGAGGTAATTAAGACCGAAGTAACAGATACTGTTGTAAGCATTGTATCGGAAATGCAGGTTAAAACTGATAAACGTTTCGAGGCTATAGAAGCCAAACTTGAGGGTAATTTACAAGCGTGTAAGCATGCTCAGGAAGAAACCAACAGTAGATTAGATGCGTTGTCTAACGACATTAAGGATATTCAAATCCAAAATGAGGCGAATCTCGAACGCAAAGCGAAACAGTTCGCAGAGTTTACAAGAACGGTAGACCAGAGATTAGAGGAGAACGACTCCAAATGGGACCAGAAATTGAAAAGCTATGCTAGAGCAATTAACGGTGACCTCAAGAAACAGGACCAGAATATATTAGGTCAATGCCAGGAAATAGGCGAAATTAAGGCTATCGCTCATGAAAGTCAGGAGCTGGTCAGCAACGTGAAAAGTCAGATGGGCAAAGTTAATCAAGAACTGGACCAAGTCCAAAGTGACATTGTCATAGTTAACAAAAGGCAAGAGGAGAATAGAGGTGAGATCACCAAGGTCCGGAATGAATTTTCTAAAGTCAATGGACACATTCAAGATGAAATTAAAGGGTTAAGAGAAGAACTCGAAATAAGAGAAGGCCAGAAAACAGAGGCAAGCGACAAGACCCTTGCTCAAATTAAAGAAGATGTAGAGGATGAAATATCCCATATCAAACAAAGTCTGAAAGAAGACAAGGTGAAAATATTTCAAGTAGCCGAGGAAAACCGAGATAGGCTTACAAGAATAGAGAAAGAAGTCATTACTCGCCTAGAAAGAGCAGAGATGCGCCACAATCAAATGGAGACTAGGATAATAGCACAGGAGGAAACGCTTCTGAAAGGTCCTAAGTCAAGTGAAGGCAGCATGGAGGATATGAGGAAAACAAGGTGGGCAGACTTGGAAACCCAACCTATGAGCAGGAATGCTACAGGCCCAGGGGAAAGTCCTTATATGACGCCAGGTGTACCAATTGCGGCATCGACGCCACAGGAAAATGCTATGCACACCCAGGTGATAAACGTCATTAGGGCAAGCGAAGAAAAACCAAGGAAATTTTCAGGTAGCCACTGTAGTATGACACCAAAATATTGGTTAAAGGAAGTGACTGAATATCTAAATGATGCACGAATACCGCAGGAGCGTAGGCTACGTGCTATAGAGAAATTAACAGAGGGGGAGTGCGCATTATGGTTTCGCAGCTTCCGTTACACTTTTGATACTGTTGAGGAGTTTCGTGAGGCATTCTTGAAAAGATATTGGGACGCCGCGACCCAACAGAATTTACGGTTGGATTTATATGCAAAGAAATACAGTACTAATAATCCAACAAAGTACGCAGAATTTTTCATATCGCAGATGTGTCGCTTTAAAGAGCTGGATCAAAAACCGAGCGAACTGGAGCTATGTATTGCTATCGCCAAACAGCTTCCATACGAGATCCAAAGGCTACTAATCTCGGCTAATGCGAAAACTGCTATGGAAATGGAGACAGTTCTAAGGCAACTGGACTTCACCACAGCAAATACAATGCGTCAGAGTCGAACCGTGGAACAAGTCCACGTGACCAACACACAGACTGACCAACAGCAAGCTCCAAGGAACAACAAAGCTACGAGCACAGAAACATTAGATTCCTATGGACGGCAATGGGAACAGGAACCCAGAAGATGGCAGTCAAAGTTCAAAGGAAATGCTAATAGAGGAGGAAGAGGTCGAAGTTCGTGGAATAAGCAGAATAACAGGGGCAAACCGTACCATAACAATGGAGGTAATAATGGCCAAGAAGGCAATAATAGAAATTGGAGACCCCAAGAAAGAAGAAGTAACTTCGATGACGAGGTAGAAGAACGATATCATGCTTCTTTGCGATACCTCGAAGAAAGGGGAGATGAGCCCCAGAAACAACAAGTTCGATGGCAAGAAGTCATGCAGAACAGGACATCGCCAGACAGATATGGAGATGGAGCTAAGAGTTTGGAACTACAGCGCAGCGAACAGGAGAGAAGAAACTCCAAGGGGGCGGGCGCTGAAGAAAAAAAAAACGCCAAAATTAGAAGAGTTTGAGACTGATGGATGGAAGTCTATTAACATCATCAATTGGATAGCCAAACCAGAAGAACTGATTGAGGATACAGGAGGACCACAGGTCATGGGCAAGAGAGAATTGCCTATTATAATTGTAAGAGTGGCAGGATTAAAAGTCAGAAGTCTGCTAGACACAGGGTCAACAGTGAGCCTTATGACACAAGCTCTATATAATGAAATAGCCCGGAGAGAGAACATTTTGAAAATACCGATCTCTAGTGTCAAGATTAAAGGGGTAATTCCAGACCGAACAATGATATGTAAATACCAGGTATTCCTAGATTTACAGATAGGAGGCTCTATTTTCTCACAGAGTTTTCTGTTAGTAAACAAACTGCCTTATAACCTACTTATTGGGGCAGAGTTTATAAGGGAATACAGAGGGATAATCTACCTAGCACAGGACAGGGTTATGTTCCATGTGAATGAAGAAGCTGAAGGCTTAGAGGTCGCACTCAATGAGATTGAACCAGGATCAAGTGAACAAGTATGGCATACATACAGAGATGTGGCTGAGGAGGGAGTGCTAGCTATTAAGCAGTTAGAAGAGGAGCTTAAAACACTAGCCACAGACTTGGAAAAAGATCTGGAACCCAAATTAGAAGAATATATTTCGGAAAAGCTAGAAGAAGCGAAAATTGGGCTAAAAGAGAAGGAAAATTTAAAGCAGTTATTACTGGAACAGAAGGAAGTCTTTGATTCGAGACCTGGTCGGATAAAGAACTTCACTTATGCTTTTCAAGTCAGTGATTGGACACCATTTAGGCAGAAACCCTACCCTATAGCTGAAAAGCATTATGCTAAAGTGAAAGAGGCAATTCAGGAGATGTTGGAGGCCGGTGTTATTGAGAAGACACCTACGCCTTGTGTAAGTCCATTGGTAATTGTACCAAAGACAGACGGATCTGTCAGAGTCTGCCTGGACCTGAGACGCTTAAATTTGCGAGTTATTCCGGAGTTTGACCAAGTGCCACCTATTAAAGAGATCCTCAGGAAGTTTAAAGGAAAAACCATATTCACAAACTTGGATATCACATCCAGTTTCCATCATCTTGAATTAGAGAAGAAAACTAGTCTGTTGACAGGATTTATGTTTGATCAACATACATTCACATTTTTAAGGCTACCTTTTGGGGTGAAAACAGCTGGTTCAGCCCTGATAAGAGCGTTAGATCGCAATCTATCAGATGAGGTTAAAGAGAGTACCATCAGATATGTAGACGACATTCTACTCACATCAGAATCTCTGGAGGAGCACATGAGAGACCTGAAGAAGTTGCTAGATGACCTTCGAGAAGCTAACTTTAAGGTTAATATCAAGAAATCGCACTTCTGCCAGAGGGAAGTCAAATTCCTAGGGCATGTCATTGATGCAAATGGAGTGAAGCCTAACCCAGATAAATTGGAGGTAATTCGAAATTTCCCTCGACCCACGAAAGTAAAGCACGTCCGACAGTATTTGGGAGTAATTGGATTCTTTTCGAACCACTGCCCAAACTATACTGCGACAGTAGCACCCCTGCAGGACCTATTGAAGAAAGGCGGCAGATGGAATTGGACGGAGCAATGTCAGGAAGCATTCGTGAGGTCAAAACAAATGCTTTTGGAATATGTGAAGCTGGGATACCCGGATTATACCCAGAAGTTCATCATACAGACGGATGCATCACTTATTGGGATTGGAGCGATGCTATTCCAGGAAAATGTTGACCAGCCTGAGAAGAAAATTTTTATCGCCTTTATAAGCAGGAGACTGAAACCCCATGAGAAAAACTACACGATCACAGAGATAGAGTTGCTCGCGATTTTGTACGCGTTGCAATCTTGGCACAAACTCGTGTATGGCTTCCGAATAGTCCTCAGAACAGACCATAAAGCTTTAACATTTTTGTTAAAGACAGATTTGTCTAGCCAGAGATTGACAAGATGGTCCCTGTATATCCAGCAATTTAATGTGGAAATTGAATACTGTCCAGGGAAAGAGAATGTAATACCGGTCATATTAAGTCGTTACCCTAGAGAAGAGGAAGCGCTAGCGGTCCAGATTGAGAATCGAGATCAGAAGACGTTGGATGACTTAAGGAACCTTACCAACCTACAACGCGAAGACCCATGGTTGAAGATGATGATCGATTACTTTGAGGGACGCCTAGCAAGGGGAACTGCGGTATACAGAGAGGCGGAGGCATTGGCAACAGAGTATGTATGGTATAATCAGATATTACACAAGTGGGACGATGTAGATCATACACGTCAAAGGATTGTAATTCCTGCATCTTTGCAGAGAAGATTGGTATGGCTAGCCCACAGAGCATTTGGACATCCGGGGATAGATAAACTCTGTGCTCTGTTGAAGGAAGCATTTACTTGGCCAAAATTGAGAGAAACGGTGAGAAATGCTATTAGGACATGTGATCTATGCCAAAGGGTTAAGCCAAATCCCTTTTTAATGAGGCAACGACCTATCCCGTTGTTACCGGAGAAGCCAAGGCAGCTATTGAGTATAGACAACTTTGGACCATTGCCTAGAGCACGTAGAGGCAATAGACACATTTTTGTAGCCATGGATGTATTTTCGAAAATGGTGGTGTTATGCCCCATACAAAAGACAAGTTCAAAACAGGTCTTGAAGCGCTTGAAAGAGAGAGTTATTCCGATTCTTGGGAAGCCGGATAACATTCTCTCGGACCACGGAAGTTGCTTTACAAGTGCAGAATTTCGTCGAGAACTGGAAACTCTAGGAATTAGGCAGATTTTATCTACCATTCGCCATCCTGAGGCAAGTCCAGTTGAAAGAGTAATGAGAGAGATCCAGAAATACATGAAGATCTACTGCTCTGAGGAGAATTGGCGTTGGATAGAATTTCTAGAAGTAATTGAATACTGTATAAATAATACTGTACATGAGGCGACAGGTCAGGTTCCCGTGACTCTACATCTGGATCAAAGACCGGAGAGACCGTGGACTGGTGTTATTCCATTGCCAGTAGACGCACAGCCAGGTAGAGAATTGAGGATCCAACGAACCTTTGAATATCTCAAAGCACAGGCGGAGAGACGTCAGAGAAGAAATCGTGCGAAGAGGTATCATAGACCGCTTCTCGTGGGAGAGAAAGTTTTAATAAAGAAACCCGCCAGTTCAGATCCAGAGGCACGCAAGTATAAAAAGTTCAATTTTTCTTACCACGGCCCGTTCGAGGTGATAAGAGACCTCCAGAACAATGCATACAGGTTAAGGCATCTAGAAAATGGAAACGAGGTCGTTATGAACGTAGCCAACTTAAAAGTTTATTACTCGCCAGAAGAATTCGACGAACAAGAAGAAGTATTGGTAACGCACACCCAAATCAACGGGGAGAGCGAAGTCAGCCAAGCAGTCAGACCTGAAAGTTGGAACGGCAAGACGGGACGAGAAGCAGGCAGTTTACCCAGTGTAAGCGAAGAGAAGAAAGAATGCCAGTGTCTGCGAGAATTCTATGAAGAAATGGTCAGAGTGGCGAGAGAGGTTGAGGCCATAAACGCGACCCTCCGCATGGAGAATGAACAGCTTAGGAAGAAGGCCGAGTGTGGAAGGGGGAACAGTACTAACCTACTCGCAGCCAGACGAGGTGAAGGACCCCAGATGTAAACACCGACAGTGGTAGACAGTCAGCTGGTTACATATAGAAAGCCACTTGCAATTGACTTTTATAAGTTTCGCAAGGGGAATATGAACCCGAGGAGGTTATGCTCACTGGAATCGAACGTGGTTCTCAGAGACTGTGATCTCAGTATAAAGGTTCCACCAGGGAACGAACCAGAGATCTGTAGAGGCAGTTTCATGGTAAAAACCCCTCGAAAGAAGTGTATATTTAATCACTGGTGTGATTTTGGTGCAATGACATTATTTATTAAAATAATGCAGGGAATAATGAGCAGATTACAGCATTATTAGACTACTTGGTGTAGGCTATACGAGGCTTGAAGCACGAAGAGGGCAGAGTTGACATTTTACAAATTAGCCCAGAATTGTGGGTGGGGCCCAGTGGAGCCATGTCCATCTCTGTGACCCCATTCTGTCGTCTGGAGCAGGGTGGAGGCCTGAATAATGACCCAGTTATTCCCCGACGGAGAATAGATTTGAGGAGTGGGAGGAGAGATGCCCAGGAAAATCACTGATTACTCGTGATTGGAGCAACGAATTGAGATGAGAGTTGCTCACCGATGAATCTTTTGGCAGGAGGCTAATTTTAGAGCCTTTTACCTGCGAAATTGGGGCATATTTAACGAAGTGCGGAAGGACTGTAAAACGACCATTGTGCGCGGATAGATTTGAGAATGTTGCCGGGGAATACCCGTAAGATAGCGTCCCACGCTATGGAGAAAGGAATTAATATTAATTAATTGGACGAGCGATTCCTTTGCACGCAGATAGTTTTGGAATCTGTGAAGAAAGAGGAACCCAATGATCATGGTTTGGAGACCAGATTCACGCTGTGAGAGGAGCCAAGATTTCGCGGGAAGATTTCGCCCTAATTTCCGTGGGAATACGATATAAGGGAGTAGACCCTTGGAGGAGCGCTCTGTCTCAACCCAGTCTCTCTCAGTTCAAGCTCAGTCTACGCGCAGTTCACGTGCAGTTTGCACCCAGTTACAGCCCAAGTTGCAGTCTTACGCAGTCTTCACGACGTTAGAAGTTACCCAGTGGTAGCACAGTTGCAGTAAGTTGCAGTCAATATGCAGCAGTACGAGACAGTATGTAAGCAGTATACAGCAGTCTTCAAGTAAGGTACGAGCAGTCTTCAAGTGAATCTTCAGTCAGGTACAGCCACTTTGAAGCAAGTTCGTCAAGGCAGAACGCATGGCGGTTCTACTCAGAATAGACGCCGAACAAAGACTGGTACATGTAAATGAAGCATTTTATAAGCTTGTATGAATAATAGTCGTGCTATAGGCATAATCAGCAGTACGAACTATGCCGTGTTCAGTTACGAAGCACCGTGTAGGCTAATGGCAGAACTATTGTAAATAATTATTTGTGTAAAGTATTGGACAGTGTTAAGCGCAATGTGTATAGTATTGACTGGTCGTATATGTGTAAATACGATGGTATGCGCTAAATGAAACTCTATGACGTGTTTGGTAATGTCATGAGAGTACCAGATGATAACTCAGGACGGGAGCTAGCATATTTATGCAGCGCAGGACGCTTACTGTAGGACTAAGAATAATAAAAACTGTTGGTGAATTCCGAAAGCAGGTAAACCAGACTTTCAATCAGGAGTTGATAGGAGCACGGAAGATGCCGTCGACGCCTGCAATTTCGATCTTTGCTAGGAAATTTCAGCATTGAAAAGTGTATAAAGTGACGTGTGTTAAGTGTACAACATATATAAAATATCCTTTAAAGTAGTGATTAGATAAGTGTTTCACATGTTTGGGAGCAATAGCTTCCTGAGAGTTATGCAACGTGTTGTGTTGTTGATGAAAATTATGTGTTATAAAATGTGTGTTTGCAAGATGAATATGTCGCGTTAAACCTGCTAATGGCAGGCGACATGGAAAAATATGATTGGTTGGAGCCACCATAGACGCCTATAGAAATGTAAGTACCCCACAAGTTATGATTATGTAGAAATATGGGCCATTGCATGTTGTGAATTCCTTAAAGATGCCAGTGAAAATCAGTTTAGGAGGCAGATCCTCCATGTTTAATCATTGTTGTGTTGATTTTTATAGAGTTGAGATGTTAATTTGCATCATTAAGTGGAGTAATTATTCCCACTATGAATTAAGAATGGCAATCAGTTATGTAAATGTGACGAGCGCGATTGTTCGGATTTTAAGACGTTTAGCTATGTCGGATTTTTGGTAATTTATGTGAGAATAATAATAAAGTAATGATTGTTGGTCATTTATGTCAGTGAGATTAATGGTAATAATAATAATGAATATTAAAAGTATGAATGAACACATCAGGAAACAAATAATTGTTGTAAGCGAGAGATTTACGCTAATTTCAAGACTTATCAATCTAAGCAGTAAGATGATACAGTAAGATTACGTTACAGTAATTAAGGAAAGAAGTTTTATATCAGAATATTGCATATATTCAGTAATGATGCCAGGCATGAAAGAGCTTTTAGTGAATTGAATTTGCAGCTTATATGAGAAGCTTATAGAGTAATTGTTAGATTTCTCTTAATAATATAGGTCGGAGGTCGTAGCATTGAGTAGGGGCCAGATGGTCTATTCTACGTATGAAATCTCCTATGTCATGGGCATAAGTGGAGATATAATTTTATGCCAGAGTTGTAGTGTGTACCCTAGCTCTGAGGAAGGATATGAAAGTGTTCCGGGTTGGAATCCTGTGATAGAGAAGAGGAAAACGAGGACACCTCGATACTCTATGGTCTCCCGAGAACCTATTAATGAGTTATTTCCGCTCGTGGTAGCGAAACTCATGGCGACAGCTGCAGTGAGCGCCTATATTTTACTTGAGACATCGGTCACCCGTCAGACTAATGCATTACGAACCCCGAACCTTCATGTTGAATGGACCCGTGTGAGGCCAGTAATTATTATATCCTCTGTGTAGGAGTAATTATAAAAGCTCATTCAATACCTGTTTGCATAATAGTTAATTAAGATCCTTTGGGATATGTGTGTCGGTCAGACGACAGTATTTGTCTTGTAAATCTTTACTGCTTAGAAAGGAAAGCATTCAAAACCTTTAAGGAGGGTCGAGGTAATTGGTGGAACACCCATCCCACTTTCTATTGTGTGCTGACTCCTCCAGCCGAGGGTCTGCAGTCTAAACTCGAACCGTCAAGGCAAGTTGAAAGGGACAGATTTTAGACCCTGGTAAATGACATATAATGAAAGATTGTTATGTTGAGTAATGTAGCCATGTGGTTTAGGAACACATGGATAATTATGGAATATCCTGATGGTTCATTATTTTAGCTATCTGACGAATAGTTAGATGATGTATTTGTACTGTCACTGAAACCAAGTTTTGAAGTTAGTTACCAGATGCCAATCGCCACGAGAGCAAGGTAATATAATTATACCATCCGACACAAGCTATAACGTAACGTTTTATCTAGGAATCACATACAGCATGCAGTGGAACCATATAAATAGAGGAAGTGGAGGGGTAGCTTACATAATTAGGGAGTTGCACGTTGATTGCGGTGCAACGTCCGAATAGGTAAATGCATGCAAGCATTTGTTTGGTGAGAAGAGAAAAATCAAAACACGCACGGCACACATAATTGTTAAAACCAAGAGGTTTAAGGAATAATTAATTTGTGATATTAAAGAAGTCACATTGTATGACTGTTATGTTAATGTACAGTTTGTATTGAAGTCGTAGGTGCATCAGCGCACTAGAATATCTTTATGTAGTTCACATAAGGGTACAGCTTTATGGTTTAATATGATTTTATTATGATTTCATTTTTGTTTGTTTGTGGATTGTGGAAGTAAACTTTGTTTGCTTTGTTTTTTTATGGTTTTGGGATTGTTTTTGTGTTTGAAGCCATGATTTTTATTTACTGAATTAAAGTTTTAGAATAGAGTTGTGCCTTGTTATTGTAGAGTTGTTACCTTATAGCCTCAAATCCAAAATATGCACTGCTCATTTGGGGGAACGGCACGCGCCTGAGACCTGATGCTAGCTGGAGGCAGCTGCATATTTACCAACGAGATTACTCACATGGGTATTGGGCCGATAACCTAGATGTTAGGCCCCTTAAAACAACAATTATCATCATCATCATCACATGGGTACAGTAGTTAGTTTGTTTTTTGGACATAGTGCATTGTTCCGTTAGACTGTTGTGTGTGAGGGTGTCTGGTGGCAGTTGCATTGTTTATTAGATATAGTTCATTGTTTCTTTAGACTGTGATGTGTAGGGGTGCATGTGAGTGTGCCTGGTGACAGACTGTTTTAGTGGTAGTATTTTGTTGTTGGTGGAACTTAAATAATTTTTCGTTAGTAGAATTTTGGGATTTAATTGTTAGTAGAAAGTTAGTATTTTTCTTAGTTGAATTGCTCTATTACTTATTCTGAAAGGGAGTAGCAGCCTTTCAGAATAAATCAATTCTTTTCTTGTCTTATATGCGATTAATATATTGATAATATAATCCAACTAATGGCTACACTGCTTTCTGCTGCACGGCTGAAAGCAACGGGAAACTACAGTCGTAATGCTCTTCCCAAGGATATGCATCTATCTATGCATAATTACATGTGATGATGGCCTCCTCCCTTGTAAAATTCCAATCCGGAGGTAAACTAGTCCCCCGTTCGGATCTCCGGGTGGGGACTACTCGAGAGGGGGTTAACATCACAGACGTGACGAAGAGGAAATCTGACATTCTGCAGATAGGAGCGTGAAATGTTAGAAGTCTGCTGGGAAGTGGAAGGTTAGAAAACTTAGTAAGGGAAATGGATAGGTTGAGGTTGTATTTGGATGGGATTAGTGAAATGCGCTGGCAGGAAAAACAGGATTACTGGTCAGGAGACTATAGGATCATTAGCACTAAATCAAACAATGGCCAAGCAGGGGTTGGTCTCAAATTGAGTAGAAAACTTGGACAGCGGGTGGAATATTATGAGCAATATAGTGAACGGATTATTGTAGCAAAAATCAATACAAAACCTACGTGCACCACAGTGCTACAAGTCTATATGCCTACCAGTCAAGCTGACGATGAAGATGTTGAAAAGGTCTACGAAGAAATAGATGAAATTCTGAGGTATATCAAGGGTGATGAAAATGTTATAGTAATGGGAGATTGGAATGCTGGGGTAGGAAAAGTAGGAGAAGGGAAGATAGTAGGAGATTTCGGATTAGGTGAAACGAATGATCAAGGAAGCAGGCTGATGGAATTCTGCATCGAGCATCTGTTGGTCATAGCTAACACCTTATTTAATAACCACAATAGGAGAATATACACATGGATGAGACCAGGAGATACAGGGCGTTGCCAAATCGACTTCATTATGATCAACCAGAGGTTTCGAAACCAGATTTTGGATTGTAAAACATATTCCGGTGCTGAAATAAACTCTGGCCACAATCTGGATGTTATGAATTGCAGATTAAAGTTGAAGAAACTGAAGAAAAGTCAAAAGCCAAAAAGGTGGGCAATAGACAGACTGAAAGAGAAGGATGTAAACAAAAGATTCAAGAAGAGTATAAAGAAAGGACTAATGAAAAACCCTAAACAAACTTCAATTGCAGACGAAAGGACACTTTTGAAGAATGAAATAAAAATCCGCAGAAGAAAGCATTGGTAGGAAAGAAAGAATAGGTAGAAAACCGTGGATCACACAGGATATACTAGAATTGATGGACGATAGGCGGAAACACAATAATGTAAGAGATGAAAAGGGGAAAGCAGAATACACGTCTGAGAAATGAGGTGAACAAGAAGTGCAAGGAAACGAAAGAAGAATGGTTGAAAGAGAAATGTGCAGGTATAGAAAATTGTCTGAAAATAGAAAACGTAGACACAGCTTATCGAAGGATTAAGAATACTTTGGGGGAAAGGAAGGCTAAGTGCTGTAATATTCAGGACACAAATGGAAAGCCTCTAACAGATAGGGAAGAAAAGGTTGAGAGATGGAAATCTTATATAGAGTGTTTGTATAAGGGAAAGGAGATTGAGATTCATGTAATGGAAAGGGAGGAGGAAATTGTTGAGGATGCAATAGGAGATTTAATATTGAGATCGGAATTTGACAGAGCAGTGAAAGGGTTAAGCAGGAACAAAGCACCAGGCATAGAAGATATACCGATTGAGTTGCTACGCTGCATAGGAGATGAAGGTCTGATCAGGTTATATCACTTGGTGTGTAGGATTTATGAGACAGGTGACGTACCCCCTGATTTCAAGAAGAATGTAATCATCCCTATACCAAAGAAAGTGGGAGCTGACAGATGTGAAGATTACCGTACAATCAGCTTGATTACTCATGCTTCAAAGATCCTGTCTAGAATAATTTACAAGAGGATGGAAAGCCAGATAAAAACGGATTTGAATGAAGACCAGTTCGGTTTCAGGAGAAATGTAGGAACAAGGGAATCTGTACTAAATCTTAGGCTGATTTTGGAAGGTAGAACTAGGAAAGATAAGAGAACGTTCATGGCATTTGTAGACTTACAAAAGGCTTTTGATAACGTTGATTGTTTGACATTTTGAAAACGATTGGAATAAAGTACAGGGATAGGAGGATGATCTACAATCTATGCAGAAACCAGACAGCAGTCATTCGAGCTGAAGGACAAGAGAGTGAAAATGGTATTCAGAAAGGTGTAAGGCAAGGCTGCAACTTATCACCCATACTTTTCAATGTTTACATTGAACAAGCAATGAAGGAAATTGGAGACAAATTTAAAGTGGGAGTGAAGAATCAAGGAGAAATAATTTCAACTCTGAGATTTGCTGATGACATTGTCATCTTGGCCGACACGCCAGAGGATTTGAATGAGTTTTTGAATGGTATGGACTTCGTCTTGAGGAAAGAATTCATGATGAAAATTAATAAATGTAAAACAAAAATATTGGAATGCAGCCGAAATTAATCAGAAACCTCTATGGACATCAAATTGGCAGGTGAAAAACTAATGGAAATAGGAGACTTCTGTTACTTAGGAAGCAAAATAACCAGTGATGGACGAAGTAAACAGGATATAAAAAATAAGTTAGCTCAGGCAAGGAAAGCATTTCTACAGAAAAGGAATCTGTTGACATCGAGTATAGCTTTAGGTATTAGGAAGTCATTTTTGAAGGCCTTTGTCTGGAGCGTGGCACACTATGGAAGTGAAACTTGGACTATTGGTGCCGCAGAAAAGAGGAGAATTGAAGCATTTGAAATGTAGTGTTACAGGAGAATTATGAAGATCAGATGGGTAGATAGGGTTACAAGGGAAGAGGTATTAAGAGTAGTGGGAGAGGAGAGGTGTTTCTGGCGACTGCTAATGAAGAGAGGAGATAAGTTGGTAGGTCACATACTAAGACATCCAGGAATAACAAGCTTAGTTATGGAAGGAAGGGTCGAGGTCAAGAACTGTAGGGGTAGACCAAGTTAGAATATGTTAAACAGATTGCCTCGGATGTAGGGTGTGGTAGCTATGTAGAGATGAAACCATTAGCTCACTACAGGAAGGCTGCATCAAACCAGTCAAAAGACTGAAGACAACAAGTATTTTGAATTTCAAGTGAATTGTGTGAGTATTTTAAATCTGGCATGGTATTTTCAATCTAAATTGCATTGTGTATTTTCAATTTCTTTGCATTTTGTAAGTATTTTGAATCTACGTTGCATTTGGTAAGTATTCTCTTCTAAATTTCGTTTTATAAATTTTTCAATTTCAATTGCATTTTGTAAGTATTTTGATTCTTTGTGAAATTTAAATTGAAAATGTCAATCCATCAAAATCAAAATACTTACAAAATACTTTTGAAATACAAACAATATGTGATTCTGACTGTAGTCTTATACTCTTTGTGCTGTCTATTTTATGTGAGTTACTGCCTCTGTAGGCCTTTTTACGAAGGTTTAATACGTATTATTTTCCCCGTTATTTTTTAACACTGTTAAAGGGTTTTATTTTTCGTTAATTGAATATTTCCGTTTGCCAGTACCTAACTGCTGTTTGTAGTTTTTGGAAAGGAACATCAACTTTAATTCACGGATTATTGTGGCGAATTCTACCGACTTTCGGATTAGTTAATTTATATTTTTGAATTAACTTTGCGGTTGTATTGCAAAAACTTATTTAAAATAATTGGTTTGGTAATATAACGTGGAATGATTAAAGTTTGCTTTGTTACTGTAACCTTTAATCATGACATGATACACTTAACGTACTTTCCTTGGCCTAATATTAACTGCGGGTATGCAAATGGCTACCACATTTGATATATTTTATGCATAATACTGGATTTTTTTTTATCGTATTGAGACGTTAATCGAGGATCATATTTAGGGGGGCTCAATATTGGAGAACGTTTATATACATTTTACCACCTTGAAACTGATATTCAATATATAGACGTATTTTTCTTCCTCTGATTAATAATTATTATAACCAATTATAATCGGTTGAGTAAAGATGCATATAGCCTGCACATCATACTAGTGAACATATAAAGAAGTTTGTAATTTGACATGACCGTTCTCCTGAACATGAGGTGTGGGACCTTCTCTTTTTATGTGGCTTCCCAACCACAGCACGTGATATTTCAGTTCTTAAATCTCACATGCATTCGATGAGAATTGAACCCAGTCAGGCTTGGGACGTGCCTTGAGCGCCCTTCATAGTAGTGTAATAATAATAGTAATAATAATAATAATCGGAATAGAAAGTCAAGTGTTATTGCCAACCAAATAATGAACGAGCAGCTTTGGTGGCGTAGTTGGTAGCATGCTGAACTGAGTGCCCAAGATCGCGGGTTCAAACCCGCCCAAAGTCGTCAGATGTTTTAGCATACTTTTCTCATTTTGCAAAAATGAGGATAAAGTAGACTTATGAGATCGATCCAGTAAAATGTGTGTCTGTCTATCTGTGTGTTCCCCCCCCCCCCCCACCCCCCCACCCCTATATACTCCTAAACGACTGCAGCCATCAAAACCAAATTTGGTAAGATTAAAGATCTGTACCCGAATATTTCACGGCCATATTTGAAATTGATGTCAGTGCTACCAACTTCTGAAACATCGCAATTGAAATTTGAGCTCTATGTTGGATATCTCAGAAGTTATGCATGCGAACTACAGTATTCCAAAATTGGCACACGTAGATAATGACATTTCAGATTAATTTTTAGTAGTCCATATATGCCAGTGTTGCCAACATGATTCTAAGCCTGCCGATAGGCCTAATTTCTGAACACATGCAACTTCTATACTATCAATTGGATTTCAACAAAATTTTGCATGTACTATGTGTACTACAATAAATATGACTGTTAATAAAAATGCTCTCTCTATATTTTAACCCTAATATCAATATATCAGAAAGTATGCATGCCAACAGCTCTAAACATTGCACACGTATAGTACCTGACATTATACCTTAGTTTGGTGTAACTCGTACACATCAGTGCCGCTATCACGATTCTAAGCCTGCTGATAGGTCCAGTTTTCAAATGCATATAACTTCTATACTAACAAATGGAGTTCAACCAAATGTCGTATGCGCTGTGATTAACATATCAGTTATGACTACGCTTATTCGTAAGAACCAGCAGGGCAGCCAATTGTTAATAAATGCTCTCTATATTTGTTTAATCATAATATCAATACAGGGTGAACAAAAAATGCCGCACTTGGAGGTCGGCTTGCGGTTCCTCGTCGAAATTCACGACAAAAGTTTATGTTGCAAAACCTAGTCCCGCCTATAGGTTTAACATAAATGCGTGTTGAGAAACGAGGCTCTGGCAACGCTGTAACTCCATAAAGCGTGGCCAAAAGCAGGTCGCAGGTACTCGGCGCTCTGCCAGAGCTTTCTCTGTACATTCCTATGCACTGCAGGATGTGACAGTGTTGCCAGCTTCTCGTTTTCATACTTGTGTTTTCAAACAGCACCCGATCCGAATTTTCTATTGAAACTTTTGTCTTGTAATTGGATGAGGAATCACATGCCGACCTCCAAGTGCGGCATTTTTTGTTCACCCTATAAATCAGAAACTATTCAAGCCATCAGCTCTAAACTTTGCACACGTATAATACCTGACATTGTACATTAATTTGGAGTAATTAATATACTTCAGTGTTGTCAACATGGTTCTAAGCTTTCTGATAGTTTCAATTTTGAATTACATGTAACTTCTATACTGAATGAATGAAAATCCACAGCCTGCTTCCAGTCTCCGACCGGGTCAGGAATGGAATGAATGAAGCCCCCATCTAGCGGCGAGGATATGAACTGTGCCGGCTGCCGAGGCCTGACGCACTCCTCTGGGGCAATGATTAAATGAATGACAGATGAAATGAAATGATAGTGGAGAGTGTTGCTGGAATGAAATTTTGACAGGAAAAACCGGAGTACCCGGAGAAAAACCTGTCTGCCTCCGTATTGTCCAGCACAGATCTCACATGGACTGACCGGGATTTGAACTACGGACCCAGTGGTGAGAGGCCGGCGTGCTGCCGCCTAAGCCACGGAGGCTTACATGTAACTTCTATACTAACAAATAAAATGTATCGAAAATTGGCACTATATTAGATCGTAATATTTCAGATTAATTCTGAGCATCACATACATGACATTGTTCCCAACATGATTTTAAGCGCACTGATAAATCCAATATCAAACAGCATGTAACGTCCATACTATCCACTAGACTTCATAAAATGCACGGACATTAATCATTATTCATTATGAATATGGTATTAAATATTGTCCGTTCTGACTCATATTAATCTCCAATCATAAAATCCGCCTTGTCAAACACTAAGAAGTTTAATAATTAAATTAAAACGTACGTGTTTCGGTATAGCAATGATACTTTCGTCAGCGTATATTAAATTAAAAAAATCCTAAAAACTATGATAATAAGTAGGCTACAAAGAGAAAGTGGATATCCTTACAAAAACATTAGAATGTAAATAAATGAAAGTTCACAAAACTATTCTGCTCCCTTGCAGATGCTCCGTGAGGAGCTCGGGACAGCTGAAATTTTCGGAAGTGCTCTGATTATTATTTTCCTACGGTGCTATGCGGCAAAAGACGACACTATTGCTGCATTACTTTTATAATATACTTACTCCTCTTTCCAATATATTATTTTTCAATTTATATTATACTTGCAGGTACCCGCGGCTTCACTCGCGATGAAGACAATGGGGACGATGCATTATTGCTGGTAATTGGTCTATTCTATTACAGCAATCACGGCTACAGGTGGGTCCATTTTAATTCTGAAAATTCTGATACATACAGTATACTGTTATGAGCAGCAAAGTGGAAATTTCATAGAGTTGAGAAAGTCTGCAGGGTTCAATGTTAGTTTACGTGAATACATTTGAAAATTACGTTTTTGGTTTCACCATCTTCTGCTGAGACATACCGATTTGTTGTCCGGATATTCGTGAGCACGGCACATAAAGTTGCCCATGGAAAAACTGGTTTTGTCTAAATGTACACCTGCTGCTGTAAGTGCGTGTCATTGCGCTTTGTTAATAATAATTGCGAATACTGTTTGAAGAGGGAATTGAACTCATGCACACTGGACTGGCAAATCGGAATAATTGGAATATGGGGAATTTAAAGTATTTTTCCTTAAGCTATTCAGGGTGTACTTTTCCCACAATTATTGATGATTTGAACGTCAACATGTCGCTATTAATAGACCAATAGCTGAAATGTATCTCACCTTGGCCGCTGATGTACATTATGAAACTTCTTCCAGTGTAACATCCCAGGGATTTTAATTCTCCAACAACCCTTTTGCTTCACATGCCTCTCTAAATAATTAAAATTCCTGATTATTGTGTTTTTAGAGATCTTTAAAATACGTTGCCCTCGCACACGTTGTAGATTCATTGTCAAAGAGAAACATTCCATGTTACGAACATGGGCCGTATAACCTGTATAGAAAGTTTCTGCAGATTTGACACCAGGCCAATTCTGAACAGCTGTTCCTTGAACTCAGATTTGCCAACATTTTATTGTATCTTTCCATGTGTAATATCTCTGTACCTCAACATACAGAAGAGTGCTTTCAAAATCACGTCTTCTGTAAATGTTGGAAAAGGTAGTGAGTGTGTTTATTGGTGGAGTAGATACTCGCTCGTAGAAATTATTTTCAGTAAAATAGACTGGTTCACAATTCTGTAAGTGCACATTGAGGTATGTGACGTTGGGATGCCTTTAGTGTTACGAAAACGGCAATAGCGCCACTGAGCTTCGTTGCTACAGACATAACAAGACATAACTATACGGGATTTGTGAACCCTATGTTTATGAAATTGAACGTAGCTTGATCGCTACCTTCATTTAGTAGTCGCCACTGTAGTGTTACAAAATTAATGTGGTATTAGAAGGCACTATCTCACACTAATTTTTGTAATTGAAGTTCTCAAACATAGAAAGTTATTATTTTTAAATTATGATATAAATATATCTTGAAAGAGGGATGATCGTTTAGATTTCTAATGGTCTTATCATGTTTAGATACATCTTAAAAAAGGGATGACTGTTTAGATTTCTAATGTTGTTATCGTGTTTTAATAATAATGTTATTGGATTTACGTTCCTGTTAACTACTCTGGCCTTAAGAAACGCCGGGGAGCTAGAATTTTGCCCCGAAGGGGATCTTGAACGTACAAGTAAATCTACTGATATGGTTCCCTTGCATTTGCGCACCCTCAAATGCCAGCTGGCTGCGCCAGGATACGAACCTGCCACTTTGGGCCCAGCAAGTAAGAACGTTACCACTGAGCCACGCAGCCAGTCTATCGTGCTTTAGATAATAAATGGATTGGCATTGCCTCTTATTACAGGGATGGATGGAAAATGGGATGTCACGTCTTGAGCTACTGTTGCCATGGATATGGACTTGCCATTAGTTCTTCAGTTTATCAGAGCGTACTGTTGCCATAGATATGGACTTGTGATTACTGTCGACCAAAGTATTATGTGCACTCGAGTTTGAAGGTTGTTTGTGAAGTAACCAATAGACCTACATACAATCCAATAACATCATCATTTTCGTCGTTCTATTTTACGTTAGTTCATGTAGGTTTGGAATTTTTAATTTATATTTTAATATTTTTTTTATCGCAGTTGGAACACAAAATGTGCCCGTTTTTAAGCGTGTTTCAACCATGCGTCACATTTAAGAATTATTATCTCAAAAACCCGTCATCAGATCGAATACAAATTTTAACACAATATACATTGGAATGTTGTATAACTGGTTTATTGATTTCAAAATTTCGTGTGTTCAAGAAACAAAGTTGTTATCATTTTTGTAAGGTAACTTTTTCTCGGCTCGGGGTGGTTGGAAAATATAGTTCTTGGTCGCGTTGTAATCCCTATACATCAAGAAGTTATGCTGTATGACTGTGAAATACGTAAATTAATTCACTTATTTTATATCGGTTTGTATTTGTTCGTGGAAATAAGGCATGATTCACCAGCTAACCACTCCGGGGTAAGCTGTACAGCGTTGCTGAGATGGAGCCCATCACTGCCGAGCGAGGCGAAGTCTTATTTCCCCGTTCAAATACAAACCGATATAAAATAAGTGAATTAATTTACGAATTTTAAAGTCATACAGCATAACTTTTTGATGTATAAGGATTACAACGCGACCAAGAACTACATATTTCAACCACCCGAAGCCGAGAAAATGTTACCTTACAAAAATGATAACAACTTTGTTTCTTGGACACGCAAAATTTTTTAATTAATAAACCTGTTGTAAGACATTCCAGTGTATATTGTGTTAAAATTTGGATTCAATCTGATGACGGGTCTTTGAGATAATAATTCTCAAATGTGACGCATGGTTGAAACACGCTTAAAAACGGGCACTTTTTGTGTTCTAACTGCGATAAAAATATTAAAATATAAACTAAAAAATCCAAACCTACATGAACTCACGTAAAATAGAACGGCGAAAATGATGATGTTATTGGATTTTATGTAGGTCTATTGGTTACGTCACAATCAACCTTCAAACTCGAGTACACATAATACTTTGGTCGACAGTAGTTCATCAGTTTATCAGAGCGAAGATAGTTTTCTGGGAATATCTTTGAAATTGTTGGTTTTAGAGCCTTAAAATGTGGTTTTCGGAGTTCCGTGGGGACTTACCAAGTATTGATTTTCGCATCGAGGGGCATAAAATGAGCTATGTTCGGTCTTTATGCGGCAACTTCGATATTTTTTCCCAGTTAAGTATTTTTTGTGACTTTTCAATCACGTTGCTCATTCCACGGGAACAGTGATTTATTTCTGGATGAAAGGCAGCTTATGTGTTAATCCAGGGTAGAAGCTGTCTCCATTTCAAATTTCATCCAAATCCCTCCTGCCGTTTCAGTGTGAATACGTAACAAACTAACACACACACACGGACACACACACCAATTTTCACAATTATAATATACGAGCAGAAGTACCCGTTCTTCGAACGGTGTTCGGTGTTAACACCAGACATTATCAATTGAGCTACTGTTGCAATGGTTAGCGGTTTGTCATTCCTTCATAAGTTTATCAGAACGAAGTTAGTTTTCTGGGAATATCACACACACTGTTACAGTGGTGGAAATATTTATTGCAGCACCTACCATAATTAACATTTTTTAAAATAATAATTGAATAACTGAGCTAAATTGGCCTGAAATCTCTCTACTTCTATCAGAAATGAATGTACGAGTAATTTTTGTCAATTTTATTTTATTCTCAATTCTTGTTTCTATAAAAAAAAAGGTTTGATTTTTATAATTTAACAATTTCTTGAAAAATGGGTGTAAACGAATATGTCAGCTATTCTGTTTGCTCTTCTGAAATATGAACTCTAATGTTGAAAGAAAGCCTGCGTATTAATGTTGTAACATAACACTGATCATTTTTAGTGTTTGTAAATACACAATTGCCTTGTATGAATGCACTGTTGCCGTTTAATACTTTGTTGCTCCACCACGCACCTTAATCAACGCTTGGCATCGTGAGGGCATTGAAGGAATTAACTTTTTGCAGTAATCCTCACTCAGTTCATGAAATCATACACGTACAAGGGCCTCCAACAGTTCCCGTTTATTCCGTGGCTTCTTTTTGGTGATAGCGCTACCCATAACCTACCAACAGTTCTCAATGAGACTGAGATCAGGGTTATTTCGAGGCCACTCTAACACTTGAACCCCATTTTGTCTAAGGAAGGATTTTACCTAAAATGCAAAAATATGTGATAATTAATCAAGAACGTCATCATCTTCGTGCTTGGTATAATTATTAATCACAGGACTCGCCTTCAAAGCTCTGTGGCAAGGGGCGGAGTCATCCTGAAAAATGTAACTTGAAAAACCTCCAAACAGGTCTCTTACTGTGAGCATAAGCTTCCTTTCAAGGATGCTTATGTAGACATCCGCGTTGACAGTGCCATTTATGAAGTCCAGATGACCTACTCCGTGATTAGAAATGTACCCCCAGACCATCAGTCCTTGTAGGTGTTTGACTGTATGTGTTATACATGATGGTAAATAATCTTCACCTTTTCTTCGACTCACAAACACTATTCCATCTGAGCCATGCATATCAAATTTGGAATCGTCTGAAAAGATTACTCTGTTCCACATCTCTGGTCCATGTCGCATGTGGTTTTGCCCATTTTAGCCGCTGTTGTCGCTTTTTTTTGGTCAATAAAGGCTTCTTTCTAGGACGAAGGGCTGAGAGTCCAGCTTCCAGTAGTCTAATTCTTACAGTTGTACTGGTTACTGAGATGTCGCACATTTCTTCGCAGTCACACTTTAGTTCAGTTGATGACAGGCGACGATCGTGGAGTGAAAGCCTTTTCAATATCCTGTCCTATTTGTCAGTAGACGCCCTTCTTCAACCTCTTCCTTTCTCTCGATCAATATTTCCTTCCTCCCTCTATTAGCCTACTTTCGATTTTTGCAAAAAATGAAAGTAGACTTATGAGATCAACACAGGGCGAAAAATGGTGTGTCTGTCTGTGTGTGAGTATGTGTGTGTGTGAGTCTGTGTGTGTGTGTGTGTGTGTGTGTGTGAGTGTGTGTGTGTACTCTGAATGTCTGTCCCCCCCTATCAATTCGAACACGGTGAAACCGAATTGAACGAAATTTGGTACAGAGGTAGCACTAGCAAAGGGCACCTCAGTGACATGCTTTATATCGCCGCCATCTTTACCAAAACAGAATGGCGGCCACTCAAACGTTGAAAACGTAAAATCAAATTACGGGCTAAACCAATCATCCGATCTCAACCAAATTTGGTGACAACATACCTTTATATAGGACGCGTCTTTCACCCAAAACTCAAGGTCATCCACCGTACCATTTCAGGATGGCGGCCGTGTGAATTATGCAACCATTTTAATCAATAGCTTAAGACCCACCAATTCCGATTATCGAGCCTAGGGTGGTTTAAGTTATCCTGAAGGTCGTGATCCGTTATTTATTATATTTTTTTTTTATTTATTTTATTTAGTCAATTTACCCTCTAGGTTGGTGGTTCCCACGGACTCAGCGAGGGAACTCACCACTACCGCCTCTATGGGCAGTGTCCTGGAGCCTGAAACATCTGGTCGGGATGGATACAACTGGGGAGGTGTGATCACCACTTCGCCCAGGCGGTCTCACCTGCAAAGCGAACAGGGGCCTCATGAGGGAGGGGAAGGGATGGAAGATTGGGATGGATAGGCGAGGAAGAGAGAAGGAGGCTGCCGTGGCCTTACAGTAGGTACCATCCCGGCATTTGCCCGAAGACGAAGTGGGAAACCACGGAAAACCACTTCGAGGATGGCTGAGGGGGAATCGAACCCCCTCTACTCATTTGGGCCACCCGAGGCTGAGTAGACCCCGTTCCAGTCCTCATACCACTTTTTCAAATTTCGTGGCAGAGCCGGGAATCGAACCCAGGACCTCCGGGGCGGCAGCTAACTATGCTGACCGCTACGCTACGGAGGCGACTATTATAATTTAATATTATAATATTATACTGTATGAGTGGCTTAAAAGAGCTGAGCCGTCTGTGTCACACGACAAGATGGCAGCTGTCCTCATGTGCCTGTCTTATATTTCAGTAGTTTTAGTATGTTGTATGTGATATACTCTACTGATACAATAATATAAACTTTGTATGAAATGATCTTTAATGAAGATGTACTGCAGTGAAGAAATCGTTTATTTAAAGTCATTATTTGCCAACAAGTTGTATCTAACATGTCAGTTAAGAACACCATGACGTTAACCATAGGGTTAGCTCTGGGCTAGCGTGTTAGTCTGTCACGCAGTTGACTGGGGATCGAATACTGCTACAGTTAACTTTTTTTCTTGAATTCTTTTACAAATTATGTGCACGAGCTCTTTCCGCAGATACTGAATAAGATGTCATTTAGCTCAAAGGAGAGGCTAATGTATACACTCGTTTATTAATAAAATCACATCCCCAGCATCGCACATAAACAGAAGACATTAGGAAACGGAGAATAGAAGAACTAGATACACGTTGTCATTAACCACAGCCTTCTTAATGCCTCTGTACGGTGCTGTCCTCTTGTGGGTTATGTGGGTAAAATTGTTCCAAACATAACGCTGTGTTAATACCTGGCCTTCTGAAGTACGGCAATTTTGTAATACTGGTAGTTCAACTATTAGCCACGATCGCGCTCCGATTACCTTTAAACACTGCCAGCTGGATCGCCTCCCTCTTGGCTACTTTAAACTGCCTACTCATTCAACACCCATAGGCCACTGCCATCGAAGTACATTACGATGGCAGTGCATAGGCGTACAAGATAAATAATAATTCACTTACAGGTCGCAGCACCAACCTACTGTGATCGGCGCGGATTTTTAAAGGGGAAGATGCCCAAAACGAAAGATTCTTAACTTTGCAGGCTGGCTTAATACAGAGATTAACGGACGTGAATGCATTACAATAAGTTAGTACTTTTGTTATTCAATCATATAATATTGATTTTGACACTTACTGGCTAATTATCAATATAAAAGAAAACAAACAATACATGGTGGTAGAGGTGATTGTGTTAGGGATGAGGACAAAGAATCATAAATACCCATACATTTAGGAGAAAGTAGGCTATATGTTCTTTGCTGAACATCTTGTTTTTTCAGTAACATCGAAATCGTAGACTGATTAAAACCTGTCTTAGAGGCTATCTCTCTGGTGCTGAGACCAACAGACGAATAAGCAACTATAGCAGCTTTCCATTCTGGCGTTAATTCAACTGACCTGCCCATCTTATCACTGCAAAGTCTCAACTCTAAATGACTGTGTAAACACTGGCCTCATTGTAAAAACAAACGACAGCAAATAGTTGTGTATTGTTAGAAGAAATATGAGAAGAAGTCAAACTATCAAAGCAAGAATGTGTCAACAATGTTTAACAACAATTAGACTGGTATAACCTTAAGCAAACACCTGTAAAAGACAAAATTACGAAGTAATTAATGGTGAAGCGATAAATATTTCCACCAGTGTAATTTAAGGGCCTTAAAATGAGGTTTTCGGACACCCTATATAGATTCCCGAATTTTGTGTCTCACATTGAGAAGCGCAACATATGCTCTGGTCGTCCTTCTAGGATAAATTTTATATTTCGCCTATTTTAGCATGTATTTTGAGACGTTTTCCCTATACCCGCCTTTCTACTGTGTGAAAAGTACGGTGAGGAATTTTAAAAATGATTGGTGTATTGACTCTCATGGATGCCATACCTAATTTTACGATGCACCAGCATCCGAACACGAGTTATAGGCGTACATAAAGGTACACAAAAAGACAGACAGACAATTCTATTAGCTACAACATATCACCCAGATATCCAAATATGGGGAATACTACCAAACAGTATGAAACAAAATCATTCTTACAATGAACCAGTCTGTCGACAAAAAATAAATAAAAAAATAAATGATGAGTTAAAATGTGTTCTCAAACTAAATTCAACTAATGTGTACTTCATGACGTGAAATAGAATTGAAAGCCTTGTAGACGGAACGCAATACACGTCACATAGAAACTGACCCTCTACGTTGTGTTAGGTCCCCATACACAGGAAGACCCCTTTCATAAATAATAAAGGCTTGTGGGGCATGAAAATTCAGGTTCTTTAGCCTCAATTGGCCCAAATTCCTAAAAGCCGCAAAAAATGCTGATTCAATTCAGGAATTTTTGAAAATGATGTTGCTGTTTGGAGATATAATAGACCTTCTGTACTATAAGTCGCACGTGAAAATTGCGTGAAAACATTCTAGGTTACCCCTTGACCTCCTTAATTGCATTGATGAATTATACAGTCTAAGTTGGTTCCGTGATAACCTAATAGCCATTTGCAAACTTTCACAGAAATGTAATAAATGGAGTAACACTGCTTCTTACAGAAATAGATGGAAAGTTGGATGCCACCCCTTGAGATAATGTTGTCATGGTTACCGATTTGCATTCCCTCATTGGTTTGTTAAATTAAGTTTAAATTAGTTTTATGGGAATACTTCCGAAACTGTTGGTTTTAGAGCCTTATAATGTAGTTTTCGAGGACCCTTCAGGGCCCCCGAGTTTTGTTTCTGTCACCGAGGGGCTTTGTCTCGTCGTTGTACGCCATAATATAATACTAATATAGTCTAATAATACAATATAGGGATAGGAATATAATATGCCTGCCAGACCACACACGCAGGTGTAAATCGCGCGAAAAAAATCTAGAGTACCCCTTGACCCCCTTAAGCGCATTATACGTATTGATGAATTTTACAGCTTAATTTGGTTCCGTGTTAACCTTCCTGAATATAATAATATAATATAGGGATAGGAATATAATAGACCTGCCAGACCACACCCGCAGGTGTAAATCGCGCGAAAAAATTCTAGAGTACCCCTTGACCCCCCTTAAGCGCATTATACGTATTGATGAATTTTACAGCTTAATTTGGTTCCGTGATAACCTTCTAGCCGTTTGCAAACTTTCACACTAATGTAATTAATGGAATTGCAATAGATGGACCTCTGAGAATCTGTTGCCATGGTTAGCGGCTTGCATTCGTTCATTAGTTTATTAAATGAAATTAGTTTTCTGGGAATATCTCAAAAACTGTTGGTTTTAGGACCTTAAAATGTGGTTTTCGTGGACCCTTTAGGGCCCCCGAGTTTTGTCTTTCACATTGAGGGGCTGATAATGAGCTTTGTCACGTCCATCTACGCCTATTTCAGCATGTATTTTAAGGGAGTAGGTCCTCTTTTATGAGAGGTACGGAGAAGAGTTACATCAATGATTAATGTCGTGCCTCTGATGGATATCTGTACCAAATTTTACGTTGATACACCCAGCCGTTCTCGAGTTATAAGGGAACAAATTTGTCCACAGACAAACAAACAGACAGACAGACAAAAATAATATTTCGCGCTCATCCAGTATAAAACAGTCTGAAACGCGTAATTAACTCAAATTTCCGTAGAAATTCAGAAAAAAAAACAGGCAAACTTTCATTTTTATATAGAGAGAGATAGACTGCACCGCTCGGTGTTGACCGTGTTTTAATGCACACATTTAGGTTTTACTCGCTTACCGTTGGACATACACGAAAAGTGATAAGGACATTTCGGATAGAAAATTAAATTTTAAGGCTACCATCAAAATTTTGCTATTTCTTGGCGTTCTTTTATTATTTGAAATGGAAATATGGAGTTTTGAAATCAAACGGTGTAGTGACGTCACAAATGTGGGGTTTACTCGCTAACCGTTGGAGATACTTGAAAAGAAGTTTGCTATTTCCTAGCGTTCTCTTTTTATTTGAAATGGTAATATGAAAATAGTCTCCATTTTTAAATAGTGCAAAATATCGAAATCAAAAGTAGCCTATGTGTAAACATGGTAAAGCTCTCATATACCATCAAAATTTTGCTATTTCTTAGCGTTCTTTTTTACTTGAAATGGAAATATGAAATTTAGAAACCAATCGGTGTAGTGACGTCACAAATGTGGGTTTTACTCGCTAACCATTGGAGATACATGAAAAATGATAAGGACCTTTCAATAGAAAATCTATATATTTAAAACACTAAGGTGATTTTTGTTACCGCGAGATTGAGAGAACGACAGAACCGATTTACTTCGTAGAGCAATCTAACGAAAGCTCTTGGCCTGTAGATTTGCAGAGTGTCTCTAAAATAAGCAAATATGATACAGTATATTTTTAAATTAATATAGAAAATAGCAGAATTCTTGTCCCCTCACGCATGAGCACAATCCGCCTTGGCTCATGACAAAATGGCGTTGAGAACTCCATTAAAATGTAAGTTATTTAATAAGCTTCTATGTAATTGAAAACATACATTAACCAAGTTCTGACAATAAAATATAATAACAGTATGAACATATACGAATGCGCAACATTGTTTTTTTTTTTTTTTTATGAAATGAATTATTTTCTTCAGACAGCGTGTTTTGAAGTTAGTGAATGGTTGCGTCTGCTGGTGAACAAGAGTGCGCGAGTAGCTATTTGGTTAAGGGGACTTACTGTGGATCCAAGGAGCACAGGTTCGATCCCACCTCTCGCAATTTTTTTCCCACTGAAATATTGTTTTATCAAGGAGTATTAGTAACGTTTTATGTCAGTTAAAGATACATATTTCTACATTCCCTCTCAATACGTTTTATTTCCGTTTTACCATTGCATTACAGCATGTGATCAAAAGAGCTAACTGTTGTCCTCAATACGCCGTTTGAATATCTGCAATCAGTTCCAGTAACTGACAACATATAGTGCCCTTATAGTGCCAGTAACTGACAACAGATGGCAGCACCATTGCATCGATATAAATAAAAGAAAAGACATGGCGCGTTTTCACGTGATAGTTATTTATGAGAATTATAAACGAGTGGAATATTTAAGAAGGGAAATGTTGAAGAACATTAACTGACAGCTGAATGTGTAGGCTATGTTGTTTATGCACCTTAATATTCCAATTTCTTCCCAATGCTTCGGTGGTCAAGTTGGTAGCGTCCTAGACTAAAAGTTATAATTATTCATCATCGATATACTCTTAAATTATTAAAGAAAAAGTAGTTTTCCAGGCACTCGTGCGTGTCCACAATTGCTTTCGCCATGAGAGACTCCGATGACGGGCTCCGATATCGTGGTCACTCAGCCCCTAGTACTTTGGTGTGTATGTGTAAAATTTTCTCTGATAACCTGTGTTATTGTGATGGCTGCATTAATGTGTGTATTTGTAATTAAGGTGGGAAATGGCAAGGAGACGGCCGAGGCCTTAAGTTAGGTACCATCCCGGTATTTGCCTTGAGTGGAAGTGGGAAACCAGGGAAAACCACATCCAAGATTGTCGAGGTGGGAATCAAACCTTCCTCTTCTTAGTTATACCTCAATAGACTGAATGTGCCCCGTTTTTGCCCTCAGACCAGAATTAAATTTCTTGGCGGAGCAGGAAATGTAACCCGGGTCTCCGAGGCGATAGCCAAGAATGGGTGGGCTTCCATGTGTTAATACGATTTTTGACATGCACGGGACATAGAATTATAGAACTGCCTCCATTAGGGTGACTGCCGAAGTGAGTATTGAGTATAGGCCTATGCTCATTCCTGTAGTTGGCAAAGTGATTCTATGTTCCCCTGCAAAATGTACTTCCATAACCTATAACAGGTGATGGAAATTGCTTATTTAGAGCATTTTTGTACTGTCTATATCAAAATGAAGAACGTCCTTCTGAGCTGCGTTTTCGAGCTATTGCAAAAATTTCGCTGGCAGGAACAATTATAAGGAATTTATTTTAAGCGATCAGTCTCATCGCTTTCTCCTCACCAACCAACTTGAGTATGAAAGTCTCTGGACGGTCATGTTAAACATCATTGTATAAGACAATTGTTTAATGATTATTTGTTTAGAGTGCTGAGTCTAACTACGCAGTTGATTTCGGCAAATGGAAGTATTATTTGCCATTTAATATTTAACGGCTCCGTTATTGCAGGACACTATAGTGTTATCGAATAATACGATGCCCCATTTAAAATCCAATATAAATAGGCCATTTCAGAAACAATTCCAGATATTATGCAGTACAGTGTAAGGTCTTTGACGATCCAATGTAAACATTGTTCTACATTGTATTTCTCTTGCGTAAAATCTACGCGTGGTTACTTTGGCCTTTACTGTTGTGATGGAAAAATTGATCTGCTGGAATATAAAATATTTGCCAAGCTGCAACAATGTAATGATATAAATTTAAAAGTCATTGAAATTATATCCAGTAGTTCAAACACATACATTAGCGTTAACAGATTGGATACTGAAGATGAAAGCCAGCTACTTCATTTCCCTATTATAGAATTCTTCAATTCCTTGGAATTAAGTGATTCACCTCCACATACTCCGAACGTTTGAGCCATAGTTATGCTCCTTAGAAATCTGAACGTTTCCCAAGGACTCACATAAGGAAATATATTAAGTGTAAGAAATATGTAAGAAATTGCTTGGATTCGGATATAATAGGTGCAGTAACATTAGGCAGAGAGCTCAAATCCTACGACTTGATTTAACACCTTCCGATAAAAACTTGCAGGTACAGTACATTTTATTTTAATAGGCAACAATGTCCTATTCGCTCGGCCTACTTTATCACGATCAATCAAGCTCAAGGGGAAACTCTTGAACGTATTGGGCTATTTACCTCATCACGTTTTCAGTCACAACCAGCATTATGTTGCAATGTTGAGAGTGCTATCTTTGCGCGTCCTTAAAGTTGCAATAGTGTTAAAAGGTAATCGTACAAAGAATGTAACTTATGTAAGAAGCTTCTTCAGTATTTTTTTTTCATTGTCCGTCATGTTTTGACGGGTTTCAACTAGTTAAATTTTATAGCTCTCATGTGCCATAAAACGTTTGCTATTTCTTAGTGTTCTCTTTTTATTTGAAATGGAAATATCAAAATAGTCGCCATTTTTAAATAGAGCAAAATATCGGAATCAAAAGTAGCCTATGTGTAAACCTGGCGAAGCTCACATATACCATGAAAAGTTTGCTATTTCTTAGCGTTCTCTTTTTATTTTAAATGGTAATATGAAAATAGTCTCCATTTTTAAATAGTGCAAAATATCGAAATCAAAAGTAGCCTATGTGTAAACTTGGTAAAGCTCACACAGACCATCAAAATTTTGCTATTTCTTAGCGTTCTTTTTTATTTGAAATGGAAATATGAAATTTTGAAACCAAACGGTGTAGTGACGTCTCAAATGTGGGTTTTACTCGCTAACCATGGGAGATACACGAAAAGTGATAAGGACCTTTCGGATAGAAAATTAAATTTTAAAGCTCGTATGGGCCATCAAAAGTTTGTTATTTCTTAGCGTTCTCTTTTTGTTTGAAATGGAAATATGAAAATAGTCGCCAGTTTTAAATAATGCAAAATATCGAAATCAAAAGTGGCCTATGTGTAGACCTGGTAAATCAGCCACACCCATGCAAAATTTCATTTCAATCGGACCATTCGTATTTGAAATGGAAATATGAAATTTTGAAACCAAACGGTGTAGTGACGTAACAAATGTGGGTTTTACTCGCTAACCGTTGGAGATACACGAAAAGTGATATGGACCTTTCGGATAGAAAATTAAATTTTAAAACTCGTATTGAACCCTTCAGAATAGCAGTGTTTTATGCAAGAATCTTAGATCAAGGGGTCGCGTTCAGTTCATAGTGTGGTGTTTACGTCCGCCAAACTACGTGCTTTTCTGAGGCAAGGGTTATAGGATGAAAACTATAACTAAGAAAGAAAGGAGACAAAACGTAAGATAATAACTAGATTTAATAACTAATTTGTGCATAAAAAATAAAACAAACAATAATAAACAAATTCCTCCCTGAATTTTTTCCCTGACAGGAATATTTATCACTTTGAGGAGTCAGATGGATCTCCCCTTTTCTAATAAAATGTGGATCCCAGTTCCACTATCTTGCATGTGAATTTATGTTCGCGTGGTGACTATCTACGGGAAATGAGTACTTGGATGATCATTCGTTCACACCGGGTTAACAGCCACGGTGCTCACGAACAATCACCTCGTAAAATCAACTTTTATGGCTATGGGCATAACATTAATAAAAATCCTTAAATCTAACTCTGACACACATATTACAACTCTACTATTTACAGGCATCTCTCTGAGACCCTTATTAGTGTGGTGACACACTTAACCAAATGAGCTGCCACAATGGCCAGATACTCAACAACAAGGAAAAACAGCGCCGCACGTGACTCACGGGTCACTGACATGGAAAATCAACATAGAATAAACCAACAACAACAACAAACAACCTGAGTGGTTAAGGTTACTTTATATTAACAAAACTGCATGTTAAAGATACGCTTCGAAGATTATCGTGTTTCGTAGGCAACTCCCATTTATTTAAACAATTTTACCATTGATCAGTTTCTCACATTTATATTTATTTTCAAGTAATTGGGAGCCAGACGTGCACTCCACTAATGAGCTCTGCTTGCGAAACTCAGCCAGCCCTTGTGACAACAACTCACCCCTTCCACAATACCAGTCATGTCCCCCATCCAGTGTATATAAATAGCCGACCAGCTGAACTGTTATCTCAAGGAATCAACAGCCGCTAACATCTCCTCCCACTCAACATATGGTCAGACAATAATCACATATCCATAATTGTCCTCGCAAGGATACAATATGAATCTGGTACCAAGCTGACAGAAATCAGTCTCTGCTGAAATTCCCGCTTGTAATACCACAAAAAAAAATATACTCACGGTACACACATCTGGGACTGACATAACGCCTTTTCACATGGGTCTGCTGAATTAGAGCTCGCAAACATTTAACACAATATTTAAAACCTACGATAGAGCTGAGTACTCTTCGTCACAAATTACATTGCTCCAAAGGCAATAATCACACTGAATCTGATCAATAATAATTCTCAACAAATTTTAATTACCCTCCAATCTACTATATAATTATATTAATTCAGTCCTACTTCTGAAACACGACATATCTCCGAGAGACGTTTTTAACCGCACTTCGTAACCTAGGCGAACACGGCCGTTCACATAGATACGTTAGTTAACACAACACAAAGAAAAGAACCTTCCATTAACTACAATTGTGCGAGCTGCTTCCAAACAAAAGTGTGTCAGATCAAAACTAAATATACTACATTAAATCACACAAGCAAAGTATTTACAAAAATATGTCCCATAAACCATAAGTTAATTTAATAAATAATAAAATATTATTTTGTACTCATCTCTTGTTGTAGTCACCCGTCAAAGAACATCAGACGCCATTCCCCAACTGGATGGTTCTTTATCTCATAGCAGCCATCTGGACGGACTGTTGAGACTTCCACACTTCTTCTGCATTCATCGATGTCATCCTTGCGCTGATACAAAAATTAGGTTATTATGCACTTTATGTCTGACTATTAAATTCGCTTGTTCAGGTACTAAATTCCCTGTCACTGTTCGTTGGCGAATTATCGACGCTACTGTCCCTATAACTATAGTACTATGACTATCTATCACTGAATTTACCACTTTACAATGAATATCTTGTGTCCTCGACACAAATACAAGTCTAGAACCATGTCTCACCGCGCGTCGCTTCTAAAATTGAGGTAGCCACACCTGTCCTTATGATACATCGCTCTGCTATTTCTTTTCATAGCTCAAGTACTTAGCCTTTTGTTAAACTGATGCAGGTATGTCCCTACTGTCTCCAACAAAAGCTTGAAATTTCCTCATCACTGTCTGGCTACTTTCATGATGCTGGTTGAAATATTTATTAATTGAAGAAATAAAAAGTAGAATCATTTAACCAACATAGGGTAAAGGGTTCAGTATGGACCATCAAAAGTTTGTTATTTCTTAGCGTTCTCTTTTTGTTTGAAATGGAAATATGAAAATAGTCGCCATTTTTAAATAGTGCTAAATATCGAAATCAAAAGTAGCCTATTTGTAAACCTGGTAAATCAGCTACACCCATGCAAAATTTCATTTCAATCGGACCATTTTTATTTGAAATGGAATTATGAAATTTTGAAACCAAACGGTGTAGTGACGTAACAAATGTGGGTTTTACTCGCTAACCGTTGGAGATACACGAAAAGTGATATGGACCTTTCGGATAGAAAATTAAATTTTAAAGCTCGTATGGGCCATCAAAAGTTTGTTATTTCTTAGCGTTCTCTTTTTGTTTGAAATGGAAATATGAAAATAGTCGCCATTTTTAAATAGTGCTAAGTATCGAAATCAAAAGTAGCCTATTTGTAAACCTGGTTAATCAGATACATCCATGCAAAATTTCATTTCAATCGGACTAGTGGTTCTTGCGTGATTGAGTAACAGACAGACAGAACGACAAACACCATCTCATTTTTAGTCTATCTTCAATTTTGAAAAAATAGGCTTATGAGATCACCTTTTGTCCGTGATTGTGTGCTTGTGTGAGTGTGTGTGGGAGGGGGGGGGAGGTGTGTGTGTGTCCCTAATAACTTCTAAACGGCTGGAGCGATTTCAATGAAACTCGGTAAGTTCGTAGCACTATCCCGGACGACCCCGACCGTGCCATTCAAATTTTGTTACGTCTCACCAATCCAACATGGCGGCTGTGCGAAATGTTTCACCAGCATTCATTATCTCCGAAACTATTCCCGATATCATCTTGGATTTTTTACGGTAATGAAGGGAACTACTAGAAGTTCACCTATGTGGCTTTTGAAAAACTGGTAACTACAAAACCAACATGTCGGCCACGCGAATTTGCGACTTTTAAATAGAAGTTTCTCGCGTTTTAACCAACCAAACGCAATAAAACATGTTACAGTATATGTTTATACACATTGTAATGCACTGATATCTAACTTCGTTCAATTGTTTACATAACCACAAGATGGCGGATGTGCGAAATATTTCACCGGCATTCTATATCTCTGAAACTATTAGCGGTATCACCCTGAAATTTTGTACGGAGATAAAGGGCACTGCTGGAAGTTCGTCTATAAGACATTCAAAAACCGGTTAACTACAAAACGAACATGGCGGCCAAGCGAATTTGAAAATTTTAAATAGACATTTCTCGCGATTTAATGTTCCAAACGCAATGAAATCTGGTACATGAAATGTTTATACACATTGTAATGCACTAGTATCTAATTTAATTCAATTGTTTACATAACCTCAAGATGGCGGCTGTGCGAATTTTAAAATTAAGTTTTTATTTCATGTGTCGTAATCATGCGATCGAAGTGAAAGTTTGAATAATGAACCTACGCAATAATTATCCTTTAATGGTACATGACTAAATGGCCTATACATTTAACAATCCAACATGGTGACCATCCGAAATATTTAGACGGCTCTGTATATCTACGAATCCATTATAGCAATCAAACTGAATTTATTTATGTTCATACGGGCTATGAAATTAAGTTCACCTATAGGACTTTAAATAACCTGGTGATCACAAATCCAACATGGCGGCGACGCGAAGTATAAATATTCACATGGACGTTACTCGCAATTTAACCATCTGAGTGCAGTGAAACTTGGTACAGTAATCCTTATACGAATGTTAATCCACTGGCATCTAATTTATTTCAATTGTTTTCATAACCACAAGATGGCAGCTGTGCGAATTTTTAAAATTTCCTTGTAACTTCTTGTGTCCTCAACATGCGATTGAAGTTTGAATGCTACACGTACACAATAATCTTCATGTAACAGTACATAACTCTAGGACCTATCCTACATATATAAAATCCAACATGGCGACCATCCGAAATATTTAGTCGGTTCTCAATGTCTACGAATCTATTACAGCAATCTAACTGAAATTTTGTATGTTGATAGAGGCAATTAACATAAGTAGGATATATGAAAATAGGCTGTATAGTTCTTCACGGAACTACTTGTTGTACTATTACATTAAGCTTATTGTGTACGTGTGGTATTCAAACTTCAATCGCATGATTAGAACACAAGGAGTAAAAACGATATTTTAAAATTTCGCACAGCTGCCATATTGTGATTATGCAAACGATTGAAATAAATTAGATGCCAGTGGATTAACATTTGTATAAGCATTTAACGTGCACCGTTTCACTATACTCGGATAGTTAATTCGGGAGAAACGTCCATTTAAATATTTATACTTCGCGTCGCCGCCATGTTGGATTTGTGATCACCAGGTTACTGGAAGTCCTATAGGTGAACATATGTTCATAGCCTCTATGAACATTAAAAATTTCAGTTTGATTGCTGTAAAAGATTCAGAGATATTGAGAACCGTCTAAATATTTCGAATTCTCGCCATTTGGATTGTTATATGTATAGGGCCATTGAGTTATGTACCATTCAAGGACAATTATTGCCTAGGTTCATTATTCAAACTTTCACTTCGATCGCATGATTACGACACAAGAAATAAAAACTTAATTTTAAAATTTCGCCATCTTGATGTTATGTAAACAATTGAACTAAATTAGATGCCAGTGCATTACAATAGGTAACATCATTTACTGTACCAAATTTCACTGCGCTCGGAGAGTTAAATTACAAGAAGAGTTTATTAAAATATTTCAACTTCACATGGCCGCTATGTTCGTATTGTAATTTACAGGTTTATGAAAGTTACATAGATAAACTGGTGTCAGTATCTTTTATCACCGTATAAAATTTCTGGGTGATATCTGTAATAGTTTCGGAGATATAGGATGTCAGTGAAATATTTCGCACGGCCGCCATTTTGAGGTTATGTAAACAATTGAACTAAATTAGACTCCATTGCATTGCAATGTGTATAAACATTTGCTGTACCAAGTTTCATTACGTTTGGATAGTTAAATCGCGAGAAAAGTCAACTTAAAAGTCTCAAATTCGCTTGGCCGCCATGTTGGTTTTGTAGTCATCAGGTTTTTGAAAGTCTCATAGGTGAACTTCTAGTAGTGCCCTTTATCACCGTACACAATTTCAATCCGATATCGGTAATAGTTTCGGAGATACAAAATGCTGGTGAAATATTTTCACAGCCGCCATGTTGAATTGGTGATACATAATAAAATTTGAAGGGCACGGTCGAGGTCGGCCAGAATTGTGCTATGATCTTACCGAGTTTCACTGGAATCGCTCCTACCGGTTAGAAGTTATTAGGGGGACACATACACCTCTCTCTCTCTCTCTCTCTCTCTCTCTCACACACACGCACACACACACGGACAAATGGTGATCTCATAAGCCTATTTTTTCATAAAATGAAAATAGTCTAAAAATGAATTTTACTTGATAGTTCATTTGTTCCGTATGCGTTCATATCCCATTCATCCCATCACGAAGAAACTTTGGTGAGTTGTTGTGCACACTCCTGCAAAGGTTTCTGAATCAGTAAATCAATTTTACAGTGGGTGGCACACGAGTAGTTTCTACAATTGAATAATGGCACACAAATCTTTTCAACCAAGTCCCGTTGCGTTCATATAGACCTATCATTTATTCGATTGCGATGAAATTTGGGTGAGTTATTGTGCACACTCGCGCGAAGGTTTATGAATTAGTAAATCCATTTTACATTAGGCGGCGCATGAATAGTTTCAACAAGTGAGTGAAGGTGCGCAAATCTTTTCAACAAAGTCCCGTATGCGTTCATATACCATTTATTCGATTGCGATGAAACTTTGGTGACTTATTGTGTGAAGACGTCTCAGTAATTTTCTCCATATGTGTGCATAAAAGAGTCGTCCTGTTGCAAAACTCGTTCAATCCACTTGTAAATAAGGATCATGTCGTAAAATTATTTATTTTATTATTTTATTTTATTTTATTTTGTTTTATTTTGTTTTGTTTAGTTTTATTTTGCTTTATTTTGCTTTGTTTTGTTTTATTTTGATTTTTTTGTTTATTTTGTTTTGTTTTATTTTGATTTTCCAGAAAACAACCATAAAACCAAAAACAAAAAACACGAAGTAAAAATAGAAATTCAAAAACAAAAGCAAAAGCAGAAAACAAAAAACAAGATACACAAAGCAAAAAGCAAAATTTAAAAAAGTCAAAAGCAGAAAACAAACACAAAACCAAAACCGAGAAAGAAAAGCAAAAAGTAAAATTCAAAAGCAAAAGCACAAAGCAAACACAAAACCAAAAACACAAAGCAAAAAGCAAAACGTAGAAAACAACAAACACAGAAGATACGCGAGGCAAAGTCGAGAGAAACGTTTCTCGTGAAAATGATTCTTATTCACAAGTGGAACGAGTTTTGCAACTGGATGACTCAAATCCTGGCTATGGCATCTTCTAAATGCACGATATTTAGCCTATTTTCATTTATGAAAAAAATAGGCTTATGAGATCACCTTTTGTCCGTGTGTCTGTCTGTGTGTGCGTGTGTGTGAGGATTTTAGTGTGTCCCACCTAATAACTTCTAAACGGCTGTAGCGATTTCAATGAAACTCGGTAAGTTCATAGCACTAATGTATTGCTGCTGGACAGTTGCGTAATAGAACATCTTGAGTTGAAAAGAAGACTATTGTTGAGTCGGATATTGATTGTCATTTTAATGGGGTCTGAACATCAAGATAATCTTCTCTTGTCGCTGTGAGTCCCTCTTGTGTAACCGAAATGATTTGGTTACATAGCTCACCCTCGGGTTTCTGTAAGTATGTATTAGCGCCGTGGTGTGAGAGGTGGGTAACTTAGGTTACCACCATGGCCACCTATTGTTGGGGCACCACAGAGAGTCTAGTGATTTGTGCCAACTAGATTCTTTGTGGTGGTCCAGCAGTGGGTGACAGGTGGCTATGCCCACTTACAATGTTACTATGATGATGTTATGTTTTGAACAATGGTTATGTTATGTTTTGATGGATGGTTATGTTATGTTTTGTTGTATGGTGATGTAGAAAGAGACGTTTAAGAAAACGCAAGAAGAACAGAAAAGAGCAGAAGAATATTAAGTATTGAGAGGGGCCTCTTCCTCATGAAGGTTGTTGTGGATACTGTGCAAGTGATGCAGGTAATGGAAGCTTGCTTACATATAGACAAACAAGTAATAACAGTTGTGATTCCCAGAGAACAACCAGAAATGAAGAACTTGTAAGTGGAGAAGGACCATTATTATCGTATGGTTGTGATTTCAACCTTTCTTCGGGGAAATTTGCATTTAAACTGTCATTGTGCAATGTATCTAGTATTAGATATTAATAAATTAATGTAAATTAATGAAGTTACTGTACTGTACTGTGTGTGATTCTTTTTGCGAGTACATCACCCTGCTACCCTGAGGTGGCAAACGTGGACATTATTATAAACATTACACTTGATACAATTTGAATTTGTAGGTCTAGAGTTCAAATCTCTATGAAGCCCAAAATTTAAGCACAAATTTCGAGTCATTCTCGCAGTTCACTTTTGAAGGTCTGGGAGATTTTTGATGCATGTAGGCCTAGTCCCAAATTTCTCCCAAAATATTGTACCTAGCCTTTTTTACCAAAATACTCCAGCACAATTTCTCGCCCATTGCATCTACCCTTTGGTTGGCAATAATGGATGCTAATGTAGTAGGAAGGATGCAGGTGCAGTAGGGTGTCCAATGCACTCTATGAAGGCGTACACTCACTAACCCGCCCGCCTGGCCGCCACTGAATACACTACCACACTCACTTTGCGGTAGTGTGCGCGCCGAACAATGGCTATCATCGCCGCCACAATGGGAAACAATGGCGGCCATTGTGTTGTTGTATCTGACGCCATTCTCCCAACTTCTTGTAGCTGCACATTAAACTTGAATATCCTCCACTCCCCTACCCCCCTACTCTCTCTGTACTATAATGCATGCATGGTTTGGTTTGTATGTGTGTGTGTTGCCGGTGGTTTTAGTATTATAGCATATAGTGGGGTTTGGGAACAAAATATACTTCATTTGAGCAAACGCCGCGCGTGTACAATAGTTGACTGACATTTTCAGATAGGCTATTGTTGTGAGAGTATGTATATGTGTGCGAGCCCGCACGCTTTTGCCTTGGTGGACTCTGTACTTTAGTTTTACTGTGCTAACGCTAGGAAGAGGCTGTGTTGTGTTGTGTTGTGTTGTGTAGTGTGCAAGGCGGTGCTCAACGTCGTGACGCATCGCATCGCATCGTGGCGCTATGGAAACAGGTAGGCTAGTGTGTTACTCTTCAGTGAGAGGTCCTAGCAGAGAGGGTTCGATACGTGTGAGCAGAGCCAGTGGCAAAGCTTCCCCTTCCCCCACCCTCCACCTACCGCCCTCACACTTGAAGGGCGGTGTTGGTGGGGTAGGCCTCAATTGTGCATGTGTGTGTGTGTGTATGTTCCTTGCTACGCACATTATTCACTCACCAATACCACGTTATTGGCATTGTCCTGCACCTTGCACGCTGTTTGCACCACAACAATCGCTCTACTTGTTGTAGGCCTACCTGCCAAAGAGGACACTTCCTTAAATTATATTTGCAAACTTATCTAATATCACGTATCTGTATGCTAATTACGATGCCGGAATAAGGGCACTGCAGTGTTCTTAAGTTGGTTAAAATGTTTAAAAAATTTAGGTTATTTTGGGAATATCTAATACTAACATAGCATTTGTCTTGACGAATTGGTTAAGCTTTTTGTAAACCTGAAGGCAACTCAAACTACTGTACTTTTCTGTGTCGGTATGACTGATGAAATCTGTGCTTTCCTGTTCTTTTCTGTCCTTTAGTATTTTCCTTATTTTGTGTCACTTTTAAATATTTTATTTTATCTAGCTTTGCATTACACTGTTGCGAACACATTCGTGACAAGATAGTAATTAGTATATCACGTCGTACTAGGTAACTCTTACCTTTATAGTGAGCTGCACACCTACTGTAGTTTCACTATCATGTGACAGCATCATCAGGCGGTTAAGGACGACTGATGCCACCTGATGACGCTGTCACGTGACGGTGAACTTTGTCGCGCTGCATAGTTTATCGGTAAGTATGTAGACAAGACGTAGTGATGTGGTATTGCGTGTTCCATGTGATCCCATTCATGGCTTGGTTAAATATGTTTTATGTATGAGACGAGTTTTACCTATAGTTTGGAACGAATTAAGGAGATTTTTAAGTCTAAAACTGACATTGTCTTTCTTTCTATTCAGTTTTGCTCTATTCTGCGTTGTATGCCATGACACTCCTCGTATTTCCCAAAATTGATATTTAAATTACGGCTTCCATTAACTCAGAAAATAGAACCAATCTAATAAAACTAATGTCAGTTCCGGAATTAACGCCATGATCTGATCAATGATCATTATGGCGTTTGAAGCCATTTTCAGTGTTGCCTTAGTAATCAAAATGTTGATTATTTTCAGTCGGTCAACACGATTATACCCAAATGAGATGGGTTATTCCCTAATCCTGAAGAAAATTACATGAGATTAATAAACCCATCAAACGTTTGATCAATGATTATTAATCACCTCAATGTAACAGGCAATGAAATAAGTTTTTACCAGTGTTACTTAGGTACTTTTAGATCGATTCCATGGTGAAATAAAATTGCTCCTAAGGGTTTTTAGTATTATGTAGTTGTAGATTTGGTGTATGTGGAATCTATCCAATTACCTGTGTAATCATGATGGCTGTACATGTCTGTGTGTTTCTAATTAGGGTTAAAAATCGGATAGGAAACAGGAGAGGACTTAATTTATGTACCTACTGACATTTGTCTGGAGGGGGGCGTAATGGCGCTGTGGCTTAGCTGCTCGTCTTTCACCCTAACGGCCGGGGTTCAAATCCCGGTGATGGGGTGGAATTTTCACCTGAAAAATCACGTGGCGTCAGGAAAGGCATCCGGTCTTAAATCTCCGGCTTAAACAAAAAATGAACCTGGCTGGCTCCGGTGACCCCAATTAACTGGGAAAAGCCGAGGAAAGTTAATTACTGGCATTTGTCTGGAGTTGAAGTGAGAAAAAACTGAAAAAACACTTCTAAGATCGCTGAGGTGAGAATTAACTTCTTTGGCAAAGCTTGCAATCGAGCCGCACCTGCGTGATCACAGACAAGAATACCAGTTTCTACGCCACGAGATGGACTGAGGTTTTCTTTAGATTTTATTTATATCTACACTCCATGGCGTAGCAATTGGCGTGGTTGGATGGAACCACTGAAATCCTGGGCATGATTCCCGTCTCTGACAAAATATTTCAGTCGTACACTTTTCTGATCTGGGATCGCTTTGCTTTGCGATGGCAAACGGTTATCTCCCTGATGCAATGGCAGGAGTTGTTCAGAATGAATCTTTAGTGGTCCATTGCCACTGTCAGGAGTACTGGGAAGTTGTTATACGCCTACGTAAAATACGCGTGTGGTTTAGCTTTGAAATGTGCAAAAACATGAGAAAATTGGTGACATGAAGCTTGCGACATATGTCTGCACTGGATAAGCCACGAAGGGGGAACCTTGGAAACGACGGACCATTAATTATTGTACAGATAAACAATCATAAAATGCCGCATCTCTTGAGGCATGAAAAATGCCAAGTGTCACTTCGGCTGCTGTCGGCTACGTACATTTCGGTGGATATGTACTGCAACATGGTCAGTCCGTAATTCTCTCTCTCTCTCTCTCTCGTTATCGGCCAACTCCTTGTCTCGCTTCCACACGCACCGTGTCGTGGTAAGACATGATATACTCACAATGCCATGTGTTGTGCTGTAGCGTAGTAGGTTAGCTGTCAGGTTGTAAAGTCGTTCATCGCCGAGCTACCGCAGTTCGAGTCACCCCGTGAATATTATTTTTGTGAAGCAACACACCATGATGATGTCATGCTCCGAAGACAACCGCGTTTGGCCGAGCTAACGTTGATGATAATACGTCATTACATTCTGCCATGGCTCACTATACACACGCATCCAGAGAGTACTTTTCCGAGCAGGACACTATTGAACTACTCAACTGGGTCCCTCGAACTCCAGACTTGAACCCCATGGAGCATGTGTGGGCAAAGTGGAAACGCCATATCAGGGAAATCTGGTATCACCCTCCCTCTCGTTCGCAGGATGCAATGTGGGAGATTATTTTGGAGGCATGGGAGAAGGTTGCCCTTGATGAACAGCACTTCAGAAATCTAGTTCAGTCAATGCCACGTCGGCTACAGCAAGTTGTCGAAGCGGGTGGATACTGGACGAGATATTGAGGAAGTGTCTACAACAGTCTTTTTCATGACTAAAAATAAGCAAATTCATTAAGCCAGATTTCCCTTTGTATAGAAACACAGACGTATTTCGTTCATGAAACATTTGACATGTTTAAAAAATAAACACGCGAGTACGATTTCAACCCCGGTTCTTTGTCGTTTCACGCAACGCCTCTTTCCCTGAGCTAACTTGCAGTCTGTAGAAAGCTCATAGAACTGTAATGATATTTCCAATATCTCATGCACGTCTATGACAGCTATCATAGACCCAGTGGTAATTAACTAACGGTTTATTGCAATATTTCGTAGTAAATCTTAAAAGGCGTCCAGTATCGTGCGGTTCCACAATGGTATAGGCAAACGGAGGCCTTCAAAACAAAAAGAGTTGCCGAGACCAATATTTTAACCATGGTGGTCCGGGTTACCAACTTCGCACCTTTCCTCTACGCTAACACAGCTACTCTGTTAAGCGCTTCTCATCCATCGTCACTTGGGACGTGTCCCTCACTTAACGCATTTATTTTCGCATTTGGACGGTTTCTCATTAATTGCATATCATTCTTCTCTGTTATTCTGATATGTGCACAGTGGCACTGTGTACTGATAGTTGCATTTTGTTGCGAACATGTCGTTGAACAAAGATGGAAGTGCATCAATTATGCTGCAGCTGTACAGCCACGTCCAAGCACGATGATACCCGAACAGGACTTAGATATTATCCATGCGCCAATTTATGATTGTCTATCTGTACTTTGGATCAATCAATCTCACTTCTGTACACATTTCGGCAGCTTGTTTGTTGTTCCTACGGTAATTGGAATCTAGTTTGTGGATATGGTTGCTAGGTTCCCTTCCTTCGTTCCTTCCTATCTTCCTGTCCTTGTTCGTTCCTTCCTTTCTTCCTTCCTTTCTTTCCTGTCTTCACTCCCTCCTTCCTTTCTTTCCTGTCTTCGATCCCTCCATCCTTTCATTCCTGTCTTCGTTCCCTCCTTCCTTTCTTTCCCGTCTTTGTTCCCTCCTTCCCTTCATTCCCGTATCGTTCCCTCCTTCATTTCTTTCCTGTCTTCGTTCCCTCCTTACATTCTTTTCCGTCTTCGTTCCCTCCTTCCTTTCTTTCCTGACTTCGTTCCCTCCTTCCAATCTTTCCTGTCTTCGTTCCCTCCTTCCTTTCTTTCCCGTCTTCGTTCCCTCCTTCCTTTCTTTCCCGTCTTCGTTACCTCCTTCCTTTCTTTCCTGTCTTCGTTCCCCCTTCCTTCCTTTCCTGTCTTCGTTGCCTCCTTCCTTTCCATCCTGTCTTCGCTCCCCCTCCCTTTCTTTCCTGTCTTCGCCCCCCCCCCCTCCCTTTCTTTTCTGTCTTCGTTCCCTCCTTCCTTTCTTTCCCGTCTTCATTCCCTACTCCCTTTCTTTCCCGTCTTCGTTCCCTCCTTCCTTTTTCCCCGTCTTCGTTCCCTCCTTCCTTTCTTTCTTTCCTGTCTTCGTTCCTTCCTTCCTTTCTTTCCCGTCTTCGTTCCCTCCTTCCTTTCATTGCTGTCTTCGTTCCCTCCTTCCTTTCTTTCCCGTCTTCGTTCCCTCCTTCCTTTCATTGCTGTCTTCATTCTCTCCTTCCTTTCTTTCCCGTCTTCGTTCCCCCTTCCTTTCTTTCCCGTCTTCGTCCCCCCCCCCCTCCTTTCTTTCCTGTCTTCGTTCCCTCCTTCCTTTCTTTCTGTCTTCTTTACCTCCCTTCCTTTCTTCCTGTCTTCGTTCCTTCCTTTCTATCTTCGTTCCGTCCTTCGTTCCTTCCTTCCTGTCTTCGTTCCTTATTGTTGTGGTTGATATTTTATCTAGGGGCTTATGCATTGTGATCATCAGTAAATCTTGTTAAGTGCGTGTGGAATTTGCATTGTAACCTGTGTTGTTGTGGTGTATGTAGTATTGCTAGTATTTGAGGCATGTATTGAGAAGGAATTAGCCGTGGCTGTAAGCTTGGAACCGTCCCGGTATGTGCCTGGTGTAGAAGTAGAAAACCATGAAAACAATTTCTACGATGCTCGAAGTGGAAATCGGTCTCTTATCTTTTCAGGTTTGCCTTACAAAGCCCATGCCTTTGCAAGGAACACTCATTGAATTGACCTCTCCTTTTTTATGACATTGGGCTAATACAAAAGTTTCATGATCTGGATCCAAAACTTGAGGTTCTTGTTCCCATTTAACACCACCAGAAACTCTTCAAAATTAAGTTTTTGAATGTTCGCGCGCGGAAGCCTTGTCTCCACTCCTTGTCTGCCACTGCCTGCACGTTAGGGGAATTCCAGCCGATACCAAGCGAGCCAAGCCTCAGCGTATGATGCCAAACGTAAATGGGTTCATAAAGCAAGTGTCTCTTGGCCTGCACCTCAGGTTTCCCCAAAAATAATATAGAATGTTCTGTTGGCAAATTCCACACAGTATCAGAGTAGTTGACATAGTGTTCATTATACAGAATATTCACCAACCTAACAACTTCAATGCTAATCTGGAAAACCTCACATGCTACAGGATCATTATCTATGTGCGCCCCGATAAACACGGCAAACTAAGCCGGCTGTGACTGGCGCAGATCGCGGGCACGTGTACGTGGTTCATCCGGGGGTTGGCGCGCTCCGCTGACTCATACAGCTAATTCACACGTGTTTTGTCATTCATATGGACGTGTATCTGCAAACCTTAGACGTTAGTGTTGGACGTTTAGTGAGTATTGTGATTACTGTGATTGTTGGTCATGCTTAGACACCAATTCACATTGCGCCGAAAATCTTGTTCTGAAACGAGACGAAAATTTCGAATCAAAGTTTCCAGGAAGACCTGTGCCTACCTAATGCCAGTACAATTAGGAGGCTCGTTAAACAATTCAAGGAAACAGGCTCCAAAAATAATAAAATAGTTGACAGACATTCTTTCATCAGAAGATGTCAGGTGTGTTTTATAAGAGAGGGAGGACATTTTCAGCATAGCCTATGAGCACTGTAAGTACACATTATTGAACATCTTTGGTAAAAGTGTGAAAGTTCACACTAACCACCGGCTGAATGACAGGCACAGTTATATGTATTATTTCAGTATTATAGATCCCTCCTGTGGGGCCCACAAGTGACCGATCGTGACAAATGAATATTGCAATGAAAGAGAATAGACATTAGCAGTGACGAATTGCACTATAATTTCATACATATCTATATGCTAATTTCTTTAAAAAATTACTTTTAAAATTGTACGAAGTGTGCGATTTGCAGATTCAGTTGCTGTAGAAAAATATGCTCCATAATTGCTATCCACTTCACATTTTGGCCTCTGTGACGCCTGTTTAATGTCATTTCAACATTCTGAGGTATTTACTTTATCATTTCCCAAGGATTTCAGAAGCAGTAAATCAAAGGAATGAGTACTCAAATCGTATAATTTCATAAATATTGAATAACCGGTGAGTGTTATGATGATCCAATTTTCCGTGATTGCCATCTTAAGTTAGGGAACGTACAACTTGGAATTTTAACTGAAATGTAAATAGTGTTCTATAATCATTTGGTTGAAATAAAAACAAAAAAAATATTGGAATGCAGCCGAAATAAATCAGAATCCTCTATGGACATCAAATTGGCAGGTGAAAAACTGAAGGAAGTAGGAGACTTCTGTTATTTAGGAAGCAAAATAAACAGTGATGGACGAAACAAAGAGGATATAAAAAGTAGGATAGCTCAGGCAAGGAAAGCATTTCTACAGAAAAGGAATGTGTTGTGTTAGGAAGTCATTTTTGAAGGCCTTTGTCTGGAGCGTGGCACCCTATGGAAGTGAAACTTGGACTATTGGTGCAGCAGAAAAGAGGAGAATTGAAGCGTTTGAAATGTGGTGTTACAGGAGAATGATGAAGATCAGATGGGTAGATAGGGTTACAAACGAAAAGGTTTTAAGGCTAGTGGGGGAGGAGAGATGTTTCTGGCGACTGCTAATGAAGAGAAGAGATAGGTTGGTAGGACACATACTAAGACACCCAGGAATAGCAAGCTTAGTTATGGAAGGAAGAGTCGAGGACAAGAACTGTAGGGGTAGACCAAGGTTAGAATATGTTAAACAGATTGCCTCGGACGTAGGGTGTGGTAGCTATGTAGAGATGAAACGATTAGCTTAGGACAGGGAGGCATGGAGGGCTGCATCAAACCAGTCAAAAGACTGAAGACTCAAACAACAAACATAACAACCTTTCTTCTCAAGTGTCTCATTATAAACTTATTGGGGAAAGTGTGGTTTATGAACATGCGAGATTTCTCGCACGGGTCCGCTAGTTGTCCAATAAAAGCTGTATGTTCCCTCTTGTAACATTTCCTTGTTTTAAATCCCGAAATGATGCGCACCTAGCTATCTTGTCATCGCGAAAGAAAAACGACCTACTGTTCAATATCTGCTTACCGACACGCTTCCATGGATCCATTGAATGGCTGCTGACAGATCCAGGCTTGGTAGTTGACACTAATACGTCAGAAACCACACCGAATGAAACATCCTCCAGGAAGGAAGGAATTAATCCCAATATTATTGATTGTGGTGTCCATATGTTGGGAAGCATTGCAGATGGAGAGAGCCTTTCGAGTGGGGAGTATTGTTTGACAGAGTGACTCACAGAGCGAGAGGGGGGGGGGGGGGACATTATAATGCTCGTGACAAGGTGTTTCTAGTTCTATCCTCTCCAAAATATTATTTTATTAGGTTTATACTCGATGGTCAAAATGGATGTTTCTAATACTATTAAACATCGCAATAGTTGTACGGGGGGAGTGGATATTTATGACCTTGAAATGAAAAATAATTATCATGAAAATGTTGCCCAACAACAATAACATTTAATTCTGAAACATTTCACTCTTCATTTTAGCGGATTAGCTCTATTTTCTTATATTGTATGTTCGATAGTGAGCTCAGAGTTTGGTTGGATTCTCAAATGGTACCGCCATAGGATAGGTCGATAGATACCCACAAACCTCAAAGCAGTACTATAATGAGGCGTACTAGGCAAGATGAGGAGAGAGGTACCGTTTGCCATTGCTTTCCACACTGAGTCAGAACAAAAACACTGAGCCTATGAGTACTGTAGAACATTTCACAGTACATACAGTCACCAGTTGTACCCTGAAGGCACTCAGCACCACTCATACCTCAATAGCTTCCATATAACCACATCCATGATTGCGATTGTGACATCGGGGAAAAGCCACATTTTACTCAGGTCTGTGTCAACAGACAATTGGAAATGTACTGCGTTCATCAAGAGATGGTAAACAGGCTATTTTCTTATAGAGTACTAGCAGTAGTGCCCGGCTTCGCCCGGTGGATTTATTTGTTTTATGGATGATAATGAATACTACTACAGAACTGGCACATGATACTTAACTAACAGAAACCAATATCTTAAAAATATAATTTTTTGTGGTGGTGGTGGTTGTTGTTGTGGGGGTGATAAGTAGTACAGTATAATGGATAATTATGATAATTATGAATAGGGAAACAGCTATTTACTAACTACAGCACTGACACATGTAATTTACAACCGCATGTACCAAAAAAATAGAAAGAACAGTAAGTGAAACAAAAGACACTGCCTAGGGCCTATATCTCATTGGCTGTTAGAAATGTTGAGACCAATAGTGTCGTCTTTTGTCGCATAGCGCCGTAGGAAAATAATCAGAACTCTTTGGCAAACTTCGGCAGTCCCGAGCTACTGAGGTAGTAATAGTATCATGTATCGCCACAAAGCACTTAACGATAAGTTTCAGAATAAATGAAGGTAAATTTGAAAGCACCAACACTTATTGCAGCTGATAACCTTAATGTACTGCACCAACACCATTGCACTTATACAGAGGCATAATATTTTCATGATGATAACTGTTTAAAGGGACCTAAGATTTTTTTTGCACTAATTACTCCCCGTGACTGCAATTTATAAACATCGCAAGATGCAACTATTTTCGCAATTCTGCACCAGAACACTGGTAGGGGTGACGTGATGCAGCCCGAACTGCCCGTCAACAATAGACTTATTAAAATACTCTTACAGTTACACTACTTCGGACTTGAATGGTTCTAAGGCCTTAATACGTCGTTTTCAAGTTCATTCTGTCTGTTATTCTAAATGTAGGGAATGGAGAGCGTTGTCCAAAATATCAAGTGAACAGTGTTACAAGCGGGGTTTCAAAGTGTATGTAAAATTTGGTGCAATTAAGGGAAACGGTGTAGATTTGTGATGAAGGGCCTTAATGCAGGGAATGGAGGGGTCTGTCCAAAATTTCATGCAGTCAGTGTTACTCGCAGGGTTCCAAAGGGTAAGTATACAAATTGTCGTTCAGATCGGTGAAACGGTATGGATGTGTAACAAAGGGCCTAAATGCAGGGAATGGAGGGGTCTGTCCAAAATTTCATGCAGTCAGTGTTACTCGCAGGGTTCCAAAGCGTAAGTATACAAATTGTCGTTCAGATCGGTGAAACGGTATAGATGTGTGCCAAAGGGCCTAAATGCAGGGAATGGACTGGTCAGTCATAAATTTCATGTAGACAGTGTTACTCGCAGGGATCCAAAGGGTAAGAATACAAATTATAGATCAGATAGGTGAAACGGTGTACGTATCACTAACCATAACGCCAGCGCATACGGATAGAGCTGTTCGGGAGCACTTGTTCTACAGACTTACTGAACAAAAATCAATCTTGAAGGTCACCTGAAAGGTGTAGCCTAATGCTGCATAGCCTAAACTATTCCTCTTGATTCAGGCTATCATATAATAAAGAATTTTTCGAATCGGACTGGTAGTTCCAGAGATTAGCGCGTTTAAACACACAAACACACAAACACTTCAGCTTTATTATATTAGTACTAGCAGAAGTACCCGTTCTTCGAACGGTGTTCGGTGTTAACACTAGACATTATCAATTGAGCTACTGTTGCAATGGTTAGCTGTTTGTCATTCCTTCATATGTTCATCAGAACGAAGTTAGTTTTCTGGGAATATCACACACACTGTTAATTTAAGGGCCTTAAAATGTGGTTTTCGGAGACCCTTTATAGACTCGCGAATTTTGTGTCTCACATTGAGAAGTGCAACATATGCTTTGGTCGTCCTTCTAGGATAAATTTTATATTTCGCCTATTTTAGCATGTATTTTGAGAAGTTTTTCCCTATATCCACCCTTCTACTGTATGAAAAGTACGGTGAAGAGTTTTATAAATGATTGGTGTATTGACTCATGTTTACCATACCTAATTTTACGATGCACCAAGCATCCGAACACGATTTATAGGCGTACATAAAGATACACAGAAAGACAGACAGACAATTCTATTGTCAACAACATATCACCCAGATGTCCAAATATGGGTATATCTACCACACAGTATCAAACAAAATCATCCTTACGATGAACCCGTATGTCGACAAAAAAAAAAATTAGTTGAAATGTGCTCTCAAACTAAATTCACCTAACGTGTACTTCCTGACATGAAATAGAATTGAAAGCCTTGTAGATGAATCGCAATACACGTCACATAAAAACTGACCCTCTACGTTGTGTTAGGTCCCCATTACACAGGAAGACTTCTATCATAAATTATAAAAGCTTGTGGTGCATGAAATTTCAGGTTCTTTAGTCTCAAATGGCCCAAATTCCTAAAACCCGCAAAGAATGCTGATTCAATTCAGGAATTTTTGAAAATAATGTTGCTGTTTGGAGATATAATAGAACTTCTGTACTATATGTCGCACGTGAAAATTGCATGAAAAAATTCTAGGTTACCCCTGGACCCCCTTAATTGCATTGATGAATTATACAGTCTACGTTGGTTCCGTGATAACCTTATATTTGCAAACTTTCACAGAAATGTAATAAATGTAATAAATGTAATAAATTGCTTCTTACTGAAATAGATGGAAAGTTGGATGCCACCCCTTGAGATAATGTTGTCATGGTTACCGATTTGCATTCCTTCATTAGTTTGTTAAATTAAATTAAATTAGTTTTCTGGGAATATTTCAGAAACTGTTGGTTTTTGAGCCTTATAATGTAGTTTTCGAGGACCCTCGAGTTTTGTTTCTGGTATCGAGGGGATAGGATAGGAATATAATAGACCTGCCGTACCACACCCACAAGTGTAAATCGCTTGAAAAAATTCTAGACTACCCCTTGACCTCCTTAAGCGCATTTTATGTATTGATGAAATTTACAGCTTAATTTGGTTCGTAATAACCATCTAGCCGTTTGCAAACTTTCACACTAATGTAATTAATGGAATTGCATTGCGTCTTAGAGCAATAGATTGACCTCTGAGAATCTGTTGCCATGGTTATCGGCTTGCATTCGTTCATTAGTTTATTAAATGAAATTAGTTTTATGGGAATATCTCAAAAACGGTTGGACTTAGGACCTTAAAATGTGGTTTTAGGGCCACCGAGGTTTGTCTCTCACACTGAGGGGCTGAAAATGAGCTTTGTCTCGTCCATCTACGCCTATTTCAGCATGTATTTTAAGGGGGTATGTCCCCTTTTATTAGAGGTACAGAGAAGAGTTACATCAATGATTAGTGTCGTGCCTCTGATGGATATCTGTACCAAATTTCACGTTGATACGCCCAGCCGTTCTCGAGTTATAAGTGAACAAAGTTGTCCACAGACAATCAAACAGACAGACAGACAAAAAATATATTCGCGCGCATCCGTCATAAAACAGTCTGAAACGCGTAAATAACTCAAATTTCCGTAGAAATTCAGAAAAAAAACAGATAAACTTTAATTTTTATATTATGTAGAGATATACTGCACCGCTCGGTGTTGACCGTGTTTTATTGCACAAATTTAGGTTTTACTCGCTAACCGTTGGAGATACACGAAAAGTGATAACGACCCTTTGGATAGAAAATTGAATGTTAAAGCTCGTGTATGCCATCAAAAGGATGCTATTTCTTAGCGTTCTCTTTTTATTTGAAATGGAAAAGAGAAATTTTGAAACCAAAGTGTGTAGTGACGTCACAAATGTGGGTTTTACTCGCTAACCGCTGGAGATACACGAAAAGTGAAGCTCGTATGTAGCGTCAAAAGTTTGCTATTTCTTAGCGTTCTCTTTATATTTGATAAGGGAATATGAATGTTTAATTAAAGGGTGTAGTGACGTCACTAAAATGGTCGCCATTTTTAATAGTGCAAACTATCGAAATAAAATGTATCCTATCAGTAAACCTGGTAAATCAGCTACATCCATGCAAAATTTCATTTACATCGGACCAGTGGTTCTTGCGTTATTGAGTAGCACACAGACAGACAGAAAGACAGACACACACCATATCATTTTTATATATTAGTATAGCAGAAGTTCCCGTTCTTCGAACGGTGTTACATATTAACACCAGACATTATCAATTGAGCTACTGTTGCAATGGTTAGCGGTTTGTTATTCCTTCATAAGTTTATCAGAACGAAGTTAGTTTTCTGGGAATATCACACACACTGTTAATTTAAGGTCCTTAAAATGTGGTTTTCGGAGACCCCTTATAGACTCGCGAATTTTGTTTCTCACATTGAGAAGCGCAACATATGCTGTGATCGTCCTTCTAGGATAATTTTTATATTTCGCCTATTTTAGCATGTATTTTGAGAAGTTTTTCCTTATATCCACCCTTCTACTGTATGAAAAGTACGGTGAGGAGTTTTATAAATGATTGGTGTATTGACTCATGTTTACCATACCTAATTTTACAATGCACCAAGCATCCGAACACGATTTATAGGCGTACATAAAGATACACAGAAAGACAGACAGACAATTCTATTGTCTATAACATATCACCCAGATATCCAAATATGGGTATATCTACCATACAGTATCAAACAAAATCATCCTTACGATGAACTCGTATGTAGACAAAAAAAAAAAAAGATTAGTTAAAATGTGCTCTCAAACTAAATTCACCTAACGTGTACTTCCTGACGTGAAATAGAATTGAAAGCCTTGTAGACGAAACGCAATACACCTCACAGAAAAAATGACCCTCTACGTTGTGTTAGGTCCCCATACACAGGAAGACCTCTTTCATAAATTATAAAGGCTTGTGGTGCATGAAAATTCAGGTTCTTTAGCCTCAAATGGCCCTAATTCCTAAAAGCCGCAAAAAAATGCTGATTCAATTCAGGAATTTTTGAAAATAATTTTGCTGTTTGGAGATATAATAGACCTTTCTGTACTATGTGTCGCACGTGAAATTGCATGAAAAAATTCTAGGTTCCCCCTTGACCCCCTTAATTGCATTGACGAATTATACAGTCTACGTAGGTTCCGTGAAACCTTATAATCATTTGCAAACTTTCACAGAAATGTAATAATTGGAGTAGCCTAATAATAATAATAATAATAATAATAATAATAATAATAATAATAATAATAATAATAATAATAATAATAATAATAATAATAATATCGTATGGCCTCGGGTGCCGGGTGCTAGCTTCGTAATTTGACACCCATGTCGACATTTCGTTGTTCCTTGAATCACTATGAAAGTCAAGAAGGGTAGATATATAAGCTCCTTGATCACTATAGCGCTTTCTAGTAGAGAAATGAGGAACTTTGTGTTGGCGGAAACACCTGAGATTAATTTTGCGAATATGAATACGGCCTACTGAATTCAAATGGGTTCTTTGACATGCCAACATCGTATGACATGCGAGTCGTATTTTTGCCGCCTTTCAAAAATCACTTACCTCGGCCAGGAGTGAACCTGCAATCTTGGGGTTAGTAGACCGACACGCTATCCACTCACCCACCGTGGCAAGGTATAAATTGAGTGAAATTGCTTCTTACAGAAATAGATGGAGAGTTGGATGCCACCCCTTGAGATAATGTTGTCATGGTTACCGATTTCCATTCCTTCATTAGTTTGTTAAATTAAATTAAATTAGTTTTCTGGGAATATTTCAGATACTGTTGGTTTTAGGGCCTTATAATGTAGTTTTCGAGGACCCTTTAGAGCACCAAAGTTTTGTTTCTGGCACCGAGGGGCTTTGTCTCCTCGTTGTACGCCATAATATAATAGTAATAATTATATAATATAGGGATAGGTATATAATAGACCTGCCGTACCACACCCGTAGGTGTAAATCGCGTGAAAAAATTCTAGTGTACCCCTTTACCACCTTAAGCGCATTATACGTATTGATGTATTTTACAGCTTAATTTGGTTCCGTGATAATTTGCAAACTTTCACACCAATGTAATTAATGCAATTGCATTGCGTCTTACAGCAATAGAAGGACCTCTGAGAATATGTTGCCATAGTTACCGGCTTGTATTCGTTCATTGGTTTATTAAATGAAATTAGTTTTCTGGGAATATCTCAAAAACGGTTGGTTTTAGGGCCTTAAAATGTGGTTTTGGGCCCCCGAGTTTTGTCTCTCACATTGAGGGGCTGAAAATGATCTTTGTCTCGTCCTTCTACTCCTATTTCAGCATGTATTTTAAGGGGGTAGGCCCCCTTTTATGAGAGATACGGAGAAGGGTTACATCAATGAATAGTGTACTGCGTCTGATGGATATCTGTACCAAATTTTACATTGATACACCCAGCCGTTCTCCAGTTATGAGGGAACAAATTTGTCCACAGACAAACAAACAATCAGACAGACAGACCAAACTTTTTTTTTCGCGCTCATCCATAATATAACAGTCTGAAACGCGTAAATAACTCAAATTTCCGTAGAAATTGCGAAGATAACATACAAACTTTATTTTTAGCCTACTTTTCACATTTTGCAAAGATGAGGAAAAAGTAGACTTATGAGATCGGGCAAATGTCTGTCTGTCTGTCTGTCTGTCTGTCTGTCCTTCTGTCTGTCTGTCTGGCTGTGTGTGTCCCCCCCCCCCCTATCAACTCCTAAACGGCTGCAGCAATCGAAACAAAATTTGGTAGGAGTAAAGATCTATACCTGAATATCTCACGGCCATATTTGAAAATGAAGTCAGTGCTACCAACTGCTGAAAAATCGCAATTGAAATTTGAGCTCTATGTTGGATATCTCGGAAGGTATGAATGGGAGCTATTTGAAAATTGGCACACGTATAGATAATAATATTGCAGTTTAATTTCCAGGAGGCCATACATGGCAGTGTTGCCAAAATGATTATAAGCCTGCTGATAGGTCCAATATTTAAATGCATATAACTTCTACACTATCAATTGGAATTCAACCAAATTTCGTATGTGCTATGTGTTCATAAACAGATATAACTGAGCGTATTCCTAAGATCCACCAGGGTTGCCAACTGTTAATAAATGCTCTCAATTTATTTTTCCCAAATACAAATATATCAGAAAGTATGCAAGCCGACAACTTTAAACTATGCACACTTATAGTACCTTACATTCTGTATTAATTTGGAGTAACTTATATACGTCAGTGCTACCAACATGATTCTAAGCCTGCTGAGAGGTCCAACTTTAAATACATGTAGCTCCTATACTATCATTTCGATTTCAACCAAAATTTGTATGTACTATGTGCACCATAACAGATACAACTATGCGTATTCTTAAGAGCAAACAGTGTTGCCAACTGTTAAAAAATGGTGTCTCTATTTTTGTTTCCCTAATATCAATATACCATAAAATATGCAAGCCAATAGCTCTAAAATTTGCACACGTATACTACCTGACATTCTAGATTAATTTGGAGTAATTAATATACGTCAGTGCTGCCAACATGATTCTAAGCCTGCTGATAGGTCCAATTTTAAAATGCCAGTAACTTCTATACTAACAAATGGATTTCATTCAAAATTAACACAACAAGAGATCATATTATTGCAGATTATTTCTGACCAATACATGTATGTCATTGTTGCCAACATGATTTTAAGCGCGCTGTTATATCCAATGTTTAACTGCATGTAACGTCCATGCTATCCTTTGGACTTCAACCAAATTTTGTATTCTGTACCTTAAGAGATGGAAACAAGAATATATTCAGTCACCAGGGCTGCCAACTGTAGTTCTCTATTAGGCTACATTATGCCAGGTATACAGTATTTCGAACTAATTAGAAATTTCTATATTACCAATTTAATTTTGTCATTATTCTAGATAGATCCATATAGATTAATCAATGGCATGAATTTTAAATTTTAAGAAAAGTAGGCTCTTTAGTTCGTCACGGAACTTCTTGTTATTAATTTTTAGCCTACTTTTCACATTTTGCAAAAATGAGGAAAAAGTAGACTTATGAGATCGGGCAAATGTCTGTCTGTCTGTCTGTCTGTCTGTCTGTCTGTCTGTCCTTCTGTCTGTCTGTCTGGCTGTGTGTGTGTGTCCCCCCCTATCAAATCCTAAACGGCTGCAGCAATCGAAACAAAATTTGGTAGGAGTTAAGATCTATACCTGAATATCTCACGGCCATATTTGAAAATGATGTCAGTGCTACCAACTGCTAAAAAATTGCAATTGAAATTTGAGCTCCATGTTGGATATCTTGGAAAGTATGAATGGGAGCTATTTCAAAATTGGCACACGTACAGATCATAATATTTCAGTTTAATTTCCAGGAGGCTAAACATGGCAGTGTTGCCAAAATGATTATAAGCCTCCTGATAGGTCCAATTTTTAAATGCATATAACTTCTATACTATCAATTGGAATTCAACCAAATTTCGTATGTTGTATGTATACATAACCAGATATGACTGAGCGTATTCTTCAGACCTACCAGGGCTGCCAACTGTTAATAAATGCTCCTAATTTATTTTATCCAAATACCAATATATCAGAAAGTATGCAAGCCGACAGCTTTAAACTATGCACACGTATAGTCCCTGACATTCTATATTAATTTGGAGTAACTTATATACGTCAGTGCTACCAACATGATTCTAAGCCTGCTGACAGGTCCAACTTTAAATACATGTAACTTCCATACTATTATTTGGATTTCAACCAAATTTCGTATGTGCTATGTGTACCATAACAGATATGACTATGCGTATTCTAAGGAGCAACCAGTGCTGCCAACTGTTAATATGTGCTGTCCCTATTTTTGTTACCCTAATATCAATATATCAGAAAGTATGCAAGCCAATAGCTCAAAACTTTGCACACGTATAGTACCTGGCATTCTAGACGAATTTGGAGTAACTAATATACGTCAGTGCTGCCAACATGATTCTAAGCCTGCTGATATGTCCAATTTTAACATGCATGTAACTTCTATACTAACTAATGGATTTCATTCAAAATTGGCACAACAATAGATCATATGATTTCAGATTATTTCTGACCAATACATGCATGACATTGTTGCCAACATGATTTTACGCGCGCTGTTAGATCCAATGTTTAACTGCATGTAACGTCCATGCTATCCAGTGGACTTCAACCAAATTTTGTCTTTTGTACCTTAAGAGACGGAACTAAGAATATATTCAGTCATCAGGGCTGCCAACTGTAGTGCTCTATTAGGCTACATTATGCCAGGTATACAGTATTTCGAACTAATTGGAAATTTCGATATTAGCAACTTAATTTCGTCATTATTCTAGATAGGTTCATATTCTGTAGAATAATCATTGGCATGAAAAGTAGGCTGTATAGTTCTTCACGGAACTTCTTGTTTATGTATGTAGAGATATACTGCACCGCTCGGTGTTGACCGTGTTTTATTGCACAAATTTAGGTTTTACTCGCTAACTCGAGATACACGAAAAGTGATAAGGACCTTTTGGATAGAAAATTAAATGTTAAAGCTCGTGTATGCATCAAAAGTTTGCTATTACTTAGCGTTCTCTTTTTATTTGAAATGGAAATATGAAATTTTTGAAACCAAAAGGGTGTAGTGACGTCACATATGTGGGTTTTACTCGCTAACCGTTGGAGATACACGAAGAGTGATAACGACCTTTCGGATAGGAAATTAAATTTTGAAGCTCGTAAGTACCATCAAAAGTTTGCTATTTCTTAGCGTTCTCTTTTTATTTGCTAGGGAAATATGAAATTTTGAAACCAAAGGGTGTAGTAACGTCACTAAAATGGTCGCCATTTTTAGCCTACTTTCGATTTTTGCAAAAAATGAAAGTAGACTTATGAGATCACTACAGGGCGAAAAAAAGTGTGTCTGTCTGTGTGTGTGTATGTGTATGTGTGTGTGTGTGTGTGTGTGTGTGTGCACTCTGAATGTCTGTCCCCCCCCCCCTATCATTTCGAACACGGTGAGCGCAAATTGAACGAAATTTGGTACAAAGGAGCACTAGCAAAGGACACCTCAGTGTCATGTTTTATATTGCCGCCATCTTGACGGAAACGTAATGGCGGTCACACAAATGTTCAAAGCTTTAATCAAATTACGACTAACCTAATCATCCGATCTCTACCAAATTTTTCAACAACATACCTTTATGGAGGGAGCATCCTTTGACAAATCTAATAGGTCATTAGCCTAATAGTTTGCGGATGGCGGCCATCTTTGTATCAAAATCGATTACCCCTATTAATTCAAACACGGTGAAACCGAATGGAATGAAATTTGGTACAGAGGTAGCACTAGCAAAGGGCACCCCAGTGTCATGTTTTATATCGCCGCCATCTTGACGGAAACGTAATGGCGGCCACACAAATATTCAAAGCTTAAATCAAATTACGATTAACCTAATCATCCGATCTCTACCAAATTTTGCATCACATACCATTATGGAGGGAGCATCCTTTGACAAATCTAATAGGTCATTAGCCTAATATTTTGCGGATGGCGGCCATCTTTGTGTGAAAATCGATTCCCCCTATTAATTCGAACACGGTGAAACCGAATGGAACGAAATTTGGTACAGAGGTAGCACTAGAAAAGGCCACCTCAGTGTTATGTTTTATATCACCGCCATCTTGACGGAAACGTAATCGCGGCCACCCAAATGTTAAAGGCTAAAATGTATTTACGACCAACCTAATAATCTAGTCTCTACCAAATTTTGCAACAACAAATCTTTATGTGGGAAGCATATTCTGACCAAACTGCTAGATCATCAGCCCAATAGTTTGCAGATGGTGGCCAAGTATGTGTGCAAATCGATTCCCCCTATCAATTCAAACACGGTGAAACCGAATTGAACGAAATTTGGGACCGAGGTAGCACTAGCAAAAGACACCTCAGTGTCATGTTTTATATCGCCGCCATCTTCACGGAAACGGAATGACGGCCACCCAAATGTTAAAAGCTTAAATCAAATTTCGACCATCCTAATAATTTGACCTCTACCGGATTTTGCAACAACATGCCTTTTTGTGGAAAGCATCTTATGACTGACTACAAGGTCATCAGCCCAATAGTTTGCAAATAGCGGCCATGTATGTGTGCAAATCCATTCCCCGGATCAATTCAAACACGGTGAAACCGAATTGAATGAATTCTTTTACAGAGGTAACACTAGCAAAGGGCACCTCATATTCATGTTTAATATCCCTATAGCACGTTGTATTTCAACTAGCTACTACAACCAACATTTAATTATACTCCTTGAAAAGGACAAAGAGTTATAACAATACCCATGCATTTAGGAGAAAGTAGGCTATATGTTCTTTACTGAACATCTTGTTTAATAGTGCAAAATATCGAAATTAAAAGTATCCTATATGTAAACATGGTAAATCAGCTACATCCATGCAAAATTTCATTTAAATCGGACCAGTGGTCTTGCGATATTGAGTAACACACAGACAGACAGACAGACAGACAGACAGACAGACAGACAGTCAGACAGATAGAAAGACAGACACACACCATCTCATTTTTAGCCTATTTTCAATTTTGAAAAAATAGGCTTATGAGATCACCTTTTGTCCGTGTGTGTGTGTGTGTGCGTGTGTGTGTGTGTGTGTGTGTGTGTGTGTGAGGGGTGTGTGTTTGTGTGTGTCCCTAATAAATTCTAAACAGCTGGAGGGATTTCAATGAAACTCGGTAAGTTCATAGCACTGTTCCAGGCGACCCCGACCGTGCCCTTCAAATTTTGTTACGTCTCACCAATCCAACATGGCGGCTGTGCGAAATATTTCACCAGCATTCGATATCTCCGAAACTATTCCCGATATCACCCTGTTTTTTTACAGTGATAAAGGGAACTACTAGAAGTTCACCTATGTGACTTTTGAAAAACTGGTAACTACAAAACCAACATGGCGGCCACGTGAATTTGCGACTTTTAAATAGATGTTTCTCGCGATTTAACCAACCAAACGCAATAAAACTTGGTACACCATATGTTTATACACATTGTAATGCACCGACATCTAACTTCGTTCAATTGTGTACATAACCACAAGATGGCGGATGTGCGAAATATTTCACCGCCATTCTATATCTCCGAAACTATTTGCGGTATCACCCTGAAATTTTGTACGGAGATAAAGGGCACTACTGGAAGTTCATCTATAAGACTTTCAAAAACCGGTTAACTGCAAAACGAACATGGCGGCCAAGTGAATTTGAAAATTTTAAATAGACCCTTCTTGCGATTTAATGTTTCAAACGCAATGAAATCTGGTACAGGAAATGTTTATACACATTGTAATGCACTGGTGTCTAATTTAATTCAATTGTTTACATAACCTCAAGATGGCGGCTGTGCGAATTTTAAAATTAAGTTTTTATTTCTTGTGTCGTAATCAGGCGATCGAAGTGAAAGTTTGAATAATGAACCTACGCAATAATTTTCCTTTAATGGTACATGACTCTATGGCCTATACATTTAACAATCCAACAAGGCGACCATCCGAAATATTCAGACGACTCTGAATATCTACGAATCTATTATAGCAATCAAACTGAATTTATTTATGTTCATAGAGGCTAAAACTTAAATTCACCTATAGGATTTTAAACCTGGTGAACACAAATCCAACATGGCGGCGACGCGAATTATAAATATTCACATGGACGTTTCTCGCAATTTAACCATCCGAGTGCAGTGAAACTTGGTACAGTGAATCCTTATACGAATGTTAATCCACTGGCATCTAATTTATTTCAATTGTTTCCGTAACCACAAGATGGCAGCTGTGTGAAATTTTAAAATCTCCTCGTAACCTCTTGTGTCCTAATCATGCGATTGAAGTTTGAATGCTACACGTACACAATAATCTTCATGTAACAGTACATAACTCTAGGACCTACATATATAAAATCCAACATGGCGACCGTCCGAAGTATTTTGTCGGTTCTCAATATCTACGAATCTATTACAGCAATCAAACTGAAATTTTGTATGTTTATAGTGGCAATTAACATAAGCAGGATATATGAAAATAGGCTGTATAGTTCCTCACGGAACTACTTGTTATATATTAGTATGATTAGTTTGATAGATGTATAATCTCAGGCAGGAAGACTTCATAACTAATGCCTTATAATAGGGGTACCTGGTGCTCCTTTTACCCCGTAATTAAGTTTTCGATATAATAGTAGTAGGCCTATGGTACTTTATGTAGCCTATTAGGATAGTTTTTACACTTATTGCTTAATGTAAATATTTTGACCTCCCTGTTCTGAGCTACAGTAATCGTTTCATCTCTACATAGCTACCAGGCAATACATTCGGGACAATCTGTTTTACATATTCTAACCTTATTCTACCCCTACAGTTCTTGTCCTCAACCCTCCTTCCATAACTAAGTTTGCTATGCTTGTGTGTTTTAGTATATGCCCTACCAACCTATCTCTTCTCTTCATTAGCAGTCTCCAGAAACATCTCTCCTCGCCCACTCATCCTACAACTTCTTCATATGTTACTCTATTTACTCATCTGATCTTCATCATTCTCTTGTAACACCACATTTCAAACGTTTTTGTTCTCCTCTTTTATGCTGCACCAACAGTCCCAGTTTTACTTCCATAGAGTGCTACGCTCCATAAAAAGGCTTTCAAAGATGATTTTCTAATGCCTAAATCTATATTTGATGTCAACATATTTATTTTCTCTAGAATTGCTTTTCTTCCCCGAGCCAACCTAATTTTTACGTTCTCTTTGCTTCGTACATCACTAGTTAATTTGCTTTTAAGTAGCAGAAGTCTCCTGCTCCATTTAGCTTTTCACGTGGCATTTAATGATACATAACTCTACGCCTGCATACAGATAAATCCAAAATGGTGATCATCCGAAATATTTAGAAGGTTCTCAATATCTGCGAATCTACGAGTATTTTTACAGCAATTATACTGAAATTTGGTGTGTTGATACAGGCTATTATCATTCGTTCACCTATGGGACTTTCAATAACCCGACAAACACAAATCCAACATGACTGACTGCGAAATTCATATATGTATGGATTTTTCTCGCGACTTAATTATCCGAGCTCAATTAAACTTAGCACGGTAAATCGTCATACAATGCTCAATATATCGGCGTCTAATTTGATTAAATTGATATGAGAACTTAAGAATGACGGCTATGCTAATATTTTAAAATCACGAATATATTTATCGTGTCCTAAACAAGCGATAGAAATGTAGGTTGGTATAATGAGCCACGATTATAATATTCATCTCCTGGCATAGACTACCTATTATTCTATAGCATATGTATAAATCAATCCAACATGGCATCCATACGACTCATTTAACCAGTTCCCATTACCTCCGAAACTATATAAGCAATCAAACTGAAATTTTGTATGGTGTTAGAGGACTGTTGAGAAAGGACACGTGTGTGGCTTTCCCTAATCCTGAGGAACACAATAAAACATCATGGCGGCCAAGTGTTTTTAAAATATTTAAAATAACATTTCTGGCGATCTAATATACCCGAGTGCAGTGAAACATGGCCTTTATTCAGGCCTTAGTGTAGAGAAATCTAATGATTTTCAATTGTTTTCAAAACGCAACAGTTCGAAATGTTAAAACCTTATTTTTAGCCTACTTTCGATTTTTTCAAAAAATGAAAGTAGACTTATAAGATCTACACAGGGCCAAAAATTGTGTGTCTGTCTGTGTGTGAGTGTGAGTGTGTGTGTGTGTGTACTCTGAATGTCTGTCCCCCCCCCCCCTATCAATTCGAACACGGTGAAACCGAATTGAACGAAATATGGTACAGAGGTAGAACTAGCTAAGGGCACCTCAGTGTCATGTTTTATATCGCCACCATCTTGACGGAAACGTAACGGCGGCCACCCAAATGTTCAAAGCTTAAATCAAATTACGACCATACTAATCATCTGATCTCCACCAAATTCTGCAACAACAAACCTTTATGTGAGAAGTGTTCTTTGACTAAGCTACAAGGTCATCAGTCCAATAGTTTGCATATGGCGGTCATGTTTGTGTGCAAATCGATTCCCCCTATCAATTCAAACACGGTAAAATTGAATTCAACGAAATTTGGTACAAAGGTAGCACTAGCAGACAGCACCTCAGTGTCATGTTTTATATCGCCACCGTCTTAACGGAAACGTAATGGCGGCCACCTAAATGTTCAAAGCTTAAATCAAATTACGACTAACCTAATCATCCGATTTCTACCAAATTTTGCAACAGCATATATTCATATGGCAAGCGGCTTTTGACTAAACTACAAGGTCATCAACCCAATAGTTTGCAGATGGCGGCCATGTATGTGTGCAAGTCGATTGCCCATATCAATTCGAACACGGTGAAACCGAATTGAATGAAATGTTTTACAGAGGTAGCACTATCAAAGGACACCTGATATACATGTTTAATAACCGTATAGCACGTTGTATTTCAACAATCTACTACAACCAACATTCAATTATACTCCTTGAAAAGGACAAAGAGTTATAACAATATACATGCATTTAGGAGAAAGTAGTCTATATGTTCTTTACTGAACATCTTGTTGTTTCCCGTATATTATTCAGGCGATTGAAAATATATTTCTATGATGGGCCATGATAACAATCATTGTCTAATAGAACTAAATTTTGTAGCTTACTTTTCGTAAAGAGTAACAAGCCGTGCATTTGACTTTTCTAAAAATTCATTCCCGTGGTCCGTTATAGAAAGATACCATCTCGCGGGAGGAGTCTTAATCACCGATTTCGAAAACTATATATTCTAGCACATTATACATAATTGTGTTTGTGAAGACATAGGTCGTGAACTAATAGTTCATTATGCAACGAGCCTATAATGGCAATAATTAAGACACGAGTATGATTATGAAACGAGCGAAGCGAGTTTTATAATTTCCATACGAGTTTCTTAATTACCATTATAGGCGAGTTGCATACGACTGTTTATGTTGGACGATAATTATAACTATTTCATGTTCGAACATAAATATTCATAAATATATGTCGAAATTTCGCCAGTTTTATGTACTGAACAGAGTGCATGGGACGCAGAGAATACCTTGTATTTGACCATGGCCTCCTCAAATATCCCACTATGACACTAGCCACGCAATGAAATTTAAAATAGGAGGCCGTGGAAGTCAGCGCAGATGCGATCCTATTCTTACCTAATTGGTCACACAACTCTTTCTTGAGCTCTGATTGGTAGGAGGAACTGTTTCATAATGTAAAACAGTGTTATAATGACCCTCATTATGATACAGTTTTCTGACATATAATATTTACATTTTGACATCGTCGAACATAATAATACATTATGCAACGAGCCTATAATGGCTATAATTAAGACACGAGTATGTTTATAAAAAGAGCTTTAGCGAGTTTTATAATTTCCATACGAGTGTTTTAATTACCATTATACGCGAGTTGCATACGACTGTTTATGTTCGACGATAATTATAACTTTATTACATGTTTTAACATAAATATTCATAAATATCTGTTCAGTAACTAGAATTTTGTGATCGGGTGGTGCGCTAGGTAGCATATCTCCGTATTCCAAGCTCTCTGGCCGACCGACGCATGCGCTCTGTGTGCTTCAATGCCATTTGCGCAGATCGTGAACCAGTATTCAGTAAAACTGTCACCGTCGTCTTTTGAAATCAACGCGCTGTGTAGAAATTGGATTTGGGTATATTAAGGTACAGTGCTATTTCTTGTCTCATATTCACCAGTTTATTTACGCGAACATATTGACGGTTCACTTTCGGTAATTTATATAGACACTAGCAGAAGTACCCATTCTTCGAACGGTCTTTGGTAATAATAGCCAGACATAATCAATTGAGCTACTGTTGCAATTGTAAGAAACTTGGAACCTCTGAAACTAAATTTACCTAACGTGTACTTCCTGACTTGAAAATAAAATTGAAAACCTCGTAGACGAAACGCAATACACGTCACATAAAAACTGACCCTCACTGTTGTGTCAAGTCCCCATCCAGAGGAAGACCCCTTTAATAAATTAAAAAGGCTTGTGGTGCGTGAAAATTCAGTTTTTTTTAGCCTCCAATGGCCCAAATTCCTAAAAGCAAGGAATAAAATACTGTTTCAATTCAGAAATTTTTGAAAATAATTTTGCTGTTTGGAGATATAGGCTAATATACCTTCTGTACGACATATCGCACGTTTAAGTCGTGTGAAAAAATCTATGGTAACCCCTGACCCCCTTAAGCGCATTGATGAATTTTACAGTTTTAGTTGGTTCCGTGATAACCTTATATACATTTGCAAACGTTCACAGAAATTTGCAAACGTTCACAGAAATTTAATAAATGGAGTGGCATGACTTCTTGCAGAAATAAATGGAAAGTTGGATGTCACCTTTTGAAATGTTTTTGTCATGGCTATTAGCGTGCATTCCTTCATTAGTTTATTAAAAGAAATTAGTTTTCTGGGAATGTCAGAAATTGTTGGAATTAGAGCCTTAAAATGTAGTTTTCGGGGACCCATTACGGCTATTTAGGGTCCCCGAGTTTTGTTTCGGACACCAAGGGGCAGAAAATAAGCTTTGTCTCGTCGTTGTAGGCCGTAGTATAATAATAATAATAATAAAAATAATTATAGTAATAATATAAGAATATAGAGATAGAGACGTAATAGACCTTCCGTACCACACCCGCACGTGTAAATCGCGTGAAAAATGTCTAGAGTACCCCTTGACCCCCTTAAGCGCATTATATGTATTGATTAATTTTACAGCTTGATTTGTTTCCGTTATAACCTTATAGCCGTTTGCAAACTATCTCAGTAATGTATAAAATGAATTGTATTGCGTCTTACAGCAATAGATGGACCTGTGAAGTTCTGTTGCCATGGTTACCGGATTACATTCTTTCATTATTGTATTAAATGAAATTAGTTTTCTGGGAATATCTCAAAAACGGTTGGTTTTAGGGCCTAAATAGGTGGTTTCCGTGTTTCGTTTCTCACATTGAGGGGCTAAAAATGAGCTTTGTCACGCCCTTCTACGCCTATTTCAGCAAGTGTCTTAAGGGGGTAGGCCAACTTTTATGAGAGCTACAGAGAAGAGTTACATCAATGATTAGTGTCGTGCCTCTGAAGGATATCTGTACCAAATTTTACGTTGATCCGCCCAGCCGTTCTCGAGTTATAAGGGAACATAGTTGTCCACAGACAAACAGACAGACAGACAAAAAAATTATTTTCGCGCGCATCCGTCATAAAACAGTCTGAAACGCGTAAATAACGCAAATTTCCGTAGAAATTCAGAAAAAACAGACAAACTTTCATTTTAGCCTACTTTCGATTTTTGCAAAAAATGAAAGTAGACTTATGAGATCACTACAGGGCGAAAAAAAGTGTGTCTGTCTGTGTGTGTGTATGTGTGTGAGTCTGTGTGTGTGTGTGTGTGTGAGTGTGTGTACTCTGAATGTCTGTCCCCCCCTATCAATTCGAACACGGTTAGACCGAATTGAACGAAATTTGGTACAGAGGTAGCACTGGCAAAGGGCACCTCAGTGTCATGTTTTATATTGCCGCCATCTTTACCAAAAGGTAATGGCGGCCAATCGAATGGTCAAAACTTAATAATGCATTAGGCTACGACCAAACTAATCATCGGATCTTTACCAAATTTGGTAACAACCTACCTTCGTATGGGACGCGTCTTGTGCCCAAACTACAAGGTCATCAAACGTACCATTTCAGGACGGCGGCCGTGTGAATTATGCAAAATTTATAATCCATAACATGGGACCCACCAGTTCCGATTATCGATCCAAGAATCGTTTAATCTGTTCTAAGCGACGTGGTTCGTTCGAAATTAAAGGTTTATATTGTAATATTGTAATCTAGAAGTGACTTTTAAAAAATCTGAATCGTCTCGGCTATTTGACAAGATGGCAGCTGATCTCTCGTTCTGACCTATATTTTACTAATTTCAGTATGTTGCATGCAATATAACCTACTGATAAAAATTATATGAACTTAATATGAAATGAACTCGGTTTGAAATATACTCCAGTGAAGAAATCTTCAGTCCAAGTGATTAGTTGCTAATACAGTACGTTATATGTATTTAATCGATAACGCGTGAGTTATGAGTGTACGATTGGCTGTGTGGTTAGAGCTCCCGTCCCTCATGTGGCTGGCCGGGGTTCAAATCCTATCAGAGTAGAACTTTTTTGCTTGATTTTTTTATTTATATTTATTGTTTCTTGAGTACTGAGACGTTATAAAATAAAGCGTTATATGGTGCGTTTTGCAATGGAAATTATATATTAAAAAAAACGACATTCTCCACCAGAGTGACATCTACCAGCCTTCAGTTGTACTATGTAGAAACTATAGATTCGAGCAGCGCTCTATACCGGCCAGTTAGTGAACCCAGTCTTAACGACTGCTAGGAGTAATAATACAGTAACATTCGTTTATTCCTTGTGCACATCGAACCAAGAATCGTTTAATCTGTTCCAAGCGACGTGGTTCGTTCGAAATTATAATATTACAATATAAACTTTTAATCTAGAAGTGACTTTAAAAATCTGAATCGTGTCGGCTATTTGACAAGATGGCAGCTGATCTCTCGTTCTGACCTACATTTTACTAATTTCAGTATGTTGCATGCAATATAACCTACTGATAAAAATTATATGAACTTAATATGAAATGAACTCGGTTTGAAATACACTCCAGTGAAGAAATCTTCAGTCCAAGTGATTATTTGCTAATACAGTACGTTATATGTATTTAATCGATAACGCGTGAGTTATGAGTGTGCGATTGGCTGTGTGGTTAGAGCTCCCGTCTCTCATGTGGCTGGCCGGGGTTCAAATCCTATCAGAGTAGAACTTTTTTGCTTGTTTTTTTTTATATTCATTGTTTCTTGAGTACTGAGACGTTATAAAATAAAGCGTTATATGGTGCTTTTTGCAATGGAAATTATATATTAAAAAAACGACATTCTCCACCGGAGTGACATCTACCAGCCTTCAGTTGTACTATACAGAAACTATAGATTCGAGCAGCGCTCTATACCGGCCAGTTAGTGAACCCAGTCTTAACGACTGCTAGGAGTAATAATACAGTAACATTCGTTTATTCCTTGTGCACAGAGGCGTTGTTGATAACCTCAAAACTTGCAATATGGATGATTTGGAGATGGATTATTTTGTTATACCGTGTATTTAAGATTAGCCTATAAATTAACGGGTTGCGAAGTTACTTCACTTAGTCCTATATCATTCGTATACTACACAGAACAACAACGTGACGTCAGTTTCTGATCTGCTCTGATTGGCTATTACATTGCTGCAGTCGGGTAGTTGGCAGTCAAGGATAAAATTCGCGACTGCCAACTGCCAGCTACCAACTGCAACTTCATGTTGTGTATGGTGCCTATAGTATACACGGAGTCGATCGCGACTGCCGACCGAGGACTACCAACTACGGACTGCCGACTGCGCATTGTAGATGGGCCTTATTAGAGCAACGAAGTTTCAATTATTGTAAGTAGTCGGTGTTTGGAGTGTTTGCTGATGAAATTGCAAAATGCTGGGGTAAATTATAAACTATGGTTTGAACGCCACAGTTCAAATTCTGTGTGCCAATTTGCACTTCAAATAGGAAGAAATTAGGAGATGATAAGGACAGAGAGTTATAACTATACCCATACATTTAGGAGAAAGTAGGCTATATGTTCTTTCCCGAACATCTTGTTATATATGTAGAGATGTTGGATTTTGAGCGCATGCGCGAAGGTTTCCTTATCTAATTGGTCAAACAACTGTTTCTTGAGCTGTGATTGGTGGGAGAAACTGTTTCATAATGAAAAATAGTGTTATAATGACCATCATTATGATACAGTTTTCAGACACATAATAGTCAGGGTCGAACATGAAAGATATTTTTACTATATCACAAGGAAAGACCTTTTTAATAGGTAGGACAGTTTGAATGATATAGATCTGTGAGATATATGAAAATAGACAACTTAGTCCTTCACGGAACTACTGGTTTATTTCTTTTAAGGTGTGAGGGAGTAGAAGGTGATTGATAAACATTTTTTGATGTGTAGCATCTTTCCACTCGGTTGCTGGATATTTTTTGGAAGTGATTTTGAAAAATGGGACGGAAGTGGATCGGAACGATCGAGGTGGCACCAGCTGGCACACTTCCGTTCGATCGAACGGAAGTGTAAGACGCACTGCCAACTCGATCAATCGATCCAGCTGGCAGTGGTAAGATCCAGCTGGCAGTCGTAAGAGAAACAATGAGCGCCCGGTGTCGGAAATTGATACCTTGACGTACTCTCGGCCTTGTGGAATGTATATGACATACTGAACTGTAAACGCTCATGCGAACTCTGGTGTCGAGTGATTAAAACAAAGCACATGGTACATGTTCGAAGTCTTCCTATCAGTATTTAAATGCTAAAATGCCTTAATATCAAACATTGTAAGTAGTCGGCATTGCCGGTATTATGTTCCTGCACAATGGCTATTCAAATATTAACCCACATAACGGTAATGCAGTCATCAATATAATATAATCGTTGTGGTTATACGAGAATTGAGCAAGCTTTCATGAACTATTGCTGAATTCATTCTCTTTACTCACATGAGGGCCTATTCATAAGGCATTTTGAACTCAATTTCACGCAGGAACATTATCGAAACAAGCAAAATATAAATGAAACGTAATTCCGTAATGCAGTATTATTGGGACGTGGAAATAAGTCACCATCTTGTGCACAATATTTGCGTAGTCGAAATAGCCGTGGGGTTAGTGCCTATAACTCTGAATCTGGATATTTCGGTTTCGAATCCCGGACGGGGTAGATATTTTTGCTACCAGATTATCACTTTAAACGATATTTATCATATCAATGTGACTCATTTTGACAGAATCCATATGAAATTACGTGTTGGTGTGAATCAAGAGGTCCTGTTTATAAGGAATTTAAGGTTATGAGCGGTGTCGCGTTGAACCATATCGTATTCTTTATTTAGGCTAGTGCTGTTGGAAGCTACGAATCATCAAATAAAATGAGTTCCGTATTATAAAGTACAATATCTGTAAAACACTCCCCTTTACAATAGATTAATATTTGTGCCAATAATACTATAAAATACCGGTATATCAACAATTTCACGTGAAGTTTCTTCTATGTCAGATGTTACATATCATATGCGACTAATGTAAGGCTCGTAACTTTTTTTATTGTGTGGCCTCCTGAGAGGCCCAGTGCAGGTCTTTCTAGTCGACACCCGTGGGCGACCTGCGCGTCGGAATGAGAGATAAGATGAATGGATGAAAGTGGGCAAGGATGCGGAAGGAAGCGGCCGTGGCCTGTCAGAAGGTACCGTCCCAGCAAGCAGTATAATGAACAAATTATACTAAGGCATATGACTTCAATATTTCTCCTTAAAGACAACAATCTGCATGGCTATCGCATGAGGTCAGTTTTCTTGTGGGACACAATGAATGGGGCTTGAGTAGCACATGGAGTGTGACGGTGGACTGCTGATTTGTCTTGCAGTTCATCTTACTTCTCTGGAGCCGACCATGTTATTGTCACTGACCACGTCCCATTTGTTACCTGCCCTCCAAGGACAGTCTTCTTTGTATGAAATAATGAGCAAGCCAGAGTTTATTTCGCGAGTGGCCCCGCACCAGGTGTGATATTCCCTCTGTTGCCAGACGTGGTGTCGCCTGCCTGTGAGTTGGAACATGAAGTCCTGCTGCACCTCTTGTACGTGGGCCTTTAGAATGACGTACTATGGCAAATTTTGATGGTTGCTGTATATCTGATTCTTTCCCCGAGTTCCAACATTATTTATTTAATTCAGTGCTTTGAAAATGAGGGGATATTATAAATGGTTGCTCCAACTCCGAAATATAGAGTAAACTATCAGTTACATTGAGCCTCCGTGGCTTAGGCGGCTGCACGCCGGCCTCTCACGCTGGGTCCGTGGTTTAAATCCCGGTCACTCCATGTGAGATTTGTGCTGGACAAAGCGGAGGCAGACAGGTTTTTCTCCGGGTACTCCGGTTTTCCCTGTCACAATTTCATTCCAGCAACACTCTCCACTATAATTTCATTTCATCTATCATTCATTTAATCATTGCCCCAGGGGAGTGAGACAGGCTTCGGGAGCCGGCACAGTCCATATCCTCGCCGCTAGATGGGGGCTTCATTCATTCCATTCCCTGATCTGGTCGGTCGACTGGAAGCAGGCTGTGAGTTTTTCATCAGTTACATCGCAACGAGATCGTTCCATCTAGAAACGATATCAGATGAAAATATCAGTGGCCGCCTTTTGTGGTATAGGGGTGTGTTTTAAAATTTCGGATGCAATTTAATTCTGGTCTGAGGGCCTTATGAGCCAAAACTGAGATTACCATTTCAGCTCTCCTAGAAGTAGTTTTCCGTAGTTTTCCACTTTACTCCAGGAAAATTCAGGGATGGTTACTAATGTAAGGCCACGTCCGCCTCCTTCCAAATTCTAGCTTTAATTAAAAATGCACATTCTACTTCAGCTATCACAGTACCACAGATTATCAGTCAGATTCCACACATACACTCAAGTACACGGGGATACATGACCTTCATGGCGCAAAGCCTGTAAATAAATCAACAACAAAATTTCAATGAAATGATACTAGGTAATGTGACGAATATTTTTGAACTTATCTAGAGAATTACAAAAGTATGAATTGTATGTACAGGAACTATCCCACTAATAAACTGGAATAGATGTTGTTGATGTTGTTGTTGATGTTGTTGTTGTTGTTGTTGTTGTTGTTGTTGTTGTTGTTGTTGTTGTTGCTTGAGTCTTCAGTCATTTGAACAGGTTTGATGCAGTTCTCCATGCCTCTCTGTTCTGAACTAATCGTTTCATATCTATATAGCTACCACACCTTACATCCGAGACAATCTCTTCAACATATTCTAACCTTGGTCTACCCGTACAGTTCATGTCCTCAACCTTTCGTTCCATAACTAAGTTTTCTATTCCTGGTGTCTTAGTATGTGTCCTACCAACGTATCTCATCTCTTCATTAGCAGTCGCCAGAAACATCTCTCCTCTCCCACTCCCACTCCATCGTCACTCTATCTACCCATCTGATCTTAATCATTCTCATCTAACACCACATTTCAAACGCTGTTATTCTTCTCTTTTCTGCTGCACCAACAGTCCCTGTACTTTATACTTTGTGAGCTGCCTGAATAGGATTGACATTTGGCCGGAAATTCCACGTCGGTCATCATCCCTCTGCCCCTTGACCAATCCATGTTCGCATAGTTGATGTCATAATACTCTGCGTTGCAATATTACAGCCCATGTGCTTCAGTGCCTGGTCAGCTGTATCTCTGGCTTGTACAGTTTGGCAACCTCGTTCTCAGACCACATGGCGAGACGAGAACTGTCAATCCCATTCTGGTAGCTCACAGAGTATAATCCAATCCTTTTCAAAATGTCAATCAACTTACTCCAATCAACGTTATTAAGACTGAATTGGTGTTCTGATATGGGGAGTTGATGATGGTGATAGCTGGCCCCGTGGTGTTGGGGTAGCGCGCCTGATTCGCACTTGGAGGTCCTGGGTTCGATTCCCGGCTCAGGGATGTTAGAAACTGACGTGAGGGCTGGGACGGGGTGTACTCAGCTTCGTGAGGACACGTCAGTCATCATCCCTCTGCCTCTTGACCAAGATTAACGGCCGTGGGACCTGATGCACTGACCACGCGTCACTCAATAATCTGCAGGCCAAATGACTGGGCAGCGGTCGCTTGGTTGGTCTCCTTATGCGAGGGCTATGTTTGCACACACCAACACCACCTGGGTTTCCGATTTTCTGACTCATTTGTACAAAGTCACGCCTAGTAAAAGTCACTAAGAAAAAGTGGATTAGGTAAACATCTGAAATACAACGGATGTAGAATGGAAACGGTACGTTTCCGGACATGGGTTATTATTCAAAATATTATGTAGCCTACTCACTTTCCCTACACAGGTCCCAGAAGTTTGTAAGCGGAATTCCATACACTCTATACATCAATAGGAGCACCATTACAGACTGGCTGGCTGAGTGGCTCATCGGTAACGTTCTCACTTGTTGGTCCCAAGGTTGCAGGATCAAAACCTGGTGCAGTCAGTTGGCATTTGAGGGTGCGAAAATGCGAGGGAACCGTGCCAGTAGATGTAATGGCACGTTAAAGATCCCCTTCGGGGCAAAATCCCGGCACCCCGGCGTCTCTAAAAGCCAGAGTACAGTAGTTAAAACGGACGTAAAACCAATAACATTATTAGCCTACCATTACAGTCTTTTCTTTTAATGTATTCAGAAGATACGAACTATATTGCTTAGCGGCTTCGGTGGGTAGTTGGTAGCATGCTGAGCTTCTATGCCCAAGATAGCGGGTTCAAATCTGGCCGAAGCCGTCGGATTTTTTAAGAGCGTTAAAATCCCTTCGGAGGGGAAGTAAAGCCGGCGGTCCCATGTCATAGATTTATGGCATGTTAAAGAACCTTCCACTAATTACACCAGTGTGAAGCTAAATTGGATAGGTTAAGAATGTAAACAACGCTCTTAGGTTTCTACGTTCGTTGCCAAGAGCCGACTGCGGTGGCATCTAGTAGCTAAGTTCTGAACTTGGCCTAGTAGTCGTTGACGGTGGCGCTTGGCGGTAAAAGTAGAATTTATTTGAAAAATTCTAAGTTGCAGTCTGTACTTAAATTAAAACAAGTAGTTCCGTGAAGAACTATACAGCCTATTTTCATATATCCTGCTCATGTTAATTTCTTCTAACAACATACAAAATTTCAGTATAATTGCTGTAACAGATTCGTAGATATTGAGAACCGTCTAAATATTTCAGATGGTCGCCAGGTTGGATTTTTATTTTTGTACTATTACATTAAGATTATTGTGTACGTGTGGTATTCAAACTTCAATCGCATGATTAGACCACAAGTAAAAACGAGATTCTAAAATTACGCACAGCAGCCATCTTGTGATTATGCAAACAATTGAAATAAATTAGATGCCAGTGGATCAACATTTGTATAAGCATTTAACGTGCAACGTTTCACAGCACTCGGATAGTTAATTCGCGAGAATCGTCCATTTAAATATTTATACTTCGCGTCGCCTCCATGTTGGATTTGTGCTCACCAGGTTAATGAAAGTCCAATAGGTGAACATATGTTCATAGTCTCTATGAAAATAAAAAAATTCAGATTGGTTGCTGTAAAAGATTCATAGATATTGAGAACCGTCTAAATATTTCGCAAGCTCGCCATTTAGGATTGTTATATGTATAGGCCATAGAATTATGTACCATTCAAGGACAATTATTGCCTAGGTTCATTATTCAAACTTTCACTTCGATCGCATGATTACGACACAAGAAATAAAAACTTAATTTTAAAATTTCGCACAGCCGCCATATTGAGGTTATGTAAACAATTGATTTAAATTAGATGGCAGTGCATTACAATCTGCAAAATCATTTACTGTACCACATTTCACTGCGCTCAGAGAGTTAAATCACGAGAAAAGTCTATTAAAATATTTCAAATTCGCTTGGTCGCCATGTTCGTTTTTTACTTTACGAGTTTATGAAATATACATAGGTAAACTTGTACCAGTACCCTTTATCACCGTACAAAATTTCAGGGTAATATCTGTAATAGTTTAGGAGATATAGAATGTCAGTGAAATATTTCGCACAGCCGCCATTTTGAGGTTATGTAAACAATTGAACTAAATTAGACTCCAGTGCATTACTATGTGTATAAACACTTGCTGTACCTAGTTTCATTACGTTTGGATGGTTAAATCGTGAGAAAAGTCTATTTAAAAGTCTCAACTTCGCTTGGTCGCCATGTTCGTTCTCTACTTTACAAGTTTATGAAATATACATAAGTAAACTTGTATCAGTACCCTTTATCACCGTACTAAATTGCAGGGTGATATCTGTATTAGTTTCGGAGATATAGAATGTCAGTGAAATATTTCGCACAGCCGCCATTTTGAGGTTATGTAAACAATTGAACTAAATTAGACTCCAGTGCATTACAATGTGTATAAACATTTGCTGTACCAAGTTTCATTACGTGTGGATAGTTAAATCGCGAGAAAAGTCTATTTAAAAGTCTCAACTTCGCTTGACCGCCATGTTGGTTTTGTAGTCACCAGGTTTTTGAAAGTCTCATAGGTGAACTTCTAGTAGTACCCTTTATCACCGTACACAATTTCAGGGCGATATCGGTAATAGTTTCGGAGATATTGAATGCTAGTGAAATATTTCGCACAGCCGCCATTTTGCATTGGTGAGTCGTAACAAAATTTGAAGGGCACGGTCGAGGTCGCCGGGAATAGTGCTATGAACATACCGAGTTTCATAGAAATCGCTCCAGCCGTTTAGATTTTATTAGGGGGGGACACACACACGAATCACACACACACACACACACACACACGCACGCACACACACGGACAAAAGGTGATCTCATAAGCCTATTTTTTCAAAATTGAAAATAGGCTAAAAACAGATAACACACACTAATACAGTCATCACAATTAACACCGGTTATCAGACCGATTCTACACACACCCAAAGTACACGGGGCTGCATGACCGCGTTGTCGCAGCCCCTAAACTTAAGAACCAACCAACCATCTATATTGCTGTCTTTGTCAACAAAAGAACGGCGATATGCGTTACTAACATACATTTATAAAGGTGGTATATCCCAGTGGACTGTCAAGCTGAGAACGAAGAGGCATGAATAAACAGATGATGATGATGATAATTGTTATTTTAAGGGGCCTAACATCTAGGTTATCGGCCCCTAATTGTTTGGGTGAGAGTTAAAGATGAGATGAGAATGAAAACTATAACTAATAGGCTACTAACTACAAACTAGAAGAAGAAATGGTAAGCAATTAAAGGACAGGAAGAAAAGAAATGCCCTCAATCCTCCCTGAATAAAGAGATGGTAATGGTCAGCTCAGTGCGCACTTTATCCGAATGGTCCACGAACAGAGGCCACTGCAAGCACTACAAACACCAATGTCCAGAATATTTTTCAAGTATCGATAAGTAGCCTATCTAATGGTATACCGTACAAGATTCCATTTAAATCAGATAAAAATTGCATTTATAAATGAAATAAATCATCGAAAGTTTGTCTAGCAGAAAAATGTGACAGAAAAATATTTTCAAGTGTTCTCACTTTTGAAATGACTGCACCACAATTTTGAGCTTCAGATGCCTGTTTCTTTTCCTCCCAGTGGCAACACCCCAAGAAAACAATTTTACTGTCACAGAATGACAATATAGAGTCGAAATTCAATAATTAATATAAAGAGCTCTCAGTTATTAATTACTACTTTGCTGGGAGGAAAATAAACAGTTTCGTGAGTTACATATCTCTGCGACGCAGGCGCGGATCTAGAGTTTGGCTTTGGGGGGGGGGGGGGTCAGAGAATCGAAATTGTTTGTTAAGAAAAATGGTATCACTAAAAACGCAATCACAAAATAACCAAACGGACAAAACCAGACCAATTGTTTGTAAGCTTCATGGATAGAAATTTGATGCGTTTAGCGCACCAAAAATATTCGTACAAATTGCAACGGCGTGTTTTGCGACTTTTACATCGAGCTTCGAGAAAAGGATCAAGGTACGTTACAGTTTCGGCAAGTCGAGTTGATACCGACAAAGGGAGAAAGTCACAGCTTAAATTGCCAACCAAGCTTGCAGTTCGGACGTCGGCAAAAATTTTGGTGCGAAAAAAGCCCCAGTTTCCTATCCGTGCATTGATGCACATTCATCGTGACATCACTATAAACATCGATTCGGTAATCACAAGGTTTGCTAAACAAAATAGACGAGTTGATTTTGTTGTATAAGTAATAGTTTTTATACAAGAGGTTTGAAGTTGTAAATATGTACAGTTGTCCAATAAAGATAATTCAGTATTGAATAAAATGAAAAAAAAAACTGCTTTTCAGTTAAAATTCGTTAAGTTTTATTTGTCTGGTAATTGTGTTTTCGTTTTTTGAGTTTGCAAACTAATTTGGTCTCCGTTTGGGGGGGGGGGGGCATGACCCCCGTGACCCCCCCCCCCTTGAATCCGCGCCTGCTGCGACGTCCAGTTATTTGGGGGTACTTTGCACCACAATTAAAGCTTGATCAACACTTGTATCAAATTTAATTAGTAGATCAGGCTAACTCATTGTGGGTTAAGAGTTGGTGTTAAGATCCCAAAAGTACAGATTCGATTTTACTCAGTTTATGGGCAATTAAAATGTATGTCGAGGTATTTACTGACATATTGGTAAACCACTCTAATATAAAATTAAGGTACCTCAGCCTTTCTAAATGTCAAAGAAGTTCAAAGAGTCTTAAACATATTATTAATATTATTATTGTTTCCGAATTTGGCCAACTATGGACCTCCTAAGGCTTTCTGGTCGATCTCTTCTTTTCCTCCCAGAACCTCTTCATCTTTCACTTTGAATCCTCCGCTGCTCCGCAGAAATTACCAATTTAGACGTATGTTTCCTTAAATGTCGTAACACTGTCAATGCGACTTCGAAATATCTTCCTGTCATGGATCACAGCGGCAGTAATTCCAATTTAAACCGCGTCTTTCTTGACCTTCAGTCTTGCAATGTACTCAAAGATTTCTTCGTCAAACGGTTCCCGTCCATTCTCATCAGATGTCGATAGAACTTCAGCCGTTGTCTGTGCATTGAGTCAGTGATGCTCTCAGTGTTCCGGTAAAGGCCCCTGCTCTTTATTGCCTTCCATGTCCCGTCAGCACATTTACGTGGTTCTAGAATTCTTCTTAATATATATATATATATATATATATATATATTTAGCGTATGGCTTTTAGTGCCGGGAGTGTCCGAGGACATGTTCGGCTCGCCAGTTTTTGTAGCTGCTTCGAGACGGACGCCCAATGGGTGAGCTACAAGTACCGTTGGGGAGGAAAGTTGGAATGTAAGGACGAGGAGTTGGAAGGTGGCGGCTGTGGCCTATAGTTAGGGACCAACCCCGGCATTTGCCTGAAAGGAAGATGGGAAACCACAGAAGGCCATCTTCAAGTTTGCGGCGGGGGGATTCGAACCTCCTCGCCTCCCGGATGTGAGCGACTGCCAGCAGTCATGCCGTAACAACCACGGCTAACTCACCCTGTTTCTTAATATTAATATTATTATTATCATTATTATTATTATTATTATTATTATTATTATCATTTTACGTTAGGCTTACTTACATATTATTATTATTATTATTATTATTATTATTATTATTATTATTATTATTATCGATTTTCCCCCTTTGGGAGAGCGCACATAAGTAATATAAAATATCACAGTCGGTCGCTTTTCTGATCAAAAGAAAAGTGTTCAAGGTCTTCTGAATCGACAGCGCCTTGCGTATGATGTTTGCAGTTCCAAGGAGGGCAACCTTCTGCATCATCCGCATGTTGTCTCCTCGTAGTAACTACCTCCTGGTCTAGCGGATAGTATTCTTGGCCGTCGCCCCAGAGGTCCAGGTTCGATTACCAACTTTGCCAAAAAAAAAAACTGGTTTGAATGCTGGAACGGGACACACTCAGCCTCGTGAGGTAAAACTGAGTAGAGGAGTGTTATATTCCCATGTCAACCATTTTGTAAGTGGTTTTCCGTTGTTCCTAGTATTAGGCCACGGCTGCCGTCTTCCCAATTTATATTATTTCATCTGAAACGGATAGTAATCAATTGGTATGTTTAGAAATGACCAATCTTTATCAATATAAATAGATTCACTTTGTGATGATGACTACTATTTAAAGGTTTGTAACATCGAGATTATCTACTTCAGTTTATTTATATGCACCCATGAGGAATCATTTTAATCAGTGTTGAATAATATGTTTTAGTTCTTAACAAAGAGCAAGTTGTGGTAATGTACTTGGCAACCACGCACAGAAGGAATGTGTCCTCCCCCGCCACCCCCAACTCCGTCATTGTCAACGAACGCTCGCTCATTCACCAAAAGTAGAAAGCGTTACCGACCTGCGACACCTCAAAGAAAAGACCAACATCTCTACAATTGAACTTTAGCACGAAGGGGGATCTTTTTTTCATTCACAAATTTTTCCGAGTCACATGCTTGGGTTTCTGAATCTCTTCCCCACCTGGCCTTACGACGGAAGTGCGTGCTAGGGGGTCTCAAAGAGGGAGTTATCTGGGCCATCACTCTCTTTGACACCTCACGACAGCCACACCTGTACTGACACCAGTAAATCTCCCTTTACTTCTGACTTTTATACATTACGGACTAGCTGGACAGTTTTACAAGCCCTTGTGTCATTCATTCTAACTGACTGCACGTGTAGTCGATTAAATATAAACTGCACTGCACTCGAGTGCTGTATTGCTTGCACAATGGCTGGGGTCTTTCCAATGATATGGCGCGGTGGTCGTGGGTGGCGAATCAGCAGGAGGTGAAGTACCCTCAGACAACGTGTATACCAATCAGCCTTATTTCACTGCCCCTCCACAACCAGCAATAGAACTATTTACTGCATCTTCCTCTACTCCTTAGTGCTGTGACTCTCAATACCTCCACACCGAGAAATCGTTTGAGAAGGAAAATCCAGTATTTCGGTGGCGTAGTCAGTAGCTATGCCCAAGATCGCGGGTTCAAACCCGGCGGAAGGCATCGGTTTTTTAAGAGCGTAAAAATACTTCAGTATGCCTTCCTTCGGAGGAGAAATAAAGCCGGTGGGTCCATGTCATAGATTTATGAATTCCTACGTTGTTTTGAGTGTTTGCTGATGAAATTGTAAAATGCTGGGGTAAATTATAAACTATGGTTTGAACGCTGCTGCCCAAATCCAGTATGTAATACTGTTGTGTGCCATTTTGCGTTTCGAATGGTAGGAAAATAGGAGGTGCTAAGAACAAAGAGTTATAACTAGGGCTCAGATTTTTAGGTAAAGAAATATATTCTTATGTAAATACATATTTTAAGCATTTTTTCTATAAATACATAAATTCCTGCTTTTCACTTATTAGCACATAAAAAGATATAATATTTACATTTTTTAAAATCAATCTTTCAGTTTATTGCATTTTTGTTCTGTGTTACTTCAACAGGGAAGAACCTGTGAGCTATCTAATCTTCACCCAGAGCGTATGTCAGCTTGCAAATGTATTATTCTTAACTTGTCGCCCCGTGCCACTCGCTGTGGAAGCCGGGGATTTCCTTGTCCATAGCCATATTGCACCATGTGCTAGACCTCCTCCTCCCCCAGCTACCTGGAACCAGTGTCACTCACATGCAGTTAATTTCTGGCACTGTGAAGTGTAAGGCAGTTCTACGATGCCTAAAATAAAAGGAACTACAAGTTATCGTCTGTTGCAGTGCTTTAAAATGCGGTACTTTTACTTCTGATGGGGGCGTTCTGTTCTGCCAACACTGTGGGAAAGCAATCAATGCTGAACAGCGATCTCAAGTTACACAATACCTAAGGGCAAGAACCATATTGCTGGAGTTTCGCGCCTTCAGAATAAGTGTTTCGCGATAATCGTCGGTCATTTGAGATGGACAACTTGAAGATGTATCTCGTTATGTTTTGCAATGCTTCAGCAGTCAGTGAGACATAGAATAAATTGCATTTGTGAGTACTGCATATTGTTTATATTCACATTAATATACTAAATTATAATTATTTTTCCCCACATATTTCAGGTATTTTAATACATAAAAAATAAATATTTTCCCGATCTTGAGTACCTAAAAATCAGAGCCCTAGTTATAACTACACCCATACATTTAAGAGAAAGTAGGCTAGGCCTATATGTTCCTTCCTGAACATCTTTTTTATATATATTAACATCAAATTGAAGCTCACATTTGTAACAGATCTGTTCTTTACTATTTATTATAAAATTTGTCATAGAAAACTCAAGTGGAATATTACTAATAAAGCTTTGCTCGTAATTACATTTGTTTCTTTTCTTTTTAACAACATCGCTGAAGAAAACCATACTGTAATATGGCCAAAACTGGTACATTACATTGATTAATTTATTATTATTGCCTGGGAGCCTCCGTGGCTTAGGTGGCAGCACGCCGGCCTCTCACCGCTAGGTCCGTGGTTCAAATCCCGGTCCCTCTATGTGAGATTTGTGCTGGACAAAGCGGAGACAGACATATTGCTCCAGGGGAGTGCGACAGGCTTCGGCAGCCGGCACAGTTCATATCCTTGCCGCTAGATGGGAGCTTCATTCATTCCATTCCCTGACCCGGTCGGTCGACTGGCAGCAGGCTGTGGATTTTCATTTTTCATTATAATTAGACTATTACCTAAGGTGCAATAAATGTATTAAATATCCATTGGTATTTCATTTATATAATATAAATTGTAGTAGAGTAATCCTAGAAAATTGGCTTTAGAGTCCCGTGATGGTCTGACTTTGAACTCAATGAGTGATGGAAGCGATGGAACGAACAGAAGCTCGCGAGCTGGCGATGGTGATGACAGTGACTGCAATGGAACGCACACGACGCGTCGCAACGTAGCTTATTTCAGCTCCCGCGAGCGATCCACTGCATATGATCATTAACTCTTAAAAAAATTAATGCCGCTAATGTACCCATTAACATCCGGCGGATAATTTTTCGCTTCTAAACAGTGGAATACGTGAAAACAAGCTGCAGTCATATATTCATACGAAAATAACAACGAGAAGAAAAAAATCGAAAATTTACAACTGTGCATTTTAACATCTCTCTGGCAGCACAATGGATAGCGAATAGCATATTTGGTGCTCTGACCAAAAACAAATGCATTGCATCACCCATATTTTGGCGCCAACCACAGGGAAATATTGCCAATAGCGCACCATAGATCCCCATTTTTTTTCTCCCGTTGCTATTTTCAAAAACATGTATTTTGCCGTATCGCGCATAACTCACCGTGGCTATGGAGAACTGCCCCCTTGACTTATGCCGCAGTTTAACCAGCTATGTTCTCATTAATTAGCAGGGTAATTATATAAATTCTGATTATAATTTATATGTATAGCAGGCTTGTTGTTTTTTGGGTACAGTTGTTCAAATGAAGCCATGCGCTTAGCCATAAATCAGGCGCCATAAGTCATTATAGAGCTAGCTGGTGGAACGCGCGGTCGACATGTTAAAGTGTTTTAAAAATGAACTTCATTTCTGGGGGAAGAATTATTGTTATGAGTTTTATCCATTTGTCGGCGCGGACTTATTGCTGGTCGTAATGAATGTGCGAGTAAATCACTGGCCATCACGTTACCAGCACCATTGCGGCAGCACATAGCTCACACAGTAGTTGTGTGGCTCGGTCCATCTACTGTATACCCGTATCCAAACCAGGTAGGTGAATAACAAGCCTTGTTTCGTCAGGAACTAGGAGTTAAGGGTTCGATTCTTTCCTGGTAAGAGGTTTTTGACAAGTAATAATTTATTTGTAGATTAAGGCTTTCCTGGCCCGGATTACTATTCAAATAATTCACGGTTTTTGGGCTAATGCCTTTCGAAGGAACCTTGCCTCCTTTTTAAATGGAATTAAACAATGTCGCCAAAGAAAGTATATCAATGAGATTACAAAACAAAACAAAAAAAATACTAGATTAATTCCTCTGTTCGTCACCAGAGAGCAGCTGCCAGAAATTACTGTATGGACCATGGTAGAAAAACGCGCCATATTAATAAGAACGGCGGACAGAGTAGTAAGGAAGGACAAGGTAAAGGGGTCGGGGGGAAAATATAGGGAATCCTCGAAGAATGAAGATGTCCAAATAAGAAGAAAGAAAGAAAGAAAGAAGGGGGAGGGGGTTGATGGATATAAGGAAACAGAAACAAAAGGGAAGTGTATCTGTACGATACCTAACGTCATACAGGTAACGGCGAAAAAATAGATGGAAACTCCTCCAGTGACGAACAAAGGAGATCAAATCCCGGCTCTGTAGCCATGGAGGAAACCGTACAATTTGAAATAGGTGAAGAACTAGAGAAACTGAGAGGAACTATCTTCCTAGATCTTTAATAATTGGTAGCCAAGTGTCACTTAGCTGATATCCAGTGTCTCTGTTAAAATTATTTGAATAATAATTTATTTATTCACCCCAATTCCTCGATGTATGTCTTCCCTGTATTGTTCCCATGTTTAGCGGGGTTGGGGATCAGATGAGATGAGATGAAAGTCTATGTGAAGGGTTTCTTTTTATAGCTGGATGCTCTTCCTGACACCAACCTCATGTGAGGAGTTAACTCTTCTTTATTAATGCAGCCAATGCGAATGTATTTTATTTCAAGACGAATCAGGGAAGGGATTTTGGAAGGAAATTGGCCGTGGACCTATTGAAAGAAACCGTTCCGGCATTTGCCTTGTAGTGAAAATGGGAAACCACGAAAAGCATTTTCAAGATGGCCAAGGGGGACTCGAACCCACGCTCTCCCGATGCCAGCGAGGCACGAGGTAGCGCGTTTGTGCGGCCGGTTGTGAGGAGTTAATGAGAGATGAAATGAATGAAACTGGGTAAGGAGATAGAAGGCAGTGGTTGTGGTCTATTGGAAGGTACCGTCCCAGCATTTGCCTGGGTTGACAATAGGAAACCACGGAAAACTATTTCATGGAAGACAGCCAGGGTTACAATTTATTGCCGTCATTGTCATGAAGCATATTAATCCTGGTATGGGATTAGTTAGCCTCTAGTGGACAGTTGAGAAAAGTGGTGGTAATGGGTTCGTATCCTACTCTCGGCCAGCCTAGGAGTTGCTTTTCGTCTGTTAATAAGGTAATTTAAGGTCACGGCTGCCTCCTTGCCAGTATTAAGACTCCCACACACAGATGCGATATGGTTTCGGGAGGAAAACTAATATTCTGAGTAGACTGCGTGTAAGTAAATTGCACTGGTTATCAGGGCAGATGACCTTGATGATCCTCACCTTAAAACAACAATAACTATAACACTGCTTATCCGACAAATTCCACTCCCATCCACCACGGTGTCGCAAAGCTCCAAAACGAACCAACAACTACAACAAAAATGTAACGACTGTCTCCAATCATGTTTTCTTTAACGGGATATGTTTTAGGGTCTGTAATAATAATAATAATAATAATAATAATAATAATAATATCGTATAGCCTTGGGTGCCGGGTGCAAGCTTTGTTATTTGACACCCAGAGGGCAGCTTCCATATCGAATTTCGTTGTCCCTTGGAGCGCTACGAAAGTCAAGGAGGTTAGATATCTAAGCTCCTTGACACTATAGCGCTTTCTAGTAGAGAAAGGAAAAACTTATTTTGTGTTGGCGGAAAATCCCGAGATTAGTTTTGCCACTATGAACACGGCCTACTGAATTCAAATGGGTTCTTTGACATGCTAACAAAGAATGACATGCATGTCGTGATTTTTCTCGCCTTTCAAAAATCACTTACCATGACCAGGAGCGAACCTGCTAACTTGGGGTTGGTAGACCGACACGATAACCACTCACCCACCGTGGAAAGCTTTCTGTCTGTGATTAGGGGCAGATGACCTCGTAGTTCCTCCCCTTTAAACAACAATAACTAACTGTCTGTGAATAGCGTTGACAAAAAGACTGGATACGGATATCCGGTGGTTACCATGGCAAAAAGTGTTCGTCATTTAAGCCTGTGCATTTTATTTCAGTAGATACGTCTAACTTATAGGCCTATGTTGCAATATTAAGATTATCATAGTTACTGTTCAAAGTTACTCGCGAGACTGAAAGTCGTTCAAAAATGTTTGTTTTCTCCTACTGTCTCCAAGTGTCATTTTCAATTTAGGAAATCAGTGCTTCCAACACAAAATTTTAGTGTCAACAAAAAATTCCTAAAAGGTTACTAAATTCGAA